>CM060835.1:20462500-21960000 GCA_030762175.1 Metallyticus violacea | reverse complement strand
ATTCGTTTCAATAAAACTGATAAACAATTCACAACACAATTCGTTTTTCACGATTCCCTGCTACAACTCCTGCACCGTGTTACTTTGTATGCAAATATTTGCAAATTTTTTCTTTCCGGATCACTTCACACCCTGTATTCTCCTATTACGCCAACCTGCACAATTGTTTTCATGAACTCCGCTGCATAGATGTCGCTTATAATCCGGATGCATAATATTCCGTGACTCTTTCATTCAGGTGACGTCATCTTAAAATCAACCAAAGAAACGAAACGAAATTTGAATTTTGACGACAAATTACAACTGATTACGGAGTGAATTTATCGAAAATAATTCATGTCTGGTTTCTCACGCGACGTGCAATTGTCTTCTGGTCAGTGTAGCCAACTCTGTACCTCTACTATGTAATTACTGAACAAGCATCATGATCACTTTTGCTAGAGGTGGTGGTGAGATATTGATGGCAACAAAAGCATGGACAATCGACAATCATAACGCAAAATGGAAGGTTCTTCAAAGCGTTTTGGTAATGCGTCGAATGTGCAAATTGATCTTATCGTTAGGAATTCCAAATCACAGATTACAAAGAAATATAGAGACATTGTTTGTTATTTTATTTCTCCCCTTCTCAGTTGGTATTAGAAAATCAAACGGTAGAGATTGTAATAGTAGATTTTTGTCCATTTCAGTCTCACGGTTTCTGAATAGAATAGATACGAATAAGTATAACGTTTTATATAAGTGCTAATATTCTATGCGCGAATTTCATATATATATATATATATATATATATATATATATATATATATATATATAAATTTTATTCTTATTATATCCATGAAATAGTCGTAAAACAGTATTTTGCTTTTCTCTATTGGCATTACTGATAATTTGTATTCTTTTGTCATAAGTTTGCCTGAAAAGGTTAAGTACAAATGTACAACTATTAATTTTGCAAGCCAAGTTTAGAGAAAAATAGTTAAAATAAATAACACTCAAGGGTCTGAGCTTTCCAGATAAATTCATGAACGTAGTGAGTGAAGTGAGTTTATCGGTAATTTCAGACCCTCTCGTTATATTACTTATGATAAATTCTTATTAAGCCAAAACTCGATATTACATATTCGTGAAGGCGCTAGATGGCGGTTGTAAACAGTGTGAAGCGAAAGGACAGCGTTTGATTGTTGTCAAGTAGAGAAAGACGTGGACAAGATGGAAGGCGACTATCTTGGACAAAATGATTTTAGTAGAAGGAGAGCGTAAAAACTGCAGAAATTACCTGATGTTTAACTGCACAATGTGGTCAAAATTCCTGGCTAAAAAATCGTTTACAACGGGCTATAGATTCGCACTTGGCGTTACAAGCAGGGTCTCAATGCTAGTAGATTCATGGGATCTCTTGCTGCTAGTGGAATCAGATGGTGTTGAAATCTCCTGCTGCTAGTGCTAATGACTTTAAATTCACACGAATGTGAGGTAATGTCATTTGAATTATTCTGTTAGCAATTCACAAATGTGTTACAGGTATTTTAGAGCTTTCTTTTGAGAAATAAATACGAGCGTGGTAAAAAATGTGTTGGTTTACTTAAAGTGACGTTGATGAAGCAACTGTTTTCATTGCACACCTGTAATTTATCGTAATAAATGTACAGTGTTCAGAAGAATATATATTTGAGTTTGGAAATGCCAAAATATCTCCCTTACCAATCTTTTGTTATGTGCAAATTTATAATCTTAAGCGGAAATAATTGTCGAGATAAGGTTCATGAGATTAGAATGCCGATTTTAAACGAGTTTGAATATTTCTCGTTCGTCAACATGGCGGTCTTCCAGAAACACTGAGATTGAGAATGAATTGATTAACTGGAATGTCAGACAAGCTTCGGCCGCGTATCCTTGCACACTATTATTCACGATGATTTGAAATCGAAAAAGGGCACATTGGCTTCAGCGGGATTTGACCCAGACACAGAAGGGAAATAGAGTTAAAGTCTGCCGTCAACTACTGGAAATACATAAAGAAGTTCCGAAATATTTGGTTAAGGAACTAACACGATCGCATTCTGTAATCTACCTCTCCCATCCTCCAATGCAAAATTTCATGACTACATCAACCGCATTTACACTGCTAGAAACTCACTATGCAATAGTGACATCCTTAGTTTCAAATGACTCACGGTAAAAGCCGAATAAATTTAATCAACTGTTCAACGAAAATATTTGAACTATGACGTTGGCATTTGGATTGTACTTACGCTTTTTTTGTGTTACTTCAATTATAGCTTAAGTTCATGTAAGCAAGACAAGAAATAGATAGAAGAAAACATGATTATACACCGTACTGAATCCACGTTGCTGCCAACGAAGTTTAATGTCCGTGAGTGTACACTGTTTTATTCACGTTATTAGATAAACGTAAAATGGATTTGACACCTTCTTGTTCTGGTGGTGGCATTTGCGAGTACTAAAACGGTGGTCCTAGGTTTGTTCTCCGTTCAAGTTGCCTGGTAAGTTTATTTTGGAAGTTTTTCCTTGCAGTTTTTTAATACTGTTTAACGCCCATTTTTATTACTGAGGCACCACGGGCGGTGGACGCTGATGATAACGTGAGATGAAATGATAAATTGGGAAAGAAATTTTTTAAAGGAAGGAAACGTTCCAGGCCTAAGTTTAGGGTGCCTACCTGGCATTTGCCATTTATGAGGACTGAGGAAAATCTGTAAAAAACATCAATCAAGGAGACGGTGCTGGCGGGATTCGAACCCCAGACCTCCCGCTCACGAATTCGCGCCTTAACGACCTCGGCCACCCGTGGCGGTTTGCTTACCGCGAGAAGGTAAACGTTTGATAGCTTTACTCCGAGTATTTATTTTTTTTTTTACTCTATCATTAATTCATTTCATTCACAGCTAAAGGCTACACCTACAGTATTCCAATTCATAACCTATAGATGTCGCAATAAAACCTTTGGAGTCATAGCATAAATAAATAAGCTGTTAAAAAGATTAAATGTAAAATTTTTAATGTTTATTACATTTGACAATATTTATCTTGCAAAAGACGATAGCATTTGGTTTATATTGCGATTATAATAAACAAGGAACCTACCTATTTGTAGCATCAATTTAAACATTTATGTGTTCCAATGTGTCATTCACTTAATAGCATTTGTGTGGTAAAATATATCATCACGATATTTTTATGAATGTTGTAAAAATTTACGTTATCTAATTAAGGTTGATAAATGTTATTTAGGGGATTTCTTTTTACAGTTACATTGCGTACTTTCGCAGGCATAGTCAATTTTTCCTCTAAATGTCCTTTCCAGTTTCAACTGAAATTTTAATACACAAATGTGCGTCACTAATAAGGGCGGGTATATTATGCAGGTTTCGCATTATGCGCATGGCTAGCAAACCGAAGATCAAAGGTAAAGAAGGCCAATAACATTCATCCTACCTGGAGCGCGCATGCAATTTCCCTGTAATTGTGAACGAGAAACAAATTATATGCATATTTATGACTAAAAATGAATATTTGTCCGGTGGTACCATTTAGCAGACAGAAAAAGAAAACTGCAATTGAAAAAAAAAAAGAAATAAAAATAAACAAATAAACGAACTACTAGGGTAGAATTTATGCATTTGTTAATGCGGTTTCTGATTTCAATTAGAAAACCTGTCCGCTCAAGGGATGATTAATTTCGGTTACTATAGCCATGTCACAGTAGCCGGCGTCTATTCTTCAGCTCTTTAAACATACAGGGTAAGGATGGGGGCATGCAGACACTTTAGTGCTTTATTTCAAAATCGAGGTTAAATAAATCAAATAATTTTAATTTTAAACACGGCTACTTTTTGCTTATCATTGTACTGCGACCATTTTTTACAAACGGCCACTAGATGAAGCTATCGAGATATGTCATACTATTTTCTAAACAACTGACATTTGTTATTGTGAAAACAAAGCAATATTGCTAAAAAATATGGTTGTTGTTGGATGATTTTTTACGATTTTAGTAAGACCTAACTCAACAGCAATGCAATAGAATCGCTTCGTTCAACTTTTGGTAATGAAATCCATCAGAAAAGACCGTTTATAATTAATTTGGGAAATTTAGTCCTGGTCGGGCGTCCATCAGTTATGAGTTTCGTTAAAGTCAACCAAAATCGATTGCTGTTCCGAAAAACATCGATGCTGTGTACTATATGATTGAAGAAGATCGGCATGTGACTTACAGTGAGATAGAGACATCGTTCAGCATATCGAAGACTGCAGTACATTCGATTATAAATGAATATTCAGCTGTGAAAAAGATCTGTTCCCCATACATTCCGCATAATTTGACCGAAGATCAAAAGAAAGAAGGGGGGGGGGATAAATAAAACGCTCGGGTTAATTGGTGTAATGAAATGCTCAAAATATTGTACCTAGGAAGTGCAAAATCCGTATATAACATCGCAACAGGTGACGAAACTTGGATATATTCGTATGAACCGGAAACTGAGCAACATTCAACTGTTTGGGTGTTCCAAGATGAACCGAATCCCACACAAGTTGTTCGTTCACGAAGCACTTGCAAGAAAATGATCGTTTGTTTCTTCGGTTGTACAGGACATATCGCTACTATTCCTTTAGAGGATCGAAGAACAGTTAATGTTGAATGGTATATAACAATTTGTTTGCCAGAAGTCATCGGCGAAATCAGAAAAAATAACCAAAAACAATGCCAGCTCTCACACAGCACGTCACACACTTGATTATTTGAAGGAGAAAAACATCAAATTAATGTCTCATTGTCCATTACTTCTTTTTGTTCCCGAATATGAAACAAAAATGCGTGGATAGAGATTTTCATCACCTTAAGGAGCCTTTAAAATCCATGTTGTTGAAATATCAACTTTAGAGAGGAAAAAATATTTCCAGAATTAGTTTGAAAATACGCAAAAGTGCATAAATCTTAAAAGCAAATCTCTTGAAAAGCAATAAAACATTTTTTTTTCCAAAAATGCTTTTTCTTTTCTGGTTTTTGTAAAAACTTAAAAGGTAACCCTGATATAACAGAGCTAAACCACCATTAACGAAATATTGCTGCATGAAGTATAAAATCCAGAAGAGTGTAAGATTCAAACCGCCGCGGGTGGCCGAGGTCGTTAAGTCTCGGACTCGTGAGCGGGAGGTCTGGGTTCGAATACCGAAGGACCGTCCTTCCTGACTGAGGTTTTTTCCAGATTTTCCTCAGTCCTCATAAATGGCAAATGCCGGGGAGGTACCCTAAACTTAGGCCTGGAACGATTCCTTCCATAAAATCCTTTCCCAATATATCATTTCATCTCATGTATCACTAGTGTCCATCGCCTGTGGTGCCTCTGTAGCAAAAACGGGCGTTAAACACAATTCATTCATTCATTGTAAGATTCAAATGTACTTTTGCCCCAGTGGTTGAGGCAAAGCGATACTGCAGTGTTTATACATTTTCTTCAATACTACAATAATCACATTCAAAATAAGAATCATTTCCACCATCAACCCAATGAAGTGATACCACAACAAACATTTGAGGCAATGTACTTAAGCTTTAACCATCATTGTCGGAGCATGTATCTCAAGAATGAGAATGACTGGTCCAGATATTGAGGCAGAAACACATGCGATGATACTTACAGTCTCAGCTTTTATACAATTACTATGAACCTCAAAGTCTACTTTCATCATTTAAATATGACTCTCTTGGGTTTATAAGTTGCAAACCTCTCTCGTCCCAATTAAAAATTCTAATCAAGAAGCTTTGAAACTTTTACATAAAAAATGACAATCTTTTCCCTGGTCATTTTTTGCGGCAGCATATGAAAGCCTTTCTACTACTCTTATGCTCAGCTAAGAAATCCTCTTATCAAGTCCTTAGCAGTCGTTTTGAGCCTCTTTGCTAAATGGGTGTGTCATGCCATTTGCAAAAACATAACGGAATATTAGACTGCGGATATCTTTATGAGTCAGTCCATACTCAATTTCATCGACTTTTAAAATATACTTCACTTATTGCCCCTAAGTTTCTTTGACATTTAGATATACAGGCACCAGAACTAACTCACTGTCTCAAGTTACTTTTTGAGACAGAAAATGCTTTAGTAACTGTACCGAGTGGCATCCCATCTACCCTCACCCTTTAATAGCTAACTGCATATTTTTTCTCCCACCCACAAATATCGACCACTCGTTCTTTGTCGATTTTTGTCTCCTAAAAACACCCACTTAGTTGAGTTGAAATACGAGGGACTATATAATTAATACTCTTACAGAAATATCGGAAAAATTAATGAAAGATATTTTACTCAACATTTATATAATTGATTTCATTTAAGTTTTATAAATGTGAATTAAAATAATTGAAATTCTAAAAAAGTACATCACCGTTATGTCTGTTAGTCTCCATGTATAGCATGTACTTTTTATTTACAAATGATTAACATGGGTGGCAGCAGACGACCAGATGAGCAAGCAATGTGATTTGTTATTCTCAAAGCGTATCTTTAAAGAAACTGTTTTAACTGATGCTCCCATTAGGTACTAAACACATTTTTGTATTCAAGGGAAAGGAAAGGAGCAAATATCTTGCCTGTTATACTCAAATGCTGTATCTATTTATTGATAATTCCTGTCACACAGTACTTTAACACACCACAATAAAGAAAATGGAATTGCCAACATAAAATGTAAATATCCCTCAGTGTCTTAAGAGATATCCATTGCCCTCATGTGCCTTTGCCTTACTTAATACTAGTGACAGCTTGCATCGCCACCTTTGATGTTGCTGTCCCTAAATCCGCTCCGTATTGGGTTTACTTTTCAATGAATCCATATGAAGTCATTTCTAAAGCGCAGCTAACACGTGTGTTTAAGACAGTTGTTAAATTAACTCGTGCATTAATAAAATCGTTAGCTGTAATCAAAATGTACTTTTTCATTTCCAAATAGGCATGAAATTCCGGTATTGTTTACTGAAATAAAAGACAATTTTATACTGACACATTAATTAAGGTGGCATATTTTACTATGGTTTTCTGCTCTAGTTTCTTAATGGTAGTTTCTTGTAAATCTATACTTTATGTTTGTTTGAAAAAATGTCATTTCTGATTTTTACCGAGCTGCAAAATAAATAGATTAAGGAGCTGGTGAAAGTAGTTTATATTTATAATTACCATAAATGACTGACTGAAAACTATACCTTGGTTTTCCGCGCTTTACAGCAATTTTACCCAATGTTTCCTAAAGCTAATAATCGAAATGGGGAAAGGACAGTAATATAGCAAAGGAATGCCAAAATTAAACTATTATCCCAGAGCAAATTTCGCTGCAAAAAACCCCTAGAGTTGTTAACTTTTTTAATAATCATTTTAATGCTAGTACTTTTACTACATATACAGCCACGAGTGGCCGAGGTCGTTAAGGCGCGGACTCGTGTGCGTTTGGTCTGGGGTTCTATTCCCAGCAGGACCGAGGTTTTTTCCAGGTTTTCCTCGGTTCTTATAAACGGCAAATGCGGGGAGGCACTATAAAATTCGTCCTGGAACGCTTCCTTCCTTTAAAAAATCCTTTCCCAATTTATCACTTCATTTCATGTATCATGTGTCACCACCTGTGATGCCTCAGTAGTAAAAAAGGCGTTAAACACTATTAAAAAAACTTATAGATGATGCCGAGTTCGTCGTTTCCCTTGATTAAAGCCGCTGCATCAGGAAGCATTGTTTCATTATTATTGTTTTCCTTTACTTGTAAACCCCCATTGGTGTGCTAATTTCGAAAGTGATTTTGTTAGCGAACGTTCAAGAGCTGCACCGATTTGCTCTGTTAATGCCGCAGGTTCTCGATCGCGTTGTTTGTTTGCACTGAACCAGTAGATTCGCTTTTGTGCTCAATATGTGAATTACAGTTCTGGGAGAAAGCCATTGATTCTTACATTTCTATCAAGGGGCCAAGCAGGGCATCCACTTCTGACGAGCAACGTCCAAAAATTGTGACCGCCGATGAAATGGTGGTGTCTATGCCAAGACGCATGACAACCTGCACATGATGAAGGTCCTGGCGTGCTAAGTCTCCCGAAATCTCACATTTCACCAAAACGATACGGAGTGCAACTGATGGAAGAACATTTGTAATGACACCATGCCAACCTCAACTAATTCTTTGGACAACTGCACACACACGACGAAACCATTGTTGACCATTTTGACCCAGAGACCAAGACTCGATCGAAACAATGAAAACCTGTTGCGCAAACTTGTTCTGCCAACGCCCGTTCTTGGCTGGTCAGCCACTGGACGCCGTGTCACCCAGTACATCTGTGCTTGTCTTCTCTTGAGTCACTCTGAAGTGCTTGATCGCTAGCCGTTCCTTCCTTTATTGAGCACAGGGGGCAGATCGGAGAGTCAACTACACCGATTTTGTGCAAATATTTTTGTAGGTAGTCGTGGCATGTGGCCATCTTGAAGGTGGCCACTACCATTTTTCGGGGCAGATTGTTGGGGATAGGTTTTGATATAATCGGTTCCCACCTTTTACCAACTGCTGCTGCCCTCCTATTGGACAAACTGGAAAATGGAACGTGGCATGAACTTCCTGCAAGATAATGCGCCTTTTCACACCGCTCGTGTCTTCTTGTAGACGAACCATGAATGTGCATTAGAATTGTTATCACCCTACTCATCAAATTTGTCATCATCCGGCTTTCACTCAACGACCTCTGCAGCAATGACGATATCATTGACATTATATGATGATCAAGAAAACTCTTTCTTTCTCCCAGGTTTGGCATTTTATCAAGAAACACTACTTACGGGTATTTTGTACATATTAGGATAGTTGCCGACAATTCCAACTCCTTTGTAGTAGTTTGTCTGTTCATTAAGTACTGATGTTTTGGACTGCAAAGGTGGATAGAGGACTCAGAATAATTGGCCTGGGTTCAATATGACACGGTAATGAAAATAAAATGAATGCATGGAAGAAGTTAATAATAAGGATAGAGGCTATCAGTAGGCAAGAAATAGAGGCGGAATGAAACACAAAAGATTTTTGAGCCTATCAAATGCAATTAAATTAACCCGGAGTAAAGAAGTATATATATATACACACACTCATTCTAGGGAGAAAGGCAAGATCGCAAATAGTATGGTTTAGACTAAGGGTTGGAAGATAAACAAAATAACGGAAAGTTCTGCCCATTTTGAGATAGGGATGAGAAATAAATACATATTCTGGCTAATATACTCACTGGGATCAACTGAGAAAAATCCTTTCAGAAAAATAATTTAAGGCAATTAGAGGTCATTGGCATATTGGGACATTTTTACTGATAACACTAACTGATTGAATATCAGCATTTTCCTAGCCAAAGTACGCGAATTTAGAAGGAATTTATTTTCTGGTTAGAATGAAATAACTAGTATAGTTTTAGTTTATATGAGATTTATTTTAACTCAGATTTGTAAATGCCGTTCTTAGCAATTTTTAATTCATTTATTATTATTGCTTTATATTTTTATTATTTTTTCTCTTTCTAATTGGGTATTATATTTAAGTATGTATGGTCGACGAACCGTGCATAAAATGCATTTGTAATATGTATATATAAAGTTATAATAATAAAGATACAATAATACTAGTATTACTACTATTGAACGGTGCATGCATGTCATATTCCTGAACAGTTAGGAAAAGCGTTGCAAACGTATTGCTTTGCCACAGTGTAGCGATACAGTCGATATGCCCGAATAACAGAGACCTCTACAAGTGGGGGGAATACTAAATGATAACCGCAGCACTTCTAGCGCGATTTTGTACTAGAGCCCATATGCATACTTAATAATTTAAAGCTTCCATTTTGATAATTGCTTATAGAAATGAAACTACATTAGAACACACAAACTAAATTACGTTTTCGTGTAGTGGGGTTATGCTCCACATATATAATAGGATTTCGTTACTGTAAACTGTGTTTAAATATTTATGTTTTGAAGCTTGCTTATGTTCTTCATAAACCTGCTACAGAATTATCCACAGTTTGTTTTTGGGCTGTTTCTAGTACTTTTATTACATGCTGGAGGAAAATATTGAAGCGATTTTGAGGTGGGTGTTGTTGTCGTTGTTGTTGGCCGCACATTGATGCCAAATTATGAAACTGTTTAGTACACTCCGATTATGTGCACCAATTTTGAAGCGATCTGTTGTCGATGTCGAGTGATCTCACATTGTGATACTAATTATGAAGTTTTGTAGCCTTATTATCGGTCGCTTCGGTATTGTTGCCCACGCTTCAATGACAACAATATCTCATTGTGAATTCTGCTATTTTGTTGACTCGTACTCTAACGAACTGGGAGAGGATTTCAATAGTGTTAATAAGCACCGATGCGACATAATGTATATTGTATTGTATGTCCAAAATATTTCGCGTCCTTTTGTGACAGATAGACTTAGTTACACCGATACAAACTTAGTTACCGCGTGTGAAACTTACAGACGAGTGCCGCAGCGCCTGAAATTAAAGCCGAGCTGCGAGTATCTTGAGGCGTGTAAACCGTATAACTGCTTGCTTTAGCAATTTTTTTGAATGGTGCTTAACACTCATTTTTACTACTGAGGCACCACAGGCGGTGAACAGTGATGATACAAGAAATTATGTATTGGGAAAGGATTTTTTAAGGAAGGAAACGTTTCAAGCTAAGTTTAGGGTAACTCCCCGGCATTTGCCATTTATGAGGACGGAGGAAAGTCTAGAAAAAACCTCAGTTAGGGAGGACGGTTCTGGCGGGATTCGAATCCCAGATCTCCCGCTCATGAGTCCGCGCCTTAACGACCTCGGCCACCCGTGGGGGTGCCTCAGCAATATCGAACTTACAACTGTCTCTGCCAAGTATTTACCGAGGAATGAGTAAATGCGAACTGAATTAGGAAATGCGTTTCGCGGCGTGTAGAACGTAGGACTGCCCCCCGGTCAAGCAACCGCCTCCTTATATATTACATTCAAATCACGTAATCGCTAACTTAACAATTGCCACGTGGTTTTTTCGCGCCTATCTTTAAATGTTTAAACATACATTTTCCATTGGCTTGTTCAAGTTCACTTGCCGTACAAGCTATTCGCTTATTTTGAAAGTTTAAATGACTAACAGTACAACGTAAATCGGGTTCAGAGACCTTAACGAGTTTAAAATTCCTTCCGGTTTATTAAACCTATAACAGCAGGACTTCAGACATCACACGCGTCTCTCGGGTTACTTCCTCTGAATAGAGGTTTTATGACCCTTGTATTGGCTTTGCAAACTTTCGTAACAAAACACTAAGGAGCTCGTTTTTCCGTACGCTTCTAACATTGAAGTTAAAGCTTATTTATTTTACTAATATTACTAATTACAACGCCAAAATATTACGATTGGGCTTGCATTAATGTACATTATAATTATATTTCAGTGTGGGTGGATTGGAGGAACTGTTAAAGTATTAACACATTTTGTGACACCACAGTAATTAGCTACGAATCTTTGCTGCCACTCTGTTTTACATTAGTACCGACCTCTTAGCAAGATGTCGCATTAAGCACACTATAACTACAGCGACTATTATTACTAGAGCCCGGTTCATGTGTATTATCAAATTTTGCAATATATCCATAAATATAGAAACAAAAGTTATTAAATATGCAAGGAATAAATATTTATTTTCTTTATTTATTACAGTATTATAAAGTTTAGAAAATATATTTCCGTTTTTATTTTCTTTAAGTTTCAGCTATTGAAACAATCAATTCGTACAAATAATTTCAAAATAACCGATAATCAACAAATTATTTCTCCTTTTATAATGAATACAAACGTGTTGAAAGGCAAATATTACTCCTTTATAACGGAAGGGGATGTTTAAAAGGGAATTCCATTTTAATTCCGGAACTCGCCATGTGCCTCCCCCAGCAATCCTCAAAGTGTCCACACTGAATGCAGGTCCGAAATTTTTTTTTCATCAACAAATTTCTGCTCTATATGTTTAGTTGCCCATAGGCGGTTTCCAGTAAACCTATAGGCATATCTGGGGTTCTGTTGCGCTTCTAACAACCTCGGACTGAAATTCTAATCTCACTTTTCACATGAAAAAGAAGCTTGGAAACTAGTTTAACGTTAATTAAAATTATTTCAAAAAGGAAGGGAAAAAATGTGTTTAATTACATCTTTTCATATACTTCTACACCCAGGTGTGGCCACTAGAAGCGTTTTTTTTTTTTTTTTTTTTTTTGATATGTCCCAATGGTGGTTGTTTTATTAATTACTAACAGCCGAAATGTACAGGCAAATTCCTGCGCAAAGCTAAAATGTCAGTCAAATCGGATGGAAGTTATTAAACTTGCTACCTACAATTATGCCTTTAAGCGTTTTCATGTCAATTACAACGCACGCGTGCCAACAGAGCACGCAACTTGGCCATGGTACACTCGGGCAGAGCGGAATTCTAATGAATAGATATTATGTCCACATGACGCACAACACAAAGCAATTCCGCAAACGTAGCAACACCGGAAATGTTTATTCTCTTCCTGGTGATGGGACTTCCATAAAGGAGCGGCCGTCCCTTTAGAAGCAGCCCGCGCTTTGCACCACATTATCAACTATAAAGCTGTCATATTTACCGACTCAATGTTTCTGTTCGGTTTGATCTATGGACGTTGGGCATAGGAAGCTCAATGCAAAGTGCGTCAAGAGAACAAAGCAGACACTGCCGCCTACCGGCAACCTGGTCTTTTGTGGGTCAGCTCGCAGGTGTTCTGAAGACAGGGTAGTCTAGCCGTCTTTCGTAATGAGGTATCCTTTACAAAAAAAGCGAGGGGGGAGTAGCTTCTAATGGGATTACCTGGCCTGTGTTGCTACAGGGCAGAATGAACTGCCTTTACTGTTTCGAAGAGGAAGTCAAAGCTCTCTGAGATTTCATCTCAAAGGCTGGATCCAAAGGTAAAGAGTATCTCGTTAGATAAATGGTTACCCCATCTTTGTTGATAAAACTTAAGCCCGCTCTACATTGACAGTTTTACCGCCACGGGTGGCCGAGGTCGTTAAGGCGCGGACTTGTGAGCGGGAGGTCTGGGGTTCGAATTCCCTGATTGAGGTTTTTTCCAGGTTTACCTCAGTCCGCGTAATTTGCAAATGCCGGGGAGGTACCCTAAACTTAGGCCTGGAACATTTCCTTCCTTAACAAATCCTTTCCCAATATATCATTTCATTTCGTGTATCATCAGTGTTCACCGCCTGTGGTGTCTCAGTAGTAAAAAACGGGCGTTAAATACCATTAAAAAAACATTGACAGTTTGAAAACAAAACATAATAAATAAAATCAACTCAATCCATTGCTTTTCTTATGCAACTATTAATACTTGTGTTACGGAATTTAAGTTCCCCGATTATTATCTCCGAGGTAAATTAAAAAAAAAATACGTATACAACACGATCCGCACACCATACAAGAACTCAAAGATACTATTCGTCAGGAAATTGTCCAGATTTCTCAAAATAAACTCAACGAGTGACGGATAATTTCCTAAATAGATGGCAAAAAATGTGTGGAGAATGAAGACGGACAGTTTCAACACTTCAGTTCTTTTGATAATTTACTATTGACTTGAATTAATTTATTTCTACTTAATACTACAACAAGCTTCACAGTACCGCCACGGGTGGCCGAGCTCGTTAAGGCACGGATTCGTGAGCGGGAGGTCTGCGGTTCGAATCCCGCCAGGACCGTCCTCCCTGACTGGGGTTTTTTCCAGGTTTTCCTCAGTCTTCATAACTGGCAAATGCCGGGGAGGTACCTAAACTTAGGCCTGGAACGCTTCCTTCCTTAAAAAAAAAAAAAAAAAAAATATCCCTTCCCAATTTATCATTTCATCTCATGTATCATCAGTGTCCACCGCCTGTGGTGCCTCAGTAGTGAAAACGGGCGTTAAACACTACTCAAAGCTTCACAGTAATCTTTTTACAACCACTCAGTCATACAAGAAAATACAACCACAGTCACTCTAGTAAATCTTCCCGAGTTGCTGTGTAACCAAGTGGCCCGAATAGTTTCAACCTTGCGGTTACTCAAATATCAGGTAACTTACATCTACAAAATTAACTCAATCAAAAACCAACTTAAATTATGTTTCTGTCCGATTTGGATCTAATTTTCTTACTTATTTTCGTCGACCATTTTCTTTTAATCTTAACTAAATAATTCCCAAACTCCAAGATTTTCTGCCTTGTTTTCACATTCACCAACCTGTTTCCCCTTATCTCTATTGGTAAGTTATCCCCCTTCTCAATCCTAAGTTTTCCTCTCATTTCTTTAGTTTCTTTACATTCCACAATTGCATGTCAGTAACTGTCTTGCATTCCACACATCGGACATTCCTCTATATTTAAACCTTCACTTATTCTTTCAGATTCACTACTCCTCTCCAGACCCATGCGATTCCCTCCCTCCTTCACCTGTCACCTTCATCTACATAATTCTCTCTACTCCATATTTCGTTTATCCTCCTATAAGCTCTCAATGACTTTTTAGTATTAAAACTACCTAATATCTCCTGTCTTTCCAAATCATCAATTCTTTGTTTAATTTCTCTCCAAAAACCTCTTTCTTTACTTTCTCTATCATCCCACAACATACACAAACCAATGTTTTCCATAATCTCATTGATTCTACTAACCCAAGTATTTCCTCCCCTCAGATTTTATTACATCGCTAGAATTTTAAAGTAAGTAATGGGTCTCTTAAATTGGTTTGTTCATTGTTGTATGATTGGTTTGTTTTACCCGCTCCCGTCCATAGGCAAAATACTCTGATCCCATGGTATATGAGAAATCCGATGATCTTGTAGCAAGTGTTGAAGGTGTATGTCTGTACACCCTCTCAATGTTAAGAAAGATATTCAGCAACCTTTTCCGGAGTCAGTCTCAGTTCCTAACGGAATATTTTCTGGCAGTTCTGAGAGATACCGTAGCTTTTCCCTTTCAGCATGTCACCTACAGTAGGCGAGAAATTAGTCTGTGTTTGACACTTGGGCGAAATTTATGCCGGCGACTCAGCTGGCGAGTTGATCAATCAGGTAACAAAAACATACTATCGCTAGAGGTATGTAATCATCGGTGTTGCAACAGTTAACAGTTAACTGAAATTACACAATGCGTTTTCAAGAGAAAACTTGGAAATAAAAAGGCATTCTAGAAGAAGGGAACGTTTTATAATGAACTTGGGTGGCTCCAGTGATTTCATCGCCGGTGATAGTGAGCACAATGAAATGGAAATCGACAGCGAAGAGAAGAATTAAGAAATTGATGATGCTGTTAAGGTGCAGCAGTTGGAGACGGACACCTTGCTGGCGCCGCCACGTGGCAGCAGAAACGCCAATCACAAGGTAATTTCTCGCATACTGTAGCAAGTTATTAAAGTTTAACGTCCATCATAACAAAGAAGGTCTAAATGAATGATAAATTAATGTTATGATAAAATGATGTGCGTAAATGAGCGCGTATAGTTACCTGGTATTTGCCCTTTCAGGACTTTCATTCGTTTTACGGACGCTCCTTGACATCTCAGGTCATCAGTGTGCCATTCAATTCAGGCTGATAAAATTTTGTTTAGAGGTTTCTTCTTTCAGGCTTAAGGTTCTTTTTCGTGCCGTAAATGTACGACACGGAACCCACAACTTTACTTCCCTTCCGAAGGAAGCCGTACTTAGGATTTTTAAACCCGAAAAAAATCCATCGACTCTGACCGGGATTGATCCCGCGATCTTGGATTTAGGAGGCAGATAAGGTTACCATTACACCACCAGGACCGATTCCCCTCCAGGGCAAGGAAACACTGCGGAAGAAATATTACCCAGGCAAACTTATCTTACGGAATTAGATAATCTCTGACCGGTGGGCAGTATGCGGGCGTGCATTATAAGGAAATTATCGCCTGTAGATGGCCCAAATGGTACTATATGATTAGTCAAACATTCAGTTATGTATCTATCAGCTGTTAAGACTTCCATTTTCTACTAAAACTAACTCAGTAACTAACACCATAGACACTCCTGCCCAAACTATCACTCTAACACCTCCAAATGCCAACTTTTCGGAAATGCAGCATATTGTAAATCGTTCTCCCCTCCTTCTCCAAACTCTTTCACGTCCATCAGTTGAGCGCAGATTGAAACAGGACTCGTCTGTGAACAGCTCTACTGTTCATTTCTCCATCCCCTATGATCATTTGCAAAACGCAATCTTTCGACTCGGTACATTCGGAGCAACCTAGGAGCAGTTGTAATCAGTTCATTTGCTTTCAACCTTCATCTAACCTGTTTGGCCGAAATCGGGCGTTCATGCATGTTAACAAATTGCGGGGCTACAGTCGTAGCTGGCAGGTTGCGCTCTCTAAGAACTGTCAACACCATGTACCTCTCTTAATTTTGATTTCTAGCTCTCGGACGACCCGAACCTGGTCTTCTGGTACGTTCCAGGGTCTCTATAAACAGTTTATGGTATCGTGGACTCTGCAAAGTAACGTACACTGCGTCCATCATCTTTTAGGGGTACAGCTTTAGCAACAACTTCTGATTGCATTTTTATGGTGAAAAGTGACAATCCACTTACATTTACATTATGTAAAAATAAAGAAATAATGATAATGAAGCACAAAATGGTTAAGACAAATTTTCCCTATCTGAGACTTTGCACACACAATTGGAATATTAGGTTACAATGGCTGTTTATAAAACAAAAACTATTCAACATGGCCTACCTGTTTCCACAACAACCAATGGCTACCATAATATTTTATGACAAGCGTTTTATTTTGATTTTGTTTTTCCCTGAGTGTATTATGATTCTGAAAAATCCGTGCAAAGTATGAACAACTACAATAAACCGTAGGAGGAAAAAAAATTAATAAAGGAGCAACTTTAATTTTCATTTCCACATTTTCTATTATCTTATATAGCAATTTTTCATCTCTAGATTTATATTTCTGAGGGTATTACAGAAAATAAAAGTGAAATTTTATTCCGGATAATTATTTTAGTCTAAATGTGCAAAATTACAGAAGCTTACATTTTCAGAAGCACGTTACCGTAATACGATAATAATAATAAAAAACCTCTCTTTGATAGAGGTGAATAAATTTATCCCTCATTTTTTCGCCAAAACAGTAGAGATCCATTAAGCCCGCTTTTGCTATTGCGCTTGTTAATGCTAAATTAATTTACCGGTTACGTTCGATGGCTTTTAAAATATACTGAGCGAGGGCTCTGCTTTTTGCGGCTCAATTTACGCTAACAGCTGTATGGCATTATGTTAACAAGAGCCGTGCCATTACCAGTCAATCTGGGTGCATCGATACGTGGTATGAAAAACGAAGCGTAACTGTTCCCCTAGCAAAGCCAGGAAGCCGTGCAAATGGTTCGCACGCTGGTCGCCTGTGACACGTTCATTAAGTTACCGCGAATCACCATCGATGTCATCCACCAATAAATCTTGTTCCACAACACTATAATTGCTCCTTATTGTGAAGGCCTATCGTTAGAGAAACAAGTCAGGTTCGCACACATTTCCATCTCGTATTCATTTGCAGAGGATTCGCGTATTTTACAACAGTAATTCAAAGGTTTGGCAACTGGCATTGTTAGTTATTTGGGTATTTGTATTTACGGGTGCAATTTACAAGGTAATTTACAAATTCGTTAACATCTTCTTGTATCACCTGAGAATACTCCATACTACCATTACAGCGTTACCCATCACTCAGGGGTAAGATATAAATTCAACGGTATTCTAAACATTTTTTTTAATTCCCTTAAGTGAACAATAAAATAACACACATTTAGAAATGTGAACACATATATTGTAAGAAATATTTGAATTTGTTTACAAACATATATTGTGGCATATAGGGAAATAGCAATGTGGGAAAATGCATTGTAAGATTAAGTTCGTTAAGAAGCAGAAATGACGGTTGGGAAAGATGACATGTATGTGAGGGAAATTAGAGCCTGCGCATGCGCGGGCAGGGAAAGAGATTTAACGGCTTTCTGTATACATCATAATAAATTTATGGTTTAAATTAGAGACATTTTTATAACCGGTAGGCTCTATAGTTTGGAGTTCTTAAGTTCATACGGTGGTAATATTATCGCTTACCCTGGCCGCGCATGCGCAGACTCTAATTTTCTTCACATACATGTAATTTTTCCCAACCGTTATTTCTGTTCCTTAACGAACTTAATCTTACATTGAATTTACCAACATTGTCATCCCTCTATATGCCACAATTTTTAGCCCGATTCAGTTTACTATGTAATTATAACCTAATTACAACTATGAGGTCTATCTGAAAATTTCTTGAGCTAAGAATGACGAAATCAGTGTTTAATTTGAACATTATTATTTTCAACATAATCTTCCTAAAGGTCAATACATTTATTCCAGGCGTGCTCAAAAGCCATTTTTCCATCTCTGAACTGATTTTCCGGAAGGTTTGCAAAGTGCTTCTTTACAGCTGCAATAGGCCCTTGAGCAGCGAGTGAGATTTTAAGCTTTATGAACAGATTAATATTATAGCGAGTCAAATTTGGGAAGTAGAGTGGATGCTTCAACAAATTATACAGAGTGATTTGTATAGATATAACAATTTTTGTTTATATATTTCAAAACGAATGATGCTAACCACAACTTATTATTAAGTGTAGAACATTTTTGGGAGATTATTAACCTCTATGAAAATATGGAAAATGTCCTCCCTCCTGTATGAGACATTAACTCAACACGTCGTTCCATGTTACTGGGCGCTCGTTGTAGGACTGTATTGTCAATACCATTAATCTCCTGCGTAATGTTGTGCTTCAGATCATCCAATGTTTGGGGACGTGTGTCGTAAACTCTTGTCTTTTAAGTAACCCCATAGGAAGAAGTCCGGTGTTGTCAAATCAGGAGATCTCGGTGACCACAGGGTCTTGGAGACTATCCGATCGTCAAAGAAAAATTTTGTGGTATGACAACACACAAGAATTTGTGAAATGGCATAATTAGCTCTTAGAAAGAGGTTCGTGTTAAGAAAGAAGGGAGGCGGAAAAAAAACAGTATATATCAATAAGAAATGGGAATATCTCCTACAATAATAGTGACAGATTAAACGAACTTGGATTTTATGTTAGAAAAACTGGTCAAGTTTCAAAAGATCTCTGCATGTGCCTGATCACAGAATCACAGTTAACTTCAGGGCTATCACGTTCGTATTCCCTGTGGGTTTTCTTCTCCTCATATTATACCAGAAGTGTGAAAGGTGACTTTGTCTGAGAACGCAACATGATTGAGGAACCCATAGTCATCATCAATGTGAGATAACATGGAATTGGTGAACTTGGCCCGTCTGGGTCTATCACTTGGCTGCAACTTCTGCACAGTTTGAATTTTGGTGCTCTAAGTCACAATCTTTTATAGATAATATCGTGAACAGTGAACTTTGGAATACTCAGATCTGAACTGACATGTGGAATTGATTTCTGCGGTCTGCGCTAATCTTCAACTTAAGTTGTAAATACTACTTTTCCCGCTTCTCTTCTATCTCAACCTGTTTCTAACAGCTGATTATGTCATTTTACAATGGTATGGCGCTCTGGAGCATTTGCACCATATTCCTGCCTGATTCATCTTTGCATTGCATTTAAGAACTGTAATTCCGCTAACCAATAACAAAGTTACACTTTCTTCTGAACTGTGAATTCCGCCATTTTAACTCTTGTGTGTTGTCGTACCACTCGTAGGTGCACTAGCGTCGTAATTTTCATTGTTACAAACTTTGGAGAGCTTCTACACAAGATAAAATGAAACTCATATTTGTAACTTCACTGAGGGAGCAGGTATTTATATTTCTTATTGGTAGTTTTTTTTAATAGTGTTTAACTCCCGTTTTTACTACTGAGACATCACAGGTGGTGGACACTGGTGATGCATAAGATGAAATAGAAAATGGGGAAATATTTTTTAAGGAAGAAAATGTTTCAGACGTAAGTTTAGGTACTTCGCCGGCATTTGCCTTTTATGGACACGGAAAAATCTGGGAAAAAAAAAAAAAACAGTCAGGGAGGACGATCTTGGTGGGAATCTAATACCAGATCTCCCGCTCACGAGTCCGCGCCTTAACGACCTCGGTCACACGTGGCGATTTATTGGTTATGGTTCCACTGGAAACACGTCCAAAGAAATCTGTTGTTGCTGCAATTTTTGGATGTCCCTCAAGCGAGTTGTCTTCCAGACTGGTTCTGCCATGTTTAAATTCAGGAACCTCTTTTAAATCGCTGAAAACAAAGGAGAAACTTTCCATAATAATCTGTAAACGCGGTATAAATTTTTTGGGGGTTAAACCATTTTTCACAAAGAACTTTATCTCTTCACAATACTCTAGTTTTAAGCATTTTATTGAATACACACAACTCCTCTGCTTTAGAAATCTGTACTAACTGAACTATTTGAAACAGTGACTTGATAGTCCAAATAAATGAATATCACAGATGCATAAACGTGAAAACCAATTATATTGCCAATTTCATTGTCATCTGCGAGCGGAACGGAGGCCAATCTCTTTAATTCATGCTAGGACTGGAAAGAAATTAATGGCAACATATTCATAAACATTTATTCTAGAATTTGGAGACTTTTAGTCACATTTCTGAAAGACACTGGACATCCGTTTTTGTTGCTGTTTGAGAAACAGCCCCTACTGCGACATTGTAGTGTGGCTTGATCTGACTTTTGCGGCTAACTCCCTTACTGCCCATCAACGACACACCTCCAGTGGTGATTGAATCAAATCATCGCAATGGGCGTCGCAGCCAAGACGACCTAGACTTGCTGCACCTTTCACTCTACTGAGTCCTTGTCGAAAGTCTGACACTCTGCGGATCACCGTTCGGTATGGCAAAGTTTAATTACCCAAATTTTCTCGCACTGCATGACATTCCCTCACGTTCTTAGCACGTGCCATCCGAATTTTAATTCATGCAACTACTCACTTTTGAAAAAACATCCTTTTAAGGCTGCTCAAATTTACACTTATACTCGACAGCTTCATGTCCGTTCGTCTACAGATGTTGCATAGCGAAAAAGTTAACATTAACACTTTCAGTAAGTTTCCTATTACCTTTTAAAATTTATAAAATAATGAAATAAAGAAATGCCTGGGAAACTTAAACCACAAAGTCATTCTGAGCTCATTCGACCGAATTATCATTTATCATCCCCGCAACCTCAGAAGTCGGCCAGGCTGAGGGACCGTCTCACAAGGACATCAATTGAGGTGAGGGACTATTGACGCTAAAGTTTCTCATTACCGGGTTGGCGGTGGATTGCACCCTATTCGCTTCTGTGAGTAAAGCCCGCGCGTTATTAACTGCTTTCACAACACACACACATTGCTGCATCAATTTCCTGTGCATAATTCTGAACAAATAACTCCAGAAATTTTAAGTTCGTACTTTTTTACTACTGGGGTAAGTTAAAGCACTGAGAATCATTTCCTTAGAACAAAAATAAATAAATAAATAATGATCCCAAAACTGTAGATAATAAATCACATGAATTTTCTTCTTTATTATTAGCACAAGTAATATCACAAGAGGTTCTGAGGTTGCCGAACTGGAAAGCTCAGAAAGCTCGAGTGATATTTATTAGGCCTATTTCACAAATAAAATAAGCTTTTAAATATAATTTCTCTAAACTTGGGGTACAAAATTATAATAATTGTATATTTGTACTAAACCTTTTGAAGCAATCTTGCGACAAGAACGTCCGATTGTCAGTAATGCCAATAGAGAAGAGCAAATACGGGTTTAGGTCTGCCTCATGAATAGAATAAGAATAAAAGTAATATATATATATATATATATATATATATATATGTATATATATATGTATATATTTGAAATTCACGCACAAAATATTAACCCGTGTATAAATAGTTACACTTATGAATATCCATTCTATTCATAAACCTGTCGGTCCTGGTGGTGCAGTGGTAACCACACTTGCCTTCTAAACCCAAGATCGCGGGTTCAATCTCGGCCAGAATCGATGGGTTTTTTAGGCCGTAAAAATTCTAAGTATTGGTTCCTTCGGAAGGGAAGTAAAGGCCGTGGGCCCCATGTCGTACATTTACGGAACGTAAAAGAACCTCAAACCTAAAGGACCTCTAAGCAAAATTTGTCGGCCGTTTCACGCCCTGAATTGAATAGAACGCTGATAACCTGAGGTGTTAAAGAGCGTCCGTAAATAAAACAAATCATTAAATTATTCAGAAACCGTGAGACTGAAATGGACAAGTCTACTATTACAATCTCTACCGTTCGTTTTACCAAGGGATAGATGAAAAAAAAAAAAAAAAAAGATAACATGCAGTGTCTCTATTTTTCTTTGTATTCTGTGGTTTGGAATTCCTAATAAGAAGATCAATTTTGACATTTGGTGCATCACTAAAACGCTTTGAAGAACCCTCCATTTTGCGTTATGATTATCCATGCTTTCGTTGCTATCAATATCTCCCCACCGCCTCTGCCAAAAGTGGTCAGTGATGCGTGTTCAGGAATTATATAGTGGAGGTATAGAGTTGGCTACACTGTCCACAAGACAGATGCACGTCGCGTGATAAAACGGATTTGATAATTCTTCTTCGATAATTTCACTCCGTAATCCGGCTGTGATTGGTCAAAAAAAAAGTTTTGTTTCATTGGTCGGTTTTAAGATGATGTCACATGAGTGAAATGGTCTTTATTTTATTTTAAGTTAGCATCTAATGTGTAGGAAAATGCCGCATGGAAAATGAAGGGAAAATTAACAATCAAGAGGTATTTGTGCAGTGAAAATTGCTCTTGGATAATGGTTTATTTTATATATTAATTTTGCAGAATACCACACACATACCTTTGCGATATTCTTCTCTCCTTCCTGCACTTTAATTATCGAGTAAAGGTAAAACTGATGTAAAGCTCCATGAAAACAAAATATATGGTTTTCAGAGATCGGGCATTTACCATAAGTTTAAAACAAAGCTACACTGCCAGTTACCAAGCCTAAGTTTTTACTACCCCGGCATTTTCATAAACACGGCATTTTCTGAACTAAAAGCATTTCAGGAATAACAATAGTGCGCAAAAAATGCTTGATCGTCATTCAGAAACCACAAATAAACGAGCAAGAGTTAAAAAAAACGCGATTTATCCGCTTTAATTAATGTGTGTTCTATAAAATTGCCTTTCATTTCAATGACAAACACTGGAGTTTCGTGTTTGTTTTAAAAATAAAAAATTATTGTGATTAGGGTTAACGCTTTAATTAATAAACCCGTAACTTCCACGTTTAACAGCTATTTGTTAAACACATATGCTACCTGTGTCAAATTAAGCGACTCCAGACAGACTCATTGAGAAGGAAATTCCACTCGGAGTGGATCTAGAAGCAAATAACATCAAAGGTGTCTCTACTGCAAGCTTGAATTTTAGTAGCCTGTTAAGTATATTCTTGACGAAGCTAGCGATCCATGATTAAACTCCATGGTTCAAAGCACAGTAAAGTCAAGTCCAGGCTAATGGATTTGGTCAGTCACAAACGCATACTGAACTATCCAACAGTTGATGTGATTGTTGCTTTCTAAAACTCAAAGGTGTTTCGACCAATTAGCTGTGTCCTCAGGCAGTTAGCTGGTTTTAAATGTATGCAATTTACGATAAAAAAAACAAACATATGTGGCAAGCCAATAGCATACTTTTCAACATTTTATCACAATTAATATCAGCCTTTGGCTATTAGAAAGCTCATATTCTCGAGTGATATTTATTAGGACTATTTCACGAATAAAACAAACATTTAAATATAATTCCCCTAAACTAGACTTACAAAAGTGAATCAATTGTAAGTTTGTATTATGAATACTTAACCTTTTCAACCCATTTTGCGACAGATTTTCAGTAATGCCAATAGAGAAGAACCAAAGAACCAAATGCGGGGTTAGGACTGTTTCATGAATAGACTAAGAATAAAAGTACAGAGGGTGCCAAAATGTACACACACTCCAAGCAAAGAAAAAAACTGTGTTAACATAACACAACTGAATTCACACAAACAGAAAATGATGAGCACTAATCATCTTAGACTTTTACAGTTACAACAGTTGCTCAAAATGCCCACCATCGGCGTCGATACACTTCTGAGTACGTTGAACTACTGATTGACCAACGTTTGCGAAAGTGTCCTCAGCGATTGCAGTACATGCTGTTTCAATTTCTTCCCGAAGTGCTGCCAGTGTAGCTGGTTTTCTACTGTATGCAACATCCTTAAGAGTTCCCCATAAGTAGAAGTCCAACAGAGTTAGATTCGGAGAACCGGGTGAAAACTCAATCGGACCTCTTCGTCCTATCCAATGCCTTGGAACATTGTTATCAAGGTACGCACGTACATCTCTGTTGGAATAGTGGTACACCATCCTGTTGGAAGTAAAATTCCTCATTTCCATAGAGTGTATGAATGGCAGGTAAGACGGATGTGCGTATCATGTTCAGGTACACTGGGCCAGTTACTGTTCCTTCAAAAAAGAATGATCCAATTAGACCCCTAAGTGACAACCCACAAAAAACATTAATTCCAGGTAAATTAACAGCCTTTTCCAAAATAACTAGTGGATTGTTTGCACACATTAAACACAGTTATGCCGGTTAACAGTTCCGTTCAACTTAATTGTGCCTCATCGAATAAAACAGAATTCCCTACGAAGGCCTCATCCTCTAGCACCATGTGCCAAAACCACTAGCAGTACTGCATTCTCCTATCAGGGTCATCTTCATTTAATGCATGCAAAAGTCTTGGGATGAAAACTTTCAACTTTGCTGTTTTAATAATACACGTATCTGGTTCTGCTAATCCCAGTCTCACGTGCACATTGCTTTGCAGATTTCTGCGGTGAGTGCTCAAAACCTTCCAAACAGTGGTGAACGGTGTATATGGGGAAGCATCCCCCTCATTTTCTACCATAAAAGAATGGGCCAAGCTTTTTGGAATTGATTGAGAAAGAATTCAAAACGAAGGCGATACTCTTGGTTAACTGAGTGACCTTGGCCTTTAGAGGCGGTGCTTCGCCAGGTTTACGCCTCTCCATTGATTCTCTTTTGGACAGTAATAGAGATTTTTTATGACCCTTAACAAACTAAAATATTGTTGTTATATTTTCCGAAAATCTGCTGTGACCCTTCCTTGTGAGGTCGTTTCTGCGTAGCTTCAAGCAGTATAGTCAATGCACGAAACCCCATTTTGGGACAAACATAATAGAAACCTATGAAAGAAATGTTAATAATTTGACAGTACGGTAATTAGCCCTTAGTTTCAGTTAAAGTTGACCAACCCCTTCCGTGAGCTCCGTATCGACAGAAGATCCAGGTTGTGTTCGTAAAAGAATGCAATACGATCTCCAAGGAAACTCTTGTTAACAGAGTGGAGGTCACATCTCTTGTATTTGCGTACGTGAACCTTACTTTTGTTTCCTGCTCATTAACCCCATCCCTACTTGCCCCCTCGGGAACTGGAAGAGAAAACGGAAGGCCGGAGCTAAGCTTGCGTGAAATCTTTTGTTACTCTGAGACCAGACCCTCTGTGAGATAGCACATTTAACGCATACACCCGCAGAAAGAAAGCGGATCATTAAAAATTCAAGAAAATAACAACATGGAGTTTAACATCATACCTCAGGAATGCTCATACGATCAATGGGGGGTGAAGACTTTAAAATGTTCAGATATACATTCGCGTTGTGTTTAACGCCCATTATCAGTATTCAAATGTTTTCATGAAATTTGGAACCCAAAATTTTAAAAAGGTTTTCTTTTTTTTTTTTTTTTTTTTTTTTGCAACGAAACTCAATGTATACTATTTAATTAAAACAATATTTTTTTTCCTGAAAATCAGAGATCGGACCATTAGGAGTGGGGGTTCACCTGAAAAACGACTTTTTGTAATCGCCGAGAACATCCATATGGCATAAGGAGGGGGATGGGTGTTGTTAGCATTAACAATTGGGCAATCCCGACAAGTGATAAACTCGTTGGTCCCATGTGAAAGAGTATGGGGGAATAGTCTCAGCATGAGCATGGACAGATAGAGTCCATACTGCGGCTTCAGTATTCAAACGGCAGCGGAAAAAGTCGAATTCCAGGGAATGCTGGAGCGATACGGAGCGATGTACAAATCTTAAACGTTAGTGTATGCACTCTATCAATCTTGGTAGTGTAGCGTGTACAATAAACGCAGGCGGAGAGAGCACAGAAAAACAAGCAATCGTACGCCTAAAGTAACTATGTGTCTTAAATGTTAATTACATTCAGTTTTAGTTGTGTAGCTAAGCGCAATTGGTAATTAAGCTAACAATATAACACGTAAATAAAATAATGATACGGGTAAAGCATGTACTTTTAAGCCTGAAAGTTTTGTTTTATTAAATACATCTTCAGTAAGCATTACTTATTTTTATTACATTCTCTGCTCGAGCGCTCTGTAATAATCTTCACACATTTAACTTGCTGAGGAATTCGCTTAGTTTACGCAGCTCCTGTATAACGAACTTTTTACACTGCTTATTGTGACATTGGACATTCTCCTCTTGTTTCTGGTTAGCATGCCAAGCTGCAAACTCGGGGAACGAATGTCGGGGTGTATCTGTCTTGCTATGTTTTTTTATTCATGGCTTTTTCTGAGCCATCTGGTCTTTGAATCCGTGTATGGGGATATATTTCACTCTTGATGATCACTGCAGTATGTCTTGCTACTGGAAACGATCTGCAGGATTTTCAAAACAGGTTCATATCTGGTTACGTGTATCGAATGTTTCTGAAGCAGTCGATAGGCACAGAGGAGGGGGTTAAAGTTGTTTGTATCCCCCCTTAGAGTTATACATCACTGCTTGTCGAAATGAAAAAAGTAGCAATAACTTTTACTCTCTTGTCGTATTCATGGCTATTGGGCAGAATATATTGCTTGGGATAGATTCGTGTTTTCTTCCTGAGTCTGTCAACAGGAATAGGCAAATTGCATTTTGTAATGTTTAGTTTGCTTTTCCGAAGACCGCCGCAGGAAAAAAAAAAAAAATTACTTTGTTTACCATTTCTATTGCGACTGCGGAACTTGTGTGAGTTACGCACATTATAATGCATAGGGACACGGATTTTCAGATGATAAAAATCTAGAAAAATGTATTTTAAATAAACGTGAAAGAAAAGCGCAAACATGTTGATTTTACTTTGAATATTTTATCAATATAAACAGTAAGCAATACTCGCCAATATACGAAGGACATACTGAAAGCATTGAGAAACAAATTTTAAACCTCTTAATATTTGTTTTTTAGATAAACCAAATACATCATTGTAATCTACACACTTTTCTCCCATTTTCTATTTCTTTGCACACATTTTTCCCATTGTTCTGCAAGTTTGAAAATATCCTTACGATAGAACTCCGTTCCAGCTGTACGAAGACACTGACGCACTGCTTTCCGAATATCCTCCACGTAGTGTTGGCTTCTCATCTGTTCCTTAACAGAACCAAAAAGATGCTATTCGAAGGGTGTCAAGTTGGAACTGTATGGAGGATGTGGAAGAGTTTCCCACTCAAATGTTCTCATATTCTCCATTGTGACACGGGCAGTGTGAGGACGTGCATTCTCCTGTTGCAGGATGATGTTCTTTCTAGGGTGCTTATCGCGTAATGCACGACGGAGCTTCCAAAGTGTGGCAGTATTTATGGTTTGTCCAGGTTCAAGAAAATCAACCAGAATGCAACCTTGTGTATCCCAGGAGACGATACTCATAATCTTCCCAGCAGATCGCACTGTCTTCGCTTTCCTCTTTGATGGCGAATCCAAAGGACCATTCCGTACTCTGGCGTTTTGTTTCAGGTTCGTAATGATGGAACCAGCTTTCATCGCCTGTCACAATACTCGTCAAAAAAAAACTTCATTTTGAAATAACTGAAGATGGTTTTGACTGACGGTTATTCTCTGAAGTTTGTGGTATTCGGTCAATAAACGTGGGAACCAAGGACACAAACTTTTCGATAACCTAAGCTTTTTATCATTTCTTGCACTGCACCATGTCCTACTGCCAGTTTTGCAGCGATTTTATCCACAGAATACGCCTATCTTCTCTAATGCACTCATTAACTGTTTCCTTGTTGCGTTCCCCGGGCGACCGCTATGAGGCTCATCTTGGAAACCCGTTTTCCCATCTTTGTAATGTTTCACATATCTCCTAACACTGCTAGCACCCATGCAGACATCTTCATAGGCACGTTGAAGTCTGAGGTGAATTTCAGCAGCAGCAGAAGGTCACTCAGTCAACCAAGATGATCATGGCTACAATCTTTTGGGACTGTGAAGGAATACTCTTCATTGACTTCAAGAAGAGGAACACCACCGTAAATGGGGAGTACTATGCTGGCCTACTGCACAGACTACGTGCTTTCATCAAAGAGAAAAGGCGAGGAAAGCTGAGTGGTGGTGTGCGCCTTCTTCACAACAACGCGCCTGTGCACACATCTCTGTTGCAAAGGAAGTTGTGAAGAAACGTGGCTTCAAGGAGACCGATCATCCACTCTACAGCCCAGATCTAGCTCACAGCGACTATTTCCTCTTCTTAAAACTCAAGAAGAACCTTCGAGGAAGGAAATTTAAATGTGACGAAGAAGTGCTGTTTATATCCATTTTGCAGACAACATTTCTGAATATTTTTTTGGGGGGGATTTAAATGTTAATTCAAAGATGTGAGAAGTGTATTGCAATAACGAGTAACTATATTTAAAAGTGAAATATAGTTTTTGTCTTTATTGTGCCTAGTAAATGGTTAGGCCGGAAATTTATGGACCTACCCTCATATGATTGGTGTCACAGCCTGTAATGCCTCAGTAGCTAAAAAGGGCGTTAAACACTATTAAAAAACTCAAAATCAATATGACTCATCCTCCCTATAGTCCAGATTTAGCCTCGTGTGGCTTTTTCCTTTTCTCTAGATGGGAGAAACTGAAGGCTGCGGAGAGGAGATTATGAAGGATCTGTCAAAAAATCACTTTTCGAAGATTAACAGAAACGCTGAGATAATGCATTGCATCCACCGGGGATTACTTTGAGAATGATGATCAAAATTATGGGAAAAAATAAAATTATAATCATTTTTAATGAAAATTTCTCATATTTCGTTTAAATTCATAATGTAGAAAGAATTAATTTTATAACGAAAACAATCGTCAATGTAATAAAAAGCTATGCGAATGTTGAATTATTTCTATCAAATTTTATTCTTTTCCTGCCATTTGTATAATATTGATTTTACTAATATGAATATGCTTGTAATACATTAAAAAATCTAAATAGTTTATGTGCTCATGGAAAAAATTAAAGGGTAGAAATGGCCCATGGTACCCTAGTAGAAGAAAAATTTGGCCGAATATTATAATTCCTTCCTGAAAGAAGAATGATAAATAATTTGTTTTCACTCAATGTGTGTGACCAAAACCGTTTGATTCTTTACTCAATGGGGAACAGAAAGTGCCTACAACATTCCATAATTAGGTGCTTTATCTTATTCTGATATCATTTACTCTAAACATATTTGCATAACAAATATCTATCAATCGCAATGTAGCACATGAAAACAGTGGGTACGCTTTACAGAATGACCGCTTTCTTTAAGCCATGGCAGACCGGCATTTCATCAATGCTGGCAACATACGTTCTAGCTCTATCTTGACTTCCCAAGTGAGTAACAAATGGTCCAACTACCGCTAACTTCACTTCAGTTTCGTAGTTTTTATCTGTTATTTATCTCCCTCTCGGTCTAGGGAACTCTATCAGAAAATGAACACCGGAGGATTTATTTTAAAATAAAAATGCCAGAAGCGCAGGGTTAGCAAATCTCGGGGCGGAAAGGCCAGGCTTTCGTCAGCGCAGTTAAAGGAATTCGACTCGCTTTTGTTTCCGACTTCTATGCAAGTTTGCACATATATAAAAGCAAATTCCATCCTGACACAAAGTAACAAATGACCCTCTTTTTCAACTTATTTGTACCTTTTCTGTCCGATTTTGGTTTCTGAAGGAAATACAGATAAAAACACATGCATCAAATGCCATATCCTGCCTATTTGGACAAGCGTCATTCGAGATAATAAAATAATGGTAATTCTTCCTGTCGTATAGCAAACTTATCTATCTAAATGAATTATGTATACGTTAGTCCAAAATTGCTTTACCAACCAGGGGGGTATTAAAGCTAATGTTTTCTTTGTTAAAAGAAGATTGATAATTATCAAATAAATATATTACAATTTTACTATAAATACATTTGAATAAATTCAAATGCGCAAAAATTGAATTTAGCATTCTCGAACGACTTGAGTTTGAATTCTGATAAATTTCATGTAATTCTGTTGTTGTTGTTATTATTATTATTATTATTATTATTATTATTATTATTATTATTATTATAAGATGATTTCGCCTGTTCCGGTCTCTATCGTCAAGTCACTTTTCCAGAAGAGTGTATTATAATTCATTAACTTCTTTGGCAATCTATTCTCTGTCACCCTTTCAATATGATCTTTTCATTTCATTTCATTTTATTACTTTTTTGTCTATATTTTGGTTCAAATTAGGGATTGGTTGGTCGCATCCCAGATATTTAAAATTATTCACTTGTTCTATTATCTGACCCTTATTTATTGTACTTTTCTTCCATAGCTTCTTTTTAGCGAGCTATTGCGGTTGTACCTTGAAAAGATTTTTAAAATTTTAATTCAACTCTCTAATGTTCCTACCTACTAGGCACCGAAATGGCAATTAAATAATACATATATAGTATGCATAAATCTGTGTAGCTGTTAACGCTCTAGCGCTCGCAATTTTTTTTCCAATAAAATTCGCATTATAACCACCATTAACAAAGGACTTGTCGAGTTCGTTAACCAGCAAAATTGGGTCATTGGAGGTGGCGGTTAACTTAGAGCGAAAATTTAAAAATCGCTCAAACGGCACATTTTTTTTCTCAACGAAACTTGGAATATGCACTTAAAATAAATTAATAAAATACTTCCCGAAAATCAGCGAAATCGAACTGATTAGGTGTATTTACTGAAGCTCAAAATTTAAAAATCGCTCTAGCGGCACCAATTTTGTTCGGTTTTTTTTTCTTCCAATGAAACTCCGTACATACAATTTAAATAAAATAACAAGAGTAGTTCCTGAAAATTTGGGAAATCGGATCACAAAGAGTAAGAGTATTTCTGAAAACCGAAATTTAAAAAGAATTCTAGCGTTTAATGTTCTCTCTATTGTTTTAACATAAAAGGAAAAATTAATTCAGTATATAAACTGTATTTATAACGACGCACATGTTTAATATTAATAAAAGCATCGTCCGGAAGATAGCAAATGTGAAATATTAATCTAATATGTGTGTGAAAATTATATTTGTATGTAAAAGCGCTCTATAATAATCTTCAGAAAAAATTTTGCATTGTATGGTTTTACTTCAATAAAATCCTTCCTCTTAAATGCACAAAGTTTCTTTCGTTATTTTTCTGTATTTTAGTAAATGTAAAGATGATACCAAGGGCTCAGTTCATAAACATGGCTACATTTAAAAATGTTTAAAAATACCCACACAGTATAGCTTTGTCTATCAGTGAACATATATCTCATTTAATTAATTAATAGTATACCATTATTGTTTTTGATTTAATCTCAATAATATTAATGATAATAACAATAAGAATAACATAAGCGATTCTTAAAATGATATTTCTATTTTGTAATATTTATAGATTGAAAGAATTCTAATTTTGTTCCTCTTACTTTTGAAAATTAGAGTAATTTTAGTATAAACCTATTTATTTAAGTAATGTATTATAGTTCAGTTTTTCCTTTTTAGTTATCTTTAAAGTTTATAACGATTTTATACCTCTATAATTAGAGCAGTCTGCCTCATTTCTTTTTATATATATAAATTGTATTTGATCTATTTTATTTTTCTTTGCTCCAGCAGCTGTGTATATCCTTTTCGATTTTAAACTGCCATATTTTATTAATTCAGTATTTGTACTGTCTACGCCCGGAGCCTTTCTATGTTTTGCTTTTTTTTTCAAGTTTTTTTTTTTAAGTCTGTCATATTTATTACATTATATTATTCTATTATATCTTTTTGCATCTAATATTTATATTCCTATTGTATTAATAGACTTTTATAATATCCTTTCCCATTCTCCTTTAGTTATTACATCAATTTTCGCTTTATTTTTTACATTTTCTCTCAATGTTCGAAAAATCTTGAAGCCGAATCTTGTGCACCTGCTATATCATATTCTAATCTCTTAATAAATTCTTACCATATCTCCTTATTGGTTTGTCTTGATAATTTATGGACTATTTCTCTTTGGTTTTGTATAATAAATTGTCTTCCTCTTCCTTTTCCCCTTAATTCATATAAGATAAAACTATTTATTCCTGAAAATGGCTTCTTTCAATACATCGTTCCATAATTTCAACAGTTTAGATCTTCGTCTCATTTGTACAGCTAATACCTCATTAGCTGTCTTGATTATAATTGATGTCAAGGTTGCCCAATCTTGATTTATTTAACCTGTTCTACCTCATATTATTTTATCCATTCTGGTCATATATAAACGTCTTATTCTAGATTTCTCTAATAATCTTACATGGTAGTTTCTCAGGTTTTTTATTACTTTTTTTCTTTTTCCAATATTTATTCGCTATTTTATCTATGAAACAAATAAAAAAGGCTCGTAACAGCCTCGGTCAAGTGTACGTCTTTTATAAAAATATTTACTAACATTAATGCTCTGACACTTACACATATTTTATTAATAATTCTGGTGTTTATATTGTGAATACTGGATATTAAATCATACAATATATGTACGTAGAAGAGTGCATAGTAAATAAACCAATTCAATACAGAATTACAGTGATTTACCCGCCCCCATCAATTTATATTTACGAAAAGGAGGAGAGCGTAGGCCGTCAGGCCGTAGCGACAGAAAGAAAGTTTAATTTGATAAATAGAGGTTTACATTGTTCCTCAGATAATTTCACAAGAAAAATAATTATACAAAACATAGTAAAGTGTACAAAATATAGTAAACTTCCTTATTTTTCATGAAGTTTTCTGAGTAACGATTCATGTAATTATTCTTGATGCGAACTATATGCAATATTAAGAGATGTAGAACCTGTGCTAATCAAAACTTTGTATAGAATATTGCAACAATATTAAAGATAAAAAGGTCACTAGATAAATATTGAGGCAATACATAATGAATACTCAACATTTAGTTTACCCCAGTTTCTCAAAGTATTCCTCCTGGCACTGTATGCAGAGCTCCATTCTCTGGAAGTATCCACGCCACTCAGTTTTCGGCACTGCAGATAACTCCTCCTCGTATGCTGCAACCGCTTCTTCTGGGTTAGAAAATCGGTGATCTCGAAGTCGGTACTTCATAGTAGGAAACAGGAAGAAATCTCATGGTGCCAGGTCGGGACTATAAGATGAATGAGTCATTAATTTTGCCTCAGTTCCCTACAGAAACTCCATTGTTAAATTAGCGGTGTGAGCTGATGCATTGTCATGGTGCAACAAAATGCCCCTAGGCCCTGTCTTTGGACGCCATTCTTGGATTTTCTAAAACACTTTCGGAAGGCAAACATCTGTACACCTCTCTGATTTTCGAACACAATGGTTGCTGTATGACCATATGTGGAGAAGAAAGAGGTAATCATTTTCTTTCCAACTGTCCTTGGTCTCGACTTTGACAGCGATTGATCATCAAGGAAAACCCAAATGGAGGATTAGCGCTTTATTTCTGGATCAAACTGATAGATCCATATTTCATCACCCGTAACAATATCTTAAAGACGGCGAGATTTTCCACAGTTAAATCTTTGCAGCATTTTTGGCACACAATGAAAGTTCTCTGCTTCAGACAAATTATGGGGCACCAATCTTGAAGAATTTTTGTTTTTACAAGAAGGTGCTCGTGAGGAATGGTTGAAACACTCGGCGAACCAATCGTTAATGCCAGCTCAATGTTCTTGTAGGTTAGTCTTGGATCTTCCCTGATCATTGTTTCCCTGAATGTTCTTCTCAGTCACTATGGTTGTTGATCTTCCACTCTTCTCTTTATCTTTAAGAACTTGCAGCCTTCTCAAAATTTCCAAATTAGTGGAACACGTAGCCATGAAGGAGAAAAGTCCCCGAAATCCCCCTCTCCCTCAAGCGCTCAAGTGACTGCATTTCATTTAAGCCGCATTTGGATCATCGCACGAAAATTCTCTCTCTGAATTCCCATTGCACTTACAAGAACGTTCACACTTTCCACACTTAAAACATAAAATGCAGGAAAATGAATACACAACAGAGCTCTGCCTACTACCATAACAACACCAATGACTCATGGCCCAGCAACATAGTTTTCCCTAGGGGTGGACAATTTTCTGTCTTAATACTTATATCCTGACAGTATAAGTAATTTACTCAGTTCAGTAAAACATTCAATTGTTTATAATTTTGACAAAATAAACAAAACTGACGAAAAGTCTAAGAGGATCTTGGTTCCACGAGTATGAAACGAGCAGAAATGGTACAAGAACATTCTAGAATCTCTCTATCACTATTAACTAGGCGTAGTATAAAAAGTTGATGAATAGATTAATGTGGATTTACCGCAACTGAAATCTAGTGACTAGCTATATTCAATCTACTGGACGACTGGTTCTGAAACGCATTGTAACATGCCAGAATATTTCCTCTTTTCGTGTAACTCTCAGAAGAGAAAGCAAAGGGTACCTTATGGGAAATAACCTCAACCAGTGGTTCGCCAGAGTTAATTTGGGTAAAAAGTATTTGTTTCGGAGGAATTTCGAAAACATTGTCCATTTTTAACTGATCTTAAATACCTTTACATAGTCGGAGCATTGCACCAGCATACAGCGCCTTTAACTACGATTTGTTCCATTCCATGTCCATATTACTTAAAGGAAGGCGATTTTATAAAGTGGAATGTGTTATAAACGCCCATGGAGAAATTTTCGAATCAAATCAAAGGACTGGTATTACCGAAATATTCCAAAGCTGGCAAAGATATGTGTGAAAGTCGCCGAAAATACTGACCTTTATTTTGACAAAAATATTTTTGTCTGTTTTTATTCTGAAATTTAAAGTACTACTTAACAGGTAAAAATTTCTAGCATACTTTGTAGTTATTTTACACTGGAATTCCTGGTAAGCAGAAAAAAGTCGGTTATTGCCAATGTCGATCCGCGTCCTCGCTTCAACCTACTGAGTTTTATCTCGTATGTGCCGCATTTGCCAATTTCGGAGGCTGTGAAACCGCAAATGCCTATCCACAGGACGGCAGTTCGGAATCCAATAGCCTTAACTGAACTTTCAGCGTTGCCACACTACAGTCGGCCGCCGTTTTATTCCACGCAGCCATGTTCCGCCTCGACATCGTGTGAGTAATGAATGGTCTCTAACTTGGTTGTAATCTCGTTCTGTTTATCTTCTTTTCGTTCCCCGCCTTCTTAAGGCCTTGAAGTCGAATTCGTTGTTTAATCCAAGTCACTGGAAGAATTAAGTTACAGTGAGTAAGATTTACTGCTTGAAAAGTTTACCGACCTGGCGGCAAGTTGGAGAGGAACGGTTGGCAGCTCTGGTTTTAATGGCTGCACGGTGCTAGTATTACCGGGAATAAGTGAGTCTGTTTTAACCACAGTCTTTTTTATGTTAGGGGGAAAGGAAAAATATTAAATAAACTGATATAATTTTATACATTTAAATGATTAATACATTCAGTATTACGTAGTATTGTACAAGGGACATTTCGAAGTTTTGCAACCAGCATATTCATTGTTGGACAATAATGTCTACAAAAATGTAACTCACGTAGCTGGCAACAATGGACTTTAAGCAATCAAAATAAGCATTAGTTCAAGTTTAAAATTGCATAGCCACCGTCGTACAGTTAGTTGAATTCACTCCTGTGTCAATAGCTGGTGAAAAATCATGAATATTTCTAAAGCAAATTTTGGTTTCTACATTTTCACACACTATTAACTTGAAAGAGCAAATAAATCCACGAGGACTTGCGGTAACTGTTTATGGAGATCAATGTGTTTTTGATAACGTTACAAGATGCATTCGATTTTTTGAAGAAGAGCGAGAGACTTTGGAAGACAACCTCGCTCTGGCCAGCCTCGGAAAGTTGTGAACAATTCAACGAGTGAGGAACTTGCTGAAGGGATATCGATATATTACTATTGGAATGCTAAGAAAGGAAGTGGATATCAGCGTTATAGCATTGACAGTATACTCCATGAACATTTAAAGTTGCCAAAATTCTGTGCAAAATGGAATCTCATTCCTTAACCAATGAAGAGAAGAAGAGGAGAAAGGAATGTACAAGGAAACTGCAGAACATCTTCTATCAAATGACCCCTTAATCTTTGACAGATATATGCACTGTGGTGATAGTTGGTTTTATGATTATACCACCCAAGTAAAGCTCAAAACTGCATATGGGTAAATGAGAATGACCCAAGACCAGTTGTTCTTCTACAAGATTTTCGTTCTCGGAAGCGAATATTCACTGTTTTCTTCAATTATGAAGGACCATTAATGGTTGACTGCACGCCAGAAGGAATGACGATGAACGGAGAACACTATGGAGAGTTTGAGGGTTATATTATCAGCTCTGTTTTTTCTGCTAGCAATTATATATTTTTCAATGCTTAAATATGGTATCAAAATAAATGTCACAATAAACATGGTTAAAAAATTATAACAGTGTTTCTGTGGTCAGGATTTAAAATATAACACCAACAAATTAACACTGGAAAGTCCGAGTTACAAGCACCCCCTAAAACGCCCGTTAGCGATCAATACTTTCTTATACATTTTTAATCATTTTTCTCACTGAAAACTATGGAACTTGAAGCTGTCCCTGCCTCCCCACCAATTACACAGTAATTGAGATAATTAATATTGGTAATTTTAAATAAACAATTCTGTGGTTTCTTACAGTATGTTGTGCTTTCTGTATACAGGACAATATTCATGTATGTAGAATTAAGATCTATTAGTGTTTAAAACTGAGCATAATGTCTATAGTATGTAATTTTAGTAATATTTAAGAAATATGTAATATAGCATAGGGTAAAGGTGGACTTGAATCTCACTCTGAACATGCAAGGCAAGGGTTGGAAAAGTCAGACAATGCAAGTTAATCCTTTCTCGTATGCAACAGGCAAAGAATGTTCGCCCCTCTGGCCTAGAAACCAACAACTTTTCGATAGGTGTCCATTCGCAGGTCATTGACATAACGTGTAAAATTTGTTTGAAGTGAGCTGATTGACGAATAGCACAGTTTGTGGCTTCATCAAAATTGGGTAGCGAATAGGAAGAACCATGAGTGATGTTAGCATCAACCTATGAGAATGGTGAAAGTAGAACAGCCGCGAAAACCCCACTTCGCTTTTCTTGTGTAAGCGTTAGTGTTTATAGAGTATATAAGAAACAGATTTTAACTCAAAAAGGGGCAGTCTCAGAATTCTCCGGGCCAAGATAGTGCTACCGCGTCGCCCGGGCAGTAAGAGGAAGAATGACCTAAGTCCAAGGTTCTAGCTCCGGCGTCAACGAGGCTCGACAGTCAATCAACGCATTAGCCGTTGTGTTGCATTAAATAAATTAAAATGGCATCTTTTTTATATTAGCCACCATTTCGTAAACACAACCAAATTTACGTGTTTGCCAAATTTACCTAGTCAGTGATCCGGCGTGAGAGGTGAGTTATTCTGATTATTCATGTTTGGGAGAATAAACGACCTCAGCAACTAAATCACGAGGCGTTATTTATTGGCGAATTCCATATCAAATTCCCATTCACTCATCCTTGGCTAGCTTACAGCTGCCAGAAATCAACGGAAAGCCCTAGAGAGAGTCTCATGGAAGCAGAGTTGGTGTTCGGCAGCAGTCATGACGAAATCTGCGATAGAAGGGCTTAAATTAGTTAAAACAGCTACAATACAGGTTAATTCCCTCCCCCACCAACAATCCTTCTTCAAACTTCTTTCTTAGCGCCTTCTACCATACTGTGACGGTATAGGAGGAACAATTTTGCTTCTAAATTACAAGTCAGGTTAGCATCCAGTTTGCATTCAGCTTCTGGAGTGAGTTTGTATATACTTGGTGTCTGCTCAGTATCACGTCATGTTTAAGCGTTCTTCTGACTCAGGCCGATGAAATTTCTTACTTACCAGACGACTGTAGTGATGTAGAGGAAACAATGTGATTTCTGAGCTGCGAACCAGGTTCAAATCCCCTTGAATCGAGCTTCTGGTTTCAGATATTTTTATGTTCATGGTTTTTGCTCACATATCACGTACATTTAGTGTTTTGTTACCGCAGATCCCTTGGCCAATTTATTTAATTTGTTGGTAATTTAATTATGCATTCACACATTTGTTCGTTCATTCTATTGTTAATCTTTTATAGGTTATCTCAGGTTAAATAGTTTTTAATAAAAAAGTTATTTTTTATTTCAAGTATTAGCGCATGTTTTCTCGAAAATAAGAACTATTTTATTATACGTACTGGGTTTGCTCTATGCTATGTGGTAACAAATTATTTGTACAAAAAAGTTATATAAATACGGGTTATATGTATACAGAAAACTGTTACATCAATAATTCTCAGAGATATTGATATAGCACTTTTTGCAGAGTTTTTTATTACACAAGAACCACATACAATTATTTTACCTGTCGAACAACTGTCTCTGGTTTTGTTTTACTTATATAACCCTATTTGACATGTCTAGCGTTTAGCGGTCTTAGATATATCCCATCTCTATAATCAGCCATTTTTAATTGGTTTATTTATGGACGCTCTTTAACATCTCAGGTCATCAGCGTCCCATTCAACTGAGGGCGTGAAACGGCCGAACAAATTTGCTCAGAAGCCTCTTCTTACAGGCTTGAGGTTCTTTTTGGTGCCGTAAATGTACGACACGGGACCCACGGTTTTACTTCCCTTCCGAAGTAAGCCATACTTAAGATTTTTACGCCCGAAAAAATCCATCGGTCCTGGCCGGGTTTGAACTCCACGATCTTGAGTTTAGGAGGAAAGTATGGTAACCACTACACCACCAGGACCGACTAATCAGCCAGTAGTCGATGAAAGCTACGTGAAAATAAAAGCTAAGTGAAAATTTTTGATACGGATACAACAGCTGATAGACAAATGACTCACACTACGCTACAATGAGTTTGAAACATGTTTGATGTGCAGAATGATTGTCGGTTACATCTACCCAACATGTTGTAAGACACGTGGGTAAGGAAGGGGTCAATTGACCGCCTCCGGAAACCAATGGTAAACTTGCTATTATTTTAAAACGTTACGCCTGGAATGCATAAGAAAATAGGTGAAGAAAACGTCGTTGAAAGGGACTAAAATTAGCAATAACCATAGAAACATACTTTCAAAAACAAGGAAAACATAAGCCTTTGAATGTTTTTGAATGGTGTTTAACGCCACAGGCGTTAACACTGGTGATACATGAAATAAAATGATAAATTGGGAAAGGGTTTATTTTAAGGAAGGAAACGTTCCAGGCCTAAGTTTAGGGTACCTCTCGGGCATTTGCCAGACATGAGGACTGAGGAAAACCTGGAAAAAACTCAGTTAGGGAGGACGGTCCGGGCGGGATTCGAACCCCAGACCTCCCTCTCACGAGTCCGCGCCTTAACGACCTCGGCTACCCGTGGCGGTAAGCGCTTGAATTGGCCACCATTGGACGTTCCAGTGTTAATTCCATATTCGTTTTGTTTTATGTGTGCGCTCGTTTGAAGAGAGCCAAAAGAGGAACATTTCAGTGCAGCGGGTTGAGGAGATATGTACACATTTACGTAGGTGCTGTAAAGTGGGTCAGAGATGTCATAATCGGATTGTATACATGTAAAGCTGTGCAGATAACCGCTGCATTTGAATAATTTTCGGAGTTAAGTGCTACAGTGCAGAAGGATTGCACAGGACTAGGGAGTAGATCTCACCCGCACCAATTAGTTGACGACACCGTTTGAGAGAACAGCATCAACTAAACTAGCGATACCATCAGATCAGGTAAACGTGAAAATCCAGCAGTAAAGGAGCAGGAATTTATTGATGCATTAATTAGGTGGTATTAATTTATACATTTTGGCACCCTGAGTACATATATTGTTTGTCTCTTAAGAGAAAATTTTGGTTTGTGCAATTTTTTTATATTTCCTAGTGTAGTGGGGAAACGCTTACGGTCCCAGGACCCGTGCAAAATAGATGAGCTAGATTTGTGAAAATATATTTTGTAAATAAATACACTTAAATTACTATCACACCACAACCACCACCACCACTAATGACAATGTAGTATTTGAATTACTACAATTATAGACTAAATATTACAGAGGTTTGGCTCGTTTACGAAAGATTAAATGAGCTTTTCAAAGCAGAACAGTGGCATACACGGAAAGGAAATTAAACATTTTAGTGTTTGATGTTATCACATCGCAACAACGAATTGTGTCATTTCATGTCAGGAAGGGAACCTATGAACTGTATCTCAAATTTAATATATATATTTCAAATGGAAAAGAGTTTAACTATAAAGCATGCGATTAACTGAACGTATTCCATACGGAATAATAGTTAAATTAATAACAGAGAGGTATATCAGAAGATTAAAGCTGTAAAATGAGCTAGAAATGTGTACAGGATTAAAACTGACAATATATGTTATACTAAATGGTATATCAGTTCTTCCTATATGGTAATTTGCATTAACATTAAGAGCATTAAATCAATAAATTAATAATTTCATTATGAGTATGAATTTACAAAACAGTAATTGAGCAATAACTACAGTTAATGCAGTTTCATTCTAAATTATTATAATGCTCGGCAGCTTCTGTCTTTATCTCGATGGAAATTTCCAATTTCTGGTAACAGGAAATATGCATACGAAGAGCACAAGATCTCTTGTGGCAACGTATAATATGCAAATTTATATCAAACTTGGTATCTAAATTGTAAATATTAGCCATTAAATAACTGTTTTTTGCAAAAAAAAAAAAAAACAACATATAATGGTCCTTTTAATGTTGGACAAGATTCACGCATTTCGAACTAGTATTGAGGGGAGTGTGAAAGGCCTATTTTAAATTGTCAACTTCAATTTCCATTTTATCAAGGATTATTAAAGCTAATAAAATTAAAATTTTACAGCTTACAGATGCACGTAATTGAGATTTTCTGATCTATTTTCACTACTGTACCATTACATTTAAGCAAATTATAAATTATTTTAAATTGTTGGCTTTTTTCTTATATTTTCCCCCAACATTTCGTTTTATTATTGTCAGATTTTATCCTAGCTCTTCCATACCATCATTAAAATAATATCATTAAAAAGCGGTAAAAGTTTCAAAATGACAGCTTATACAGATCCTAAAAAAAGTAGTTTTTCAATAATTGCAGCCAAAAATGTTTTTATAGAAAAACTAACCTTTTGAGGTAAACACCTGGTGAAATCTGCAATACTGTAAAACAACAAAGGCTTTTATGAAAACAAACGTTACCAATTTATGAAATACAATTTTTTTCTATCATTCAAGACAAACCGCAACCTTCCAGAGCAAATAATTTCCGAGGTGTAAAATTTTAACTGAAAAAGTGCTCACGAAATCCAAAAGAAAAGAAAAAAGATTTCTGCGGGGATATAATTAAAATTCATTAAAATACTTATAACCAGGTAACATTAGTAAAGATCTTATCAAAATAAAAATAAAATTCCATACATTAAAATGGTACAAAAAACAAAAATATGATTTTGACCTCCGCCCTCACTTTAATATTTCCCTTAAATGGAAAAGACGTAATGTTCTAATTAAAACACATGTTTATGATATAATTATGTACATACAGGACATTAAATGTTTTATTAATTTGTTTTAGTGGTCATAAGAATTTTCTTCCACTTATTTCATGAACAAGAGCGAGATATTTTTGTTTACTTCGCAACATACATAACGTTAAGAGAAACACATAAAAATAATTTCTTGAAAACTGTTGATGCCAATTGATAAAGCGTTGTAATTTATTTTAAAACAAAATTTAATTTTGTTTGTTGAACTTAATGAAAAATGAAATTGGAGAGGAGAAATATAATTTCTCAAATTGTGTTAGATTAATAGCGTACTGCCTTAAAGGTGAAGATCGCTCAGCATTGGATTTCGCAATTTAATTCTTAATAACTCCAGGAGTTAGCGAAAGGAGTAATCTAATAATTTAATATAAGTAAAAAAATGCCAAAAAGAAGTCCTTGCGATAGTTTGGGGTAGAACATTTCATGTGACTGAGCAGGGCAACAGAGTTGAATATAAATATATCAATCTTTTCTATAGGATGTCTCATAATAAACGCACTTTTTGTTTTAATGATCAAACACTCATTTATTTGAAAAAGACTAATATTATTAAGTCAATATGAAGCACAAACACTGCCATTGAATGTGAAATAAAACATCAGGCAAATTTCCTCCACGACTTCGTTGGCATACCTTCACTCTGTTGGCAAAACATAAGACTACTTTACAGAAAAGTTCCGACTGAATTTCTAATTTCTGCCTTGATGGTTCATAGATAGTCAGTCCACATAAACACAAAGATTAAAATTCGCTGCCATCTGTTTCTCGGAATGGTTAATTATTGAGAATGGCTGCGAATCGACTTCATTGGGCTAGTAGCAACGCTCTGTCTGACGAGGACAACATTCTCTACCGATCAACGAGAACGTCCATGCGATTTGATGTTCTCTGACGATCCTGTATCTTCTAATTTTCTTACCAGTCTTTGCACTGTTGACACGTTAGGCGCATTTCGTATACGAAAAATGACACGAAGTCTTCGAGCGGTTTCTGCATAACATTCACTGTTATTAAATGCACTTTCAGAATCTGAACCTGTTGATCCTTCGTGTATCGCTCCATTTTAGATGATGATAATACTCATAAATGATGATCTTTAATCGCAATACAAACTGATGACAGTCTGGTAAACTCCGGGCCTGGCAACCTAACAAACCGACAGGGGCACTCAACTAAAATTTTGCTTTCATTATATTGTATACCGGGTGAATCATCTAAAACTTGCACCACAAATATTTTTGAAATGGAAGATGCTATTGATGTGCTGCTTTCACAGAAATGAAGCTTAGACAAGGCTCATAATTGCAGCCCATACATAAATGTAAATAATTATTAGAATGTGTATTTGTTGAAAAAAAATCAATTACAACAATACCTATAAATATCAAGAAAATAAAACTAGAGAAAATGGAATGTCAATGGTGTTTTTTGTAGGATCTTACGTGGTGAACGTTTTAAATATCTACAGTTGTCTGCTCCACTTAACTGCTTAGTTACTAGGATACGATGTTCTTGTTTGCAATTTATTTGCTTTAAACTGATTGCATTGGCACTTCCTTGCCAACACTTTATGTTAGTTTTTGAAGTAGGACGTTCTGGAAGAATATATTCCCTAATATTGGAAAACTCGACATGCTCATAATGTATGGAGAATGTAGAAAGAATGTTGCTGAAAGATAACCCAAAAACCCAATAGACGTACTACGTTTATTGTTTCAAAATCGTTGGATTGGATGAAGGGGACCTGTACGTTGGCCTGCCCGTTCACCAGATTTGGCCCTTTTAGGCATTTATCTGTAGTGAAAGCTAAAAGACACTGTCTACAAGGACATACAGACTACTCCAGAAGATAAGAAACGACGCATTAAAACTGAATGTTCTGAAACTTCTGCTGAAATGCTACAACATGTGTAGCAAATCTTTACATGGCAGGTCGCGACTATGGGATAGATGAATCATCAGTTTTGTCCAGTTCCTTAAAGAAACTTCATTGTTACATTAGCGGTGTGAGCTGATGCATTGTCATGGTGCAACAAAATGTCTCTTAGTCCTGTCTTTGGGCGCCTGAAACACTTTCTAAAGGCAAACTTATGTGTACTATTTTGCAGTAACAGTTCTGTGAATTTTGAGCACAATGTTTGCCACGTCACCACTTAGCAATCATCAGTCATTTTCTTCTCCATACTCCTTGGCGTTTTAACTTGAGTGGTTGGTCATCCGGGAAAGCCCAAAGGAGAACTGGCATTTTGTTTCTAGATCAAACTGATATATCCATGTTTCGTCACCCGTAACACTTTCTGAAACACGACAGGATTTTCCACAGTTAAATCTTAGTAGCATTTCTTGACACCATCCAAGCCTATGGAGCTTCTGTGTTTCAGACAAATTACGGGACACTCATCTTGAAGAATTTTTTCTAGACGAAAGATAATTGAAACACTCAGCGAACCAACTTAGCCCGATGTCTTTATAGTTTAGTCTTGGATTATCCCCGATCATTTTCTACGGATGTGAAATTCTTCTCAGTCACTACTGTTGTTGGTGAAACCACACTTCTCTTCATCTTAAAGAGATTGCCGCTACTTTTAAATTCCCCAAATCAGGGGAACACAGTAGTACGTGAAGGAGAAAAGTCCTAACCACCCTCAAACGCTCAAGTGACTTGAAATCATACAAGATCAGCACGAAAATGCTCTCTCTGAATCTCCATTACACTTACAAGAACTTTCCAGAATTAAACCATAAAATACAGGAAAATGAATAACAAAACAGAGCTGTGCCTGCTACAGTAACAGCAATTTCGACCCAGCAACAATGATTTCCCTAGGGATGGTCATGTTCTATGTCTCGGTACACACATATCTAGTGACCCTAGTATAGCTGCTTTTTCATATAATTCAATATGTTAATGTGTATTTTGATCTTGTCACTGTTGCATCACAACGCAGATCTATGAAGTGCTTTCATTTGTATTGTAATATTTACTCTACGTTGAACTCTACTTTGTCACAGTTTCTAATAAACAGCTATCGAGCTCTTAAATCACCCTGTACCCAAAGTCAAAGCACTTGGTCGCTTTATCAACTAGTAGTTGGAGTTGCTGACGAAAAAAAGCGGAGTATGGATACATTTTCTCGGGATACTTTCGTTTCCTCTTCCGTCCATTCCGCTATTCATGATATTCCTCCCATCGTTATCAACACCATTATCTAGAGTTGAGTCGAGTACAGTTTAATGAATGTCTGTGCGTGACTTGATTGATATTCGTTTTTTATTTCAGATTCATTGCTCCATAAAGTACTATTTCATACACAGAATGGGACATAAATCAGTTCATCCAATATTATACCAGTATTTTTATAACCACGAGTCAAAATAAAACTACAAATTTCAGCTACAAATTGTACCCCAGCACTTTTCAATGCGTACCTGATATATTTTAGTAGCAGGCTTGCGTTCTTTTAATGTAATCTTTCATATCATTCCATTCCGCAACGTACTGATTACAAACTTCAGACCTTCAATATCTTTATCCTTTATTAAAGTAGGATTTATTCATAACTTTGAAAAATACGATGTAAAAATCAGGGACGAATCGTCTATTAAGGTTGTAAATCTGATCCTACCCTAAATCAAGGTGCTGGCTTTGCACAAGCTCAGCAGTGATTTTCTATGTTACTGTCAGGGAGATGTGAAGGAGGTCTTATTGCAGTATTCGTTAGCGTGTAGGCTAGCCTTGGTCGCAGCCCATCAATCAATTAACAAACTATTCATCGAGTTCGAGTTCGTTAACCAGCAACATTGATCCATTGGAGGTGTTAACCTAAACGGAAAATTTTAAAATCGCTCTAGCGGCCGCAATTTTTGCTTTTTCTCAACGAAACGCTGTGTATACCATTTAAATAAAATAAGAAAATCAGGTGCTGAAAATTAGCGAAATCAAACTATTATGAGTAGGAATTTACTTGAAAACCAAAAATTTTACGCCCGAAAATCCATCGACTCTGGCCGAGATCGGGATCGAACTCGTAATCTTGGTTCTACGAGGCTAATGCAGTTACCACTAGACCACTAGGACCGATTCTGTACCTCACTGATGTTTTAAACTGTCATATACTTTAATTCTGCTGATGCATCATCAATAAAACGCACTATGCGCCCAACACCCCCAGTTATAATGTGGTGGCTCCAGAACGTTACACGGTGAAACTTTCATTGGGATTCTGGGTACGACCAGGCAGATAATTTTTCATTCTTTAGATAGATCCTTGAAAATTTGCTCGAAATTCGCATCAAGAGTCTGAAGCCTAAAACAGGGTTGTGCTTTACAAAAACAAATACAGTACCCTACTGTGCCAAGCTTTGGAAACAAACAAGCGTATGTTGTCTTGGGGAGGCATGGTCTACCCGCCGCTGTGTTTAAATGTCCAAATCAAAAGACCTTAGAAACACAAAACCCTAGCATGTCATATATTTGTTTAAAGCGAGAGTGTTTAGTATTTTCAGATGAAAAGTTTGATCTTTTTGGCTTTAGCAACTACCTATTATCCTTAATGTAACAGCTGTCCTTTGGCACTGAATTTATTCATGGTATAACACTCTATAAGAAAGATCAGAATGTAAGTGGATTTACCAGGAGTTTCGAAAAAGGATGTCATATTAATAATTGTAATTTACCGCAAAAGAAATTGTTTTTTCATCCTACAAATAACTAACCTACTTTTATTCTATTATGTGATTTTTAACACTAGTAAGTTTAAGTATTAGAACTAGAGTCACATTGGAAAAAAGTCAAAGTCATGGCTGGGACTCAACCTACTGATCTTCGCCTTGCTGTGCCTACGCTCTTACGGTCTGAGCTACCTTGCTCTACACAATCGTGGCCGAGAATCTCCTCCATCTAAGTGCATTATAATCTGAAGACCTCTGAGGCTTTACGTTGCAGAGATTTTTAGATTTTTATTCCTAAGTGGTCATAGAACGTATGCCCCAAGCAAAACATTGATTAAGTCAATATTAGGGTATTACAAAAGTAGAAATAACATGGAGTTAGAAGAACTGCACTGCTACTATAGCGGAGTAAGAATGAGCCTTGCAATTGGTGCGCAGTAGGGCACTTGTGAACTCATTGAAACGAACAGCTTCTTGGGAGAGGGAGAGAGAGAACAGAAAAGTTAAAGGCCAAAACCTGGTTGTCTTTGCTCACACTTGAAATATTGCGAGATCTCTGAAAGTAAATGATACTGGACATCCGTAGCTAAGCCTTTTTAGCTGATGTTTCAGAAGGGGCGCTATACTGCAACACTATAGTGTGACTTTTTCTGATCTCTGCGGCTAACCCCCTCACTGTCCATCAATGACTCACCTGCAGCAGTGAATGAATCAAATTAACGTTGTTGAACAAGTCGACCTAAACGTAGTGCATCTTACATTCACTGTCGAAAGTCTGACACCCCCACGAACCACCGATCGATATGGCAAATTTTCATTGCCACTTCTATTTTCATACATGCACACTGCTAACTTTTAGAACACATCACTTGAGATCCACATTTACATCGTAATTCGTTAGCTTCGTATTCGTCCGTCTACAGGCAGAGTACTAGTGACGCTGTGTTGAACAGCAAACATGGTGCAAACCATAACGCTTCTTACATGTTCATTAACAACTTACCTTTATTTTCTTTCTAGTATCGTACGAACCCGAAAGACGTAGTTTATATTACTTGTTTTAAGTTTCGAAGCGGAAGTTCGATTAAAGGACCTGCTCAGAAAATGTATCATCCCTTTTCTAGAAAATTATAGAGTCTCTAGCTAAATTTGGTTCTCCAAACGCTTCGAGGGTGAGAGCAGACTGTCGAATATTGCGCTGGATAAATTACACACTTGTGATGCGTTTTGGTCTAAAAAAACATTATTACTAGGCATTTTCCTAAGGATGTAGTCATTTCTTTTTGTACCACTCACATACGTTCTCATCTCCGGACTGATACAGTCTCTATATTACAGAGCAGAGTAATTTGTAGCCGAAGGCAAAGAAGTAGGGACTGAAAAGATAAGCTAACGAGTGGTGGCAGCGGTAGGGAAAAAGGAAGGCTTAGAGTTGTATAAGCCTACCTTACGAGAGGATTTCCTTTCCATCAGCATATCACAAATGTACTTGCCTTCCTAGATCTTTACCTTACGAACATTTTATTGAAATTCTATTAACAGTTGTTTCGTGCAAGAACTATTTCGTATACAAATCATAGCTCCACCAACATTAAAGTAGTAGTGGTAGTGGTAGTGGTAGTGGTAGTGGTAGTGGTAGTGGTAGTGGTAGTGGTAGTGGTAGTGGTAGTGGTAGTGGTAGTGGTAGTAGTAGTAGTAATATTAGTAGTATGAATGAATGAATATTCAATATTACAAATATCAAGCAAAGTATGGTTTATAAGATTATACAATTTTTAATTTACATAACATAATTTACATGAACACATAATATCTAAAAGTTCAGTAGCTGCAAAACTGAGGCCCTCCCATGTCCCAACCACCAAAATATTTGTATAGTAAAGGACCCCTAAAATGAATTACTAATTTTCATCATTGTGTGTACCCTCAAGCTCGTTCTTTGTACTTCTCCACCTATTCCTTAATTTTCCTAAAAATTCCCCCAGCTTAATCATTTTCTCTACTGTCATATCTGATAACATTTTTGTTGCCAACTATTTTTTGTTGTCATTTGTCCCATTTTTCAACCCAGATACTCCACCTTTTTACCACTTCACATTCAATTAAACTCTTCACTTTCCCACACATAATTCATCCTTTTTTTACAATTTATCCTTAGTCCTTTGAAAAATAATATCCCTACACGCATCCATGCTAAACCCTATTCTTCCAAATCGGTCACAAATATTTCTTCCTCCCCAATTTCTTCGTGGTGATGGTGGTAGCGTTGGTTTTTTTTTTTTTTTGAGTAGTGTTTAACGCCCGTTTTTACTACTGAGGCACCACAGGCGGTGGACACTGATGATACATGAAATGAAATGATAATTTGGGAAAGGATTTTTTTTTTTTTTTTTTTAAGGAAGGAAGCGTTCCAGGCCTAAGTTTTAGGTACCTCCCCGGCATATGCCAGTTATGAAGACTGAGGAAAACCTGGAAAAAACCCCAGTCAGGGAGGGCGGTCCTGGCGGGATTCGAACCGCAGACCTCCCGCTCACGAGTCCGTGCCTTAACGACCTCGGCCACCCGTGGCGGTAGGTAGCGTTGGTGGTTTTTATTATTCCAACTAGGTATATATGTATATATAATGCACATCAGAGTCGCATCGGTCGCAAGATCGTTCATGCTCTTGTAAAATACTTCATTTATGAAATTAATTCCAACAACATTAACAAGAACGCACTCACACACATGAAACAGACACACATACAATCATTCAAATATTCATATAAATTTCTTGTCCCAAAAACACATATTTCATTTAAAAAATGCCCAGGTTTAGTGAGTTTTGCCTATTTACAATTAAGTCTCAACATGCCAGCCCAAACTGGAAGTTAAAAACGAATCCGGGAGAAAATTTATCCCAGCATCTTCTGTCTGTGTACACTTAGCCAAAATGTGCACCTAGTCTTCCGGTTCCGAGCATAATGGGCAAATCCTTCTGCTACTCTCAACAACCTTACAACCTCCAGCCTCCCAGTCTAAGCCTTGCTATTACCAATCCCATCTAGTTTTAATTTCGCTCTGTCGGTCGAGATGGCATTGAAAACGAAGAGCGTACACGTCGGCCCTTGGGGGTACTTACTCCTGAAAACATCGCTCTTGTGGAAGGAGAAATTATGGAAGACCGGCGGCTCAAAGTTACAGAAATAGCAGCAAAGTTGGGTCTTTCTAAAACAATAGTCCTTGGAATTATTCATGAACTTTTAAACATGAATAAGGTTAGTGCAAGATGACTTCTTTCCTCAGTCCAAAAGTAGCAACGATTCATCTGTTGTCAGGCATGTTTGCAGCGCTGTCGTGGTAACGAGAGAGAAGTTCTGTAAACCTTTGTTACAGGAAATAAAAATGTGCTCCTCTACTATGATCCCTTGTCTAAAAGAGAATCAATGGAGTGGCGTAAACCTGTCAAAGCACCGACTCTAAAGACCAAGGTCACTCAGTCAACCAAGAAGATCATGACCATAATCTTTTAGGACTGTGAAGGAATGCTCTTCATTGGCTTCAAATGGAGGAACGAACACCACAGTAAATGCGAAGTACTATGTTGGCCTACTGTACAGACTACGTGCTTCCATCAAAGAGAAAAGACGAGGAAAGCTGAGTGGTGGTGTACGCTTTCTTCACGACAACGCGCCTGTGCACACAACTCTTGTTGGAGAAGAAACGTGGCTTCAAGGAGATCGACTATCTCCCGTACAGTCCAGATCTAGCTCCCAGTGACTATTTCCTCTTTGGGGGTGGAGTTAAAATGTTGATTCAAAGATGTGAGAAGTGTATTGCAATAAAGGGCTACTATATTGAAAAGTGAAATATAGTTTATGTCTTTATCATATCTAGAAAATGGCTAGGCCGGAAACTTATGGACCTACCCTCGTAGTCTTTATTCCATTTCCTTGAATACATGTTTCGAAAGTCTAAATCTAATTTTAAAGAGTTTGTTTTTCATCAAGCTCAATGATGGAATTCCTTCTGTACTGAATTACACGAGGCGCTCGTTGAAATTCAAAATCTTCATTTTTGGATGGACTATCAGAGTACTCTGTAATCTTAAAATAACATAACCTACAAACAGTCCTTATGAACTTACAGTAATGCACTCGGCGAATAGTTAAACCACGAAACATTCATGCATATAATTAAAAATAATGATTCGCCGTTTCCCTTCCATTCTTTTAAAGATCAATATAAGTAGTTGTGTAACTTCGGTAACCAAGGTTCACTCAGATTAACCTTAGAAACTTTGCCGGTTAAGTTTAACCGTAGATCAAGGTGAAACGATCTTTGATTAACTTTTGCATAACCAAAATTCTTAAGTTCAGCTTGACTGAAGTTCAATTTTAACCGCCTAAACTCCGATTAACTATGTATGTAGCTGGCTAAAAATGTGTTAGAAAGTGTCAAGTTTCAATTAAAAGTTTCACTTAACAGATATAACTATTTATTTTATTGGTGTTTTAAGCGAATGGAATGCAATTCGACCTGTGTTATTTGAGTGTAAAACAAAAAACGAAGAAATAGATTGTACACCTGACCCGAGGTGAAATATAACATCACATTTTGTTTCCAATGGTCTGTTATCTATAAAACACACTACCTTGTTTCCCATTGTGTTGAGATTGTTTCTAATGAACCTTTCGCCTTTCCCGCAACGAATGAAACAAACCAGTTGTTTAAAGTGAATATTTCCACCGCCCTTGGGCGCTAAAGCAAAACAAGTAAATTAACTTGCTTGTTTTCGTCTCTACCACGAGGAATTGTTTGAAAATAAGATATTAAGTATTGTATCTCTGGCTCGAAGATGGTTTTGATAGATTTTAAAAATAGAAATGGGTTTGTAGTACCGAACAATCGAAACTGTTCAAAGAGTATATAATGTGTTATTTGCTATTATCTTCCGGTCTTGTGCATTCTTTAAAAAGACAGATGAGGTCATTTCTGAGATTACATACTTTAAATGTAATTCCAGAACGTTCCGAATTGTTAACGTTTTCCTCAAAGTTTCAGAAAGTTTAATATTCTGGGAATACTTGCTTTTCTTACTAGAAGATTCGATTTGGATACTCTATGAGTTAAATAATATTTCTGGCAAAGATAATGCAATGATCATATTAAGACACGAGTATGACTAAATTAACAAGTACTCCTTAATCATAAGAATGTATTAAAAGCTATCATACGATGGTAAATCATTAAGAAAGTTACACATTGATATAGGAACTACGTGTTTGGCATTCGACACAAGACAGTTTCTGTTTACAATAACGAAACAGCAGCTGCAAGAAAGCATCGCCTCTGACAGTGTGTACAACACTCGAGCAGAGCTCCTTGGTGCAATTTTAGTGGGCAAAAGGTATGATCAAAGAATATTTATAAACAAATGCTGCCCATCTATGGTGATAAATTCTATCACGTCAAGTTGTTTGCAATTGGGGCAGAAGTTTTCTGAAAAGCGGACACATATCGAAGTGTGTCGACTAGTCAAAGGAGATTGCCACAGAATCGAATTTGTAACTGAAGGGTAGCTATAGACACTATAGCTACTGCTATTGGTTGTTCACACAGCATGGCCTACTTTATAAAGCATCACAGCTTGGTTTTCACAAAGTCTGTGCAAGATGGGCGCCGCTTATGCTGACCCTACAACTCAAAATGCCACGAATGGGTCTGGCATTACAGCATCTCAATCGCTACCACAATGAAGGACACGGTGTGTTAGCCGCCGGAATTGTTAGAGCTCACCGAGACAAAGCGTGCATCAATACAGTGGAAACATTCTGCGTCGCTTGTGAAAAAAAAGTTTAATAATGACACCATTTACCGGTAAAGAGATACTCACAGTCCTCTGGGATCACGAAGGAATACAGTTCACTGCATTCCAACCATACAGTACATACAGTAAATGCCGACTTCTACTGTAACATCTTCAGGAAACTTCATATGACCATTCAACGATAGCGGCCAGGACTCTTTGCCAAAAGCTATGCAATGACACAGAGCGTCTTCATACCCCTAACAAGACAAATGCGACGCTGCAAAATTTCAAGTGGAAATCTTCGACCATTCTCCGTTTAGCCTTACCCTTGCTCCAAGCAACTTACATGCGTTCGACTCTCTTAAACACTCTCTTTCGGTTGAGTATTTTCCGGCGATGAGGTTGTAGAAAGGGAAGTCCCCACCTGGAACCGACTAAATAATTTTATGCTGCTTATGAAACGATACAAGTGAACAAGATATTATGTTGAAAAATAAAAGTAATTTCAAATCATAATATTATTTCTTTTATTCTGTATTTATTTCTAGTTACATAAGCAATACATAAAAACTAAGTCTTTTTTTGGAAACTGAGAGGAAAATTGACGATATGGAACTATGAACACGATCTAAAATCACATCTGTTCAATGCAAAGACATAATCATTTGGTCGTTGTGTGCAGGTTCCGTATGTTCTGCCCACAGAACTGCTCTTGACCACTCACTCAGTGCCCTCGTCATTTGCAACTCTTGTTTAACCGAGCTGGGTCGTGCAGGCGATAACTCTTGGGATTCGCATTTAGAAGGTTTCAAATTGAAACTCCTTGGGTCGTACATCCTGACCCTTGTTCGTTTATGGAATGATGGGGTGCATCTTTCCTTTCCAGAAATTATAAGCTCTCCCATTTCACCTCATTTCATTCCGTTGGTTCGGTTACAGAGTCGAAAGTGCAAAGGCAGCTGGTGCTGTGTTTGTAGTGACGGTGGCTCGCGCTTTAGAAAGGCATCTACCCCAGCATTGAAGCGCCACATCTGAGGGTCTCAATTTTTTTGGAGCGTCGGAGTGCTTTATCTGGGACCACCGTTAGGGAACTTATCTACGTCCATGCCTTACCTCTAGGAGGTGTCCCTCTCGGAGAGCGTTTGCCCGGTGTGGCGGAAATACGGAAGTTCTGCTTCTTAGGGTCGTATTCATAGTCAAAACTGATACATATGCAATACATATATGTACTTAATACTCATTTTCAATTCATTGTTGCCTCTCATTCACAAATGCATGATCAAATAAAAGAGTACTCGTTTCAATAAGTGAGTTCGGACACACACTTAAATGTTACTCATTTGTTACTCCTTTGTATTCCGATCAAGTTCGCTGCTCTACAGGAAATATTGTAAAATAATTATGATTTTGTAGAGTATGTACAATTTAATGCTCGAATATTACTTACCCGTGCAGATGGTTATCTTCCTGGCGCTCTAGTCCCGAACTGCAGCGGAGAAAGCCGAATGCTGCAGTCTCGAACTTTAGCGAAAGACGCAGGATTGGAGCCGTAAGCAGAATTAAAATGGCATACGCTTTTAACCATATAAGTTTTGCATGTATTAATTTTTTGTATTTTTAAACCTAACAACCTAATTGAAAATTGAACCCTATGAAGTTTTAATACTATAAGTTTTGTAAGTATTTTTATTTTTTAAACCTAACATAATCTAAAATTGAAACCTATGCGTTGTCCTTTGGGTTGTCCTCCCTAAAAAGTAATCTTTATTCTATTCAGAACAGTGTAGACAAACGAATTCTTTTTATTTTTTTATTTACGGACGCACTTTTAACATCTCAGGTCATCAGCGTCCCAGTTTATTCAGGGCGTGAAACAACCGACAAATTTTGCTCAGAGGTCTCTTCTTTCAGGCTTGAGGTTCTTTTATATGCCGTAAATGTACGACACGGTCCACGGTTTTACTTCCCTTCCGAAGGGATTTTTACACCCTAAAAATCCATCGATCCTGGCCGGGTTTGAACCCGCGATCTTGGGTTTAGAAGGCAAGTATGGTGACCACTACACCACCAGGACCAACTAGTCAAACGATGAAGATTACGAGAGAGAAAAAGAGAGAGCAAGTTGAATCGTGAGGGATCAAACCCGTGATATTCCCATCAATTGTACGATGCTCCAACTATCTAAGCTAATATGCTAATGTACCGCCTATTTATCTGCCTACATCTGTTGAAATTTTAACTACGCTTTCTCCTCTGCCGCTCGGAACCTAAGCACCAGGATGATGCTGTCTGTATGAATTAATGACGTATTTGCGCAAAGAAAAAAGATATATTAGGTATATTGAGAGTCCTTTAAGCCTATATGAGCACCATTTAAACATTTTTGCTTTATCAAACGAGCTTTTGGAACTTTTTCAGGTTATTAATTACAGAGAAGGCACAAACAGATAATTACCAACATGTCCTCTCGTAAAACTGATTTGCTTTGAGGTTCTATACAGATATATTTACAATGATTTGTATTAGTATAACCTAAAATATCTTATATTATCAAATATTGACTATTTTTTCATTTAGTTAAGTTATTCTTACATTTGATTTGTGTGAAGTTTTATCTTATGAATTAGACAACAGTGTACCATATCATATGTGAAGTTTCAAAACTAGAAGCAACGTATAATTCAATCAAAACCCTGCAGTTCTCCTTCTTCTTAATGTTCCAGTTCATTTGGGATCTCCATTCACCCATTTTTAGTATATAAACAAAAAAAAGTCACATATTGGTACATTTAGTCTGTAATACGCCCTTCTGACATCTAATGCCTATACCAGGACATGTGTTATAGTTTCTATAGTTTATTATATTTTTCTTCTCTCTTACATTTTTTACATTATTTTGTACAGATTAACAAAAACACAAATTAACAAAAAATAGCCCCCAAATAAAACATAAATAATTCTCTAACTGAAGGTCCGTTAACAAAACAAAACTATAACCAGTAGTCAGCTATAATTTAATTACTAAAATTTAAATTCAAAACTAAAAACTGAAACCAAAACTAAAACTAAAACTACCGTCCGTCGGTAACCGACGGTAACGGCGCTGGTGACCGGCACCCCTAAGCTAAAATTTTATTTAATCTATATATTCGCTTTATTAACTTTATTGATATAATATATATTTTTATTTATATCATTTCACCTTGTTCACTTTTATTTGTCCACTTCAATTCCATTTACACCTTCTATTGAAACCTACAACTTACTAACCTTCACTTTACTCCCGAGTGTTTATATTATGGTCGAAAAACATTTAAACCTTCAATTTTAACTAATAGATAACTGCGCTGTTTATTCACCATATATCATACGCTTCCACTTTCGCCATTTTATAAACCTTCATTCCTTCTTTCGCAGACGAGGAAGTATGGAAATACAAATACTTCTTCCTCTTCCCCTGTCTTTGGCTCTCCAATCCATCATCTAATCCCCTCTACTCCTACCTGCATCTTCACACACCAATCACTCCCGAATCCTCCCTTCACCGTCTCCATTCTTCTCCTTCGGTCATCGGCCCATACTTGTTAAAATTATAGTACAATAGGTATTATTATTATTATTATTATTATTATTATTATTATTATTGTTGTTGTTGTTGTTGTTGTTAAAATTGTTCATTTTATATGCTTTCTTGTTATTGATCTGTTAACTAATGCGTTGTTGTCATGTCATGTGTATAACTGTATTGGCACACACAGACTTAGAATAAAATTTCACTTCATGAAACAAATTGTTACAATTGACTACATTTTTCACATCAGCCTCTTCATAAAACGCGCCTGGTGGCGGAAAATTGACAATGACCTCCGCTTAATGGTACGTACATGTTACCTCTTATAACACACCAAGATATTTAAGTTAGCAGGTGTAAATGACTGTGGCAGGTAATAGTAAGGTGGTACCTTCTGGTTTCTAAAGGGAATCCTCTTTAGAGATGTGTGGTTAAAAACTCATTGTGATCATTTAAGCATTTCATAAACATTTAGGGAAAAAAATTCGTCTTTGCGTTACCTTAAAATACAGCTTCTATAAAGCACGGCCCAATGTTCTCATCCATCGTAACTTTAAGCTAATGGAATATTACCAACTTTTGAAACTTCGTTGCCTCTTTAACGCGTAGTTCTCTCAGGCGGTTCAGCACTGGCTGTCAAAAGCATAATCGCTCACACGTTTAACGGTTTAAAAAGCGGCAGACTGGTATCGGCTTTTACCATCAAATTACCTAATCCTGTAAGCAAGTTGAGTGTTCTTATACACTCGTTATATGCATATCCTTCGATCGATGGTTTCCGTTAATGCCCACTTCATTTTAAAGTGAATCAGCTCTTACGGTCTACTTTCAAGTAATAAAAGAAAACGAAGCATTTTACAGCGTCTTACTTTTCAGTGAGAACTCTAAATCGCATCTTGCAGAGATAATAGGAACACCATGACATCATATATTCCCGAAATACAATTAAATCTGAATAGACTTAACTTGCTCTGACAATGAGATAAATGAATTAAGCGTACAACACGCCCCCATTCCAGGAAAACTCTCTGTTCGTAAGTTCTAAAATCGCGTTTAACATCACTAATTTAACATTACTACAACTTCTTCCAATGAAAGACATATATTAATGTTATAGTTAAGTAATGTTAACTGTTTATTTGTTCGACAATCATCACAGTTTTATTAACACATTTTTATGTAATTTGTAAGCGTTGGTGAAAGGAAGACACTTTTCTTTGAACGTATATCCGTTTTGTTTTATCTTATGGATGATTGTTATTTATTGGCAATTATACTTTGACATGCTTTTTGCAATAATATTCACGCTGGTTGCACAGTCAATGTGATAAAAATCAATGAAAATAGAACGAAAGGGTTGCTCTTTCTTCTATGAAAAGTGTTTACTACTGAGACATCACAGGCGGATGATACACGAGATGAAATGATATATTGGGAAAGAATTTCTTTTTAAGTAAGGAAGGAAACGTTCCAGGCCTAGGTTTAGAGTATATCCCCGGCATTTGCAAATGAGGACTTAGGAAAATGTGGAAAAAAACTCGGTCAGAAAGGACGGTCCTGGCGGGATTCGAACTCCAGACCTCCCGGTTACGAGTCCCTCGGCCACCCGTGGCGGTTTATAGTTTTAAGTTATTTACCTCTGCACTAATGTTTTATATTCAAGAACATACAACTAATTTCAAAGGGTGGCAGAAATGTATTACTGTTTCACTTTCTCACATGCAACACCAACTGGTCTTCCACTCCGGTGTTCCTCAATGACATTTTGCTTGGTTTTTAATCATTGCCACGCATTTATACACATTCTCTTGTACCCATACTGTACCTTCTACTGTAGATTTCAGACGGTTTCAATCCTTTTGACCACAGAAAAAGAATGAACATTCTTTGCTCTTCCATTTCCATTCGACGCTGAAACGGACAAGTTTTACGAGATTGCGCAGGCGCATACAGTTCCATCGTCACTATCCTTTCATGGCCTGTTGCAACAGTAACGTGTCTAAAAATACTCTTTTTAGGTGTGCATACATTTCAATGAGATTTAAAATAAAATTCCTGTTATTTAATGGTTTTCACTCTTATTTACTCCGATTTTCTGGGATTCGGTCACAATTTCTATTGAAGAGGTAAGCGATGACAAAGAATATCTTTAAAGCTTTGAAGTGCGGCGACGCAAGAAAGGGTCCTTCCTTCAGCAGTATTTTACAAACATTTTAGAGAGCGCTTGTGAGAAATCCTGCAGTGCAAAGAGCTCGTCTCTTCGACTCCGGAAATTGAGAATCGAAAGGAAGTAACGACAAACCAATTCCATCAACCAGTGGAGTTGTAAGTCAGTTTTCGCAAGCAAAAGTAAAATTCAAAGGAAGCAATTTGGAGACAAATATATGTATAAACTGAGTATTTTTGAGAATCATGGGGCAGTGTAGACTATTTAAATTACAAAATCAACTAGGTCTTGTGTGGTAATGAAAAAAACATTGAAATAACGCCAGTGCATAATAATATAGATCGTATATTCATATATTACTTCCAAAAGCTATCATTATTACCAGAGCCTGGAAGTTAGGCAAAATAGGGTAGGGTCAGTTTTTATTTTGCTTTTTTGACTTCTATTGTGTGTTTTAAGGTATAAAACTTTGCCTGTCTTGGATCGTTATGAATTATTTACACATTTTAAAAAGCATATAAAGAATTTCATTGTATCGAAGTGAACATTTATAAAAATTAAATGTCATGTTCACCTTACAAAAATATCTTTTGATAATCTTTTATACATTTATTTATTTTCAAGCAGTCCAAAACTTTCTCCTCTACCCATTCACTTAAGCTCTGTAAATAGCAGAACTTTCATTAGTGAAGGGAACGCACGGTTACCTCAGGCATACAAACACCAGTAAGTAGAAAGGATGAGAGGAGTATGTAATTTTGAATAGTCCTGGCGAATGATCTTGTAACGATCTTGCCGATACAATTCTAGGAAATTGTAATGAGTTTAACTTCTCAGCTTCATAAATGTAACAAACAATTGCAAGCAAGAAACATGAGAGCGGTACAGCTGTGCAATAAACCGTCCCTACAATGTGTTCAGTACGGAAGTAAGAGAGACACTAACTTAGCTCCCTTATAAACACATAAACAGAAAATGAACTAGACCAGAAACCAATGAGCATCTTTTCGCCATTCGCCAGGACTATTCAAAACTTACTTTAACAACATTTCCATGATATTCTGAAAGATGAATATTCTGTTGTAACTAGTATAAGTTCTTTCAAAATAGCTTGTTTTACATATGCTCCATCACTTTCGTGGAAGTAAAGCGTTCTTTTTCCATTATGAAAAATGTTCTCTCTGACAAGTGACTGACTATGACAGTTGATACCTTTAAAAAACATCATCTTGTTGCTGTTTGTAATCAAGAAAAGTACACTTAAGTACTTTAACGATATGATAAAGAAATTATTAAGTATCTTAAATACTTATTTTCATTAATAATGAATGATATTAGTCTCTGTTTTCAATGTTAATAAATGTTTACTTTAATTATAATACTGCCAGTTTTTAACATTATAATACTCGTTGGCCTGGCTATTTTAACCAAAATAAATGCCTGAACTTCCAGGCTCTGATAATTACTTTTATTGTGTAATAGTTACTTTGTTTGAATAAATCAAGTTTTATAAAATGCTGCACTGCTTTTATATCCAAAAATAATATTTTACTCCCTTTGTGTGCTATCTTCAATATTAGCGCCAGAGGCGGCGCGACGGTGGATAAATTCACTTTCCAATATCAATATATCAGCACAAAAACATTGTTCTCAAATACAGTTTTATGCTTGTTCAATACAGAGTGATAGTTTGTTTTTCATCTTACTATAATTCTTGTAACTGAGTCTAGATATATCTGCACTTTAATACTGTCTCAAAACTAGGCTTCAATTGACGTATAAAGTTGAAACGCTGAAAATCTGGGGTTCAATTGGTATTTCTTTGTGCTTTAATTATGCATACGTATATTGAAAAAGTTATTTGGTAACGAAATATTTATCTGAAAAATAGCTTATTCTTATATAAGTGTTAAGTGATTTTTTTCATAACCACAGTAAAAATGTTCAATTATTCATCTTTCAATCAATATTTAGATTTTAATTTCTCTGTGCTTTAATAACGAAATAAAAAAGTATTGGCTTATCATATAATTTCCTTCATTTTTATCCTGTTGGCCGAAACATCCCTGCAACATTCAGTTCTTCCGTCCTTGTTGTTTAGTGATACCCATACTTGCCTCTTAAACCCAAGATCGCGGGATAAATTCCAACAGGAGTTGATTGATTTTTTCGGGTGTAAAAATCCTATGTATGTCTTACTTCGGAAGGGAAGTAAAGCTCTAGGTCCCATGTCGTATATTTACAGCACGTAAAAGAACCTTAGACTTGAAAGAAGAGGCCTCTGAGCAAAACTTATGGGTCATTTCACGCCCTGATTTGAATGGGACGCTGATGACCTGAGATGTTAAAGATCGTCCGTAAATAAACCAATTCAACAAAGATAATGGGTTTAACTTCTAGACGAGCTGGAGCAAAAAGCAGCTACAATTTTCATTGAAAGACAAATTGCTGTAGATCATCTCAGAAACCGAATACTTTATACGTACTTGACAAAGAAAAAAAAAGTGTCATATAACTGGAAAATTGAAATCAGCTTAAAGGCCCAGTTCGGTGTTCATGGAAACGAGCTAATGCAGCAGTCAGTAAACCTAAAGAAGAGGTACAAAAAAGTCACAAAATTGTAGTGATACATGAACTAAGTTGCATAAGTGTACAAAAGTGGTAACAGTGGGAATAGGCACAAAATGACTGATCACTAAACCATTTTTCCGGTATGCTAGCTATAAGCTATCACGCAATTTCACTATCACAATAATAGATCGTGAAAATACCAGAGCACACCTGTATAAATTCAAAACAATTGATAACACAAACTGTCTCTGTAATAGAAAAGAAACTGTATATCATTTATAGTCAGAATGCATATTGGAAGACAAAGAATGAGATAGTGTTAAGAAATCAGAACTTGACTAGTGAAAAATGAGGTACTCATATACAGCATTTAACAATTTTGAAAACTCCATACAATTGGACTAACTTTATAAATTATTTAAAGTAGAATTAACTTTAGTCTAGATTGATCATGTTGCCTTTAGGAGCATCATAATCTACAGTGCGATCAGTGATGCGTTCCTCCGCGGCACAGTAGTTTTGTCTATGAGCGAGCCCCCACTTGTTTGCCATGCGATGAAGTGATAACAAGGATGCTGGCTTACTTGTTGACCTTGTTGACTGCCGCAGTCATAGCTCAGCTGTTCCCGGGTATGTGTTGTGTTAATCGTTTCTTAATTCGACAGTATACGTAAAGTGTATTATGCCTCGTGTGTTTACAATGGCACATCGTGGCTTTATGTACGATTCATATGTGTTAACTCAGTGACGAAAGAATCATAGGAATCAAATAGGATTAATCAGCTGCTGGAGAGCACAGTATGTATTTGGGACGCCTTGGATGCATCAGTTTGGACATAACAAGAAATTGTATACATATGCTTTGCTTATTTTCACAATTTTAAACCAGTTTCGTTCTTCGACACCGTCGAGTATTATTACCAATGACACTCCGGGGTCTTTTTGGAATCGAAATTGAAAATGATTAATTCATTTCTTTCTATAATTACGTTCCACCCATTACATTAATATGTCAAGAGTATCATATGTATTTTATTAGGTTGACATGCATTTAATTACTTAGAAATGTATTTAAATGTGTCGACATATTACATTTAATTAAAGGTTATTCAATTATATTGAAATGCATTAATTAGGTCTTATGTATTTAATTACTGTAAAATGTGTTAACCTATGCTGACATGTATTTAATTAGGATAATTATGCTGATATTGAGATGTATATAATTAAATTTGATCATTTTAATTAAATCGAAAGTTATTTAATTAAGTTGACAGATCTTTAATTAGGTTGATATGCATTTATTTAGGTTGATATGTTTTTAATTGTTGAAGTTTATTTAATTAGGTTGACATATATTCAATTTGATTGAAATATATTTTAATCGGTTAAAAAGTATTTTAATTAGTTTGACACGTTTTTAATTAGATTGAAATGTATTTACCTAGGTTGGCAGGTATTTAATTTGGTTGACATGCATTTAATCAGGGTGAACCCTTTTAGATGTTATTTAGTTATTTAATTATGTTGAGTTGTACTTAATTATGTTGAGATGTCTTTAATTAAGTTGAAATGAAATGAATTTATTTAGGTTGGAATGAATTTAATCAGGTTGAGGTGTATTTTAAATTTTTAATTAGATAGACATGTATATAATTAGTTTTACGTATATTTTAAATATTTAATTACGTTGAAACGTATATAGGGTAACAATAATTATTTACGATTTAATTATTTTGGCGTATATAAAAGGACAAACTGTAAATATTTTAATTTTACTATTTCTTTACTGCCACCGAGTGTAAGCCTAATTGCAGATTGAATAAATAAATACACAAATACGTTACTATATATAATAACATTGATTACAGTCATTTAATCCTTTTATAACAGGGTGGGAGATTTTACCATGTTGTAAGTAATTTTGAGGACAATATAAAGGAATCCGATTATGGCGAATATTTTTCTGCGGGATATTTATTTTTTTATTTCAATGACTACCAAATCCTAAGTCAGAGGTTCTCAAACTGTGGTCTACAAAGCATTACAGCACTATTAACAGCATTTATTTTTGAATGTATAGACATAAATAAAAATTTTGCAAATACATAGACGATGCATATTTACCATGTATATTAATTGAGATAAAGTAAATTAGAATCAAAATGAAACAGACTACTTGTTATAGTTTCTCTGGCAACAACACACATTCTGCAGCAAACTGCATAGACTAGGGCTCGCCTGACTCTCTGAGGCAGGGATTCCTATAGGAATGTGACAACTAAACATTGCAGGTAGTATAATTTTCACGATCATGCGTAATAAAATGATTTCAAAAGTTTCTCTATGTAGAAACCAGATCAGAAAATCATGTCTCTAGATAGTCAATACGTAGAATTTAGACATTTTAAATTTCATGCCCAACATTAGACCGGAAATTTCATAGTGATATGGTGCCTACTTAAGAAGAAATACATCATCTCAAAGCCGCTTAAATCAAAGGTTACTATCAAAAAGAACATCGTTTCCCAAACCATTGTGTGTACTGTCATTGGGAATTTCCAGATAACTCCCTTAAGGTGGGCTTAAGAATAATACATTTTTTTCCCGCAGGAGAAAACAAACGAAGTAGACCAAGCGTGTTAAAACTTAGGGGGAGATTAAAGTGACAAGCAGGGAGTTAGTTTAAACTCTAGATTTTCCTTATCCCTTATAATAATTTGTAGCATGTGACCACAAGATTTACGAGCTACAAATGACTCGTTTCTCTGCACTTCAATTAACACCTGGCGCTCGGCTTTTAACCAACTCTTACGAGGTACACTCCAGCGCTGTTGGGGCTACTCGGTGTGGTAATACAATGATCCCTATCGTGCCACAAACCTGACAACAACAGTGCAGCAAGTTTTGTGCCCGACTTTTATTAACCGTAACATATTTTGTGGCACTCACTGCCGTTTATGGTGCGCGCTTCACCTTTCGCATACGGCGAGGGGGGGGGGCACGTAATAATGAATTCTGGCAGCGTAAAAGCCAGCACCCTAGCAATCTGTTTGTAACCCTTCTCTGCCCATGCGTCCAAGCGTATCACTGCGGCTCAGACACTGTTATGAGATTCGACCATATTTAGCCTTGCGGTTTGGAACAGCGATTCACCCTATTCAGTGACATCTACAACTCACGTGAAACACGAGAGGTGGGACGAACATCAGGTCAAAGAGAAAACCAGATAATTTTGCTGAAAACAGCCACAGCCTGTAGATAAACCAAAAGGACTTCTTCTTTTAAATGCTCATTTTCATTGTAGCTCAGGGACAAAATTAATATAAAGTGTGTGTCATGTACACCCCTTGACCAAAAAAAAAAAAAAAACAGTCATCTCTTGAACCCAAACTTTTTCTAAGTCTCTACCGCCATGAATGGTGGAACGATATATTATCTCTTTTATGTAAATTTAAATTAGTTGTTCATGGGTGGCAGAGGTCGTTAAGGTGCGAACTCGTGAGCGGGAGGTCTGGGGTTGAAATTCCGTCCTCCCTGACTGAGTTTTTTCCAGGTTTCCCTCAGTCCTCATAAATGTCAAATGTCAAGGAGGTACCCTAAACTTAGGCCTGGAACGTTTCCTTCCTTAAAAAATATCCTTTCATAGTTTATCATTTCATCTCATGTATCATCAGTGTCCACCGCCTGTGCTGCCTCAGTAGTAAAAACAGGCGTTAAACACTATTAAAAAAAAAAGACCGCTAATCACCGAGACCGGGCTGGCCGGCTAACCGTCTAATGAGCTAAGCGCCCGCCCAGATGCAAAACACTCCGGAGGAAAACAAATTTGATCGCACAGTATTTTATTCGTTTCGTTTCAGATATACATTTAATCTTTCCTTGCACGTGTTAGTAATTTGACTACAGTAGCGTTTGAGCTTTTGAGGTACTGTTTAATTAAAAATAGTGCAAAAACGGCACAAGATGAGTCAAAAGGAGGCTTCACTTTGATGAGATTCAGAGTCTCCGAGATCAAGGAAAGCGATAGAAATCTTTGTTTTTATTTATTCAGCAAGAATTTGAAGCAATTTTCAAATTTATCACAAGATGCAGCATCGCCTCTAGCTCCGCTGTGGCTAGAGAGGTTGATGCTAGAGCGTCTTGCATACCTTTGCAGTTGTCACGTGGAGAAAGAGATGCCAGTTTAGCTGTTCTGACCACAGGACCACGGCGTTCTCGAAGGTACTCAATGACGAACTCCCCCTAAAGTTGGAGAGGTATTCTCTTATAGTCTTAGCGTTGCCTGGAGGGGGGGGGGGGGGGGTCTGAGGATTGAGGCTCCAGCATACCAAATATGGTAAATGCACGTTCAAGATTTGAATTGTACCAACCAATAATAGCGAAGTGCGTAGGAGAAGCGGTCTTTCTCACCATCATGTGAAGGATATGACTGAATCCAGGTGGGAGGATATTCCTCATGAGCCAACTGAAATAGGTCCTTGAGCTCTTTTAGTTACCGTGTGAGAAATGCAATAAAGGATAATTTTATTGAAAAGTGAAATATAGCTTTGTCTTCTATCATATCTAGAAAATGGTTAGGCCGGAAACGTATGGACCTACCCTCGTACAGTAATGCAATCTTCTTTCCCGTTGTTGCACTCGCTACGCGCGGCTTTCCCAGAAATTGTTATAAGTTCTGACATATTTAAAATGTATTATCGGAAGCAAAACGAATTGTTCTCTCCCATGTTGCAACGGTCCGCTGCTCCTCCCCGGCAATCAGTGCCGCTAAACCGATAAACGCTGTAGCGAAGTAACAGCTTTCTTGTACATTCATTTTGCAAACTGGAGGTAAAATTGCATTACTCTGCAGCAATACTCTAACATTGTTCATTATTGTTTTAGTTTCTTTTATTAAATCATATAAGGTTAATTACTTTTGTTATTTGTAGCTGAAAATCATTTTCATACTCATGCTGTTGTAATTTCATTGCGTTGAATCGCAAATTTAATACTGAATAACTTGTTTCTGTACGAACTTGGCGCAAACATGATAAAGGCTACACAACATCGACAGAACTTTCGGTGAGAGATATCGGTGCATTAGAACATTTACCAGGCAATGTTAAATAAAAGATAATATAAGGAAACGATCATCTCCTTAATCTATGCTGATGCTGCGTGGGAGACCCGGGTTCATTCCCGGTACCTGCTTAGGAATTTTTCAAAGTAAAGAAGGTCTGGAGCGGGGCTCGTGAGGACAATTGGGAAGCTGCCTGATAGAGAGGTGGCAAGCCGCGATATAGCGACCGGCGCGATGCGGTGTGTTAATTACATACCCCCTGCAATACTGCACTCTACCAATGATATCACGTGATGGAAGTAGAAAACGCAGCGGTCGTCGCGGTAAGTCGAAGGCCCACATGGGGCAATGGGAAACCAGGCTTGAAGAAGAAGAAGAAGATAAGGGAAACAGCCTCAGTACGAGATTTGACCTCGCCAGTATGACTTGGAGATGTTATAATTTACACGTGAATAATTGCGCAAGCTGATGCCGCGTCTGCGCACTCCAGCACAAAAGAGAAATCGCATGCAAACATCGGGCAAATGTTACGAAATGTTTAAGAATAATGTAACAGTTTTCTTACGAACTTTTTTGGGTGTGTATGCAATGTGGATTTGTTACTACACACCGCAAACGAAACAGCAATCCACACAGTGGACTGCGCAGGCAAATCAGCGACGAAAAAATCCGTCACGCAGGAGCTGCGTTAACTAAGCAAATTCCTAACTGAGTAGCTTTTAATAATAATTTACATAAATTTCAAATTAGGCCTTATTAATTAATGAAATAAAATAAGTAATGACATTACTGTGTGGTATTAGGAAACAAAATTAGAATTCTTGCAATGTATAAATAAAAAAGAGAACAGATTATTATTATTATTATTATTATTATTATTATTATTAATATTATTATTATTTATTTAAACCACAAAAGTTAATGGTATACTATTGATTAAATGAAATGTATATCCACTGATAGACAAAGCAATACTATGTGAATACTTTTAAACTGTTTAAATGAACCATATTTTGTTTATGGACTGAGCCCTTGATACTTCATTAAAATAAGGGGAATTAACAGAAAGTTGCAAGTTACATTGCGTATTTAAGATGTTCATATGTTTCAATAAAAAAACATGTTACTATTCAGAAACAATTGCATTGTACAAAGTAAATAAAACAATGGAAATTTTCATTGATTTTCGTTGGCTTTTAAATTTAATTTAAATGTTATTGTAATAAAAACATGTAACGCAAAAGTTTCTGAAAGGTATTACAGAGCGTTCTTACATACAGATATAATTCTGACATATATTAGATTAATATTTCACATTTACTGTCTTCGTGATGATGCTTTTGTTAAATATAAAAATATGCACTCTTATAAATACATGCTGATACGCTGAATTGCTTTTTCCTTTTATTTTTAAACAGTATAGAGAAAATTAAATGCTTCAGGGCGTTTTAAACTTAGACTTTCAAGTATACCCCTAATTCTAATGGTCCAATTTCTCTAATTTTCGGAAACGATTTTTCTTATTTTATTTAAATGGTATATTTCTAATTTTGTTGTGAAGAAACAAATATTGGTGTCGCAAGAGCGAGTTTTAAGTTTTGGGTTTTAGATAACCTCCCTCCTAATACGCAGATTTCACCGATTTTCATAAACTGTTTTTTATTATTTCATTACAATAGATGAATTTCCTTTAAAAACATTTAAAATTGCGCCGTTAGAGCGATTTTTAAATTTCGCTTTAACCCCACTAGTTTTCCAGGTATATCATTACTCCTAATAGCTGACTTATCCAGATTTTCGAAAAAAAAAACTTTTATCAATTTATTGTAAAAAAAGCCTATAGAATTTCGTTGTGATAAAGCAAAAAATGTGACTATTAGAGCGATTTTTAATTTTTTTAAAAAATATTTGCTTTAGATTAAACCTCTCCACCAATAGTCTAATTTTGCTGGTAAAGGATTTCGACTAATCCTTTGTTAATTAATGGTTATATGCCTATTTTCATTGAGAAAAAAACAAAAATTGCAACCGCTAGAGAGATAACAGTCATATATATATATATATACAATTTTTTTTGTTGTCTTTTTCGGAATTCGCTAAAAGGCAAAATGAGTTTCATTTGCTGGAAAGGTGATAAATTCAGTTTTTTTGGGGGGGGGGTGCAAAAGAAAGATGTTGATTAAGTGCGCGGAGAAGGGTAAAAACATTACTGCAGAATTTTGCACATCACTTTTAGGGTAATTGAAGACAAGTGATGGTGGGAAAACGCTTGGGAATGACCAAAAAGAGGGAGTTTATTTTACCGTGACAAACTGTCGGTGCATTCAAGCCGCGTCGCTCAGGACAAACTGACCGAACTATGATTTGAAATGCTTCAGCATCCACTCTACTCACCTGATCTGGTTCCTTCGGATTACTATCTATTCTCGAAATTATCCTGGATGGATATACATTTATGTCAAAGAAGAGATCAAATAGGAGGTAAACTAGTATTTTGAGGACCTCGAAGAAACCAATTTTCATCAGGAAAACACGAACTTAGAGGCGTTAAAGCAAGTACATTGACCTTCGAGGGGATTATGTCGAAAAATGAAGTACTTTGTAAGACTGCGCTTGTTCTGTTTAATATCAAATCACCCTAGTAAAACAATTCAATTATAAAACAAAACTGCCACCGTTTCAATGTCGTTCAAACGGAAAGGCGCTAGAAATGGTTCAATATACATAAAAAATATAAAACTAGTCATGTTATATGATTCGCCCAGTACTAGATCTTTTTAGGTTTAAACACACATGATAATAGTTATTTATGTAACTAGTGTATAATCTTGTTAACTGTGACACGAATGAATATTTGGCAAGCTCACCTCCGCTCACACGCTAAATTTTCACGAATGTTCAGATTAAAGATTATATAGGTGTTGCATACAACATTTTATGCAATTTTAGCATTGAAATATTTGTAATAACTATTACAAATTTGTAAAATGTGATGTTATAACGTAAAAGATGTGACGAAATATATTACATGGTTTCTTAGTACTCGTTTCTATGACGATGTTATTTTGTTTTGGTTATAAAGGATTCAAAAGGAAACAGATGCTAATTCCGTGACGTTTGATATTGAAAATATGGATATTCCATCCAGAAGAAATTGGAAAGATATCCAGTCACTCAGTCAACCAAGAAGATCATGTCCACAATCTTTTGGGACTGTGAAGGAATACTCTCCATTGATTTCAAGGAGAGGAACAGGCTCTTATTGCAAAGGAAGCTGTGAAGAAATGTGGCTTCAAGGAGATCGACCATCCACCCTACAGCCCAGATGTGGTTCATGGTGACTATTTCCTCTAAAAAAACTGAAGGACCTTCGAGGAAGGAAATTTAAGTGTAACGAAAAAGTGATAGATGCTGTTTATATCCATTTTGCAGACAAAACTTCTATTTTTTGAGGGGGGGATTGGAATGTTAATTCAAAGATGTGAGAAGTGTATTTCAATAGAGTAGCTTTACTGAAAAGGGAAATATAATTGTTGTATTTATCATACCTAGAAAATGCTTAGGCCGGAAACTTATTTTTTTTCTCTCTCTGGCGTTGAGAATACTCTTGTGTTTTTTAAATTCAGCTATATTCACCGAACCCTACTATTTAATATTGCACATATTTTAGTGTCTTTATATGTCCCCTGAAAATATTAATTCCTTTATTATCTGGAATATGTACCAAAATCTATACTCACTATTGTTCGCGTGTATCTGTGCTATTTTCCCATCAGGGCGGCTCTGATCATTACCTTCAGCGTGTTTTCCATTATTTTTCAGGGTTGCCAAACATTATATCATTTTACTGTATACAATTTGGTGTAATGGTAATGGAATTGTGCAAACAGGCATATAAAAGTACCATTAGTTAATTTAGCCCCTAGGTTTAAGCTGCACAAGGATGCTTGTAATAACAAATATGTACTATTGTAATGTGTATTTATTGCTTAATATTTACAAATATTGTTTGTACAACATAGTTCACATGGATCTTTCGAAGGTTCATAGAATTCATTAAATTGACACATAGAAAAATAAATTCTATTTAAAATCAATTAAATTTTCAGCTATTACCACCAAAGCATAAACACTTACATACGCGCGCACATACGTTCAGACTCAAAGAGCCCATCTACTCCAATTTCACACTTCTAATTTCACACATATGCATAGAGAGTAATCAAGTTTGGCCTGTTGCCTTCTTGTTCAAACAGATTACAACATGCTAACCTATCCCTATTCGACTTAGCAAACTTTACTCCAAGGGCAATCAACCTCCACGGTTTGGTACCCAGACAGTTCATTAGAATGTGCCTTTTTACTGCACAAAAAGCACATATTCTCTGTTGAACTCATCTGTTAATTTTTTGTGGTTTTCATACCCCCAATGTAATCCACGCTAGATATGGTATATTTTGCGAACCCACGGAATACGGGTTGTAAAATAAGATACGGCAAAACTTTCAGGACATATAAAAGAAGAAGAAAATATGTTATATGGACATGGGTGCGGAAACGATTTATTTCCATGTTAGAACTCGTTTTCTACAACTCTTCATAGTGCATTTGTCATAGGAACAGAACGTACCAGCATATCACATGAAACTCTTTCTTACATGAAATGTTCAAAGTGCCCTCTTGGTTACTCTGGTTATGTCATAATTGTTAGGTTCATCGCCAATGTTTTGTATTCCATTTGGACAAAGGTAATGTTGACATGCGACCGGACCTAAATCCACTAGGCATTATTTATGGGGACATTTGAAAGTTTTTGTGCATCGAACTCCGGAACACGATGCAGAGAGTCTTCGTGCTCGTGTTATGGAAGGTTGCGAAACAATACGCAAGTCTTCAGGGATACATCAGCACATCCAGGATTCAATGCGATGCCGGGTTATGCACGTATCAATGCTAACCGAGGGCATTTTGAATGATATGCTGGCACGTTATGTGTTTCCCTGTAGGGGAGGGAAGCGACTTCGGTCGTTGCTCTTCAGGTGCTCCAGGTGTGGGCTCTGAGGACCCTGAGTACCCGTGGTACTTCTGACTTACTAGAAGCAGCCGGGCCGGACATATTCGAGTTGTCAGGATGGGTTGGACTCGGCGTGGCAGTGGTCCCGTAACTCATGGGTAAATGAGTACCCGCGGCGACAGTGTGTCCCAGGGGAGTGCCTATGGCGTGTACCCTGGGGACAGGATATACCTGAATCACTGCTTGTCGTTGGCTGGGTGGTGACTACCTAAATGCTGGGGTACTCATTTCTTAAATTGAGTCTGTCTATGCTAGATGTGACCTATCCATCGGTTTTGGAAATTAGGTATCGTCCTAAATGTAAAAGACCACTGGGCTGCACAGGCCTCTGTGTATATTCCCCTGGTAGGGGAGGGATACATCATGTTTGTTTCTCATGATTAATGTACTATGAAGAGTGTAGAAATGAGTTGTTAGATTTACACTTCCTGGCTACCTTAAGGCGCAAACTCATGAGCGGGAGGTCTTTGGTTCGATTCCTACCAGGACCGTCCTCCCTGACTGAGGTTTTTACAGATTTTCCTCTGCAAATGCCAGGGAGGTACCCTAAACTTACTGGAACGCCTCCTTCATTTAAAAAAAGTCCTTTTTCTGTTTATCATTTCATCTCATGTATCATCAGTGCCCACCATCTGTGATGCCTCAGTAGTTAAAACGGGCGCTAAACCTATTAAAACAAACCTATAACGGTTAACGTTCATAAAAAGAATTAACAATCGAAAGTATTTCATTTTGGCACAAACATTTCAGTAAAGCACCTTTAATAATTGTGAATTTAACCGGATGTAAGTGCAACTGAACTAGTATGTTTGTATCTATTAAATTGAAATGAAATTGAAATTCACTGGAAATGCTACGAAAAATACAAACTACAAGGGGTCTCCACCTATCTAATTCAGGCCATTTTAGGTATACCCTCTCCCGATTACAGAAAGTGTAATACAATAATGATTTAATTACTCTTTATCTAAATTCTAAACAAATAAATAAAGCACAAACTTTCCACCTTGATTGGATCAGACCCCAGTCCCCCGGTTTATCAGCAGAGGCCTACTGGAATTCCAGGGACTAAAATAAAATATTTCAATTACTCTACATATACCATTATTTTATCAGATAGCGACAGTCTCTGCAAACTACTAATTCTTTTATTTCTCAAACATCTACTATAATGAAATTTGAAATCTATAAAGTGCTAAGATAAATTTAAGTACAAACTACAACGGGACCTCCACCTATCTTTAGGTGTAACCCCTCGCAATTACAATTATTATACAATAATACATTTTATACTAACATCTTTACTCTAAATAGTTAAAGTACAAAGTTCCACATTGATTACACCAGTTCCTAGTCCCCGGTTCATCAGCAGCAACCTACTGGAATTCCAGGGGACCAAGCTCACACCCAACCGAAGGTACTAAAATTAACATTCCGTCTACTCTACCTATACCAATTATTTTATTAGCTACTATAAACTACTAATTCATTTATTTCTCAAATACCAACTATAATACTACATTTATTCACCTTTTAGAGTAATTTCTAATATCCCAAGCTCAATATTTAAATAAACTTAATATAATTTCACTCCCACTCATTCCCAGACCCAAGAAATTTTCCATAATCATGCAGGTATTCTTTATCAGTTAAAACTTGTCTAAATCATATCTTTCAATTGACTATTTCATTTTCATTTCTACCTTCTACAAAAACTCCCCTAATTTGAGCATCTGCTCACGGTCTTCAAAGAGCTTTCTCAATGCAATTCCTTTATTCCTCATTAACCATTTCTTACTAATTAAATTTTATCTTCAAACGTTTGTGGCTTTATATTATATGAATTTCATCTTCCTTCTCCCCACAGATGGGGCAATCTATCAAATTATCCGAAACGTTGGGCTGGCTGGGTGTAACCGAGTGTTGCATCGCTTAGGACAAGGTACCGTAATAAAAGGAGGCTATAAACGTTCCCCTTATGTCATACTGCATCACATACACAACGAACGACTCTTCCATCTTTTACGGGAAGTATAGAAAAAAAATTCCCCTTTCCTGAAGCGCGCAGCTTCCGATTGGTTGATCTTCGAACCAATCAACCTTTAGTTCCGACATAAGGGTCGAACTTGGCCCCCTGATAACTGCCCCCTCCCAATCTTCTATATATCTCTCCGCAGGGAAAGGCCCCTTCATCCGCAGTGCAAGTCTCTATAAAAAAATAATAAAAAAATTCTCATTTTCCGGCTTGTCAATTTGCTTCATTGTTCCGATCGCATACAGTCCATCCTTTTTCCTCCACTGCCGAGGTCGGCAAACAACGCGTATCGAAATACGTCATCTGTGGGTGAAATCTATGTAAGATAAACTTGATTTTTACTGTGCACACAAGACCCAACTTTCGGAAATAAGCTTTTGATTCTTTATGTTACACAATTTTCTTAAATACAACGAAAAAAAATGCGTTAACGTTTATAGATCAAACGATTCAATATTTTCTTTTACGTCAGCCTCCTACTGTAGACACTTAAATATTAATTTACATGACAAACACAGGTTCATTAATTACACAGATCAGTGATGAAATAATTTTCTTAGAAACTTACAACAAATTTTCTATTATATTTAATTCTTGATGTAGGTTTGTATTCAGAAATACTGTACTACTTTTTTATTAAAACACAGGAAACCACATTATAACGTTAAAGTAATTTAAGAGAAAGTTGGCACTCATACTTGATATAAGTTCATTTTATTTTATTCAAACAACAAGGCACATAATTGAAATTCACAGGTCTATGTTACTCATACTTTGGAACCCAAAATTTACACTATATACAACTTACATTAAATTCATTAGCTGGAAAATACATACAAGTGGGTCTATAATTATCCCAGGACTGATATACCCCCCTTATCAATTAACACGACTTATTATTAGTCGAAATATCAGATCAACCAATTATCTGATGACCGACGCAGCGGAAGGCCAAGGCTAGTTGGGGTACACGAGTAAGGATGGGCTGTCAGGATATATCAAACTGCTACGTTCGCCTTGAATATCACGCCACTTAATGCCGTTTGAACAGTGAAAGAAACAACACGTGTCTAATTATACAATAAAATTTGACAAGAATACTAACTGCCAAATAACAGGCCTAGTTATTCTACTACACAACAAGGGTTAATTTATGATTCGTGTGTCTGTACGTAATCCGCTATGTTGTCAAGAGATTATCTGAAGAGAAATTCACAGGTGATCGAGTTCCAAATCAGTAGTATAGCTACCACACGGTATCTACATATCGGTAGAAGAGGAAGAGGGAAACCGAGAACGAGGTGGTCAGACTCCTTCAGGAAAGCAGTCGGGACACACTGGACCAGCTAGCACGGAACCGCAGTACCTGGTACAGCTGCGGAAAGAAGAGAACAACCGAAACTAATAGTGAAAGTGATACCAACTTATGAATGCAAAAACTTTATAGACTAGCACTTGAACCTTCTGGTTAATTTGTGTTAAACTTGTAAAATAAAAAAACATTATAGACTTAACAATCTCATAGGGACAATAGCTCATATGGACTAGCTCACCATATGAGAAATCGATAACCCCTCCGCTTACGGAGGCCTTAGCTCTGATGGGACACAATTGTATTCAAGTACCAATTCACCGTTAGACAACATCCGTCAAGATATTAATTTAATTTTTCAAAGAGAATTAAGAATGGTAAAATCATAAGCAGATACGACCGCCACGGGTGGCCGAGGTCGTTAAGGCACGGACTCGTGAGCGGGAGGTCTGCGGTTCGAATCCCGCCAGGACCGTCCTCCCTGACTGGGGTTTTTTCCAGGTTTTCCTCAGTCTTCATAACTGGCAAATGCCGGGGAGGTACCTAAACTTAGGCCTGGAACGCTTCCTTCCTTAAAAAAAAATATCCTTTCCCAATATATCATTTCATCTCATGTATCATCAGTGTCCACCGCCTGTGGTGCCTCAGTAGTAAAAACGGGCGTTAAACACTACTCAAAAAAAAAAAAAAAAATAAGCAGATACCAGAGGATTTCAAAAAGTTTTTCAATCAGCCTATCCGTTGTTAGACAATAATGTCTACAAAAATATAACTAACGCAGGTGGCAACAATGGACCTTAAGCTATCAAAATATGCAACTTGCATGGTCACTGTCGTACAGTCTGCTGAATTCAGTCCTGTGTCATTTACTGGAGACATGTCATGAATATTTCTAAACAAAACTTTAGATTCTACATTTTCACCTTCTATAAGCTGGGAAAGAGCGAAAAAATCCAAGAGGACTTTGGTAGCTATTTATGGTAATCAAGTGCGTTCATTTGATAACATTGAAAGATGGACTAGGCTATTTGAAGAAGGGCGAGAGACTTAAAGACAATCCTCGTTCTGACCGGCCTCGAGAAGCTGTGAACGAGAGAATAATTCAAAGAGTGAGGAACTTGGTGGAGGAGAATCGACATATAAAGGACCGTTGGTGGTAGACTGTATGCCAGAAGGAATGACCATGAATGGAGTATACTATTACACTGATATTTTGGTTATTTTATTTGAATAGCTGAGAAACTTCAATATGTTGTTTTTGCACCACAATGTGTACAAAATTAGAACAGCTGCAAATTTGAAGAAACTAGAAGTTGCCAAAGTCCAGTTACTTGACCAATTACCTTACAGACCTGATCTTGCACCGTGTGACTTCTGGTTGTTTTCTCGAGTGAAATCAGCATTACTGGGTAAACCTTTTAAACGAGTGCAGGACCTTTCTCAAGCTATAAATTCACCTCTGTTGACAATATCTCAGTAATGCTTTTGACAAGTGGTTGCACCGTCTACAACTGTACATGAAGAGAGATGGAGAGCACTTTAAAGGATTGTGAAAATAAGTTTTCGAATTCACTCCTTAACTTGCACTTTAAGGTGGTACTTGCAAAACTTTCTGAATATTCCTCGTACCAGAAATGTGTTGTAAATAAAGACAGGCAGTCCGAGAATCTCTTTTCGTCACATTGGTGATTATATGGTTTTTTAAGTTCTTTAGAATTTATTAAACTGCATCACCGCTTTTAGTGTAACTCTACTGGTCGTGAGCAATGACACTCCTAGCCATCCTATCGGTCATCAGATAATTGGATGGCCCAAAATTACATGTTTTATGATTCTAGCTTAATTCTTTCTATATTTTTGTCTATCTTTAGTGTACTGCTCTTAACCTCTACCATCGACACTGTACACTTTTCTTGATTTCCTTTGTCAAAAGAAGTAGACGCAAACAAATTAGTTTTCTTTAGTAAAGCAATTGATTTTTCAGAGCCCTGGTCTATATACAGCCCATAAATTCTAAATGAAATTCATACCAGGGGAGTTCCCTTGCCGATCCAATACTCCACTCGCAAAATGTTTCATGAATTTCATCGTCTTCACGAGAACATTTCCTGCTAAAAATCAGCCTTTCCTATAGGACGCAATATCTTTAGTTCAGACAACACTCACTGCGTACATAGAAAGTGCTTTTATGGCAGTGATTAATTTTAATTTTCATTGGAGCACTCCCTGGGTTATATTCCGTATCACTGGGCATTCCAAAATTCTCTCCACATTATGAGTAGGTGGTCTGGAATTATTCTAAAGCATGGAATAGGAATTTGGGTAGAAAGATGTGAAAAGAAAAGAAAAATGTTAAGTTTTCCTTTAATATATAACTGAATATATATTATTATATAGTGAAATTTGACATTTTTAATTTATATGATTAACAAGTTGAAAAGTTAACGAATAACGAGGGTGCCAAAAAATGTATACACACTTTCACAGTAGATATATATTTCAAAGTTGCACCGAAAAACAACAGTAATATGCAGTATTATATTCTGTAAACAGATGTCACTCACATTATGTTATATTAACGTTGCTACAATAAAACGCCCAAGATTATCGTTTGAACAGCGGAAAGAAATTTTGAAGTGGTATTGGAAAACCACGAATATTGTAGAAGTTCAAATGCAATGGAGACGTGTGTACAGAACAGAACCGACAACGCAAGTAACAATTGCAAGCATTCGAGACAAATTTGAGGCTCGTGGTATGCGATGTTCACAAGGGAGATCTGGGAGACCTCGCACAGCAACAAGCCCCGCGTCCTCGGCTATGGTTTTGGAACGCTTTGAGCTCTCACCGCAGAAATCTACAAAGCAATGTGCACGTGAGACTGGGATTAGCAGAACCAGCGTACGTTGTATTATTAAAACAGCAAAGTTAAAAGTTTTCATCCCAAGACTTTTGCATGCATTAAATGAAGATAACCCTGGTGGGAGAATGCAGTACTGTGAGTGGTTTCGGAACATGGTGCAAGAGGATGAGGCATTTGTAGGGAAAGTTGTTTGGTCCGATGAGACACAATTTAAGTTGAACGAAACTGTTAATCGGCAATGTGTCTACTGGTGTGTAAACAATCCACATGCTATTTTGGATAATGCGTTAATTTACCTGGAATTAATGTTGGTATGAGTTGTCATCTAGGGGTCTGATTGGACCATTCTTTTTTGAAGGAACAGTAACTGGCCCAGTGTGCCTGAACATGATATGCACATCCGTCTTACATTCATACACTCTATGGAAATAGGAATTTTACTTCCAACAGGATGGTGAACCACGCATTATCACTGCGATGTACTTGCGTACCTTGATGACAATCTTCCAAGGCAATGGATAGGACTAAGAGGTCCGATTGAATTTCCACCGCGTTCTCCGGATCTAACTCCGTTGGACTACCTATAGGGAACTCTTAAGGATGTTGTATACGGTAGAAAACCAGCTACACTGACAGCACTTCGGGAAGAAATTGAAACGGCATGTGCTGCAATCGCTGAGGACACTTTCGCAAACGTTGGTCAATCAGTAGTTCAACGTACTCATCAGTGTATCGACGCCGATGGTGGGCATTTTGAGTAACTGTTGTAACTGTAAAAGTCTAAGATTATTAGTGCTTATGATTTTCTGTATATGTGAACTCAGTTTTGTTATGTTAACACAGTATTTTCTTTGCTTGAATGTATATACATTTTTGGCACTCTCTGTATATAAAAGGTTTCATAAATGTTTAATACAAAAAAAAAAAAAGTAAAGCATGTTCACAAGGGCGTGATAACGCGGATAAATAGAAGCGAATATTGTTAGAAACCTCTATTTCATTATTAATGGTGACTCGTTCACAAAAAACTGGCATGCAATGCATCGTTGCTATAAGTAAGGCCGACTAAATTTACCAGACCAAAATATGGAGGGGAAAAAAAGGGCGGCTGGTGTCGCCCTACTACTGCAAATAGCAAATACAACATTTTTATGCATTTTTACGTTAAAAAAGTCGTCAAGATCGCGTGTTCGAACCGGGCCAGGACCAATAGATTTTTTCGTTTGTAAAAATCCTAAGTATGGCTTCCTTCGGAAGGGAAGTAAAGCCGTGGGTCCCGTGTCGTACATTTGCGGCACGAAAAAGAACCTCAAGCCTGAAAGAGAGGCCTCTGAGCAAAATTTGTCGGCATTTTCACACCCTGAGTTGAATGGGACGCGGATGACCTGAGATGTTAAAGAGCGTCCGTAAATAAACCAATCAAAAAAATCATCCACAGGCAGGCACCAATTTTTATAAAATACACCAACTTTAAAATTACTGGACACCATAAAATTATGGACATGGATAGAACAGCATTTTAATAAAAAGTTCAGTTTCCTTTATCAATAATTATAAATGAGTGTACCTGTATTTCCTTAACCTCCATTGTAAAAGAGTCAAAACAAAACATCCTGTTCACATCATTCATTAAAGCTCCCTTCATCTTGTTCCAAAACCTCCTTTACACCTTCTTTGAGATCTTTTCTTTCATTGCTAATCCTTACTGTCACACATGACAATGGTGGATTATGTCCTCTTTAACTATAAATTTTAATAAGAAATCTTTAATATGCACTACACCCTACATTTTCATCATTAACTTCAAAAGTTGAATGGTGTATACTGTTTAACCACACCTCATTTAATGACGGCTATTTAAGAAATGTAAATATGATATTACGCGGTTATTGCCAGATTTAAGACATACAAGAGCAACCCATGTTGTGCTGAACACTTTGTATTACACAAGATCTTGGTGTAGTTTCACGATAAACATTAGCGTAATAAAAAACTAAATAACTAACACACTAATGATTATTTACTTTCAACTATTGTAATAAACCAGATATTTGCAGCAAACAAAATAAATAAACTAAGGTGTAAATAGCAGCAACATAACCGACTCGGGGCTGCCTTTGCTTAACCCTACCTGCAAACAAGTTGAAACATGTTATAACATCCTGCTCACACCATTAATTAAAACTCTCATCATCTCGATCCAAAACTCGCTTCATACGTTCCTTCAGATCTTTCCTTTCTTTGCTAATTCTTTCCATTACATATGATGGCTGATTACAGAAATTTGTACAGGAAAAATGTCCTCCCTAACTGCAGATTTTGGTACGAAACACTTAATACACTCTAGTTTCATCTACAAGTGCAAAATGTGTATGACGTATACTCTTTATGCACTGCTTTTTTAATTACTGCTTTTAGGATATGTAAATTCGGTATTATGTGACGCAATGTCATTATTAAGACATACAAGAGCAATACATGTTGTACTAATACTTCCTTATACACACGTTCCTGGTGTGATTACACTAAATCAATATTAACTGAATAAAAAACAAAAAAGAACTAACATGCTACCGTTTTAACCAACCAGGTGGCAGCAACGAACCAGATTAACAGTCATATAATTAACGGCATAGACCACATTGTCCTCCATTTTGCCTACAATCGATACCTACATTGAGGTCTGGTATATGTAGCCGGGTCTTGCTATGAGGCAATTCTGGTTTATAACAGGTTATCTACTGGAAGGGGTACGGGGAACTTGGCTTACAAGGACTTGGAAATAGTTCATTATTTTTTTGTCAGCTATATGCAGATGGATTATTAACAACATAAAACTGAATTGTTATCAGCAGCTTAAGATTACCGCATATAAGTCCAGAGTTTCGAATGTTACAACATTCGCAGCGAGCGTTACACAAACTACTCTTAACAAAACATTTGCTGAAGGTCTCATTTCCCGTCCAACGCCTGGAGTGACAAGTAAACATTGAGAGGACAAGACCTCCCTACACAACATGGCGAAATTCCATTTCACTCTCGCGGTATCTAAGTGGAGCCACAACAAGGAACCTGCAGCACCCCTTTGGCGTTCAGAAACTTGTTGAGTAACAGGAACAGATACACATTAAACGTTTTGTTTACAAGACATGGCATGTGCTGAGGAAATCTCACGTGTGCAATACTTGTCAAGCAGAAATTCTAACTTAGGCGCTACGTACATCGATTTTAGTTCAATGATCTGATCAAATGAGCTACACAAACACTTCTTTCTGGTGTGTTTGGTGCTAGCAGAATCTTAGCATAGCAGATGTTTTGGGCACTGAATATATAATGCGCTAATTAAAATTCATACTGTTTTCAGTGAGCTTAACTTAGAGATTAAAAAAAATAAATAATTTGTCTATTAGTAATAAAGTTAAATATAATTTCCTACGCATGTTTGTGCGACACTTCACACACACACATTCACGCTTCAAGATAGTTATTATTCCTGTAGATGTCTCATTAAACTTTATATTATATATATAAGTTAAAAATAAGCAATTTTGCTAAACTGAATTTATGTTTAACTTTTACTCATACTTTTGAATATATATTATTATCACATTATATGCGTAGTTAATTGTTTTGCACACGAGTATTTAATATAATTGTATTAGAGCTTTATCCACAAACGTTTAGTTATATCACAATAGTATGATATAACTTTTTATATTATGCTAAGATTGGAATCAGAATTTTACTTTATGTATAACTGTCTTATATTTTATACTGCATCAATTACTGTATCTACATTACTAATTACATGTACAAAATTTCGAGGGTAGATCAATAAGTTTCCGATCTCGCCGGATTATCGCCTTCACAAAACCCTTATCTGATTTCATATCTTATCTGTTAAGTAAATAATTTCAGTTGTAACTACTGCTCCGCGTGTGTTCAGTTGTTCAGATATAGTTGCATAAAGAAGGCTATGTGTAGAAGATTGTGACATGTTCAAAATGGAGTAAAGAGCCGTTATTAAGTTCATAAAAGAAGGACTTATTCTAAGTGAAATAGCGATCGATCGCTCTTGTGGAAGGAGAAATTATGTAAGACCGGCGGCTCATGTTATAGAAATAGCAGGAAGCTTAGGTCTTTCTAAAACAAAGTTCTTATTCATGAACATTTAAACAAGAATAAGGTTGGTGCAAGATGGGTGCCTAGATTTCTTTCCTCAGTCCAAAAGCAGCGACGAGTCATCTTTTGTCAGGCGTTTTTGGAGCTCTGCCGTGGCAACGAGAGAGAAATGCTGCAAACCATTGTTACAGGAGATGAAATTATGATCCTCTACTATGATGCCTTGTCCAAAAGAGAATCAATGGAGTGACGTAAACCTGGCGAAGCACCGCCTCTAAAGGCCAAGGTCACTTAGTCAACCAAGAACTCCATGGCCACAATCTTTTGGGACTGTGAAGGAATACTCTTCATTTACTTCAAGGGGAGGAATACCACAGTAAATGGGGAGTACTGTGCTGGCCTACTGCACAGACTACGTGCTTCCATCAAAGAGAAAAGGTGAGGAAAACTGAGTGGTGGTGTGCGCTTTCTTCACAACAACGCGCTTGTACACACACCTCTTGTTGCAAAGGAAGCTGTGAAGAAAAGTAGCTTCAAGGAGATCGACCATCCACCCTAAAGCCCAGATATAGCTCCCAGCGACTATTTCCTCTTCTCAGAACTCAAGAAGAACCTTCGAGGAAGGAAATTTAAGTGTGACGAAGAAGTGATGGGTGCTGTTTATGCCCATTTTGCAGACAGGACTTCTGACTATTTGTTGGGGGGCGGTGTTGAAATGTTAATTCAAATATGCGAGAAGTGTATTGCAGTAAAGGGTGACTATATTGAAAAGAGAAATATAATTTTTCTCTTATACCACACCTAAAATTGTTAGGCTGGAAACTTATAGACCTACCCACGTATGATGGTTACTTTTTTAAGTTTTTACAAAGGACTACTAGGTGCGCTATTGAGACATGCCATTATTTTATTATTATTATTATTATTATTATTATTATTATTATTATTATTACTATTTAAACAACTGGCATTTTTTATTTTGAAAACAGTTGCAGCTTAAAAATTGACTCATAGCAACACGATTTTTGTTCCCTTCCTTTTCCTTTCTATTTTTCATTTCCTCTTCACTCTCGTTTTTTTAAATAGCGTAATTGTGAATATTATAGGGCGTATTTTAGGCCCTACATTGAGGAATATTCGAAAGATCCTTCAGTGTAAGAGAGCGCTTCCGGCGGAAATTGAACAGCAGTATTCCCTCCCGGGCACCTTAGCAATCTACACCACCAGTGTAATTTTTTTTTTTTTTAATATTCCATGCTAATTTACGTTGCTCTTTCCAAAGATGGAGGATATGTTTAACAATAATAGATAAATAAATCTGTGATTCCTTAGCGCATGTGGTTTTTTTTTTAAGTTAGTAATTTATTGTTAGTGTAACTACCTAAAATCTTATCGCGATATTTATATCTATCTGGAGAAAGCTTGGAAGCACCGAGAACTGTGTAATCTATTGCTGCCTCGTGCTCAAATGTTTTTCGGGTCGCGTATTGGGAGGGTCGTGGGAGAAGGGGGTTTAGTGGCTTGTTAGTGAGCATGTCCAGGTTGGTCTCAGAGGTCACCTTTACCTTTGCATACTAAAGTAACCTGCTAAAGTAAAAAAGAGAGCATAGCTGCTTCATCATTTGAGTCGTTGTAATGTAAATAACTATGCCAAGAATTTGCAGAGGCACATGCGGTCGTATTTTATGTAAGTGACATTACCCAAATTGTGAGTAAGGCAAATTCAATCATAAGAACCAAACTTGCTGTAAACAAATAATGACAGCGTTCATAAAACTGCAGGGCCGAAGCGTCCAATAAGGCGGCTTAGCCTGCCCAAAAATTATTTTTCTGGTTTGTATGTGTTAATTTATATTGACTATTTCACTCATAAGACGTCATCTTAAAATCGACCAATCAAACGAGACAATTTTTTTTTTTTTTTAATTTTGACCAATCACAATCGGATTACGGAGTGAAATTAACTAAAAAAAATTATGAAATCTATTTTATCACGTGACGTGCATTTGTCTTGTGATCAGTGTGTACCCAGCTCTATATCTGCACTACATAATTCCTGCACACGCATCGCTGACCACTTTTGCTAGAAACTGCTACGGGTCGAAGTCGTTAAGGTGTGGGCTCCTGAGCGGGAGGTCTGGGATTCGAATCCCGCCAGGACCGTTATCCCTGATTGAAGTTTATTGCAGGTTTTCCTCAGTCCTCATGTCTGCTAAATGCCGGGGAGGTACCCTAAACTTAGGCCTGGAACGTTTCCTTCCTTAAAAATATCCTTTCCCAATTTATCATTTCATGTCGTGTATCATCAGTGTCCCCCGCCTGTGATGCCTCAGTAGAAAAAGGGGCGTTAAACACTACTCAAAATATTTAAATGAGTCAAAGAACACGAACTACCTTATTATTGTATGTAATTTAATTTAAAAATCACAATAATGAACGTGAAAATGTTGTATAACAGTACAAAGTAATTTGAATGGTATATGTAACATGCAATGACTTACTCCAACCCTTACCACCGGCTATTGGTGCGCGAAACTGAGCGAGCATTGGGGACCGGATGGGTTTCAGTTGCTCACTGCTCGTACAACATATTTATTTATATTTACTGTTATTAAATAAGTTCACAAATATTACAATATGGCCTGGTTCTAACCCCGTTCTATTCCAGGTCATTATTTTAAATCACTGAGATACAAAAATTAGGTTTAACATACAAATTTACAGCATTCAACTAAACATACGTAAGAGTATTTATCAATAGCTTCCTATTGGAAAATCCAGAGGACTGTGGTACCCCCTTCTACTAAACAAAGAAATCTATAACAACATAAACTGAAAACATTTTACAGCTCATTAATTACCCAAAATAAACCAGTTCTCATTTACAACACCCTGTCCTTAACTGACATCTATACACATTTCATTTTTTAATTCTATTATAATCGCAAAAACAATACCAGCCAATTACAACAAGCAAACATAATGAAACGGCCATGGGTGGCCGAGTTCGTTAAGGCGCGGACTCGTAAGCTGGAGGTCCGGGGTTCGATTCCTACCAGGACCCTGACTGAGGTTTTCCTCAATCGTTCAACATTTTAAATGCCTGGGAGGTACCTTAAACTTAGGCTTGGAACGCTTCCTTGCTTTAATAAATATATTTTCCCAGTTTAACATTTTATCTCATGTATCATCAGTGTGCCCCAGTAGTTAAAACGGGTGTTAACCATTATTAAAAAAAAATGCACAATCAAACTCACAGATCATCTCTCCTCATTGACCGTAACCATTTGTTCTTAACTTTTACAAATATTTCCCAAAATTCTTAATTTGCCTTTGGTCGTGAACAATTTTTTTCTGTAATTTAATTATTTAATTTCAATCATTTACCATATATTGCTTATTTATCTCCTTTCACTTGTACCTGAGCGTTCAATCAAATTTCTACATATATGGCGAATTCCACGCTTTTAAAACCCCTTAAGCTTCAGATTTCTAATTTAAATCATGCCATTTTGCCCCCCTCTCTTTCACTTATTACACTTATTAATATATTTACCTCTTTTAATATCTCCTTTTATCTCTGGATATAACCATAATAACCTATTCCCCCTCATTATAGAATGCAATATTTCTCAGTTTATATCCTCAAATCTTAACTCTAACTTGTTTCCAAAAACCTCCCTCACTTCTTCTTAACCGTACATCACTCATTTCATTCCTTGTTAACTCTTCCCTGACGTTGTGTACCCAATAAAAAACATTTAAAATCACGAAATCATTGAATTCACAAAACTGAACAAAATATATTCGCTTGAAATCTCTCGGTTAAAAAATTGTATCATAGGAAATTCCTGTTTCATTTCTTTAATCTCATTTTCCAATGGTGGAAGAGATCTGGGCAGTGAAACCGGAAATTTATGAACTATCCCTAACTTCACCAGTATTATCCCATTATATCCTACATTCTTTAATCTTGGCCTTCCATTTTTTTCTAAATAGGTAGCCACATTGTACAATATATAACAATCAAATTAAAAAAATAAACCACGTTCTTATTAATCAATTAAATATATAGCAATATTTACGTTAAGTAATTATAAATTGAAAAAATATTCTGATAAAACAGGCGTTGGTACTTTGTACCCCTCTTGTCTTTCTCATTAGGCGCTACAGTCCGGGAGCGAGCCTTGGCCTTCATTGATAGAGGGCATTAATGCAGGAGGGCATGTGGACACCCCGCCGGTCACCTAGTATGGGGGTTTCGTGATCGAAGAACATCCATCAGGAATCTTCCCAATCTTCCTCATGAGGCTAAGCGGATCCCGTTCCATACCTCAGAAAAAAATTTAAGTAGGCACCGGGAATCGAATCCGGGTCTTCCGGTCAGTAGGCAGCAAAGCTAACCACTAGACCATGGAGGTAGTCTACTGTATTATATTCCTTGGGAAATACTACCCTAAAGGAACCGGTCTTGTAAGAACCAGATGTGGATAGAACATAATAGGCTTACAAAGAGCCAGAAGATAAACAAAAGAACAGAATGAATAAAAGCAGCGAAAAAAATACAAAAAGCATCAGGGGAAATCGATCATGAAGAAATATTTAAAGTGTGGAGAATGAATAGGACAAAGCATATACAAGAGATATCCAGAGGGGAGTGCGATAAAAGGGAAAAGAAAAGGATCAAAGGATGGAACACAAAGTAACAAAAATTGAGAAAACATCGGGGATTACTGAGGAAAAGAATGGCAAAACAAGGGGAGATAAGCACAGAGGAACGGGATAAACATAAAGCGTAAAGCAGGAGGTGTAGGAAAATTCGATTCGCAGTTAAGCATACGAGAAACATTCACAAATCCACCAGTAGTACTTCAGTTATCTTATGCAGATAGACAGGCGTGGAATCACTCCCATCAGCTTCCCCACTGCGTCTAAAAATTAGGATTCATATCACGGGCTTCTGCTGCCCCCCCCCCCCCCCCCGTGGTGTTCTTGTAGCGAAAATCGATTCCTAAACGCTCCAGTAACCATTGCTATCGCCTCGAGTGGCCAGGTTATCAAAAATGAAGGGTTAAAACTTTACATATCATACACGTGTTCACTTGCTAATCTGTCCCCGGGCCCTTCCACTTCATTTAACTTGTTAATTTACTCTGTCGACAGCCAACGGTTTCTAATCAAAACAGCAGCATGTGCCTTTAGGGCGATATAAAATAACGCAGCTCATCGGCTTGTTTATTAGAACAACACTGCCTTACGTAGATGACGGGAAGGAGCAGGGAGTGGAAGCAAAAAACTACACCTGAAATACACGGAACCTAGCCTTCAATGTAGGGTGCAGAGGTTTTAAACAAGGAAGGGGAGTATTAATTAAATATATACAAGAATGGAGGGAAAGTTTTTGGAAAAGGAAATTAATTTGATTGGTTTTATGGAATCTCAGAGATAAATGATAATTTCTTCCTCTCCAACGATTGGTTTCCGCTGACTTTATATTTTGTCATGGTTGTTGAGACTATGATGCTGGATAATTTTATGGTCCTGTGACCATAGGGGAAGGAGTATATGGAGATTGATGAGGTTTTTTTCTTTGTGGGAGGTGAAACACAATTTACTGTTCATAAACTATTTCACATATTATTTATTTTCGGAAGAATTAGTGCCACTTTCGCACTAACTATGACGATCACTCTGACGTTTCTTAATTTGATAAAGACTGGTCCTAAAATCAACTAATTCCGAGACACAACTGAACTCGACACAATAATGCTCTTCCACTGAACGGAACTGAACTGACCATGCCTATCTTCCATACTGATAATGCCCCGCTGAATACTCTTGCAAAACTGACTGCGGGCCGCAAAATTACAAGACTAAACAAACATGGCCTACGTAACTTTTTACATGTAGAATCAACTCAAGCTGCTAACTTCTTCCCTTCAAGAGGTTATTGGCCTGTCTTTTCATTCCTGTAGTTGCCTGCCATATATTTTATTAAGCCTACCCTGCTTTACATTTCTCTAACAGAATACAAATAAATATTTTACTTAAGGATTCTCCTTTAGAAAATTTCTCCAGAAAATATCGGTTTGCCTGGGTCATCTTTTGCAATATATTATTATAACAGAAATTTTCAGGTCATATTTTATGGCTTTCTGCATTCCAACAAGAAAATAACATTTTACACACAATAATTCAACACTTGTGCAGGAAATAAAATGGCATTACACTCATGACTATAATAAGAAAGTAACATGAAATTATTTGCTATAATTACTCTAATTAAATATTCGGATGGCAGCCTATAAATACTGTCCAAGAAAATTATGAATTTCGACCAATCACTGACGACTATCAGTATTTGATTACAAAGATTAATTAGGGAGCATAGACACATAATTTACTGATCAGAACGATAAAGTAGTAATAAAACTCTATATACATATATTACAAATGTATTTTATGCAGGCTTAAACAGTACTCGTCATATTAGTAGTCTTGCTATTAGCGTTTCTGACTGCTAGCCGGGAGGTCCGGGTTCGATTCTCGATATCTACTTCGGAATTTTTCTAAGTTTGGTAGGTCTGGAATGGAGTCCAGCTTCGTGAGGACAATGGGAAAGGTGCTTGATGGAGAGGTGGCCTTCTTCGGTCACCAAAGCCATGTGATAGGCGATCGGCTGGATGCAGACATGCTGATCACATGCTCCTCCTCCAGCAATACTGCCCTCTATCTACGAAATTGTAAGATGGAGGTACAGAAAGCAGAGGTCACTGCGGCAGGCCAAGGCTTACCCGGGCTGTAGCTCCAAACGAGTTGTAGATTTGGTTTATTTACGAATGCTGTTTAACACTCAGGTCATCAACGTTCCATTCAAATCAGGGCGTGAAACGACCGATAAATAATGCCCAGAGGCTTCTTCTTTCAGACTTGAGTTTCTTTTACGTGCCGTAAATCTTCGACAGTAGTAGTAGTAGTAGTAGTAGTAGTAGTAGTAGTAGTAGTAGTAGTAGTAGTAGTAGTAGTAGTAGTAGTAGTAGTAGTAGTATTTATTATAGTGGCACCAATACTATACAAAACAACTTCAAAAGGCGCAAACAGAACATAAGTGCTTTTATAATGCACGAAGTATGTTGGATTTAATATAAAATATTAGATTACTATTCATAATAACATAAAAACATATATATTCAGCAACCAATAAATCAATAAAAATAAACAAATAAAATAAGAAATGCTAGAAGAACAATTTTTTAAAATATTAAAAATACAAATAAAATATAAATAAATCCCATAATCGATGTCTCACAACTGCATGCAGGCAATTTGTTTCCCCCCCCCCCCCGCCAACCCCTTCCCGGTTTTCAGCCTTTCCAGACCTGAGCTGTTTCACTTTATCAGAAATTTACCAAATCTCTCCTCCCCTTCGTTGCCCGCCAACGAGGCCAAGCATGACCATCTTCCTCTATTAGATCCTGTACAGCAATGCGTTAGATACTTTACTCTCCATTTTTGCGTACCTTTACATTCACCCAGAGCATGTGTTCACGATTTCCCATTCTCACAGATAGGACAAATACTCCGCTCATATTCGTCAGTGATGTTAATCATCCGCCACGCCCCTAGTTTAGTCCCTGTTTTGATGTACTGCTCCATCCCCCATTCCGATTCCAGCGAAATCATCTCTCTGAGTTGCGCAATTGTCTGCTGCCTATCCATATCCCTCAAGCGGCTCCTAGCCCTCCATTTACATACAAAAACAAGTTGCTCAAAAGACAGCTGTCTTGCCATATTCGCGAACGAATGCGTATTGGTGATTGGTGACAAGGCAGGGGGCCGCGAGTGAAGAGGAGAGCCGGTCTTGGCTGAGACCCAAAATTCCGTGCGAGCGAGGAGGACATATGTGGAGGCCTGGTACATTTCAATTTGTTGATAAGCGTTAGCGTGAACTGGGATACTTTAAGGTGGAAATAACACTAAAAGGCAGTAACGTGCATGCCCATATGAAACTTTAAGCTCTAATGAATGTTTGAAACTTCTGACCCCGAGTTCCCCGTCTCAAATTGATCGCATAAGGCTACCCGATAGAGGGTACAAATATAGCAAACAATCTGCAAATGTGTTCGTGCCATATTTAATACAGAGTTTCCATAGGGCTGCAAATTAGTTAATTCACGTTTGACTGTGTTTCTTAAGACAGTAAATTCAAAAATATTCAATGATTACGCTCTCTCTTCCCTCGCTTTTTCGCTCATTTATTAATTTGTTGATACTTTTATATTTTTTTAACTTCTTTGTTTTCTCCATTTTTATTTTTATGCTTTTCTTTACTTTATATATTTCTTTAACCCTATCGTCTTTACTTTTTAGTTTTCCTTTTCCTCTTTCTGTTTTTCTGTAATTCTCGCATATACTTATTTATTTACTTGTTTATTTTTCTTCTGCCTTTAATTCAGTGTTCTGTTCTTTCTCTATTTCTTCATTTGAGTTTTCCTTTGTTATGTCCACCTTCCTGATAGTCTAGTGGTAGCCATTGACCCAATGTCGCCGATTTAATTCCGGTCAGGGTTGATGGATTTTTTAGATTTTTTAATAGTGTTTAACACCAGTTTAACTATAGAGACACCAACAGTTAATACATGAGATGAAACGTTACATTGGGAAAGGATTTTTTTTAAGGAAGGAAACGTTCTAGGCCTAAGTTTAGGGTACCTCCCCGCATTTGTCATTTATGAGGACTGAGGAAAATCTGGAAGAAAAGCTCAAAAATTCAGCCAGGAGGGACAGTTCTGACGGAAATCGAACCTCAGACCTCACGCTCACAAGTGCACGCCTTAACGACCTCAGCTAGTGGGTTTTTTTAGGTATAAATATTCTAAGTATGCTTCCTTCAGAAGGGAAGTAAAGCTGTGGGTCCCGTAGTAGATTTACGGCATGTAAAAGAATCTCAAGCCTTAAATAAAAGGCCTCTGAATAAAAATTATTGGCTATTTCACGCCTTAAGTTGAATAGGATGCTGATGACCTGAGGTGTTAAAGAGCGTCCGCTAATAAACAAAAAACAAACACAAAAAAAAATTGTCTTTTTTTTCCCCCTTGCTTATTTCATCTTTTTTACCTTTGATCTTTTCCTGCTATTATCCATCTTTTACTTCTTTGCTTTTGTATTCTCTTCTTTGTCTCTTATATGCGTATTTCTTCTTTAACTCTTATGCAATTTCTCTTACTAAGATTTTTTCCTTGTTCTATTAGTTTATTCCTTCCTTTCCGCTCTTCATTATAAAGTAATTCTCACGTAATTTTTTTTCAGCTTGCAACAGGACGTATTTTGGCGACGTTGGCCGGACGTACGAACTGGAAATTCGAAGGCCGCGCGAAGACCGACTGCCTTTCTTGTGTCATTTAAACTTCACGGCTGCTGGTGAAGACCTGGGTGATCTTATTCAGGTGAGTGTTTACTTCTAAAATGCTCATCCAAACTCTCCAGTTCATCTCCGTTATATATAAAAACAGAAAAGGATAAACCACCAAGAAAAAGTGACATATTCGTAATCGCTATATTTCGAACCGCTTGAGTTTTCTAAGGCAGGAAGACAATTGAAAAGGGTGAAAACAAATACTGAAGGTAACGTTATACACGGAAACAGCTTAAATAAGTAGCAAGAGGAAGTGAGAGGAAGGGAAAAAGTAATATGTAAGATTTGTTACTACTTACGTGCCTGGACTTGAAAGCACCAAACTGCGATACCTTATTAATGCATTCATCTCTAAGCAATTTTTCTAAATTTGTATCCCGTCTTACTTTTAGAACACTCTCTAACTATATTTCGCCGAAACCTATCTCCTTCGAATTTACCACGTCTCTTTGCTGGCTCATATCCTTGCCAACGCCCTAAATGTAAAACCTGTGCGCTAATTATGCCATGCCATTCATTCTGCAGCCCTAATTTATCCAGAGAATTTAACATTTCTTCATTGCTACCTGTTCTTCCAAGAACGTCGTATATAAGTTATCTTGTAAGCTTTGCAAAGCACTTTATATTGGTTTAACTTCTACTGTTGTTTCGATACGTATGAACAATCATAGACGTTCTGTTAAAACCAAGTCTCCCTTGCCGGTTGTCCAACATGCCTTATCTCACTGTAAGGATTTCGATTATGCATTTAATTTAACGTTTATTGATGCGTTACCTACACTGAAAGTTTACTCAGAGACAGAAAAGCTCGACAAACAAACGATTAAAGGTCTCGACAAAGGATTAATTTCCGCTCTGTTCTTTTATAATTTAATATAATATTTGTTACAGTGAGACAGCAGATTAACATGTTTGTCGTCCTTGCATTGAGTGCGTTAATATTTAAAATGTATAGTTGCATACGTTTGCAAGAATTTCAAAGGAATAATACATTTATAATGGCTGAGATATATTTTATAATATTTGGTCCAAAATGTATATATCACCTTAAAAATGACTGACACTACGAATTTTTTCACAGTAGGAATTTATTCCGAGAGAGAGACAGACGAGGAATACATAATTAGAGGTACTCTCCTACATAGTCTGTATACCGCCACGGGTGGCCGAGGTCTTTAAGGTGCGCACTCGTGAGCGGAATGTCTGGGGTTCGAATCCCGTCGGGACAGTCCTCTCAGACTGAGGTTTTTTCCAGGTTTTCCTCAGTTCTCATGAATGCAAATGCCGGGGAGGTACCCTAAGCTTAAACCTGGAACATTTCTTTCCTTAAAAATCTTTTACCAAATTATCATTTCATCTCTATCATCAGTGTCCACCGCCTGTGGTGCATCAGTAGTAAAAACCGGCGTTAACACCACTCATTTAAAAAGGTCTATTCACCTTTTCCATTGGTTTGGCAGTTTCCATATTTACATATTAAAACATTCTTTGGGTTTGAGTTGGGGATTCATAAAACAAGATTCCGAGTTTTGTTTGATTTTTTGTATGTTTCTCGCATTAAAATTTATAGCCTTACAGTATGCAATGTTCCATCTATTATGAATTTTCTTTTTTAATAAAACCTAATACAAAATAGCTTAACTATGCAAAAAATGGTACATAATATAGGGTGACCCAATGGAATATGACGGTTTTCAGAACCTCGTATAGAATTAAATAAAAACAAAATTTCAAGGAACAAGTAGCACAAAGCAATCCATTAATCTGAATTTATTTTTTAAAAAAATCACAAGCGAGTAAATGGAATGTGATGGTTTTCAGAACTTGCCATTTCCAGCGTTTACAGTTGTGGTACTGGTTTCTGTGTAGCTTGCAATTTATTCTATACGTTTAGTAAACAACAGTGTGGATAATTGGAAAGTTGAAAATTACCTGTTATAAGCTTTATTGAATCCAAGTCAATCTCTTACATTCAGAGAAGATTTAGGGTAGAATTTAATGTGCCACATCATGGAAGAAATCAATCCCATAACATCATTCTGCAATGGGTGAGTAAATTCAAAGTCACGAGTAGGGTTCGTGATAAGTTCGTTAGTAGTGCGTGCCTGAAAATGTTGCAAGATTGAGAGAAGCATCTGTTAGGCGTCATTCAATTGCTTTTGAGTCTATTGCGAACAAGCGATTACCGCATCCTTCACAAAGACCTAAAATTTCATCCATACAAAATTCAAATTGAGCATTGGCCTAGATACACAGATAAACCTGCTGGATTGACATTTTGTAGGCAGTTCCTTACAGTGTTAGATGACGATCCAGATATTCTGAACAAACTGATTGTGTCCGACGAGACTCATTTGCATCTGCCTGGATTACTAAATAAACAGAACTTTCGTTATTGGTGGGACGAACACACATGGAAGTGAATGGAGCCCTTGCATTCACAGAAAGTAACAGTGCGGTGCGGCGTTTCTGCCGATGGAATCATCGGTCCATACTTTTCTTGAAGATGAAACCGCATTGTGACCGCCAACGCACAATGATATACAGAAACGCTGGAAATACTGGACTTTCAGATGGATGATAATGATATAACTGAGTTTCGGTTCCAACAGGATGGTGCCATAGCTCACACCGCTCGTGAAACAATTTACAATCTGGGGGTCATGTTTCTTGGATGCATAATTTCCCGATTTTCTGATATTGCCTGACCTGCCCTATCTGACGCTGCAAGCTATTTTTATGAGGAATACTTGAAAAGTAAAAGTGTACTGAGACAGGCCACGGACTATCATGCAGTTAAAAGTAAACATAACTCGTGAAATTAGAGACATTGGTCACGTTTTATTGCAGTGAGTTATGGTAAACTTCCCGAGCTGTTTACATCAATGTGTTCGTTGAGATTGAGCCCACTTTATAAATGTAACTTTTATAAAATAAGTTCAGATTAATTAATTGTATTGTGCTACTTGTACCTTGAAAAATTATTTTTATTTAATTCTATATGAGTGTCCGACAAGAAAGTTGCGAAAAACGTCATGTTCCATTGGGCCAGCCTGTACTAAAATTTGTTTATTTCATAACTAATCAATAAAAATATATGGGATATACATTTTCACTATCCATTGTAACTGAAAAAAATTAAACACGCACACACATATAGATATATGCACAGAGGGTGCCAAAAAGTGTATACACCCTTCAAGCAAAGAAAAAACTGTGTTAATGTAACAAAACTGAATTTACACAAACAGAAAATGATGAGCACTAATCATCTTAGACTTTTACAGTTACAACAGTTGCTCAAAATGTCCACCATCGGCGTCGATACACTTCTGAGTACGTTGAACTACTGATTGAGACGTTTGCAAAAGTGTCCTCAGCGATTGCAGCACAAGCCGTTTCAGTTTCTTCCCGAAGTACTGTCAGTGTAGCTGATTTTCTACGGTATACAACATCCTTAAGAGTTCCCCACAGGTAGAAGTCCAACGGAGTTAGATCCGGAGAATGCGGTGGAAACTCAATCGGACCTCTTCGTCCTATCCAGTGCCTAGGATCCAGTACCCGGGGCTTGTTGCTGTGCAAGGTGCCCCAGATCTGCCATTGTGAACATCACGTACGGTATCATGAGTCTCAAATTTGTCTCGCCGCGGCGGTTCTGTTCTGTACACACGTCTCCATTGCCTTTGAACTTCAACAACTTCTCGGTTTTCCAATACCACTTCAAAATTGCTTTCTGCTGTTCAAACGATAATCTTGCCTTCATTTTATTGTAGCAACGCTAGCATAATGTAATGTGAGTCACATCTGTTTACAGAACATCATACTACACATTACTATTGGTTTTTCGGTCCAACTTTGAAATATATTAAATAGATATCTACTGTGAAAGTTTGGCACCCTCAGTATATATATTGTAAAACTTTAAAATAACGTTTATTTCTGCAATCTCATCAAAACTGCAACGGATATCATAGTTTTACTCAGCATCTACAAATACGGTTACATTCAAAGTAGAATTTCAGAGCTTTACAGGTTCACAGACAACTGAGAGGTAGATTTGAAATATAGAATACTCAGAAACAGCCCCCAGAACTACACCTAGCTTGTATATATAATATATTTGAGCTATTAGCTATTCTCTTTACGTAAGCATTTCATGACCTAAATTCGCACATGTGAACATTGTGCAGTAAATTTCATACAATTTTGCACGCCTGGTATAAAGCTCATTTATATTCACTCTTTCTGCAGTTGGCATTAATTTAATGTCGGTATTTAAAAAGTTTTGAGCTATTTTTCTAAAGCGAAGGGGAAAAATCTGTGTTTTCAAAGACACCTAATGAGCCAATTACCTAACAGGTTCCCGCTTGCTTTACTGTCGCAAAAAACGGGGCGAGACGCTCGCTGATTCAAACAAAAAGCGTGTAGTAAATGCCACCCGCACAGGTGATATGAGTGCACATTAAACGAAGCCAGTTTCAAAGCAATCGACGCAAATTAACAAGCGGTTCATTAAAATCTCATTTTTCGATACCCTTTCAAACACCAGTCGCTGTCCTTCCGTCTTTTATGGCATTTCCGCTCCCCAAAGAGATATTAATCAGAGTATTTTCACTTTGCCCAGAAGTCAGAATATTTTTCATCTGAGTTTAATATTTAATAACGAGATAAATGAAGGTAAATGTTTGTAAAAAAACGAGTACAGGGGGGTCGTTTTAAACTGTTGGTAATAAAAGTAAATTAAATACTTAATTTGCGAGAATATAAATTTTATTTCTCAAAGTCAAGCTAGTTTCCAATTTTTATTGTTCAATCATAAAAATAAATTTTGTCAAAATCTGTCCAATAGTCTTTGACAGCGTCTATACACCCTCATTCAATTAACATTTTTTTAATTCGCATCAGAAGGGGGATAAAGTCGACAGGGGCTAAGTCTGGTGTGTGAGTGGATGAGGAATTATTTCTTGCGTTTTCTCATGTCGATGTTTTGAATGGCTGCTCTGGTAAAGCAGCGTTTTAATTTTTTCCCCTTTCAGTTTTCAAATCAATCTCCAAATGTTCCAACAATACTATATAATACTGCTATTATTTTGTACATTTTTCCATATAAAAGAAATTAACCTAAAATGTATAAATATTGGTGTATTTAAATACTGATAATATAAAATGATTGCTGCTTTGAATGAAACAGAACTTTCCATCATACTTCCGAAATCTTTTGCTATAAAAATGTTTAAATTATTTAAAATACATATTATTGACATTGTAAACTTTTCATCTGTTCATTAAATGAATTTAAGGGCGTGTGTACCCCGCTTACCAGAATTGGTGGCAGAACTACATTGTTACAGAAAGTGGGTGATATTGACGAGCTTATAAGACAGCGAGCTGTGGTAAACTCCTGAATGCGGAGGTTGAAACGCCGACTTGCATTCATTAAAGCTTGAGGATGTTTACGAGGCTGCAATAGTGGATATCAGCACGGTTAGACGCTGGGTTCGATATTACATGGAAGCTATAGCAAGACTGGCTACATTTACCACACCTCAATGCAGGTATCGATAATAGACAAAATGGTGGAAAAAATGCTCCGTGTTGTTAATTACAAGGCTTTGCTAATTTGGTTCGTTGAAGTTACGTAGTTTATTACTTGAAAGTAAATGAACCTGTGTGCTACTTATTTTTTTTATTATTATTAGTTTAATGCTAATTTAGTGAAATCACATCAGGAACTTGTTTAATAGAAAGTATTAGTAGAACATGGGTTGCTCTTGCAAATCTTAATTATGGCAATGAGCAGCGCAACATATTACATTTCCTAAATAGCAGAAATTAAAGGAGGATGCATAAAGAGTATACATCGTGCAAATTTCGAAGTTAATAATGAAACTGTAATGTGTATTAAACATTTCGAACCAAAATTTGTGGTAAGGGAAAACATTTTCCCTGTTTAATTTCTGTAATCTACCATCGTATGTGGCGGTGTGGGTTAGCAAAGAAAGGAAAGATCCGAAAGAACGTTGAAGCTGGGTTTGGAGCCAGACGAGAGTTTTAATGAATGAATGATAGAACCTCTTGCAAGTGTGGTTATGAAAAAAGTGCCATAGTCGGTCATATTGCTGCTATTAACACATAGGTTTGATTATTTGGTTTGTTACAGTTACCTGGTTTATTACAGTTGTTATAGTTGGAAGTAAATAAACAGAATCTTGTTAACTTCTTAGATTTCTATTAAGTTAATATTGATTTAGTGAAATCACACCAGAAACTTGTGTAATAGAACTCGTTTAGTACAACATGGATTGCTCTTGTAAGTCTTAAATTATAGCTATGCACCGCATAACACCACATTTACATTTCCTAAGTAGCAGTAATTAAAAGTGGCATAGATAAAGAGTATACACCATGAAGATTTAAAGTTAATGATAAAACTGTAGTGTGAACTGAATATTTCCTACCAAAATTTGTGGTTAGGGAGGACATTTTCTTTGTGCAGTGATCTACCATCATATGCAATAGTTAGGATTAGCAATGAAAAAAAAATAGTTCCAGAAGAATATGACGTACGTTTTACGAGATGAAGAGGGTTTTAATGAATGGTGTGAGCAGGATATTATGTTTTGACCCCTTTGTAAGTAAGGTTAAGAATAGATAGGAACCACATTTATAACTATTGCCAAGGAGGACTATGTCCTTTATATTAAAATACACAATGATAAATATGATACCATCCCGTCTATGTGGATTAGTTTTAATGTGTCCAGCTATTTGGAAGCTAGTTTATTTTATAAAGATTTTTGCTTATCTGTGGAGAAGTTTATAATAAATATTAGTTTATATTTCGTTTACATATGAGAAATATTGTTTGTAAGCAATTTCAGATTCTTCAAAAACATCGAAATATTTTATGACTAGTTCACTCATGTGACGTCATCTTAAATTGAACCAATGAAACTAAACAAACTTTCGAATGTTGACTAATCAAAGCCGGATTACGGAGTGAAATTTCGAGAAAAAAAATTATAAAATAGGTTTATCACGTGACGTACATTTATCTTATGGTCAGTGTAGCCTCTACTATAGAACATGCATCGCTGACCACTTTTGCTAGAGGCGGTGGGGACCTATTGGTAGCAATGAAAGCATGGACAATCGACAATCAGCGTTTTGGTGATGCGTCAAATGTGCAAACTGATCTTATCATTACGAAATCCAAACTACAGAATACAAAGAAAAATAGAAACACTTGTATTTGGTTTTTCCTCAGCTGGTATTACAAAATCGAAAAATCGAACGCTAGCGGTAGTTGACTTTTGTCTATTTCCGACTCACGGTTTCTGAATAGAATAAATATTCATAATTATAACATTTTATACAAGTGTTAATATTCTGTGCGTGAATTTCAAATATATATATTCTTATTCTATTCATGAAATAGTCCTAAACCCGTATTTTGTTCTTCTCTATTGGCATTACTGACTATCGGCATTCTTCTGTCGCAAGATTACTTAAAAAGGTTAGGTACAAATATATAATTAATAGAATATTATAAGCCAAGATTAGAGGAATTATGTATACATTTTTATTTTATTCGCGAAATAGTCCTAATAAATTTCACTCGAGGGTCTGAGCTTTCCAGATAAATTTACTCATTGCGTTCATGAATTTATCGGCAATCTCAGACCCTCTTGGGATATTACTTGTGATAAACAATGTCATCTTGTAAAAGTTTCGTATTTCCTGTTGGAAGTAATAGGGCAACTTCAGCCGCCATTTATTTTCCCTATTGGTGTCTGGTAAATGTAGTCGGTCTTGGCTAAATGCACCCCATTGGCTGACCGCCTATTAACAACTGACGAATTAATCTCATGCTCAGCACAGTACTTTTTACCAAGCGGGAATACATGTACTTGTTAAAAGATTGGAAAAAGCTGCTGAAGAGTGCAAAATTAATCATGAAAGTTAAGGCTACATTTTCTGTAAACCTCAATTCGTTTTCCTGTAAATTAAAAGATATAAACAATTGGCATGCTTAAGTTCTGACTGACTCTGGTACAAAGTACAGTGATATATAAACAAAACAGTGAGGTACTTTGCCACATTCCTCTGCTGTTAGATCTCCGTGCTCGTTCTACGTAGAGGTCATCATTATTACACTTGTATTTAAGTTGTATGCAATATTTAGAACAAGACAGGAAACAAGTGAAATTAGAGGATCATCTTGAACTAGATGGAACATACAAGAGATCCCAAAAATGACTTGGGAACCTTTAATCTCATCCAGTGGAACGGAACTGGATAAATAGTATTTTCTCTGGCATTACTAAATTAATAAATTTTCTAATCCCATGAAATAAAGCGCTCTAAAATTGTACACACAATTCAACAGCAGTAAAACCACGGTGTAAGTAAATTGGTAAAATTACTTTTATTGGTTTTTCATTTGATATTTTGAAGCTTTTAAGCTGTATCTAATGTTTCAAGGGCAGTCCAGCAATTGCGGTCTTTTCTGGAAGCTCAGCAGTGAACATTTTAACACCCCATACCGACTGTGACAGATTTCTAGAACGAGCATGGAATGAATTATGTAATGTAAACGATTCCGGACACTGGTGGCATTATGTTACTCCTCTTTATGGAGAATGGAAAAGAGGAGGAGATTTGGATTTTCTGTTTTTGCTGCTCTTCTTTGCTTGCATCTACTCCAAAGAAAAGAGAAGGGGGATAAAGGAAAGAAAAAAGAAGGAAAAATAAAAATAAAATAGAAGAGAATATTAGAAAATGTGAACCAACGGATAAAATCAAAAAGGGAATGGAAGGGTAAGTAACATTAGAAATGCAAGGAAAGAATATAAAGAAAAAAAAGATAACAGAAGAGGACATAATAAAAATGAGAAAAGAAAAAAAAAACAGATAAGAAGAAAAGAAAAGGAAAAAGAGCAGACGAAATAATAACAGACAAAGAAGAGGAGGAAGAAAGTGAGAGAAAACCATAGGATGTAATAAAAGAAATGAAGAGGGGAAAAATATAAGACAACAAAAGCGTAAAAAAAAAAAATACATCTGAAAAACTGCAAAGAATAGAACAGAATAAGAGAAGCAAAAGATGCAAGAAGAAAAAATGAGGAGAAGAGAAGAAATGAAATGGTGACTAAAGAAATTCAAAAAAGAAAAAAAATAGAGTACGAGTAGAAAATAATAAAAGAAGAAAATAAAAAAGAGTACAGAGGAAAAGGCCAAACCAGGGATCAAAAAATGACAAGAATATAACAATGAAGGACAGAAAATAAAAGCAACGAATAGGGAAAAAGAATGGGATTTTTTAGTAATAATATGTATTTATTGCTCATTATTTATTTGTATATCATTCGCACTATCCTTTCGACAATGCATTCTTTTCGCTATACAGACACACAGAAAAAGAATTTCATTTAAAATAAATTATTTACAGTTGTTATCACCTAAGAAAAACACTTAAATATGCGCGCGCACATTTATGTACATATTCAGACTCAAAGAGCTCTCTACTCCAACCAAGCGCTTCTAATTCCACGCACTTTGCATACAAAAGATCCAATATTTGGCCATTTGTTTTTCTGTACAAAAGGATTCCAACATGCTAACCTATCCCTATTGGACTTAGCAAACTTAGCTGATAGCTCAATCAACCTCCAAAGTTCGGTACCTGGGCAGACCATTAGAATATGCTGCCAGTTTTTTGTATCCATCACACATTCTGTGCTCAACCTTTTCTGCTAATTTAGTGGCATTCCATGCCCCCAGTCTAACCATGCTGCACCGGTCTATTTTGCAAACTCATGGAACATTACATTGAGTTCGTTGTCTAAACTAAATGATATTTTCTCTCTTTATTCTACTACATCCTGTTGGTTGATTTCCCTAAACCTTTTTTCTGCATCTTCCTCCAGACATTCCTGGCTCCCTTCTCCCACACTTCAGTCCATTTCTCTTAATACTTCAATAATAAGAGGATAAAAAAATAAAGTTGAGAAAAGAACTGAAAAGAAAATGAGAACAGAAAGAACAACATAATAGCTTAGGAGAGTAATAGAAGAGAACAAGAAAGAAAAAAACAAGGAAAAAACAGAAGGAAAGAAAAAACGAAAACAGGATAAATATGACACAATTGTAGAAAAGAAAAGAAATGAATAAAGAATAATGCAAGAGAAGAAACAAAAGAAATCAGCAGAAAATAAATAGAAGATAGGAAATTAGAGGAAAATAATAATCGAGATAAAAGAAGAAGTAAGGAGAAGTAAAATAAAAGAAAATATATTTCCTTCCTCTCTATTCTACATAGAAGCGATGCGAAGAGAATGGGAAGAAAGAAGTACAGGAAAATTAGCGAGAGACTAGTCTTATAAACTTTTACAAGTAAGATACAAGCTGTTCCCTAAGAGGTGCAGCGTTTAACATAACCCAAAATGTAACTGGGGCTCAGCATTTCACAAACTGATTGACGTTCTCAGTACATGCACTACTGGAGATATCACTGTCCTTTCCGGCAGGAACTCCCACAGCTGTGCTGCATATGCCGTAAAGCTGCGTCCATATTTTGTTTCAAACTAATATAAAAGTTTCTTCTACGGCAGACATAAAAGTGAATAGTAGCAAAAATACGCTGCGGTGTTACGTGTTTGCCTTGAAAACGGAACTTCGCAAATTTTGGGAAGTTTTAATTCCTTGGGAAACTTATATGTTATGTCAAATTACTGAGGCTGCTGCGTAAAAATGTCTTGCTTTACTGCATTTTTACAATGCCGTATCGAGTTTATTGAGGCATTTTATTTTATTCGCTATAAAGTCAGGAAGTGGGAGGGAACGCCGTTTCAAGGAGGGTTTGCAACATCATCTGCGTCACCCGTGCCATGAAAATGTGTTTATATCCATTATAAACATTTGATAGCAACCCTAAGGCATCTTAAGGCCTTCTAAAGAGATGAAGTTGTAGTAAAATCCTATTCAAATATCCTATAAGGATTAGTGTAATGGGTTTTAGCTGATAGTTTTATGTTACTGGCCTGGAGCCGAGTTTCAATCGGCACCCGCCGCGAGTAGGCACTCCCCCAACACACATCATTCGGCATACCAGACAAACAGCATTGTAATGACGATCAGTGATGTTTTCTCCCACGCCTTATGAGTCAGCCTCCATTCGTTTACCGCGTGGAGAAAGTGCAAGCGTACTTGCTTACTTGTTGACCTTGCTGATTGTCGCAGTGATAGCGCCGCGGTTCCCGGGTGTATATTGTGTTCTTCGGGAGTATACAATATAAAGTGTATTGTGCCTGTGGTGTTTACAACGGCACAACGTGCCTTTATGTGTTAATTCAGTGGTAAAAGAAGCTTAGGGTCAATTTTTTTTGAGCATACAGTTGATTCTGTCACTTATGTAAATACCATACTAACCCCTTTTTCAGAGAGCGTGATTATGCATTTTTTTTTAAACAGGACTCTCACACTGCGAATAATACCACGAGAGTAATACAGTGTGTTTCCACAAGACAGAGTTATTAAGAGGGATTTGTGGCTCCCTTCGATTCCCTAACAGCCTATGATTATTATTTCTGGGGAAAATTACAAAATGACGAACCGACCCACCATACAAGAACTCAAAGATAATATTTGTCAGAAAATTATCCGGATTTCTCAAAATGAGCTACAGCGTGTGAAGAAAATGTTCTAAAAAGATGCCAAAAATGTGTGGATAATATGCGGGCAGTTTCAACACCTCATTTGATAATTTGGCAAGTAATGAGCCTATTATTGGTTTATTTATGGTTGGTTTTATTGTTTTATCCTCGCGCGGGACGCTCATCCATAGGCAAAGCACTCCGGGGGGAAAAAACATTTTATACATTTTTACTGTATACAAAACTATCTTTATCGATAATTTGAAAAAATAGATGTTTGTATTGCAGAACAAGTTAAAATAGAATAATATGGTACAGATTTAGTCAACATATGAATAATCCTACATCAACATTTTATTTGTTCATTCGTGAACATTTCTAATGCAAGCATAAATGTTTCTATTGAAAATTGTATGAAATACAAATGCCTATATTTGATGCTGTACATATGAGAAATGCCGTTATGCAACCAAAGTTTATACACACTAGTGGAAAGAGTTAGTTTCATTGTTCAGTTAGCTCGTCAATTGTTTCAGTTGCACATCTGTAGGAAGTGCATGTTAACTTTCCTACTGTGCATTTGCGTATTATGGAGTATTTCATGAGTAAACATCTCCATATGGAAATGCAATTTTCAAATTGGTGACAGACAAAGTCAAGGCATGAAGCCGAGGGCACAAAAATGGGGTTTTATTGTTGTTGATTTGGTTTATTTACGGACGCCCTTTTACGGTCATCAGCGTCCCATTCTATTCAGGGCGTGAAACGGCCGATAAATTTTGCTCAGAGGCCTCTTCTTTCAGGCTTGAGGTGCTTTTACATACCTAAATATACGCCACGGTCTACACTGTCCTAGCTATTCCTTTTTATGTAATATTTTTTCTATCTTTAAGAATGTAATCAACTAGAAAATCAGAAAATTATAAAACACTAAGAAAAATTCACCGATAAGTAATCGCTTCTTGTATTAGTGATTAATAATCTGTGAATTTTTCTTAGTTTTTCATCCTTTTCTGATTTTCTAGTTATTGTTATTTTAGTTACATTGTTAATAGTGTTACATTATTTTTCATTTATAACATATATAAAGGAAATTCTTTTATATATATATATATATATATATATATATATAGGAATAGTGTTAGAACAGAATAGATTAGTATCCAATAAATAAAATAAAGAATACAATATAATAATTTAAAGACTAAAATAAAAGTAATGGCGTTCCAAGGTAAATATCCAATAAGAACAAAAAGTGTGATAGAAGAAAAGTGTCACACTTTCAATGTTTAGGTTATAATGTCACAAATGAAGAAACCGCTACAAGTGCGAGATGGGAGCCTAGATTTCTTTCCTCAATGCAAAAGCAGCAACGAGTCATCTGTTGTCAGGCATTTTGGAGCTCTGCCGTGGTAACGAGAAAGAGGTTCTGCAAAACATTGTTACAGGAGATGAAATTATGGTCCTCTACTACGATCACTTGTCCAAAAGAGAATCAATGGACTGACGTAAACCTGGTGAAGCACCGCCTCTAAAGGACAAGGTCACTCAGTCAACTAAGAAGATCATGGCGACAATCTTTCGGTACTGTGAAGGAATACTCTTCATTGACTTCAAGGAGAGGAACACTACAGTAAATGAGGAGTACTATGCTGGCCTGCTACACAGACTGCGTGTTTCCATCAAAGAGAACAGGCAAGGAAAACTGAGTGGTGATGTGCGCCTTCTTTACGACAACGCGCCTGTGCACACAGCTCTTGTTGCAAAGGAAGCTGTGAAGAAATGTGGCTTCAAGGAGATCGACTATCCATCCTACAGCCCAGATCTAGTTCCCAGTGGCTATTTCCTCTTCTCAAAACTCAAGAAGAACCTTCGAGGAAGGAAATTTAAGTGTGACGAAGAAGTTATGAATGGTGTTTATGCCCATCTTGCAGACAAGACTTCTGACTATTTTGGGGGGGGGGGGTTAGGGATTAAAATGTTAATTCAAAGATGTGAGAAGTGTATTGCAATAAAGGGTAACTATATTGAAAAATGAAATATAATTTTTGTCTTTTATTATACATAGAAAATGGTTAGGCATGGATCTACCCTCGTACAACCCAAAAGGAAGAAGATTATTGGAAGACTAAAAAGCAAAATTCTAATGGTAAAAATAAAATAAAATAAAGCTGGATAGAAACAAAAACGTGAGATCGGAACAGAGAGGATCACGATCTAATCCCTGATGGGAAAAGAATTATTCATCACTAGATTTTAAATATTATCGCTGCTTGAAATCCATAGCTCTGCCCAATGCCGAAGATGGAGAAAGTTACAGTGGGGCATGCTTTGTCTTGTACAGCGAGAGACTTCAAAACTGTACCCACCGCATGTATAGCAGAGTGTTGTTTATTCAATTAAACTTTATAGATAAAAAGTGGCCCTGAAGCTTCTTGTAGACTCTTGTTAGTATCAACACGAGTGCTAAAGGCAATAAGATGCTCTACACAAGCTAAGTGATCTAAAATATTCCGTTTCAACTTCTCCAAGGGCGGAAAGAAAATGCAGTTTAACAAGCAAGCATACTCGTTTCAGCCGCCTCGGGCGCACGGAAAAAAAAAAGAAGAAAAAACACTGCGCTGCTAAAAAAAGAAATAAAAGCGGAAAGTGGAACACGGTAGGTAATGGGACAGAAATAAAGGTGAAAGAAGCAGAGGAAGGCTGATAAGCACTGACAGTGTTTCGCGACTATTTCTTTTCATGTCCGTAAACTTGAGCAACGCTACCTACATTAAGTTAAAACGCGACAGGACAAGGAATCTGCGCAGAGGGAGACCTAGAATGATTAAATAATTCAGTTGGGCCAGAGAGAAGGAAAAAGAAAGCCTAAAGTGGAACACAGAAACAAAAATAAAATAAAGATAGATAGATGTGAGTGCAGTACACTCCACTTATTTGTTCAGAAGACAATTTGAACACTCGGTGACAAAGACGTAGTCGATTATGAATATTGATGTTTAATTTGTAAGTATATTTTATCATGATTATTAATGGATCAAAATATGGATCATTTTAGCTTAACAGCAGTAGTAATGTTCATTTTTTTAATAAACGACAGCGAAATAATTAGAAATGTCTTTGATCACAGTATAAAACACGAAGTAATCCAAAATTATCTTCGGAGGTTTATAGTGTAACTGCATATACCTAAAGAAGCTACTATGAGCCCAGAAGTTCAGGCATTTATTTTGGTTAAAATAGGCAGGCAAAAAGACACTTAAAATACTGAAAATAGGCCATAATACAATTAAAATAGTCATTTATTAAAAGTGAAAACCGGAAGGGATATCACTCATTATTAATGAAAACAGATATTTAAGATACTTAATAATTTCTTTATCGCATAATTAAAGTATTTAAACTTACTTTATTTGGTTACAAGCAACAAGAAGATGTATTTTAAAGTTATTAACTGTCACAGCCGCTTGTCAGAGAGAACATTTTTCATCATGGAAAAAGAACGTTCTGCTTCCATTGAAGTGATTGAAGCATATTTAAAACAAGTTATTTCAGAAGGACTCATACCAGTTACAACAGAACATCCCCTTTCAGGACATCATGGTAATGTTGATCAAGACAAAGTAAAAGTAATTTTGAATAGTCCTGGCGAATGAGTAAAAGATGCGCAATGGTTTCTGGTCGAGTTCATTTATAGGGGAATCAGGTTAGTATCTCTCTTACTTCCGTACTGAACACATTGTAGGGCGATTTACTGCACAGCTGTACCGCTGTCATCTATCTCGCTTACAATTGTTTGTTACATTGAGAAGTTACCCCTCACAATTTCCAGGAATTGTCTCGAGCATATCGATGCAAGGTCATTCGCCAGGACTATTCAAAACTACAGTACTTCCACCATCCTCTCTATTAAATGGTATTCGCATACTAGAGGTAACCGTACGTTCCTTTACAAATAAAGTTCTGATATTTAAAGAGCTTAAGTGAATGAATTGAGGAGAAAGTTCTTGACTGCTTGAAAAAAGAAGTGAATGAATAACAATATTTTCAATAGATATTCTTGTGGGGTGGACATGCCATTTATTTTTATAGTTTTTTCTCTTGAATATATTGAAATTCTTTATTATTTTTTAAATGCATAAATAATGGCATAAAATATACATAACGATGAAAAACAGGCAAAAAGAGGTTTAAAACCTTAAAATGGGCAACAGAAACCAAAATAGGCAAAATAAAAAGTGGCTATGCCGTCCCCAAATGTACAGGAACATGTTCATTTATTTTTCTGACTTAAATATATCCACCCAGATAGAATAGACATTTGACCTACCTTCCGGGTTCAGATCATGACAAAGTAAGCACCAGCAAACACGGAAATAGTGATATATTTTTATTTATTTCAAAGATAAGCTTGGATTTTAGGGTTAGGTTGATACATTGTCCACACGACTCATATCTAGTGCAGACGTAAACGGGAGAATGGTTGATTTTCGTATTCTGCTTGGAAGCGAAGTTGAATTATAATTAAAGATTCAGTCACAAGGAATTCTAGCATAAAAAGCTCATCTTCTCTGCTCTAGCCACCATTTTCAAAATTTGTGGTCAATGGTTAAAAATACATGCATTGGGAGCAGTGCAAATTTCCAGGGTGTCTTGGTGTTGCGGTGTTAGGTGCACTAGGAAGAAGCAAAAGTGTAATATTTTAAAACTGCATAGATAATTTTGACAAAACCTATATAAGCAAAAAGTATAACAATCGATCGTGCAGTGATATTTCTAGAACAGTGAGAGCAGTTTAAAAGTCCCGATATATAGTTCACCTGATCGGCGGTTAGACCCCGCGTTGCCGCCGGTATTTTCTGATTAACTCAAGGCGTTCAAGCGATTCACCATTTTATAACTTTGGTACAACATATTAAATGATAAAAGTTCTTCAATCAGGGGTTTGCGTAAACTTGACGAATTCCTCAGCAACTAGAATAACTTTAAAAAAGAATATAAAATCCAAAGTATTGCCTTATAAATTATTGTATTCAGTTAATGGTATTACTGTGTGGTATTAACATGATAAACTCTTAAAGATAACTAATAAAATAAAAACTGATATAATACGTTACTTAAATATTTTTTCTATTTTTTCAACTTCAAAATACTTGAAAATAAATGTCTATAGTGAAACTACTCTAATTTTCAAAAGTAAGGAGAACAAAATTAGAATTCTTGCAATCTATAAGCACTATAAAATAGAAACGTCTTTTTTGAATTATTATTGTTACTATTGTTATTATTATTATTATTGAGATTAAACCACAAAGATTAATGGGCACTATTAATTAAATGAAATATATTACCACTGACAGATTAATTTATACTGTGTTGGTATTTTTAAACATTTTTAAATGTAACCATGTTTATGAACAGAGCGCTTGATATCTTCATATTCACTAAAATAAGGAAAAATAGCAGAAAGTTTAAGAAAAAGGGAATATGTTACCATTTAAAAGCAAATATACACGGTATAACAATATATAAACTAAAGTTACATCGATTTTCAATGGCTTTAAAATGTAATTTAACTGTTTATTGTAGTAAAAGCATGCAACGCAACGTTTTCTAAAGGCTAATACAGAACACTCTTACATACAAATATAGTTCTCACATATATTAGATTAATATTTCACATTTGATATTTTTTTTTTTATTGATTTATTTATGGACGCTCTTTAACAGCTCAGGTCATCAGCGTCCCATTCAATTCAGGGCGTGAAACGGCCGACAAATTTTGCTCAGAGGCCTCTCTTTCAGGTTTGAGGTTCTTTTTCGTACCGTAAATGTATGACACGGAACCCACGGCTTTACTTCCCTTCCGAAGGAAGCCATACTTAAGATTTTTACGCCCGAAAAATCCATCGGTCCTGGCCGGGTTCGAACCCCAGACCTCCCGCTCACGAGTCCGCGCCTGAACGACCTCAGTCACCCGTGGCAGTATATGTATCTTGTTTTTGTTTTATATATATATATATATATATATATATATACAAAACTATAACTAAAGAAGCAGAAAAAGAAAAGGTACATAGCTCAAAGTGTTGCTTTATTTTCCAATTACATTATTACCTTAGAAGAACTCAAGAAGTTCGAAATATAGCGATTATTTGTGAATACTAAGCGTTTTGTCCCTTTATTTTATTTTATGTATTTTTTTGTTTGCTTCTCTAGTTATTATTTTAGTTACACACACAGATATGTACATTAGCTAAAGAAGCAGAAATAGATAAAACTCTTAAATATTCAAAGAATTATCGCTCGCTATATTTCCAACAACTTGCGTTCTTCAAAGGCAAGAAGACAAGTGAAGGTAGTAAAAATAAATATTGAATATGGAAGGTAATGTAAATGCGTGGAAGCAGATTAAGAGGGCAACAAGAGTGAGAGAGGGAATATTTACTTAAGATTTGAATGAAGCATCGAATTTTTTCTAAATTTGTAACCATGGTGAGCCCATGTTAAGAAACAAAGACAGCCACTTGTCTTACTTTTAGAATACCCCCTGACCGAAAAGTATATTTCGCCACAACCTATCTCCTTCCAATTTACTTCGTCCTGATGCAAGCTCATGTTCTTGCCAACGCCTTAAATGTAAAACCTGTGCACTAATTATGCCTTGTCATTCATTCCACAACCCTAATTTATCCAGGGAATTTAACATTTCTTCATTTGCTACTTGTTCTTCCAAGAACGTCGTATATATGTTATCTTGTAAGCTTTGCAAAGCACTTTATATTGGTTTAACTTCTACTGTTGTTTCGCTACGCATGAACAATCATAGACGTTCTGTTAAAACCAAGTCTCCCTTTCCAATTACCCAACATGCCTTATCTCACTGTAAGGATTTCGATGATGCATTTAATTTAATACTTATTGATACATTACCGATTCATGGCCCTGAAAGTTTACTCAGAGATAGAGAAATGGCAGCTACATTTTTGCATAAAGCGCGTATATCACTGTGTTAAAATTTTACGTATTAAATAAATTTACATTCTCTATCTATTTCTCTCTCTCTCCCTCTCCCACTCACTCATGTTGCCGGTTTAAACTGTTTCCACGCATTACATTACCTTTGATATTCAATGTTTATTTTTACCACTTTCACTTTTATTGCCTTTGAAAACCAGTATTTAATACGGGAGGATCAAGCTCTTCTTCAAGCAGTTTGTCTAAAGTAGCAAATAAGAGAAGGATAGGGATACGGGATGGGCATCAAAAATACGGAAAGGTTTAGACAAAATTGGACTGGGTATATTTGGTTAAGGGAAGAGGACATTACGCGAAACAGCTGGAAAACAGTTAACAGACGTTTGCGAGATATAGATAGACAAAACACTCAGTGTCAATGCTCAGAAAAAGCATCGCTTAACCTGCAGTTTCAAATAAATCCGATGTCGGGGAGGGAAGATTATCTAGATATCTGTGGTAGAGAAGAAAGAAGTGGTCTCGCATGGCTCAAATTGGGGCCTTGAAAAGGAAACGAAACAGTTAATGCTCTCGGTGAAAGAATTGTGCGGAGAAAGCGATACCTGAAGGCATATTCTGGCTCAATGCAGGGAAACGGAGATTTTAAGAAGCGAGCGCATTTATCACATCAGTTTTTGAATACCAATAGAAGTTTGAGCATTTGCTGGGGAGTGTTGGTGCATAATTTGGGAATATTTCTAGCAAAGACCCGACACAGAGAAGGTTTATGGGTATAGAGAGGAGGGGGGAGTTGGAGAGGGAGTGTGAGTAAATGGAATGGGGCTCAAGAGTAAAGGTTCCATTGAAGTTTATGTGTTTGTATATAAAATTACCCATAGAAAACGTGTGATGTAAGTGTATCGATATGTTAATTGTATATATGCATGCAGTATGTTTGTGTGTGTATGTATGTATGTAATAATAGTAATAGTAATGGACGTTTTATTGTACGTTTTAGAATACAGTCAAATAAATACAACTGTCACATAGGCCTTACAGCCATACATGCTAATGTCGTCCTTAACAATCAAAAGGACCACACACACACACACACACACACACACACACACACACACACACACACACACACACATATACATACACACATACCTACATACATACAAATATACATATATACAAATATACTGATATTTCAATATATTTACGTTTTCTATTAATAATTTTATATACAAATAAAACAGTTGCTACGAGTAGGGAAAGATACAGCAAATTGTATACATGTATGTGTATATGTATATTTTGATTGTTTCAAGGACGGTATTAGCGCATGGCCGTAAGGTCCATGCGAAAGTTGTACTTGTTTATGTGTTTTAAAACTGCTACAATAAAAAAAATGCGTTACTACCACAACCACTACCACTACTACTATTTTTAATTCATATTATATTTTATATTGATGCCTAGTTAAAAAGAACGACGGAGATTTGAAGAACTTTTTCAAAAATATTTTTATGGATACAACCGCAATTCCTTCGGAATTCGCTGAAATTTGCTACTCAGCAATGCAGTCAAAGTGACAATAAATAAAATATGAAAAATGTATTTGCTGTATCAATAAACTTCATTCTGTGTATATAAACCAGGTAGAATATTTGTGTTATTGCTGACAATGCATAGTAAACAAAAGAATAGTTTAATTATTCGCTACGCCTTTTTGTTTCCTTGGTTTGTAAAGAAGTGTCTACAGTGGGTACTTGTGAAAGGTTCTTAATAAGCACTGTTCGAAAATTTAAAACATATTCGACATTGCTTTCAAAATAAGAGAGTTGGAGCTACTTCCGGTTAGTTGGTAATATTATTTCTGAGACCTCAGTATGCTGCTATTACCACACACAGAGTTTCATATCACTCATTTTAATGGCATTTAACGCCCGTTTTTACTACTGAGGCACCATTGGCGGTGGACACTGATGATACATGAAATGATAGAGCCTAAGTGTATGGTGTTTCCCCAGCATTTGTCATTTATGAAGAATAGGGAGAACCTGCAAAACCTCAATCAGAAAAGACGGTCCTGGAGGCCCAAACATCCCAAACACGAGTCTGTGCCTTAACGACTTCGGTCGTCATGGCGGTTTCATGTCACTGAACCATATGCTTCAAAAGTTATTGCTGCGGGACTTTCAACTAACCCTGAGTTACTCCAGAAAGTAACCCATATCTGAGAATGGAGTGAAATTAAGCAAAGTAAAACAAAACTTTTTTTGATTCAAAAGATTTCTCAGGCTTCTTCTTAAGGCAGACATTTGTCATTAAAACCTAATTATATTTATTATCGAACAAAGGACAATCTAGCATGCTGATATGCATGTCAACTTGCAGAAACTTTCAGCTAGTAATGTACTGCCACGGGTGGCCGAGGTCGTTAAGGCGCGGACTCGTGAGCGGGAGGTCTAGAGTTCGAATCCCGTCAGGCCCTGATTGAGATTTTTTCCACGTTTTCCTCAGTCCTCATAAATGACAAATGCCGGGGAGGTACCCGAATCTTAGGCCTGGAACGTTTCCTTCCTTAAAAAATCCTTTCCCGATATATCATTTCATCTCATGTATCATCAGTGTCCACCGCCCGTGGTGCCTCAGTAGTAAAAACAGGCGTTAAACACAAATAAAACAAAAGCATGTAAATAACACTTGTAATCTTTTGTAATGTCTCTGAATATTCAACCGGCACTTAGCTTCTTGTTGCACTCACTTATTTTATTTATCATGAGCAGTTGCTTAGGATTTCTGCCGCTAGTTTTTGCTGGAGTTAAAGGAGATTGGCCACCACTACAACGATTTATCCGCTAATATTGTAACACACTATCCGCTATCAATTTATATTAACGACGGTCACGGGTGGCCGAGGTCATTGGGGCGCGAACTCGTGAGTGGGAGGTCTGTAGTTATTCCCACCAGGACCCCCTCTCTGGCCGTATTTTTTTCCAGATTTTCCTATGGAAAATGCCGGGTAGGTACCCTAAATTTAGGCCTGAAACGTTTTCTTCCTTAAAAAATTCTTTCCCCAATATATCATTTCATCTTATGTATCATCATTGTCCAACGCCTGTGGTGCCTCAGTAGTAAAGACTGGCGTTAAACACCATTAAAAAAGTACATTTAGGAAAAGGAGACGAGAGTAGGCCGTCAGGCCGTAGCTCGCCGCAGCAAACCATTGAGTCTACCGGTTTCTAGAAATTACCCGAAATTAGCGTTAGGTTAGTGTGTGTGTGTGTGTGTGTGTGTGTGTGTGTGTGTGTAAATGAATTAATTGTTAATTTAATTTTTTTCGAGTTTCCATTAAAATTGCGCTAGAATCCCAGCTAAGTTACCCATACTTAAATCCGCTCTGGAGGGGGTGTGATTGTCACTAGTAGAAGGAGCCTGTGACTATATAATACACCGCCTCCATGCATGAGAGAACTCGAATTTACTGATGACGTAACCGAACAATTCGCCAACAAGGCCTCCATCTTGGCACTGTTTCTTGAAGTGCAGGTTGCGTTCGACAGGTGCTAGCACTCGGGAATGATATATAAAATTCACCACCAGATACCGCAAATGCGAAGCAAAGTACCCTGTTGCACAGCTACCTGACGGACCGCACTTTCCACATACAAGCAACACATTAAAAATCAACAACCAGAAAAATAAACGCAGGAGTACCTCAAGGAGCCATCATGGTCCCATACCTTTTTTCCCTTTTCACCAGAAATTTCCCCCTAGACTTCCTATGCAAGGTATGATGTAAATGCAAACAAATGCCTCCCAGTATAGTTTTCACAAAGCAGAAAGCAGCCAGACACAGATATCAACGTAGGTGGGGAAGTGTTACTGTTTCGTGCGAAATGCGTAAGAGTGACAGACTCTACAATGACGTGGTGGAAACACCTGCGAAACAGTGCCAACAGAGGACGGCGGCGCCTCAAAATGTCTGCCCCAATATTTAGTAGCAAATTAGTGACGCTACAGACCAAGCTAATTTTATATAAGGTCTTTATATTAAGTACACTAAAATACGCAAGCGCTGCCTGGACTCATGTCCCAAAAACATCAATGAACCAATTATAGACCGTACAAAACCTAACCCTGAGTAACTCCTAAATGGTCATCACAAATGATGTTATTCATCGGGAAACACGAGTGGAGCCCATAGCCACCTTTATTGAGCACAAAGCACGCAAGACTTGGGCGAAAATTCCTGCTCACTTGAGTTCAATAGTCCGAAATATAGGAAGAGGCTCGCTAAATCACAGGAAACACAAGTTATGGGCAAAAAGGATAAAAACATTTTAATAAATTTCAAACCGGACCAGAGCCCTGAATTGTTGTACATATTAGGTTAGATTAGATTAGGTTAGGTTAGGTTAGGAATGGTATAAAGTTTAGATATAATATTACACAAAAATTGCCCCAACCCAATAACTCTAGTACCAAGAACTCATTTAATGCACTTTCACAGGTAAATCATTCTGTTGCGCCTAGGCAACCACACCGGGCGTTTGTATGGATTTACTATATCATTTAACAAACCAGACACAAATAACCGAAAATTATAGAGACGCCAGAAAGGTCGTCTAATGTTGGCCACAGGTCAAATTTGTGAGTAAAATAAATCTTAATGGGTAGAGACTGTGGGAGGAGGTTACTATGTAATAGTTTCAAGAACTCCAGCAATATATATATATATATATATATATATATATATAAAGATTATGCTGTTTTTACCTTTCTGACTGCAATATGTTGTTCCTTATTACAAAAGTGAATTTTTTTCATGTATGTTTCAACTTCATCTTATCAGTTTTTACCACGCGTTGTCTTATTGCGCCTGAATTGCTGCGAAATTATTACCGCGTGGAAAAGCGGCATATATACTGAAACTGTTACCAAATCTTTATATAGCTATCACAAATGTATAATCATAAATTATAACATAGCATTTACCTTTTTCCGTTAATGCCCACTACTGCACTCGGATTCCCATGTTGACTCGCAATGCACACACGTACGAACTAAACCAATGGTTACAAGCAGGACAACAGTATTCACGGAAGTTACGAAATTGTATTTCCTGCATTGCCCTCCAGGTGGCTTCGCATAAACAAATGGGTGCCATAACTGAAACAAAAACAAGAACATTTATTACTATACTTTCAATATATAGAAAAGAAATCCCGCATGTGTAAGCCATTGATACCTTAATAATAATCATAACGGAATGTAACCTTCCTGAAATATTTACTATTGACGCTAAAGTTAAAGGTTGTGGTTGATGATTACGTTGGCACTACTCGCTTTTGTGAATTAAAGCCTGTAATAACTATATACTTGCACAGGTGCACAATAATACAGTTTTTAATGCTGAATCGAATCTCTTGAATAATTCTGACCAAATGATTCTAAAAGTTTTAAGTTCATACTTTTTGCTACTGGGAAATGTCAAAAAAAAAAATAAATAAATAAATAAATAAACCACTGGAGTGCACTACCAAATAATAATTAATGCTGATACTTAAACAAACGCATGAACATTTCTGTTTTGTTATTATTCTTATTTCCTTTTATGTCACGCAGTTCTTTAGTGGGAAATGCTGCCAAGGAAATGAATACAAAAAATTAATCATTAAAGGTGATATTTGTGCAGTGAAATTTACTCTTGGTTAACTCTTTATTTTACAAAGTAATTTTACAGAAAATCACTCATATCTTTTTATGATATTCTTCTCTCATCCCCCTTTAACTATCGAAAAATGAGTATCATGTGGTAAAACTGATGTAAAGTACGGAAAACACAATATACATGTTCAGATATCTGTTGCTAACTGTAATTATGTCAGGTTATCTTTTAAGTATTTACAAAAACCAGGAAAGAAACCAACTATTTTGTTGCTTTTCAAAATAATCCCCTTTCAGGTTTATACACTTTTGCATGCATTCAAACCAATTCTCGAAACATTTCCAATCTGAAATTGGTAACTCAAAAACATGGTTTTTAAAGGCTTCAACAACTTCTTGAGGTGATAAAAATTGCTGTTCATACATTTTTGTTTAACGTTCGGGAACAAAATGAAGTCGTTAGGCGATAAATCAGGTGAATATGAGACATTAATTCCATGTTTTTTCTCTTCAAATAATAAAATTTTTGACATGCTTTTAATCTGGCATTGTCATGATGAAGAATGATGCGACGTTTTCGGTTGTTTTTTCTGATTTTGTCGATGACTTCTGGTAAACAAATTGTTATATACAATTCAGCATTAACTGTTCTTCGGTCCTCTAAAAGAATGGTTGCGACATGTCCAGTACAACCGAAGAAACAAACGATCATTTTCTTGGAAGTGCTTCGTGAACGAACAACTTTTGTGGGGTTCGGTTCATCTTGGAACACCCAAACAGTTGAATGTTGCTTAGTTTCCGGTTTCGTCACCTGTTATGATGTTGTATACGAATTTTGCAGTTCTTCGGTGTACTTTTTTGAGAATTTCATTACACCAATTAACACCATTTTTTTTAGCTTCATTCAAATTATGCGGAATGTATGGAGAACAGATCTTTTTCACAGATAAATGTTCATGCAAAATGGAAAGTACTGATGTCTTCGATATGCTTAATGATGTCTCTATATCACTGTAAGTCACATGACGATCTTCTTGAATCATATTGTACACATCATCGATGTTTTTGAAATGACTATCGATTTTGGTCAACCTTCACGAAATTCATCACTGACGGACGCACGATCACGACGAAATTCTTCAAACCAATTGTAAATAACCTTTTCTAATGGTGTTTCATTACCAAAAGTAAAACGAAGTGATTCTATGCATTATTTATGAGTTAGACTTTTACTAAAATCGTAAAAATCCATCCAACTAAACTCTTCAAATGAAATTTCTATTTTTTCGCAAAATTGTTTTGTTTAAACGCTCACTGTAAAGACACTACCCGGTCAATTTCTAATCTGCAGCTGCTTGTTCACAATAACAAGTGTCAATTGTTCAGAAAAAAATTTTAATAATAAGGTCTCAATAGCGCCCCTGTCATTTGTAACAACTTAAAAGGCAACTCCCGTAAAACTAAGTTAAGCTTGCCAGCTCCGTAACCAAAAGTTTTATATAAGATACATTACAATTCTGAAAGTTAATTATACTTTCCCAGTTAAACATGAAGTAGTAATTTAGAAGAAAATATAAGTTATTGATGGAATGTTTAAAATGCTTGACTCATTCAGAAACCACCAATAAACAAACATAACAAAATCCAAATTTAAAAAACACGATTTACTCACCTTAATTAATGTGATATTCTATATAATTATATTTCAGTGAAACTACTGGGAGTTCACGATCATTTTGAAAACAATAGATAGTTTCATTACGGTTTACATTTAAATTGCCTAATGAATCTAAACTATTAGATTAATACTGTTCGTTAAACAACTATGTTAGTCACGGCGATAGAAACGACATCGGGTGAATTTATTGAGAAGTACACCCAACTCTGAGCTGGATTTGCGAACAACGACGTCAAAGGTGCCGACACAAGGTTTACCTACTATATACGCTGTAGTTCTAAGAAATTTATTCGCCATTTAGGTTAGGTTCCTTTTATTTAAGGATGTTTTTTAACATTTCAATTCATCAGCGTCCCATTCAATTTTAGGCGCGAAAGGGCCGATTAATTTTGCTGAGAGCTCTCTTCTTCCAGGCTTGGGATTTTTTGACGTGCCGTAAATCAAAGACACAGGACCAAACGCTTTATTTCGCTTTAAAGGAAGCCATACTTAGGATTTTTACACTCTAAAATCCATCGACATTGGCCGCTAATGATCACAGATGTTAAAAAGCGTCTTTAAATAAATCTAATAATAATAATAATAATAATAATAATAATAATAATAATAATTTACATGCAATAACAATTACATAAATAGAGAAAGATACAGGATTTACATACTGCTAGTATGTGAATTTGATTTATAGGGATAGTTGAAAAATAAAACTCCCACCACTAGAAAAACTGAAAGAAAATATCAGGTGATAAACTGACCCAGTATCGGAAAATGAACTGATGTGTAATGTAATGGACAACATTTCAACATCCTTTCGAAAGTTACACACGAGTCCGTAAAACATAGGAAAGGGGAACTTTTGGATCGCAGAGCGGGGAAACAGGAGGGCAGGTTTGGAGGTAAATTAAGAAACGCTTGAGGGATATTAATAGGCAGCTGACCCTTTCGGAATTTGCATAAAAAGTTTTGCTGAAGATACAACTGAAGCTGAAAATTGGACAGGGGATGGAGCGTTACATCCAAACAGGGCCAAACTCGGCAATCAGGGGTTCGCCTGGTTTAGGTTAGCCACGTGGCGGATGACTAAAGTAACAGAGAGGAAATGAAAATCTGCCCTTTATGTGCGGAGAAAGATTCTTGGGAACATATTCTGGTGTACTGCAAGGGGACGGAAGAATGGAGAAAGAGATATCTACCGTCCCCGTTTGTTAACAGGTGGAGAGGGCAGTGACAGTGCTGGACTTTTCTGGCAGATAGGAAGGAGGAGGAGGGAGTAGGTAAATTTTTAAACAAAGTGAGACAGCTCAGATTGGGAGAGTCAGACAACCAAGAAGGGGGGTAGGAGAACACGAGTAACAATTTTTGAATATATATATATATATATATATATATATATATATACAAGGGAGTGTATGCTATTTACTTTTGTATTGTTTTATTTTGTTTATTTTAGGTATTAATTTTTTTCTATTATATATTGCTTCTTTTTTATTTATTTGTATATTTAATTATATATTGTTTGTCGTTTAGCAGTTAATATTGGTTTGTGGAATTTCATATATTTCCTAGTATATTGGAAGTCGATCCTGGTGATGTAGTGGTAACCATACTTGCCTCCTAAACCCATTATCGCGGGTTGAATCCAGCCAGAATCGATGGATTTTTTCGGGCGTAAAAATCTTAACTATGACTTCCTTCGGAAGAGAAGTAAAGCCTTGGGTCCCGTGTCGTACATTTACGGAACGAAAAAGAGCCTCAAGCCTGAAAGAAGAGGTCTCTGAGTAAAATTTGTCGGTCGTTTCACGTCCTGAATTGAATGGGAGGCTGATGAACTGAGATTTAAAGGCGTCCATAAATAAACCGAAAAAAACTAGTATATTGGGAAAATACGTACGGTCCCAGGGCGAATGAGTTAGATTCTTAATAATGTATACTATAAATAAATACTACCACTACCATTACCACCACCACCACCGCCACCACCACCACCACCACCACTACCACTACCACTACCACTACTTATTTTGCAAAACTTGAATTAGTTGAGCGGATATTAGATCCATTTCGCTGAGAGTTGCTGTTCTGACTGCCGACCCGCTTTCTTCCATGAAACGGGCGACAAAACTATGAAAGACCTAGTACTTTTTCGATCTAAGTTTTATGTGTTTCAGGGTCGGATAATGTCATAAAATAGAAAAATTGGAGTAAATGATACCGTTGTCTGTAGGCATATTCCAAAAAGCTGTTTTGGTCATTCTAAACATACTGTCAAAGCAGGTCTTCAATGAGTGCTTTATAATGTGGAGTGAATGTTGGAATATATGTGCCCAATGAGAAAAAAGGACTATTTTAAAATGTTGTAATTGAATTTCAATAAAAACAATAGTATTAAAGCAATATATGCACTCCTGTTATTTTTATACCCAACCCCAATGGAGTGTATACTTTAGAACATCGAGCTGGATTGAGCATTTTAACAAAAAAACTAAATTGTTTACCTCTCTCATTAACCACAATAAGTGACACTACTGAGGGAACAAAAGTAACGCAAACCATTATCGAATCTCATTAATTGAATGTCTACTCACACAGAGCGTACAGTTCTCATTAACATACCAGATCTCTATGTTCCAGTTGACATTCGACACGTTCACAGTGGGACAGTTCGTGAGCTTCACATCGGAAGGCTGTCCAGACGGGCACATGACAATCCGAGAGCTTGGACTGCCGCCTACGGGAGGCCAGTGGTGCGGAAGTGCCTGGGGATATACTGTCTACTACAGCGAGACTCCCTCCGTTAACCTTACATTACATCTGCACCGTCTGTCTGAGCAGGTAAGGGCCTTGAGGTAAATGCGTTAATTAAACTGATTAAAAAAAACATTTTAGTTTTTGCTTTGTAGCACAGTGGAATGAGAGTACGTTCCTGAATTTTTATATTTAAATGCCAGAGGCTACTCTTCTAAAGGTGAAACACTTTTAAACGAGTTTTGTGACAGTGAAACTACCGAAACATTAACAGTTTATGGGTTATTTAGTAATTTCCTAATTTTGATTATATAATATTTAAAACAAGAAAAAGGTTTATCATAACAAAAAAATATTCTAAATTACCTTAATTTCATTATTTTGTGAGGCAAATGCTGCGTTTATTTTTCTGGTATGTCATTTTCAATAAAGTTTGAAGTTTGACCTTTAATATTTTACTTAATTTGGCATTATAAACAACAATAAAGCAATCTCAAATATTTTCTTGAGTTTATTGAAAAATAAACACTTTTTCTATATTCGGGATAAGATATTTTTGTAATACGTTTGTACTTATTAGACATGATGTTCATAGATACGAACCAAAGATTTTCAGCCTTCCGTGCCGTCGTAACAAAAGTAGTCCCCGTTGGATATAATGCACCGGTCTTTCTGCCGGTCTTCAAAGACATGCTGGAAAACATTTGTTGACAAACCAAACTTCAGGATCGCCTCCGCAGCCTTCACCACTATTTCTGAAAGAAAATGCCCCCCACTAAAGAAATTACTCAATTTGGAAAAAGGAAAAAGGCACAAGAGGCTGAATCGGGACTATAGAGGGGTGAGAGACACTGTGAGATATACTGCAACAACATTTGCAATGTGCGGCCGTGCATTATCCGTGCATTGTTGCACGGAAATGCGGCCTTGCAGAGTTTTCAGTACATCTCTCTTTAATGTGGCTTAGTTTTGTGCTCAGGAACGACATGGTGGTAAACCATTCCTTGAATATCGAAAAAGTAAATGACCGTTACTTTCTCAAGCAACCACATTTATTTATTTATTTATTTTCCAAGTAAACACATGTATTTATTTCTCTCTCTTCCTTTCTCTCTTTCTCTTCTCTTTCTTTCTGTCTTTCGTTTCTTCCTTCGTTCTATCTTTCTTTCTTTCCTTCTTTCCTTCCTTCCTTCCCTCTCTTTCTTTCTTTCATTCTTTTCTGTCTTTTTTCGTTGTTTCTTTCTTTCGTTCTTTTCTTCTTTCTTTCTTTCGTTCTTTCTTTCCTTCCTTCCTCTCTTTCTTTCTGTCTGTCTGTTTCTTTCTCTCTTTTTTATTTCCATTCTTCTTTTCTTCTTTCCTTCCTTCCTTCCTTTCACTCTTTCATTCGTTCTTTCCTTCCTTCCTTCTTTCTTTCGTTCTTTCCTTCCATCCTTTCTCTCTTTCTTTATGTCTTTCCGTCTTTGTTTCTTTTTTTTCGTTCCTTTCTTCGTTCGTCCCTTCTTTCTTTCGTTCTTTTCTTCCTTCTTCCTTTTTTATTTGTATGTGCTGGTAATTATGGAGGTTTCCACACAGAGCTTTGCAGCTTGCTGTCAGGTTCGAAATTGTGGCTAGGATTCATCAACAGATATTAATTTTTTAAAGAAGCCGCATCTTCCTGTAGCACCTGTTCGGGAACCCACCGTACACAAACACGTCTCAGTTACCAAAATGTAGGTGTCACCCAGTTAAATTTTCAGTATCTCTGAAAGTGTTTTTAATGTTATTCGAAAATCATCCCAAGAACGCGGGTTCGAACCCGGGCAGGACCGATGGATTTTTCGGGCGAAAAAGCCTAAGTATGGGCTTCCTTCGTAAGGGAAGTAAAGGCGCTGGTCCCGTGTCGTACATTTACGGCACGAAAAAGAACCTCAAGCCTGAAAGAAGAGGCCTCTGAGCAAAATTTGTCGGCCGTTTCACGCCCTGAGTTGAATGGGACGCTGATGACCTGAGATGTTAAAGAGCGTCCATAAATCAATCAATCAATCAATCTAAAAATAGTGCACTGTGTCAGATCACAGAATATTTGGCCCTTATTTCATCGAGAAGACTGCATAGAACCAGCAAACAGTAAACCAAGAACACTACAGTTACCTCATTATTATCTCATTCTGCCTTTTTCATCACGCCAGAAACTTCCTCTCCAACAACAATGGATGCAGCAAGATGGAGCAACAGCCCACACTGTGAGCGAGTGACTCGTCTTTCTGCAACGACACTTTGGAGACCGCCTAACATCTCGTGGAACTCATTCCCGTATCCTGCCTGCTCCCCGGATCTCACAGTTCCTGATGTCTGCATGTGGGGCATGTTGAAAGAATCACTTCTCAAAACAGATGACCCATTTACAAATATTCCCGAACTACGAGACAAGATAACGTCGCTTTTTATCATTACAGCAACCTTTGTTCATTAACTTGTTCAATAAACTTGAGAAACATTATGAACAATGTGTGGCACGTGGTGGTATACATTTTGAACACATTCTATACCAATTCCATTAACTAACATTTCAGTGTCGTTTGTTTGGCTGCATACTTTAGAAGTATATTTATTATAAAACAAAAATAAATAAATACTCACCCCACAGGACCCGAAACTATCTTCAAAACCAGAATATGACGCGTTATTCATCACTCTGCGTTCACTGTTAGAGTTATTTGGACCAAAAAAAATTGCGTTTAGTCATGTGACTCCATGGGTCCTGTCATAAAAACGGACAATTCGACAGGAATAGGAAATAGTTTAACAAGTCAATAACTTAACAAGTTTCTGTTACATAAAACATTATGTACTTAAAAATGTTATGACGAATTGTCAAATTATCACGACAAATCATATTCTGTTTCATAAAGCTTTTAGTGCGACTGATAAAAAGTGACATTTGTCAGAAATGTTTTGACTTAATTGTTTTATGAAACATAATTATCACGTACAATTGTGACAAGTTAACATATTTATAAAATAATTGTCAAACAAATCTGCCGTAGCAGCTATGGCATCAATAATTTATTACAATATACGATATGATGATCTTAGCGCTAATGTGATATACGATACAGCCAGTGGCGGCTCGTAGTCCCTGTAGAAGGGTGGGCCAGGGGGCATAACTAAATGACACTTAAAAGAGAGGTCTCTTTTTTCAAGACTCCTGCCCGATATTCTCTCATAACTGGAGCGCCATCGGTGTATATAGAACTCTTCAACTAAGCCTTCTGCAATCAATTCAGAAACAGCAATGAATGACTTTTTCAACCGGTTTACCTCCACTGAAGTATCGTAATATCACAACAAATCGTGACATGCATGTGATATCTGTCATTTCGCAGCCTGTGCAGAAATGAAATTTGTCCTTTCTATTTCTTTTCTATTTTCATTCCTATAGAAAAATACGTTTCTCACTTCACACTCTGTCAGCCAAGATGTTTTTTTTTTCGAACCATAAAAAAAAAAAAAAACTTAATTTTGTGCCTTCTTGCTGATTAAGTCCTATAAGTTTCGGTTAATGTATTTTAAATCGTTACACTTCTAACTTAACAGTTAAACTTAAACGCGAAAATGGAGTCTTCACTTTATTCATTGCCACAAAACAGATACGCTTTTTTGTAACTTAACAGTTAATGCTGTGAAAGTGAACTTTCCACTGATAAACAGCGAGGAAGTCACCCAATTGCAAACAAAGTGCGAAAACAGCCCCTAGTCAATTATATGTGGTGTTAGTAACCCCTCGATATATGATTCTTAAGAAAAGAGAGAATACCGAGCGCCTGCCACGGGCTGTCTCCCTGCTGACCCAGAGAACGCAGAAATAAGCAGGAGAAAGACTTGGAGGAAGACAAATGCAAGTGCTTGTAAATCTTGACTTGCCCACGAGTTAACGGAGGACCCGCACGCTGCCGTTACTTCACTAGAGGAAATGAGCTATTGCGTTAAGATACAATTAAGAATTAATCGAGTTATAAATCGCTGTTTTCATGCAATTTTTGTTTTAACCGTGAGAAGAGAAAATGGTAAATAATTACGGCATTTTCTTGGGAGGGGGCGCGCTCATCTGCTCCTTGTTGTCGGGCCGCTCCTAGATATAGCCTAAGTTGGACAGAGTTTAAAAAAAAACCAAAAAAAAAAAACCATTCTTTTATCAATAATAGAAAGTAGTGTTTGTTATGTTTTCTTGAATGTTCCTGTAACTTTTCTGACAATTTTAGCTAAGTTAATGTTGTCGACCATAACTGACTTATCTTTGCATTGCTTGTTTACGTTTATTGTAAAATAAGCGGGTAACGAGACTTAAGGCCAAGGTTGTTAAGGCGCGGACTCGTGAGGCGGGAGGTCTAGGGTTCGAATCCCGCCAGGACCGTCATCCCTGACTGAGGTTTTTTTTCCAGGTTTCCCTTAGTACTCATAAATGACAAACGCCGGGGTGGTACCCTAAAATTAGACCTGCAACGTTTCTTTCCTTAAAAATCCTTTCTCAACATATCATTTCATTCCATATATCATCAGTGTTCACCGCCTGTGGTGCCTCAGTAGTAAAACATTAAAAAAAAAAAAAGTATCAACATCTTCTGACAGTCAATTACAAAATACAAAAAATTTCACTTTTATAATTATATCATGAACTATAAATTGCACGAACTGCTAAAAAATATTCTTCTGGGTCCAGCCCTTGTTCTTCTTTTAGGTGTCTATTCTCCATTTATTCTTCGATGGTCTTCCTCCACTTTATCTATGGTCTTAGTCTTTTCCGTCTTCTTAGTAAAACCCAAAAGAAAATTTAATTATATGGTAACAGGATGAGAGAAACAAAATATTATTATTAAAAATGAAGGAGTGATTAATTATACCGACAAATATAAACATATAGATGCTATAATTAATGATAACTGTATTATATAATTAGAGAACATATAAAGAAAATAAAGTTTGTAATATCGACCCTTAATCCTATATAATGGGGTAGATTCTAAAAGACATTTATATAAATAATTGTTAGAAACTCAACTTTACGATGCAGAAACATGGCATCATAAAAATATCTACAAAAATAGATTTTTGGCTATGGAAATGAATTGCTGAAGGCGGTCAGCAAGGATCCCGCGAATAGATAGAAACAGATGAGATAAAATAAGTAAAAAAAATAATATTGTGGAGCGCATTTTAACAAGACATGATATAAATAAAGTGCTAATAATATTAATTGCATTAGTTTATATGTATTATAAAATATTTTGCACTTCATAAAATTTAATTCACACTACGATATAATTTAAGTATATTATATTTATTATAATATCAAAGCACAGAAGTCTACTGGTAACCACTTTTGCCTCCTAGAACTAAGATCGCGGGTTCAATCCTGGCCAGGGTCAACGGATTTTTTGGCGTAAAGATACTAATACGGCATCCTTTAGAAGGGAAGTAAAGCCGTAAATCCCGTGCCTAGATTTACGCACGTAAAAGAACCTCAAGCCTGAATGAAGAGGTCTCTTGAGAATAATTTGCGCCCTGAATTTCGTAGGACGCTGATGACCTGAGATGTTAAAGAGCGTTCGTAAATAAATCAAATCAACAACGACTGAAAGTAAATATTTATGCTTAGCATATAGTAAAGAGGCTTGAATGAATGTAGCAGTGTGATGCTAAGATATTACTTGGACGTGTGACCTGAAACTTTGTCCAGGAGTTATGGTGTTTATTAACATACCTAAAATCTACGACGCAAGGTATACACCAATTTAAAACAATTTATTACCACAGTTCTGACATTACATTAACTACTTAATAGTCCTTGCAGTTTTATTCTGTCTAAATTCAAACAATAACAACAATCCAAGCTGCTATGCAACAATAGGAAACAAAAGGTATAACAATTGAATAATGAAGTATCAAATTTTATACTGGCGATGGCTAGAGATGAGAGATGAAACCTAAAGTTAATTAACATCGCTTTTGAAACTTTCCCCTCAATATGTAAGTTAACAGGTGTTTTATTTAAACAAAAATGTTGAAATTTACAGTTATTCATAATGAAACGTTTTGAAACGAAAGCCGTGTTTGTAAAGTTCGTAAAAGGCAACATTTATGATTTAAAAAAGACTATAATACTGCAAATTTATAAATAACGAAGTGTCTAAATATTTAACCATAAAGAATGTAACTATTGAGAAAACACTAGCTTTAAAAACAACATGAGAAAGGAAGGGGGAAGTGACAGAGGAGCAATTTTAACAAATCAGTCAAGAAAACTTTTCAGCAACATTTTAGCAAATGGACACATCAGTACACAATAAGCACTTCATTTGTAGATCGCGTTTTCACATTTAGATATTGGAAAAGGGCCAGCAAAATAAAAGGGAACGTTTTAAAAACTGTAAGGGGAGGGAGAAGAATGCCAGCAAACACAATGCCCCGGAAAAGTTTAGAAAGGGAAGCTGAGCGAACAAGAAAGAGGAGAAATGCATGAATGGTGTGCGGCAGAGCATGGCTAAACATGGAACGAATGAAGGGGATATGGAAAATAAAGACAGTTGGGAGGAGGGGTATAAAGACGTACATTTATATTATTGGTAAGCATTCCTAGTGTGCATTACTCTGTTCAAACATCAAGGTGTAGAACCGAACATAAAAATTAGATGCTAAAAGGTCCATGTCCAATTAAATTGTTCTATTTTTCAACATTTGATCCAATGTAAAAACTATTTTGATTTTAGTAACCAGCTATGTTCTCGTAATCCTATCAATAGGGGCCAATCCAATCCCCATGAAATCGGACAAAATACCTAATCTTATCATAAACACTGTAACAAGGTTTCCAATAAATTTACACAAAATATTTTACACATTTTAATATCTAAAAACGTTAATTAAATGAATCTAAAATATATCGTAATCATATATTCTTATTCAAAATGATCACCTCTGGCACAGTCCTTAAGTCTTGTGGCCACTCATCTATTGAACCATTTGGAAATCTACTCGTGTCTTCTGAAGAACACTCGTGTCTTCTGGAGAACACGATTCAAAATTTCAACTTTTGGATGTTTCTTCTTGCAAGCATTTCCTGAAGCTTGGTCCGCAGTTTGTAGTCCAGGGGATTTAAGTCTGAACTTGCAGACGGCCTATCTGAGGTCGAAATAAAGTCAGGAAGATTTACCTCAAGACACTCCAGAGTTGTCCGAACCATATGTGCTGGCGTTGAATCCTGCTGGAAGCTCCTACTTTGACCAGGAAGAAGATCATGACCAGTCTCTCTAGCACTTCTAGTACACTTTGGCCGACGTTTTGACCCCTTTTGCGCAGTAACAGCGCTTCGTGGTACCTTCGTAGCTCGAGCCCCACTGCACCATAACAGATGCAGGCTGATGACCCCTCTGGACCTTGGAGTCAATTCAGCAGCTTTTGTAGAGTATTTGGTATATACTCTGTCAATGAAAGTCTCCTCAACACTGAAAAAGTGTTCATCCATTGTGATATAATTGAGTGTTGGCAATACAAGTACAATTGTCATTATTTAAAATTATAAGGACAAGTTTAGAGAATGTGTTGCTATGAGGATATTTCATTATTTCGGGGAAGTTTTACTAAGCCTTTTGTGCACAGTAGTTTTACAACCTAGCTTCCGGTTAAGCCCACACTTTCGGGTTGGACTATCATTGTTAATGTCAAGTAACATCCCCTTTGGTTAATCTACTTTCGTTAGAGAATCCCTTTTTTAAATAGATATTTAAATGTCTATTTATTTCACTCTAAATATCTAAATATCTAAAAGTGACACCAATGAAATGGTTTTACAATGGTCATTATTTGACTGCATAACGCTGAAGTAAGCATTTTGATGTTAAGATCCTCTGACGCTTCCGTTCCCTTGTGAGGAGGTGTTCTTTCTGTCATTTGTAAGCACGGAGTTTCAGATCGGTTTCTGATACGTGCCGCAACTGCTTTCATCAATTCTGCAGTGCGCACAGTGCGTCGTCTTCCTTGCCTGTGGCGGTCTTTCACAGTTCACAGTCAGGGAAACGCAGGACACAAATCTCCTGCTTATCTTAATTTTCTGGATAATTTTGAAAATCTCACCAGGGAATTTGCCAACCTTGTGCACAAAGTTACTACATTTCATTATGCAATTTTCTATCAATACCTATTTCCTTGACAAAGACTGTTCAATTTGGAAGGATGATCTTGGTTGCAAAAGTGGAACTGAAAAACTGGAAAAAATAGTTGTGGTGGAAGACGCTGCAGAAAACTGCTACTAAATCCTCTCTTAGGAAAAATAATATTCAATGTTCGCTCGTTCACATAATGTTATTTTATAGAAAGTATTGTTGTAAATAAAAATGTTATTCTCTTATAGAGAGAGGTTGTGTGTCCTTTACTAAAAATAGTTTCTTAAATTTCTCATCTAATTTCAGGAATTTTTCAAGTTAAGATCGGAAAATTTCAATCAGAATGTTTTTCAACAATTGCTGGGACTGCCTGGGTGTCTACATACCTTTCTCTAAGAAGGAAAATAGTCAAGATAGGGAAGAGTGAAATTACTTGTTGCGTATACCATGTTCCAACTTCAAAACATTTGAAGGTCACCAAGAGACATTAACGAAAATTATATCGAAATAAGCAGAAAATTCAAAACAAAAATATGAAATAAGAGTTTTGATTTTAAGAGCCTCTGACACTTCAGCTCATTTGTGAAAATGTGTCCTTTCCGTCATTTGTAAACACGGAAAAGTCTGCTTTTTTATTTTTTATTTCGCGAGCACTTGTTCAGTTAAAATTCTATAGCTGAGGAACTATTTGCTGTAGAGGGCTGATAGAAAAAGTTGCATTTCATAAATTGCCAGCATTTGTTTCCATGACATCATCCGTTGTTGTTTTACAACGATGGAGGGTTTTAATGTTGTTTCCCCCAAAAAGTTCGTTTTTCTGTAAAAACTTTTTTGGTTACAATTATTGAAAAGCTACATACTTTTGCATAAGTTTCCCATTTTTTAGGACATATATAAACTATGACTTTGAAACTTTTACCACTTATTTATGATATAATTGTGATGATGTGGATTTATAATGATAGAGCTAGGGCAAAATCTGACAACGTAAAAAATAAAATGTTGAGAAAAAAATAGAAAAAAAAGCAAACAGTTGAAAATAATTCATAATTTGCTTCAGATACGATTAAGCTGAAAAGTATGCACATTTTTTATTGGAACAAGATAGAGAGGTGGGAGCTAATTTTTTTAGAAAATTGAATAAATGAACGAATTAGAGTATTTTATTCAAATTAACATAGATACCAATAACTTTGCAACCTTAGTATTGTTCTACTGTGCTTTCATAATACACAAAAGTATTTAAATAAACAAGTAAATAAGTTATACATTGCTTAATATAGTTAAAATAATAATGATGATTATTATAATAATAATAATAATAATAATAATAATAATAATAATAATAATAATAATAATAATAATACTTGAATTAAGTAAACGCAATGTCATATATACAAACATTTTTTTAAAATTAATTTCTTTACAATGCTATAAAGGAACGGGCTATTAAAATGTCACTGAAATGCATTTCCTCCATTAAAACTTAGACTTTTCTCCTGAACATTTGGGTGTTGTAAGTAATGAACAATGCGAGAGTTTTCATCATGACATACAGTGGAAAAACGTCATCAAGGACGTTGGGATCCTACAATGTTGGGGGGATTATTGCTGGTTTCTGAAGAAGGAAGTAATTCTGACTACAAGAGAAAGACACCAGGAAGCACAAGCATTTTAGGATCTATGAAGATATATGTTTTGTTATTTGTATTGTTAATGTTTTAATCGGTTTATGTAAGTTCATTTTATTGTTATTTTGACTAAGAAGTATCTGTCATTGTTTAAAAAAGTAGCAAGTTTCAATTGGTATTTAAATTGTCAATAAAAAAATTTGGAGAATCTTATTTTTTACTAGGTATCTTCTGAACTAAGCTGGATAGGAAAAATTCAACGTCATTTTCGGAATAAACGCATTGTTTTCCATTAGAAGCAACTATTTTCACTCTGGAGATATGCCAAAAAAATTGTTTTTGTTCCTTTGTGTTATTATCATTCTTTCCTTCAAAGAATTTACTGTAATAGCTTAAATTGGTATGATATAAGAAGTACGGTCAATAAGTTTCCGGCCTGACCATGTTAAGTGGTTAATAGAATAAAAATGCAGGTATCATGTTTCAAAATAATGTCAATTTACTTCAAAGCCTTTCTCACAACTCTGGATTAATGCTTCAATATCCATAAAAAATATTCCGAAGGCTTGTCTGAAGGACTGGAAAGCAACGTTCTTTACTCGTTCGCGAATCTCCGCCCTCGAAGAATTCACAGCAGCCCTAATGACACTACGCCATTGATGCTGTAGCTCGGTATAATATTTCTATTCACTGTTATGCTCTTTTCTTTGAAGTATCATAAGAATTTCTCTGCAATTCCAAAAATTGTCGCTATGCTCTTAATGAAATGTCTAACTTTGGCCTTTCTAGGAGATGTTGCACCCTTCTCCAGTCACTCTACTGATTCTCTATTTGAGAGAGGGTCGTAATGGGAGGCCCATAAATTAATTCCCGGACGGTGGTTTGCAACACTATCCTCTCGTTACCTCGGATAGTTTTCAATCTCTTCTGACAACATTCCACGCGCAGTTGCATTTGAGCTGCTAAAAGAATTCGGGAACCCATTTTGCATTCACCTTATGCACATGCAAATGTTGATTTAGGAAGCCCCTAGTCTTGCAGCTATTTCTTTTGTCTTCAGACGTCTGTCACTTAGAACTTCCTCCTTGACAAGGGAAATGTTTTCTTGTGTCATCACTTGCACTGGTCTACCGTTGCAAAATCATCTTCGAGATCTCTACTCAAACAAAACAATTTTGAGCACCCCTTCATCATGGAATGTGACGAGGAAGCTTCTCCATACACACCATCAAGGCGTTGTTTAACGTCTACTTCTCTCTTTATCCCGTATGGCTTTAGGCGTCGGGTTTCTTCAGCCACTTTCTAAATGCTTCTCTATCTTCTGTCATTTCTCAAATTTCTCTTTTCAGCTTCCCATAACTATATGCCAATCTCTCCATGTATTGTTTCAGTTCCAATCTTTGTCCTCCCTGCTTCTTCTTCCTTCCGGCCTTACTTCATATAATTTCCTCGGCAATTTACATTCTCTCATCCGTACCACATACTTTAACCATTTCAACTGCTTTCTTTCCATCGAGATAAATATATTTCCCTGATTTAAACTCTCCCTTATTATTCTATTCTTTACTTTGTCTCTTTTAGCCTTTTTAGCCGTCTTTCTTAATTATTTCATCTGAGCTGCTTCTATTCTGCTAGAATATATGCCTAGAACGGTTCAGTTTACACTCCCAAACAGTAAAATTGGTTTATACACTCTAATTTTTTTCAAACTATCTTTTTTGTTGTTTAATATCGCTGAGTGAAAATTCTTCTTAGTTAAAAATTTAATCACTGCTCTGTATTCAATTATGAACATTGCGTTGCATTGTGCAACACAATTCACTTGAATGGGCTTTTTCAAGCAATCAATGGAGTGGCCGGGAAGGAAACACAGTGTTTATATTCCTGAAAGCATGTATCGAATAGTATAAATATCGCAATGAATCGCGGGCTTATATTGTCGCAACCGCCGTATAGCCTATTCGTGTAGTCCCAAGCGACAGCGGAGAGAGCCGAACTACTGTTTGCGTGGTTCCTTTTAACAATGTAAATATTGCATATATAATTCTTTTGTTAAACATAATGCAACCTGTACATTGTCCTCCGTAACTTTTAAATATACATTTATAGGTGATTTGGTGCTATTAAGTAGGCCGGTATAATAGTGTAACAGTTGCAAATCTCCCCTTATTTGAATTCTGTATTGATTCATATATACACACACACTAACCTTAACGGTAACCTCGTGTATATTCTATAAACCGGTAGATCCAGAGATTTTATGTGGCTCGCTACGGCCTGACGGCATGCGCTTGCCTCCTTTTTGTAAATATAAATTTATAGGGGCGGATAAATCACTGTAATGATGGCAAAACTCTTCTAATTTCAGCATAAAAAATTAATATCAATTTATAGCGTATTGCTATAATGGTACTATGTTAGCGAGTAAATCTTTTTTAAAGGAGCTAAAAGGAGCGAGTGGCAAATCTCCTTTAACTACGGCGGAAAAAAGCATCTGAATGTGAGGATTCAAAACCACTACTTTCACAGCTGTAGCATGATTCTCTAACCGTCTGAGCAATCATGCCGTTCCGCTTGAAATCCTTACTATATAGTTATATCTGCGGAAGTAACTACTTTCGGCTCTCTCGCTCGGGGTTGCACGTAACCAGCAGCCAGCATTTTCTTGCTGTATCGTTAAGTCCTCCTAATCATTCCTGCACTCACGCTATCTTATTCCCTCTCTTTTCTCTCGCACACACGCCTATCTGTGCAGTCAAATGGTAATCCCTGCACTTAATTTTAACAGTACAGCTCAATTACACATTACACCCGCTCTATATGCTACAATATGACAGTCCAGGAATTTATTTTCTGCACCTTGTACTTCGGGTTTTTTTTTTCCTTCACTATGTGTATTAATATCTGTATTTGGAGAAACAAATATTCTGTAAGCAGGCATACAAATGAGATTAATGAAATTAATATATGACAAAATCATTTCTATAAAATATTGTGTTACCTTACAAGAGAGTATTTATTATGAAGAGACGGAATGTGTTGTTTTTTTTTCCTCAAAAGAATGAATAAATGAAATTAAATTTAAATTAAAGCAAATTAAATTAAAGAAACATAATAAAATGAAATAATAAAGCAATAAAATAACAGGCCACTTACCGGAATAGCTGGGTGATGGACAGAACATACACCAGTGACCTCACTAACCAGCGGCGCATAACTGTGACTCGAAAATCTCTGAAACTGACGTTTTATGATGTGCAGCTTCAGAAACATGTCTGCTACATGTCTGCCTTCTTTGTGAAGGCTAAACTAGTGTTATAATTAAAAAGCAAAAACCATAATATCATACAATCTCTTCGTTAAAGTGCTTTTAGTAGCATATGTGCTCCAAGGGAGACGCAGGAAAGAAGCAGCAAAAAGTATTGAACAACGCGCATTGTTAGTAATTAACATTATATAATCTGCGCAATAAAGCATGTACTTATTAAATTAAAATTAAAAAATAAACTTTATTTTTTCACAGTTGACAATTCTTAGTGGCTGCGAACATTAAACGGCAATAAAGGGAAGTATGAAAGGCCTATCCTTGTAAATTTAAATTTGCCAACTTAAGTTCCCATTTTCTCAAGAACTATTAAAGATGATGAAAGGAAACTTTTACAGCATACAGATGCATATAATGGAAATTTGATTATCTATTTTAACTACTATACTATAACTCTGAAACAAATTATAAATTATTTTCGTAGGTCCTGGTGGCGTAATGGTAACCATATTTGTCTACTAAACCTAAGATCGCGGGGTCGAACCCGGCCAGGATCGATGGATTTTTTCGGGCGTAAAAATTCTAAGTACGGCTTTCTTCGGAAGGGAAGTAAAGTACATTTACGGCACGATAAAGAACCTCAAGCCTGAAAGAAGAGGCCTCTGAGCAAAATTTATCGGCCGTTTCACGCCCTGAATTGAATGGGAGGCTGATGACCTGAGCTGTTAAAGAGCGTTCGTAAATAAATCAAATCAACAAGTGTCAATCTGAACGTGTTTTTACCCGGTGTAATGTTTGTTTTGCTGTGGGAGGAAAACATTTCAAGCATTTGTTATAAAGTAAGCTTTTATTTAATAAGAACTAAAGTCAGAGTTCCGCTGTCTATGGCATGTTTAGTTGCCGTGCAGGCGATAAGGACATGTTCTTCTGTGAAACAAAACATTTAAAACCCACTTGTAAGTAAGCAGTTGGTGGAATAAAATTCTATTAATAACTGCAAGTTATGACTCAATGGATTTGTAACATATTAGATCATACTTTGGACCAAGACGGTGGCTGGCGTGGTATTGATATGCTTAACACTAAGACTCGAATCCATACGATCTATGAGCTTTAGAAATTCATGCATTTATGCTCGAGTAATTAGAGAAACATGTCTTTAAAAGCTAAGAATGTCACTTAAAATATTGAACATTTCTATAAAATAAGATTTTTTTAAGAAATGTACAATATTTTTTCTTCTTTGTTTCTTCCCTTTGCAGAACTGTTGATAAGTCCTACAAGGATATAAAAATTGATTGAGTAAAAATATTTAATCTTGTGCATTTACTTTTATGTATTGTACTCATCATGGGTATTCCAGATAGGTCAAATTGGCCTGTTTCGCTTCAGAAGAAATCTTCCCAAATCAGTTCCTATATCTCATCTTACTTTCGGTGGATATTATAAGACCTTATTTGCTCTTCTTTCGTTAGGCAACTGTTTTCTTTATTCTGTTGTATTTTCCTGTTATACCAAAGATATTAAGTATTTCTCTCATTTCAAAATTCCTTTACACATATGATCTCTCAAAGTTAACAATTATACCAACCCAGGCTTTCAAGTTCTGACATTTGAAGGACTTTTGGTTGTCAGTCTGTAGAGTTTTAAACTTGGAGAATGTACACTTCAAAAACTTTCCGGATTTAGGAACCCCTACTTCATTAAATGGAATGTTTGATGAAGACATCGTTTCACACAGATATTTTGAAAACTCAGTTCCATTTCTCCATGACGATGAACTACTCTGTATTTTTTCAAAAAATCGTTTTCTGCTTTCTGCAGCAGTTTTCTTATTTATATTTTATATTTGGTGTTTGCAGTGCTGGTACACAGTAAAACGCTTCTATGCCGACACAGTTGCTTCACATAATTTACAAAAATAAACGTTCATCGTCATTGCTAAAATTTGGCTGAAATCCTTTTTATTTCTTTTTTCCTTACATTTCTCAGAAAATGAACATACACATTTACAGAAAGTACGTCATCATGCATTTTATTGGTGAGTTAAACGTCCTTTAACTTTTGTGGTCATATCAGACGACGAGTGACAATTAAGGAAAGGAGTTCAGTGGCTGAAAGCCTGAAACTTTTTGATATTCATCCAAAGGACTGAGGAAAATCTCAGCCAGACCGGGGCTATAACCCGAGCTAGCACGGGAAGCAAGCGTTACACCTACATCATCGCGGTGGCTTTTCGGGTCTATGTCTTTCGAAACATATAGTTTATAGGGTGTCTTACAATGAACGCAAATTTGAAATTGAGCGCCTCTGTCGGTTTGTTAGTTTGCCGGACTTGAAAGTTAATAGAGGGTCATCTGTTTGTATTGCGATTAACATAAGTGTATATAGTTATCAGTTAAAATGTAAGTATGGTGAATGTTATGTGGCGACAGTTCGAAGACTTTGTGTAATTTTTGGCAAATGAAGTGCGCCTAGCGTGGCAACATTGCAGACTGTTAAGGAAATTTGAAGATACAGAATCGACAGAGAAAAACAAATCACATGGACGTTATTGTCCTCGTCAGGCAGAGTGTTGCTAAGAGCCCAATGAAGTCGATTCGCCTCTGTTCTCAACATTAACCATTCCTATTATAGCGAATTTTAATTTTGTGTTTATGTGGACAATCCACGAACCATCTCTCAACTCAAAGCAGAAATTAGACGTGTCATGTATGAAATTCAGCCGGAACTTTGCTCTGAAGTCGTTGAAAAACTTTGCCAACATGAAAGTGTGCCAACGAAGTCGTGGCGAAGATTTACCTGATGTTTTGTTTCATGTATAATGGCACTGTTTGTGTTTCCTATTGACTTAATAATATTAACACTTTTCAAATAAGTGATGCATTTTATTATTAAAATAAAAATTGATTTCATTATGGAACACTTTATATACCTACTATAAATGTATCGCATTAAGCTCTAGTTATCAATAGCTATCTGTTCTGCAGAGCGGGGAAACAGGAAGGGCTTTTGAAAAAAATTCAGAAACGCTTGAGAGACATTAATACAGGCAGGTGACTCTTTCGGAGTGTGCAGAAAAAGTTTCGCTAGCTGAAAATCGGATGGGGGTCAAACTCAGCAATCAGGGGCTCACTCCCTTGGTTTAGGTTAGGCGCCTGACGGATGATCATAGTAACAGACGGAGAACTGCCCTATATGTGCGGAGAAAGAATCTTGGGAGCATATTCTGGCGTACTGCAAGGGGACTGAAGAATGGAAGAAGTGATACCTACCGGCCCTGTTTGATAACAGGGGGAGAGCGCAGTGGCACTGGATTTGATGACAAATTAAAAGGAGGAAGAGGGAGTAGGTAAATTTTTAAATTTAGTGAGACAGCTCAGATCAGAAGATGCAGACTAGGGAATGGAGGTAGGGGAACATGAATCACAATATTGTTATTTTTGTAATATGTGAGGGAGTGTACGTTATTTACTTTGGTATTTTCTTTTCTGTTTATTTTATTTGGGTATTTAAAATCTATAATATATTGATTCTCTTTCCATTTATTATTTAATTATATATATATATATATGTGTGTGTGTGTGTGTGTGTGTGTGTGTGTGTACATGAAACTGCACAAATCAATAAAACAATATTTCACTCTTAAGAAACAAGAAATATATATATTTCTTGTCTCTTAAGAGTGAAATATTGATTTGTGCAGTTTCATGTATTTCCTAGTGAATTGGGTAAGCCTTTATGGTCCCAGGACCCGCGAAATGAATGAATTTGATTTTTAAAACTATATTTTGTAAATAAATGCACTAATACTACTATTGCTACAGCTGCTGTTAATACTACTACTGCAACAACAACAATAACAACAACAACAACTACTACTACTACTACTACTACTACTACTACTACTACTACTACTACTACTACTATATTTGATTAGACCACAACCGTAGTCTAATGATAGCGTTTGCGCTTGCCACGTTGGCCCGGGTTCGATTTCCTGTTTGGTTAGCAAAAGGAGTTTTATTTTTAAGGATTGCCCTTAATTATTTAGGAGATACGACGATATATGTACACTTTGCAAAACACAAGATAACTCAAGTACGTATTATTTGAATGTGCACACCATTTAGAACAAGTGAGAGAAGAAAGAGAAAGATTAAGTTACCATCAGGTGGCATATATACACTTAGAAATAAGGGTCTATATAAATATCTTGAGCAGGCTGCACTCAAATAAGTAATATAGCACAGGAAGCGGTTTCTCTTTTTCCTTTCCTTTTCTTTTTTCTTTTTTTTTCTTTCTTTCTTTTTTATTTCGAATAGTGTTTAACGCCCGTTTTAACTATTCAGGCACCACAGGCAATGGACACTAATGATACATGAGATGAAATGATACATTGGGAAAGGATTTTTTTAAGGAAGGAAACGTTCCAGGCCTAAGTTTAGAGCACCTCCCCGGCATTTGCCATTTATGAGCACTGAGGAAAACGTGGAAAACAAACCTCAGTCAGGGAGGACGGTCCTGGTGGGATTCCGAACCCTAGATCTCCCGCTCACGAGTCCGCGCCTTAACGACCTCGGCCACCCGTGGCGGTACGGGAAGAGGTGATACCACAAGAACAGATAATAAGAATTAACGATGAAGCAGAAGGAGACCAGAACGCATAGGCATACAGACAATCCCAAATCAAGAATAGATAATGTACAAGACAACTTTTATTAAATCAACAGGTAGAGACTGGTAGAGGAGAATATGAAGACGACAAAGAAGTCAGTGATGAAGGAGAGGAAGATATATAAAGTTATAATAGACCGGAACACTTTTGAATAACAACCGGAATAAGAAAATGGGTAGGGAGAAGATTTTTAGCTATAAGAGGTGGGAATGATAACTTAGGCAAATTTTTAGTTTAGTTAAATAGCTTAGCTATTTGCTATTGGTTATGTTTATTGGCTTCTAGAAGATTTGTAGTTTTATTTAATATGTTTTTTTTTAGTAGTGAAATGTTTAATTTGTTTTAAGTTATAATTTTATTTTGTTTATATAATTAAATTTAATCTGTAAAATTGTTAGGCATTGTGGAAAAAAGAAAATTGAATAAATTATAAAATTTGGAAATACGCGTCCCTGTATAGGTAACAATATGCTCGGACGGAGTATTGCAGATTTTACTTTATTTTATTTAACATAATGGATATTTAAGTCGCGGTGCCCTGATTATTAAAAGAAAGGGGGTGGAATCAGTTTGATTTTTCCAACAGATGGCGACGTGCCTTTTTTACTATATAGTTAGTATCGTGCCCGGAAGCAGCGCTGTACCAATAAATGTTAACATGACATGTGCGAATTCGATATACATATGTTACACATTCCCTGCTCAAATTGAGTACGCAGGTAATGATTATTAAAAATTGTATTATCAGGGCTAGCGGGCTACAATATCGCAACATTTCCTATTTGCATTACACACTGTTTGAACGTTCAATGAAAAAGAGAATTTCCATATTTCAACAAAATTATTTTTTTCCCCGCCAGAGGACTCTATGCACGCACTTTGCTGTCAAAATAATGAAAACCTGCTCTGTTAAAAAACAAATCAACAACTTTGCCATATTTCTGTTATTTTGTGGCATTTTTATGCAGTTTTGTCTTAAAAGTGCAATGAAATTAGTAACGTTTCTTATAGTTCTATGTGTAGTAATTTTATGCGCATTAAAATTGTATAATAATCCCTAAACACAGTAAGAGGTGGTTTAAACCTGTTATAGCCATATTTTTATTTGCTTCTAAATTTTCTCCTATTTCATCCATAAGGTCATCACTGGTTTTTCGAAAATAAACTCATCTCGTTTATTAGGTGCACGAAATATACGCCCTGGTCGCTGAGTAGGCCCAATTATTTTTTTGTCATCAGAAAAAATTTAATAGTTTTAACGTCTTTTTAACTACTGAGGTTATTACAGACGGTGACATTGATGATACATGAAATGAAATAATAAACCGAAAAAGAACTTTTTTTAAAGAAAGGAATCGTTCTAGGTCTAAGTTTAGGGTATCTCCCCGGCATTTGTCATTTTTGAGTATTGAGGAAAACCTGGTGGGAATCGAACCCCAGAGCTGCCACTCACGAATCCGCGCCTTAACGACGAGGATGCTGATTATAACAATAAATTTTAAGTAAAAAACGAACACACACACATACACACAATCTTAGCGACACAAGATCAGATTTCAAATTAAACATTTAAAATATAATGTACAACAATGAAGATTAGATCTGGAAAGTCCAAACTTTTTTACGATATTCACTTCAATTTTGACATTCAACAAATGGCCGTAATCTTTTCAAAATGTATTTATCAGGGTTTCTTTATTAATAAAATTTCGTCACAAGCGCACTACAAGCCCGCTGTTTTATAAGTTAATCAAGGCTTATGAGGGAGATATTTTGTGAAATTTCTCCCGATAAGTTATCTAAAGATTATATGTTTCATAACTGCATAAAATTGCATTAAATGTTACACTTATGAATACCTAACTATTCAGAAACCGTGAGACTGAAACAGAAGAAAGTCGACTATTACAACTGCTACCGTTCGATTTATTAATACCAACTGAGAAAAGCAAAACAGATGTAACATTTTAACATTCTAAACAACCTTTTTATTAAAAGTTATGGTTGCTTAGGCATATATTGTTACATAACTTACAAAATTATTGCAGATTGTTTGAGTGAATACACATTAAGTTACCCTTCTAGCAAATGTGATCGGTGATGCGTGGTTAGGAATTATAGTGGGAGAACTGGAGTTGGCTGCACTGACTAGAAGATAAATGTACTTGGGGCGGGGCTGTGATAGATCAAAATTCAAAATTTTGCTTCATTACATTGGTCGATCTTATGATGACGTCACATAAGTGAAATAGTAAAATTAAACTATTTTTGTATCAATTTATATTAGATCCACACAATTCTTTAAAAAAAATAAACAAAAAAAACAAAAACAAAAAAAACCCTGCATTTTTATGGTACAGTTAGAAGCATTCTTTAAGAACAACGAATTTTCACGCTCACATGACCAGGGAAGAGCTCCGATCTCAACCCCACTGAGAACCGTTGAAACCATCCATAGGGTGTGGCCTGACCAAGTCAAAAATGTTAATACTTTCAATGCCCAGACGATTTGATGCCGTATTAAAAGCTCAGGAAGCAACACGGAATTAGTTGAACATTTTTACGATGAGAAGGACATGTTTAATGTGTGTAATGTAAAATACTCTCTTACTATAATTACTAAGCAAAAAAGCCATTAGGTTTGTGCAATTTTAATTACAATATTGTAGTTACTTAGTTAATAAAAGTTGACTTTTTGTTCAGTTTTGTTGCTGAACATGTATTTTTAACAGATATAAAGGTGGTTAGCAAGAAATTTTCACATTTTTAGACTTAAAATTATTCGGGTTATACTTAGAAACATAACTGTAGCAAACTTTCAAAATACCGACATTTCTAGATGTGTATAAAGGGTAAAACATAAATATTTTGAGGGCGATGCAGTATGCACATATTATTCCTCTTTATATGTTTATTTTTTCAAGGCAGTGCTAATTTGTAGGGTTTTGGTATGTAATTTCATACGCTGCTCTTGCTGCAGGGAATCGGCTACAACTTCGATTTCAAACTGGCGTATAAGTTGCTGAGAAGAAGCGAAGCGAGACTGCGATATGGAAACGCGACGTGGAGGGGAGTCCTAGTGCCCGGCACGTACTGCGATAGGGTGCTGGACGGATGTGACTCCAGGCCATGCCGCATACAGTCGCCCAACTTCCCTGGGGTGTACCCCCGCAACGTAACCTGCTATTACCGCCTGGAGCACCACCAGGTCCCCAAGGGCAAGCAGTCTCTCCTCGCCGTACGCCAGAAAAACAGCCACAAGATCCACATCAAGGACCAGGTCGTCAAATACGACCGCTCCCAGAGGGTGCTCAGGTATTCATAGCCTTGTCGTCTTACTGAACATTCCTTAGAGATTAATAATGTTTTGCAGGAACCAACGTTTTCTATTAATTTTAAATGTTCTGTACAGTTTTTTATGTATTATTGCAGATTTCCTACTGGCCCTTTACAGTTCTGTAACTTTTTATTCCATACAAAACGTTTTTGCCCTTGGACCCGCTTATTATTATGGTTACGTTACTGTTGGCACCTCCGACTGCTTTTTATTTTCTCTCTTGCTACGCGGTCGTCAAGGCTATGATTTATATTGGTTAAATATGTAACTATATGGACTAAAAATTAAGAAAATATGAAGTAAAATATGGACTAAATTTGCATAAAAACAGTCCAAAATAATTAAAAATATATTTATTCAAATTTAATGCTATAAAAGTCAATTAAAGGTATTATTGCTTAACAATAGAACAAAAAGTTAACCTTCTTTGTATTGCTATTAAAATAGGATATTTTATATGATTACAAGTTAATTCATCTTTATCTCTCTATGACAATTGTGTATTTGTGAGACGGTAAGTTATAACTTTTGTTTTCAAACGTCTACTGTTTCTTAAAATTGCTTTATGCAATCCTATCATTAAAAACACGCATCTTATGACACTATAAATCGTGCATAGTTAGCCTAATTCTGACATTGGTAACCTAGCAACTAGTATTCATGAAGTCATCACCGCCTTCACAACATAATTTCAAACAATTACCTGTAAGAAAAAGCTAAAATCGCGTACTAACAAGCATACCGGCATTCAAATAAGGGAATAATTTTATTAAACAAATGTTTTGAAACTGAAACAACAATGTAAATTATTAATCGTCATAAATTAACTTCCATTATCTTGGAAACATTGAAAATGCAATTATTTAATATGTCAAAACTAATCTTGAACAATTAGTAACCTCTATTATACTAACAGAAAACTGCTAACCTTCAGAACACATATACTTAGGTTGCAGTTGCTTTCACTTGTTTCGTATAACAATCTCAGTAGTAATACCAACATTATACGTTTCGCGCTATAATTTTCGACATGCAATGCGAGCACACTGTTCCTGTCCGTATTATGCTCATAGAGTGGTGCATATATGATATGCTTTTTGCACGAATTTAACACTATATAATTATGTTAGGTTGATCTGCAATAAAATCAACGCAGGATATAGAGCATATTAACCCACTTTCCTATATGTTAGGAGTACACTTTTTACACAAATGCTACATATTTTACTCATTTCCAGTACTTTCAACACTCCAAAATATAACGTTCTCTTTACATTACATTACATGTTAACTTAGTACCACACAATTCGCTATCATTTTATACTTAAGGAGGCGAGCGAACACCATCAGCTGAACCACTGGGTCCACTGGTTTCTAGAATTCACCTGAGGTTAGGGTTAGGTTTAGTGTATATATGAATTAACTACGAAATCCATTTTTCCCAGCTGCCCCTTAAAATACCGCTAGAATCTCAGTTAAAATTGTTTTACTGAATGAGTTTTTCCACTTGTGTAAGGTTAGGTTAGTACGTTTTTCAGTTGTACAAAATCATATTAGTGAATGAACTGATGGTGCATTTTTGTACTTACAGTTATATGGAACAGAGTATCCTGAAGAAAAACTTGATCATTACAAATGAACTGGAATGTAGGCAGGAGCTGGTTTTACCACTTTAGTTTTGCAACTATTTCTAGAAAAGCTACAAATTTGTTTCATATTTTTTTTTTTTTTTCATTTTTACATATCTCTTGGTATTTCACAACTACTAACGTTAAGTTTACACTCATTTCTGACTTTAATTCGTCATTTAAAAAGGTTTTTCGTTTTTGTGTATCTTGTTGGTGTTTCACAACCGAGGTTAAGTTTACACTCATTTCTGACGTTAATTCGCCGGTCATTCTAAAGTAGTGATAGGGTAGATGTTCACTTTTTTTATATTTACGTATATCCTGTATGGTCCAACGATTGATGTTTTCGTGTTCTGACGTTTAAGTGACGTCATGAATTATAATATTGCATTTTTTATTTTTTTAAATTATTATTATGTATAATTATATTTGGTTTACTAATTTTTCACAGCTTTTTAATACATTTTGTTAGGTTTTAAGTTAGATTCATATAGTATCTAATTAGTAATGTAAATATTTTGAAATTCACTTGAGCATGGTTCTTGTAGCGTAATGGTCTAGACACTTAGCTTGTAATTGAAATGGCGATGATTCGAGTCTCTTCCGGGTAAGAAATTTATAAATGGTAAATAAGTACTTTAATATAATGTAGATGTGATTTTTTGATTGATTTTTTTATGGACGCTCTTTAATATCTCAGGTCATCAGCGTCCCATTCAACTCAGGGCATGAAACGGACACATTTTGCTCAGATGCCTCTCTTTCAGGCTTGAGGTTCTTTTTCGTGCCGTAAATGTACTACACGGGACCCCGGCTTTACTTTCCTTCCGAAGGAAGGCATGCTTAGGATTTTTACGCCCGAAAAAATCCATCGGTCCTGGCCGGATTCGAACCCGCGATCTTGGGAGTAGGAAATGTGATGTTGTGAGTGAGACGCCTATAAGATAGATATAGGATTTAGGTGTGATTTTATGAGTGAATAGATAGAGATAGTGAACAGATACATAGAACAAGTGAAGAGGTAGGGAGACATCTAGTAAAGCAATGTAAATAAAGCTTTTAAATTGTAAGACATCACTTTTTGCAAGAAGAGCGTAAGTAACTGATGACAGCATTCTGAAGCAGTTCCCAGAAAACATCCTTAGCCTCACTACATTGATTTTACGGTTACTTTGCTTGGTAAATGTCAAAAGTACAATCAGTTACATCAGAAAATATTATTCCTGAGCCACCACTGATATCTACTGCATTAACAGTTTGCCTTACCACTGTTAATAAACGTTATATGTTGAAAAATATGCCAACAAGATTTTTACATTAGTTGAACTAACATTTTTTTTTCTTTTCTCCATGTACAGAACTTATCATATTCCTCTTCGGTTACATTTTTCGTTTTTGGGGGAATTAACAACCCCCAGCTACCTTAATTTCTTCTGGAATGATATTCATACTTTCAATATCAAACATTGCGGAATCAGCATCCATTTCCATTTGAATTCTTCAAAACAAAACAAAATAGCATCGTCACAGAAACGAGTACTAAGAAACCATGCAATATAATATGTCATGTCTACTACATCATAACATTACATTTTGCAAATTTGTAATACATTTTAAAATATTTCAATGCAAATTTGTTTTAAACCTTGCATGCAACAGGTGTATAATATTTTAGCGCGCGAGCTAAAGTAAACGCGCTAAACATTTACTCCTGTCACAATTACCAAGATTACATATTAGTTACACAAATAATTATTGTACTCACTAAAATTCCGCTCATGATCACAACTTGTGGAAATCTACCAAACTCTAGTAAAGTTTTAAGTCCAGATTCTATAGCCTGGTTTTTAAATGAAGATTTCAATCGGGGGGGGGGGGGATAAAAAGTAAGGAGGGAAGACTGTAGCTATGGAAACGTAAAGAAAAGTTGCTACGTTGCTTATACTGGGTGACTCATGAACCTCTCAAGTCCCAGGTCAGTTTGCTGGAAAGCCGACCTTGTTTGTGCGCTCAGTTGCTCTGTGTTTTGTAAGACCTCTTTATTAGACGTTTTCCCAATACATGGAAGCAGTACAGGCAACCTAGGATTCGCAGTCCAAAACAGAGTTCAAATTCTTGTCTAAGTGTTACATCATATGGCGAAGCTAGAATTATTACCTGTTCTCTTCGGTACTTTTGAACGAAAAGACAGTAAATGCTTCCGACATGAGCCTCTGATTCCATTCCGTTAAATGAGGAAAAGGACTGTTTATGCCCTTAATACCAGCAAAGTTACTGTTTCTAGAATATCCAAAGAAAAAGAAATGCAGTCAGGCCCTTCGCAACTTTTGACTTCAGAGGAAAATAAGAGAGGAAATCACAAATGGATAATTTTCAGTTACATGCCATAAGAAGACACATCTATGGATACTACACCCGAAAAAAACATCCTATCACAAGCAAGCTGTTTTCTTACTTAAAGAAGTAGGCTATTTAAGGACAGCCTTAGCACTATGAAAAAATTTGTTTATAATCCCCGATTTTAACTCAAATCAATTGATTTGAGATATTGTAGTCCTAAGTGCTTCATATTAAGATAAATAAAAATTATAATTTAAAGCAGATAATGCAAAACCACCAGATGATGTGTGTGAATTGAGGAATGAGATCACGGAGAGTGAACAATGTGCATATGTGAAAATAGAATTTCTCCACAGCGGAAATGCACGAAAATGTCACACAGAGCTAATGGGGGCAATGGGTGCGCTTGAATTGCCCTATCAAACAGAAACGAGGTAAACAGAGGCTTTCAGATGGGGCATAATGTCGACTGCCGATCTGCCGCGCAGTGGGCGTCCTGTGTCCGCGAATAAAGATATACAGGTGATGATGGTAGAATAGTGTTTATGGCAGACGCTGGACACTTGTATATTAGAAGATTAAACAGGAATTCCGGGAAAAACAGTGCACCCCATTCAGGAGAGCCTCAACATGGGGAAATGGGTATCACATTAATTAAATGCGGTAGAAGTGACTCGCTACGAAACATGTCCCATCAATCTGGCGAGATTTCAGGAAGAAGAGGATGCCATGTTGAATGTATCATTGCAATTGATGAAACGCGGGAAAGGGCGTATGAATCAAAACTCAAGTGACAGTCCAATGAACGACGTCATCACGCAAACACAAGTTTCGCTAAACGATTCACCGACAAAAGTCATGATCATTCTATTGTATGGCAGTCAAGGTGTGTTTGTGTGTCATCCAGTGCCTGAAGGGACCATTGTGAATACCCAGTATTACAGTTTGCCACAATTGCGCCGTGCCGTAGCACCAAACGGCCAGAACTTCTAAACAACGCCATAATTCTCCACAGCTCATACAGTCGACACTGTCAAGTGTCTTTTAGAGCGTTAGGATTGGGAAGTTCTTCCATACCGTCCATATCCACCTGATCTCAGTCCCCAAAGTGAAGCAGCCACTGTGTACGAACGTTTCAGTAACAAAGCGAACATTTTGACAGAACTTCGGTGCGAAGGGGCTTACTTCGCGACTTCCATGCAGTAGATCGTACTCAGTGCCTTGCCCATCGCTGGCAAGGACCGTCGATGTACTTGCAGACTACTTCGAAGGCTGCTAAACACCGTGGATTACTGTCCTGTGACGGATTTGCAAACTGTGTAAGTAAATGTGTGTAATTTTTGCTCATGTCATAATAAACCAATGTTGTCAGGTAGCCTGTGTTTTGCTTCTTCTCTTCGAGGGCCGCCTACATTCAGCCTTCCGTTGGTGGCACCACTCAGCAATAGATGTCATATACTTTCAATCGTATATCTTAGATTTTCAAAAAAATGTAATTTTAGCTGTGTTATGCGCTTCAAATAACTTAAGCATGCACAAAAGCAATGCTCAAATTATTTGAAGTCTGACTTTAGTTACATATAAAGTTACTCCAAGTACATCTTCTCCCTGAAGAGAAAGACAAAGTTGTACAACAGCACAACACAGCGTATGTATTGTGTTCGCTATGTAGGAAGCTCACTTAAATTATATGAATGTTATTTTCCAGGTTATGGGACCAGTGTAACATAGTCCAGGATTACCTTACCGTGTATGACGGCAACTCGACGATGGATCCGATACTAGTGCGACTGTGTGGAGGCGACGTGGTCCCAGATATCGTGAGCAGTGGGCCCAGCATGCTACTGGTGTTTCATACCTCGCCCTATGACAACCCCTTCCATCCCGTGCCACTGAGTTACTTGCCGGGCTTCGAATTGGAGGTGCAGGTAACGTACTCACAGGAAATTACGAGAGTAAATTTTAAGAAAACACAACACCTCCTTCCAAAAGAGTGAGTGAGCTCCAAACAGTTTTTTTAATAGTGTTTAACGCCTGTTTTCACCGCCGAGGCACCACAGGATGGTACAGGAGAAGAAATTATATTTTTTTCAAGGAAGGAAGTGTTTCAGACCTAAGTTTAGGGTACCTCCATGGCATTTGCCATTTATGAGAACTGAGGACTATCTGAAAAAAAAAAAAAAACCTCAATCAGGTAGGACGGTCCTGGTGTGAATTGAACCCCAGACCTACCGCTCACGAGTCCGTGTCTTAATAACTTCGCCAACCTAGCTGGTCAGGATTTTGATGCAGAGTACAATAGTGACTATATCTGTGACTTTGTTGTTAAGCTGGTTACTGGACCGTTCTTATCCAATTGTGGCAAGTTCTCTAGATAATTGCTCGCGCGCCTTTCAGTCAATGTAGATCAGCAAGAAAGATCCAGCGCTGCTGTTGTAGCAGAGCTGCAGTCTCAAGCGGCGCGGAGAGAGAATCCCGAAAGACAATGTGTGACCGCTTGTTTATTTTTTAAAGTGTTTAACGCCCGTTTTAACTACTGAGGCACCACAGGCGATGTGACTGCTTGTAAACATGTAAATTATTATTTTTTGTTAAACGTAACTTAGCCTATGCGTTGTCCTCCGTAACTTTCTGGCTGCAATATGTTGTTCCTTATTACAAAACTGAGTTTTTCACTTTTTACCACATGTTGTGTTATTGGAATTCGCAATATATATACTAACCTTAACGCTAACCTCAGGTAAATCCTAGAAACAGGTGGATCCAGCGGTTGGCTACGGCATGACGGCATTCGCTCGCCTCCTTTTCGCAAATATAATTGATAGGGGTATGTAAATCACTGTAATTGTAAGCAAATCTCTTTTGATTCTAACAGAAAAAGAAATTCGTAAATATAAATTTAAAGCGTGTTGTGTGCGTGGTACTATATAAGGGAGTAAATCGTTGTAACGGTTGAAACTGTGGCAGAAAAAAAAATCATGGCGTGGGGATTCAAACCCGCTATTTTCCCATGTTTGAGCTATCTTGCCGTTTCGCTGGAAACACCTAGCTATCTGTGCAAGCAACACGACCTTCGGCTCCCTCCGCTGTCGCTCGGGACTGCAGCTCTACCACACCAGCAGCCTCGGATATTTCTTGCTGTATGGATAAATTGTACGGTCTCATTGATGCCTTAATCACCAATCAGAATGGAACTTAATCGATAGCTTTAAAGCATGGTGCTCAAAAACTAATAATTGATAGATTTTTCTTCTATGTTCATACTTTTTTTTATTCTTATATTCTCTACTGCGATTGGCTAGGGATATAAGAACGCTATTTTCATGCATTTTCCTGTTTACTATTTTTAAATTTAATATTAAAATAAATAAATTTACTATTAACTGTTATTATAATCTTAAATGCTCATTTTTTATTCAAATACAGATATCTTCGTATAGCCCTTGGTGGAAGTAATAGCAATGCATTCTTTCACCACTGCTTCGATTCAATTATCTCACTTCGTTCCAAAAAAATCTAATTGCAACATGAATATGGCATCATTGATACAAAAATAGTAAATGGTAATTGTTATAATAGTATTCAGTTGTATTTTATTTAATTTAGATCTCCACTTGGAATAAAAGCTAATAAAATTAGTGTATGCATGTTTTCAGAAAGATCAAAAAGGTACGTGGAATCACTTCAATGATTACATTGAAGTACAAAAATGGTTCTCATATTACAATTATCTTAACGAATCCCCTTCTTGCTAATAATTTTTCTTATTCAATTTAAATGAATTTTCAAATTCATGCTTGTTGACTTTGGTCTTGAAATAATTATCATGATAAAAACATTCGATACCTTAAATTATATATATATATATATATATATATATATATATATATATATATATATAAAAAAATATCAGCAGTCATGGTATTACTGAAGATAACTTTTTTTCAGAGCTTTTCCTTGTCTTGAAAACGATGAATGTCAAGTTGTCGATATTTGTATGAGTTACTTGTGGTATGTTAAGCAATATCATCGTCCCGAAAGAAAGTTCATAACAAATTTAAATATGAAATCGCTGTATGTTTGCAGGTGCTGACAGTCGACAGCAACTCTTACAGCTACATTCCACGAGAGAGCCGTCACTGTGAGTTCCTGTTGACGAGTTTTGATTCGTTACGAGGACAGCTGGAAACTCCGCGCCATTCTTTGCCCCCAAACTCCGTATGTCGCTATCACTTTCAGGGAAGACGTAACCGTGAGACGGTGTGGATATCCTTTGTTAAATATAAGGTGGCCGTGTACGATCAGCTACCTCAAACGGATCAGTGTAGCACACGTCTCAGGATCTGGGACGGCCGTCACGATCCCATCGACCATCAGGTGAGCCCTTTCGTTCAAGCCACGCAACAAGTGTCCTATACTGATTAGTGCCTCAGTAAGTTTAGAGTTGTTTGAGAATTTAGCACCTGTTAGGAGTTTTATAACTTAATGTCATAAACATAGTCATTAAGTACATAATGCAGTCTATCAACACATCATTTGCCGAAAGCTTTTCCCTTCAAATGATTTATCGGTCCTGATGGTGTAGTGGTAGCCATACTTGCCTCCAAACCCAAGATCGCAGGATTCGATGGATTTTCCCGGGAGTAAAAACCCTGAGTAGAGAAGTAAAGTCGTGAGCTGAGGTTCTTTTTCGTCTCGTGTTGTACATTTACGACACGATAAAGAACCTCAAGCCTGAAAGAAGATGCCTCTGAGCAAAATTTACTGGCCGTTTTACGCCCTGAATTGAATGAGACGCTGATGACCTGAGATGTTAAAGAGCATCCGTAAATAAACTAAATCAACAAAATCAAATGATTGAAAGGAATTGGAAAGTATGAGTGAAGATCAGAAAGTCTGTCTAATATTTATGTGATTGATCTACAGTTTGAATATAAGGTGAATTCTAAACGTTTCCAGCCCAATTAACTCACGAAACTGTCAACATTCTCTAGTGTTCTCTAAGTTGATGCTCTTTCTGATATCCTCATCGCCGACGCTTCCTGTGGTAATTTTAATTGTTTTTGCATCCTGTGTTGCATGGATCCCCAGACCTCATAAAGATAAAGGTAGTCTATTGTGTCCCTTAAGGACAAAGGTCTACTAACTAGTAGGGAAAACTCGCTTTTTTCCCGCTTCCCCCCCTCCTTCGAACTCCTTCCCTATACATCTCCTGCATTTCTCCCTTACCTTCTATAAAAATTCCCCAGTATCATTAATTTTCTGTATCCTGTCCTGTGTCAGTATTTTAATTACTATTATATCATAACATAATTTATCCCATTTATCATTCCTCCATTTTTTCACCATTTCACATTCTAATAAACAATGAAACATACTATCTTCTTTCCCACACATCCTGATTTATAAGTTTTTTTACTCCTTTAAGGAACAATACCCCTGTACACATTCATGTTAGGCCTCGTCACAATTATCCATATACTTCTCTCTTCCCCAGTTTTTCTTTATCTTCCTATATAACCCCAAACGGCTTTTATCCCTCAAACTAGCCAAATCGCCTGCTTCTCAATATCTTCCACCCTCTGTCTCACTTCTTTCCAAAAACCTCTCCTATTATTTTCACCCAATCTCCATACATTCCCATTCCAATTTGTCCTAATATTTTCCCCACTTCTCCAAACCAACTCTCTCTTCCCAGAGCATCTCTTTGATACATAAGACATATTTTTAGTATATTATTATTATTATTATTATTATTATTATTATCTAACTTAAGACATCTATACCAATATTTTATAATTCTCTCAACTATCACACCTTTGCTTCCTAATTCTAATAACTTACCCCCTTGGCGAGCTTCTTGGTAACCCCAATACTTCTCTACAAAACATTCTATGGATCACATCAATCTTCGCTGAACCCTTTGACACCCCCCAAACATCATCTTAGCTTCAACCACAGCCTCATATAATCTCTCCAACCATTTCATTGGTAATGTGGGAATTTTATACAAACCTATTCTAACTGCCCTCATAGCTAATTTACCTTTGGCATATGCACTTCTCGACTGCAATTCATACTCTCCAATGCTCGCAAGTCTCACCCCCAAATATTCATATTCTTTCACTACTTGTATTTGATCTCCATTTATAGATATCTTTCATCTTTCCTTAATTTTGGCCCCATTTTGAATACTAATATCTTTGATTTTTAGAATCCATTCTGCATAATATTTACTAATTTCATCGATTGCATGCTGTAGGCCTATCACAGTTGCCGCCCCCGCTATTAGATCATCCTGGTATTTCTTTCATTAGAATTAGACAATGCATATTCTTCACCCTCTCTATGATGTCATCTATAAATAAGTTAAATAATAATACGCTCAGTTTTCATCTGTCTCACACCCATACTTGGCTCGTGAAATCTGTATTTCTACTCCCATCACATCTGATACAAAACCCAACTCCTTAGTATGATTTTTGCAGCCATAAAATACATTCAATAGTGGCTCCTTTGCATCTCAATTTGTATGCTGACGTCTTTCTATTTATTGTGTGAAATGCTTTCTCTAAATCTACAAAAAGGGTGTATAATTAGATATTGAATCTAATTAAAACGTAAGAGATGATAACCTCAGTAAGTTTAAGCTCAATGCACTTTAAACGACTTGAAGTTTGCCCTGTGAAAGACAAGAAATGCAAACTAGAGAGCTCCCGTGTATACTAAAATTGTTCTCTCTGTATGCTGCAGGTTACAAACGCCAGTCTACTCGGAGAGTTCTGTAAGGATGAGGTGCCAAAACTGTGTGACCACAGCCTGCTGAGTAACAGCAGCCGCTACACCCGTCCCTGTTCAGTCTCCGAGAGCTACGTCTCTACAGGGCCCTTGCTCACACTGGAGCTGACCCTGCGTCACGGTAGCGCCCTCTATCCTGTCTCCTTCATGCTGCGCTATGAATTCGTGGACACCTTGCTGGGAGGTGCACCTTTTGACAGTACTTCCTTCTCTGGATCGTGCGACCGAATGTTTATATCAGGCTCCGGCACCTTTCAGTCACCCCGAAGTGTGTTCCTCTTTGGCCGAGGCGGTGCCACCGACCTGAGCTGTGTTTCTCGTTTTCAGTCCCAGAAGCGAGACAACACCGTGAGACTGATTTTCACCAGAGCGCGCTTCGGCGAGCGATCGTGCAAAACTCTGCAGGATAAACGCACGGGACGATGGAGATGTAGAATGACCTCTGCAAAAAGCAAGAGTGTCGCGGAAATCTGGATTTCCGAATATCCCTGGCCAGGTGTGCGCATGCCCAGAGACTGTTTCTGTTCCACGCTCGCCCAGCCGCTAGTCGTATCGGACCTAACTTCATCCGTAGTGGAGGTGAACTTTACAGTGACCAACATGAACATAACGCAAGATTTTAGTGATTTTTATTTCGAAGGGGAGTACGAATTTGTCCCCAAGCCAGAGGGTGCAGACAGTCTGTGTTCCGCAACTAGAGACGAGAGAAAACTTAGGGGATCTAGTGGAGAGATTGCTTTGAGAAACAGTGAACTGCAGGACATTCACGATGAACGTAGTGTCCAGAGAAACGTCTGTGTCAACTATCCTTGGCTCATAGAACCTATCGACCCCTTGAACAACTTCCTCTATTTAAAAATACGTGGGTTTCAGCTGACAGATATCCGACAGCATTGTGACGTGCTCAATCGCATACTCGTGTACACGGGAACGAGCCTCCGGGAGCCCAGTGTTATCTGTCCGTCGGAACAAGAGTACGATGTAGTGGAAGTTTTCTCCGATGGATGGAACCGCAGCAGTAGCGGTCTACTGGAGGTACACCATGCCCGCAGCTTCTTGCTCGAGTTCCTGGAAAGAGAGCCGGGAAGTTTCTTCATTACCTGGATGGAAGTTTCCAAACGACCACTTCTCTCCAGCTCTTATGTCAGCAACCCTCCTCTTGATTGCCCTTACAGGTATGTACTTCATTTTTAATACGTTAGCAAAGAAGCTGTAACTGACAAGTTGCGGTGCTATCAGGCTGGGAAATGAATGGGGTTGCTCTTAGGAAAGCCATAACAAAAGGAGTCAAATTCTTATATTCAAAGGTTTCAGAATCAGTGCTGTAGATTTAGGCGAGGGATTACTGAACTTTGCATCACCTGGAGTTTTCAGTCAAATATTACGAACATTTTACTATGGTTACACACTATAGTGGGTGTAAAAGAATATACAGAGGATGCCATAAATGTTTACACACTTCAAGCAAAGAAAAAACTGTGTTAACATAACAAAATTGAATTCATACATACAGAAAATGATGAGCACTAATCATCTTAGACTTTTATAGTTACAACAGTTGCTCAAAATACCCACCATCGGCGTCGATACACTTCTGAGTACGTTGAACTACTGATTGATCAACATTTGCGAAAGTGTCCTCAGCACATGCCGTTTCAATTTCTTCCCGAAGTGTTGTCAGTGTAGCTGGTTTTCTACGCTATACAACATCCTTAAGAATTCCCCATAGGTAGAAGTCTAACGGAGTTAGATCTGGAGAACGCGGTGGAAACTTAATCGGACCTCTTAGTCCTATCCAGTGCCTTGGAAGATTGTCATCAAGGTGTGCATGTACATCAAGGTGGTGCGCCATCCTGTTGGGAATAAAATTCCTCATTTCCACAGAGTGTATGAATGGCAAGTAAGACCGAAGTGCATATCATGTTAGGTACACTGGGCCAGTTACTGTTACTTCGAAAAAGAATGGTCCAATTAGACCCCTAGATGACAACCAACACCAAACATTAATTATAGGTAAATTAACAGCCTTTTCCAAAATAACAAGTGGATTGTTTACACACCAGTAGACACAGTTATGCCGATAACCAGTTCCGATCTTCTTAAATTGTGCCTCATCGGACCAAAAGTATCATCCTCTTGCAGCATGTTCCGAAACCACTCACAGTACTGCATTCTCCGCATGCATGCAAAAGTCTTGGGATGAAAACTTTCAACTTTGTTGTTTTGACAATACGACGTACGCTGGCTCTGCTAATCCCAGTCTCACGTGCTCATTGCTTTGTAGATTTCTGCGGCGGGTGCTCAAAACGTTCCAAAACCATAGCTGAAGAGGCGGGACTTGTTGCTGTGCGAAGTCTCCTAGATCTGTCCTTGTGAACATCGCATACGGTACCATGAGTCTCACATTGGTCTCGAATCCTTGCAATTGTTACTCGCGTTGGCGGTTCTGTTTTGTACACACGTCTCCATTGCCTTTGAACTTCAACAACATTCTCGGTTTTCCAATACAATTTCAAAACTGTTTTCCGCTGTTCAAACGACAATCTTGGTTTTATTTGTTCATTGTTGTTTTACCTGTCACATAGCAACGCTGTCATAACGTAATGTGTGTCATATATGTTTACAGAACATCATACTACACATTACTGTTGTTTTTCGGTCCAATTTTTAAGCTTATTAAACAGATATCTACATGTTTTGGCACCCTCGGTGTGTTATAAGGTTCCGTGCTAGGTAGATGGGCACAAAGTAATCATATGTTGTGAGGGAACGTTGGTTTTCATGGCCGGAGTCGCAGATATCATTAGAGATATCTTCCGAGCTGCTCTTCTGGAGCCACTGTTTTACTTCTCTCCTAGCTTTTGTGATCCATATTGCCTACGTCCTCTTCCCAATTTTAGAGACGCTAGCACGTAAACAATTTTTATCTGGATATGGAATTATTAACAACATATAATCACATGTTACCCATCTACCTTTCACACTGCCACGGGTGACTGAGGTCGTTAAGGCACAGACTCGTAAGCGGGAAGTCTGCAGTTCGATTCCAACCAGGACCATTCTCCCTGACTGGTTTTTTTTCAGGTTTCCTCAGTCTTCATAAATTGCAAATGCCGGGAGGTACCCAAAACTTAGTCTTGGAACGTTTCCTTCCTTAAAAAAGAAACGGTTTCTCAATGTATCATTTCCTCTCATTTATCATCAGTGTCCATCGCCTGTGATGTCTCAGTAGTACACCCGGCATAAGAAATCACTAAAAATTGCAACTTTTGTTTTGAAAATGGTTTTTATTATTAATTATTTTGTTAAATAATTTAATGTACTTCAAAAATTATTACAATGATTCAAAGTTTTTTACATTTTGTTAAAATGTAATGTATTCCTTTATATGCATTCAAATTGTTTATGCTTTTGTAATTCTGGATGCCCTCTTTCAATAGAGTGTTCCATTTATGTTGCTTACCCAAATGAACTATTTTTCCGGTACATCAAATATTTTTTTCTTCAAAAAAAAAAAAAAAAAAAAGCTTTTTAACATTATGGGAGAGTTCTTGCTGAAGTTATACTTTTTTGTATCTTCATTTATTTAGGAGATAGGGAATGGAATTACATTGTTTTAAATGATACCACATTTATTTTATTCAAGAATACAGTTACTCTCTCCAAGAATAATTCAGAAATGTATCACATTGCACCATTTTGATTTTAGAGGGCAAAAAAAAAAAAATTAAACTACAAACTTTAATCTATTTTTTAGAATTTACGAGGGTATGTTCATAAGTTTCCGGCCAAACCATTTTCCAGGAATGATAAAAAAATAACTATATTTCCCTTTTCGACATAGTAACCCATTATTGCAATACACTTTTCACATCCTTGAATTAACATTTCAATCACCCAACCCCAAATAGCCAGAAGCCTTGTCTGCAAAATAAACATAAACAGCATCCATCTCTTCTTCGTCACACTTAAATTGCCTTCCTCGAAGATCCTTCTTGAGTTTTGAGAAGAGGAAATAGTCACAGGGAGCTAGATTTGCGCTGTAGAGTGGATGGTCCATCTCCTTGAAGCCACATTTCTTCACAGTTTCCTTTGCAACAAGAGCTGTATGCACAGGCGCTTTGTCGTGAAGAAAGCGCACACTACCACTCAGCTTTCCTTGCATTTTCTCTTTGGTGGAAGCACGTAGTCTGTGCAATAGCCCAGCATAGTACTCCCCATTTACTGCGGTGTTCCTCTCCTTCAAGTCAATAAAGAGTATTCCTTCACAGTCCCAAAAGATTGTGATCATGATCTTATTGGTTGACTGAATGATCTTGACCTTCAGAGGCGGTGCTTCGCCAGGTTTACGTCACTCCATTGATTCTCTTATGGACAAGGGATCATAGTAGAAGATCATAGTTTCATCTCCTGTAACAATGGTTTGCAGAACTTCTCTCTCGTTGCCAGGCAGAGCTCCAAAAATGCCTGACAACAGATGCCTGACAACTCTCTCGTTGCTGCTTTTGAACTGAGGGAAGAAATCTAGGCACCCATCTTGCACTAACCTTATTCATGTTTAAATGTTCATGAATAATTCTAAGAACCGTTGTGTCTGTAGCTTTGAGCCGCCGATCTTCCATAATTTCTCCTTTCAAATAGCGATGTTTTCAGGAGTAAGCACCTCCAAGGGCCCACCTGCGCGTTCGTCTTCAATGCTTTCTCGCCCATCCGAAAAATTTGGTCCATTCTTTTACGGTAGAATATGAGGGGGATGCTTCTCCATATACACCATCCAATCGCCGTTTAATTTCATTTGGATTAATTCCTTCTTCTGTGAAGAACTTAATAACAGCTCGATACTCCATTTTTGAACATGTTACGATCTTCTATACATAGCCTTCTTTATGCAAGTATGTCTGAACAACTGAATACAGTGGAGCGGAAGTTGCAACTGCAATTATAAACTTAATAGATAAGGTATGACATCAGATAAGGGTAAGGCGATAAACATTATCAGCGAGGCCTGAAACTTATGGACCTACCCTCGTATACTGTGATTCCTCACTTTAAGAAAGTTTGGATCCGTAGGTTTCTCTGCTTTTCTTAATCAACCTACATTACCGGGAATTTCTGCCACTTTTTGCTATAGCAACACTACTGTGTGATGTTTCAGGTGTCCAGAACTGAATGCTTGCATAAGCGTGGCCCTGTGGTGCGATGGCTCCAGACACTGTCCTTCCGGTTACGACGAGGATGATGTCAACTGCGTAGCGCTGTATCAGCGAGTGCCACTGCTGTACATAGGCATAGGAGCAGGTGCCTTGAGCATGCTGTCGCTTCTCATTGCCGTGTCGGCGGCGGGCATCAAGTGCCGGCAACAGCAGAGGAAACGCCGTCGCAAGATGCAAGTCAGCAACGGAGATGCCAAGCGTTGTTATGCGCCAAATCCACATCACGACATGTTCCTGGATAAAGACAGTCTCTGTTGACAATACCCACCACCGTAAACTTTCACTCATGCCAAGCGGATGTAGTGTCTTGATGGCCTTTGTGTTCCCATTCTCCTGCTTTCTCCTTCTGGATTCTTTTAGCAGCTCTCAATAACGAACATTTGAGAGATGTCTCAAAAGTTTCCCACTCAACCATGTAAAAGCTTTTGTTGATACAGGAGGTAACGGCTTATTCTGAGTTCCGTTAGAATCACCAAGTTTAGGGTTTTGTGATGGATACTTCAGGACTTAACGACCAAGGTTCAGATAATCCAAAGACATGGATAACAGCATCAGTCAGCAATGTTGAATAGTTTCTTGCTCACAAGCTTGTGAAGTATCTTAAAAATATAAACATTGTGCAACCATATTAAATTAAGTATATGAACTTATCAGAAGCCACAGATGAAACTATCCTACACTTCTGACATTGATAGAGGCTCCATTTCGTCCAGTATTTTAACGTTTCACACACAAGATGAAAGTAATTGAAAAGAACATGCCAAAATATCTCTGTATTCCTGAAAGCTTCGCATTAATTTTTATTAATAAATTTATTTACTTATTACAAAATGTATGCGACTCCATACTCGGATGAAATATTTCCAAATATACCAGATGAATCGTCCAAAATAACCATCGCGAATATTTCTGAAAAGAATAGTATTGCTGTTTGCACAGACAATTATCAATGAAGTCCATACACGATTCCAATGATTATTAGAAAGTGTATCTCTAGCACAAAGATACATTTTTCCACTGAAACTGTACCTATCGACTTACTAGATGAAATTGGAATATCAATATAGTTTTTTGACTTCCCATTACTGACAGGACAAAAACCACTTGAAGATCCAGTCTCAAGTGACAGCAGATAGAGCCGGACTCCGAGGTCGCGAACGGAAGATAAGAAATGCTTGTAACAACGTACATGTTACATATACGTATATATACATATGGTTAACGTAACGTAACTTAACCTGTGCGTTGTCCTCCGTAACTTTCTGGGTGCAATATGTTGTTCCTTATTATAAAACGTATTATTCACTTTTTACAACAGGTTGTCTTATTAGAATTTGTAATTAATTTATGTGTGTGTATACACACACACACACACACACACATATATATATATATATATATATATATATATATATATACACACATTAAGCATAAAGCTAACCTCCGGTAAATCCTAGAAACTGTTGGATCGAGTGATTTTCTGCGGTTCGCTACGGCCTAACGGCCTACGCTCGCTTCCTTTTCGTAAATATAAATTGATAGGAGCGGGTAAATCACTGCAATGGTGGCAAATCTCCTTTGATTTCTGGCGGTCCTAGGGGTGTAGTGGTAAGCATACTTGCCTTCTAAACCCAAGGTCGCGGGTTCACACCCAGTCAGGATCGTTGGATTTTTCGGGCGTAAAATGCTAAGTGTGACTTCTTTTGAAATGTAAGTAAAGCCGTGGATCTCGTGCCGTACACTTACGGCACGAAAAAGAACCTCAAGACTGAAAGAAGAGGCCTCTGAGCAAAATTTATCGGTCACTTCACACCCTGAATTGAATGGTACGCTGATGACCTGAGATGTTAAAGAACGTCCGTAAATAAACCAAACCAACAAAATCCTTTGATTCCAGCAGATAAAAAAATCGTAAATATAAATTTATAGCGGAATGGTGTGTGGTACTATGTTAGCGAGTAAAGCATAGTAATGGCAGTTATTCATCCTTAACTCCAAAAGAAAATATATAAAAAAGAAGTCAGGACATGAGGTTCGAACCCTTTATCTTTACACTGCTGGCATGACGCTCTAACCATCTGAGCAATCGAGCCGTTGTGTTAACATGCTGTGTTATCTAGCTTTATCTGTGCAAGTCACTGCCCTGGGCTTTCTCCGAATGGCTCGGGACTAGAGCTCCAGTGAATTTGTCCTGTCTATAACGAAAACTGTTTTTTGCACGATTCTAGGCCAAGCAGATCAAGAAATATCGACATATATAGGGCTCAGACTTTCAGATCGTTTTTAGAGAATTCTCATGATCATTAGGCAAAAACAGTACTTTGTACTTTATCCTGAATGTGCCTAAAATTCTGAGTCATACAATACTGGAAATGTACCGCACATAAATTCAGTGAATTCTTTAGAAGAAAAAGAACACTGGTAATCACGGTAGGCAGGAATGTGCGTTACATTTCCAGTCTAGTACTTAAACAGTTAGAGAAATTGAATTAGATGAAGACGGCTTTTCTGAAAGGTGTTTTAAGAATGGGGATGGGTCCAGCAAATTCCGAAATCTTTGGGTAACTTTATAGCGAGATTATGGGTAACATTTGGATTGCAGAGCAGGAAAACAAGGGGGCAGGGTTCCAGGAAAATTGAGAAACGCTTGAGAGACATTAATAGGCAGCTGACTCTTTTGCAGTGTGCAGAAAAAGTTTCGCTTGAGATACAATCAGTGCTGAAAATTGAATGTGGGAATGGAACGTACATCCGATGGTCAAACTCAGCAATCAGGGGGTGCTAGGTTTAGGTTAGACGCGTGGCGGATGAATTAAGTAACAGGCAGAGAGAATACGATAATCTTCCCTATATTTGCAGAGAAAGAATCGTGGGAACATGTTCTGGAATGCTGCAAGTGGACGGATGAATGAAGGAAAAGATATCTACCGACCCCGTTTGCTAAATTGAGGAGAAAGCAGTGGCTATGCTAGACTTTGCTGGCAGATAGGAAGAAGGAGGAGGGAGTAGGTAAATTGTTAAATAAAGTGAGACAGTTCAGATCGGAAGAGACAGACTTAGATGTGTAAATGTCACGTAACTCAAACTATTGACCTAGGAATGTACAAAAAATCATTGGCATTCTAATCTCATGTAGTTTAGTTTTCATAAAGTCAATAGCCACAGTTTCATTTGAAAAAAATAATTTTGTGCTAGAAGTACACTTTGTAATACTTCTGCAATTGTTGTATGGGCTACATGGATGAGCCCTTGTTTGAACTACAATTCGGTGAAAACAGCACATCAATGCATTTCTAGTCTCAGAGATATCCAAGTTGGAAAGTTTTAGAAGATACATTCTGTGTAATACACATGCCGGTTAAAATTGCAACACATTGCGCGTGTTCATCACAGCCATTCGTAAATTATATGTGTCTTCTCATTCGATTGTTTGACGAGGCCTTTGGGATCCTTCCCGTCTGTGTGTTGGTTCTACATCGATTCACTGATACCGTAATCCTTTCGCTGTTGAAGCACTTCTTCCAACTCGAGCACAAATTTATCGGAATGTTATCTTGTACTCTCAGTATTCCACAATTCTCCCTTGATTTAATTCAGACACCTGCTGGTATTGCTGATGTATTTTCGACGAGTCACATTCGTTTCTTCTGAGAATATACTGGGTCGGTTTAACGCGTCTCTTATGGGCATTGCAATTTTAATTGTCCAGCAGTGTAATTGGTGCTGTGGGCGTCTAAGGCAATGTCTTTCTCAGAACATTAGAAGAAAAAACTGTAGAAAAACAGGGCCAGCCAATATTTCATCCAGAAGCAAAAATTCGTGTTGAGGTTACAGATTTTCAGGATGCATCTTATTTCATTGAAATATTTTCATACCCATTTCTTATTTTCATTAAGCTCCAGAACAAACTTTTTATGAGCACCGTTTGTATCCGTGTTTCTGGTCAATAGAATGTGATTTAGCTCAGCACATGGGTATCTAGACTTTCGAGAAACCTCCGTTTCAAGGCTATATATATATTGTATTAGAGGATCAGCTGAGCAATGCTTTAAAGAATTGAGGTCCAAGGTAGCCTTGGGATTATATTCAGGACTGTCAAAAAAATATTGGTTAAAAACGATATCCTCCTTTTTTTTTTTTTTTTTTTTTTTTTTTTGCCCACATAGAGAAATGATTTTATTTCTTTGTTTTTCTTTTTAGTAGAATACAAGAATGTGGCCAAATGTAAGATTGCTTTACAAATGTGCTGTAATGTAATTGGTCTTTTTCAAATATTTGTATCATAAATTTAATTTTAAATCAAAAGTTTCTTGCATTGTTTTGATGGTCAGCTTTCAATTACTTTAACTTTTGAAGTTCGTTCTCAGAGCAAACTTATTGAAATGCTTAATATGGATTGCAATGATAAGATTTTGGTAGAATTAATTGACTGATTCATCAGAAAATCTAATGTGATCAAACGTATTCTGCACAAAAATTAGGCAACTTCCATTAGAGAAGGTACTTATAGTAGGTGAAGAATTAATGTGTGATTGACGTTTCTACTGCAACGTGTCCGCTCCAGTTATCAGGGCTGCACTCCAAGATCATCAATTTTTTCTTTCTGTTTCTCTATGTTTTCAATCCATATTTATCCTTGGTATAGTACATATTTTTACCCATATGACAAAACTCGCATGACCTTGCATAATTGAACATTTTATCTTAAATATTTTCTACGGTCATGGCTTCAAAATTATTGTAATGGTGGCAAATTTGTTTTAACTACAGTAAAACCTACGTGGTGTCATATAGTGGCAGAAATCATAAGCTGAACTTGGATGCATTAGCGCGAAGGAGTAGCGCGCATGAAAAGGGCACGGGTATGAAAATGTGCAATTTTGGTCAAAAAACCAACAGAACCATTTTTGTGTGATGAATGTTACAAAGCATACCACTAACCTTAATAAAATACTTGCATGCCCAAAATTAGATCAGTGCACGCACTTGAAAATGCCTTGCTACTGGGCAGTCACCTTAACCCCGTAACTGTTGCACCACCGATGATGTCATGCCTCTGACGATAACGTGTTTTTGTTACCTGATTGTACAACCTTCTCGCAGCTGAGTCGCCGACATAAACACGGCCCAAGTGTCAATCACAAACTAATTTCTCGCCTACTAAAACTGGTTGGTCAATTGTATGCATCGAGACTGAATTATTCGGTGGTGGCAGGTATATAATCTTTTCATTCCAAAATAGGTGGACATTGCGAGGGATATCATTGGACACCTTCAGTCTGTACTCTTTGAAAGTGGAATATGCTGCGGAATGGAAAATCATTCTGGAGTGTTTTACTGTTATCGAGAGTAGTGAAGTAATATATCTGTGAAATGGATTTCACAGTTGAAAAATATGTTTTGTGGTGCATAGTCCTCTACTACTACTACTACCCCATCTATCCTACATGATGTGTATGTAAACTTCAACCTTGAGGGGAAAAAATGCACAGTGTTTTATCAGTGAGATATGAATGAATATTGTATCTAAGAATAATTCTAGTGGTTCTAAAACTGCGAAACGCTTCCACTACGCTCACAAATTTTAATAGTCCCGTTTTCTAGAACTTTCTAAATTTCTTATTCCAAAAGCCATATTATTGTACAACAATTGTATTCCTCGTATAATTATCAACTGATGAAAAGTATAAGAATAACGTATGAATCTGATACCTGTTGCTTGATGGTATTATCCCAAAAGTTATTTTTCAAAATTCAAAGCTCCATTTATCTTGCCCCAATAAAATGTTATAATCATAACAATGCCAATGCCTCCTATACTCTACAGAATGCTCAGGGCAAATTAATACAACACTTTGACTTTATCGTGTATTACATAATGAGCTTATAACTGTATAAAGAAAGTTGTCATTAGACCCGCATTGGAGGTATAAGAGGGTTTCTATTTAATTTTAGAGATTCGAAGAAATTGTGAGAAATAGGCTGGCGGCAAGAAAAAAAGTCTGTCTTGTTTAGGAAATTAGCGCTCAGTGTTGAATAAAATGTTAAATGTTAAAATGTTAATTGTGGTCGTGCGCATGCTGTCCAATGCTCTAAGATCCCCTTAACCAAGCGAACCAATCAGAGTTCAGTTCCACAGGCACCCCCACTATACATACCGGCCACCCATTCCAGCCAATCACTGCCTCATCTGCAAGAAGACCGTGTCAAGCACAGCACTGATGATGTCCATAACGGCTGGGATGATGTAGGAGACCACGGTCTTAGAGCCCGGAAGAACTTAAAAGAACTGACGGAAGAGTACCACCAGGAGTGGAACCTGCGGCTCAATTTGACACAACACGAGAAACCTTACCGAGCCCGGACACAGGGAGGAGTAGCAGATTGAACGTTCTTTCTTGATTCGGTGGGTGGTGATGCATAACCATTCTTAGTTGGTGGAGTAATTTGTCTGGTTAATTCCGACAAAGAACGAGTCTCTAGCCTGCTAACTAGTCGCTTCCATGTCCCCTGTGTTAATGGCAATTCCTATGATATTCTCACTAGAATCACCAAAAATGTAATATTCCGAACTGAATTTATTGTTCGACCTCCAATGAGAATGATAATGCCCGGATTACCTACATCCATCATTCCACTGGTGGCATCACTCAGCTGTGAACATCATACACTTAATGGTATGTGTTAGATTTTTCGTGTTGTTCCTTGTTCGGGGGGAAAAAAAATTAACTGTCATGACTTATCCCTCATGGAAATTGCGGATGACAGAGTTTAAACCTGGCGTTTAAATGATTGATTTCAAACAACTACTTCTCATGCTGGAGGAAATGGCTTTCTCTCATAAGGAACGCATGTGGATTAAACACGATGGGGCACCATCTCATGTTTGGCATCGTCATCGTCCTTCACTGTTTGAATAGAATGGACTAGTTTGGCCTACATGATTACATCACCTAAATTCCATAGATTGTTGTGCTATGGGAGCAAAACAATGACAAATAATAATGACTCTAATCTAAGCAGGTATTTGTTTCATAAACTATGTTTATTATTTTTTTTTTTTACAGTTACCGCTCTGAAAAAAAACACTTTCCTTTTTTGTTTTGTTTAAAACTAATGTATATACGTCTCAAATGAAATGAAACTTTATCCCAAACTGCCTATAAAGGATTCAAAACTTATAATAACAACTAGTTAGCAGCTGAATGGAATTACATAATTACCACAATTTCGTTTAGGATTTTAAAACCGTAAACAAATAAATATCCTTTTTGCCTAAAGCTTACAACAATATAAGTTTGCTGCTGACAAACCTTTGAACTATACACTGCTCATTTGCAAGCAGATTTAATCTGCATCATTTAACTGTTCGGTGCCAGAAGTAATAGTAAGTTTCAGAACCACTAGATTAAGAAATTTAGATTGCTCAAACTCTTTAGCCAATCTTTACGACTGGGAAAAATGTGTATTTAATATTAAAGCCTTTCTACTCAACATTCCACACTGTGAATGTAACTGAATCTGTATCACGATGCAAAATAAAGGACAATTTTTTGTACTTAATATTTATTTTACTGAGATGATTGTGTTCCCCAAATATAGAATGATTCAACCGACATTGGAGCTCTTGACAGGCGTATGGCTGTCCGCAGCATAGACCTCTCATTCACTTCGAACATCATTTTACAGACCCTTTTCGACCCGCTGATATAATTAAGCAGCAATCGCTGAGGTTCCATCAGAGAAGATTCATCTCATGATTAGATCCCGAAAGTTCATGCCCTAAAAATCTACCATATATATATTGTCGCGATCTAGCCCTTCTCAACTGCACAAAACTTATCTCCTCTCAAACCTACGCTGGCCTGGTAGCATGCATTCCTCCGATGAGTACAACTAAACCATAGACATTAAAAATAAAGAGAATGTCACTGGATCATTACACAAATACACTTGTGCAACACTGGTCATTTACAATTTATTCAATGATACAACAGTTTCATTTTACAGTACCTCACTTCCTTGTTCATCTCACGAACAGGTGGACAGGATTCTAGGCACGCCTTTCTAGCATGACTTCACACTCAAGATTCAACTAAAAAGTGACGTCAAGCCTAGCTATGCCTACCTCCCGCTACTCCCATCACCCATAATTGTCATTTCAACTGTTGCCTTCTCTCTACTCTGCAATAATACGTTGACAATGCAGTCTCTGTCATCTCGACAATGCTTCTCTTCATTGTCGACGTGTAATTGCTTGATAATGCCACAATATGCTCTTAAAAACCTCAAAATATGCACTATTAAATTGAAATAATTAATGTCCCTTGACAGTAGAAAGGACGAATTAAAGTTACATTATTCCTTAGAGGTTGAAACAGAAGTGATCCCGTTGCCAAAGTTCTCTGATGAATTCGAGTTCACAACCATCACTTTGCACAAATTTTCAACTGAAAACCTTTGTATGTTTTCCTGCAAAACACTTTTGTAACATGAAAAACTTTGCTATACGTCACAGGAGGATATGGGGGTATGATGTTTAACTACTCCACAGAGGGGAATGAGTCCCTTGTTGTAACAGATAGGCTTCCTTCGAGAATATCCCCAATATCTCAGATCTAATGAGAGTTTTTGAAATTATATTATACACGTCTCTTTGACTTTTGTCCTATATTACCAGGAACAGATTTTTAGTTTGCAGATTGTTTCTTCAAAAATGATTCATTTAGGGAAGTTCCTACAGCTTCCAGTGACATGATGGCTGGTGGTAAGTACAAAAAATGAGTTAAAACAAGCACGTCTTTTAACTCATTGCGTGATAGAATATTTTGAACTGTTTCTATTGATGCAGCATCATTCGAGTCCAATGAATTAACAACCTCTTTGACTGATTGTATGTGCTGAGCATAATACAAGGCAACATTCTTCATCGAGTTAAGACTGGCGCAGGTGAAAATGGAATACTGTTACGTGCTCAGGCATCAAGAGTCACAAAATTAGAGAAAATCGCTAAATGTAATTAACGGATGAAATATTTTATATTCTTTCGAATTATTGCAAATGGCAATGTAAATATACCAGGAAGAACGTCACATAAGGACAATGGGGTAGGTGCAGTTTCTACAAATCTTTTGTTAATCTTATTCCGGGAAATTTTAGACACACAATGCATATGATTCCTAGAGTAAAATAATGTCTAGATGGTTGAATGGCGTCACTTTGACCTTTGAAATTATTGGGCGTCTAGGGAAAGAATAAAAACAAACAGAGCAATCTCTCACGAAAGGGGTGTGGAGCTAAAACCGCCACTTTCGGTATTTAAAAATGGGCAATAAGGTCGACTCTAGAGAGAAAAGTTAGAGAACGACGCTAGAGAGGACCTAGAGAAGACACGCATCGCATTGGGCCGAGATAGAAGGGACTAGGCCAGGGACTTAGCCGTCCCTGCCCCCGTGGCCCAACCGAGCTGCCGGAACACCAAGACCGTCATCAATTATTTGGCTTCTGCACTGAGGTTGTCTGCGGTACAGAAAGAGCCGTACTATAATTTTTATTGTTAACCGGGTCTCCCTGGTGGAGTTCATTTTCTGTTTACACATTTATAGGGAAATCAGGTTAGTATCTCTCTTAATGCCGTACTGAACACATTGTAGAGCGATTTATTGCACAGCTGTACCGCTCTCATCTTTCTCGCTTGCAATTATTCGTTACATTTATGCAACTGAGAAGTTATTCCATCACAAATTTCCTAGCACTGTCTCGCGCAGATCGGTACAAGGTCATTCACCAGGACTATTGAGAGCTACAGTACTTCTCTTATCCTCTCTATTCCCTGATATTCGTAAGCTCAAGGTAACCTGCATTCATTTCACTAATGAAGAGCTTAAGTGAATGGGTTGAGGAGAAAGTTTTTGACTGCTTGAAAAGAAGTAAACCTATAACAAAATTCTAAATAGATATTTCTGTGAGGTGAATATGCCATTTAATTTGTATAACTTTTTTCACTTCTATATATTGAAATTCTTTATGTGATTTTTAAAATGCGTAAAAAATAGCAGAAAAAATCATAACGATCCAAACAGGCATAAAGAAAAGTCGAAATAAAAACTGACCCTACCGACCCCAAAAGTGCGAAAACATGTTCATTTCTACCTGACTCTTAAATCTCTTAATACAAATGCTATTCAAATATATTTACAATTGCTGTACTCTACAGCTACTTTCTGACCTTTAAACTGTTCAAAAGTAGCGTTGCACATTTTATTATTTCTCCCCCCCCCCCCAGTCTGTTATACATTATAAAAAATTCTCTGGATGCCAAAATTAAATGCCACCGTCTTTAATATTTATAACAATAACATTTATAGAATCAGAAGATTTCCACTTAACCCCTTGAGTTGAGAAAGAGCTTGAATAAAAATTAATTCTGTTGAAGTTCCTTTAATATCAACAGTCTAGTGAATGTGCTACTTAAAGTAGAATGAGAAGATGTTTAAAATATCACAAGTAAATTGTCAATTTGTTATTCATTAATGAGATCAGTAAATCGACCGCCTCCTCCCCTGATTATATTTCCAGCAATAACTCAATAGAGGTTCTCTAAGAGAGTCCTTAATCCGTTTCTTCGTTGAAAAAATTAACTTATTATATCAGTCATAATTCGGAAGCTTGACAGAAAAATAAAAACATCTCGAGTCGGAAGTGCTCTTTTCTTAATAAAAGAGCATCAGCAGCGAAGCGTAGTCTTTTGTTCAGGGTACGTTAAGATATGTGATGTCTAACTTTAATGGAAACTCTACTTTATGTTAAATGTACCTCGTAATGGCTTTGTAACGTTATGCAATTTTTTCATGTTCAAAATTAAAGCATTGTTATTACCAATAATGAGTGATTATTAAATTAAGTTAAAATATTAAAAAAATAATATTCTATGGCTCAACCTTCAATTCGAAATTAATTCTGCATGTTTTAATAGAAATTTTACGTCCGTTTCTGAGCAATTTTAGTAACATACGCTGTAGTTGACAATTACCTAGAAATTGAGGGGAAATGAGTTACCAAGCACGGATTGATAAGTCTGGTAAATTTCAACGAAATGGCGCGAAACTTTAAGCGGCATGAATGTTGGTAAGCATGATTCTTGTAAAGATTTGTTCAAATTTTCAAACATATGCATGGCGCAGTTCTTTGTTGGCAGCTATCTTACGTGATAACACGTTAGGTAGAAATGGATAAAGACGAATGTCCTGCAGTGATAAAATATTTACACACACACATAAAACGAGCTGAAGGAAATTCATGGGGACTCTGCACCAGCATTCAGACGGTCCTGGTAGTGTAGTGGTAACCAAATTTGCCTCATAAACCCAAGTTCAATCCCGGCTAGGGTCGATGGATTTTTTCCGTCGTAAAAATCCTAAGTATGGCTTACTTCGGAAGGGAAGTAAAGCCGTGGGTCGTACATTTACGGCATGTAAAAGAGCCTCAAGTCTGAAAAAAGAGGCCTTTGAGCAAAATTTATCGCCGTTTCACGCCCTGAATTGAATGGGACGCTGTTACCTGAGTTGTTAAAGAGCGTCCATAAATAATCCAAATACTATTGATACACGCATTACGCACTTTACTAATAGGTGGAAAAACGATCCTTTCATATCATTATTTTATTGCATCAAACTCTTGCATGCGTCAGTATGGTAACGTTGCATAACTTGCGCGAATTAATGTGAACAATCGGGTAAATTTAACTTTATAAGTTATTCAGTGCCAATAACTGCTTTCCTCCAATTCTAAACCACATTATTAATACCCATTGTTGAGATAGTTAATTGTAGTTATTGATTGTACTAGATTTGCTTGTGTTTCTAGTGGTTTTAACATTTTAATTAGCAAGTATATTTTTATTTATAATAGAATATCACACGTAAGAAGAGAAGTAAGGCCATAACCCTCCATGAATTTAGTAATGTGATTGGGAGACAGATAGAAGCTAAATGAATGTAAGTTTGGGTGTTGTTAATAATATAATTAGCAGGTAAAATGGGATTGGATCAATTTCATCTCAAAGGAAATGACGATGTGACCGAAAACGAAAAACGGCCAGGAAAAATGATGCCTGTCGAATCAGAACCAACAAAAACAATCCTTAAAAGAACAGTTTTTAGTTTACAAAAAGATTTGGAGGCTACAGGGGCGAAAATCGATACTTCAACAGTGCGTAAGCGGCTTCTAGAAGCTGGAAGGAAAGCTCAAAGACTGGTCCGAAAACAGTTTGACATGTCCTATGAAGAAAAAGAGATCGGCATGGCCTAGCAAATATCAGAAATGGACACAAGAAGATTGGGGAAGGGTCATATTTTCTGGTGAAGCGTAGGGGTTGAACGTCTCGCATGTAAGGAGAAGCGATGGAGAGGAAATCTTGCCGAAGTACATCAAACACATGGTAAAGTTTCCCCAAAAGAAGATGTTTTGGGGCTATTTTGCATTCACAGACACTAAATGTTTAATTTCTATTGGTAGAATGATGAACAGCAACAAGTACATGCCAATTTTAGAGAAAAGAGCCGCCCCAATACTGAAGAGATTGGCAGAAGAACTGAACATTGAAAAGGCGATTTTCCAGCAAGACCTTACCCCATGTCATATATCGAATAATGTTCAAGACTTTAAAGTTTTCAGTGTTTGAACTGGCTTGGAAATTTACCGGATCTCAGTTCTATAGAGAATCTTGGGCAATTAACAAGAAACGGACAAGGAAAAGGACTGCACCACCAAAGAAAAGATCATTTGTGCTGTGATAAAAGTGCAGTTTCATGAACACAGAAATAAGTGAAATGTGTAACTCATTTACTACGCGCAAACGAGTGAAAATGGTAAATTAAGGTCAAGAATGAGAACATTAAATACTTAAAAAATACTGTTTAGTACAAATTAATTGAATTTTTGTTAAGTAATTAAAAAATAGGACAACTTCTTTGTTCACAAGGGTGTATTACCATGATCTGAAAACTAACAGCCAAGAAGAAAGAGGAAAATATTTAACTCGCTCTTTCATGATTCAAAAATATCTATTTTGAAACTTCTAAAATTCTTTTAAAATGTTTATAATAACTTTAAAATTAAAAAAAAATTCTTAAAACGTAAAAAAGGCCTAAAACTTTAAAATATCGCAAAATACCCAAAATAAGGTAAAATATTGCATTTCTGTAACCAGAATGTATATGTATGTATATGAATGTATAATATTCTGGTTATATAATAATGTATATATTTACGGAAATTGTATAGGATACAATCAAAACAAAAAACAAATCAGAATCCTAGTACTGGTGATCCCTTCCATTTACCAAACGTCTCGCAAAAGAATTTGCAGCAAGGGCAACCCACCTAAGCACTGGGGGTTTGTGAGAGGGTGAAAACTTTGAAACGGATCCAAAAGCGAGGGTTGGATCGAATTCGCGTAATCTTCCTGGCACAACTTGTTTCAATCTGTATACGTTAAACAAGATGAGCTGGGGAGAAAACGCTGCCAAATGTTCATCGAATTATCCAGTCCATTTCCTCTCTGATTTGTTGCCGTGCCATCTCTCATCCCTTTTATCTTTATGTATTCTTACCACCCATTCGAAAGTTCACGTGAAATTTGACAATTTGCTCTCGCTGCAGCGGAGACTTCAGTTTGGGCAATGAGCCGATCTGATCCTTCGGTTTTATTCAAGTCTTCAGGTCGTCAACGGTATCCCTAGGCGACGGAAATTCCCCGGTGTGAAAGGGGGAACAGTCCCCTGCTCTCCACGTTAAAGAAAAAGCTCTTTGCAATTTGTCTTTTTTTTTTTTTTATCATACCTATCTTTTTAAACTTAAACACGCAAGATTTATTACGACTCCCAATTATCAGAAAAAAAGTTGAAGAAGAAGAAGAAAGAAACTGCTCCCGTGGTGTGCAATACATTTTTACAACAGTCGAAATTAAGGACAAAAGAACTAAAAATTACATTTTTGTTCCTGGCGCATTTGCAACAAACATTTGCCAATCGACGCTAAACTCATTTTCAACATTTCCTGAACATTTAATAAAGACACCACTAGATTAAAATATTAGCACATAATTTGTGATTTATTGCGGTCTTTACTATTTAGATGTGTTTCATATAGAGGCTTCACAACGGAATATTTATCCAAAATTACTGCATACATACACTTTTAGCGAATTCAGAAGGAATGTAAGCTATTGTGGTTGTACCCATAGATAGCGTTTTTGAAAATCTATCCAAATCTGCATCGATCTTATCTATTAGGCACCTACAATAAAAAAATAAACAAAATGTCTATATATATATATGCCCTTTAACGCTCTAGCGGTAGCAATTTTTTGTTTTTTCTCAACGAAACGCGGCATATAACCATCAATTAACAACCAGTTCGTAGAGGACGTTAATCACCAAATTTGGATCATTGGGGGTGGGGGTTAACCTAAAGCAAACATTTTTAAAAATTTTGAAAAAAACGATCTAGCTGCCGCAATTGTTGTTGTTTCTCAACAAAATTCCATAGATTTATTTAAAATAAATTGATTTAAGTATTTTTCGAAAATGATGGCAATCGGGAGGTATACCGGAAAAACGAGAAGGGGTTAAAGCAAAATTTTAAAACCGCGCTAGCGGTCGTAATTTTAACTGTATTTAAAGAAAATAATATGCGATTGAAATAAAAAATAAAAATAGTTTCCCAAAAGCACTAAAATTAGACTATTACAAGGGGGGTTACCCTGAAACCCAACATTTAAAAATCGCTCTATGGTGTTAATATATATTTTATTTCGCAATGAAACTCCATACATACCCTTTAATAGTATAAGAAAAATAGCATCTGAAAACTAGAGAATTTAGGTCATTAGGAGAGGGGGTTCACTTGAAACCCAAAATATAAAAATCGCTCTAGCAGAACCAACAATTGTTTTTCACAACAAAACTCGGCGTATACAATTTAAATCAAAAGGGAAAAATAATTTGTGAAAATCAGTGAAACCGGACTATTACAAGGAGCAGTTACCCAAAATTTAAAAATCGCTCTAGTGGCATTAATTTTTTTTTTCGCAACGAAACTCCGTATGTTGCATTTAAATAAAATATGAAAAATAGTTTCTGCAAATCAGCGAAATCGAGTAATTAGGAGTGAGGGTTTACCTGAAACCCAAAAATATGGCTTCCTTCGGAAGGGAAGTACAGCCGTGGGCTCCGTGTCGTACATTTACGGCATGTAAAAGAACCTCAAGCCTGAAAGAAGAGGTCTCTGAGTAAAATTCGGCGGCCGTTAATTGAATGAGACGCTGATGATCAGAGATGTCAAAAGAGCAACCGTAAATATGTCAACTTACAATAAACGTGAAAGGCAAGACAATCCCATTATTGAATTAGCTTTCAGGCTACTGACAGCTGCACAACCTTACCCACTTTCTTTCCTTTTCAAACCGCTATCCATGAATGTCTCTATTTAGAAAATAAAGATATGAAAAATGTATAAGGAAATATCTGGGCTATAGGGAGGATGCTGAGGTTTTTCAGCCATATCCCTAAAGTATATTTCTTACTGGTTCGGAAGTGTGGGGGCAATTATGCTGTACAGTTAAGTTGCTTGTGTTATGTGTCGCCTGAATTCGGATGCTTATTGCAACCGTAAAGAAGAAATAGTGTCACCGCGCGTAAAGTGGTATTTTTATTTTTATTGAAACCATATACAAGGATACTATATTTAAAACTGACGGCAATAAGCACTAATCTGTGTTAAAAGAGATGTTGCAAGGGATGCCCCTCGGCGGCAATGCGTGGCCGGCATTTGCGTAGAAAACTCCCGTATTTCATCTAATTATCCTCCTTTAGAGCACGGTTAGGAACATGTTTCTTGACCCTGAGAGATTCTGTCTTTCGTAACTTTTAACAAATTGGCGAACGGTTTCTCTACCTGGAACACGAATGCCAGAATATTTTCTTGGAAATCGCTTTACCACTTCTCTACAGGAATTCGTGTGCATTGTAGATGCTCCAGGTGCGGGCTCTGCGGACCCTGAGTGCCCGTGGTACCTCTGACGTACTAGAGGGAGCCGGGCCGGACTTGATTCGAGCCCCTCCCGGAAGGGAGTTGTCCGGTTTGGGTTGGACTCGGCTTGGCAGTGAACCCGTCACTCACGGGGAATTGAGGACCTACGATGGCGGCGTGTCCCAAGGGAGTGCCTAAGGCGTGTACCCTGGGGGCCGGTGCGCCGGAATCGCCGTTGTTGGTAGGATGGGTGGTGGCTACCTTAATGCTGGGGTGACTCACCTCTTAAATACGAGTAGGTCTAAGCTAGTATGACCTATCCACCAGTGAGAATCTGGAAGCTAAGGGAACTTAGCGCGCCTGGGCGACGCAATCGTCTGCAGCCGAAAGGCGGGTCGGTTTAGGAAACAAGGTACCGTCCTAATGCAAAAACCCACGGGTGGACAGACCTCTGTGTTGCACCCCTGGACCCAGGGCTTAGTAAACCCGACGCAACCTGTAGATAAAACCGCTTCTTTAAGATTTTATTTATGTAATGACATAACGAATGCACCGAATAACACACGAACGCATAACTATTCTAACATTCTCCCAATACACAGCCACACTCTGCCGGCCCGTAACTGAAATAACCTACCGTATATGTGGACAATTTTTAAAAATTCTTACGTCGATAGCAATCCAAAGCATAGTAGCTTACGAACTTTCTAATGGGGGAATAAGAAAAGAGAGAGAGAGAGAGAGAGAGAGAGAGAGAGAGAGAGAGATAAATATGAATATGCATCTTATATTTAGCGACAAACATTCAAGAGAGTTCATTCTTGAACATACCGATTGATGGTTGTATCTGCCTTGGAGGCTTGATGATCAAAACTTGATCACTTGTTGTGGGCTCTATTCAACTTGTAACAACTAGCCCTTCAACTGTGATAATGGAGTAGTACGTCGTCTTGTTCAAAAATGGAATCGTCGCTGCCTTTGTCAAGTTGCTGTAACATAGATACATCTGGTTAAACTCTGCAATCAGGGGCTCGCTTGGTTTAGGTTAGGCGCGTGGCAGACAGAGAGGATACGACAATCTGTTCTATATGTGCTGAATGGAAGGGGACGGAAGAATGGAGAAATGGATATCTACCGGCCACGTTTGTTAACGGGGAGAGAGGGCAGGGGCAGTGCTGGACTTTGCTGGCAGATAGGAAGGAGGAGGAGGGAGTAAGTAAACTTTTAAACAAAGTGAGACAGCTCAGATCGGAAGAGGTAGACAACCGGGAAGGGAGAAGGTATGGGAACATGACTCACGATATATATGTGGAATTAATTGCACATATATATGAGGGAGTATAAGCTATTTATTTTTGTACGGTTTTCTTTTCTTTTCTTTTATATTTATTTTATTTTGTATTTAAAAAGTTAAATATTGCTTTTTGCAATCGTATGCATTTCTTAGTGTATTGGTATATTTTGTATATAAATACAGTACTACTACTACCACCACTACTACTACTACTACTACTACTACTACTACTACTACTACTACTACTACTACTACTACTACTACTACTACTACATCTGAGTACCCTTATCTTGCAAAGGAAAAAAACGGCCCATACACCTCCTTTGTCACTGTATAGAACACGTTTTCGAATTAGTCACGCTGAAGAAATAGATGTCGTGAGGGTTATTAGAGAGTCACCCTCGGCTCATTACTAAAGATCAGTTATCCTCAAAAACGAACTGTTCTCAAACTGCTGGTTTGAACATTCAGTCAGGGGTTGTTGCCTGCCTGCCTCATCCGCTCCACTGTATCGTCAAAATGACGGTGCAATCCGTTACTTTTTCCAGCACACACAACCTTCTTCTTGGAACTTCCTATACCATTTCTTTATGTTGCTGGATGTCGGTGCTTCCTTACCATATTTGCTTCTAAATTTTCGTTGCACAGTCACAACTGAATTCGTTTTTGCATATTCCAAGATGCAAAATGCCTTCTTATGTTGGGAGACTACATCCTGGCGCCAGCCGTTGGAACCAGGACCGTTGATCTGCTAGGAAACATAAAACAAAAAGAGAATTGTTAAGTTTTTATCTCTTATACATCTTGGAAGCGATCATTATTAATCGTTTCGATGGCCAGTAATAAAAATTTTAACGTGACAAGGAATAACCGTATACACTACACACTTCACTTAATCTGTTCAACAAATCAATATTAATTTAATGAGCTATTTCCATGCTTTATAGCTTAAACTTAATTGCAATAAGAAAACCACACGTAGAATTAAAATAGAAAGTTCTAAACGATAAAATTGACGAGAGCAATATGACTTTTATTCTTGCTGCGAAAAATAATGAAATGCTTTTGACAATTATAGTAATATTTATCTGTTAGTTTGTTAATCAAGTTATAGGTTAGCTTTAAATGGAGAAAAATTGACCGAATTTACATTTTTCGCTAATTGACCTACCTAGAACTGGCGGTTCATGACATAAAATGTTGGTGCAGTCCTAACGGCCTATGGGGTTTCATATAAAAATAATGTTGAGTATACACCGCCAGGGATGGCCAAAGGCGTTAAGGCGCGGACTCGTAAGTGGGAGGTCTGGGGTTCGAATCCCACCAGGGTCGTCCTCCCCGATTGAGGTTTTTTCAGTCCTAATAAATGGCAAATACCGGGGAGGTGCCCTAAACTTAGGCCTGGATGCATCCTTCCTTACAAAAAAAAAAAGTACTCCTTTCCCAATATATCATTTCATCTCATGTATCACCAGTGTTCACCGCTTATGATGCTTCAGTACAAAACGGGCGTTAAACACTAATCAAATGTTCAGTAGCTACAACAAAGTTTGAGTATAAAAATATCTAATGCACAATAATATTGCTTATTACACACAAGCTAATAAAGCAAAAACTGCTATATTTCAACATAAAATGCATAAATCAGAAAACGTTGATTTGTTTTATTTACGGACGCTCTTTAATATCTCAGGTCATAAGCGTCCCATTCAACTCAGGGCGTGAAACGGCCGAAAAATTTTGATCAGAGACCTCTTCTTTCAGAATTGAGGTTTTTTACCTGCCGTAAATCTACGACAAGCGACCCTGCTTTACTTTCCTTCTGAAGGAAGCCATACTTAGAATTTTTACGCCCGAAAAAAAAACCCATCGACCCTGGCCGGGATTGAACCCACGATGTTGGGTTTATGAGGCAAGTATGGTTACCACCGGACTACCAGGACTGACATGCATATCAGAGGTAAATTAGCAGATGTATAATAGAAAAATTAACTTTTAAAAAGTATAATAACCTACTAAACAACATTCATTTGTACGTCATTTTATTTAAATGCAATGATGCACATTATACAAGGAATATTATTCTTATGACGCCAAGCTAGGTTTGGTAGCGAGGTACTCACTTTTTGTACACCCTGTGAGGAGCTTACCGGTCACTGTACTCGGTTTTATCCATTAGCACGTCTAAACAAGATGACCCTTTATTGCTATACTGTCACATCTTCATTGCGATCCTTTTTGGCGAGCTGCTTATAAAACTGGAGCACTCTATCTCTCCGAGTAAGTCTGTTGGATTTATCTTTTAGGTTGGAAATAAACTGCTAACCACAAGGGGTGACTAATATGTTGTTGGTGGTGTGCATATACCAGTGCTAGCACAGGGGTTTTGGGGACACTGATAGAAAAGCAAATTCCACGAATGAATCGGTGATTTTATGATTGGCAATAAGTCCAGGGTGAATAGTTTTGAGGAAACACAATACATATGCAAAGCTGGCTCCACCGAAAGTTATGTCCCACAGCAAACTTGTAGAACGTATCATTGTGTAGCTTGTGTAGCATGGATCTTGATTTTGCGTTGGTCTGACGTACAGGATACTTTTTACTCCTTGTTTCCTTTATAAAACAATTCTATGACTTGTGGAAAGTAACAAAATATTGTTTTCGTTGTTTTAATTTCATTTTAATTAAACAAAATAATGATCTGACACATTTCTCTTGAAACTGTCTAACATATGCAGACATTATAAAAATATTCTCAACAAAGTATAACCTTCTAGGGCTAGTCATCAGGACCGACATCAGTTGTTGGCCATGAGAGAACTTTCTGATAGAAGTTTTGATGTTCATCTGGGATGTACTGTACTATTTTTCCAACATCTGCTATCTTCTTATTGTTGACTGGAACATCGGCTGCACCATACACTTTTTGGGAAGGCGGACCTGGATTTGTATTACCTTTTGCCAACTTGAAAGAGTGCTGGATAGTGCCATCAATGTACTCGTGTCTTGAGATATCGAAATTGTTCTTTATTTTATGTTAGATGCTCATACTTTGAAAGAGTTAGCCCAAGATGAGGGCTGCCAAGATGAAGAATAACTTTGGTTGTCTTCTTAAAATACATCAGTCACTATTTAGCTGCTCTTTTTTATGTACAATTAATTCTGCAGCTGCGGCCCTTTTAACATTCAGTGATGCAGACTTGAGCTTTGCATTCAAATCCTCTCACTTCGAACACACATCCCCCTGAAGACGATCAAATCTAAATTCATAGTTTTCATTGTAGTACTTTTGATATACTTCACACTGTTTGCCAAGTCTCTACTCTCTTCACAGAAGAGTTGGGGGGACTAGGTATGTGAGAGGTTTATTTAAGTAATGTGTTTCGTGTGTAGGAAATTCCCTGATATGTTAATCTATTTTACCAAGTGATGCTTCAGGGAATGCAATGCTTATCAACACGGAAACATTACTTGAAGTAGCAGGGATGTTAAGCGACATAAAGATTTTTCAGGGATAAGTACAACTTCAGAAATGCTTGTTTACAAATACAAACTCTTCTGCAACCTAACAGCACTCGTCTGCACACTATCTTCTCTTCTTGGCCTCTTCTCTGTACTGGTTTACTCTCCAATGTTCCCATTAGAGTCAACTCTTTCATTTTTAATAGGCCCACTAAGTTTCTGTGATAGAATAACTATTTCATCAACAGCAGAATATTTATTTGCGGACTTCTGCTGGCCGCTGCAACCAGTACCTGGTTTCTTTGCGTTTATAACTCTATCCCTCCCAATAACATACATCTTCCCAACTAAACGTGATCTTATTTTATTGTCACGAGCATATCCTCAGTATTTCTAACCGCTTTCCGCTTATTCTTTCTTAGAGATTCAATTCAGAACCATAAACAGCACAAAAATAACAAACATTGTACTATGTACTACAGGCAGCTAACACTACAATAACAAATACCAATATTATCAACATATTCTAATTATCAAGTAAATAAATAATATTACCAACACAATAATAAAACAATACGCATTCAAGGCCATCTATGATTTGATAACTTATTTTCTTTTTAAAATCATTAGGAGGTTTAACATGGTACAGGATTTGCAATTAATGCAGGACTTTTTTCTTTTACATTAATAAGTAGCTTAAGGTCTAAGAAACAAAATGTACATCTCAACTCATTTCTGCAAAAATGTGGAATTATTTCATTTTTCAAATGACAGATTCGAATAGACTCTGTGAAAAAGAGGTTACTGTGACCTTCATTGGGATATATCATATTTGACTGTAAAATAAGCAAAGGTAAAAGAAATGAGTTGAAACTTGCCAGTTTATTCCATAAAATAAAAACGAGCTACATTTATTTCGCTAAATTTAAAGAATTTCCGCTCAGCACTTCATTAAACCTGATCCCTATCCGAACATATGATGTATTTCAAAGGGTAAAACAAAAGAATCGTTTTAGCGCGTTGTCGCTACTGCTCCAGTGCAAACAGTTGGAAGTAAGATGTGCTACATAGTGTGGAGTTACAGGTCATTAATTTGCCTCCTCCACTCCCAGCCATTCCGAACTTTACTGCGTTGTTCTTCCAGATAATTACGGTAATAAAAACAGAGCACGGGTAGACATACAGGGGCATCTGGAAATCTCCAACGCTTACAGGGTTCCAGTGCTTCGGAAATGAACTAGTGATCTTACAGAGTGAATTAACAATGTGTTCGCTAAATATTTGAAAACGGGATGGCAAGGCATAACTTTACCGTTATTTTGTTAAACGGGCCTCCATAAAAAATGCATTATTCAGTTGCGCAAATATCTTTCAACGTTTCATGAATTTACATTGCCATATAACACTAACGAGAGGCAATGCAGGAAAAAAATGGCGGCCGTTGTTCCCCTACTACTGTCAATATCAAACACGAAATTTTTACATAGTATTACGTTTATAGAATGACATCATTTATCATTGGAAAATATTTCGGTGGTTTTTAAGTGTCTAAATTGTTTACAAACAAAATTCTTTCTATGTAACGAAACATAAAATAATATGAATTTCGTGTACACATAATTACCAGAGCGTAGAAGTTCAAGCAATTATTTTGGTTGAAATATGCAGGCTCAAAGGCACTTAAAATACTGAAAATAGCATTTATTAAAAGTGTAAACAAAGAATAATATCACTCATTATTAAAGAAAATAGACATTTAAGATACTTAATACTTTCTTTATCACATAATTAACGTACTTGCGTTTACTTTTCTTGGTTACAAGCAACAACAAGATTTTTTTTCAAGGTATCAACTGTCATAGCCAGCCGCTTGTCAGAGAGAACATTTTTCATCGTGGGAAAAAAAAAACGTTCTACTTCCACTGAAGTGATTGGAGCATTATTAAAACAAAATATTTCCGAAGAACTCATACATTTATAACAGAACATTCACCTTTGAGTACAACATGGAAACGTTGGTAAAGTAGTTTTGAATACTTAAATGTAAATTGGAACTTGCACAGTGAAGCCAATCATATTAATTGATATCATTGTATGATTCAGTTGAACTACACACTCTTAATTTGCTGATAGATAATGTTAATGACAGTATTCCACAAGAAGAAAAATCAGGTATTTACAAAATAAACTGTGCAGAATGTGAAAAAATCTACATAGGGAAAACAAAGAGAAACATAGGCACACGGTTAAAGGAACATTTCAGGAACATAAAGTACAAGCAAATAGAGAAATCAGCAGTAGCATATCATTTTTGGACACAAAATCACGACATAATAAATAAAATAAAATTATTAAAATCAGTACAAGAACCTACGGAATTAGCAACCTGGGAGAAAATCTACATCTACAAATACAAAGATAGCATAATGAACTTCGACATTGTCGGGGATGAAAACATAAACTACAAGTTTATCACACCGCCACCAGAGCAGAATATACATTCTCACAGCTCAACGAATGATCCAACAGTTGAACTTTAGCCTGGCTGAAGATGGGAACTAAATGTTCTCTAAGCCGGTTCCATACATTTATGAAAAGTAAGTGAAGCTTTAAGAGTGTGTAGTTCAACTGAATCATACAATGATATCAATTAGTTTTGAATAGTTCTGGCGAATGACTAAAAGATGCGCAGTGGTTTCTGGTCGCGTTCATTTTCTGTTTATGCGTTTATACGGGAATGAGATTAGTATCTCTATTACCAACGTGCTAAACACATTGTAGCAACGGTTTATTACACAGATGTACCGCTCTCATCTTTCTCGCTTCCAATTGTTCGTTATATTTATGCAGCTGAGAAGATATCCCAACCATAAATTTCCTAGAGTTGTCTCGCGCAGATCGATACAAGGGCATTCGCCAGGACTATGCAAAACTACAGTACTTCCCTCATCCTCTCTATTACTGGTACTCGTATGTGCGTTCCTTTCAATATGAAATGTCTGCTATTTAAAGAGTTTAAGTGAATGGATTGAAGAGAAAGTTTTTAATTGCTTTAAATGAAATGTATAACAAGATTCTCAATAGATTATTTGGTGAGGTAAACATGCCATTTAGTGTTTATAATTGTTTTCACAACATCCCATATGTCCAGAAACATGTTCATTTAATTTCTATAAGTTTAAATCTAGTGCTTCGATTTCTGTAGGCATTCTAAATCGCGCTTGCTATAGAAGTTGTGCTTCGTTCATTTCATGCACTGTTCATGGCAACTGAACCCAATTCTTGCGTTTATCCACAATGCGTCCCATGACCAAATGTACCGTTTTTGTACCGTGCTGCAATGAATGCCGAGATCAATGACTATCTCACTCTGAAAACCTGAAATTAAGGAAAGTGCACGTTGGTAACCCTTAATTTATGTATGTGAGTCACATCTGTTTACAGAACATCATACGATAATCTTGGCTTCATTTCTTCTTTGTTGATTTACCTGTCACGTAGCAACGTATGTGAGTCACATCTGTCACAGAACATCATACTACACATTTCTGTTGTTTTTTGGTCAACTTTGAAATATATTAAATAGACATCTACTGTGAAAGTGTGTATACATTTTAAACCGAAAGGGCTATGCCATTATGAATGTGCAAGTTCTTGTGATGCTGCTGTAAAAAGCTACAAATATCTCTGCTGATTGGCCTGGCAGTGTTCATGAAGCCAGACTTTGGAGGAACAGGTCAGTTAAAGAATTAATGTCCTAGTTTGATAGTGCTACCTGTTTATTGGGTGATTCGATATTAGGAGTATTCCCTTAACTCATTACACCTTCAAACCACCAACAATGGAGAGCCAGAGGCGCTTTAATCTCACTTACTCCATGGCCGTGGTCGAAAGGATGTTTGTCCAGCTGAAGAAAAGGTTTGCAATCCTCGGCAACTGTCTAAAATTAGCAAGTGAAAAATGTTCCAAAAGTGATAACATCTTGCGCTTTCTTACATAATGTAACCAAGCATTTAAATTATATTTTTTGGCGTTGATGAGGATGAAGTGGAAGAAAATGTTTTTAATGAGCAGTACAAGAACCTGGTGACTAAGGAACGAGGACAACTTAAACCAAACGAAAAGTTACTGTATGTTATCGGCAACAAAAAGTGTAAGAAATAAGTGAAAAAGCTTATTGAATGTGTTAAGAACAAAAAGAAGAGTACTTTCCAAATACCTTTTGGAAAAGAAACATAATCTGTTTGAATATATGCTTAAACAGGAACTTGTGTTTATTTTGTTTTAACATAGAGAGATACGGCAAACGCATTGTTGATGAAATACAAAGACAGTAGGGCGACAAGTTCTTCACTTGTCACTTGTGAGTTAATCCTATCGAAATAGTAGAGTCAGAAGGGAGGGGAAAAAACACATTAAAACGAACAATTTGTCATTCATACAACCAGAAAAGAAACGATTAATCTCAGAAGCATACGAACATATTACGAGACAAAATTGGGCGAATTATGTGGATAAAATTAAAAAGATTGAAAGCTAAATGTGATTAGTCGATGAAATCCAAGACTACGTAGAGTATTTTTTTTATTGCTTTGTCATAATCGTCGTCAACAAGAACTGCCCATCACCACCGCATGCTTTTGATTCGGCAGAACTCGGTCTGTCCAAGCTAATGGAGGACAAAATCAGGGCTTAAAGGTAACCAACACGATTTATTAAAGCTTTTAGAATCTTATATCATATTTTTGATAATATCTTTTGCTGTACTTATGAAATCCTATTTCGAAGTACTTTAATATACGAAAAAGAGAAACAAATGCATTTGACATTTCTATGTGTTACAACAGCCTTAAACAGCAGTGAAGCTATTTCACAATGGAGTGCTGTATTTTCACAAACAACAGACTGACCGCAACTGCACGATTTAGCTGCAAGCACGTGGCAACAGTGCGCCCTTTTACTGTGTTGTCTTTTAAGGTTAAGAAGCGCTATAGAATGATAACATACAGTTTAGTTACATTATTAAGATAAATGTAATTAATTAAATAAGTTATTCAGGAGAGATTATGGCTTAACTAATAGCCTTCCCAGTAATAAATAAAAAATTCCCTATCATCACACTGCTTCTGAAATAGTAATTGTTATTGGGCGGACAAAGTTGCAGAAGAGTTAAGAGGAATGGAATGGAAGATCTGTGGCTAAGAGAGGTGATTTGGAGAGAGGTTTCTGGAAACAGATTCAAGCTAATTTTGATGATATAGATGAGCAGGTGTTACATTCTATAATGCGGGAGAAGTGTTCGTTAATGTTTTATCACGAGATAAAAGAGGGTGCCATAAGAGAACGATATATTAGTAAATGCAATAAGCAAGAGATAGAGGGAATGGCATGGTTTAGATTGGGAAATTAGAGATTAAGGGGTTTTAGGACTTGTGGTAAGCATGGATTTTGTCCTATATGGGAAAATGTAGAATATGTCCTGTTCGAATGCTCAGAAACTAGGGAATGGAGACAACAACTGATAAATGGGAAATGGTTGATGTTAATAAGTTAATTGTAGCTAAGAAAATGGTTGGTGATTAAAGTCAAATTAGGAATCTGAGGCAATATTTGTGTAGAGTTAAGAACAAATGGATATGGTCTGTGAGGATAGAGGAATTTTTATTTGGATTGGGTTTGTTCAAGGTAATTTGTAAGGTAAAAATAGTGTAATTATTTACCTATGTGTTTATAAAATTATTTACTTGTGTTTCATTGGGTTTGTTAAGGGTAATTTGTATTGTTATTATGTACCAGTGTGTTTGTAAAAATTCAATATTGGCCTGGTGTAGAACTTGTGTTGAACCAGGCCATGTTATATTGTATCTGACACAATAAATAAAAATAAACACTACATCAATTCCTATATGCACTTTTTCACAAAGCTAGATGTAGAAATGTGGAAAAAATCCCATTTTGGTAATTTCTTATTATTAGCCCTCTATTCTTATTAAGGGGCGGCCAAAAACAGGTCACCAATGATTGAATGCAACATAATTCTTCAAAAGAAAATGCTATACATTGTATTCCATGAGCTAAAGAAACCAGACTTCGGAGTATTACGCACGTGTTATGTTCAACGTGTATCAAGATTCTGAGTATCTCTAAAATTGGTGGTTGTCTGATTAATGTTGTTGATTTGGTTTATTTACGAACGCTGTTTAAAATCTAAAGTCATCAGCGTTCCATTCAGTTCAGAGCGTGAAACAGCCGACATATTTTGCTCAGAGGCCTCTTCTTCAGGTGTGAGGTTCTTTTACATGCCGAAAATGTACCACAAGGGACCCACGGCTTTACTTCCCTTCCGAAAGAAGCCATACACCCGAAAAATTCCATGTACCCTGGCCGGGCTCAAACCCTCGATCTTCGGTCTACGAGGCAAGTACAGTTGCCAGTACATCACCAGAACCAAACTGCAGTGATATGCTACTGAGTGGTCATGTCAATAAGCAAATGCTCGTTTTCTTATTTGGGAAAAACCCGGATAAATATGTACAGAGAACGAAGAAAGTGGTAATATGGACCTCTGTGTCTTCCCATGACATCACTGTACGACTTCTTTGAGCATACACATGAAAACAGAATTAACGTAACATTAGAAGTATACAAGAAACAAGTTATTGAACGTTTTCAAGGAGATCTGGATACTTTCGTGCGCTGAACAAGTGTTTCAACAAGATGGTGCGGCCTCTCACACTAGTCTTGGGAGTGGGCGCCTATTCCAACAGCTGTTTCCCTGTTGGCTGATTTCTAAACACTCAGATTTTCCATATCCTTCAAGAAGTACCGATTGGTCGTTGTGTGATGGTTTTTACGGGGAATACTGAAAGAAGTGTTTCATACCCGTTCCTCGTCCTGACGAACTTTGTGAAAACATCAAAACAGTTTTACACAGTGTGTCAGCGAAGCAGTATGATACTATGGGTCATTAGTATGATAAATCGTATTCAGTATATCGTTAACAATGGTAGTAAACAGAACACATTGTTATACGATACGTAATTGTAGCGTACATACTTTTAGTGTATACGCATCGCACGTAAAGGTATTTGGGAGGCCACCTGTACTATACAGAAGGTTAGAGCAGACTTGAATTTAATATTTAATCTATTTTCTGCCTGTAGTGCGGCCTTGATTCATCTTAAAGAATGTTAACAAAAAATAGTCACACATTTTCTCAGCATGTATAAGTCAAACGAATACAGAAAATACCTGTTTAGATATAGGTCAGTTTTTATCATCATTGTCACGCGATTTGTTTATTGTCAGGTAAGATTACTTGGATTATGGTTAGGAAGAAGTTTATTTAAATGTGAAATTAAATATAATTTTTTATTGATGTTTAGGACATACATGTGGACAGAAGCAAATCTTCACGCGGGCAGCAGCATCGATTTTGAATATATGTGTGTGGGCAGGAAAACGTAGGTGATTATCTCATAGGACTTTGCTATTTGTCAACATTTTCCAACAAATGAATTTTCTGCCATATTGACATCTCTAACAAAGGCAACGGATGTGGTTCAGACTCGATGGAATAAGACCCCATTTTTAAGCAACAATTCTTGAATGGATTAGACAGAGAGATCCAGTAATCTGGTCTGCTCGATTCTCTGACCTGGATGCCGTAGATTTTTGACTTTGGAAACTTTAAAAGACCTTGGTGTATACAACATCTATCAATAAAACAGAATGCTGGAGCCGTGTAATTGAGTAACCTTTTGAGAAGCAGAGCTGAAAGATGTGTAAACGTGGATAATGAATGGGAACCAAAGACGATAAAAATGTAGGTAACCTATATTTAAGAGGGCATTCGGTTGTGAATCAAATATCTCGTTATTCCTTTACTCAACACTGCTTATTTAACTTAAAGTATGAGGCTCTTTTTAAACGGTCTGTATAATGATATGATTTGTACATCCCCAATTCTTTAATCATTAAGTTATTCCATTGAATTTCTTGTGTTTATTTTGACTCTTCTAAGATATTCAACTTCCATTTTCGTGTGTTAATTTTTTATCCTTTTAACCGACGTTTTGATGACAAATCGATCTTCAGTTTTTTTTCTATTAGTGGCCCTGGTCTCGATACGGCTCTTGCAATTCTTTTCTCTGATCTTCGATGGGAGTGGTTTGTTGCATTTATCAAAAATTTTAAAAAAATTCGATAATAAAATTTAGTACTTACATAAGCAGAAGAAATGAGTGAGAAACAGAAAGGCTGGGCTCAACTCAAAAAATCCTTTTATTCGTTCCTTTTGGCTAAATTGTTTCCGATTCCAAGAAAACAGTAGAGTTTGGCGTTATATGAATAACAATGCAGCTTCAGTACAAGGTCGTTTCAGCATCAAGATGAATGTCTGCAGGAGGGGAAACCTCCACAATGTATGAGTAGGGATTACAGTTATTTCCAACTTATTCCATTCTATTTCGGTTCCTTAAGAACGTGTCAGTCGCAATTACCAGAGCATGTGTGAACATAAACATGTTTCAGTTGGCTTGTTCTGTGTTTATCATGGGTTTAAGTACTTTGAGCTATATTATAATAACTTATTGGTTGCATTTTTAAGACTGTAGTAATAATAAAATTAGCATTGATAATGATGATGATAGTAATAATAATAATAATAATAATAATAATAATAACAACAACAACACTTTCAATTAAAAACGAAGGATGTCTCTCGATGCATTTTGGGAAAAAAATCTTGCCCGTAACTGAAAAACAGTTGTAGACCATATTCAGGTTCTAATTAGTAACCTATCATCCAGAAATAATGAGGTGTATATCTCTTTCTACCAACATGCCATTTTGGTAATTAGGTCATTCATTTTCTTCCATTCTGTTTGAATTTATATATATAAAACTAATTAACAGAGCTTGGAAGTTTTTCAATCTGGATGGATATATTTAAGAGTCAGATAGAAATAAACATGTTTCTGTGCGGGCAAAATAAAAACCTATTTTAAGGATTAAAACTTTTTTTTTTTTTGCCTGCTTTGGATAGTTATGACTTTTTTCTGCAATTATTTATGCATTTTAAAAAGCATATAAAGAATTTCAATATATCGAAGTGAAAAAAGTTATACAAATTAAATGGGATGTTTACCTCTAAAACATATCTATTGAGAATCTTGTTATACATTTATTTCTGTTAATACTGTCAAAATTTTTCTTCACTTTAGCTCTTTAAATAGCAGAACCTTCATTAATGAAAGGAATGCATGGTTACCTTGGGCATACAAATACCAGGAAATAGAATGAGGGAAATAATGTAATAAGTTCAATTGCATATTTACTAAATACATAATATATATATATATATATATATATATATATATATATATATATTATGTGTAGCTCCTAATTTATTTGTTTTCATGGAAGAAATCACCTTAAGTTTACAAGTTTTTAATTTTGAATTGTTATAATAAATGTAATGAATGTAATTTAAATATTAATTCAATTTGGAATCTAACACAGTGAAACACTCATTAATAATCTCTTCTGAATCAAAAAATATATATGAGTATATAACAGATATAGAGATAGTATAGATAATTTAAACACAACAGACAAAAACTTTGCTAGAAAAACATAGAAAAAAAATACTATGGAAATTAAAAATAATAATTTCAGCTCAAGATCTTATCAAAAACTGACAAAGGCTCTAAATAAAAAAGATGAGATTTACAGAAAGGCTGATAAGGATAATAAAATTGTCATTTTAGATAAAGAAAATTATAAGCAAAGGATGCAAGATTTATCAAAAAATGAGGAATTTGTTGAAGTTAAAACAGATCCATTGAATAAATGTATTAAACCAACAGAAAAAGCCTTGTAAAATAGTACCCTGATTCCAAAAACAGAATGATATAAAATTAAGGTCTACAACCCATTTTAACCAGTTTATATGATCCACAAATCTGGAAGAAGTAGGAGGCCAATTATTAACAATGTAAATATTCCAATCTACCATTTAGCAAACTGGTTATCAATAAAGTTTCATTTACTACCTAAATTTGATAGCTTAACTTTAAAAAACTCTTATGAACCTTGTCAACAAAATTAAGGATAAAAAATTATCACCGAACAACATACTGGTTTCTTTGATGTTCCCAGCATACCACAGAATAAATTATTAGTTTTTTTAAAGAAAATGGTTACAATCAGCCAACATAACAGAACACAAAAAGAATATATCAAATTTACTACATTGTGCATAATCAAGCATTTTTTATATCTGAGGACAAATTTTTTTACACAGAAAGCAGGACTAATAATGGGCAGTCCAATCACCTTTCCTAGCTAACCTTTTCATGAGCTATTTTGAGATGCGCATTACTAAGACTTTCCACACAATTTTAAAATTTGTCAAAGATATGTAGATGATGAATTCACCATTATAAACATAAAGCATGTGGAAGATGGGCTAAAACTTTTAAACCTACAAGAGCCTACAATTAAGTTCACTGTCAAAATGGAAGCAGATAATATGTTGTCATTTTTAGATCTTAAGGTAATAAAATGTAATAATAAACTTGAATTTGGCATCTACAGAAAGAACATGCATAAATGCAATTATATCAAAGCCCATGGTTTCCATTCAAAATCACATAAAGAAGCAGCATTAAACAGCATGACATACAGACTAGTAAATACACACAGAACAAAGAAGAATGCAAGAATGAATATTTAGACATAATAAAAGTCGCTAAATCAAATGGGTTCAGCAAACAGTGATTAACAAAAAATTAAAAAATTCCAGAAACAATAAAGAATTAAACAAATCAAAACTTTGAGTGATTTAGCAGGGGAAAAAGCATTTAAAAAGTTCACTTACCATCCATCAGTCAATAAGAAATTTCAAAATTTTTTCAAGGAGTACAATGTCATTGTTAGCACCACAAAACCATAAAGTGTTAAAAATTTATTAAATTTAAACAAAACAGATTTCAGATCCAAAGAAAAAAAAGCAGGTATTTACCACATTAACTGTCTGGATTGTGAAAAAGTCTATATAAGAAAAACAAAGAGAAATAAAGGCATTAGGTTTAGGAACAATGGAGAAACATCCATTATAAACAAATAGATAAATCAGCTGTGGCAGAACATTTTTGGAATGAAAACCATGAAATAGAAAAAGACATCTAGTTATAAAAATGTTCAACAACCTAAAGAATTAAACATAAGGGGAAGGATTTATATAAGAAAACATGAGCAAAACCTTATGAATTTTGACATTACAGAAGCAGACAGCTCTTTATTTGATTTTATCACAAGACCACTGGAGTCAACTCAGATACATGCTAACACAACTTCTATGAAAGATCCAACAGTCATTTAACACCTGATAATATGGATGATGGTCCACAAAACATTTCCTGAATAAATCTCCAGTATATGAAACCATAAAGAGTGTTCTTAACGTTTCGACTCAGAAGAGATTATTAATGAAGTAGCTATTCTTTTTTTTATTGGGACAAATCGAATTTTCTTCACTCAAACTTGGGAAATTCCACTCTTTCAGTATGTTTCAAAACATAAGTAGCACCACAAACTGCTTGCTAGTATATAATGGCTGTATCCAAAACAAATTGGTAGCAGATTTAACCATATTATTAAATCAATATACACTTTATTTCTATGGACTTTGATTTATTGCAGCTATCACCCACTCATGATTTTCTAGGGTGTTGTCATGGTAGGGGATAAGGAACATTGCAAGAGTCCTGAACAAGTCTTTACTTTGTTACCCATCCAAATTTGCTTAATTGAATTTTTTGTATTTATAAAGATTTGTAGTGGTATACACTGTTGCACCGTCTACTTCTTTATTATTTGTTTAATAATAATTATCATAGTGAGTGGTCAATCATACCAAACTGCAAAGATCAGGCTACAAACCTGTCTAATGGAAATAGGCATCAATAAATTTGTGCCATCCTATTCAATATAAATTTGATAACTTTGTACTATAAATGTAGTTTTATTGAGCTTGTAAAGTTACATTCTGAGAGTGTATTTAACATTATGTTAAGAATAAAACAAACAGATCATGTTTCATAGTTCCTTATTTGTTTTTATTTATTATACTGTTTCCAATTTTAAACCAAATAAGGCTGCATTATCCTAGCTGTGTATCTATGTGTGTGGTCATAATGTGTGCAATTGATACAAGCATCCATTCAGAATGGGTGTCTATGTGCAGAGGTCGTGTATATGACCTGGGTTGACACATGAAATACACTGATTGGATGAATATTCCCTGAAAATTTTGAAAGGCACTGCTATGATGATGTAATATGATCAGTTCAGGGCATATACTGTGAACGCATTCTGTAAACTGTTCCAAGTTTCAGCTTTTCAACATTATATATATTATGGCAATTTGGTGTCAAAGGTTTACATTTAATATTTAAAAATGGCACATCAAACTGATAGTTGCAATAGTAATATTGTTCAGTTAATTCTCTTTGGAATATAAGTGGTAAATTTAAAGTGTTTTTAAAGAAAATATATAAAGCACTAAAGTGATGATAGAAGTTAGAATGTATAGGTCATATGGGGTGCTGTCTTCGAAGCTTGAAGAAATCACTAGCAAGAAGATTGTCAGATGCAAAGCCATTTCTGGTCAAGGCAGACTCACAGCCCCAGAAATTTATTTTCTCCAGTTCTACTAATGGACTGGCAATAAAAACTGCAAAGACTACTGTCTGCACAGCGTACTTTTATTTGTCGACCAACTCTTCCATACATCATGGTTTGTGTCCTGCAGATGCTGATACATTGACATGCAGAGGCCCTTGGAGGTGAGTCCTATAAGCATACACATTCTCTCCCAGAAGCTGTGCTACTTGCAATAAAGTCAGTCTTTAGGAATCTCTATAAAGAGAAACTTTTACAGAAGTGTCTGCATGGGCGATCTCAAAATCCAAATGAAAGTTTTCATAATGAAGTACGGGAACGCTTCCACAAAACTACTCTTGTGTGTGCTACCACATTAAGAAAGTGTCCTGGATGCTGTGATCACTTTTAATGGTGGCTCTAACAGTAGAATTAAAGTGTTGAATAATTTAGGAATAAAAGCTGGTGGCAACATGAAGACATTTCTTCAAGAAATTGACAAAGTCATGGAAGCTGAAAAACAGGCAGAAATGATGACCAAACAAATAATCTAGAGTGGGAAAAACCACTGAAACAAAGTAGGAAGAGTAAAGAGAGGGTCAGTGATATAAGCTCTGAGTTGAGTCTCTTATGTTTATGCATGTTCAACTTTAACATCAATTTCCCACAAGTTGACTTTTAAATACTTCAAATGCACTTTTCATTAATTGATAGAATCAGACATGCGAAACTGGAAAACAGGGATTTGCTAGTTTCTTATGATGTGGTCTCTCTGTTTCCTAGCATCCTCAAAGAAAATCTGATAAATATCGCAAAGAAATGGCTATCCTGAATAAACCTACATGGAGAAGTAATAGAACAATATCTAAACCTTACTAAAATTTGTATCAATCAAACCTACTTCACATTCAGAGGCAATAGTTATGCACAAAAGAAGGGTCTAGTAATGGGAAACCCACTCTCACCATTTTTGGCACACGAGTACACGAGTTTCTTGGGAATAAAATTAGTTCAGGCTTTTCCACATATATACATTGGTACCATTATGTTGATGATGTCTTTGTAATAGTAAATGAAAAATGGAAAGCAGATGCAATAAAACTACTCAACCTACAAGACAGCACTGTTAAATTCACAATGGAAATAGAAAACAATAAGGTTTTCCCCTTCTTGGATATACAAATCTAAAAAATGGCAATAATCTGGAATTTGGCATATTCAGAAACGATACCCACACAGATAATTATATAAAAAACAAGAGGCACAATCATAAAAACAAACAAACAAACTCGCCATAATCAATAGCCTCACATTCAGATTAACCTACCAATAAGCAAGACAGAATACAATTCGGAGTTCCATAAAATCATAGATATAGCTCAGAAAAATGACTACACAATAGATCTGGTCAACAAGAAAGTAGAATAAAATAAATAAATAAAAAGATATCACCACACTAAAAGGCTACAAAGAAGATCATATGTATAAAATTCACATTCTACCCATGGGCACACCAAAAATTCCAAAAGATTTTTAAAGATGCAAACATAATTTTGGCTCCCGTAAATAAACGTAGTTTAAAAAACCTCCTAAAAACCAACATAAAAGACAAAATTCTGCCAAGAAAACAATGCATTTACCAAATTGGTTGCAAAGACTGCAATATGATAAACATAGGCAAAACAAAAAGAAATATTACCATACGATTTAAGAAACACATATGAAATGTAAAATATAAACACATTGAAAAATCAGCAAAGGCAGATCATTTCCGGCATAAGAACCACCAATTCCAAAAGGAACCAAAACTCATAAAAGCTCTTCAAAAACCCATAAAATTAGTAGTGTGGGAAAGTATATTTATAAACAAAAATAAGGAAAATTTTATTAATTTTGATCTCCCTAACAATAATAACCTCATCATCAAGTTTGTAAAATCCACAGAGCGACATGATACCAAGCTATGAAGCAGAATGTGGATCCATGCTGAAGCTGAAGACGATCTTTGAAACATGCCCAAGTAAGTGGAACAAAATTAGTGAAATTTGAGTGTTTTCCTCAATAATAATTTGTTATATTATACTATATTTCACCGTGAAAATTTCTGCTTACTACTCACAAATCTTGTTTGCCATTGGCAGAAATGTGTACAGGTATCTGAGGATTAATTTGAATAATAATTACAGGTAATTATGTGGTGCTTTCTAGGGATTATTTCTAAGTTAAATTTCTTAAAATATTCCCTTAAAATTAAAGTTATGCTCATGGAAATACTGATTAATTAACATTTCTAAACCAGCATTGAAAAAAAAAAACAAACTGCTGAATATGGTGCATGTTCAGGAATTTCAGGCATGAGAAATTAAACATACATAGTTTTTTTTAAATTAATTTATTTTAACTAATGGTAATAACAGTCCAAGTAACTTTTATTTTTATCTCAGAGGAGTACCACAGTTTGCAACTTGCTCCAGATGCACAAAACCAACCTCTACTGAAAAGTTCTTTATGAAAAAAGTTCTACAACTCTTATTATTTAGCACCAAAGATAAAAAGTAAATTTGGAATGTTCATACCATTAAACAACTTAGTTTTCATTACAGCACAAAATGCAATTCCAAAAATCTGAAAAGCTATTAAGGCAAAACATTTTTAGGTTAGAGATAGCTAAACACCTCTGAATCAAATTTGGCACTTCTGTAACATATGAATTTTTAAATGTCTGGTTAACAGAAACTTTTTTCTGAAGGCTTTGTCACATACAGAGCACTGGAATACATTTTCATTATGCAAAGCCAAATGCCTTGTTACCTGCTGCTTATGCAGGAAAGTCTTGCTGCACAAGTCACATCGATATGGGCGTTCTCCAGAGTGAATTCCCATATGTCTGATCAAATGGCCCTTACGAGCAAAGCGTGCACTGCATATAGAACACATATGCCGTTTTTCTCCAGTATGCACAAGGTTATGCTTCTGCAGATATCCTTTTCCAGGGAAACACTTTCCACATATTGAACATACAAATGGACGAAGTCCTGTGTGTAAGCGTATATGATCAGCTAATATTTCTTTGCGTAAAAAGCTCTTTCCACATATATCACATTTATGTGGCCGAATGCCAGAATGAATACGTGCATGTTTTCCTAATTCACCCTTGCAAACAAATGTCTTACCACAGGTAGAACACTTGAAGCTATGTTCTCCATTATGTGTTCGTAAGTGCTGTATCAAAAGTCCTTTGTGACAGAAACATTTTCCACATGTATCACACTGGAAAGGCAGCTCTCCAGTATGTGTTCGCATATGTAACACACATGTTTCCTTGCGCTTGAAGGACTTGCCACAGATGCTGCACTGGACAGAATGTTCAGCTGTGTGATCTCGGATGTGTCGGAACAAGCTGGTTTTGTTTGCAAAGCATGTCTTGCTGCAGATGGGGCAGATCAGCTGTTTATCAACTGCATGCTTCACTATCGTATGTATCAACAAATCAGCTTTAAACCGAAAACTTCGGCCACAAGTTGCACATCTGAATATCTTTTCCTCAGGAACTCCTTGGAACAAAGACTGTAACAAACACAAAAAAATCTCGAAAAGGAAGTTTCAAATAGGAAGACATTCTGTAAAACCAAGTTCAATTTTGTGTGATGAAAAAGGATTTGTCTCCTTCAACTCGAGAAGTTGTGTGTTTAACTTGCCATGGGTGCCTTGGGTAGACAAGCAGTTTTATGGGGAAGGAACTGGGCAAGGAATCCAGCACAGAGCATGAATGGTTTTTGTATGGCTGATATGAAATACAAACTATGGTACAGAAATTCAATGGTAAATATATTTGATATGTAAATACAATTTAACAATCACAAAATATATAACAATGAAATGAAATATTACTAATCTTTAACCTCAAGATAAATCATTAGTTTATGAACCTATTCCAAAATATTTACTCGAATAAAATATTCTTAATTAAACTGCAAATGAATGACGCATTAATTTAATTATGTATACAAAATTACAGTAACTATACCAGATGTAAGCCACTGAACATAATTACTGTCTTAATGAATATTTAACAAACAAAATTCTCTTACAAATCTTTCGTGTATAACCAAAAGATAGTGAAAAAATTTGTTAAGAAAACAGACCCAATATGGAAAATAACAATGGTAAACCAATCTGAAAGTCTAAACACAATTACAATAAAAATTGCAAGTAAAAAGAAAAATGTAAGGAAAAAATACAAACGATAAATGTATCAGCAACAAAAGCATAATGAGTCCTAAAAATTCCAGAATTTTTAGGACTCATTATTTAATTATAACTTTTTGCTTTGCAGTACAATGAAACTATTTTAGGTGGGAGAATGTATGTGTAAAAAATCTATGGTAGTAATAAAACTACAGAGTGACTGAATGAAATAAGACATTTTTCTGAACCTTCTAGTGGGACACTAATTAAATAAATAAAAATACTTTTTCAAGGAACAAGAAGCACAATGCAATTTATTAATATGAACTTATTTTTAAAAATCAATAATACCCAAGTGGAATATAATGGTTTTCAGAATGCTGCCATTTCTAGCGATTTTGCATTACAGGATGGTATTGGTTGCTAAGTTATCTTCCAAATATGCAATTTATTCTGTCTGTTTAGTAAACAACAGTATGGATAATTGGATGGTTGAAAAATGCGTATTTTCTGTTTAGATTTATGGAATATAAGTGAATTTCCTATGTTCAGAGAAGATTGAGGATAGAATTTAATGTGCCAAAAATGCTGGCAACTTTGAATTTTCAGATGATAATGATAAAACTGAATTTTGGTTCCAGCATGATAGTGCCACAGCTCACATCACTCATGAAACAATGAACACTCTGTAGATTCTGTTTCCTAGATGCATAATTTCTTGATTTGCTGATGCGCCTGGCCATTGTGAATTTCAGATTTGATGGCACTAGATTACTTTTTATGGGGATACTTAAAAAATAAAGTGTACTGCAATAGGCCACAGAGCATCAGCAGTTAAAAGAAAATATAACATGTGAAATTAGGGATAATTTCATGATCATGTATTATTGCAGCGAGTTATGATGAACTTTCAGAGCCAATTACATGAATATGTTCGTTGTCAGGGGGCCCACTTCAAAAATGTGATTTTTAAAATTCACATTAATAAATTGCATTGAGTTACTTGTTCCTTGAAAAAAATATTTGTTTAAATTCTATATAAGTGTCCCAAAAGAACACTCTAAAAACCATTTTTTCCATTGGATCAGCCTGTATATGAACAGAAAAAGCTGTTTTTCTTGAAAATGTGTTTTGTGGATGTATCAAGTTATAAAAGAATGTTCGTAATTTGTCCCTCTTCAAAGCAGAATAAATATAAAATGTTTTCTTAATACAATAGTGTCCCAAATATTTCAGTTTACTCACGTTCTGCACTGTTCATCAGTGAGAGGCTGAATTTTTACTTTTCAGGTGATTTGACACACTCTATTAGTGGTCTTCAGATACTGCAGAAATGAACTCAACTTCACTTTATCAACTGCTTGTTAATACAGGTTAACAAGTTGATTAGTCCCAATGATCTAGTGATTAACTGTTACTCCTGTGTTCGATTCCTGGATAAGCCATGAGCCATGGGAATTTTCCTTTGGTTAGAAAGATTTAACTCGGTTAGGCCTCACTAGGTTTAACCATGCGATACCATAATCATATCTTCATCAACATCCCATTAAGGTGACAAGGGAACGGGAGAGGTATCAGGAGAACAAAAGTTCTTGTTAAAACTGTTCATTGTCAGCAACAATGCATCATGATGCTTTCTGGCAAATGACAGGTGTGCAACAATGTTATATTTATAAACAATGTATACAGTTTTTTTCACACTAACTCCATTCACTTACATAAAATTTGGAACATATGTTTTGGGAGCGATCCCTCCCATCTTCAGCCTGATGTAAGTGAATGGAGTTAGTGTGAAAAAAACTGTATACATTGTTTATATATATACCACTCCATTGCCAACAGCTTCGTAAGTACACTTATTTGAATGTTATATTTGTTATAAAGCACTCTCTTCTTTACATTAGTGGTCTGAATATGTATGTACATATATTCTTCTCCTTTAGTCAGTAAGTCTGCAGTCTGGTTCAGATATTACTGCTTTTTTCTATTATGAATCTGGGGACTAAAGATAGAAGGTGCTTCCATATAAGCCAGGTTAAATGCATTAAAGAGACTAGATAATAGGCTTCAACTGTTGTGTTGGGCATGTTGCAGTTTAGAAACTGGGGGGAGGGGAGAAAAAAAAAATATGGGAAGAAATTGAAAAATGGTGCTGTGCCAGGGTACAAAACAAAACGTTAAAAAGTAGAAAAACAATGAAAGGAAGGGAATATGAAAAATAAAGTGAGGCAATATTCCTTTGTTTCACTAAACACTGGAACATTACACTGTATTTACAGTTTACTGGACTTAATATTACAAAATTTGAACAATATTTCTACTTTTGAGTTCATGAAATAAAATATTTTATTGTTATTTTAATTTTATCATCTAGTTTTATTCCATTTTTCTGCTATTTTGTATTGTCCCTATCTTTTTAGTTATCTGACCTCATCCAGATTCAGTTTATGTCAGATAATCAAGACTCTAATATAGTGGCAGATTTAATATATTAACAAACAAGCCCCATTACCTGCTTTGTTTGGCCTTATGTGTATTACAAAATAAATAAAAATTTAGAAGCATTTCCATTTACCTGTTAATATGCTTGTGTTCAGGAATTAGGCTACCAAATTACTACAGATAATAGAAGAGAGCAAAATAACATTTTTTTTTGCTAAATAACTTTGATTTGTAAACCAACAATTAAAACTAATAAGCCAACTTTGAAGAAATTCATTATGATTTTGATCTTATCAGAATATTAGCATTTATCAGGTGATGCTGCCTATTAGAACAAATGTTGAAAGCATCTTAATTTCATCACACATATGGTAGAAATACAGAAGAGAGGTTCATGTGCAGTCAAAATTGTGCATCTTCCAGATAGCTGAGGCATTTATAACAATCATAATTAATGATGGTACAATGCCATGTCAGTTTATTATGTGCAGGTTGACTTAGATTAAATAATTTGTTTACCCTTAATCATTTAACAAAGAAACATTTATTTTGGTCTGTCCTATTACTTAAATAAGTTTGACATTCCAATTTCTGAACACATACCCAAGAACTAGATAAGCAGAAATTTATAAAATACCTAAAAAGTACCACAAATGGTGTAATAATTCGAACAGATTGTGTTCTTCTTCAAAGGCAGAATACAAATGAAGGTGATAAAAGTAAATATTGAATCTTGAGGTTATGCTAGGTGTAGAAACAGATAAAACAATCAAAAAGAAGAAAATAGCAGAGAAGGAAAAATGGGTAGCAGAATATATCCTCTTTCTTACAGCGCATACAAGAGCCTAGCTCAAAATATCATATGTTTTTAGTTTTCAGTTTTGTCATAGATTCAAGTGCTAACTTTTTATATTGGAACATCTCAGTGATGCGCGCGCGTGTGTGTGTTTGTTTTTAAGTGGAAAAAATTTAAAATAATAACAAAATAGAAAAAGGAATTATTACATAAGATTTAAACTTAGTAGCTACATGCTTTATGCAAAATATAGTTGCTATAGGTAACTGTTTCTAAAAGTTACACCATCGGGTTTAAATCTTGTATGTTAATATTTCCCTTTCTACTTTATTATTGTTTTAAATTATTTTTCAATTATTATAAAATACTTATTTTTTCTTCCCTGCTATCTTTCCCTTGTTGCTTGTTTCATCTGTTTCCATGCATAACCTTACCTTGGAGATTCAATATTAATATTTACCTTTACCATCTTCACTTGTCTTCTGTCTTTGAAGAAGAACATAAGATGTTCAAAATATTGTGACATTTATGCTATTTTTAAAGTGTTTTATAAATTCCTCCAATTTAAGTAGCTTTTTGTATTGGGGATTTTGACATTGAAATATAGTATAATATAACAAATTATTATTACAAAATCACTCAAATTTCACTAATTTTGTTAAACTTATTTGGACATATTTCAAAGGCGTTTGCCTCCATCTTCACCTTGAAATTCAACTCAGTTGAATTTTAGCTGATGATGAGAACCAAATGTTCTCGAAACCGGTTCTATACATTATGAAAAGTAAAGCATTAAGAGTATATAGTTCAATTAAATCATACAATTATATGATTGGCTTCACTGTGCAAGTTCCAATTTACATTTTAATTATATTAAATTCATTAAATTGTTGGAATAAGTTACAGTAAATTAGGTGAACAGTTCTTATGAAAAGGCTAAATCATGTATGAGCCCCAGACTACCTTAAACATTTATGCCAAACAGCAAATAAATGGTAAATGTGAACTTCAATACAGATTTTAATTTTCATAGTAATCTACAAATACAAACAGAGATTCAATTCTCACTTTAAGAACCAACAGCATTTGCTCATTTGTAAATGATCATCTCTGGTATTAATACCTATGGTAAAAATGGTAGCCTTGTATCAGCTGCTCAAGATTATTAAGACTGTAGATATTACATATTCGTCTGCAATATACTCCTTCCTGCAAATAATATGAAAAACAATGTTTGTTCTCTTGGCTAGTAAAATATTCTGAAAATGCTCTGCCACTTCAATAAAAGAATTTTACTTTTGCAATAATTCACCACATATCCACCTTCGCACACAAAAGTGATTTAATTACAGAAATGCCAATCATTAAAACAGCATTGTAAATATACTGTGGACCAAAAAGGTTTCGTTTGTTTTTTCATGATCAAATTTCAAGTGTTGGCAACAACTGAATCAGTGATTGGAAAAGAGAAAAAAAGTCCATCAACTTCAGAATTTATTATACTAAAATCCATTTTGTTAATCCTTTAAAAGTAAACATCATATTATTCATATAGCTAAATTCTATAAGTTTCGAACACATAAAAAATTCTATGAATAACACTCTTATGTATTATCGTTATTTTTAGTTTATGGAAACAAGATTGCATGGACATGCTTCTGTTTTTTAATCAATTATTCTATTAAATGTGTAATAAATAAAGATGGGGAGGAGAACTAATTGTTGCCAAAAGACTGTTAAGCAGGTAGGTTAAATTCTCTATAGAGTTATCCAGAGAACTGAGGTCAAACATGAACCTCCCAGAAGATGATTATATGAGCCTGTTATCTCTATGAATTTAAACTGGGGAACACAGTAGCTATAGCAGTATGACAAAATATCAGCATTGGTGTTGATGGTATGAATGAACGGATGGTGCAAAGATGTTTCGCAAAGTTCCAGGAAGACAACAAAACTCTGAGCATGATCCACAGACATCAAGCTAAACAACAATGGTTAATGAGGTTCTCTTAGCACTTGTTGAGGGGAACCACAGTCAGATTAGTGAGAATTCAATATCAGAGCAGAAATCATGCAGCTCTCTCTCCATCAGCTGAGATAAAGCTATAAACTCAATCGCTGGATTTCACATGAGTTCACAATACCTCAGAAGGCAGCAAAAGCTATACCAGTATTCTCCAAACATTACACATTATCATCTTTTCCTTTGCTTAAGTAATCACCTCCAAGGATAGCAATTCTGAACCTTGGCTAATCTGGGAACTGCATTGAATGAATTTATTGCTTTCTGCTATAAGAAATTGAATCAAATGGTATTCATAATCTCTTGTCTCATTGAAAGAAGATGCCTGATAGTGTTTGTGTTTATATTTAATGCTACAGATATTATATAGTTCAAACTATGAGTGATATGTCTAGTCTGAAACCAACAAGAGCATTTTTCGTCACTTTCTTGATGATAATGTTCAAGTTAGAACTTCCCGGGTGTTGTGCTAAATTAATGATATTTGTATCCTAAACTTTATCTGTTACATGAAATACAATACAATTTAATGTATATTTTATCCTTTAGCATGTTAAGTTGATCATATGGTTCATGTGTATTATAGAGTTTCAATTAATTCATGTTGTAACTTTTGCATTATGCATAATTGTTAGTAAACATTATGTGTTACATGAAAATGGAATTAATTTTTGTTAATTCATACTAATTCATTCTCTTGAATATATAAAATCAATTATTGGATATAAAAAAGGTATTTTAGAAAAATGTTCATAGACATGTATTATGTGGAACCAATTTTTTGATCTCATACAACTTTCCCATTTCTTGTACCTGTGAGTGAATTGTTTCATTACTGATGTAATCTTACCGCAAATTCTTGACATGTCTGCTATGGATCAGTATCAAATGTGATCTTTAGTGCATTGTGAACAATAATGTTAAGACATCCCACACAGGGAGAATCCTTTAAGAGGTTCATCTTTGTCTTTAAATCTCTGAATCAATTTTATGCCGTTCTTTCAAATATTAATTCAACAAAAGCAAGATATATCCTTTGAGTTACTTTGGCTTCTTTAAAAAAAGTTTGAACTTTTAAGGCAAACAAGCTCACTCTTATGTCTTTTTTCACAACATTTCAAGACACAAAATTTGCTGAAACTGAACTATCTTGGTCACCTAATAATAGATATGGTAATAATTGGAAGCTCTTTATTGTGAAGCTAGTGAAAAGATGATGAATATCAGCATCCCCAATGGTTGCTACCATAATAGATGAGGAATAAGTCAGACTTTAAGAATCATTCTCATGTGAATTGTATGACTATCACAGCTGAATTCAATGGTCATATTTTTACATTTAATGCACTTTTCAGTCAAACTATTATTAATACAAATCTGCTTGCTAATTAAAGTAACAGAACATGAGTATTATAGCCCTGCAAAGACTTTTCAGTTTATTAACATAAACTGTAGCTGTTAGTATTTCACCACCCAAACTGTCATAATGACATATACAATATAGGCATATATTACATTACAAATAGTCAGGGCTAGCAAAAGCAGTACCACACCATGTTATATTGATCCTCCTGGATATAGAGCACGGATATCATCACAAAGTGCATCAAATGGGTCTCTGTTCAGTCTATTGTTATCCACACGCCACAAATATTCGCATAGATGAAGGCCTATAGTATCATGCCGAACACCAGCTTGTGAAAGTTTTCTCCTGATGGGACGCCAGCTCAGTTCAACATTACTATTGTTGGGATCCACAAAATGAAGTCCATGGTTTGCAATCGCCTGTTGAAATTGACATATGCCATACCCTATCCAACAATCTGTATAAATTGTGGTACTGACTGCCACATTCTTTTTGATTAAGGTAACAAGGGAATCAGCATTATTACAACTATTGGAAAACACTTCTACACGAACTTCCCTCGTCTTCCTGTCAATCATACCCAGCACCCATAACATCTGTGAAATGTGACGCACTTGGCACTTTGTATGGTCAATTTTGCAGACATCAACTTCCACAATATGACCTTTTCCTCCAATTTCAGGCTGGTTGCAGCTGCGACATTTTAGGCTGTTCATACATACTTCTCGAAGGAAGGAATACCAGTTAGCAGTATTTGCATTTGCTAAATCTGGATCTTTAGATGAATTATATTCTTGTTTTAGCTGTTTGTAGCTGTCTCCCATGCTGAAATTATACATCAACAGCACAATTTTTCTAATAGGTAATTTATTGGAAGCAAAAAACGTATTTGTTGCTGCTGACATTTGAAAGAAACCAAGTCCTGAATGTACTCGTCGACAGCGGAACGATCCAAATACCAGGTGCTTAGGTTTTTGGTAAGCGCTTAATCTTCGGCTGCATATAGGACATTCAATTTCTGTAGGCACAAGACGACGTTCTTTCACCCACTGTATTGCTCTCTCTTCACTGGTCATAATGGGCACCAACTGAAGTAAATTAAACATTTTCACAATTACAAATTATGCCAAAATAAATTAGGCACTTTGAATGTTATTAAACAAAGCAGCCAACACCCAGACCTCAACAGTCGACATGTGATAAGTTGTACATATGAAACTTGAAAAGTAATGGCAAAGAAAAAGAACTTTTGCAAAATAAAACTGTCTTTTAGCAACTACTTATTAGCAAATATAACAAATTTATTATTTGCTGAGCAAAGTTAAAACCAAGTCATATCAATATAAATGATAATTCACTCTGGTGGCAATGGGCTTGAGCAATGAGTTGCCTTGACTGCAGATCCCAGTTCAGTCCAGAAGTAGTTGTTAGTTATTTGTAGTGGACAAAGATGGGATATTTCAGAATCTCTTGTTTTCCCAGTTTCATTCCACCAATACCAAATAGTCTTGGCATAGGATAGGCAAAGGTTAGAGAAACTTGGCACTACCACACAATGGATCTTTAGTATCTTCAACCATAAGTGTGCACCTCCAGGAAGAAAAGGGAAGGGGAAGAAAACACTAAGTAGCTAGGAGCAAAGTGTGGCAATTACAGACATAAGTGGGGTCCCTGAAGTTTTTCCAGATTGAAGGTACCAGACATCAGCAGGCCTGAAAATCACTTTCTTCTTAAGTTCTGTCTCGTATATTGGCAACCCTGACACTAAATGAATACAGATGAGTGCAAAGTCTGTTGATAGTTATGACAACCAGAATATTATTTTACTTTGAATAGCTTACCCTGATCTTGTAAATAACTGATAAACATGAAAAGGGTTGCAAAGGAAAATATGTTGCAGTAATTGCTCTTCATAAGTGTGGCAAAAAAACATAAAGAATTTTTAAGTGGCTGCAATAGTTAAATATTTACAAGGATGAATCTAATATATGTTTCTTTTTGTAATTTACTGAACCCATATTAAATATAAGTGGGATATACTCCATTTTTCTACATAATTGCCAATATATACACACATTTTCCCAGTGGATAATTCCATTAACAAAGCAAATGAGGAGTAGGGTTTCAATCCAGTTGAGCATGAATGCTTCCACACCTTCATTACTAACAAATTGCTCACTCTACACGATTATGCTGCATCAAGAAATTGTAAGAACAAAACTGGTCAAACATGATTATCCGGAAAATGATTGTATGAGCTTGTATGCTCTATGAATTTAAACTGGGAAACAATGCAATAGAGCAATGTAGAAAATACATAAGCATTGGTGTTGATGCTGTGAATGAATGGATGTTTTGCCAAGTTCTAGGAAGACAATGAAATCCTGGAGCATGATTCATGGAAAGGAAGATCAACAACAAATCTTAGCAACTATTCAAGCAAACATGGCCAGACTAGTGAGGACATAGCACAGAAATTCAACATCAGTGCAGAAACCATATGGCTTCATCTCCATCAACTGGGAGAAACATATAAACTCAGTTAATCAGAGTGTTAGTGTGTATAACGTCCTAAGGAATAAGCAACTCCCAAGGATAGAAAGTTAACTGAAAAAAAGAGAAAGGGTTAGTATTGTATAAAATATAACTTAATATTTTATTGAACATTGAAATTATTTTTAATGTTGTGTTTTGCTTTTGGTTGGATTGGAGTCTGGTCCGCTGGATATTCTGGTAGGTAGTTACTGATGAACCGGGTACTGGAGGGCTGAGCCAATCAAATTGGAATAAATTTGATTGGAGTTAGTGCCTTCTGGAGCTGCTGAAGGCACTGTTCCTATTTGTTAAAATTAATGTGTTATTTTTTTAAATTTGTGTTCATTTTGTTATAAAATTTTGCTTGTTAATGCATGAGAAATAAATATTACTAAATAAACTTGGTTGCTTGGTTTCAAATGGGTTGACAATGCCCCAGAAGGTGGGAAAATCTGACGCAGATGGATCCCTTTCTTAATAGGCTGCTGACATATGATCAGAATGGATACTCTATGAAAGTTCAACATGCTGTCATCACTGGCTGTCAGTCCAATGAATATATCCCCAAAAGCTGAAACTATCACTGCACCAAAAGATGTTTATACTCTGAAGCAGGAAATGTTGTCCCAAAATTTCCTTTTTAAGTATAATTACTTCTGACAACTACTATAATAATAATTGTATATTATTTCAGGTAATTAAGGGCATTAATATTGCAATTAAAAGGAGAACCACAATATTATATGTATTGATGTATGTAGGTATAGATATGTCTTGTTACTAGTAAGCAATATTCAAGTTATCTTTCTATAATACCAATGATTAACAATGCCTATGTGACTTTGTTATGTTTTGTAAAAGGACAGGGCATGCTGTCCTGACAGAAGTCATTAGCGTAGTTGAGAGAAAAAGTTCTTTCGGTTAAGCTCTACCCATTGTCAAACCCTCACCGAGACACCTGTTTGGCGCCAAGGAGTAATAACACTGCAAATAGCTAGGGTTCAATTGGAAACAGTACTTGACCTTTTCAAAAGGATTTACCGCAGGCAGAAACACGCATTTTCGTAGAAAGCAAAATTTTATCTATAACTAAAAGGGGAAAAAGATATTACTTTATAAATCAAATCTGTAAGGAAAGTGCCGAAATTTATGACAGGCTGTTCTTGCAAAACTCAAGCTTGGGAAGATATTGTAGATCTGAAGGGGAAAAATAATTTTAGCCAATGGCCATCAAATAAAAGTCAACGAATGAGGAGAACTTAGCAACATAATGAATATTTTAAGATAGCCAATAGCCAACTTATAGCTAAGGAATAGAATAATAATCAAGGGAATTTAATTTAGCTAGAGGCGTGGCGATGTTATAGAAAACTGGAGTACAGGGTCAGAAGTTAGGGATTCAAGAGTTATTTCTACAGCAGTTGAAAGATGGTCATTCGAAAGCAAGCAGTCAGAAGTTGAGGATTCAAAAGTTATTTCTGCAAAAGTTAAAAGTCATTCTAAAGTCATTCAAAAGCAGGCAGCTAGAAGTAATTCATTCAAAAGTCATTTCTAGTTCAGTTGAGGGCAATCTAAGGAATTCCAAGTTATTCTAAAGTCATTCTAAAGCAGCAAGAGTCAGTCAGGCAGTGCAAAAGCAATAATAATCACCATTGTGTTCAAGTGAATAAATACGCGAGTGAATACCGCAAACTATAATCCATCGAAGAACAGCGTGTTCCAGAACCTTCCAAGTTCTAAAATAAATTAAAAGCTCAACTAGTGCCAGACTTCATTATTTCAGTGAATAATCTCCTTCCCTCCTAATGACTTTGTCATTAAAAACAGTCCAAAATTTATCCTAAAATCACCCATTCAATTCCTCAGCATAGGAACCCCTAATTCCTGTTGCAACTCTGTGTTTTATATAGATTGTGGGTACTGCTGCACATCATGAATTGCTGCCAGCAGGCCAAACAAACAATGCCACTGGGTACTCTAACTAGCTGTTATGTGTCCATGAAAAGTTGAAAATATGAGCTTGTAATGCAAAATAACACACAACTATAGTGGTTCTTGAAACTATTATTTATCTTGGTTGGGAAACTGTTGTGTACTTAGCAATCAAGTATTCTCCACACATTGCAATTCAAATTATCATCTTTTCCTTTGCTTGCATAATCACCTCTGAGCATAGCAATTCTGAACCTTGCTGATCTGAAACTGCACTGAGTGTTTTTTTTTTTGCTTTCTGTCATAAAAAGTTGTATCAAATGTAATCCACAGTCTCTCATCTCATTGGCAGAAGGTCCTTGATAGTGTTGGTGACTATATTTAATACTACATATACTATATTGTTCACATTAGCTTTTATATGTCGGGTCTGAAACAAGCATAGTATTTTTGGTCATGTTATAGAAAGTAAGTAACAATCATGATGATAACGTTAAAATGAAAACTTCTGGGCTGCTGTGCTGGGGTCTTCGTTTTAAAAACTAAAACAGAGAATACTTCCCAATACACTGATGCTAGCTGGCAAACTGCCATGGTTGGTGGAGATATTTAAGGTGCATATTCGTCAGCAGGATTTCTGGGGTTCAAATCCCACCAGGACTGTCCTCCCTGACTGAGCTTTTTTCCAGGTTTTCCTCAGTCCTCATTAATGGTAAATGCTGGGCAGGTACCCTAAACTTAGGCCTGGAACATTTCCTTCCTTAACAAAATCCTTTTTGTTTTTCATCTCATGTATCATAAATGTCCATTGCCTGTGGTGCCTCAGTAGTAAAAACAGGTGTTAAACACACACACATACAAAAAAGGGAGAATGAGCCTGCAAAAGCTATGTTATTCAGTCGTGAAAGCTTAAGATATGTTATAACCATGATGATTCTGAGTCATCTTTTATTCTCCAATAAGCCTATGCAAAGGAGTGTTCAATAAATACTTTTTCCTGGATAATTATAATAATGCATAAAGATATATGCCATGTAGTAGCCTATATTTTTATTACCATAACTGCTGCTACCCAATAACAGTCTCAACAATATGAGTTAAAAGGAACACTTGTGCCAGTAAGTCAGTGTCATGCAATCAAGAGGTCAGAACAATGTCATGCAATGATTTATTATATGATTTAAAAAGTGTTGTAATCCAGGAACAGTTTCCTAAGAGACTTACATGGCTTTTGGGGAAATTGGTTCATATACAACGGTCTTCAGTTTAGTTGGCAGAATAAAAAGGGTCCAAACATGTTTTATAGATGAAACAACAATGATTGCAGAAAAACAATGCTCCTGTGGAGATGTTTTAAGAAGACTACTAAATGATCTACAAGGATTTAGAGATATTTTTTAATATTGCATCAGGAAATGTTTAAAAAAATTTACATAATTATTTAAGTATCTATGACTTAATCTACACAAAATTAGTGTTATTTTTACTGACAAACTAAAACATTCTTTTATCTGAACTAGTGATGTATGTTCATATGGTGATCAAATGGACGATTAGGACAAAAAAAGGTAAACTGACTACTAGTCAACTCTCCAGACTGACAAATGTCACAATTTCTAAAATAAAATTTCTCCACTATTATACACTTTGCAGGCATTGATTTCCATAATTAGCATCTGCCTTTAGCTGAAATGGAATATTTTGGGCTCGCATGAAGAGCTCTATATATAAGCTTTAATGAAGTTTATATGTTTTGGTTTATATATGGATGCTTTTAAACATCTCAGGTCATCAGCATACCATTCAATTCAGGGCATGAAGCAGCCAACAAATTTTGCTCAGAGGCTTTTTTTTTCCAGGCTTGAGGTTCTTTATCGTGCCGTAAATGTACAACATGGGACGACATTGTACTTTACATTCCTTCTGAAGGAAGCCGTATTTATGATTTTTACGCCCCAAAAAATCCATCAGTTCTGGCCGGGATCGAATCCCCGATCTTGGGTTCTGGAGGCAAGTATGGTTAGCACTACACCACCAGGACTGGCAAAGTTTATATGCAGATCTCTTATGTACCACATTGCACTTTTCCCTCTTCCTGTAGAATGCTCAAATGTACTATTTATCACAAATTTCCTTCAAGCTAATGCAAAGCTAGAAAAAGCCTTTTTTGCTGAGTCAAAAATGAATATTTTCTCATTTCTCAAATGTAATACAACACTAACGACTTTCAATATGTACTTCAGCATTGCTTATTCTTTCTGACAAAACAGCATTGGTGAAAAGCAACAAAACAGAAACATGAGTATATAAAAATGAATTCTGAATAATAAGGCCCTTGCAAGTCACAGAAAGTACAGTGTTTTGATCTGAACTGATTGTGCAACTAATGGCTTAGAAAACCGCAACCTCTGCAGTCAACATGAGTCATAGAAACAGAACCTAAAAAAATGTACTGCATGGTCACAGTGCAAATGTCAATCACTTAACACTACACTCTATGTACGGTAAGCCTTGAAATTCCTATGAATATTTGAAAATAATGTTTGTTAGATCGTAGAACATACTGTTCCATCAAACTCAGCATATTACTTTCATAAAATTGTGAAATTCTTGTAATTTACCTCAGCTATATCTTCTAAAACAACTCTTAAAAATACTGGGTGGAATGGGTACAGACATCATCAGCTAAGAAGATGATTCTATATATAGAGACAAATAAAATATTAATACATTTTAGACCTTGGAAATGTATTTTAAAATATTTGTACTTTTTATGGCTTTATAATTAAAATACACGGCATATTGAAAGTTGTGACCACACTGCTGATGAACATTTTTTGTTCTCTGCAATTTTTCCCTTCAGCACTTTGTTTAGCATTCTTGTTTCTTATAAATCATAATTTTTAACCAGCATATGATGTTGCGATAGTGCGTACTCGATCTTATAGACACTCCAAGTTGGTTTGGTTTAAGGGCAGGCTTTGGAGACTGAGCACTTGCACATGTAAGTTTACATTTTAAAATGGAGTTCAACGCACAATGGTTGATCATTCAGTTACAACTTGCACCTTGGCATATATGCATACAATCATGGCTACATATTTGTATTTAAAAAAATGCTATTATTTCATTTTTATTCTATTCCTCTAAATTATTAAATATAAATATTTCAGTTTTGTTTTATTTTGTTGAATAATTATGTAAAAAGTTAAATGTTATTTTCTTTTACTAAAAGTTCAATAAATAGTACTGTACACATTTCATGTTCACTAGGTTAATGTTTCTGGTCTTTCAGTCTTTCATTTAATTAAAAGAAATGCATGTTCCCTTTTATTTTTTTATAGATATTTTCATTGAATGTTGAAATGTTCACTGCATACACATGAAACAACTGTCTTAGGAACTAAATATCAGAATCAAACATTAATAGCATTTCTTTTATGCAGCTGGTGTAATTTAATTGCTGCTGCTGCTGCTGCTTTATGACATTCAGTGCAAAACAAAATGATACTATCAGGCAGCAGTCATATTTCCCCTCTACCACAAATCTCCAATCCCTTATCATTCATCTGTATACTTGTGCACATTGGAATCGTTCCAGTAGCAACAAGAGGAAGATGCAGTTGCCAAACATATTTTATCCAAAATATTTTCTACAAACCTATGAAAGATTGAAAAAAAAATGTTCATAATCTTTTTCATTATCTTCAATAAGATATCTTTTTAGTTCTAAGGATGAAATCTATTCCCCTTCCACACATTATATGCTTATTTTCTAAAGTAAGTTGCCCAAATAATGCCACCCTGACACTTAAAGTGCTATAGGTCTGGAAATAAAGTGTATACAAACAAGAAAATTATGACAAAAATAATTTAATATTTTCTTCAGACAACAGCATAATAAGAGGGATGATATAGTATCAAATGCAACTCAATTAAGAAAGTTGCATAATCCATTACGCATGACTGAACCAATTAATGTCATCTCTTTTCTAATTACTCATTCCTTTAAAATTGATAAATATTCGCTCAATATTAGGTTTTTCTTGGTCATATGGAATATGCAAATGTTTTGAATTTCATATTAAGAAAAATGATATAAACATAAAATTTTTCACATTAACAACCTTTTAGAAAGGTCTAGGAAACATAAGGTTTTGAAAATCCATTGAACAGATAATTCCTGAACACATTCTAAATATTTACAAGTCTTTCTAGTTCTTTCTGATGCCTCCACACTTATCAAGCAAATATTTCAAACAAAATTTATATAAAAACATGTTTTGAACATCATCTTCATCACATATAAAAGCACACCTAACTACTGCCAGTGCTTGGCTGGGACCGAATTCATTCATTTGTTGATGAGGATTGTTCTAGCTTTCCTCAGATTTTTTTGTGAGCACCTCTGCAAGTGGTTACATTTGGGTGAGAAGAGAATTGCAGCAAATGGAATTGGAGGAGGAGATGGAGACAATCGCCTTTGAAACATGTGGAACAAAATTAGTGAAATTTGAGTTATTTCGCAACAATAATTTGTCATTAAAATTAAATAATTAAAGTGGAACAAAATTAGTGAAATTTGAGTGTTTTCGCAACAATAATTTGTCATATTAAAATTAAACAATTAAAGTGGAACAAATTAGTGAATTTTCAGTGATTTTGTAACAATAATTTGTCATATTAAAATTAAAGAAGCTGTAAATTTACATAAGATATAATTAATTAAGATTCAAATTCAAATATTAAATAGTCTCAGCATTAACAAACAGACTTCCATCATGAAGGAAGAGGAAACAGTGAAGGCTTGAAGATTTGAGATAGACACTAATGCACAGAGCTTCATATTTTTCCCTCATAGGAAAATCAAAGCAAGGCAAATCAAAACAAAAAAGTTCATGTCTTTGTGTGGTCTATCAAGATAGAGATAAGTTTATGATGGTATCCATCATCTCAGAGAGTCCTGGTGTGTGCAGGATAGTTGAAGGCACAATTAACATTGGAATATTATGAAGTTATGGAAAATATTGTATCATTTGCCAATACCTGTAATACTCATATCTAGACATCAAAACTGTTTAAAATATAGTGAACTTTTGTAACAGTGGTGTAAATTATTAACATTTAAGAGAAATTGAGTCGAAATAGTAACATACACACCACTAAAATTGAATTAAATGGAAGACTAGTTTCGGGAGCCATCGCTCCTATCATCAGTTCCTGGTCGACCAGGAACTGATGATAGGAGCGATGGCTCCCGAAACTAGTCTTCCATTTAATTCAATTTTAGTGGTGTGTATGTTACTATTTCGACTCAATTTCTCTTAAATATCAAAACTGTTGCCAGACCAGCAACTGAGGGATTGTGCATATAGCAAATATGTGCCAAAAAATAGGGATGATATTTACTTCCAAGAGTCCAATCAATGGCAGAAAGTGAAGTAGTGAAAGTTTACACTTTAAGCCAAAGTGTACCAGAAGCTAATGGTTGCCTCATGTGTTATAATATTCCTGTTGTTAACTTTAGTTTTTCAAAATTAATCAATAAACTTTCAAAAAATATAAAATTGGTTTTATTTTTATATCAACTTAAATTTTGGCAGGCATTTTCATGATATACAAAACTTAAAAGATATATGAAACATTTTACACTTAACTATTAAAATGACCAAGACAGATGGAAGTACAATGTATTATAGTTAAGAAACATTTTTACTTAAAGCTACCCATATGTAATGTATGTAACCTTATTTATAGACAAACCGACCAGAACTTTAAAAATGCACCACATAATCATCACATGTAAAATTATTTCTATTTATTATATTTAAAATTTAGAAACAATGTACATGTGCTACCACTGCAATAGAAGAATACTGTCATGTTCAAGGTCACACATGGGAGAAACATTAGGGGCTGCTGATGAAAGTGAATGGGGTGGGGGTGTGAAATGTTTGCAGCAAACCAATAACCATAATGGCCTTCACCTCAGCTCAGTTCAGGTGTTGGTTGTGCATAGCATTTGCAAGTGTTTAATTTTGGCAACTACCACTTCATTATGTTGAAATATAGAAATTATACAGAAGGTTTCAAACTATGCATAAATGCATTCACAGAGCAGAATGGTAATTGAGCTGCAGAGAGAGTTTTCAGTAAGTGATAAACTTGTAAGAGACTGGCACAAAATGAAAGTGACATTGCAGTCTACGAGCTACTCAAGATGCTGATTTTGTGGCCCTACGACCAGAAATTTCCCAGAAATTGATAATGACTGCCTAATGTTGAAGAACTGTGTAATAATGAATGCTGTGTTTCATATGAAATTCTGTATTCAAAGGCACAAGAGGTTGCAATAGCTTGACATTTTAAGTGACCAGTTTAGGATTGTTGCAGGCTGGGTCATAAGATTCATTCTTTCTCTTCTGCAGCAAATCATACAACTTGCTCATGCATGATCACACAAAAACTTGCTCTTACTCTCCTGTTACAAGCAATCTAATCATTGAAAGTTGATGCAACCAATTTTTAATTTATTCTCCACACAATGGTCGCTGCACTATGTATTTGCACTAAAAAAGGCATAAAAATGTGATGATTATGCAATAAAATACAGTAAAGTGTACACACGAGGAGCCCATTTGAAGGGAATTGGTGACAAATGGGACAATTGTGTATAAAATAATACCATAGAGAAAATGGAAGTTGTTGCATCATCAAGTTTCACATCTGCAAGGCAAATCTGCAAAGCAAATTTATGATAGATATTTGTTGTGTATGAAGAATATCTGTCTTCTGTATGACACTGTTTAAGTGTTGGAAAAATAATTTCCAAATGGCCCCAGTAGTGTTAAAGATGAACAAAGGAGTAGCAGGCTATCCATTGTATATGAAGCAATCCCCATTGCAAAGTTGAGGCCCCAGTCCTTTCAGACAGGCACATAAGCACCTTTGAAAAGTTCCACAAGAAATAAAATGTTAAATATATGTTTTGTTGATCAAAGGTTGTCTGCATCAGCACAATTCACTGGCACATACTCTCATGACACCATTGTCCTTTCAAGCAAACTTTCAAAACATGAAAAATTTGCTTTTTGATTCATCAGGACCAATTAGTGAACTGGAAATGTGATTTGGGATCCAGATGATGAGTTCTTCAATCAAGACATCAGGAAGGTGAAGGAGAGATGGAAGAAGTGCACAATAATTCAAACCAGTTAATGTGCCTCGACTCCTTTATACTAAAGCACAAAACTATTCAATTGTCTCCCATGTGCGGTGAGCAAAATTTAACTTACTCAAAATTTATATGCAGCATTCTGCTTCATTCACTACTCTGGATGCAGTTTACAGATTGAAAATGGCAAACCAACATGAGAAAATTTTTAACTTAAAAACTGAACCCTGATATAGCTCACCTGAGGAGCAGCATTTAATGCTGCATCAGTAAACTGACTTGCATTCTCTGGGCATAATGTTACTTGTTCAGCTGTTGTATTCACGGTCTGGGGAAAAAAAAAATGTTGTTAGAAACTTTAATGTGTGATATTAGTAAATAAGCCATTCTATAACATATCCACCAATTGTCCCATAGATGCCAGTGAATTGCCTAGTTTACACTAGTGCACTTAAGTAACAGAAAACTAACACCTCTATGTAAAATGATTGGAACTAAATGCACAAGGGTTGTTTGAAAAACAGTGAGCTATGATGTAATTGTCACAGCAGAACAAACTTTACACTCATGAAGCTTACCCTCTACAAGTAATTCCCACTTTGCTCTTCTGGAGTGCCAACATCAGTGCACGCAATAATTCAAAATGGAGACTTCAACAAGGAAAGATTATCTGATTGACTAAGCAGTCATTTGCTACGTAGTTCAAATGGGTGTGTCAGCGATGGAAATTCACACCAATAAATGCGCCACATTGCGGAACACAGACATTAGCGTGGTTCTTAGCTATAGGCAATTTTGAGTACGTTAAATTGTGCTGCTCCCACCACCTTGTCTTGTTCCAATCAACAAAAAAACTATCTGTGCAAATTTTCAGCTCAATAGGACAACTGCAAGGCAACCCTTATTGATCATGAAGGTTTGAAATTTTAACCCCGAAAGTAATTTTTTCTAATATTATTAGATAAACTTTATTATTATTATTATTATTATAATAATATTCCTTACCTGCAGTTCTAGTCATAAATTATCCGGATGTTGATCCAGAAATCAGTAACGCTGCTGCAAAAATTTTTTCCAACCATCTCTTATTATTCTTAATTAACTAGTGAGTGGATTTAATACTATTATGCTCTGATTAGTTCCCAAAACTGTGGCACTATCTTTATTTGAATTCAATATTATATCAGCGGGCAAAGCAAATTTGGCTGAAGTAATACTGGTAGCAGACAAAGGAAAAGAAGAGGAAAAAGAAAAATCAACTGAAGAAGTACATTCTAACCAAATTGATTCCTTTGCATACATTGAGTTTTCTTCTTTTGTAACTCCAGGTACAAAAATGTTCTTTACAAGATTTTCTATAGCACCGATTTCCTGGACAAAGACCCTTCAACTTAGAAGGTTGATCCTGGTTACAAAAGTTGAATTGAAAAATTTAAGAAGATAGTGGCTATGAATGACATTACAGAAAAAGGAGTTGAACTCATTCAGAATATAGTAACATTCTCACAAAAGATGAAACTGAGAAACAATTTGTTTTGCAGGTCATTGCTAGATACCATAAAAAGCCCAACTTCTACTAAATCCTCTCCTAAGAAACACGAGCACCAGGAAACAGTGGGTCAACAGCTGAGGATGGGAATGTTGGTTCTGGAAACATGTCCTAACTTAAATACAGAAATGTAAGAAATTTAATCACATTGTATTAATTAACATATAATATCTTCACTGTAAACAGCTTCAAAATTAAACAAAAGCATCATGTTCAATGTTCGCTCGTTTATATAATGTTTTGATTCTATAGAAATTATTGTTGTAAATAAAGGTATTTCTCTTATAGAAGTTGTATGCCTTACAAAAAACGTATTATTTCTTAAATTTCTCGTGTTAATTCAGGAATTTTTCCAATTAAGTTTTGGGAGATTTTATTCAGAATGTTTTTAAACAGCTGCTGGGGTTGTCTGGACCACTTAATATTCTCTAAAAAGAAAAAAGAAAATGGTCGAAATAGGGAAGAGTATATAGCTATCATATGGAATCAATTGTTGCATATACTATGCTCCAATTTCAAACTGTTTGAGAGTCACCAAGCATTGTTCAAGTGAGCTGAAAATTTGCTCAGATCATGTTTTAGTTGACTGGAACAAGCTAGGAGTGGGAGCTAAACTTTTAGAAAGTTGGAAAATAAGGGCCACCCTAGTGAACTTAAGTCTAGCATTTCTATCCAGAGACGAAGGCCTAATTTAAACATTCTGAGTCACATTGACACAATTGAAAATATCATTAAGACATAAACTCATGAGTAGGTCTGGGATTTTATTCCTGCCAAGACCATCTACCTTGACTGAGATTTTGTTTGTATTTTTCTCATAAATGGCATATGCCAGAGAAGTATACTAAACATAAGCCTGGTACACTTTCTTTAAAAAAAATCCTTTCCCAGTTAATATAATCTTATCTTATGTATGATAAGTGACTATTGCCTCGATGCCTTGGCAGTAAAAAGGGGCATTAAACATGGAGAAAGAAGAAAAAGGCTGTGTCACTATGTCCAATTAAGTTTCACTTATAGGCAGGGAAGGTGACAGTGTCAATCTTTATTGGCTCACAGGGGATCATCTTTTTCCTCCATAAAGGATTAACAATCAAAGTCAAATATTAATGCAACATCGTGCAGCAGGACACAATTACCTAAAAGCATCCAAACAATAGAACATGATACTGCTCTTACATCCTTGTAGACAATCCATGAACTAAATACTGTACTTACAAAGCTGTTGACAATGCAGTGGTAATATATCCTAAACTTAGGTATTCATTTTTTACAATAAACTGCACTTACTTACATAAAAATAAGGCATGTTTCGAGAAAAGCTCTCCTCTTCAGTTGCTAACTGAACCGCCGTTACTTGAAACGATGGCTAGACACCCGGATGTTCCTGTGGTGGCCTCTGTTGGGTGAAGGAGGAAATTGCTGAGTTCATCCATAGGAGAAAACTCGAAGTTCATTAGGTTTTCTCTATTTTTTAATATGAAAATTTTTTTCCCAAGTGGATAACTCCAATGGGATGTGAAGATGTTTCAACAGTTTAATTTCCGGTTTTATTTCATGGTTTTTGGTCCAACATTTCCTACTTGAACCAACAGAGGCCACTACAGGAACATCCAGATGTCTGGCCATCGTTTCGACTAATGGCAGTTCAGTGAGCAACAGAAGATGGGAGAAATTCTCCTGAAACGCATCTTATTTTTATGTAAGTAAGTGGAGTTTAGTGTAAAAAAATGAATACCTAATATTAGGATAAATCCATGAACTGTTGCCTCACCCACCATACTTGCCAGATTTTGAAACATTCAACTTTCGCTTGTTTCCAATACTAAAACGACCTAAAGAACAACAATTCAACAATGATGATACTTTTATTGATGCATTTGTGAATGTGTGATGATCAAGAAAACTCTTATCTCCTCCATGAGTTAGCAAAACTGGAGCATCATTGGGAGTTTTATTAATTTAATTATTTAAATGGCACCAAGTTCACAAACATTACAATATGGCCAGGTTCTATTGATTGTTAGGAGGATTCCCAAGTTTCATCATGTTTTTGAAAAATTCTATAATCATGCTTCATAAGGTTAAGTTTATAAAATAAAACATTTTGGGTAATAAAAGCTGTTAGATTCTTAAAAAATATCACCTATACTTCCTGGATGAATCTTCATAACTGGGCATGTTTCAGAAACACTGGCTGTCATTAACAGTAGACTAACTAGAGGATGAGCCAAGTGATGATGGAAGAAGGAGCTAGCTAAAAATACCCCTTGAAATGAAACCTTGTGATATGTTCATATTTTTGATAATAATGTACATTTTTTCAATGCTGCTATTTCTAAAGGGCTTTTATCATGTTTTAATAGGTTAATAATTTTGTGAAAACACCCAATTAAACTCGTAAATAAAGTATAAATCCCAACTAAAATTACTTTACTTAACTGTCAACATACTTATCTTAAAATATTTTATACGTACTTTAAGTTCACTGTCAATAATTGGAACTGTCTCAATTTCTACTTTAACATCTTGACTTCCACTTGCAGTTTCAAATTTTACAGGAATTGTTTTTGCATCTCCCTGGAAAAACATAAAAATATATTAAAATTTGTCAAAAGAAAATCCTTGGAGTAAGCAGTGCAATTTTGCCATACCAGCACCTTTTTAACTCAGTCACTAGATTTCAGAACACACCAAATACATATCTAGGAAGTGTACCAGTTTAATAAACATTTTATCAAGGTTGGCATAATTGAACTGGGGATTAACTCTAGAACCACCAATGCAGTCATTTTGACCACTTTTAAAATTTAAATACATTAGTATTCTAATGGTTTTCACTGTATGTGTGCTTATTACTTTTCCTTGATCATGTCGATACTGCAATATTAATTTTTTAAAATGAGTTTCTTACTACTTGGTATTTATACTTAGAACAGCTTCAGTCAGATAGGTCACTATTTGTTGATTTGGGTTACTCAGATTCTCTTTAACATCTTTGATCAGTGTCCCATTCAATTCAGGGCGCAAAATGGCTGATAAATTATGCTCATAGGCCTCTTCTTTCAAGCTTGAGGTTCTTCTACGTGCTGTAAATCTACAACAAGGGACCCAGGGCTTTACTTCCCTTCTGAAGGAAGCCATACTAAAGATTTTTATGTCCAAAGGCAAGTATGGTTACCACAATACCACCAGGACCAACAGATTGAGACTATTATATAATTACTGTTACTATATTGGTAATTCAATTTCAAACTCAACTGGATGCTCAATAATGCGTACAATGGTTTGAAATTGCAACCATGTGTTAGAATAGCATAGGCAATTCATTTGTAAAGTGATTTTTGAGCAATAAACCTGTCAAAGTGATCACAGTAGTGTAGGCAAGGGCGCCTCTCACAGATGAAGAAATGCTGGCTTATTGGAATGAAATTCCTGAGAATCAGTCAAAATTTGAGGATCTGTTACAAAGTGATAATATTGTATAAGTGAAGATTACCAAGCAAAAATGCTCCTGAAATTAGCAGTTAATAAAACAAGGATGACACATATAATTCCACCAGGAAATGAAGAGATCTAAAATAATTTCATTTTTATAATCCTATATTATTAGTGTTACTGTTCTTATAATAATTATTATTATGATGATTGTTAGCATCATTGCCTTCATTAGTATTTTCATTATTATAGTATTATTATTGTTGTGAGTTTTACCAATATCACTATTATTAGTAGAAATATATGACTGGGTCATGACTAAAGAATTTTGTAAGCTAAGAGGGTCTAATTCACATATTTTTACACAGATGCTGAGCCTGAAACAAATAAAAATTCTAACTTTGATCAGGGTCAATCCTATACAGGAGAGGAATCTGCACCATAGCCTCAATATAGAAAGAAAAACCAGACTCATTTCCATTTCAAAACTTCTAGACAAGGATAGTACGACAGAATAGTGTTTCAAGAGTGTGGCGCCTGTTGATTGATGAACCAATGTTGAAACACATAACAAATAGAGGCTTGAATGATTCATAGAGTGTGAGCTTACAAGAAATACATTCATTCATTCATTGCTTTATTATGAAAGGGGTGCTCTAGGAACCAAAAATGTAGAGAAAGAAGAACTTTGTCTAAAATTGGGCCCTCTATTCTTTAATGAGACAATGCGTAGGAGAACATTTCAAGCAATTCTAAAGAATCTACATTTTGATGTAAAAAGCACAAGGTCAGACTGTTTGAAAACTAATGTTTGCTCTAGTGTCAAGTACCTGCAATAAATTTATTGAAAACTACCAGCTGTATCTAAGCCAAAGTAAAGACGTCACTATAGATGAACAACTTTTCTCAGCAAAACAAGGTGTCCCTAACTGCAATACATGCCAAACATGTCCAATAAATTCAGAATTAAATTCTGGCTATTAGCAGGTGTAAACATTAAATATCTTTGTAATGGGTCCCCTTACTTTGGAAAAATGAACAGAGAGAACCTAATGAAAGTCTTCCTGAGAGTGTAGTCATGAGATTAGAGTACCATACTGCAATAAGGGTCATAATACGACTATCAATAACTTTTTCATTACAATAAAGCTTGGCAAAAGATGCTCATGACCTAAGATATTAATGAGCATTTGTAAACAAAACAAATTAAGATATAGCAGATAAACTTGCACAAGATGTTGCAAAAAGCAGCATTGTTATTATCCACAGAATTCCAAATGAAATTGTGTATCAAACAAGACAACGGAGTATAGTAAAAATGGCAACAATAGGCTATGACTACAAAAGAGTCAGAAATCAGACAATTTTTTCTCAAGCATCAAGAAGAGATTAAAACTAAAAATTAGATTAACTCAAAATTTCAAGGCAATGATGACAGCCCAGGCCAATCTCAGGTAATAAATACACAGCTTTAAATTACTAGACTCACCCTGTGTCCTTGTGAAAGTGGAAACCAAACTATGGACAATTTATTATATGATTGCAGCATAATTAAGATTCAGAGAGACAAATTAATTTCCAGCATTTTAAGAGAATAAAATTGGCCAGATGCTAAAAAAATGTGTTATTAAAAATATTTACAGAACTTCATAAAATTTCTACACTCAACTATGCAAAACTATATGTAAAGGAGCATGATTAAATACACAAATTGAAAAAAAATATAAATAAATACTTTTATAAATTGAAATGGTAATTGGTAGTGTACAGAGAATGTTGTATGATTGAATCAAACTACACACTCTTATTGGCTCCACTTACTTGTTTAAATGCTGAGAGTTAACTGAAGATGTGGATGATGGTCTGCGAAATATGTTCTACATTTAAACAAGTGGAACCAATAAGAGTATGTAGTTCGACTCAATCATACAACAATCTTAACTAAATAATGAAGTTGTTATGTCATATATTACCTAATATTATTTTCAGTGATTAATACGACCCCCATCATTTGCTGGATCTTTCCCTCATACAGATTTATACATTTTAAACACTTTTCTTCACTGAATTGGATTCGCTTAACTTAATTTTAAAAGAAAATAAGGACAAATTTCTCTTGCTAATGTTTAGAAAATCCCAGACCCTAGAAAGGATTATGTAATGCTATCATTATTCATTCTTCAGTCATCATCATAGGTATGTCAGATGTGCAATATTATTGATAGCTTGGAATTTCTGATAATGAACGTTTGTGCAAAAAGAAATACAGTTAGCAATCTACAATTATTAAGGCATTTCTTGGCCATTCAGGCTTAAAAATAAGGTATGTACTAAAGCATAAGTGTGCTAGAGTTTTTCTTCAGTTTTCCATTCAGCCAATATGTCTGTTAATGAAGGATTATATTTTCTGCTTGAGTGCCTGATCTTTGAAAGGGCTATGTCAAATTTGCATTTAGAGCATATCTAAAGTGTTATGGATTCTTTAATAAGTTTCTACCTCTTGAATTTCTGTATTTTTTTGTGAACTAGTTCTTTGCTAAATCCATTTTTAATCTATGTTCTTTCTATTTAAAAAGGGATAAAAAAGGATTTAGCAAAGAATTAGTTTACAAAAAAGTATAGAAATTAATTTAGCAAAGAACCAGTTCACAAAAAAGTACAGAAATTCAAGAGACAGAAACTCGTTAAACAAACCACAATATTCTCAGCAGGAAAGATAAGATAATTTAAAATTCATTTATTATCTATGTGCTATGCAAAAAATTCAAAACATTGTAAAAGATTTTAATATCAGATTGGCACTTATAAACAGATTTAATATTAAAAATCTGCTGAATAACAATATTAATGACAGTATTCCACAGGAGAAAAAAGCAGGTATTTACCAAATAAGTTTGCAGAATGCAAAGAAGTTTATATCACAAAAAGAGAGAGAGAGAGAACTTTTCAGGAACATAAAATACAAACAATTGGAGAATCAGCAATAGCATCTCATTTCTGGACAGAAAATCATGATATAGTAAATAAAGCAAAATTATAAAATGAATACAAGGACTCGCAGAGTTAGGTATATGGGCAAAAATCTACATTTACAAATACAGATACAGATTAATGAACTTCCACATTTCTGGGGATGAAAGCATAGAGTTCATCACACCTCCATCAGAGCAGAATATACATCCCCAAAGCCATCAAAGCATAATAAATTATCCAGGAGTCGACAGCTGAGGATTAGGACAAAGATCCATGAACATGTACTAAACTTAAACAAGTGGAGCTAATAAAAGTGTACAGTTCGACTCAATCATATAATGATATTAATTAAAATGTTTTTTATTATTTGTATTTGGATTTATAATGAAAATTAATGGCTAGCTTCACAACCTACCTCAAACTGCACATTGACTGTAGCATCATCCTCGTCTTCTACTTCAACTTTAACATTTGCAGTATTAATATGAGTTACATCTTTTGAATCACTTTCAGTCTGGAAATGAAGATTAGATTTTTAATTAGAAGCAGCTTTTTAAAAATCCTCAAGCCTTAAGTTAAAGAAAATTTCCTTTCCTTATATTTACTTATGAATATCACACACTTCTTAATTTCACAATAATACAATTGTTACTGTGTCTCCAAAATTTTTCAAATTACACTGCCACATATTTAGATTTCATTTTTTCCAATTTTTACACCCAGAAAAAAAAATACAGCGAGGACTAATATGTAAGAATATTTCTATTTCACACGTGAAACTGTAAGGAATTAGAATTTATTAAATATATTCACACTAACTCCACTTATTTATACTTTAGAATGTATTGCAGGCAATCACTCCCACAATAGTAGTTTTTGTACCTGTTTGTTATGCAACATGGTTCAATATATATGGGATTTCTCAATATACTTCTCATCAACATCAATGCACCATTGCCAACTTCCTGATTACTCCATAATGGCATTGCAGAATCATTATTTGTAGTGCTACACCACCACTTGTGGACAGCTACCTGAATTTTACCTCGCAGTGAGTCCTTGCTGAATGATGGAGAAAGATCCAGTGAATATGATGGGAGCTGCACAACAATGAATCCCAGTTATGCCAACTTTGCAGTCATACATTACTGGTGTGGGGTCATGCATTGTCATCTTGGAGAAACAATTCTGTCAGCCACTTCCCTTTTTGCTGTTGCTGAATCCTACAGCTAAGTAGTACACCTAGTTGTTGACAGTTGTTCCTTGAGGAAGTAAGCCAGTCCATTACATTAGGCCTGAAGTATCTCAAAAACAGTGGTCATCTGCTTGCCTGCACATGAGAAGCACAAAATATTTTGGGCCAGAGATGCCCTGGATGTTTCCATTGTACAGTTTGGACTTTCTTCTCTAGTGTGTGGTAGTGACACCAGGACTTGTCACCAGTCATCAGCTTCTCCATAAATTCCAAATCTTCATTATGCATTTCCAATAGTCAACAACAGGCTTTAACCCATCTGTCCTTCTGTGTCAGTGTCAAGTCCCATTGAATACATGTTTACACACTTTTTTCATATTCAAATCATAGTGAATAATGATGTGTACGGTTATACGGCTGAGGCCTGTCTGATATTCCAGTTCATGAAAGGTTATGCACCTAGCAGCCATAATCAATTCAGACACAATCTCAATGTTCCTAGGAGAATGTGATGTTGATTGATGATCAGTCCTTGCAATCTTGTGTGCACATTTCCTATTGCAGTTGCTAATCATCTGCTGTGCAGTAACTTCTTGATTACATGCTGCACTTAAATGTCTATTAATTTCTGCAGTTTTGGCACTTTCCTTTGACAAAAATCATACAGTCTATCTTTGTGGCTCATTGTCGCCTTCCATCTTGTCCACAGCTTTGTCTACTTTGCTACAAACACTACTTACAACTGCCAACTAGTGTTTGCATGATGTATTGTATTTGTGCATTACCCTACAAATGGACATGCCCGTAGATAGCATGCTGTTCATAAATCATTTTCAAACACACCTTGTGTTTTTGTCATGATAAAATGATTAAAATTGCAATAATGTCTACAAGCTCTGATTCTGAAGACTTCACACATTCTCACCTCTGATAAAACATTTTCATTTGAGGACTGTAATCCATCCCTTGGGAATAGGGTTTCTTCACAAGAATCTCCTTCTTGCTTTACTGACTTTCCAAGATCCACAAACTGAAACAGAAATTTGTGATTAAATAGAAGAAATATAACTTTTATGTATATAATGAAAAAAGCATGCATAACAGTTGAGCATAATTACATTAATATTTGTACTCTAATTCTAACACATCTAAAATAAGAACAAAACTTGCTGTAAACACATTAAAATTTATACTATCTAATTCTAATGTCACATCCCAAGAAAGAACAAAACTTGCTGTAAATAAATACTATTGGCATTCAGCACGTGATTTGCTAAAAAACTGGAACACACCATAAAACATAGTTTCGTAAATATTTCAACTTAACTTTTACAGTAATTATGTTAACAAAAATCAGAACTTTAATATATTACGGTTATAACAATGTATTAGGTGAAATTTTAATTACATAAAATTGACAGTTTTCATTAACTCCACTCTTATTCCTCCTCCTGTTAGAGTCGATTCTGGTGATGTAGTGGTAGCCATATTTGCTTCCTAAACCCAAGATTTTGTTTTGATTCGTTTTATTTAAGGACAATCTTTAACATCTCGGGTCATCAGCGTCCCATTCAATTCCGGGCGTGAAATGGCTGACAAATTTTGCTCAGGGGTATCTTTTTTTTTCAGGCTTGGGGTTCTTTTTCGTGCTGTAAATGTACGACATGGAACCCAGGGCATTACCACCCATCCAAAGGAAGCCATACTTCGGATTTTTATGCCCAAAAAAATTCATCAATCCTGGCCTGGTTTGAACCCATGACCTTAGGTTTAGAAGACAAGTAGGGTTACTACTAGACCACCAGGACCGACTAAACCCAAGATGACGGTTCAATCCCTGTCAGGGTCGATGGATTTTTTGGGCATAAAAATCCTAAGTATGGCTTCATTTCAAAGGGAAGTAAAGCTGTGGGTCCCATGTCATAGATTTGCAGCATGTAAAAGAACCTCAAGCCTGAAAGGAGAGCCCTCTGAGCAAAATTTATCGGCCATTTCACGCCCTGAATTGAAGGGGATATTGATGATCTGAGATATTAAAGAGCATCTATAAATAAACCAAATCAACAACAAATCCATTTGTTGGTGAGAAATTAAAAATAGCATCTTCTACATGCGCAAGAATGATTAGTGATAGAAATACACAGATATTCAAAACATATACTATTAAAATGTAGTGAATAAGAGAATAATATTTTCAAAAAATTAATACAAGACAATTCAATACTCATGCTAATGATTTAGTAAATTAACTGCACAATATAATAGTTAAGCCGCATTATTGCAAGTGCACAGAAAGAGCTGAAGAAACCAGAGTGTTATGCACTCCAGGAAAGCAAAAGAATTACCTTAAGCTAGAATTAGTAAGAGCGGATAACTTTTTAGATGTACCATTTGAACAAAATGCATAAGTTTTTCTAAAAGATTAACCACTCACATTAGACAAGATTTTAAGAGCATAAATAATAATTCCTGCAACTGTCACATTATCCCAGCACTTTGTGGTGAAAACAAGAAATAGTAGATTGGTTGAAATTGCACAATGTGCAGTTTTGCTGTAACTTTAGAATAAGGCAAAAACAATAAGTGTGTTCATGAAAGGCTTTTCAAAAAGGAAAAATAAAGCATTAATATTACTGTTATGCACATTTAAAGACATTTTGACATAAATCTGCATATTCAATAATTTGAGAGTCAATATATCAATATTTCTTTTATGATGCATGTGGTGGATGGATGTACTGTGTAGTGATACATATGGTTTGTTTAAGTTAAATTTGTTTCTTATTTTGGATTAACAATAGCATGCAATCAATTCTTTGTAATGTAATGCAAGTTTTATGCAGAAATTTTACTTTGTACCTATCTTTCATTTAGCATTAAATGCACTTTCTAATTTACTATACCCGGGCCATTGAAACTTTGCACTTAACAGCTAGCTACCTTTTCAGTTGGCAATCATACAAATTAACAAATGAGGAATACTTAAACCAATTACAAAATAACATTATCTGTCAGTTGTGATGTAGAAGCTGCTTTTTTTGGGGGGGGGGGGGGGTAGTGCTTAATGCCTGTTTTACTACTGAGGCATCACAGGTAATGGCAGTGATGATACATGAAGCGAAATTATATATTAGGAAAGGATTTTTTTAAGGAAGAAAATGTTGCAGGCCTAAGTGCTGTTTATGAGTACTGAGGAAAACCTGGAAAAAACCTCAGTCTGGGAGGACGGTCCTGGCGGGATTCGAACCCCAGACCTCTCACTCACAAGTGCACGCCTTAAGGACCTCGGCCACCCATGGCAGTAGATGCTGCCATGTGTGTGCAGCTGATTTCTATCACATGTTTTGATTTTGTAATTAACTGAAATAATTAATTTGTAGTAGTTAGTAAGTGTGCCAAAGTGATTCACAAAGTGATACCTAATCTTTTGCATCGAGGTGTTACACGAATGCAAAATGCTGTTAAAGATGGCACGTACTGTAATGGTTCAAAGCTTTTTCCTACTTAAAATTGTGAGCAAATATCTACACATTAGATCTCTCACTGTCGAAAGTTTTTTCCATTATTCCATTACAATGCAGTAAATTAATTTTGTTATAAATAATTCTGGAACGAAATAATTCATTATTACGTATGCTTACGAGGTAACATTGAAAAATCTGCAATATCAGCCATTAAATAGTGGCTATTGTTGCAACATTGCAACTGCAGCATAGCCAACATTATATGAACTGAAACTAAATGCAAAGTTTCAGCTGCCCAGGTACACATCATGCATTTCTGTATTACAGGAAAAATTAGTACAGTCATTTAAAACATTAAAGAACTACTGAAATCAGATTTCCAGTAAGATCTTCACATACCTCAAATTCTGAATCACTGCGTTCTACCTTAATACCCTCAATCTTTGGATGTTTTGGGACTTTTGACTTTGCAGCAACCTAGGAAAAAACACAAGGCAGCATTGGCACAGTGGCATAAGTTAAGCTTCCTGACACCCTGAGTTATCTGCAATATTTTGCACCAATATGTATGAGCTATGTTGAATAAATATTTATAATTTTTTTTTAGACATGATTTCTTTCCCTAAAATTTAACTACAATATTTTGTTAGCTTAATGTAAAATGTAATATGGAAGTTGTGACTTCTTGTTCCCACCTATGAGAGGTGTTCAAGTTGAGACATGTTCAGTTCTGCCTACAGCAAAATGATAATGACATGCAACAAACAATATGCTGCCCTGAAATTCTGCTTTCGTCTCAACAAATCTTCAGCTAAGGCTTATGCAGTGTTACAAGACACCTATGCAAAGTGTATTCTTCCCTATAGCATAACTCAAAGATGATTTACAATATTTAAAGAGGGGAGGCAATCAATTTCAAAGGAAGGTGAACTCGGCACTCCAGTTTGTGCTCCAACAGATGGAAACATTAATACTGCTGCTTTCATTATGAGAGGGGGATCATTGCATAAAATTAAAAACACTTTCGGAAATTCTGCAAATTTCATTAGTGTCAGCCATAGGTTGGTAATGGAAAAGTTGCACATGAGATGTGTTTGTGCACAGTAGTTTCCAAGAATGCTGATTTACAAACAAAAGACATTTGTTTGCATGCAGTTGAAGATGATGCTACAGGAAGATGTGGAGTTTCTTTCAAAGGTAATCACTTCTGATGAAACTTGGCTACATCATTTCAATCCTGAGAGCACACAGCATATCTCTATTATACATGCATGCACACACATATACACAAAAGGTGGGAAAGTTATGGTTATCTTATTTTTCAATATTTAGATATTAAAGGAATGGTTTACCAGCATGTCATATCTGCACACACATTTCTAACTGGGCAATACTACAGAGATATCCTGAAATCTCAGGTACGACCCAGATATGTGCAACAAACTCGATACTGCACTATGATAATGATGGCTGTATATCAAAAGTTGTTGCTGAATATGCTACAAAAAGCAACGTGAAAGGTGTCACTAATCCTTGCTATATTCAAAATTTAGGCCTGTGTTACTTTTTTCTTTTGGCCCAAATTGAACAAACAGCTTCATGAGAGGCATTTTCCATCATCAGAAACAGTGGCTGCAGAGGTGATTCTGAAGGACCTGTCAAAAATGATTTTTAGCACATCTTTGAAGACTGGCAGAAACTATGGGATAGGTGCATTGCACTCAGCAGGGACTAATTTGAGAAAGATCAAAATTATGATGCATAAATGTATGTTGTCAAAAAAATTATGATCATCTTTATTGAACAGTGCTTGTACAAAAGGATTACAAATGTTTTCAACTTGCACGCAAACATTTCCTAATTATTTTAGTAATGCTTACATAAATTTATGCCCATGAAAGGCTCAAAGGTAAAAACTTAGGTTACTTGATGCTGCATTTCAGAACCTTTCTAATTTATAGATGTTCCAAAGGTCTCTCAAACAGAATTACATCTAATTATTGAATTATAAAAATTCTGTATGGAACTAACACAGTGAAGCTCATTAAATGATAAAATCATTAAATATGTCTATACACTCTTAATGCTTCACTTACTTTTTGAAGTACGGAACTGGTTTCGAAGACACGTCATCTTCTAGACAAATATTTAATGATTTTATTATAAAATTACATTTCTTTACAAAATCATAAAAGACAATATAAGAACTTTATCACTGAAATATAGCTATAAGCTCATATACAAATTAAGGCAATAAATAGGCTGAACATTTATTGATGAAAATTATGAAAGATTTGAACTTTAGTTTTGTTGTTATTTATGAAACTTATGAGATTTAACTTTTATGACCACCTTCACTTTTATGTTGGAATGTGCCATCATTTTTTTCTTTTTAGTTTAAGCATATATAGAGTTTCAGCTGTTTTTCTTTTAGATTTTAAGCTTTGTGAGTAATGGTAAAAATGAAATGCAAGTCATTACAAATTGTGTTTTTAAAAAGAGAGTCATTCAAACAATGCAAAGTTAGATTTGTTCTTGGTGAATCTTGCCCTTCTTTGAAGCCTCTGCAACAGTAATTAATTCAAGAGACTTCACTAAGGTTCCAGGCATGCAGGAAAAAGAAATGTCGCTGATCCTTAAATAGGAATGTAAATTTTTGAGATCTTCCCAAAATAATTTTAAGGAATTCCTCTAAATCTTTATAGGTCATTTGAGGGTCTTCTTGCAACATCTCAGCTCTATCACATATTATTGATCACCTCTTTATATGTATAATCAATCAACTTCGCTGTTTCTAGCTTATATTACGTTTAAAATATATGCTATTTCTAATCGCTATAAAATCAAAGAGAAGGCACAGTTAAAGCTTTAGACTAGTTCCAGTTAAAGCTTTAGACTAGTTCAACAAGACATCAATCAGCCCAAGTAGTCCGTGTCAATATATAGCAGGGCCACAAAATTCTTTGTTTTTCACCCTAAGAAGTTAATGTAGTTTTGGCATTACTGTCCTAAGGTTGATATTGCATCATTGCACTTGGATAGCATAACAGCTAGAAGTCATTCTGTATTGCCAGCTATATTACAAATAATTGGCCTTAGAGGACAAGTGAACATTAGTGTTTATGTAACATAAACTTGTTAAACCATTAATATTTTACAATGCTTCATTTATAATATTTATCATGTTGTTTTATTTAATTATCCTGTATTCTTGGCTTTTCTCCTAGTTCAACTAATCCTATTAATTCCATATTTTCAATTCTGGGCACATTATATCCATAAAGAATTTCTCAATTACCAATCCATTGCACAGGATCTGCATATTCTAATTACAAACAAATCTATCTTCAACTTACCTCATTTCTGTTTCCTTGTTCCATATTACTATTAGCACTTGACTCCACCAATCCAGACAAATAACATTCATTTTTTACTATCTCTATAATCTGAAAATGCAAAAATTTTGTGGTAAGTTCCTGTGCTAAATTTAAAAAGGATTGAATTAATTTATATATACACTGTGCACAACTGTACAGATGTTATTGTGTTTATTTCTATGAGCAAAAATTAACTACATTAAGAATCAAAACCAAGAACAAAGTTGCATTTTAAATTTCTCAAAAAAGTAATATCTAAGAGAGATTATTGGTTACCTGTGTATGTTACATAATCAAGGGCTAATAAAATGCATAAATCTGTTTGACAAGCAGCTGATTAATTATAAAAAATATATTATCAGTATCTCGTTAAATACACAGCAGGGCTATAAACCTCAAGATACATACAGTACATGAGAAATGAATAACCCATATATATTTAACAAATAGTAGGTGTATGCTGTATATAAAGAACTTAAGATGAAAATATTTCCAAATTCCAGTGATTATGTGTGAAGTGAACTAAATTAACTGCTCCCATGTTCCATGCTAAACAAGTGACTTCCAGTTTTGGGTGCCTTTCAACTCTTTAAATATTAGTAATGACATGTTGCTACATGCATTAATAGGAAAACATTATATATTATAGCAAATTATACATTTCATTCAAATTTGAAAATGTTTTTAAAAATCATGTAACACATATTAGTAACATATTCAATAAATCACCCTCACACTTAAATACATAAAGAATATTGTGCATTTTAAAAATATGGTACAAACATGAAACTGAAATTTTAAATTCCTGTTCCTGATATACCGAAAATTACTCTTGTTTAGCTGCAATTAATTATAAAAAAATATTTAAATAAATCGAGTTATATAGTTGGCATTAGTTTTCTATGTGCTAAAAGTCTCTATAAATAAATATACGATTAAAGTTGCAATATTAAAACAGCTATTAAAAAAAACAATATGAATGTTATAGGTTATGTTATATGTGTGATAAATTCATGCGATGGTGACACAAATGTGAAAATATTGTAAATTACTGCATGTTATGTAGTTCGTAAGTTTTCTTGAATGGTCAACAATTCTGTAAAGAAATTAACTTAATAGCACTACAACCTGGAAAAAGTCATTACAAGCGAATGACAAACTTCTATTTAAACTTATTGATATTTGCCCATTTGAACTGTGAAAAAATTTGCATATTATATCCAACTGTAATATCCGGATTTTGTTGCATTTAATAGCACTGATAAGACAGAGTGTTTAAAAATATAATACGTTGACGGCATATAGGTTAGTGTTAACCCGGTAGTAATACCCGTTTATTATTTTACATATAGCTTATTTATTTGCTATTCTTAATACACTATCTCCCAATGGTTTCTTTATGATACAATTATTAAAATCGCACACAAGTTAATATGATACCTAACTGCAATTCGATTCTTAATAAACACTCCATTTTACATGTGATTTACAGACACCATTTATATTATATCTAGCTGTCTGTTACACCAAAGATAGCATTAAATCGGCATCGGTTTAAATTGTAAGAATGATGGCAATTTTTTTCTTTTAGAATGTTTCTCCTACTGCTTTTCATGGTATTCCAAGTGTCCCGTTAGATATATAATGTCTGACTTGACTTGACATTGACCTGACTTGAAAAATGTTTCCAAAGTCTGCACAACGTTATATTTAGAACGCACACGAGTTTGCCTTGCAGTAGTTATTGGTACAACAATACCGCGACAAACTTAAAAACACACAGCAAAATTAGGTGCTCACGGTAGCCCATGAAGCACAAAGTAATTATTTTAACAGATACTCATGCTACTTATTATATTATAAATATTTTCGAAAGGATTTTAATAGTAAACCAAAAGTTTTGCAGCATTGCCATTATATCGTATTAAGATTTCCTTTGTAAACATATAAGTATATAAATACAATACTCTGTTGGTGTTTTTAAATTTTCTTTGCAATCCTCTTACACATTTTTAAACACTTCATTTAATGAGGGCAGATCACAGATTGCCTGCCGGAGCAGATGCTAATTCATCATTTCGTATTGCAACTTTTCTAGTGATAAATACTGCGGTAGCTTTCTGCAATGATAATGAGATGAAGATGGATCAATGACAGAATTAGTGGTAAAGAAAATCGGAGTACCCGGAGAAAACCTTCCCAGACGCCGCTTCGTCTGCCACAAATTCAACTTACGGGCACTGGAATCGAACCTGGGCCTTCTCGGTTAGAGGCGAGCAGCTTAACCACAGCAACACCGGTGCCGTTCAGCATAATTATGCACCAAAATATTAGCCAATACTTTGACACAATTTATAAACATTTCTGTAAGAGTAAATCAGATCTCATTTCCATGATCATACACATTACTGTTTTTTCAATTGAGTCAACCGCAGAAATATTTATGCTAGAAGTTACAACAATACAAAATGAATGAACGGTCCATGTATCTGCTAATTGTAAAACAAGAATAGTCAGCAAACGATAAATAATAAACAAAATTTTGCACAAAAGCTGCTGGTACTTTATATAATCAGCAGTATAAATCTAAAAATAGTACAGTATATATTAAACAAGCCAGAACAACTATATTTTAAGTGTAATTCTATGAGTATTTAGATTTTCTAGTGGTGCGGCTATAAAAGTTCTAAAGAACCTGCAATTTTTATTAATAGAATACAATAATCATTACGTTAAACTTCAATTTTAGTGACTTCGCCTCTTGCCCTCGGTTGTTTTAGAAAATTCTGTCTCTTACAATAAGCGTCTCACAGACTTTAGTGGGCTACGTTCCAAGGCAGCTTTTATTTTATTACATTTTTCTTCCGTTAGCACACGTTCTCTTTTTCCATTATTCACGGAACTGTTTTGTTAAACTTGTTGATTAAATTTAATATTGTATTCCTACAGGGAACTGGTCTGTCAGGAAATGTACATCTGAAATTTTACCTTGTTCTTTATGTACGTCTTGTATATGTAGATACGTTTGCAGCGAATATTTGACCATTGTATCACGCAACAGAACAAATTTAGTGCTCCGAAATATAACAACGTTCAACTGTCTTGAGCACGATCATCGAAGCTAAGTAATCGATATCTCCATCTGTCGACAGAACATGACATTTGTCAGCGGCTACTGCGCTCCTTACTACCCGCCAGCTACTCAACTCTTGTCCGATCAGTGTTTGTTGAGACGACATGTATATATATACATTATTATATTTAATATATATATACATTATTATATTTAATATATATAATAATGGAGGAGTTAATACGGATTTATTCCCTGAAAATATTGCACAGACACGAAAAACCAAGGAACCTACCAATATTTGTAATATTAAGGATAAAATATGGCTATTCTAGGAAATCGCATAGACTCTTTTAATTATGTCCATGACATGTTGCTTTTCATCAGTGAATGCCGCCCTATGTAACAGCGAAACCTTTGCTAATAACACATTAGTACATAGTACACAGGGATACATGCAGTGACTATTTATTAACGCTTCATTCGGTGCGCTAATGGAAAAGTGCTGTGGAATAGTTTGAAAAACCAAGGTACCTATCAATACTTGTAATTTTAAGGATAAAATGTGGCTATTCTAGGAAATCGCGTAGACTCTTTTAATTATGTCCATGACATGTTGCTTTTCATTAGTGAATGCCGCCCTATGTAACAGTGAAACCTTTGCTAATAACACATTAGTACATAGTAAAGAGTGATACATGCAGTGATTATTTATTAACGCTTCATTCGGTACGCTAATGAAAAAGTGCTGTGGAATAGTTTGAAAGACAAAACTACACAACAAACTCCCACATATTGCGGAAATTAAAAGACCAAATCAAAGTAACTAGGCTCCAAAAAGTGACCAAAATGAGATACAGCATTATTTTGTTGTATCATATTTTAATAGTTACTATTAAATAAGAATTGTGGCATTCATTTAGAGGTGTTAATGTAATCCTCATATTCCATTCTGTACACAACTGAATAGCCAAGAGTGTACAGCGAATATTTAAATTATTAGTCTTGTACTCTCGTCCAAGGAATAATATTTGGTGGTATTTCTTTCAATGCTCTTTATTATTATTATTATTATTATTATTATTATTATTATTATTATTATTATTATTATTATTATTATTATTATTATTATTACTGTCTGGGTATATTTAAGAGCTAGATAGAAATGAACGTGTTTCTGTACATTTGGGTAGGGCCAGTTTTTTTATTTTATCCCCCCTTTTTTGCCGTTTTGGATCGTTATGAATTTTTCTGCGACTATTTACGAATTTTAAAAAGCACAAATAATTTTAATATTTCGAAGTGAAATAAATTATAAAAATTAAACGACCTGTTCACCTCACTAAAATATCTTGAGAATCTTGTTACACATTTATTTCTTTTCAAGTAGTCAAAAATATTCTTCTCAACCTATTTACTTAAATAACGGAAAACCTTCACTTGTGAAGGAACGCAAATACCAGGAAATGCAGAGGACGAGGAAAGTACTGTAGTTTTGAATAGTTCTGGCGAATGACCTTGTATCGATCTGCGTGAAACAATTCTAGGAAATCTGTGGGAGGGGGTAACTCCTTAGCTGCATAAATGTAACAAACAAATGCAAGTGAGAAAGATGAATGCGGTATAGATGTGTAATAAACCACCCCTTCAATGTGTTCAATAGGGAAATAAGAGAAATACTAACCTGATTCCCTTATAAAAGCATAAACAGAAAGTGAACCAGGAACCGCTGCGCATCTTTTGCTTATTTTCCAGGACTATTCGAAACTACTTTACTTAGTCTTGAGCTACAGTTCCGTGACAGCCTGAAAGGTGATGTTCTGTTGTAACTGGTATTAAGTTCTTCCCAAATAGATTGTTTTAAATGTGTCTCAGTCACTTCAGTGCAAGGAGTACTTTTTTTTTCTCTCCATGATAAAAAAAAGTCATCTTTGACAAGCGGCTGATTATGACAGTTGATACCTTGAAAAAACCTCTTGTTGTTGCTTGTAACCAAGAAAAGTAAGCTTAAGTATTTTAATCATTTGATAAAGAAATTATGAAGCATCTTAAATTCCTATTTTGATTAATAATGAGTTATACTACTCTCTGTTTTCACTTTTAATCGTACATATTTTTATTATTATTACTGCCTATTTTTAGTATTTTAAGTGCCGTTTTGCCTGCTTAATTTAACCAGAATGAATGCCTGAACTTCCGCGCTCTGTTAATGAGGAAAGTTCTTAAACGAAGTCACCAAATTATATGTATTCCTACTGTAAATGTTAATACTTGTCCTTGCGGATTCGAAAAATCAGTTTAAATGAACATTGTTGATGCAAGGCTACACAATTAACTAGTGCCTAAGCACATTTAAATTACATTACATGCAGAGTTAAGTAAATTGCCGCTAAAATCTGATTCTGGCCTTTCACATTTAAAATCCGTTCAGTTTCTTGATAAGGGTTTGATGTAAAGCCCTCGGTCCTGAATTTTAGGACTAGTGTTAATGGTTAGAGAAAACAATATCGTTTTTCTTTCAGTGCTCAATTTAATAAACTACTTCCCAATTTAATATTCCAAAATCGACCAAATTAACAGAACTATTTATTAAAAATACTGGTAATATATGCAATGGAATGATAAATTGGGGGGGGGGGGTTTAAAGGAAGGAAGCGTTCCAGACCTAAATTTAGGAACTTTGCCATTTATGAGGACAGAGGAAAACCTGAAAAAACCCCAAGAGATCATAAACACAGAAATTCATAGGTGTAAATAAAACATGTACATGACTATTGTCTTCTAACTACGTAACGCTGTCCTCCAATTTTACACCTGCACACTGGGTCGACGTTTTTATTTGTACAAGCCCTGTATTGGAAGCTGTGCATTACAAAACGGAAAATAGCGTGCCTTAATTGTATTTTTCCACTCATGGCCTCCGTAGAATAGAATTCAACCGGCATTTGTCTTTTCTCATTGTGCGCACCATAGACACAAACGGTTGGTACCTCAGTTCTTCTTATTGAGCTTATTTCATTTTAACAGGACTAGATGGCAGCTCTAGTTCAGACGCTGCAGAAAATCGAACGCCCTGTTATGAAGCAGCAAGCGAAAATTAGCGTTCAAAGTGCTATGTCCTTGAATATTGCTATCAACCGTTAGTTCATAGAATGAGTCATGAATATGAACTATACTTTTGTTATTGGTAAAGTTTTAAAAGCATAACGTGTGCCATATTTTTGAAAAGAACACAAAAGGGCAGTGACGAAGAGTGTTTTAGGGAAGGCTGAAACATGGGGTGTCAAATTTGATGGCAAATCTAATTTATGCTGAATATAATTCTATCATAAAATGTTTCTGTTCAAAATTATGACATTGTGAGTGTAACAATGTATGTGATAATTCATTACATAAATAATTTAAAAAGTCAATGTTCCACGACTCATTTTTTAATCTGTTTGTGTCTATATAAGCTCAATCCTTAAATATACCACTTTGAAATGTATCCTTCACATATTACTGTACTTTTAACCATTCCCTTTCTCTATAATCCTTGCAAGACTGATTTGATTTATTGAAGTGCTAAGTTATTACATATATTACAGACATTTTGACTTAAGTTGAAATGATCGTTTTGCTGCTACCTGAGCTGTCCAGGAGGATGGTATGCAAATGACGGTCAAAGAGGTTGAGAAGCACTGTTTTGCACAGTCTCTCAATGGCAATTGTATTTGTAATACGGGTTGTGATCAGTTGTAGCTTTTGAAACATGTGATATGTTTAACCATTCTTATTGCATTGTTATTCGTGTTGTTACAAGCGGGTGTTGGGAAACGAGGAAAACCTGTGCAATCAGATGCAAGAGAAATTGTATGTAGGGTGCACGGTTCTTTAAGGTTTTTGAGATTAGGCAGTTAAGAATTGCCTTCTGCCATGCGGAATATAGTGCCATCTCTTTCAGCTTTCAATGTTTCAACTAAAAACACTGTACTGTAGACGACCCGCTGAATTTGGCCCTGGCCACTCTTTCAGATTGGTATCCCGCTTAATTTTAACAATTACACATTACAATGCCCTTTAGTTCTTATATTTATAATCATACTTTATTGTTCCTTCTCTCTTTTAATACTCCATCCCCCCCTTTTTTACTTTCTCTAAACATGCCCCATGTATTTATAATTTTGACCAAAATTTGATTTACATTAATATTCCTATTCGCTCTGGGCCATACATTTTCTTTTCTCAAAATCCTTCCCTGCATTCGAATGCTATGTGTTGTACATCTTCTTTCCACGTAGTGGACATTCACTTCGCGGATAGCCGTTTCGTTGCCCTTTTAGCCTCCACACTCTGCTCTTAACCATGTTAACCCCCCTCTCTTTCTTCTTTATTAGTGTTTTCTTTATACCTCTCTCTTTCCCTGTTGTTTTTCATTGGAACATAAAATACCATGACCCCTTCTCTGTTATCTGACAGAACAACTTTTGTATCTCAATATCTTCAATTTTTTTAATGGTGTTTAGCGTCCATTTTCTACTACTGAGGCACCACAGGCGGTGAACACTGATGATACATGAGATGAAATGAAATATTGGGAAAGGATTTATTTTAAGGAAGGAAACGTTCCAGGCCTAAATATAGGGTATCTCCCCGGCATTTGCCATTTATGAGGGCTGAGGAAAACCTGGAAAAAGCCTCAGTCAGGGAGGACGGTCCTAGTGGAATTCGAACCCAGACCTCCCACTCACGAGTCTGCGCCTTAACGAACTCGGCCACCCGTGGCGGTCTGAAATGTCCTTCTGATACCATTCCAAAAACCTCCTTGTAAATACATGCAGTTGATAATTACATAGAAATAGTAGTGTTGGCAGCACTGGGAAAAATTTCCGGGTCATGATTCAATTGTTAACCACTAGTAATATTTCCCCGGAAAGCTCTTGTGTTTTTAACAGAGACATATAATGCCATTTTTCGTCAAAGTTATTTTATTTTGTAATGATTCACTAAAAACGATCGTCATAATTAACGACCAATCAGCCTTCTCCCGACCGCCAGGGTGGCCGGGGTCGTTAAGGAGCGGTCTCGTGAGCGGGAGATCTGAGGTTCGAATCTCCCCAGGACCGTCCTCCCTGACTAAGGTTTTTCCAGGTTTTCCTCAGTCCTCATAGCTGGCAAATGCCGGGTAGGTACCCTAAACTTAGGCCTGGAACGTTTCCTTCCTTAAAAATTTCTTTCCCAATATATCATTTCATTTCATGTATCATCAATGTTCACCGTGTGGTGCCTCAGTATTAAAACAGGCGTTAAACACCATTAAAAAGCCTTCTCCTTTTATTTTCAAAGATTTTTGAACTTCTACTCTATCCTCAACTCTTGAAGGCAACAATTTCACAATACCAAATACTCAGTTTGGCTTCCATCATCACATTCTTGTCCTCGGTAACTTCATCGTGTTTGATGTCGTATTAGATACATTTGAAGGAAAATGTGTTTGTCTTGGGCTATTTCTGGATACTGAGAAGGCATTTGATAAGGTTTGGCAAACTGAACTGCTGTATAAACTAAAGCCACTGCTCACCGATACCTTATTTAGAATAATAAAGTAACTTCTCTCTAACAAAGCTTTCTCTGTTAGTTATGAAAATAGTCACCATTCCGTGTCATACAAGTCGGAGTTCCTCAAGGAAGCATATGGGTTCCTTTTCTTTACTAATATATACACATGATATCCCAATAGACGATAATATAACAATAGCACACTTTGCTGACGATATTGCTATTATAAACATGGAAATCATCAGCTGACAACCTTCAGACGTATGTCCATCTGTTGGGCATATGATGCAAACAATAGAAAAGCACAATGAACCCTTGTAAGTCTAAAGTAGGTCACTTCACTTATAAAACAAAAAAAAGGAGAATGAAATGATTTCTCTTGAAGGAGAACTACTACCCATAGTACAATCCACATCGTATCTCTGGATAACAAACTCGATTGGAGAAGCACATAAATAGCTGAATAATAAAACTACAACACAAATATCTGCTTCAAGGATCATCACCATTACCACTTTATTTCAAAAGACCAATCTACTTCTCAATGATAAGACCTAACTGGCTATCTGGCTGCGCAATATGAAGTTCAGCTTCACAATTAAAAAGGATCCAAACCTTTCAGAACCGGGTTCTTCGCTGATCGCGAATGCACTGTGGGACACCAGCAATGAAACTCTACATGAACATTTACACATTCAAACAGTGAACGTTATCCTTCATTCCTGTTACAATCGAATTCATTGCACCTTTTTAAATCACACCAATGAACTTCTGAGCAGCATTCCAACCCACTTGCCACCACCGCGACAGTTTTGAAGACTGAAACGTAAACGACATTCGGATTTACTGCAAGATTAACATTTAACACATTGTAATGAGGGCACCGCTATGCTGCAACCTGAACTCATGTGTCATGTATATATTTATACGGAGGGTGCCAAAATGTATACATTTGACAGTAGATATCTATTTAATACATTTCAAAATTGGACCAAAAACAGCAGTAATGTGTAGTATGATGTTCTGTAAACAGACGTGACTCACATTACGTTATGAATGCGTTGCTATGTGACATGAACAAATGAAGTCAAGATTATCGCATGATATTCTGTAAACAGGTGTGACTAACATTACGTACTGCAAGCGTTGCTACAACAAAACGGAGCCAAGATTATCGTTTGAACAGCAGAAAGCAACTTTGAAGCGTATTGGAAAACCGAGAATGTTGAAATTCAAAGGCAATGAAGACGCATATACAGAACTGAACCGCCAACGCGAGTAACAATTGCACGCATTCGAGACAAATTTGAGACTCATGGTATGCGATGTTCACAAGGGTAGATCTGGGAGTCTTCGCACAGCAAAAAACCCCGCGTCCTCGGCTGTGGTTTTGGAACGTTTTGAGCACTCACCGCAGAAATCTACACAGCAATGTGCACATGAGACTGGGATTAGCAGAACCAGCGTACGCCGTATTATTAAAACTGCAAAGTTGAAAGTTTTCATCCCAAGACTTTTGCATGCATTAAATGAAGATGAAACTGATCGGAGAATGCAGTACTGTGAGTGGTTTCGGAATATGGTGCAAGAAGATGAAAGCTCATTGGTGCGATGAGGAATAATTTAAGTTCAACGGAACTGTTAACCGGCATAACTGTGTCTGCTGTAAGCAAACAATCCACATGCTGTTGTTTAAAAGGCCGTAATTAATTTACTTGGAATTAATGTTTGGTGTGGGTTGTCACCTAGGGGTCAAATTAGACCATTCTTTTTTTTAAGGAACAGTAACTGGCCCGGTGTACCTGAATATGATACGCACATCCGTCATTCATACACTCGATGGAAATGAGAATTTTTACTTCCAACAGGATGGTGTACCCCTACATTATCACCGAGATATACGTGCATACCTTGATGGCAATCTTCCAATACAATGGATAAGACGAAGAGATGCGATTGAGTTTCCTCCGCGTTCTGCGGATCGAACTCCGTTGGACTTCTACCTGTGGGGAACTCTTAAGGATGTTGTATACCGTAGAAAACCAGCTACACTGACAGCACTTCGGGAAGAAATTGAAACGGCATGTACTGCAATCGCTGAGGACACTTTCGCAAACGTTGCTCAATCAGTAGTTCAACGTACTCACAAGTGTATCGGCGCGATGGTGGTCATTTTGAGCAAGTGTTGTAACTGTAAAAGTCTAAGATGAATAATGCTCATGATTTTCTGTTTGTGGGAATTCAGTTTTGTTAAGTTAGCACAGTTTTGTCTTTGCTTGAAGTGTGTATACGTTTTGGCATCCTCTGTATTATGTTACATTATTTATGCAGACTTGTATTGCACATATTGTGTAATAAAGTTTACCATTTATTAAAAAAACACTGGAAATTCGAGTAATTCCTAGTGCCCATATGTAACAAATACGAATCGGAATAATGTTTGTTACAGAGAATTTGTTTTCGCTGAACATAGTATTTTTAAAAGTCTTAAAAACCTTAAAGGGATATTCGAATACAATAGAAACAGACAAAAACCGTTCACCGTTTTTTACAAAATTTTTTGCGGCCTGTTAAACCCCCTGAGGATGCCTAGTAAATCAATGCATATCGAAAATAACGAGTGATAGTATCGACTTCCTCTCGGGAACGGATAGAGGAAAAGCAGCTTTATGAGTGCACTCTGGTCGATTCGCAGCTGTCAGCACTCGAAAGCTGTTATTAAAGCAGGAACAAGAGTCTCGTTAATTGTTTGTTTGTTAGCAAATGTCGATTTCTGTGTTCGACTTCATATATTTTTATGTTGGATTCTGTGGTGTTAAATTTTGCTGAAAATCCTCTATTCCTTTTTACGCAATAAGTCATTCTTTTTACTAAATAAATATACAGCAAACGAATAAAACATAATATTGTTAAATCGTAATCCAAATAAAACTATGGAAACATGACATAAATGTGTGAAATGTATAAAAAAAAATGTATTTTAACATTAGAACGCCTGAGCTTCAAATACCCCCTAAAACGTCATCTAGCAGCTGTGATGGTATAGAGGGACAGATTTTGCTTCTAAATTAAAAGCCAGGTTCGAATCCAGTTTGCATTTAGCTTCCGGGGTGAGTTGTGTATACTGCTCAGTATCACGTTATATTTAAATGCTCTTTTGTTTCAGGCCAATGAAATTTCTTACTTACCAGACTGTTATGATGTAGAGGAAACAATATGACTTCTGAATTGCGGACAAGGTTCAAATCCAGCTTGAAGCGGACTTCTAGTTTCAGATATTTTTATTTCATGGTTTTTGCTCACGTATGTTTAGCGCTTTATGTCCCCAGGCCCTTTTGCCTATTCATTTAATTTGTTGGTAATTCAATGGTGCATTCACATATTCGTTCGTTCATATTTTTATAGGTCATATCCGGCTAAATTGCTTTTAGTATTAAAAAAAGGTATTTATTTTTTATTTCAAGTATAATCACATTTTTTTAAATAAGAAATATTTTATTATACGAATAGGGTTTGCTCTGTGCTATATAGTAACAGTCAGTCCTGGTGGTGTAGTGGTAACCATACTTGCCTCCTAAAACCAAGGTCGCGGATTCAAACCCGGTCAGGATGAATGGATTTTTTCGGGTGTAAAAAGGCCTATGGGTAAAATTTGTCCGCCGTTTCACGCCCGGAATTGAAAGGGACGCTGATGACCTGATATGTTAAAAAGCGTCCTTAAATAAAACGAATAAAAAATGCTATATAGTAACAAATTATTTGTTACAAAAAAGACATGCTATACATCTATACCGAAAGTTATTACATTGAAATATTCTCAGAGATATTGGCATGACACTTTTTGTAGAGTTTTTGATTATACAAGAACCACATACAAGTTTTTTACATGTTGAACAACTGTCTTTGGTTGTGTTTTTCTTACACAAACCTATATGGCAAGTCTTGCGTTTGGCGACCTTAGATATCCTTCATCCCTGTAATCGGCCATTAGTGATAGTGACAGTAATCAATGAAAGCAACGTGAAAATGAAAAGCTAAGTGAAATGTTATGCACGGATACAACAGCTGATAAACAAATGACTCACGCACTAAGCTACAAAGAGTTTGAAACATGTTTGTTGTGCAGTGATGATTATTGTCGGTTACATCTACCCAATATAAGTCGTAAGAAACGTGGCTAAGGAAGCAGTCAATTGACCACCTCCGGGAACCGATGGTAAATTTGCTGTTATTTTAAAAAGTTATACCTGAAATGCGCAAAAAATGGCGAACTAAATGTCAATGAAAGGGATTAAAAGTCACAAAACCATAGAAAAATACTTCTAAAACAATGAAAGTATGAGCGTTTGACAGTCAAAAGTGGTCAATTGAAGTAAACAAATCATTAATTTTAGATTCCTCGAAATAAACACAAATAAATTGTCTTGCAAACTTGTGCATAAAAACGCATCGTATTCTTGGTTCCCAGTTTGCAGACTATTTCTGTCAAACCCTTCCTCTGATAGTTGAAATCCGTTAAAATAAGGATCAGGAATTTCTTCATCTCTAGAAACTACAAATGCGAGTAGTTGTGGCATAGGTAGGATGTACGTTTTAGGTAAATGTCTTATTGCAGTACGAGCCCCTAGTCAGTTAGACGCAAACCAGATAAGTAAGATATATTTGTGCGGACAGAGATTTTCCGCTGTGACCAGTGGGAGGAAGGGATGAGGTGAGGGAGACACCGATCAGCCATTATGCACTGGCGGTGAGGTACGGAGGTAGATGGGATTCCTAACATTTCTTCGGATAGTGAACTCCAAGGTAGGCATAATTCCCCCTCCCCTACCAAGGAGTTCGAGTTACTCTGAATCGCAAGTCACGTCACACACAGCACCAGCCTATATCGCCTGGCACTTTCAGCCCTTGACAGATTCAACGCAATGAAATTATGTGAAATGAGAGAGCGGAGGGGAAAATACATCTCAGCATTTGTCTGAGAGCTCAGAGGAAACCATGAAAAAAATCCAAAGCTAGGAGCCGGCTATTTGAACCAGAGACCTCTCGAATGTCAGTCCCGAACTTTACCGCCTGAACTACCCCTCTCGATAAGACATGGAAAGTAAAATACATTTAGAGATTCGCTTCTAGGTTTACACATAGGCTTTTCATAAGATATTGGAGCTCTTAGCTATGAGCACGAGAGTGTTTCCATCACACATATATTACAGAAACCCTGTCTGATAGATACGCTCTGAAGGCATATTCTAACTTTCCATAAAAATATATTACGTGATCTTACGAGAGATGTTCTGAAAGTTCTCGGTCTGACTAACAGATGTCGTTAAGATGGCCAAATTACTATGACAGTTGATAAGGGTGCTCTTTTAGATGGTGCGCTGTGAAGTTTCAGACGCGTAAGTGTAGTCATTTGTTTGTGACGATCTTGTAAACAAACTACTGTTAATAATTTCTAAATAATGGTTAAAACAACTGAAATAAAACAAAGTACTTCGTTTTGAAATACGAAATACAAAAAGACTTCGATTGCACATTAAAGGATTCTTCCCCTTTCGTTTTTGACAGTTAAAAAGTGGGCTGCTGAATTTAAGCGTGGCCGTACATCCATTAATTCAAGATGATGAGCGCTCAGGGTATGTCTCAAAACTGCCACCATCAACGAGATTGTGGCAAAAATTCACAATGCCGATTGAAGGTATGCGAGTTGGTTGACATTGCAAAGACCATGATAGACCGTACCCACTTCAATTTAGCGAAGTTTTGAGTATGAGAAAATTTTCCGCTCGAAGGGTACCGCGTTTGTTAACAATGGACCAAAAACGTATACAAATAAATATTTCGCAAGTGTTAAGACTTGTTTAAATGCAATTTCAGTGAGTTTCTCCGATATTTCATAACAGTAGGTGAAACATGGATTCATCACTACACGCCAAAGTCGAAGGAGCAACATGTGAAAGTGCACCAAAGAAAGCAAAATCGATTCCATCTGCAGGAAAAGTCATGGCTACTGTTTTCTGGGATTCTCATGCTGTGGTGCTCGTAGACTACCTCCAGCAGGGCATTACCATCACCGGGGAGTATTACGCTTCACTACTGAACCAACTGAAGGATGCTAATCAGGCTATACGTCCAACCTTGCCAAAAAGAAAGTTCTCTTTCATCGTGATATTGCGCCTTCACACACAAAAATGCATGACCTTTGCCTCCAAGTGCTTCCACATCCGCCATATTTGCCGGATTTGCCTCCCAGTGATTACTTTTTGTTCCCAAACCTGAAGAAATGGCTGGGTAGAGGAAACTTCACATCAAAACTGAGATTGAAGCCGAGACAGACGCTTATTTTTCGCAATTGGAAAATGTTATTTTATTGAGGGTATTGTTAGAATTCCCTAGGCATCAAATTCTTGTGATAAAGAAAAGGTTTCATTTTATAGACGCTGTTAAAGTACCAGTGGCTATTTACAAGTTTTTGTATTTACATGGTCGAAATTGTCAGATCTGCCTGCTATCTCCTGTATTTTTTTTTTTTTTTTTATGTAAAATGGACTAGCAGCCTTGTAAATTTCTGCAAGAAAACATTTGGTTATTGATGTAACAAAAGCAATATGCTAAATCCTGTACGTTTTTTAAATACTTTAGTAACACTAAATAACAAATTAAACCTTCTGTTTTGCACTTGAATGAAAATAGGTGATTTCGGACGTTTCATCAAAAATTTCTTTCAGCTTATAGAACAAGTGCTCCTTTGGTGTGTCAGTTATGGGCTTGGCAAGGAATGAAAATGGCGAGTTAAGCTGCCCCGTCATATAAAGATATATATTTCCCCCGGTTATTGCAGGGCGGCAACTTGTTAAATACGGAGCAATCTTGTTCCAGGCGGAGTGGGAGGGAATGGGACGTTGTGATCGATCTCTGATGAGCATAATCTTCAGACATGAGGGGGAGGTGCTGGTGTCTTTTAATTGGCTCTATTTAGGAGCCGACTCTCGGTCGATAAGGCAGTGTTCTCTCTTAAAGATAGGACGGTTTTCGCAAGATCTGCAATGAATTCTGCCATATGTGGTTCCTACCCTGGTGAAGGTGTTCTTTTTTATTGATAGCTCTTGGAGATGTGCATAATTTAACTTCGATTTGTTGAGGTAATACTATTTTTTTTTAATCTTTTATATATTCAATTTCTTAGTATTGTTTATAGTGAATTCCGGAAGGAATGTAGTGATTGCGGTTGTATTATGAAACGATTTTTGAAAAAATTCTTAAAATTTTTTCAGATATATATGTATATATGTCTGTTAACGCTCTAGCGGTCGCAATTTTTGTTTTTTCTCAACCAAAACTCAGCATTTTCAACTATTTTTCGAGTCCGTTAACCAGTAAAATTGGATCATGAGGGGGGGGGGGGTTTGACCTAAAGCGAAAATATTTTTAAAAATTGAAGCCTGTTCTAGCACCACAACTTTTCTTTTTCGTCAACGAAACTCGGTATATCTCTTGAAAATAAATTGATAAAACTAGCTTTCGAAAATCAGGGCAATCGGAACATTCGGAGTGGGGGTATACCTGAAAAATGGCTGGGGATTAAAGCGACATTTAAAAATCACTCTAGTGGCCGCATTTAACATTTTTTTTAAAGGAAACTCGATGTATGCCATTGAGATAAAATAAGAAAAACGAATTCCGAAAATCAATGAAATCGGACAATAAGAATGGGGGTTACCCAAAATTTAAAAACCACTCTAGGAGTATTAATATTTGTTTTTTGCAACGAAACTCCATATATAACATTTAAATAAAATAAAAAAACCACATTTGCAGATAATCAGAGAAATCGGGCTATTAGGATTGGGGGTTACCTGAAACCGAACATTTAAAAATCGCGCTAGCGTATCAATATTCATTTTTTTTTCACAATACCATTTAAATCAAACAAGAAAAACTGTTTATGAAAATCAGTGAAATCAGATTATTAGAGGAGGAGGTTTACCTGAAACCCAACATTTTAAAATATTTGATTTTTCGCAACTAATCTCCTTATATACTATTTAAATAAAATAAGCAAAATAGTTCCTGAAAAATAGGGAAATGGACCACTAGGAGTAGGGGTATACTTGAAAACCGAAATTTAAAAGCGCTTTTACATTCAATTTTCTCTATATTGTTTTAAAATAAAATAACAAATTAATTCAGCATATAAAATATATTTATAACGATGCATATGTTTTATGTATTATATTGTGCCGTAAATGTACGACATGGGATCCACGGCTTTAGTTCCCTTCCGAAGGAAGTCACATTTAGGATTTTTACGCCCGAAAAAAAAATCCATCGATCCTGGCCAGGTTTGAACCTGCGATCTTGGGCTTAGAAGGCAAGTATGGTTACCACTACACCATTATTTACTGTTATGCACTGATAAAGTATTAAAATAAGCAGAAAGGTAAAGTCAAATATTTTGACCCGCACCAACGCTTTTATTATATTTTACATGTGTGTGTTTTTTTTTACATTATTTTATATTTTCATCTGTACTGAAACAGGGAAATTCTGTTACAGGAAACTGTCTAACTGAGTTTAAATTTTATCACTTTTATACAAAAGGACGAAACTACAAAAAAAAAAAAAAAAAAAAAAAAAAAAAGACAAATTCAATCATTAAAAAATTGGATCCCAGTGTTCCTCAAGCTAATTCTTTCTGATAGTATTTTGAAGTCAAAATAGGATGTAGATATATTTCAGATTTTCACCAACTAAAAGTTTACTTTATTACGTTTTATATTGTCACTGCACGTTACTCTGTAAGTGCAGAAAGGGATAGACATAGCGTCTCCTAGCAGCTTCTAGCATTTTAAAAAGCCGGTAATATCTCAAAGGAAGGTTGCTAGGTAACTGTGCTGTCAGATACTAATTTGTGTGTTCAGAGAGAAGAAACATTGATGTGAAGTTAGAAAAGTTATCGAAAGAGAAACATAGCCAGTGGCGTGCACACAACCTTGGCTCAGTGCTGGAGTATCATACCCATGTAACAATCCAATGCAAAACCTTGCCTTGTAAGGATTGAAGGCATTCATATCCCAGACGAGTCTTGCCTGAAATGAGCTATGATAGTAAATGTACAAAACGAAACCTTTTAAAAATGGGTATGTGCATGGTAGTTGATTTTGGTTGGTTATTTTATTTTTTTAACATCGCAGATCATTAGCATTCCATTCAATTCAGGGAGTGAAATGCCCAGTAAATTATGCTCAAAGATCTCCTTTTTTAGGCCTGAGGCTCTTTTACATTCCGACGGCTTTTACTTCCCTCCCTAAGCCACGCTTAGGATTCCTACGCCCGAAAAAATCCATCTATCGTAGTCGGGAATAAACCCCGATCTTTGGGTTTATTCATTGACCTGACTGTTTCCCTGATCTCACTTCTCTACACGTTTTCTTATGACAATACATTAAAGATAAAGTTTATAAAGAAGTACCAACTACACTTCGTAAATTACCTCAACAAATTAGGAATGTCTGTGCAAGAATCAGCGAATAAATGTTGAGACGTGTTCATGGATCTTTTGAAGTAAGTTTTCGGAAATGCATGAAGTTAATGGTCATACCTCTGAGCATTTACTGAATTAAAATTATTAGTTATGTGAAAATGACATTATTTCAGTTATAGATACAACTGTGCTGTACTGCCCTGTACGTAAATTGATGCCAGTAAATTACTCCTAGCTGATAGATGTACTAGAACTTTTACACTGAAAACTGAATGCTCTTTCCATTCCCGAGGGGGGAAAAATACACGATTCCATTTGAAAAAAAAAAACAAACAAACTAAAATGACATTGAGAGTGGCATTTCAAGGACATGTTAAGGTCGCTATTCTTATTTCCCTCTAAGAGCACTTCAAATTTTGTTTGAGCATTTTTTTTTTTTATTTTCTTTTTCGTTTCGGAGTAAAATGCTCGTAACACTATAAATGCCTCACTCTGCATCTAGAACTAAAATATTTATTTCTTTATTTATTTCATAACTAATGATGCTAGTCACAACTTATTATATCTCAAAAGTAGAGTATACTTGGTAGATTACTAACCTCTATAGAAAATGTTAAAAATGTTCTCCCTCCTGCATAAGGCATAACTCAACACATCGTTCCATGTTACTGGCCGCTCGTTAAGAGGACTGTGTTGTCAATAACACCAACTACTGTGTAATGTTGTGCTTCAGATCGTTCAATGTCTGGAGGTGTGGCGTAAACTCTTTATCTTTTAAATAACCCCTCAGGAAGGAGTCCGGTGTTGTCAAATCAGATATCGGTGGCCACAGGTTCTTAGAGATTATCCTGTAGTCAAAGAAAAACCACAATCAGTTTCGTGTCTATTTCATACAGAATGTTGTTAATATTACTGAGACACTATAATAAAAATATTCATATGCATGGTTAAGAATATGAATATTTCTATTAATTATAAATAAAATAATAACTAAGATAAATGGTTGGATTAATTGCATAACATGCTTTTTCAAGTAAAAGGTTTTATATAATGCTGTTAAGTATTATTATTATTATTATTATTATTATTATTATTATTATTATTATTAGTAGTAGTAGTAGTAGTAGTAGTAGAGTAGTAGTAGTAGTAGTAGTAGTAGTAGTAGTAGTAGTTTGGTGGTGAATTTATTTACAATATATGCTTGTTATAAATCTAACTCATCCATGTCGTACGAGTCCTGGGACCGTAAGTGCTTTTCCAATATACTAGGAAATACACGAAATTCCACAAAACAATATTTAACTCTTAAGAAACAAACAATATATATTAATGAAATAAGCAAATACACAAAAAAGAAAATATATAATAACATTTTTAAAAATAAATACATAAAATAAACAGAAAAGAAAACTGTACAAAAGTAATTAATTTACATTCCTCATATATGTGTACTAATAATTCCAACAAAATATTGTTACTCATGCCCCCCTATCCCCTTCCCGGTTGTCTGTCTCTTCCGATCTGAACTGTTTCACTTCGTTTAAAAATGTACCTACTCCCTCCTCCTCCTTCCTATCTGCCACCATAGTTCAACACTGCCACTGCTCTCTCATCTCTTTCTACATTCTTCCGTCCCCTTGTAGTACGTCAGAATATGTTCCCAAGATTCTTTTTCCGCACATATAGAGCAGATATGCTATTAAGAAAGAAATAATCGTAACCTTTATTTTGAAATGAATATACGTGATGGATTAAAAAGTAAGTTATACTTGTTGCCCTAATCTGACACCACTGTGCAAAAAGAGTGGCACTTACGTAGAACAGAGTGCATGTTCAGATCTTCCTATAGAATCACTGACGTTCTAGTAGCAATAAGAGGTGCATCTTAGTCCTGGTGCAAAATGGCGTCAGGTGGAAACTTACTGCAAAATTGAAGTACGAGGAACAGTAAGATTTTTGTGCAGAACGTCCAGGCTGTATGGATATATCGTGAAATTTCGGCCGTGTATGATCCAAATGCAAAGTTGCGTCCAGCGTACAGAGGAGACAGATGTTATGCGCAAGGAATAGACCAACACCGGCAAGTATAGAAGGCATTGTATTTCAGGTTGAATGTTGTAAAGTGACTTTTGCAGAAGTTGTAAAGCAATGGATATTGCTCATTTCATTGTCCAAGGCATCTGGAGAATCGAAAAATTAGAGAAAGCCCAAACAAGTGTTTGCAGTAACTGGGTGATGATGTCCAAAAATAGTGTGGTAATCCGTGTCATATTGCATTGTATATCTTGATCAATAAACTTTTCTAATTGTTATTTATATAAAAATTGTGTGAATAAATGAGGGAATAATGTTTTCTTTACATTCCATTTTTTTCAAAACTGACTTTTCAGTATAAGGCCTGCCTTGCGTGAAACTTTTTATACCAAAAATGGCCAGAGTTATTTACGATTATTCTCAGATTCAGTGCATGCCCTTGATACAATCTAGAAGTTTAGAAAGAAGTCGTAACTAGTTAACAGTTCGAAGCCACTAGTTACCTGACTTCTGAAAAGAAATTCGTGAGATGTTTCTTGTATTGTTCGCAGTTTTATCAAAAAGTTTTATAGTTGGAAGTCGTTACTTCCTCTAAACTCCAAACATGGTGCGGAAGTTCGTGACCAAGGTGAAAGTTTATACCTCAATGTCTTATCCCCGTCATTTGAAATTCACGAACATGCGGCTGATAAAGTGTCTGTGTGAAAGATGTCGGTGTGGGACGCCAAGGGAATGATGGGAGTTCACAAAAGGGGGAATAGAGAATAGGAGAGATGGGAGGGAGAGGGAAGAAGCGCTGGATAGGGGTAGGAGAGTGAGAAGTTGACAACGGAAGGCAGGAGAAAAGGGAAGGAAAAGAGAGGGAAAACAAAAGAGATGAAGAGAGTGCAGATTGGTAGGGATGAGGAGAGAAAAAGAGAGGATAAAAAGCAGAAAAGAAAGAGAAAAAAGAGGAATAGAAGATAGAAGAAAGTGAAAAAGAAGATAATAAGGAAGAAAAGAAAAGAGAAAGGAGAGGAAGATATACGAAGAGAAGTGTAGAGGAGAAAAAGGCAGAGAAAGTAGAACGGGGATGAAAAGGGGAAAAGGAGAGGAGAGAGAAAAGAACAGAAAGGAACAAAGGGAAAGAGAAAATGAGAGACAAAAGAAAAAGTGCAAAATAAAGGAGCAAAGAAAAGTAGAGGAAAGAGAGGAGAATAAAAGAAAAATTATAAAGGAGAAACTAAGTGAAGAAAGAAGAGGGAAAATTAAAATAAACAAAGAAAAGAGAACTACAGTTAAAAGTCATAAAAAAAGTGGTGAAAGTAATGGGTGATTTTTCCTTCGCGGAACCGCTCCACGATTAACGGCCGGCCGTCGGTCGGTTCAAGGTGATACCGTTACGTAAGCGCCTGGGGTTCAATTCCTATCAGGCCGTCTCCTTGACTAAAGTTTTTTCCAGGTTTTTCTGAGTCCTCGCAAATAACAAATACCGGTACGGGAAGGTACCGTAAACTTAGGTCCTTCCTTAAAAATTCTTTCCTATTTTGTAATTTCATTGCTTGTAACATTGGTGTTCACACCCTGTGATGTTCTGTAATAAGACATTGCTAGGTACTCACTATTAAAAAACCAGGTACCAAATATTATTTTTTATTGTCTTAATTTTTTATTATTAATTATTTATTCAAATATCTTATGTAGGGTGAACGGGAATTATAAAGTCCTCAGTAAATTATTACTAACACTTAAACAATTAAAAGATACAATTAATTACCATTATAAATCAAGAGGATGGTGAAAATGTCTTCCTTCATTTTCCATACATTTCTGACATTGATACTGTAGTTTCATCTGAAAAAATGAGAAGAAATTTCTTCACGAATTCTATTTTTTTTTTTTTTATCTAATGTGTGTGAATTTGTTTTGTACACATATTCCTTTAATGTCCCGCAGAGATCAAAAAGAGAGAAGAAAAAAAAAAGCAGAGCGTTAAATAGCGAGACCGAGGGGTGTCATTTATTGTTAGTGATGACTTTATCGTTCAATAGTTCACGAATTGCACGCAAGGAGACATGTGATGTTGCACAGTCCTGTTGGAAAGTCGCGACCAAGTTTCCTCACAGTTAATTTACGGATAAGTTCTACAATATCTTTCATACTTTTTTCTTAAAAAAAAAAAGGATTTATTGTTCTTTCACTACCTGCTAATGACGCACCACACTCCTATCTTTTGTTCATGCAGGGGCGTGAGCAGATTACGTTTTTCTGAACTCATTATCTGTTGTTTTGTGAATTAACATACCAAGATGTAGTTGGCTAATTCGCTGATGCAGGACATAATAAGTAGGTTAGTAAAATGGTTACAGCATCGAGCTATTCAAGAAAAAGTTATGCATTCGATCCCTCAGACCCAGCTTTGTTTTCCTCTCTCTTGTAATTTTCATAATTTGTCTACTTTTTGTTAATTAAACAAATGTTATTTTTACAGAGATTACTTTTTAGGGAGGTCAACTCATAGGTTGCAATTTTAGGCTAGGCTAGATTAGGTTTAACAAAAATAAATAAATAAATAAATAAAATAATAATACATGCAAAACTTATAGTGTTAAAAAGCGTACGCCTTTTTTATTTTGGTTGTAGCTCCAGTCGCTTCTTCCGCAGCCATTCAGGACTGCAGCATTCGGCTTTCTCCGCTGCCGCTCGGGACTGGAGCACCAAGACGGGGCTATCTGGTGAACACACGTGGCCGCGGAGTAATACAAACCGGTGATTTGTTTACATTTACTTCATTCTCCTACTGAGTAGACTTTATGTGAATGCTGTTCACATTGGTCACTCTACGACAGGCTTGCCGTAAAGAAAATTAGATTAGGGTCAATTTTCCCGTCAGTAGCTTTGTAACCGTTCGAACAGAGGAATAGGAAATTTCCGTTTGCTGAGAAAGACTTCGAAGTGATTTTTAGGGGAACGTTCCGGAGTATATCAAACGTTTGACGTTTATTCTTTGAGTGCTGTGCGTGACTAATAAAATACTCCTCGTATCACGAAATGTATCTATCAATCCCTGAATCAAACTTTGACTTGGAAGTTGAATATTACGGAATCTCTCTTGAAACAATCACGATCCGATTCTGTACACACGTATGAATCGTCAATAAACACTCTTTGGGGGTTGCAACACCTTAATTAAGCCGCATTAACATAATTGGTACACTATATTACCCTTGTAATGAATACTTGATACACTTTCACACATATATAAGAACCGTCTGTACGTTCTTAGAGTTAAACTCGTACTGACCTCACCTTCGGCTCCTTGCCGGCTTTCGAGCATGGGAAGTTGCGACCAACTGCATGTTGAGCGGTCCCGCGGAGGAAAAATCACCAGGTATAATGTCAAAAATACATAAATAAATAAAATAAATATGCCAAAAAATAAAGAGCAAAATAAAAGATTTTTTGAAAGGTGTCTAACGCCTGTTTTTACTACCGAGGCACCTCAGGCGGTGGACACTGATGATACATAAGATGATAAATTGGGAAAGGGTTATTTTTTTTTAAGGAAGGAAACGTTCCAGGCCTAAGTTTAGGGTACCTCCCCGGCATTTGCCAGTTATGAATACTGAGGAACCCTGGAAAAAATCTGTCAGAGAGGACGGTCCTGGCGGGATTCGAACCCCAAACCTCCCGCTCACGAGTACGCGCCTTAACGACCTCGGCCACCCGTGGCGGTGCCGAAAAACGTAACTGAAGTAAAAACAAATGGTTATTAATTGCAATAACACAGAGGCACATTGAAAGAGTGACAATCAGGAAGAAAAATCGCAATACAGAAAGCATGAATAAACACAGCGGACATTATAAAAAGAAAATACAGATATGAAAGTTAACTAAACTGAACTGGGGTAAGTAGAGCGAAAAAGGATAAAGTAGTTTTAAAAAATTACAATAGGAGAAGCAGGATAGCATACAAAAGAATGATACAAGAGGAAATGAAGGAGACAGGAAAGGAACGATTGGAAGAAATTGAGAAGGAAATAACAAGACAGGACAAAGATTAACGATAAGTAAAGCAGACACAGCTCAAAAGAGGAGAGCTTTGCGTAGAGAAGTGTGATAAATCCGATGAAAGGGAACAGCAAGAAAGTAAGGGTGAGAGAAGTTGATATTGATCCGCACAAGACATTTCACTTTATCGCATCACACGCTATGTGCCTTTTCTCTGTGGCTTTCTACGTCTCTTTGGACTGGGAGCCAATCTTTCTACATAAGTGCAATAGATCTTACTTTGTTTATTGAAAAAATGGCCAGAGTTCGGGGCAACCCAATTTCCCAATATTTCATATCATTGAGTTTAATGCGATTGGCTATTCTCTTTCTCATATAATATTTTATTCTTCCGAATTACGAGGTAATCTGTTCTGTATGGTACCACTGCATGACATTGGCGTTCTCGGCGAGTGCGTCAAAAATTGTAGGCCATCATGAATTGTCAACCGATTTCACAACAAAACTAAATACCTACGTGTATATGCTTTGTAACGTGAAAGGAAACTTGTGGTTTTCATTTAAAACTGAGAAAGATTATAATAATTGGTGAATTTTTCTTTAAATATACTTTGCTACAGAGATATTATTTGTTGAGATATCATCATTAAATTATAAATATCAGGCATTTTTGTTTTTTCTGAACGAAATTTGGTATATGACCATCAATGAACAAACGTTTCGAGTTCGTTAACCAGAAAAATTTGACCACTGGAAGCGGGAGTTAACCTAAAGCGAAAATTAAAAATAACACACAATTTTCGTTTTTTCTCAACTAAACTCGGTATATTTTATTAAAATAAATTATTAAGATAGTTTTTGAAAATAAGGTCAATCAGGTAATCAGGAGTGGGGTATATCTGAAAACCGATTGGAGGTTAAAGTGAAATTTTAAAAATCACTGTAGCGACCGTAATTTATTTTTTTAGAGAAACTCGGAATATGCCAGTGAAATAAAATAATAAAAATAATCACTGAAAATTATTAGGAAAGGAAGGTTTACCTGAAACCCAACATTTAAAAATCGCTCTAGCGGCACCAATATTTGCCTCCGTATATATCATTTAAATAAAATAATAAAAATAGTTTCTGAAAGTCAGGAATATCGAGTTATTAAGTGTTGGGGTAAACCTAAAACCCTAAAATTTAAAAATCGCTCTAGCAGCACCAATATTTGTTTTTTCTTAACAAAATTCGGTATATACTATTTAAATAAAATAAGAAAAATAGTGTATGAAAATTACGGAATTCGGGCTGTTAGGAGTGGGGGGTATAACTGAAAACAAATATTTAAAGAGCGGGGGGGGGGATTAAAGCGAAATTTACAAATCACTCTAACAAGCGAATTTTTTTTGTTTTTTTTTTCTCAACAAAACTCGGTATAGACCATCGAAATAAAATAGGAATAATAGTTTCTGAAAATCAGTGAAATCAAATTATTAGGAGTGGGAGTGAGCCTGAAACCCAAAATTAAAAAAAAATTCTAGCGGCATCAACATTTTCTTTTTCACAACAAAACTCTGAATATACCATTTAAATAAAATAAGAGAAATTGGATCATTAGGAGTGAGGGTTTCCCTGAAACCCAAAGTTTAAAAATCGCTCAAGCTACACCAATGTTTATTTATTCACAACAAAATTCGGTATATACCATTGAAATAAAATAAGAAAAATATTTTATGAAATATATGAAAATCGGACCTTTAGGAGTAGGGGTATACTTGAAAACTGAAATTTAAAAAGCGCTCTAGCGTTTAGTTTTCTCTCAGTTGTTTCAAAATAAAAGGATAAATTAACTCAGTATATAAACTGTATTTATAACCATTCACATGTTTATATTTAACAAAAACATCGTCGTGAAGATAGCACATGTGAAATGTTAATCAAACATGTGTGAGAAAATCATATTTGCATGTAAGAGCGCTCTGTAATAACCTTAGAAAGCGTTTTCTTTGCATATTTTACTATAATAATATTTATATTAAATTTCAAAGTCAATGAAAATAGATTAATCTTTAGATTGTTTATTGTTGATTGTATATATTTACTTAGTACATAGTACTTGTCTTTAAACAGTAACATGTTTTTCTTTTATTGACAAATTTAAACATCTTAAACACATTACGTAACTCGAAACTTTCTGTTATTTTTCTCTGTTTCAGTGAATGTAAAGATGATATCAACGGCTCAGTTTATAAATATGGTTACATTTAAAAAAATTAATAATACTCACATAGAACAGCTTTGTTTATGTGGTCATTTCATTTAATTAACAGTATATCATTAATTTTTGTGGTTTAATCCCAATAATAATAATAATAATAATAATAATAATAATAATAATAATATGTAGTTTCAATTTTGTAATACTAAGAATTCTAATTTTGTTTCCCTAATACCACACAGTAATGCCATAGTTTATTATTTCATTAATTATTAGGGTTATAATTTCGCTTTTATGTTCATTTTTAAAGTTATTCAAGTTACTGAGGAACTCGCTTAGGTTACGCAGCTCCCGCTTGACGAATATTTTTACCTTTCTATTGATACGTTCCAGCTGGTTAGAGTAGGCAATGGCGTTGATCGTTTGACCGACTGGAAACACATCACAATGTACAGTACACCAAGGATGGAGCTTAAACTTCTTATACTGCAGTGGTGGTTTCGGTTGTGTGGGGATAGATTCATGGACTAGCAAGTGTCGTGGAAAGTCTACTTCGTATCGCATGTCAGCAGTCTGACAAGAGAGGAATTCTTCTGATGTAACAAAAATGCAAAGAAGTATCACTGACTGGGATCATATCTTTTTCCTAGCTGATGAAGATGTGGACTCATAGCTTCTGCACTGACGTTGAATCGCTGTGCCACGTCCTCTCAAGCCTGGCTGTGCACCTCAATAGAGGCAAATCCGGTTATCTATTGTTGTTGGTCTTTCTACTCGTGCCTTAGCCTCCAGGATTTCGTTGATTTGTTGGAACTTGGCTACCATTTTGCTTGTTAGGTCTAACACATTTTAATTTTTTTAATGTCCTTTGCCTTAGGATTTTACACAACGGCATTTTATTAGTGAAACTATATAAAATGTAAAATAAATAATTTCTGTAATTGGAGGGAAGTGCCAATGTTTCCTCATTACAGAAATTAAAAAAAAAAACTGTTTCTTAGTCTTAGGTTGGTTTGTTATGACTCATTTCAAAATGCACTGTTAAAAAAATATACATGGGTATCTAACACTTTCAGGATTAAACGTGCAAATACGTTTGAATAATATGGTTAAGTATTTGTTTCACATCTAGTTTATTGTCACAATGAGGGATGTATTTCTCATCTGGTGTGGTCAATATCTGGTCCCTGCTACACATTTTGATTCGTACCTAAAACCACAAAACTCAAGGTGTACGCTTCAAACTTTCAGTGGGGTTAAGCAAGTTCAATTGTTCGCTGAGTTTCAATTTCACTGCTACAAATGGAATTCTCGTGTAAACGCCTCTTCTTCATTCTAGATCTATGCAAATTTAGCGACAAAAGCAGATTATTGCAGTTGGATCGAATCCTGCTAGGTGATTTTTGCAACACCGGCATTGATTATATACTTTGTGATACTGAGACTCTATAAAATCCATGATATTATTATTGTTATTATTACTTTATCCTTTTTCTTTTTAAAAAGGATGAGGAAAATGATGATACGAAAACAAGAAAAAAAAATCTTCTTTCTTAAAACGAAAAAGTATTCACAATTGAGGTTAACTACAGGTTATACAGACATTTCATTATGCATGTTCAAGGGCAGCAAAGTTACCAATAAGAATTTATAGTCTCCAACTTGACTTGCTCCGATTTTTTTTTCTGGGATAAATTAAAAGAAAGGAATCTGTGAAGAAATGTGGCTTCAAGCAGATCGACCATTCACCCTACAGCCCAGATTTAGTTCCCAGTGACTGTTTCCTCTTCTCAAAACTCAATAGGGACCTTCGAAGAAGGAAATTTAACTGTGATGAAGAAGTGATAGATTCTGTTTATACCCCTTTTGCATACAATAATTCTGACTATTTTTAGGTGGGGGGATTGAGATGTGAGAAGTGTATTACAATAAAATATAACTATATTGAAAAGTTAAATATAGTTTTTGTCTTTATCATACCTAGAAAATGGTTACGCCGGAAACTTATGAACCTACCTTCGTATATTTCCTTCTAGTTAATATTCAATTGTAAAATCACACCTACATTATTACATAGGCTATGACAGGGACACTATTCAATAAACAATAAAAAATTAATACAAAACACATACAACTAGTTTAATATCACAATATGTATATAATGCAGATTAGTAAGATATCAGACAAATAAAAAGAAGAAAAAACTGCCATACGGTCAGTTTTGTTTTTCCCCGGAGTGTTTTGCCTATAGGAAAGCGTGCCGCTCGTTAGCTGGTTAGCCGGAAAGCAGGGATTTGGTGATGAGTGAGAGGGTAAAACAATAAAACAAAGTAACAATACAACAATGCCAAACCAATTTAAAAGGCTCATTACTTATCTAACGAGTTATTCAAACTGTCCGCCTTCATTCTCCACACCTTTTTGACATCTATTAAGGAAATTATTCATCACTGGCTGTAGATATTTTGAGAAATCTGGACAATTTCCTGACGAATATTATCTTTGAATTCTTGTATCGTTTAAGATTTGGTTTATTTACGGCCGCTCTTTAATATCTCAGGTCATCAGCGTCCCATTCAAGTTAGGGCATGAAACGGCCGACAAATTTTGTTCAGAGGCCTCTTCTTTCAGGCTTGAGATTCTTTTCGTGCCGTAAATGTACGACACGGGACCCCGGCTTTACTTTCCTTCCGAAGGAAGCCATATTTACGATTTTTATGCCCGAAAAAATCCTTAGCCGGAAATTGAACCCGCGATCCTACGTTTAGGAGATAAGTATCGTTACCGCTACTCTTGTATGATGGCGGGTTTGTCTTGTACACGACATTTTTTAATTTACCCCAGAGATAATAATCGCTAGCTGTTAAATGAATATGAAATTTTCATTCTAGTGAAATACGACGTAGAGATTTGCTTGGGGAATTTTCCAAACGATTACCAATGTCTGTAATCTTTCTTAGATAAGAACCCTAAGCCGCCTTTTTGGCGTTTCAGGCTGAACACTTCCAGTTCCCTGAAATTTATTACACAGACTATGGACTATTTTAAGATCTGGAGCGTCTACACCCGGGAATCTTGCTTGAAAAAGTCTTCAAACTCCACGAGCTGATTGAGCTAATACATATAAATCGTACATAAAGACACGCTGTGCCGTTGATTTGATGTGATGTATTTATGGACGCTGTTTAACGTCCCGGGTCATCAGGGCGTGAAACAGCCGACAAATTTTGCTCACAGGCCTCTTCTTTCAGGCTTGGGATTATTTTGCGTGTGGTAAATGTACGACACGGGACCCAAAGTTGTACTACCCTTCCGCCATATTTTCACACCCGGAAAAAAAAATCCATCAAGTCCTAGCCGGGATTGAACCCGCAATCATGGGCTTAGGAGGCAAGTGTGGTTACCGCTGAATCACCAGGACCGACGCTGCGCTGTGACATTGTAAACACGAGGCAAAATGCACTTTATATATACTGTCGAATTAAGAAACGACAACACAGCACACACCCGCGAACAGCTGCGCTAGGACTGCGACTGTCAGCAAAGTCAGTAGGCTTGCTATCACCTCTACAGCGCTGCAAATGAGTGAGCAAACCCCGCGCCGTGGAGGAAAGCATTACTGATCACGGTATAACTTATTAATAACTATGCAGGATTTAAATGCTGTTTCAATATTTAGCAGAGGCAAAGTTGTATACTACAGGTTTATGCTCCCGCAAGCCTCTGTTGCTCCAGGGAGCAACTTACACCATCTTATTTATAGAAAACTAATTAATAAGCTATGCTTTCTATACCTGAAAAGGTTTATGTTACTTTCAAAATATCCTATGAATCTAAATCTTTAAAATTTGCAATTTTTCACTCAATCATTTGCAGAATACGAGATAAATTCTGCGGGGGGAAAAAAATTGAGAAAACCAGATAAGAATTGGAGCAGAAAATTGTTTCTTCGTCTGTATAAATTGCCCCAGCAATGAGCTTAAATGTTTCTGTGATTATTGTTATTAAAGTATCGATAAATTAAATGAATTCAACTCGGCGGAAGCAAATTGTAGAATCGTATTATCTGTGTTATCTGATATTCACGCTCGAGTGGCTTTCCCTTACACCAACTGCATTTTAATCCCCTTCTGTACATTGGTTTCGTGAACTAGCCTTAGAAGGGTAGCTTATTGGCTTTTAACGTTTCTCTCTGGACCCATATACATAATTACCTCATGAGAAAAAGAACAAAACTAAGACCAAAATGAAAACAAATGCGGATGAATATCGAATGAAAATGAGAAAGAATAACAAATAAAAACCACAAGAGAAGCTATTCATATTTTAATTAAAACACGCTCTAACAACTACAGTAAACCTGCGAAAAAAATAAGGGTAATATATTTCTTATTTTCTTCTACTAGAATTTAAGTTCAGTAGGGACAATATATTTATAGAAACCATTTATTCTACAACGGTCATATTGTTACGGCTATCTGTGAATGAACTTGTTAAGTTGTTAAATAAGGATGACATGTTTCCAAAATGAAAACCAAAGGTTGGGGTTGATGGTAGTAGTTCCTCCTTTTATTTATTTACTTATTTACCCTGGCAAGAGTTAAGGCCATGCGGGGGCTTCTCTTCCACTCTACCAGGCGATATAGTTACATAAAATACATGAACAACAAAATTAATAATACTTGTAAAAATGACATTTTATTATATTTAGAAAGTTGTTATAGTATTACGATTCCATTTATTCTCCAATAATTTTTCTTGAGTATAAAGAGGGAAGGAGGAGGAGGAGGAAAGGAAGAAGAAGAGGCGAGAGACTATTTTTTTGTGGTATTTAACGTCGGTTTTTACTACTGAGACACCACAGGCGGTAGATACTGGTGATACATAAGATGAAATGATAAATTGGGATGATTTTTTATTTAAAGGAAGGAAAAGTTTCAGGCCTAAGTTTTAGGTTATCTCCCCGGCATTTGCCGTTTATAAGGACTGAGGAAATCCTGGAAAAATCCTCAATCAGGAAGGACTGTTGGGATTCGAACCCCCCGCCCACGAGTCCGCACCTGAATGAATGACTTCGGCCACCCATGGCGGTAGACTAACTGTGATTTGTAGAGTTGAGATGAAAATTTAATCTACGTTTAAATTGCTTTATTGTCCAACAATCTCTGACTTCAGGAGGAAGGGAGTTCCAGATTCTGGGAACTGACACGCTGAATGAGGTTGAATAGAAATGTGTTCGGATACGAAAGATAGACAGTAAAGTCATATTCAGGTTCGAGGTAGGGACAGATATACGAAGTGAGAGGCGATATATTGAGGGGTGGAGGTAAGGGGGATTTTAAACAAAAGCATGGGGAAAGGGAGAGTCCTAGTTCTTTTAAAGGTATTGTTTATTGGACACTCTTTTAACATATCAGGTCATTAGCATCCCATTCAATTCACGGCGTGAAACGGCCGATAAATTTTTACCAGAGACCTCTTTTTTCAGGCGTAAAGTTCTTTTACGTGCCATAAATCTACAACACGGATCTCACAGCTTGACATCCCTTCCGAAGGAAGCCATAGTTTGGATATTTACGCCCGAAAAAATTCATTGATCCTGACTGGGATTGAACCCGCGATCTTGGGTTTAGGAGGAAAGTATGGTTACTACTACACCACCAGGACCGACCTTTTAATCCATGACAAGGGGGTTACAGGATGAAACTTGCGGGGGTGTTACGAAATGAGCACAGGCATTATGAACGCGTTGTGATCTGTCAATCTGCCTAGTATTCAGATTAGAGTACAAGACATCGCAATAATCAAAGGTAGGCATAACAAACACTTGAATCAGATTGTTTTTGAGATGGAGAGATAGAACTTTTGTTACATGTGTGTGAATAAAAGAAAATATTTTATTGCATGTATGAGTTATCTGGCTGTGATATTCTAGATCAGAGTTTATATAAATACTTACGTTATTTTCAGTGCTGGTGTAATTAATTACGTTATTGTTTATCATAATGGGCGGTACATCGTTTGGGTTTGATTTACGCAGTGCACGTTTATGTCCCACGGTTATAGCCTGTGATTTAAGTGGGTTCAGTTTTAGTCCAAATATTTGTGTTCATAGGGAGATGGAGGTTAGAACTTCATTTACTGATGACGGCATCATGGACAGAAGGCGTGGTGTCAAAGTAGAGTTGTAAATCGACTAGGTATAAGTAGTAATGGGAACGTTGACGCTCACTAAAGTAGGATTCCAGCCAGGTAGTAACACTGCGGGAGAGATTCTAGTTTTTAAGCATAGGGCCTTGATGAAAGTACGCCAAACATATCTTAGCCGTAGCCTCTTGATTTTCTTCCAGATTTTCCAGCCTGCTCTGCTTCCTGGCTGTTGCACCACGTAATTCCAGGCCTACATATTTTCTTGTTCCCCCCTGTGACTTTCTCTCGCAACACATGCCCTATATACCAGTTCCAGATATACCAGTAGATAAACTAGAGAGGTGTGCAATGCGATGATTAAATATATTCTGTTATATGGTAGTGAAATATGGGGATGAGAAAAAGTGAACAAGTAAATAAAATTCAAGTGAATTTTGGGAAAAAGACTCTCGGGTTCTCCAAAGGAACGTCAAACTGTGGGGGTCATGAGGGAGGTGGGTTGCTATGAAGATGCGGTAAAATAAACATCAACTGAAAAATATAACCCCAAAGTTAGAAGTCAAGAGGGACTGACATTGCCTCATGGCAACGAGGCAATGAAAGTAATATAAATGTATGGAACACGGCTAGAGGGTATCAGCAGGCAGGAAATCGAGGCAGACTGTGATAGGAAAGTCTCTTTTAGCCTAGAGAATGAAATTAAATTAACCTGGGGAAAAGATATATGTTCATTTTAGGGAAAAAGGCAAGATCAGGAATGGCCTGGGAAATAACGGATTGTTTTGGTAGGAGCATCTGCCCATTTTGTGGAGGGGGTGAGGAATAGGTCCATATTCTGGCAGAATGTACCCACTAGGAACACCTGAGAAAAACGCTGTTTTAAGGCAATTAGAGGACGAATGGCATGCTGGGGCCTGTTTGCAAACCTCACTAATTTGTTGAATATGGGAGTTTTCCGAGTCAAAGTGCGCGAAGCTAGAAGCAATTTATTTTCTGGTTACAACGCAACAGCTAGTGTAATTATAAATAATATGTAAATAATTTCCATTCATGTCTTTAAATATTACTCTTCACATTTTTACAACATTTTTATTATTAATATTGTTTTTTGTATTATTATTTGTACCTCTTTCTTACTGTGTATCGTACTTAAGCATGTATGATCTACGATTTAGGCATAAAATTTATGTGTAAAGTGTATATAGAATTTTGTAACATTAAAGATACACCTACTAGTGCTAGTTTGCATCTAGATATTTCCGCTTCTACTTGAGCTAATTTCCAAGTTTCCCACATGGTTCTAACATTCCAATATCCAATTCGCGTGTCAGGTTTCATGCCCGGGGCCGTCACTTTTATATCATTTCGCGTACTTTCATTTTGGTTTCTTTTTTAAAGTGCGAGTTATCAGCCCACAGCTTCCAATTCCGGCGAGCATCCTGGTCTTATGCTGAAACAAGCTGATAGTTATCCAAGTATAATTACCCTAGTCTTTATGGTTAAAAAGTTATAGACAACACTATAGTGTTTTAATTATATCACTAAAAATTCCCTTACAACAAAATATTACTTATTGTCACCTCAGGTTTTGTGAACCATATCATCATATTATTTTAATTTGCTTCGGACTTCCATCTGTATATGGCGGGTCTCTAGCATTTTTTAATTAAATTATATACTTTTCTATAAAAATTACAAACCTTGATATTAAACATCATAAAAAGTACTTACGTGCTATTCACAATAAAAACCAGAACAGTTTTTGTTCAGCATACATTTGTTAGCTTGTTTACTTAATTCCGTTATTGAAACAAAAACTGGTACGCAAGGAGGATTTTATAGGAACGAAAAAGTTGAAAATATAATGACTGAGACAAAAAAAAAAAAAACAAAAAAAAAAAAAACATTAAAATTCTCCTGGTTCATAGCTTAGGCCTTGAGATTTGCTTTTCTCTCATCTGCTGCTATTTTATTAATCTTTCTCTTCTCCTGTTGCTTCTTTTCCTCTGATTACTTTGGATAGCACGCTACAATGATGCCCTTGCACACTTTACAACTGCCCCTTCTGATACCTTGTTGAAGTTCAAGCCCAGACTTCACGTATTAAGTAGGGGCACTTGTTGCATACGATGTGATAAAGATTCAGTTGTATTCGGGATTTTACCCTTGGTTCATCTTTCCAGGAGAGCTGCACAGCAGCGTTTCTCAACTTATGGGTTGAGACACATGTGGGTCGCTAATTTCCCCGAAGGAGCAAGGGGCAGGCCCACAAACATTTGTACTGTAGCTTATAAACCTAATTTGGTTGACATTTCTTTTCTTTTTCCTTTCGTTTTTTGCACTTCTTATACAATTTTTACGAGGGAGTTAAATAAATAAGTTCATACTTTTTACATGCGAATTTTAAATGAGCAATACAGTAGGCGAGAAATTAGTTTATGATTGACACTTGGGACGTGTTTATAAGCTGGCGACTCGGCTAGCGAGAGGATTGCATCAGGTAACAAACTCATTATCGACAGAAGCACATCATCGGCGTTGCAACAGTTAACAGTTAACGGAAATTTCGCAGTAGCAACGAGTTTTTAAGAGAGTGGGTGGAAAGAAGAAGTAGTGGAAAGTTTTATAATAAACTTGGGTGGCTCCATTGATTTTGTGATTTCATTGACAGTGATAGCGAACACAATTAAGTGAAATTGGAAATCGACAGCGAAGAGGAGCAGGAAGAAGATGGCAATGCTCTTGTAGTTCAGCTTCATCCACCTTATTGCTACATCTCGCCCCCTTCGGGTTCGATGTTTCCGAAACTCAAAATGTTACTACATGAACACAGATTACAGTCAAATAAAAAGGCCATATCTTTGAATGTTTGAATTTTTTTCTCTATACATCAACATACAATTTTAAATATTACAATAAGACTTATGTCTTCGTTAATTCTATAATACCAACTGACAATATAAAGAAAATACTTATCTGTTACAATATTTTAATTCTAAACACTTAATCCAATCAGTATCCTATACTTGTAACTTATTTCCTTAAGACTATATACACACTAACGCCCAGGTTATTGGTGTATAATAATCCTGTTTCTAATGCTAATTTACTCCCATTCCCTCTTCTATTCAATTTATTAATCATTAACTATCTGACCATTCTTTGTTATTTGTCCCTCACCTTCCCTATATACTCTGTAAATATAAATTATTATACTTCTAAGGTTACACTTCTTTCTACATTTCCTTCCATCATCCTCTTCGTCATTGTTATCCATTTTTCTCTAACTTTACCTAAATAGTTCCCTATCGTTTTATATTCTTCTTTCCTTTTACAGTTAAAATCTTCCTAATTAAATTTTCTCCATCTAAATTTTCCTGTTCTTTGTTCCAAACCTTTTCTATCCAATAACTTTGTGTGATTGCAATATAACAAACAATGAAAATCTCTATTGTGTTCTCCTACCTCTTTATAATCTTCCAATTCTTTTAAATTCATAACTCCAGTTCCAACCCAAGCAAATCCTTCTGTACCGGCCTCATCACATAGTTCTATATATTTTTCCCTACCCCATGCTTTTTTTATTCCCCTATAAAGTCTCAATGAATTCTTTTCTCCTAAACTACTAATTATTTTCTGTAGTTCAATATTTTCCAATTTTAGATTTATTTCTTTCCAAAATCCTGTGTTTTGGTGTTCCCTATTTATCCGTACTTTTCCTAAACCTATCTGTTGAAAATTTTCCTGTTCTCTTTGAAATACCACGATTCTTTCCACTTACATTTCTCCTGTATATTAAAATATTCTTTAATAGTATCACTCTACCGCCACGGGTGCAGAGGCCGTTAAGGCGCGGACTCGTGAGGTCTGGGGTTCGAATCCCACCAGGATCGTCCTCCCTGACTCCAGGTTTTCCTCATAAATGGCAAATGCCGGGGAGGTGGTACCCTAAACTTAGGCCTGGAACGTTTCCTTCCTTTAAAAAAATCCTTTCCAAATGTATCATTTTATCTCATTTATCATCAGTGTCCACTGCCTGTGATGCCTTTATAGTAAAAACGGGCGTTAAACACCATTCAAAAATTCTTGTGATTATTTTTTTTCTTAATGGAACATCGCCTAATTCTAGCTGTGCTATACCATTTGGGGATGTTATCGGTATATCAATTTACAAAATCTTCTATTTATTTTATCAACATCTTTCCATTCATCTTCTACACCCCAAATTTCTGACCCACACAACATTTTAACTCCTACTGCGGTTGATATTTTTTCTAGCATTTCACTCTTATATCAGAAATTTTTCTTAAATATGCTCTTTAACACTCATTGCTGCAATTGCTTTTTTTTTCTGCTCGTTCCAATTTCCATTAAAACTTTTTCTTGTCCCTAGATAATTAATTTTCCTTACCACTTTTATTTCTCTCCCATTTAATTGTCATTTTCAACTTATAACCTCTTTTAAAAACCCAAATTTTGATAAGATGTCATATAGGAGGTAAATGAGTACTTTGAGGGTCGCTTCCACGAAACTTTAGAGTAAGTGCGTTCAGCTTTAAGGGGGATATTAAAAAAAAAGTTGCAACACTGAAATTATTGTCTTTCATGACAAACTGCCCTCGTCATGTTATGCTGCTTTTAACTGTGGACTGTGGACGATTTCCTTACACAGCTTTCGCAGAGACCGTGATATCGTCAAGTGAACGTATCTCTGTGTAAATTCCCAAGCTTAGGCCTAGCACGTATCCCACAGCTCTTAATGTCGCGCTAATCGGCAAAGCACAAGGGACGAAGTGGCGACCCTGCTGCGTGAGATTACGGTTTATGTTTATAGCTGAGATTCCCCCGCTGCGAGATGCAGTAACATGGTGAATTATATCTCGCAAGGCTGCTTGTTTCCTCTTCCCTACGTAAAATAAGGAAGTCATTTGATCTAAACGAAACTATTTAATATTCTTCCGCGTCAGCTCCCTAGAATGGGCAGAATGGGCTCCTCTACGAATCAGCTGGGCTAAAAGTTCTCTATACGATCCATTTGTTAAATGCACTACCATTAGAAAACTGTTTTTATAATTTACGCAAATGGCTACCAATGCTATCTTTATTAACTGTTTTGGCGAATTCCGAAGGAATGTAGCAATTGCAGTTGTGTCCATCAAAAGATTTTTGAAAATTTTCATCAAATCTCCATCGAATCTATTTAATGCGTTTGTGTCTGTTAACGCTCTAGCAGCTGCAATTTTTGTTTTTTCTCTAGGAAACACGGCACATGACCATCAATTAACAAACGAATCATCCAGTTCGTTAACCAGCAAAATTATACCATTGCGGATGAGGGTTAATCTAAAGCGAAAATTTAAAAATCGCTCTAGTAGCCGCAATTTTTGTTTTTTTATTCAAACATCAGCTAAAAAAATTATTAAAAATGGGGATTTAACTGAAATCCAAAATTTAAAAATCACTCTAATGGCACTCTGTACATACCATTTAAATAAAATAAAAAATAGTTTCTGAAAATCATGGAAATCGGTTCATTAGGGGCGTGGATATAATATCTTAAAACCGAAATGTAAAGAGTTGGGGGTTAAAGCGAAGTTTAAAAATGCCTGTAACGGCACCAATATTTGTTTTTTCGCAAGAGATATGTGTATATATCATTTAATAAAATAATAGTTTCTGAAAGTCAGGGAAATCGGAATATTAGGACTGGGGGTTTACCTGAAACCCAAAATTTAAAAATCGCTCTAATGGCACCATGTTTGTTTTTTTCACAGTAAAATTCGATATATAATTTAAATAAAATAAAAAAATTCTGTAAATTAGAGAATTTTGACCAAATTGACAATTAGGAGGAGGGGTATACCTGAAAACCGAAATTTACAAAGCATTCTAGAGTTTAATTTTCTCTCAAATGTTTCAAAATAAAAGGACAAACTAATTCAGCATTTAAACTGTATTTATAACGATGCATGTTTTATATTTAATTTGATTTTATTTGTTTATTTAAGGACGCTCTTTAACATCAAGGTCATCAGCGTCCCATTCAATTCAAGGCGTGAAATGGCCGACAAATTTTGAACAGAGGCCTCTTCTTTCAGGCTTGAGGTTCTTTATCGTGCCGTAAATGTATGACACGGGACCCACGGCTTTACTTCCCTTCCGAAGTAAGCCATACTTAGGATTTTTACGCCCGAAAAAGTCCATCGATCCTGGCCGGGTTTGAACCCGCGACCTTGGGTTTAGAAGCCAAGTATGGTTACCACTACACCACCAGGACCGATGTTTTATATTTAAGAAATGCATCGTCGTGAAGATAGCAAATGTGAAATATTAATCTAATATGTGTATGAGAATTATATTTATATGTAAATGAGCTGTGTAACACTCTTCAGAATTATATGTTTTTACTAAAATAAACTTTAAATTAAAGTTTAAAACCACGAAATCGTTCTCTAATATTTATCTAATTGGGACTGAAAATCGATTGAAATTTCGATTGTATATTGTATAATGTTGATTGTGTATATTTGCTTAGTATATTGTAAATGTTTCTTAATAGTAACATGCTTTTGTTTTATTGAAACATATGAACATTTTAAATACACAAGATAAGTCAAAACTTTCTGTTATTTTTCTCTATTTTAGTGAATGTAAAGATGATATGAACGCCTCAGTTCATAAACGTGGTTATATTTAAAAATGTTTTAAAATACCCACACAGTATAGCTTTGTCTATAATTTAATTTTAAACGAAACATTTTTTTTGTATTTTTAATTATGCTCTTAAAAATTTACTAAAATTATGTTGCTAAGACTTGACTTTTAAATGAAGATCTCTGTTCGAGTCCCGATACTGTCATGAATTCTCCCAGATTGGTCTTTTTGCAGCGTTTTCTATTTCCTCATTCATGACAAATGCCAGGAAGATACCCTGCAAGATCTCTTTCTCAAAATGTCTATCCACATTTATAATTTCACCATATATATCATCAAGTCCATTGCGATGCCACAGTAGTAAAAAACACAATTAAAGCTGGCTATTCCTTATGGTTATTACCCGTAAAGTATGTCATTTCTAAAAGCAATTAATTTTAATTCGACAACGTGCAGAAGCGAAATGCTTGTTTCACGCAAGGAACATTATCACGCTATTGCCCCATCCATCTGCCCAAAGTTTCAATTTGTTATAGCACTGCACTGTGTTCATACTTTATTTCTCTATTCTGGGTACAATTTGCATGCCAAGCAGAGAATTCGCGTTCTGTTTCAAAATAACTAATGAAGTATTGTTTCTGCTACTTCTTTACCAATTCAAAGGCAATACAAAAAAGGTAAGGATTGTAACACACCACAACAGAGTGACTATATGATGCTCTTACTTTGCTTTGTTCTTAATTTTTATGAGATATACCTGTATAAAGAAAATGCAAAAAATCAACTTGCAATTATTTTAGCTCCGAAAAATTTTAAATCAAATTTTGAACAATAGTGATGAATAACTAAGTAATATGGGCGAGGTATGTTAAAAAATAACAGAATTTTATTTATTTTCTTTTTAAATTTTTGACTTACTGCATCTCACTGTGTTCTGTATCCCCCTATATTGATATACCTCACCCAAAGGCGTTTGTGCCAAGTTCTACCTGCGGGTTTTTTTATCTCCTCATTTGATTTGCATCTTCGTCCGTTTATCGTGGGTTTCAGCTTTAGAAATAAAGTCTGCGGGTGCTAAGTCAGGGGAGTATGGAGAGTGGGGAAGAACAGTCATCTTGTTTTTAGCCTAAAAATCGCGAACAAGCAATCTTGAGCTCCTTGGTCCTTTGCAGGACACATGAATTATCTCTCCACAGTGCATGTTCTTCGTTTTCACGTTTACTCGGAGATGTCTGAGAACATCTTGGTTTTACTTGCTATTTACAGTTTGACCTTCCTGCAGAAAGTCCTAATGAATAACATTCTGAATTATGCGAACTGAGTCTTGGGCTGTAAGGCCGTGGTCCAATGGGATTCTTCTCCTTAATCTTCCCAGATGTTTCGTAAACGAGTGCGGTGGACATTGTCAGTGGTGTCTCGACGTGATCTTCTTGGAGACGAGATAGCGACTGACTCATTGATTCAGAAATTTCGCCTGTGGATGGCCTTGCAGGCTTATTTTACATGAGTGTCCACCTTTTTGGTTGAATGTAATTTGTTTTCTGTTTTTGAGTGCAAACTCATACAAGATGGGGGAATGTTCCTGCCATCGCGAGAAACCTGTTTCCATCTGTCAATTTTGTATGTCCCTTTTTTGTTTACAGTTTACATTTTCGGGTGATCTGATTTTTTATACCTAATAAAAAGTACATTAAACCTTAGAACTAACTTATAGGTGTGCTTAAACCTAATATATACACAATACAAGGGCAGGTCTATGTTTCCGGCCTAACCATTTTCTAGTTATGATAAAGACAAAAACTATATTTCCCGTTTCAATATAGTTACCCTTTATTGCAATACACTTCTCACATCTTTGAAATAACATTTTCACCTCCCCCCAAATAGTCAGAAGTCTTGTCTGCAAAATGGGCATAAACAACATCCATCACTTCTTCCTCACACTTAAATTTCCATCCTCGAAGATCCTTCTTGATTTTTGAGAAGAGGAAATAGTCACTGGGAGCTAGATCTGGACTATAGGGTGGATTGTCGATCTCCTTGAAGCCACATTTCTTCACATCTTCCTTTGCAACAAGATCTGTGTGCACAAGCGCCTTGTCGTGAAGAAGGCGCTCACCACCACTCAGCTTTCCTCGCCTTTTCTCTTTGATGAAAGCACGTAGTCTGTGCAGTATGCAGCGTAGTGCTCCCCATTTACTGTGGTGTTCCTCTCCTTGAAGTCAATGAAGAGTATTCCTTCACAGTCCCTAAAGATTATGCATGATTTTGTTGGTTGACTGAGTGACGTTGGTCTTTAGAGGCGGTGCTTCGCCAGGTTTACGCTACTCTATTGATTTTCTTTTGGACAAGGGATCATAGTAGAGGACCATGGTTTCATCTGCTGTAACAATGGTTTGCAAAACTTCTCTCTCGTTGTCACGTCAGAGCTCCAAAAATGCCTGACAACAGATGAGTCGTTGCTGCTTTTGGACTGAGGAAAGAAGTCTAGGCACCCATCTTGCATTAACCTTATTTATGTTTAAATGTTCATGAATAATTCGAAGGACTAGTATTTTAGAAAGGCCCAACGTTGCTGCTATTTCTGTATCTTTGAGCCGCTGGTCTTCCACGATTTCTCCTTTCAAAAGAGCGATGTTTACAGGAGTGAGCACCTCCAAGGGCCGAACTGCACGCTCTTCGTCTTCACTTTCTCGACCCATTCGAAAAAGTTTGGCCCATTGTTTTACGGTAGAATATGAGGGGAATGCTTCCCCATATACACTGTCCAATCGCTGTTTAATTTATTTAGAGCAAGTCCTTCTTTTGTGAAGAATTTAATAACTGATCTATACTCTATTTTGAACATATGATAATCTTCTACACATAGCCTTTTTATGCAACTATATCTGAACAACTGAGTGCTGCGCAGCGGAAGTTACAACTGCAGTTATTTACTTAACAGATAAGATATGACACCAGATAAGGGTTTTGTGAAGGCGATAATTATTATGGCGAGGCCGGAAACTTATGAACCTATTCTCGTACCTATTATATACAAATGAGGCATTTCTGTCGCTGTGAGTGGTTTTTATTGGTTTAAAACATTTTAATTGTTTTATGTTTTCGGTGTGTAGGTTGGCCACTTCCTATATTCTGGACTACCACGCTTAGGTGGACGGATTTTTGGCTCAAAGTCTACGATCTTTATTGTCAATAAAGCTCACCAGTGGCTCCATTCCGGTCTCTCGATGGCCTGGTATCTTTTGTAGTTAACAATGGAACGCATATCAGTTTTCTTAGACTTAAATTGCCCATGCAGCACTTGCATATGTGACGTAGCTCAAGATGAGCATTTTGTATAACATCGTATGCTATTGAATCTACCTTGCTCCACATGTGTGAAGACAATGACGATATAAATGTGTAGCCTTAGGAGATCTTTGGAGACAATAGCAAGTTGCGATCTCATAGAACGAATCTGTTCTAGGTTGAGACATTTGCTGACTCTATGATAAATCCTTATCTTTTTATGTAGCTTCGTATGTGCAGATATTTGATTATGTAATTGCAATCTCTACATCAGCATAAAACTTGAACATACTTCTCTTCTTGTGTAATTTCTCAAACCGACGCATTCGTCTATGAACTTCCTTCCTGTAGAGGTTCGTTATAATACTCCTTAGGCTTTCACTGCCGGTGTTATAATTAAAACAGTTAAAATATTCCAGTCTATTGGGAGATGCTCCATGGTTTAATATTTTACCGTAACTTTCGCCAACTACTGCGGTTGGCATCATCAATGGACGATGAATAACAACTGACTGCTAAAATAAAAAGTCAGTATTGATACGTCCCTGTCTGGTTTTTGAAAGTCGAACAATGTTACGTGTGTGGGCGGAAGTTCTTTATTATTTTTTTAACTGCTGAGGCACCACAGACGGTGACACTGATGATACGTGAGATGAAAACATAAATTGGGGATGGGGATTATTTTTAAAGGAAGGAAAAGTTCCAGGCCTAAGTTTAGAGTACCTCCCCAGTATTTGACATTTATGAGCACTGAGGAAAACCTGGATAAAACCTCAGTGAGAAAGGATGGCTCTGGTGGGAATGGAACCCCAGAACTTCCTCGACCACCAGTTGCGGAAGTGGAAAGACACCGAATATCATCTAAATAGCATATGGAAACCAATTCTTAAAAACAAACAACTACCCTACCCCTCCTCCCCTCCCCTCCCACCCTCATTCTCCTCCCCCTCCCTCCTTCCCCCTCCCTCCGCCCCACTTCCGCCACAAACATATTATTGATTCAACTTCTAAAATCAGACAGAAACGTTCAATACTGTCGTCTTTTAGCAGTCAGGTGTTGTTCATCGTCCACTTTTTTTCTTTTGATTCCATTTATTTACGGACGCTCATTAACATCTGTGGACATCAGCGTTCTATTCAATTCAGAGCGTGTAACGGCCGACAAATTTTGCTCAGAGGTCTCTTCTCTCAGACTTGAGCTTCTTTAACGTGCCGTAAATCTACGGTACAGGATCCATGGCTTTACGTTCCTTCCCAAGAAAGCCATACTTAGGATTTTTACGCCCGAAAAAAATCCATCTGGCCGGGATTGAACCTGTGATCTTGAGTTTAGGAAGCAAGTATGGTTACCACTACAACACCAGGACCGACTCATCATCTTCCACTGATGATGCCAACCGCAGTAGTTGGGGAAAGCTATGGTAGCATATTAAACCATAGATCATTGCAAAACAGCTCGGAAGAGTTTAACTGTTTTAATCAGAAAAATCAATTTTAATTTTATTTATAACACCGGGCATAAAAGCCTAAGATGCACTATTCTAAAAGTATTGTTTCAAAAATGTTGTCAGTATTCTAAACCACAATATTTTATTTAAACGTGATACAGTTACCCTAGCAATGAAAGTTAAACGTATTCACATGGAAAAAAAATATTGTAATCCCTCTAAAGTAGAATAATATCTACATGGAACCAAACAAAGGTACGTACAAAAGATAAATGTGATTCAAACTGGGAACATACTTCAGAACAAGCCTGTATATTACATAAAGTATTGCCGAAGCACTCCTATAGTTTCGAGTTGATAAATGTCAATAAAATATTTATTTTCTGATGAGAAGTTTGCTATGATCCAGGCGGAAGTTCTTCCGTTTAAAGGCTTTGCTTATCCCTAGTAAGTAACAAATTACTGATAACAAGTATTATTGGCAATTTCATTAATTCACTCTACATTTATTTGTGTTGAGATGTACTGTCAGGGTCACACAAGGCTAATTAGATGTTCAACGTACCATCTAAACGCAATGAGAAGGCAAGGAAGTTACTGCATACTAGCAAAAAGCTAAGCCGTTAATGCCCCTAGTAAATCTGAAATGTCAGCAAGTAGTCAAACTCAAGACCCTTTTGCCCTCTTTGTGGTCGCGCACTTTATCGTCCTTAGGTACGCTCCTCTGTTCAAATTTTCATGAAGAGGAGGTTGGCAACTAATTAGAAGCTAAAGCGTCCTCGGTGCGACGTGTTCTCTGAACAATGGGTGGTGAGCATGGGGCATGACGGGTAATGACGCCGAGCCAAATATTTGGCCTTTCTCTGACGTCGTGTACATACCCATGTTACTGGCAAAGTCTCATCAATCATCCTGCTTTGCATACAACGGACTGTTCGTGAGAAAAAGCCGACTATAATCTATTGTAACGTAATAAGAGGGGAAGACCGTATTAGTAGCTAGAAAACGATCTGGGATGTGTAGACAGATTATCAGCGTTCTAGTGGATTGAAGAAGTGATTAAATATTTAGGCATTTTCTGCTTTCTCACTTCCTAAAATAATTCGTATGTTCTTTAAATTAATTTATAAGCTTTATTTTCACCAAAGGGTACATTTGGAACGAGGGTTACCTTTTAAGTTGTTACAAAAAACAGGAAAGAAATAAACAAGCTGTTAACTGCTTTTCAAAATATTCCACTTTAATATTCATACACTTTTGCGTGACTTTAAACGAATTCTCGGAACATTCTTTCCACTTTGAAGATGATATCTCAAATACGTGCTTTTTAAAGACTTCAACACCTTTTTGAAGTGATGAAAATCTCTGTCCATCCAGGCTTTGTTTGACATTCTGGAACGAAGAGAGATCGTTAGGCGAAAAATAAGGTGAATACGGGCAAGAGACATTAATTCGATGTTTTTCTTCTTCAAATAATGAATTTTTTGATGTGTGTGTGTGTGTGTGTGTGTGTGTGAGAGAGAGAGAGAGAGAGAGAGAGAGCTGGCATTGTCATGACGAAGAATCATGTGACGTTTTCGGTTGTATTTCCTGATTTTGTCGATGACTTCTGGCAAGCAAATTGTGTGCTCCATTCAGCATTAACCGTTCTTCGATCCTCTAAAAGGAATGGTTGCGACATGTCCAGTACAGCCGAAGAAACAAACGATCATTTTCTTGCAAGTGCTTCGTGAACGAACAACTTTTGTGGGATTCGGTTCATCTTGGAACATACAAACAGTGGGTTGTTGCTTAGTTTCCGGTTCATAAGAATATACCAAAGCTTCATCGCCTGTTATGATTATGTTTACGGGTTTTACAGTTCGTCGGTGGAATTTTCTGAGCGAACTTAAGCCTGGAATGCACCCTTCCCTAAAAAAACTATATGCTTTCCCAATTTATAATTTCATCTCATGTATCCACCGCCTGTGATGCCTCAGTAGTGCAAACAGGCGTTAAACACTACTATAAACCCTCTTCCCCAACTCCCCTCTCTTCTCTATAGCCTTAACTTCTTTGTCGAGTCTTCGCTAGAAATATTCCCGATTTGTGTATGTATCTTTCATGCACCAACATTTTCCGGCAGATGTTTAAACTTTGCTGGAATTCAGAAATTCCTCAGTGTTTTCCCACCTCCCTCCCCCTGAATCTTAGCCCCGTACGTCATAGTTGAGCTAACAACTGCCCTGTACACCATTTTCATTGTTCTCAGTTTCCATTATTTTTACTAAAATCTGTAATGCTTTAATACATTGTAATATTTTCTTGCGTTTTGTGATGGCTATGTGTTTTGCCTATCCCGTTCATAGCTAAAGTGCCCACCCCCCAAGTGTGTGAATTGCTTTACATTTTTTAACACTATTAAAATGTATTTTAAAGGAAAACGTTTATTTTGGACACAATATCTTATTTAGTACGTACTTTACAGAGTTATAATTTATATTAGTTATACTAATGCATTTTTATGAAAAATTACTAGCATTTTTGCTTAAAAATTAAAACATTCCTTGTATATTATTATTAATATTTAGTTGCAAGAATTCATAAGAATGATATTTTATATTTATTGATCAAAAACCTTTCTGTTTTCCAAAATACGTCATTAGCTAAATCTTGAGTAGTGGTATCAGCTATTATGGGAGTTTTTACTAAAATTTATTCAGAAGTTTTTCTAGGCAATTATCAATTTCCTAAACTGAAGTTCACGATCTTGTGAATAAATGTAATGCTACTGGTTCAGTGCACAATAAGAACACACGCGAAGACTTACAGTTTAAACAGAAGGCTAAATTGGCGTCAAAATTTGAACATTGGCACAGAAAATCACTACTGAAATCAACACAAGTTGGGGCTTCATTGTCTTCTGTACAAACAGAAACAACCTTGTTACATTTGCCTTACAAATGTACACGTATTCATAGTCTACGACAAGGTAATCCCGTAGCACGTGTGCATTATTGTGGATGGTTTCTTTCATCAGAGACTGAAGGGTTAATCGACATTCGACTCACGGCTTGCGTTCTTTTCAGACGAGGCGTGGTTCCACTAAAATGGTCATTTGGTATGTCCCGCTGCCAAGACGCAAAACCCATTTGCAAGCGGTTAGTTAATATTCTGGAAACTCTGTTCTTAGTGCAGCTGCCTCAGACGATGAAGATAAAAATGTCGTGCATAAAATTAGTATTTTTATTTTTACTGAAAGCCTAAAATGACATGGCATTTTAAACTGATAATAATAAACAACACTAAAGTATTTTATAAGAGATGTTGCAAATGATGCCCCTATGGAAAGTGCTGTATTTCATCTAACGTTTCTTCCATAAGATCACGGTGGTTCTGATTACTTTTCTGTTCAGTGAGAGACCCTGCCACTTGCAGCTTTTGTCAGCGGTTTCTCTACCTGAAAGGTGATGACCAGGATATTTTCTTACGATTCGTTTTACCATTTATTCGTTTTCATATGTACTAAACATAAAAACTTGTTCTTCACGAGCAGATATAGGGTCATAACTAAAGAAGAACAATTAGTACTCGATTTCCCCGAGTGAAAGAGCAACCACTTACTGACAAAACGTCCCTTAAACTAACTCAAAGCTGCTACCTGCACATGCATTTTATGGGCTTGACAACTTTCTTCTCCCAGTATGCAACCATGCTCTTCCGGTCCATAACTCAAATATTCTCGCTGTAAATACTACCGAATAAGATGCGATGCTATTACACTAAATCATGCCCCATAATTATATTTTCTTCTTGAGCACCACCATATTTATCTTCCACCACGTCGGTCCTGGTGGTGTAGTGGTAATCATATTTATCTCGTAAATCCAAGATCGCGGGTTCAATGCCGGTCAGGATTGATGTATTTTTCAGGCACAAAAATCCTAAGTTTGGCTTCCTTCGGAAGGGAAGTAAAGCCGTGAGTCCCATGTCGTAGATTTACTGCATGTAAAAGAACCTCAAGCCTGAAAGAAGAGACCTCTGAGCAAACTTTGCCGTCCGTTTCACGCCCTGAATTGAATGGGACGCTGATGACCTGAGGGGTTAAAGAGCGTACGTAAATAAACCAAATCAACAACAACAAATCTTCCACCACATTTAAACTAAAGACATCTTTCTATATCATAAAAACACATTCTCCCAAAGTATCTTGACGATTTCAGGAGACATCCTCATCATTTGCAAGGATTTAACCATCGTTTTTTGCTCGATCACTGCACTTTCCTTCTCATCATTTCAACAGTTGCCATACAATGGATGAACTTGAAGAATAGACATGTTTATGTATTTCGAGCTTTTTATGCCATGAAATAACTATTAAATAGCTATAAATAGATCAAGTGTGAAACACAGAGAATGACCTCGGTAGTGTTTTTTATGTTTCAGTGAACTCGGGTCATTATTTCAAGGTTGAGAAAGTTCCAGTGCAGCGCTGACGCACAAAGGAGATCACCTTCGTGTACGGTAATTTCCATCATCATCTCTGACGACGGTACAAAGATTGGGATCCCCTCATTGTTCTTTCTTTCTTTCATTTCACTTTCATTTTCTCCTTCTACTCACATCTTATCTCCTCTTACAGGCAACCTCGCAAAATTAAACAGTACCCTACCCAGCATGCAACATGCGTGTGTTTTGCATTTGTTTATAAACGTTAATGCTCCGTTAGACATTAGAAAGCTACCAGCTCATTTTATCCTTCCCCTTCTCACTTTTTTCCCCCTTATTCACGAGTTTCATTCCCCAGGGAGAATAAAGAGGATAGGCTCTTTGCAATTATCCCAAAAGGACATCAGAAATTATTGTACCGAAGTAATACGCTTACACAACGTAACTGCTGCTTAAAACTAAAGGTATAAAGATGAGGAATATTGAAAACATAAACCTGCGTAGACTCTAAGAACGGTAGCTGTTACGAACATAACCTAGATGTGTTCTCACGTTTTGCATTTATTCATTTTATTCCAGTTTTGTTAATATTGTAATGTTAACATATAGTAACAAAAAATGTACGATTTTTTGGTGTAATCATAGAACAAATCACTACTCTTGTTGTTACTGTCCGTATATTCCTCTCCTTACACGTCCAGTTCCTAAAATTGATGGTACTACAATAATAGCACGTTTCTGAGCATTTCCTGATTTCCGCTATATATAAAGTTACATTTCTCCTTCTTAACTCTGCCTCTCCCTTTTCCTGATCTATTACGTATGCTAGTCCGATTTTCAGCATGTTTGCCTATTGACTGCAACATATCGCATAGTGACAGAATACGGACACATGTGGCTGAGGTCGTTAAAGCGAGGACTCTGAGCGGGGGGTCTAAGTTTCGAATCCCACCAGGGTCGTCCTCTCTGACTGGGTTTTGTTCCAGGTTTTCCTCAGTCCTCATAAATGGCAAATGCCGGGGAGGTACCCTTAACTTAGGCCTGGGTCGTTTCCTACCTTTAAAAACTCCTTTACCAATATTTCATTTCATGTATTATGTATCCACCTCTTGTGGTGCCTCAGCAGTTAAAACCGGCGTTTAACACCAATAAAAACATAGTAACAGAATCAAAGGTAGACGGCTGTGCAACGCATTTAGTTAGTTCACTACAGAGGAGAAGTGTCTAGGGATCGAGTCCCTTTCAGTCTTATAATTAGAAATTATTTCTGAGAGTTTTTCATCGTGTCTGCCTAGTGACCCAGGTATTGTGTTATTAGGGAAGTTTATAATTGTAAAAGTTTTACTTAATTATCAATTTCAATTACCAGTTGCTCTTAAGGTGCAGTTTATAATGTTCTGTCAAAAAATATTATACAGATATGCCCCTTTTGGCAAAGATTTAACTTTCATTTCTTTTAAAACGAAAGGTTTGATTCGATTTTGGTATTTGTAACTTGTTTGCTCAAGAGTTAATGCATTTTATCATTTGAATGGGCCAGATCTTTTAAGATTCATTTTATCAGCTCTTGTCAATAAAGGTTTGATAGTAGTTTTAATCATGTTGAAAATTTTCACTATAGTCAAAGTTTCAAAAACAGAAGAAGGACAACCATTCGGACTAGAAACAGGAGTTCACCAAGGCGATCCAATCTCTCCCAAACTCTTCACTTGTGTATTGGAGCATGTATTTAGGAAAATGAACTGGCATAATTTCAGAATCAACAGAAACGTCAGTCAACTAACAAATCTAAGATTTGCCGAAGATGTGGTCTTATTCGCCAAAACACCGAACGCACTATACACTATGCTGGGACAATTAGGTGAGCATAGTAAAAATGCATGGCTCTCACTAAACAAACCGAAGAGACAGCTAATTTCAAATGAACCTGAAACCCCGAAAAAAAAAATAGATGGAACAGTCCTCCCATATAAGACACAGATTTCCTTCCATGATAAAATGGAAAAAGAAACACAAAGAAAGATCTCATTAAACTGGAGAGCTTTTTGGGCCCTTAAGTTTATATTATTAGACCAAACACTAACTAAGAAATCAGATTCCAGACGCTGGAAATCTGTGTATACTCTGTATATATGGGTGCCAGACATGGTCACTAACAGAAAAACAAAAGAACAAAATTCATAATGCCAAAGGGAAATGCAACGCAAGATCCTGGGAATAACTTTGAAGGACAAATATCCATAGTATTAATAAATCAGTTATCTTAGACAACAGACATCGCATAAATAATTACCTGAAGCAAATAAAAATGGGGCGGTCATGTCGCAAGAATGCAGGACAATAGGCCGACCTCCAAGATCTCCATGTAGGACCCCCGAATAGGAAAAAGGACACAAGGCAGACCCAGAAGAAAATGGACAGACCTCTTCAAGGAACATGCAGGTTCAGACTAGTCAAGAGTAGCAAGAGGAAGAGAAAAAATTTAATTTCTCGAGAAGCAACTAGTGCAGTGAGGAATGGAGTAACCAAAGAACAAATCAGAGTGTCTTAAACAGCAGACGAACAACTAGCGTGGAATAGCTGACCATGTCAAGAAAAAGCGAGCTTTACTTACTTGTTAGGAGACCTTTGGCTTTAGGGAACACAATAGGCTATCTTTATCATTACGTATTCTTGAATCTTATGTGCTTTCACTACTTTTCTCTAAAATTTCTGAGTTACCTTTTCTGGTCCCTCCCTGGGGGTATTCCTCTAGTATCTTCCTACAATAAGACCCTGCTGACATCAACGTGATGTCAGATGATGTTCTCGGTTTATTGAGACACGGCGGGTAAGTTATCTGTAAAATTAAGTGTGGCACAAGTTATTATGTAAATTAACTACAGCAGTATTGCTCCTATATATTAACTTTTCAAACCGCCCGGTATGATTGGAATTGCAATGGTGGTTCTTGTGTTACAAGTTTCATTACTGACACCAAACCGGCATATATGATGGATAGTTAATAAAGACTGAGATTGATTATTTTTTCTCTCGTCACGAAGTGAAATTACATGGTGAAACAAATTTTCGAGAGAAGAACAGATCAAACGTGATTGGTCTAAGTACAGGGCAACAAAAAGAGTCAATGTTTGTCATTCGATTGCGTACAATGGAGTCGCTTCATAACAAGTGGGACTCTACTCTGAAATTTTACTTCCGTCTGCAGAAACCTGGCATGGAAGCATACGTGATGCTACGGAAGCGCATGGCGATGAGTTACGCATTTAGGTGGTTCAAAAGGTTTAAGGAGGGTCATGTTTCAACAACAAAGCAGGACGTTCCAGATGCTCCAGCTACGAGACCTTATTAGTCATTGTTCGGCAAGGTCGACGAATGACATTGTTATTTTCAATTGTAGTGTGTTCACCATTCTTAACAATCGCTTACACATGAGGCTCGTCAGTGTCAGATGGGTGCTGAGATTACTGATGTCTGAACAGAAGATGTTGCAAATGGAAGTGTGTCGAGAGATTCAGGTATGGTAACGGAGCATGGCGAGGCATACCTGAGTTTCATCATTACTGGTGATGATACCTGCTTCACTATTCCGATCCCAAAAGCAAAGAGGTGAGCTCATTGTTCGATCTGCATGATTTTTTGAGTGGAGTGGTTTATCAAGTAAGTCCCACCCCCGCAAACAACAGCTGATGGACAGTATTATGCGACTGTTTTGAGCATCTTGTCCGAACAAATCGAACCTATTTCCGTGCGACTTTTTCTTATTCCCTCGAGTGCGGGGCCAAAGTTTTGCTTCATCTATGGCTGTCGTGAAGAAACGAAGGGTGCTCTTTAAGAGGATGTCAAAAAACGGTTTCCATTACTCTTCCAGGGGTCAAGTGTGCACAACTCAATGGGGATTACTTCCAAAAGAAATCAAACCGAATTTGTCCCTGGCTAGTATATTTAATAAGCATAAATATAATTCTCAGTTTTTATTGAATAGCCTTCGTTAATTTTTAGATCAATAGCCTTAGGTCTTGCACATACAAAAGTAACACTCCGTTATATAGTTCTAGTTCTTTGGTTTTCATTGGGACCCCGAACTTCATTCCTCTCGTCCACTCAGTTAATGTCAGTACACAAGAAGCACAACACACATGGGAAACCGAAGGGTTTATCTAGTGACACTTCGTATGCTGTTTCTATCTGTTTTGACACATGCTTCCTCTGTGATTTAGGTGTTAACTTCCCACGCACATTTAACAAAATATATTTAGATGATTTATACCACAGCGATTCCTAGGTGGTGCCATGATGTTATCACAATGCAACGTACATTATCTCAGTATTATGATAAATCACTATAACTCAAATGAAGTTCTAAAATGGAATTCTTAGTCTCTATTGACAAATACAGAACAATATGCACATAAACATTAAACAGATTTCTTCGTTGTATAATCTGACCCATATTCTACGCCGGAAATGATACCGAAGACATATTTTCACAGTAGATATCTATTTAATATATTTCGAAGTTAGATCGAAAAAAAAAACAGTAATGTGTAGTATGATGTTCTATAAACGGATGTGACTCACATACATTATGATAGCGTTGCTAGGTGACAGGTAAATCAACAATCACCAAATGAAGCCAAGATTATCGTATGATGTTCTGTAAACAGACGTGACTCACATTACGTTATGCTAGCGCTACTATAACAAAATAAAGCCAAGATTATCGTTTGAACAGCGGAAAGCAATTTTGAAGTGGTATTGGAAAAGCGAGAATGTTGTTGAAGTTCAAAGGCAATGGAGACGTGTGTACAGAACAACATCACCAATGCGAATAACAATTGCACTCATTCTAGACAAATTTGAGACTCGTGGTACCGTATGCGATGTTCACAAGGGCAGATCTGAGAGACCTCGCACATCAACAAGCCCCGCGCACTGGATCCAAGGTACTACCCTAGGCACTGGATAGGACAAAGAGATCCGATTCAGTTTCCATCGCGTTTTACGGATCTAATTTCGTTGAACTTCTACCTGTGGGGAACTCTTAAGGATGTTTGTATACCGTAGAAAACCAGCTACACTAGCAGCACTTCGGGAAGAAATTGAAACCGCATGTGCTGCAGTTGCTGAGGACACTTTCGCAAACGTTACTCAATCAGTAGTTCAACGCACTCAGAAGTGTATCGACGCAGATGGTGGGCATTTTAAATAACTGTTGTAAGTGTAAAAGTCTAAGATGATTAGTGCTCATCATTTTCTGCTTGTGTGAATTTAATTTTGTTGCGTTAACACAGTTTTTTCTTTGCTTGAAGTGTGTATACATTTTTTGGCATCGTCTGCATTAAATAAATGGTAGGTTTAGGAATTTTTTTGTTCTTAAATTTAAACCCAGCGCACTGAAAGTATTTTAAAAAGGGCTGTGTTTAAGTAACAAAACGATTGTTCTTTAACGTTATATGTAGATAGATATCAGCAGCGAATACTGGGTTTGTTGAAATATTGTACAGTGAGGTTGTCAAAGTTACAAGCAGCCTGAGCTTACTGGTAAAGTGCAGCCATCGCAAGCAAAAAAAGGAGAGTCGTCGCGTGTAAAGTTAGTATTTTTATTTTAGTATTTTTATTGTTACTAAAGCAAATAATTATAATGCATTTAAAATAAGCAGTAATAATATAATAAGCAGTAACTTGTGTTATAAGAGATGATGAAAATGATGGTATCTGCATTGGAAATTCCTGTATTTCATTTAACATTTCTGACATTAGAACACAGCGATTCGGAACATGTTTCTTGTTATTGAGGAACTTTAACAAGTTGACCAACATTTCTCTATCTGAAATACGATTATCAGGAATCGATCTACCACTTTCTGCATTAATTCGTTTTCACATATGTATCGAGCATAAAATTCCATTCTTCAAGGTTATGTTTATAAAGTGGTATATTTTACGAAGAATAATTAATACATAAACACATAACAACTTGGTGACAAAGCCTCCCTCAAACTAAATACAAGTTTCTACCTTCACATGCATTATGCGCCTTGACGACTGTCTTCCTCCTGAATGCAGCCGTTCTCTGCTTGCATGTAACTCAAATAACCTCAAAGTGTATGATACACAGTTTCCAAATTTAATTGTAAACCTGAGGGAGAAGAAATGTACAAAAATTTGATTACGCACAGATATTCCTTAGAAATGCATTATCATTTAAATGATAATCACACCATTCGTGAAACAATGAACACTCTGCGAATTCTGTTTCCTGGACGCATAATTTCTCGATTTGCTCATGTTGCCCGGCCAGCTCGATCTGACGGCAGCAAACTATTTTTTAAGTGGATACTTGAAAAGTAAAGTGTACTGCGACAGGCTACGGACCATCATGCAGTTAAAAGAAAACATAACTCGTGAAATTAGAGACATTGGTCATGTTTTATTGCAGCGAGTTATGGTAAATTTCCCGAGTCGATTACGCGAATATGCTCGTTGTCATGAAACCCACTTAAAAATGTGTTTTTAAAAAATAAATTCAGATTAATAAATCGCATTATGCTACTTGTTACTTGAAAAAAAAAAAGATTTTTATTTAATTCTGTACGAGTGTCCCAGAAGAAGGTTCTGAAAACCGTCATATTCCATTGGATCATCCTGTACATGTCAGGATGTTGTAATCGTAATTGTCTCCGGTGAAGTAGAAGAGAGAATCTTGCTTTTTAGCTTCTCCAGGTAAAAGAAATGTAATTATTATTATTATTGTTATTATTATTATTATTATTATTATTGTTGTTGTTATTATTATTATTGTTATTATTATTATTATCATCATCATTATCATCATCCATACTCTGTGGTACAATTCCCTTCACAGATAGGAACGCCAGAAATACTTTACAAGCTAATCACTAATCAGCCAGTCAAATATATTGACTTGTAATTCACACTTACCATTGGAAGTTTTTCTACAATTAATTACTACTTTCAATTATTTTTAGGAAAAGGTTTAAACATAAATATGCATACTGTTAAATGTATTGTTTATGTATTTCAACAACTGGAGTAGCTTCTAAGGGGTCTCTGGAAGAGCGCCTTTTTCTCAAATTCCTCCTTTTGGAAAATTACTTGCGATATCAACTTGAAAATGTTGTGGCATTTTAAAATCAACGTTTATTACATTTTAGGTTTCACTTCCTCACCCCTAATTACGCTCACTTGCACTTTCAAATGGTACCCCTACCTTAAGATATACTTTTAAATTATCATTTTTTCATGTCGTTTTCTGGATTTTCTGATATTGTTGCTTGAATTTGAATAGAATAAAAATACAATTATGGAGCATTTATTGAAAAGAAATTATTTCAAAACGTGTATAACCTACAATAAAGAACGGAATGCAAGCGAATTGGCAGGAGAAGCGAAATAGAATGTGTAATTATCTAGCCAACAATTGAACATAGTTTCAACATTTAATATGGTACAACTGTAATAGTACTCAAAATAAACTATGTTCATTCTGCAACAAAACCACTAAACCGCCTCGTGGTCTAGTGGGAGCGTTTGCGACTATTAATTTGGAAGTTCTACATTGGAATCCAGTAAAGTCAGTAAAGTTTTTATCGACTTTTTTACCTTGAGAACTTGAATGCCAGATAGTTTTTTTTAGGTGCCAAGGACTCCAAGCTCATTTGTGCCATCATTAATTAATTTCATTTCATTCATTTCAATAGACTTACACCTATAGCATTCAATGCAGCTCTATAGACATAGCGAAAAGACCAATGTAATCAAAGTGACAATTGATAAACGATAAAAGTACTAATTTTATATTCTATTGAATTTAAATAATAATAATAATAATAATAATAATAATAATAATAATAATTCATACTGCAAGGCAACGACAGAAAATAAAATAAAAATTGCATTCTCTTTAAAATTGAAGTGCCGCAAGGTTGGGTAGCCATTAGGGAGAGAGGTGAAAGAATGAAACCTAAAATGTTATCAACGTTGGTTTACAAACTTCCCCCTAAAATCGGTTTGTTTAAATTAAAAGTATTTTATTTTAAATATGCAGTTATTGAGACAGGCAAAATTTGAAATAAATGCCCTGTATAACTATCGCAAAATTCGCTTTTGCAAGAGGTTGCGCATGCGTGCTGCGTCTTTCCCTTCACTTCTGTTTCACATACATTTCTGCCATTTTCATATGCAAGTCCAGAATATACAGTAGAGAAGCTCGGGATCAAGCTCTTGAGTGCGCAGGTGACGAAATTGACTCTACTACCTGTGTTCTCCTACAGATGGCTCTGCATGGTATAATTAAATATAAGCGGAGAACATTTATTGCCATTTTTATATAAATTAAACAGCATCAGCCATGTAATAATAATAATAATAATAATAATAATAATAATAATAATAATAATAACTTTCTGAATGTGTACGTATTTCAAAACATTTACTTTGACTTATTTTATTTACTTTTAAAACTAAGTCACTGGGTTGCTGGCGGTTGGCAATTATGTTGGCATTATCTACTCTTGTGAATTAAAGTCAGCGCATATTTTTTTGGTTTAACAGTTACGGCTAAATACAGCATTAATGCTTAATCGAATTGCTCTGAATTATGCTGAACTATAATTTTCATAGATAGCTAGGGCGAGGTGGTAACCAGAACTTGAACTACTCCGTTCTAGACGGTTAATTTTAGTTTACATTGTTATTATTATTGGTTATCTCCCTGGTTCCCAGTAGACTGTAATTTTATTTAGTGTAGTGCATTGTTTAATTATTTAGTGTCTTATTTTAAGTTGTTATTTTCTGTATACAATTATAATTATGGTCTGTAAAATTATATACAGTAGAAATTAACTCAATAATAAATTATAAAATTGGAAATATACGTGCCGGTATAAGCAACAAGGTACCTGGACGGACTATTGCGAATTTTATTTATTTATTTTTACTGAACAATTCGAACCAACTGACCCTAAGATTTCCATGTTTACACTTTTTCACAACTGGAAAATCTTTAAAATGCTGAAAAGTGCTCAGTGAATAGTAAGTAATAATGATACTAAAACAAATCGTGTGATTTCTTTATTATTATTATTATTATTATTATTATTATTATTATTATTATTATTATTATTATTATTATTATTATTATTATTATCATCATCATCATCATCATCATCATCATTTTCAGGTTATGTTAGGCTATCCCCTGTATGCTAAAATGCTGCCAAGAAAATGTATACAGAAAAATTAATTCGAGATGGTGTTTGTACTGTGAAATTTTCTCTCTGTAACTTTGCAGAAATCCACTCAAAACTATTTACGATATTCTTCTTTCCACTTCCCACTTTACTCATCTACTAACGGGCATTCTATGGCAAAAGAGCTGTAAAGTGCGGAAAGCACAATATACGGTATTCAGAGATCAATAGTTTACGGCAATATACTACGCTAGTCAGCTCCTTAACCTAATTTTTTATATTCCGGAGACTTTGCTATACTTTTTTATCTAAACATAAAGTATGGGTTTATGGGAAAAACTTAAATAATAATGGTAACGCATAAAAATGCTCTTCAATTTGAAAACTACTATAACAAGCGAAACTAAAAAATCAGAGTACAAAAACTAAGATTTGCCTATCTTAATGCTGTTCTGCATAGTTACCTTTTATTTCAGAGACAAAAACTGGAGTTAAAATTCTATTTTGAAAAGTATATTTTCATTACAATTAACGTTTTAATCACTAAATCTGCAACTTATAAGTTTAATAACTGTTGGTTAAGACCTATGTTAGCTGCGGCGATAGCGGTGACATCAAATGGATTCATTGAAAACTACATCCAACTCGAAACTGGATATAAAACAAACGCGTAAGCAATCTCTTCAATGTATGTGCAAGGTATAATTGCTAGTTCTTGCAACTATAGCAACAAATATCTTTGATGCTTATTTAACTTATTTAACTTTTCAAGCTGTAATGAAACTTAAATCAAGCAAATATTCAACTTTTTTTAAAAAAAAAAGTCAAATGTTAACCAGAAATGTGTGTGTTCTAAGAGTTTTATGGGAGTTATTATTCATTTTAGGTAAAGAGTACGAATAGATGAATAGAAAGCTCCATCTGTATTGGCGATGAGTACGCCACTATGAATAGCAACGCCAAATACATCTCTTAAACAAAACACGCTCCGGTGACTCAGTCGCCAACAGTAGTATACTGTTCTACCACCCATTGCTCTTGCGAACAAAACAACCACAACAAATAGTACTTTTGAACATCCGGCTAGGCAGGAAATCTCGCCGTCCTAGCTCTCTTTGGAATGCTTGCATCCCTACAAGATTCTGACTTGGCTGGAAGCCCAACAGCTTTTGACCCACGCCCAGTAAATTGCAGATACTGTTCCGGACACAACAGTGAACAAGGAGACGTGAATTTCACGTATACGCGGTCTTTGCCCCAACCCAAAAAGTTGGGATGGGATATTGCAAAGATAACTAAAGAAATGCATTTGGAAAACAAGGGACGGCTTTTAACCTGCTGAATAAAAAATTGATATATTCTATAAACATTTATGGAATACGCAGTGGTAAAGTGTGCTCCAGAGAGATGAAAATTTAATGGAAAATCTAAAATGTTTTGAAAATATCACGAAAATTACTTTGTAATGTTATTCAAAATTTTCATGTTCAAAATCAATGCAATTGTGATTATCAATAAAATAAGTGATTGCTGAATTAATTACATACAATATCAAAAATGCTCATATTCTATGACTCGTTCCCTAAATATTTGTACGAGTGTCATTTGAACAGTTCATAGAATGAAGCACAAAATGACATCCTTACTAATTTAACAAATTGTATAACAAGCAGTTACCTAAAATAAAAGGTTCGCAGGTCAGATTGTTGACTTAACCGTTTTCTAGGTATGATAAGAACAAAAATAGTTCACTTTTCAATATAGTTACCCTTTATTGCAATACACCTCTCACATCTTTGATTTAACATCTCAATCCCCTCCTTCCCAAAATACTCAGAAGTCTTGTCTGCACAATGGGTATAAACATCAACCATCACTTCCTCGTCACATTTAAATTTCATTCCTGGAAGGCCCTTCTTGAGTGTTGGGAAGAGGAAATAGTTACTGGGAGCTCGATCCGTGCTGTAAGGTGGATGGTCGACCTCCTTGAAGCCACATTTCTTCACAGTTTTCTTTGTAACATGAGCTGTGTGTACAGGCGCCTTGTCGTAAAGAAGGCGCACGCATCAATCAGCTTTCCTCGACTTTTCTCTTTGACGGAAGCACGTAAGTCTGTGCGGTAGGCCAGCATAGTTCTCCCTATTTACTGTGGCGTTCCTCTCCTTGAAGTCAATGAAGAGTATTCTTTCACAGTCCCAAAAGATTGTGGCCATGATCTTCTTAGTTGACTGAGTGACCTTGGCCTTTACAGGCAGTACTTCGCCAGGTTGTACGCCACTCCATTGATTCTCTTTTGGACAAGGGATCATAGTAGAGGACCATGGTTTCATCTCCTGTAACAATGGTTTGCAGAACTTTTCTCTTGTTGCCACGGCAAGGCAGAGCTCCAAAAATGCCTGACAATAGATGACTTGTTGCTGCTTTTGGCTGAAGAAAGATGTCTAGGCACCCATCTTGCAATAACCTGATTAATGTTTAAATGTTCATGAGTAATTCGAAGGACTGTTGTTTTAGAAAAGCCCAACCTTGCTGCTATTTCTGTAGCTTTGAGTTTCTCCCATAATTTCTCCTTGCACAAGAGCGATGTTTTCAGGAGTGAGTACCTCTAAAGGCCGACCTGCACGATCTTCGTTTTCAATGCATTCTCGACCCATTCGAAAAAGTTTGGCCCATTCTTTTACGGCAGAATTTGAGGGGGGTACTTCCCCATGCACACGTCCAATCGCTGTTTAATTTCATTTGGAGCAAGTTCTTCTTTTGTGAAGAACTTAATAACAGCTCGATATTCCATTTTGAGCATGTCAATTTTCTACACATAGCCTCCTTTATGCAACTATATCTGAACAGCTGAACACAGCGGAACTACAATTGATTACTTAACAGATAAGACATGACACCAAATAAGAATTTTGCGAAGGCGATAATCCTTATCGGCGAGGCCGGAAACTTATGGACCTACCCTCGTAAGTGTTTAAAATGGCATTTTATTTTGCAAGTGGAGATACAAGTGATAGGAAGTGTATTTATCAATACACTACAATATAAAACAACTTCAACAGGCGCACGGGTCTAACTAACCGTATATGCTTTTATAATACACTTGGTATGTTTGATTTAGCACAAGATTTTACATGAGATATTCACAATTATACATAAACACATATTAAAATACAAATAGAATAAAATAAGAAATACCAGAAGAATGCATTTTAAAGTATTAAAAATACGTATAAAATATAAAGAATGCTGAGTGCTGAAGGATTTTCTAGGAATTACCCTGGTACGTTACAAAGAAAAAGGGAATTTCTCTAATGTGAATAGAAACACGGACGGTCTGGCTAGACCCGTGAGCTGAATAAGCACCACCACCACCACTACTACCGCCATAATTCCTAGTTATGGCACATTTATCTACTATAAAACATTTAAGTTTCCGCAAGTATCACAGGAAACTTGAGAAAAAGGGCAGAATTATACATTTTTCTGGTTGTTATAAATTTAACCTTTAACATAAGGGCATCAGTAATATATACCGCCACCTGTTGTATTAAGTATTGGTCGACCCTACTTGGCATTAAAACATATTATGAATTATTTCTTATTTTTAAGCCGTCTTCCCGTGAGTAGCTGATTCAAATATCGAATATTTCAATAATTTGTAAATTTCTCTGTTGAAGTTTATCTCACAGTTCTATTGGATTTATCCGGGATTGGGTAGTTTTTTTTTTTTTTGAATGATTTATTTATGGACGCTCTTTAACAGCTCAGGTCATCAGCGTCCTATTCAAATCAGGGCGTGAAACGGCCAACTAATTTTGCTCAGAGGCCTCTCTTTCAGGCTTGAGGTTTTTTTTCGTGCCGTAAATGTACGACACGGGACCCATGGCTTTACTTCCCTTCCGAAGGAAGCCATACTTAGGATTTTTACGCCCCGAAAAAATCCATCGGTCCTGGCCGGGTTCGAACCCGCGATCTTGGGTTTAGGAGGCAAGGGACTGGGTAGGAAACTCTAGTACTGTAACATTTTATCTTTCTAACCATAGAGACATTCACGCTTTGGAATTATAATGAGCCAAAAACTTCAGTAATAGGAAGGACCACAGGGTGAAAAACATCTTAAATTTACCTTTTTGCATTCATTGTTCAACGGTTCAAAACGAGATCTGCTTTACTATTTACCTTTATGCCTCCCCATATCTACCGATGCGAATTTGTGGATTTACTGTATATGCATGTCCCGGTCCTTTTACGTTACCTCCTACTCTCCTTATGCTTCTGGAATGTGGATACAGGCCAAAGGTGATCCGGTGAAGACAGCATAACTCCACTGTTTCCGTTGCTCCAATACCATACTATAGAAGTACTCGATTTCCACGTCGAATATTTGGACGAGAGAAATAAGTGGCAATGAGCTGTTTTATTGTAGCAGTTTTAAAATACACACAAGTAAGTACAGCTGTCGCTTGGGCCTTATGGCCGTACATGCTAAAATATTCCTTAGTACACAATACACATCGATATGTTTATATAACACATTTGCTATGATAATTTTATATACATATATACAAACATGAATAAAACTCAAGAAAACCCTCACCCCCTCCCCAACTCCCCTCTCTTCTCTATAGTCATTAATATTCTTTGTAGAAGTATTTCCGATTTGTGTGTGTATCTCTCATGCACCAACGCTTTTCGACAGACGTTCAAACTTCTGATGGAATTCAGAAATTGCGGTGGTAAATGCTCATTTCTTAAAATATCCGTTTCCCTGCATTCTGCCGGACTATGCTTCTATGCATCGCTTTATCCGCAATGTGGGCAAATTCTTCCAAGCCCCTACTCTGACCCATGCGAGACCACTTCTTTCTTCTCTACCACAGATATGTAGACAACCCCACTCTCTCCCCCACATCTGATCTATTTGAGCCTGCCGGTTGGGTGGTACTTTTTCTGCGTATTCAGTCTCAATATTTTGCCTATCAATATCTCGCAAACGTCTGTTACTATCTTCCATCTATTGTGTGTAATGTTTTCTCCCCATAACCTGGTCGGTCCTGGTGGTGTAGTGGCAACCATACTTGCCTTCTAAACCCAAGGTCGCGGGTTCAAACTCGGCCAGAATCGATGGATTTTTTTGGGCGTAAAAATCGTAAGTATGGCTTCCTTTGGAATGGAAGTAAAGCCTTGGGTCCCGTGTCGTACATTTGCGGCACGATGAAGAACCTCAAGCCTGAAAGAAAGGGCCTGTGAGCAAAATTTGTCGGTCGTTTCACGCCCTGAATTGAATGGGACACTGATGATCTGAGATGTTAAAGAGCGTCCTTAAATAAAACGAATCAAAAAAAAATCCCCATAACAAAAAATACCCTAGTTCAATTTTGATGCCTAATCAGTATTCCAACTTATTCGGCCCTTTCATTCACACTGCACAAAGAAGTGCATGATACCCCTGTATTATTCTTAACCAGTACTTGATTACCTTATTTTTAAATTCACGATTTAAAGATACTAATCTCTCTAAGAACCCCATAATTTTCTGTACCCTCTACTTGTGCCAGCCGTTTTAAAAATTGCGTTTGTGCCTCATTCAATTCCTCGGTATTTAATCAGGTACAAATACAAATACGGTTTCAAAAGCGACTGCTACAAAAATAAAGAACTCTTTCATTCGGTCTATTTTGACGAATCTAGGAATATTTGTCAATATTGCACTGGTCCCTTTTTAATATAGCAGTAGTTCACCTCGTTTCTCTCAGAAAACTGCTTTGTGGAGCAGTTGTGAACCTTGGTTTACCTGGATGTTGTTCGTCTGACTGCCAAATTCTTGATATCACCTTCATAACCTGGATATGTCTTTCCTGGTGCTTAGAGTCCCAGCTCTTATATTCCACCATTTATAATTATTCCATTCGTCATAAATATTTAATTTTCATTTAAAGGGGGATCATTGAGTATTTCTTCCTGTTGTTAAGAACTTCTCTTATCGTTTCTCTCAAAAGTTGCTAGACTCCTGTATTAAAATACAACTTATTTACTCATTCACAACGCAACAATTGAAATAAATAAAACAAATTATCATAATTGAGCACTATTCTAACTAGTAGGTAGGCAAATAAACAAAGCACACATATTTATTCACTATTATTATTATTATTATTATTATTATTATTATTATTATTATTATTATTATTATTTGTTTAGAATTAGCAAGAAATGCACTTAAAATGTTTGATGTTCCTTTGACAATTTAAATGTGTGTATTTTGTTTAAAATCCATAGGGCTTTGGAGAAACATTTTAGCTGCGATCAAACTCTAATCATCCGGACATTTGTTGACTAGTCTTGTTAAACTACTGTTCACAGGATGAGAAATAGTAATTTAATCCGCTTTATTTTAGCTCTGTAGTTGGCAGAACGTACTTTGTATTTTGCTTTCAAAGAAGTACCAAGTTTCAACGGAGGTATCAATATGAGCCAATCAAGGAAGAAACCGTTAATCAAATGGAGGGTGCGTTACTTCGTTTCAGTATATGGGTTTCTTTTTATCTTGACGAAATTGGCTGCTGATAGCAGGAAACTAGCACTTAATTTCTCCCCTCCCAGGTAACGAAATTCCCTCGCGTGAGTAACTACAGCGCACGAAATCCCATCGGAAGGGAGGGTCTGTAATGTGTCTTCTCACTTTCGTGATTTTATGCCTTCGCTGAGATCCTGCGATTTTTTTTTTCTTCTACTGTTTAATTTACATCAAAAAATTGTACTATCTTCCCCTCTCCCACCTCTAACCTCTACTTTTGCGTTTGCTATTTTTATTTTATAAATCGTTCTAAACGAAAACAAAATTTTTAACATATAAAACTAGTAATATAACATAAACACTTTTTAAAAAACTACAACATTCTACAACAATATTTAATTTATTTGACAGAGAGAACAGGCCATTTTAAAAATGCTAATTGAGGATTATTATTAAACATCTATAAAATAGAAGTATGGATGAATGTCTGTATTTTTCGTTTTATTGTGATCAAAGCTAGTGCTTTTTCTTAAATAACTTTCTGGTATTCTGCATTGTTACTTGTTGCAATTGTGCCGTTTTTGCGCGCAATTCTTTTGTTCCTAATGCCGTTCCCTATCCATTTCCTGGCCACATCAGGAGAGCTTGCCGACTAATACGTGTATGCCATTGGTTCTCTAGCCTATATTCAGTTGAGATGACGCGGGTGGAGTGGATGCTTTGGTCTAAATTAAAAGACCCAGACCTATGAACCAGGTAAAACTGTAGTTTTAACATACGTTATTTTAATGTGATGAATTGCACTTTGGCATATTGGCATAAAGGTTCATTTAGTATTTTTTTAAATGAGTAGAGTACTTAATATAAAGTCCTGTGTAGAATTAATTGGAATATTTGGGCAGCATTAAAAGTATTTTATTTATTACCGAAGCAGGAGAGTTTATGAAATGCTTTATTAATTGTTTGATTAATTGTTATATATATGATGATGACTATATTTGGAGGATTTTCATATGTTGAAACGGAAAATCCACAATTCAAACCCCAGGAGCCCATATTTAATATTCATTTTATTTATATTGTAATCATAGGTTTATTTTCATATATGTTTGTAAGTCATACGTGTTCCTACAACGTGGACTTAAAACTTATTTGTTAACGACTATATACATACACAGAAGTTTAAACGTAACGATCTTTTCCAGGACGCATACGCAACCGTAAAAATTATGCATAGACCGATCAAAGATAGAATCAACATAAAGTAAGACAACTGACAAACGGCAAGCGCCTAATAACGTCAATAATGCTGTGTGGAACGAAACGCGAGACCGACAGACGCACCAAACATCAATGCAATATTAACGAATTTTAAATACATAGTTAAACCTCTCAGTGGAAGGCAGTTCCCATAATGATTAATAAGAAATCTATCGTGATTATTGGAAGACATGAGTTCGAGTATAGTTCGCATACATAATCACCTACTTTGAATTGGTTGCGAGCAGAATTAAAAGGAAATTTAACACGTCTTGAAACTACGTGAAAGTATTAAGGAATAAATACGCGAGAGTGGTAAAGTTAAACTAAAACTATATATTGTTATACTTTTCAACAAACATAGAAACATACTGGACTTTACCCGCAGGGTACCCTTAAATGCTGCAGCTGCTGCTTTGGTGCTAAGTGCCCAAGTGCCCGAGCGGCTAGCCAGAAACGAGCAACAGCGGAGAGAGCGGAAATTATCCCCACGCACTACTTTGTAAATATAAATGGATAGTGACAGGTAAATTACCGTAATGGCGGCATTATTGGACGAGTGAAATGTTGTAACGGCCGAAAAATCAAAACATAAACGGACAGGGGCGGGAAAATCGCTGTAATGGATCGTGAAGGCGCGGACTCGCAAGCGGAGGTGTGGGGTTCGAATCCCGCCAGGATTGTCCTCCCTAAAGTTTTTTTCCAGTTTCTCAGTGCTCATAAGTGGCAAATGTCGGGGAGGTACCCTAAACTTAGGCCTGGAACGTTTCCTTCCTTAATAATCCTTTCCCAATATATCATTTCATCTCATGTATCATCAGTATTCAGCAGTAAAAACGGTAATTAAACACCATTAAAATGAGGGCTCTTATTCCAATTAGCAACTAATTCATATACACACACTAACCTATCTGTCGGCTAACTTCGGGCAAATCCTAGAAACCGGTGGACGCAGTGGTTTAGCGAGCAAATCATTGTAATTGTGGTAAAGCATTATTAGGGGGGTGAAAAAATAAGCGAAATTGGATTATTAATAGATTTCAATGATATCAGAAACCTGCTTTGCTGTTCGGGTCTATATTACCCTATATAAATAATGATTTCTAATTACCTTTAAAATGTAATAATATATGTATATGAGACTCAAAGAATTTGTCATTTTAAAAGAAATAAATCATTTTAAAACGTTTGTAATCATGCACATTCTTTTATTTTAAGTTACATTGTATATGTATTTAACGTTCGAATCAACATGACCCAATACAAAGCTTCATTATTCTCACATACAATATTATTAAGCCAGTTTTAAATAAACGTGCATAGAGAATATTAAAATAACGTTTTTCCAATGGGATTATGCACAGGTGTTCACATTGGAACAAGGCCACTCAATCTGGCTGTCAATGGGGGGATCTGACAGTGGCTGAGTTCAATTCGGTATTAGGAGTGTTGTATTTTGTTCCGCATTTAATCTCCAAGTGAATTATGGCTCAGTACTGCTCAGAAATATTTATGTACGATTCATATGTGTTGAAGCGGTTTTGTCGGTGGAAACAGATTGGTTGCCAATTATAAAGCAATTTAATTGCTGGTCGTCATCTTTTGTAGCAGCGTATTGTTAATTGACTATTGGTCGCTTTGGTATTGTTGCTCATGCTTCTTGACAAAAATATATCAGAATTTTGTTCCGCTATTTTGTGACTCGTGCTCAACAGTAACTCGGAGAGGATATCAACTGTGTTAATAATCACGCGATGTGACGTAAGATATATGGTAATTTATTATTCAAAAGATTTTTGCGTCCTCTGGTGTTCTGCGTACGATAGAACTTGACTATGTCGAATATAAATTTAGCTGCCGCGAATTCCAGTAGACGATCTGAATTTGATTACCAGATTATGTGAACTGAACTAATGTATTTGAACTGATGCGAACTGAGAACTGAGGCCACAGTGGAGCAAACGCCTCCTTATATATTCGATTCAAATTAACTAAAGTTGGCTTCACTAAGCCAAAGGGGCTTACACAAGTATGCGCATGTCTCACGCCTTGCTTTAAAAATTCAAAAAATATATCTGCTATTGGTTGGTTAAAATTCACCTGCCAACACATGCTACCCACTACTATTTGAAAGTTTAAAACATATATTTACATTGGCTGGTTCAAAGTTAACTGTATAAACGGCTAGCGAGATCATTCCCCTTACGCATTCGAAAGCCTGGACTCTATTAACACTCGCCAACGGTAGGTATTTTAAGAAGTGGCATAACACTTGTCCCCTCCTTTTTTTTTTTCTTCTGTATAGCGATTTATTGCCCCCTTGGCTCTGGCCCGTTTCTGACTGGGCTACAGTAGACAGTTACACCTAGAATTTTTTCAATTGGCTACATACAATTTACATATTAATTTATAGCTCATAATGCTTATGTGTATACATAATATCTACATTACTAATTAAAAGCATAAAATATAATGATTAGGCTTACAACATATATGTCATGTTTATATTTCAATGGGTGTGGGCTGTAAGAATGGTTTCAGTGTTAACTCGGTCAGTTTGGGTCAGTTCGTCAGTCGAAGAAGATTTGGAGAAGATTCCCTGATGTAAAACTTAGGCAGTGCAACAATCCATTTCAAGCTAATCGTTATTGGAGCGTTGAGAACCTGATATCGTCATGAATGAAGAGCCTGTCCCTCCAAGATGAAAAAACTCCTGTGTGGTGAGTCGTGAATAAAGAAAGAACTAAGGGGCCTTCTTTTTTTCGACGTTGATACCCTCACATAAGTGAAAACAATTTTTCCCGTTTCGTTTATTGAGAGCATTTAACTAGCAGGGAGTGCGATTTCGCCTTTTTTCCAACAATACTCTGCTACACTTCATAGACGGAATGTTTATATGAAATAATTTGAAAAACTGTTTCAGAATGACTGAGGTATTAGTAAGAATTTGTGGCTCCTTTAGTTCCCTTTCTTAACCCTTATGACTTTTATCTCTGTAGTAAATTAAAAAACACTGTTTAGAATACAAATTCACATCCCCTGGAAGAATTGAAACAAAATATCAGCCAGGAAATAGCCACCAATCCTCAACGCGAACTACAGCGAGTGATGGATAGTTTTTAAGAGAGATTCCAAAATTGTATGAACAACGACGGTGGCCAGTTTCAGCTTCTTCTTTCAAAAATAAACCTTTTAAAACAGATGGAGAAACTGTTGTATGATTGTGTCAACGCCACTCCACCATACCTGCAGACTCCAAATTTTATGAGCCCCATTCTTGCCAATAAGCAAAACAATGTAAATTAGTAATAGTTAGCAATGCTCTATACAATAAAAATTTGATCACTTTAAAGCTTCTCAAAATTGTATGATCTACGGTCATGTGCACGGTTCTCGATTAAACGGGTCCTGATCGAGGCTCTGAACTATAATCAAACTTAAACCGCGATGAAATTGTAGTCGGTGCGTGATAGTTAATTCTCGTTCAACGAACCGCCATCAGCTGACCGGGCGCTAGGTTGCTGAACGATCACGGTTCTACGATAATTACTCAAAGGAAAACACCCTGTTTCATCCATAAATAGAATTTTACATTTCATGACTTCATGTTTTAACAAATATCGAATTAATCTCCTGTGTAATGTTATGCCTCAGACCGTCCAATGTCTGGGGTCATGTGGCGTAAACTCTTGTCTTTTAAGTAACTCCATAGGAAGAAGTTCGGTGTTGTCATATCAGGAGATCTCGGTGTCCACAGGTTCTTGGAGATTATCCGGTCGTCAAAGAAACTTTCAATTGGCGCCATGGATTTGTTTTATGTAATGTCATGTAGCTCCATCTTGTTGAAAATATCCATGACTCAGCTCTATATGGTCCAGTTGCTAAAAACCCGGCGGTACTGTGCAGGATTGCACACCAAACCCCAACTTTCTAAAACACTTAGAAAGTCGCAGATTTCATTTCACTATACTTCGAACTGCTGGCGAGAAGAGCTCAAGTTGTCTGAAGTATAGCGAAACAAAATCTATGCCCTCTAAGTGTTTTATCCTTTTCCTGTTTCTCCAGTTATTGTTATTTCACTTTAGTTCAATTAATATATATACTACATATTGTATATATATATATATATATAGCATGTACTATAACAATATTTTCACTCCATTGAAGGCTAGTATGAATGAATAAACTAGAAGATATCTATTTTATAAAAAATTTAATAGAAATTAAGTTTGAAGTAAATAAACTTGAATGTAATTAAAGGTAATACAACCGTTAAATTGCTATAGACTGATTTTAAATTTTTAATAAAAATTCATTTTTGTTACTGTTTATTTAAATATATATATATATATATATATATATATATATATATATATTGGTTGAGAATTTTGTATAATTAACGTACTCAACTAATATTCTTTTTATTTTACATCTCATGCTGTATACTTTTATATGTTTTGAAAGTTGGCAACCCTGATCCTGTTAATTACAATGACTGATGAATTAGTGACGAAGATGGACTTTGCAATCTGTGCTGTCCAAATAAACGGAGCGTTTCGTGTGCTTTGGGAAGTTGTAGCGCGGATTTTATCGTTATATTACTCGGAAATGAGGCAGATTTATAGCTTAATTACAGACTGCTATTCTCGAAATGGAGTGTGATTGGTTCTCTCTACTAAAGGCGTCAGAAGCGAAGTATCCCCCCCCCCTCCCTCCGGGACGCTTATTAGGAATTTTCTATAGGGCAAAGTTCACTAAAATGCTTGCATTAATGTACAGAGAGTTTTAAAACAAAGGTAACTGAAAACGTTGTCAGGTTTCTGACCGTCCTTACACAATCCACATGGCGTCCGTCATTACCCATGCTGGCAATGGTGTGTGCAAGCATGTCAGCACACTGATCTGGAGTTATGGCACATGTCACAGACGTAAATCTGCCTTCAGACCGTCAAGGGTATGGGGTATGTGGTACCGGATGGAAACACATTTTCTTTACATGTCCCATAAAAACACGTCACACATCAAGAGGTCCGGGCTTCTCGAGGGACGGAGAAATCTCCTGGAGCCGATCCTATTTGGAAAGAATTCCTGGCGGAACTGGAGAATAGCACGGCTAGTGTGTGATGTGGCCTCGTCTTGCTGGAAGACTTGCTGCACAAAATCCAAACTTCTGAACTCAAAAAAAAGTCTGTAAATCGGTATGGAGGACCGAGCGGTAAACAGTATCGTTGACATTGATAGTTTCACCATCATTTTCAATGAATTAAGGGCCAATGACTACATGAGTTGATATTGCTGACCATACGGTGACATTTTCAGAATGTAGAGGTCTCTGTAAATACTCCTCAGGCGTCTCCCCCCAAGAAATCTGATGTTCTGCTTGTCGACATTTCCACTCAGGAACACGTGGCTTTTATCTGACCACCACCAATTGTCAAGACTGTGTTCATCCTCATAGAGGGAGGCCAGTACAGGGCCAAAATAATGCAAGTGAGGGCGACAATCCGCAGGCTTTAAATCGTCAACCCCTGGATCCGGTATGAGCAGGCACCAAGTTCCTAAACCGTACGCTACACACCTGTCCTTTGATATGCGCCCAAAATTGTTCTTCGGTGACTGCAGAACTTTCTCCATCACACGACCGACATTCTCATTGCTCCTGGTGGTGCGGGATATTTCTCAATGTCCCTCATTATGATTGTTCACTAACCCTTTTTGCCGAAATATTTTTAACCAACACCGGATAATATTTTTTGGTGGTGGAGACCTCTGGAAATGGTTCTGGAAAGAGGTTTCAGGGAGGACCCACCACTCCGTTCTGTCCAGTAACTCCGGAAATAATGTTCCATGCACCATACACGTTCCAGAACGGCATATTGCTGTCACATATGTCATCTCTCCTTGAAACATCAATAAAAACACGACAGACCGTGAGCTAACGTACATTGTTAAAAGGCATATACTCATTTTCGGTTATCTTTTATGTTCTATCCAGGTAAAGTTACAAAGGGCATCATTTCAGTCATACAAAGAGTTATTTAAACGGAGAACAGTCCCTACAGAAAAAAGACAGAGGTTTCGTAATATTCACAGTACAGTGCAATGAAAGTGCGTTGAAAAGTTGAAATCTAGTGATTTACCCATACCCAGCCATTTTGGTTCCAAAAACTTCATTTTGAAACAATTATATTAGTTTATAATCACTAAGACTCAGAAGTTGCAGACTGAAATAGCAACGAAAAATATCCTATATAATAGTCGTCAATTGATAAGTACACATACCGCTACAGGTGGCAGAGGTCCTTAAGGCGCGGACTTGTGGGCGATAGGTCTGGGGTTCGAACCCCGCCAGAACCGTCCTTCCTGACTGAGATTTTTTCCAGGTTTTCCCCAGTCCTCATAAATGGTAAATGTCGGGAAGGTACGCTAAACTTAGGCCTGGAACGTTTCTTTCGTTAAAAAAAAAAAATACCCTTTCCCAATTTATCATTTCAACTTGTATTTCATCAGTGTCCATCGCCTGTGGTGCCTCATTAGTAAAAATTGGCGTTATACATGATTAAAAATTGTTAAATATCTGAAATAAAATCACAAAAAAAAAATACAAGTGCTCATACGATATGTCACGTATACCGTTAGGGAGCATCATAAATTATTTTCATTTTTGGGAAATATCTTAATTCGTTTGGATAAATATTCTTTAACTTACGTTACCGTTGCTGGTTCAGAAAGCACAAAGACATTGCAGGAACAATTGGTTAGCCACTTCCTATGACAATCCCTAAGGATTTGACCTGACATCAGCGTCCGCCTAGAACAAGCAAAGTCATGTTGACCTAGGACTGTCATGCGTCACTATTCTGTCATTAGTTAGTATAATTCAAATCTAGGGCGGTAGCACACCATGTTTGGTAAAACTGACCTTGCAATGTATTCTATATAAAGAGCTGCAGAGCTCGCTCACGCATGCTCTCACTTTCCGACACGCTCTCGCCCGCTGAGCCTCACCTTCAGTTGATTGTTTCCACGACAGCGACGCTCAACACCCTTGGGGTTGTGATGTATGTTAATAAATAGATCTCTCATGCGAGTTAAGACTTTTTCATCCGATCTCTCACCACTACCTATCCCCAAGTCACAACATTAGTCCTGACATTAATACTGGTCTATTCAAAATAATGTGACCAATTTTAATAATTTATTTCTGAACACCGATATGTACAATTGAACTAAAACGTTTATCAAATTAAAGAATAACAGTTAAAGTTTTATATGCTTACCTTCAGTGGCCCCGCACACATCGAACCGATACTCAATCTAGTGCCACACGTTTTGTAGCACGTTCACACCAATTTACAACACTGCGTCAATTCTTGTAGCGATACTGGTATCATAAACTGAGTCTTAAGGACCATTTCATTAGGGACGTGTCCGCTTCTGTGGCACGACCAAACTATCGACGTTCGTTTAGACACACCCGCAGCTAAAAATGGAAATGTAATGGGCGCCATCCTGCTACAAAATTAACTCGTTCCCATGTTCACAAAGTACCAGTCACTGAGGCCTCTCCAAAAAAAAAAAAAAAAAAAATGGTCCGTATACATTTTGAACAGTCATTGCATAGAAAATATTTACCTCCGGGGTGTCTCTTGCATGTTCAATTATCACATATGGATCCTCAGAATCTGCAGATTATATCATTGGCCTTCCCGGAGATGGAATGTGGCTAGGATGCCAGCATAAAACAGGCTTCAGTTCCTGTTGCAACTGAAATTATTTATGGACGCAAACCCACAAGATGTATGGGATAATGCAAGCTCTCTGCTGGCCCTGTTTGTGGACTTATACATTTATTTTTACACGGAGTACGAAATCAAGTGCAACGCAGACACTCTTGCTGCTTGCTGTTGCAAGTCCCGAGCGACGGAGTTGAGAGCTGAAGATAGTAACTTCCATAAATATAATTAGATAATAAGGCTCTCAATCATAACGGGTAAATCACTGTAATGCTGCCAAATCTCTTTTGAGTGCAGCAGAAAAAATCGTAAATATCAATTTATAGGGGGTTATGTGCATGGTACTATGTTACCCAGTAAATCATTGTAATGGTAGCAAATCTCCTTTAACTCCTGCAGATAAAAATATACTAAAAAGAAAAGAAAAAAAAAAAAGGAACCAGGCCTGAGGATTCGAAACCACTATCTTCACAACTATGATAGCTCAGACGTTTAATTTTAGGTGTATGAACCCTCAGCATGTATGCACGCACATGTTCTCAATTTTCGGAGCCTAGATGCTGTCAAATTTCTATAGTAATGTGGACGAAAGACTACAACGTCCCAGGTTTCTTGAATTTGTGCCATTAAGTCATCTTTTGTCCTTCGTGCATGTGTAGGGAATGGGTGTGCAGCATTTTGCATTTAGATGGAACAAATGCTGAAGGAAATATTGTAATATTTATTATAATATAATACATTAATGTCAAAACTTGCTCTGTATGGGAAACAATATTACGAAGCTAATTTGTCATAACATGTTACAAAGGTTTATTAAAAAAAAGTGCTTCATGCTGGGAGTCGAAACTTCGCTCTTAACCACAGCATCACTGCACACTCTGCCACAGAGCTAACGGAACACACACATACTAGACAGGGTCTTTAGTGCATGTCATATAATACAACTGCTGCAGTGACTGAACAACCTTGCTGGCTACCTTGTGAGCCGCGCGTTGTAACGAGCAGGACTCAGAGGAAGTTTGAGTTTAAGAGATGACTCATTTTTTGTCAAAGGATGTGCATTGGTATATATTTTGCATGTTTAAGCACATGCGTGTGAGATTTAATTTTAGTTATTAACTTTTTAGTAGCTTGCGATATATATATATATATATATATATATATATATATATATATATATATATCTATCAGCAGTAATAGTAGTAAAGGTGTGCAACGCGGTTTTATATTGCCACGAGCCGCCACTGCACGAGGGGATGCTGAAACACCAAGCAACAAGCTTCTTAGAAAGAGAATCGCACACGTGTAAACGCATATACTGAGTAATAATGATAACACGTTTCAAGAACACCTTATGCTTATGTCACCTATCTTGGCACAAGCTACAGGTCTCGGGTAACTTGTCTCAGTTGCTATGTCCTGCTCCGCAAGGGGTCAGAAACGACGCGACCTTTTTGTGAAAAATAAGTTTTCCGTCCAAAAGAGCAGCCGGATATCGATCCATCGCCACTAGCCCTCCAAAACCTCCCCCGCTTCTACTCGAATAAAAACTGCGCAGCGACGTCACGAAGAAATCACAGTTAGTAATTTGTTGAGGCTCCCAGTGACGTTTTATTTCCATGTAAATTCGTAGTCGCAGTTGTTGGCTTTTAAACATAAATTCACTGATGTTGGAACGCAAGTTTTCTCCTCTTTATGTTGAGTTTCCTTCTAGGCACCTATTTAAATCTATTTTACTTTCCTAAAGTCTATTTTCATTGAATGAAATGCAACATTAAATCCAGGAATATTCATAAGCCTATAATATTTCATAATGAAACAAAAACTAGTCATTTATCGTTTGTCATTTATTAATGCATACAGGTTAGGTAATAGAGTAAGTGAGACACGTAAACAGTTGGCCATGAAATCGAATAAGATTGAATAATAGCTACTGCTGATTCTAAGATTAATAATAATATTTGGATGGAGAACTACGCGCCTTTTAAGAAGTGTATCTATAATTTTCCAAAATTTATAAAGAAATAAGATAAGAACAACAAAAATATAAATTCTTCTGCATAATAGAAATATAAAAAAATATATGCAATACGTTTCATTAGCTATAACGATTTTTGAAAAATTTCTTAAAATCTCCATCGACCCTACCTAGCAGCTGCAATTTTTATTTTTTCTCTACGAAACTGGGCATATAACCATAAATTAACAAACGATTCGTCCACTTCATTAACCAACAAAGTTCGACCCTTGCGTGGGAGTTAACCAAAAGCAGAAAATTTTTTAAAAAAATAAAATTAACCGCAATTTTAAATGCTTTTTATAAGAAAACCATAAATGTGCCATTGAAATAAAGTAAGAAAAATAGTTTCTTAAAATGAGTGAAATAAAACTATTAAGAAACCGGTTTATCTAAAGCCCCAAATATGAAAATCGCTGCAGATTCTCAAAGAAGCTCGGAATATACCATTAAAATAAAATTAGAAAAATATTTTCTGAAAATTATGGAAAGCGAACGAACAGGAGTATATCTGAAAACCGAAATTTAAAAAGCGCTCTGTCGTTTAATTTTCTCTTAATTGTTTCCAAATAAAGGACCAGATTAATTTAGCACGTAAACTGTGTTTATGATGATGCATGTTTTATATCTGACAAAAGTATTTCGTGCAGATAGCAACTGTGAAATATTCATCTAATATGTGTGTGAAAATTATATTTGTATATAAGAGAGCTTAAGAAAACGTTACAAGTATTTACTACAACAAAGTTTAAATCATTTACTGTTTATCTATGAATTAAATTAAATTTCAAAGCCACTGAAAATAGATGGAACTTTCGATTGTTTTTATTTGCTTAGTACATTGTAATTGTTTTTAATAGTAACATGCTTTTGTTTTATTGACACACATAAAGTCCTTAAATACACAAATTTTCTTTCTTTTATTTATTTCTATTTTAGTGAATGTAAATATGATACCAAGGGCTCAGTTCATAATTATTTTTAAACATTTAAAAAGTTTAAAAATTCCCATTATATTCTAATTTTATTTCATTTAATTAATATTATACCATTAATTTTTATGATTTAAGCTCAATACTACTACCACCACTACTACTGCGACTTCTAAAAATGTGCTTTCTCTTTTGTAGTAATTCTAATTGTAATTTTGTTCCTTTTATATTTGAAAATTAGGGTAATTTCACTACATTTTTCAAGTGATTTTGAAGGGAAAAACCAGAAACACCTAGTTAAGTGATGTATTATAGTTAAGTTTTTTTATTATTATTAATTAGCTTTAGAGTATGTCTTGTCATTAAAACACTGTAATGCCACAACTTATTTCATTAATTAATGAGGTCATAATTTGGATGATATACTCTTTTTTATTTTTAAGTTACCCTACTTGCTGAAGAATTCGCTTAGTTTACGCATCTCCTGCGTGACAGACTTTTGTTTATTCCCAACGAAACTCAGCATATAACGATCAATTAACAAACGATACATCGAGTTCATTAACCAGTAAAATTGGACCATTTGGTTAGGGGGTTAACCTGAAGCGGAAATTTAAAAATCGCTCTAGCGGCCCCAATGATTGTTTTTTCTCAATAAAACTCGGCATATGTCATTGAAATAAAAGAAGAAAAATAGTTTCCGAAAATTAGTGAAATCAGGCTATTAGAGCGGGGGTTTACTGAAACCAAAAAATAAAAAATCATTCTAGCGCACAAATATTTGTTATTTCGCAACATAGTTTGGTATATACCGTTTAAATAAAATAAGGAAAATATGAAAATTAGAGAAATCGTACCATTAGAAATGTAACCATACCTGAAAACCGAAATTTAAAATGCGCAGTGGCGGTTGTATTGAAGAAAGTATAGATTAAAAAGTATATAGAATTATTTTTACGTCTTGTTGAATACAACTCTGTTTAGTCTATATTGTTGATAAAAATCGTTAATAGCATGCATGCTACGGAAGTAGTTGGGGAAGGGCCTGTTATATTTTAATTTGTTTTGTTTTATTTTATTTTTTGTAGCCACGCTCTGACTTGCGCTTGAAACGTACAGGACAGCGTTTGTTATTGAATGTTTAATAATACTGCGGTTGAGATGTAGTGGGATAACTTTAATTGATATTTATCCAAGCCCACTTTGCCGTTACGTTGCCACTGAGCGTACTAAAGAACAAATTTAAAGGCCTAAAGCAGCTGCTACCAAACTTCTCGCATGCACGACCCGCTTTTCGAGAATGCAATTATTGTCAATTCCTTCATTCATTTCGCTGCTTAATAATTAATAATTAATTTGCACGTTCGCGCGCACGCTTCAACAATGTGACATCTATTCAACCAAAATAGCCATTGTTGCACTGCTGTATTGTCACAACCGTTGAGGAGCATCATAAATTAGTAAATTAATATACTTTTGGGACGTTTCTTATTTCATAAGGATAAATATTCTTGAACTTAAATTAACATTGCTGGTTCAGTAAGCACAAAAGATGTTGTAAGAAACAATTGGTTAACCACTTCCTATGGCACTCCCAAAGGGACTTTACCATGACATCAGACCATGCAGAGTTATGCTGCACCCGGCGCCTCCACCAATAATGTCACGACCAATTTCGTGACGTGGGGGTGAGCAGTGGTGACAGGTATAATGGAAAATACTTTACTCGCTTGGCAGATCCATTTATTAATTATATGAGTATATGATTACATGTTACACCTGTGGGTGTTGAGTTGGAATACTACATGTTATGTAATGTCGATACAGGTTCCTACATGACGCAGTTCTCACCTTTGGGGATGTGTCGGCGTTGTCGGAGGATGAACGGAATCACGTCGATCTTGCAGAGCTAACAGAAGCGGCAACTACGGCAGGGCCAGCGGGCGAGGACGTGGTTGATTAGTCTAAGAGCGCCGTCAGTGAACTCTGCAGCTCCTTATATAAAACATGCTTGCCTAGGGGGTCTCTACATTGTCATGTCGGCATTACCAATCATGGTGTACCAACGCCCTAGATTTAAAATGTATCAACCAATACAAGAACTCTGAATAGGTGTTCTGAATACTTCCTAGTGACGCATGACAGGCTCCGGGTGCAGCATAACTCTGCATGGTGCTGATGTCATGGTAAAATCCCTTAGGGAATGCCATAGGAAGAGGTTAACCCATTGTTCCTTGCAACATCTTTGTGCTCTCTGAACCAGCAATGTTAATTTAAGTTCAAAAATATTTATCCTTATGAAATGAGAAACGTCCCAAAAGTATATTAATTTAGTAATTTAATATGATGCTCCTCAACGGTGTATGTGACAGTATAACTGGTCAAAATAATCCTAATGCAACTGTCAGCTAAACACTATTAATAAGAACGGATGTGAGAATGGAGAAGTTGTTAAATAAAGAGGTACTTGTCCCATATCCACCGGAAACCCCCTAGGGTTCTGACCCACCTTTTGGGAACAGCTGACCTAGAGAATCCGTGGAAAGGTATGTGTACATGTGCGTGTGGTGCTTTTCCAAGAAAAACAAAAAAGGAAGTGTGTACAAAGATATCTGACTAATGCAAACAAGATATGGACAGAACAGGCAAAGGAAAAGATGGAAATTTTGATTCTCCTCCTCCTTGTTGTCCTGGATTAACTATTCATATGACATTTTGCCTGAAACTCAAGCAGTCTTAGCCCAGAAAATAGAACACTAAATAATTAAAGGAAAATCTGAAAATTAGGGAAATCGTGTTACCACGCTCCCAAACTCAAACATGTGCGGGATATGATAAACCGTACTATGCGTGACATTTCATTGCAAAGAGAAAGGAAAAAGCAACATGACCGTACATTGAGAATCTGGAAATTGAGTGTTTTATGTTACATTATTGACTATTCCTCTTGAGTCATGGTAACTATTTTTTTTCTGGCGAAAAGGTACACCACAAAAAATCTAAGATATACGATTGAAAGTGTATGAAATATACTTTCGAATAAAGTCACCAGGTGGTGTATGTGAGCAAATCTGCGTGCCTCAGCACGCCCCGAAGTTCAGTTGATGAGTGGCAGCGTTAAGGATTGGAGGTCACGAGGAGTGAACAACGTGGTGTATAAAAATAGAATCTCTTCGCTTCAGGAATGTACGAGAATGCCACGCAGATCTACAGGAAGCACTGGGTGCGCCTGACCTGCCCTATCGAACAGTAGTGAGGTGAACAGAGACTTTCAAATTGGGCAGAATGTGGAGTACTGATTTGCTGCGCAGTGGACGTCCCGTATCCACTGACAAAGATGTATGAATGATGTAAACTACATTATAACTACTTCCCAATCTACTATCCCAAATGCATAGTTTATATTTAGTTTAATTTATTTTATGTTATTTTGTTTTATTATTATAATATTATTTTATTTTAGTTAATAGGAAAAATCTGTAAATTAATGGAAGTAAGAACTTATTGTAACAGATTATACTAATAAATATAAAAGTTTATATACAGCCCTGGAGTAGGAAACTAGGGAAGAGCAAACAAGAATTCGCAACAACAATGCACCGCGTTTTACGGGAGGACCTGAACATGCGGAAAATGTGTGCAAAGTGGATACATATCAATTACATGAGGTAGAGAAAGTGAACTCGAAACATGTCACATCAATCTGGCGAGATTTCAGGAAGAAGTTGATGCCATTTTGAATCACATCATTGCAATTGATGAAACGTCGGCAAGGGCTCTGCGTAGCATTCACTCTCCGTGACCTCCACTCCGGACCACTGTCACTCCCCGAAATATGCAATTCTGCTCACATACACGATCTGGTGGCTTCGTTCGAAAGTACATTTCATACACTTTCAATCGTATATATCTTAGATTTTTGTGTTGTCCTTGTTAGCGAGGGAAAAAAAATAGTTTCCTTGACATGATTTATACTGTTTCGCTCTGAACAGGAATAATTAGCGTGCCAACTTGCTGTGATCTTTTCTTGTTTACCGCTTCGAGTCTTGTTTTTTATTTTTTCTTAGTATTATCTGTTATAACTGAGAGAGGATCGTTCGTATTTTATGCTCGTAAAAATATTTTTAAAATGTTGCGGGAATTTTGCGATCTAAAAGGAATTAATATTCTGAAAATGTCCTTTCAAGTCTCTAGTTTGTGAAATATTCGTTATTGTCTCACACTAACTTTTCGCTACTCAGCAGTAAACTAAATACAAGCTAAACAAAGAGGGTGATGTAATGTGCACGTTCAAGATTTAAACAAAACATCCCTGCCGTCTACTGTAGAGTTTAGATAAGTGAATGCCTATGTTTGCTCCTATTTAAAATATCACAAGAAGTGATTTTTTTATATATAATTGAGGAGTATCGTAGTCAATATATGTAATGTTTTAAAAAAGAAATCTTGTCCCGAAAATATAGCACTTTATCCACTTTTCACAAACTCAAGAATTGGTGTTTTATCTCACACCCCAGTTTGGCAACACTGCTAAGCGCCGTTCATATGCCATTAAATGTTGCTTCTAGTATAGCGGCAGTATAGTGTTATGAACATAATTCCCTTTGTTTCTGCGCATGTCAAATGTAAATGCCGTTTTAAGGGGTAATGCTATTTCTGTAGGATTGTTCTTGCTTTAATGTAAAAGTTATTCAAGATATTCCTTGCTATTTTCGCTCAAGTGCTTCGCTTTCAAGCCGGTACATGTAATTGGAGTTCATTTCTCAGTCAAGGCCCGCGTTTAGGCGTGAGAAGGTCTGTTGAACGTTGCATGATATAAGCGTCTCATGCATTATTCTTAATCAAGTGTAGTTCGGTAGGAGAATCTTCTGGCGTCGTTCAAGCAAAATAAAAGCAAACGGCGCTGTATATAACATTACAGAGGAAGGGACGAGAAAACAAAAGAAGCGCGAAAAATTGCAAAGCAAATGCGGTTGCTTAGAAACAAGTCGTTAAAATTCAGCGCTTTAAAGATAGGAAGTTTTGAAACTATGTGTAGTAAACTTAAAGTGTTGTTACTGCGGCCCGGATTTTAGGCCATAAAATGTTACACTTGGAGGTTTTTAATAGTGCACTAAATGACTTGCAAGTTGCAGTAGTTGAGAAAATTACTTCATACGCCTTGGCACTATCCTTCGGGAAATCTTTGAAAGTAATTGTGTAGATATGGGAGACACAATAAAACATTTATCTGATTGTTTTAATGCTAATGACTTGCATTTACATTTGATTAAGTTTAGGGTTCCTCCCCGGCATTCGCCATTTATAGGACTGAGGAAAACATGGAAAAAACCTCAGTCAGAGAGGACAGTCCTGGCGGGAATCGAACACCAGGCCTCCCGCCTGGGGTCCTTGCCTTAACGACATTGGTAACCCATAGCCGTGTCTAAGTTCCGACGATCATTCCTGTTTCAAGTGAGCAGGAGGTTCATCTTGTTGTAAATAGAGGTTGTCATGGTTGATGGAATGTGTAAAGAAATTTGCCAGTACTATATGATTTTGAAGCAAATCCAAAAATCTATTAGCGTTTAACATTTATCTAAAGAAGAAAGAATCAATCACGTGATCACCAACTATATCAGCCCAAAAATTACGTTTTTATGAATACTGCGCGTAGTTCTCCTCCGTCCATTGTGGATTTACGTCTGACCAGTATCGGCAGTTGTGTCTGTTGACAAATCCATTCATGCGGAATGTGGTTTCATCTGATAATATGATTTGTCTGGATTGTTGTCCAAAAAAACTGGATTGTTGTTAATGCGCTCCATCATAAATTCACAAAATTGCATTCTTCTCTTGGGATCGTTCTCTGAATGTTCATGCAAAAGCTGAATTTCATAAAATGCTATTTGGCACTTTTCAGGATTTTCATCACGAAATATTTGATTCTAAAGATAACTTTGGACTTTTGTTGCACACGAACGAGAACATTTAATGAAACACTCTCATCAGTTGCACTTTTCCGGTGATATGAACTGCTTAAGTTCTTTATACTTCCAGTTCGAGTAAATTTCTCTACGATCCTTGTCACTGTTGTATGTGGAATTGGATTGCGACCCAGGTGCAAGCCATTAAATAAATTCGCCATCTCTAGATGAGATCTTTGGCTGCGTTCATAGTCAACCATAATTAAAATTAAATTTGCCCCTACCCAGAGCTTTAAGCAATTGCAAGTGTTGCCTCACTTCGACTACTGTGATTTTCTGCACGCCGACTTAAACTATAACACAAAAACTACAGGGTGTTCATAACACTTGCGTACGTGAAATCTGTGATGTGCGTTTGTTCGACCGTATAACACCCTACCTGGATATGCTTGATAAGAAAAATAGTTTCTGAAAATCAGCGAAATCGGGCCATTAGGAGTGGGGTTTACCTGAAATCCAAAATTTAAAAATTATTCTAGCGGCACCCATACTTGCTTTTTTCCGCAAAGAAACTCTGTATATAACTACAAATAAAATAAAAAAATATTTTCTGAAAATCAGGGAAATCGGCTCATTAGGGGTGGAGGTTTACCTGAAACCCAAAATTCAAAAATTGCTCTAGCGGCCTTGTCACTGTTACTGTTTATGCTATTTATTACGGTATCACCGAAACTAAGTGTTTATTATCAGATTAGTAGAGCAAAGAAGATGGCTTAATGGCCTTAGCTTTATAAAAAAAGTAATAATTTGTATCATGAACATTATATGAGCGCATTAATTGCTTATGGTATTTCGATATCATTTTACTGGTTTTGAGGTCCATGAGCTCATATATGTCATGAGATCTAATAATTTGCTCTGAATGCCTTTAAACAGAGCTTTCACGTAAAAACTATCCCACACGCGCGGTATTTTGAATGCGAACGGCGCTTCCCACTCTTACAAGTCTCCCCTCCTGCCCTTGAAGAGCACTTTGAAGCAGTGCAGCAGTTGAACTTCACCAAGAGGATCAGTTGATTCTTGAGCTGTGCATTTTCGTGTGTAAATGTTACCACAAATAAGATACAGCTCGCCATGTTTGTGCAGAATTTCGTTTATAGTTCCTTAGCCAATTGTCTCCTTCCAGAAAAGCAATTCACAGTATTGCGAATAAATTTAATTTTACTGGATCAGTACAGAACAAAAAAACACATGGAAACGTATAGTTTTAACAGAGCATGAACTAGACGAAATTGGTGCAAACCTTGAACGTTTGCTAACAAAATCACTTTCGAAATTAGCACAATTAGGGTTTCAGGGGTTCTGCACATAAAGGAACAAAATTATTAAAACTCAAACCGTACAAGTGTTCATTGTTTAAAACAAGGCGACCCAGTAGCAGGAGTGCGTTATTGTGTGGTTATTTACACCTGTGAATGAAAGTTTAACGGACCCATCGCGCCTGTTCTTTTCAGACAAGGCCTGGTTTCACCTGAACGACCTGTGAACAATCAAAACTTGTGCTACTGGTGTACAGGAAACCCCTCTTTACGAAAGGAAAGTTGGAGTTCTTAGTGCTTTAGCGGCATATTATCAGTCCGACATTTTACGAGACGACAATAGACGCAGAAAGGTGCAGAATTTACATTTTGATTCCATTTTTTCAGCAGCTTACAGAAGAGAAATCATATGGGTAGTTTAAACAAGGATTCTGCAACTGTACATACAACGGCCGGAGTCCGTGAATAAAGTTAAGGAATTATTTGAAGATAGAGTGATTAGTGCTGGTGTGTGACTCTTTGACTAACCAGATTTACAGTGTGTGATATTTTACCTGTGGAGTTGCCTGAAGACAGAGTTTACAAAACAAAACCTCACAATTGGAGGATTTAGAGGAAAACATCACAAATGAAATCGAAACCATTATAATGACCGAACTTAACAGAAAGTGTGTTCCCAATACAATGCCTGTTTAATGAAGGGAGGCATTTCTAGCATCTTTTATTTTAGAAGCGAAGTTAAAAGTACGTTTAAGGGCCGCCGCGACACGCCCAGTCGCCGAGAATCAAAACACCGCGTGTGCGGGATAGTTTTTACCTGAAAGCCGAGCATTTTAGATCCAAAGGGGCATTGATTGCATGTTTTAGTGCGTTAGATTACTTTTATCGCGATCAACTACCAAATCGTCCTTTTGCGACGTGTATTTTCGAGTATATTTCCTTGCTCGCTTTTTAGTTGTTCGAATTTCTTTTCACTTCATTCAAGAGCAAGTTCGTTAAGTTCTTCGTTCGTTGTAATTGCCTATGACAAGTTTCTTATTGCTGACTCCGGCCGGGTCTTGGTATTGGCGACATTAACATAATGGTGAATAGAATTAATAATATTTTCTATATACGTACAGTGCTGCTTGATGCAACCTCTGTACTTATTGTGGCAAAAAATTCTAAAATCCGAGGCAGTGACATCTCCTAAGCACTCTCTCGGTCAGATTTCCTTGAGGAAAGTAATTCAAAATGGAAGAGTTTATTGCCGAAGGCATACAATTAGACATATAATCCTCTGTTATCTTTTTCATGCACACTTGGCGTATAATATCTCTCAAGGGATACATTTTGATAAATTAAGTGAAATGCTATGCATAATGAATATTTAATTATACCCGAACTGACCTTTTGGCTTCTCCGCATGAGAATCAACGGTTACCAACACATTAGATTTATATTCAATTATAACTTTGGGCTCTATATCAAATTTTACATTCAGTGGCTTTGCCCATTAACATAAATCACATGCTGAGATTAATTTTCTAACTTTCTTTGCCAAATGGCAACGGTCAGAAAGACAATTTCGATATATTAGTGGCCCAGTTCGTGGTGAAAGGCTAAGAAAATTTATTCTGAAGATACGCAAATACATTTTCCATTTTTGCATAACTGTTCGGTGTAATTTGTACAGCTGTCCATTATTCCCATCTATTGTTTTAGCGAATTCTGAAAGAATGTTTTCAAAAATATTTTCGAAAAAATTCTTCAAATCTCCATCGATCCCATCTACTAGACACTGAAAATATACAAATAAAATATTTATACGTGTGTTAACGCTCTAACGGCTGAAAATTTTGTACTTTCTCAAAGAAACTCCTCATAGAACCATCAATTAACAAACGATTCGTAGAGTTCATTAACCAGCTACATTGGACCATTGGGGGTAGGGGTTAACTTAAAGCAAAAATTGAACACATCTGTAGCGGCCGCAATTTTAATTTTATCTCAACGAAATTCTGAATATGCCATTGAAATAAAATAAGAAAAATAAGTTTCTGAAAATCAGGCAAATCGATCAATTAAACGCGGGAGTATACTTGAAAACCGAAATTTAAAGTGTAGGAGTTAAAGCAAAAATATAAAAATCGCTCTAACGTCTATAATTTTTGTTTTTTTCTAAACGAATTTCGGCATATATCATTGATATAAAATAAGAAACATGATTTCTGAAAATCATAGAAATCGAACCATTAAGAGGGGGTTTACCTGAAACCCAAAATTTAAAAATCGCTCTAAATTTGTTTATACCTTTTGCAACCAAACTCCATACACATTATTTAAACAAAATAAGGAAAAACGGTTTCTGAAAATAGGGAAATCGGCTCATTAGAAACGGGGAGTTTACCTGAAACGGAAAAATTTAAATTCTCTCTAGAGGCACCAATATTTATTTTTCCACAACAAAACTCGGCATATCTCGTTTAAATAAAATAAGAAAAACGGTTTCAAAATAAAAGGGCAAATTGACTCGGCATACAAACTGTATTTATAACAATGCATATGTTTCCGCTGGGAAAGTGACGCTCAATGTCATCTGAGATCATGAAAGCATACTGTTCACCGCATTCCAGCCACAAGAACTAACCATTTATGCCGACTTCTACTGTAGCATCCGCAGGAAACTTCGTAAGTCCATTCAACGGAAGCGACCAGGGTTCCTCCCCAAAGGCGTATTGTTCTTACAATGCATGCCCTCATACTGTTAACGAGGCATGTGGGATGCTGCGAAATTTCAATTGGGAAGTCCTAGAGCATCCTCCGTACAGCCCCAATTTTGGTCCTGGCGACTTCCATTTGTTTGGCCCTCTTAAACGCATCCCTCTTCATAAACATTTTCCTAACTATTAAGCTGTAGAAAGGAAAGTCGCCACCTGTTCCGACAGCAGCCCAAATAATTTTATGTTGCTAGATTTCAGGTACTTGTGATATAATGGAATAAGTGCCTTAATATACAAGGAGATTATGTTGAGATATAAAGGTATTTTTGAAATCAGTGCTCTTATTTGTTTAAGTTTGAATCTATTAAGTAATTATCTGAATGACTTACCCTCGTAGTAAAATAAATTTAATTTTAGTGATTAGTTGCTCGAAATTCTCCGGCCTATAATTATCTGGCACTGTATTAAGAGAGTTATTTTTCCTGACATCCTTAAGCTTATATACCAAGCATAATGCATTCGAATTACGAATTTGAAATTTCAATTATATCATTCCCCAACATTTTATTTATTATGTCATCTGATTACACAAGTTTAGCAACTGAAATATGCCTGTGCTTAGGAAGTCGCTTCAAATCAGACATTTCAAATAATCTTGTAAATCTGAAAGCTGTATTTCGTTTGATATTAAATAGAAATGTAGAACTAAAAGAATATTGGGGGAAAACGGGCTACTTCAACAATTCAGAATGAGCTAATTGAACATGTGCAAGAAAAAAGACAGCGTTATATTGACATAGAAATAAAAAAGCTCCCTTTTTAGTCTGCATTGTTCATGGAACTGTAGCTATAACAAAAATCTTAATGTATAATTATTATTCTTAGGGTCTGTAGATGTTTCAGGAGATATTTCTTGGGGTTTTATAAGTTCAACACAATATTTTTCTTACCTACAGAAATATTAAAATGGTATGATCAAATAAACTTATTATCATTTTGTAGTACTAATGTTGCGCTCTTCTCCCCCTCCCTGACTTTCCTACAATATGAGCCCCTACCACTGTCACAAAAGAGAGGCCCTGAGAAACACTGGAAAAGAGAAACACAGGAACGGAGCTAATATCTCTTAACGCGAATGGCATATGGTTGGATGAACAGTTAAAATACTTCCCTTATAGTGAAATTAACTCTATTGTGTTGGCAGAACAAGATAAAATAAAATCAAACGTTACGTTGGGCAAAACCCATTAGCATACGGCGATGAAGCGAGAGTTCGCTTCGCTTTAAAGGGGAAATTTAATTCTTTCTTTCCTCCCCCCGTTTATTTTTCTTTGTTACTTTGCTGTTAAAAACCCTTTAGGGAACAAATCATTTTAAATGTCTATTTGCTTCATTTATATGTGAAATTGCACCATTATACAGGCAACAAGCAATTAAAATTACATTTTTCACTTTCTGATTTATTGGACGATTTTATTAGAGCTGATAGCGGCTCGTATTTGATTATGTCGTAATTTTGATTTGATTGGATGCGGAAACCTCTAAGCTCTCTCAACAGTTTGAAGTTTCCAAATATCTAAACCCGAGAAAATACCGCCACAAAAATATGGTGGAGATCGCAGAGAAATGGAATCGTAAACGGGAGTCCCACACTTCGATGCCCGTTAGAACTGTCCTACTCGAAGGATTTTCAAGGGTTTTCTCAGCCCTAATCAACGGCAAATGCCGGGAAGGGATACTAAATTTAGGCCTGGAACACTTTCTTTCCCCAAAAATTCCTTTTCTTCTCTCATCAGTGTCAACCGCATGTGATCCTGCTTTAGTAATAATGGGCATTAAATCTATTTACAAAGATAATACAGACACTTCTTGAATGTTGAACTGTCGTTTGGTTAATCGTCACGGACTTGTACGATAAGGTTCGGTTCTGCTGTTATATGCTGAGTATGGTTGGAGAGGAGAGATAGCAAATTAAGTAGCGTATTTTTTCTGACTTCTTAAAGTTTATTACTTTTACTTTACTTTCGGCTACACTTCTCAACACGTCTGCCTACAGCTCTTGGTGTCTCCGACGCGAGAACGCATCTCAGACTTAGGAAGACAGCGCTTGCCATAAATTGTAGTAGCTGTGTCTGGATCTGATAAGAGTCTGAATCGGAGTGCTGATTAATTCTGAGTCTCTAGACTGACGCGATATGCTGGCGATTGCATGAATAAGATTAGCACTCTCGCTGCAGCCAGAAGAAACCGTGTGTCTGGGCTGAACTGACCTCTAATTCTCCTCAAGCGGAAGATGCTCCCGCGCGGCTCTCGGCATCCGCACAGACCCAACGACGTGCCAATTCCCTTTGCACGTGGTCGCTTCGCGCTCTGGGCGCACACGGGTCTATACAATTGAACCCACGGCATCTGAGTTTTTAGAATACTCAATTCTCATTGGAGAGTGTAAACTCACTTTAAGGCTCCACTTTTAAACTTCAACATTACACTCTACGTAATTCGCTACTGCTAAATCGTGTGTTCTGATGACAGTAAAGTTCATCGCCTTGGTACGGAATCTTTGTAATGTTAAAGGGACCAGCTCTCCGCTTGGCGACTGTAGACACAAAAGCTCTATTGTCCGGTGCAGAAGATACCAGCTTTTGTTCCTATTGTGGATGGAAGACTTGGTAGCCCTTTCGCTAGCAGGTGTGTCGAGAAACATTCCTAGCCACTAATTCTCTTTCTTACATACAAAAATGGTTTCACAAGTTATATTAGAAAATACACAAGCGTTACTATTTCTATATGTAATATGTGTATCTGGCTGGGGGAGTCAGATTATGGGAACTGCTTCAATGTTTAGCAAGATTACCAGCATACTCTTATTACCTGAAACGGAGATTTAACTAAGAGTTGCCTTCTACTACTCGGCTTCTAAAAATGCATCACACTTTCAATGTAAATGTGCAAATATGCGATAACCAGATTGAGCGTCCTGGTCGAACATGTCTGATGAAAATGCCCCGAGCTTCATCCTGCTGGTTGGCTCCTTCACTAATGACAGCGCACGCCCTCACATTTGCAATGTTGTTACTCAACATTTGACTCGAAGAAAAAATATTATGTACTCTCACCCTCCATACAGCCCGTGCCTAGCTCTATGTGACTTTATATCCGTCGTAAAGAAACCGGAGGTGATTCTGAAAATGATTTAAAAAAAAAGATTCCAAAGACATTGAGCTATATTTATACAACTAAATGTGAACTACTTCGAAAAAGCCAGGCCAACCTTAATTCTGCACTGTGTAAGTAACATATGCATTCTCATTCTTTATTGACTATACCTATATTTAGCTTGGATTTATGTCATTCTACTTGTTATCTAAAGTAAACATGCGTGTTTAAAAACTTTGAACGGTAGTATACGTAAAGAAAAACGACGATGATTAGATATCAAAGAAAATCCGAGGCTTAAAAGCTGAAATAAAAAGAGGAAGGAATAGATGGAAGTAGTTTAATAAGAAGAAACAAAAAGAGATATAAACTGCATAAGAGACTAAATACTTCTTAAAAGGTCAGTAAACTCCAACGCACACGAAATGTTTACTCATACTTTTGTTGGTAAAGGGAACAATGGAATAGAATACAAATAAAATTGGGGAGAATAAGTTCTACATGCATTCAAAATCTTTGCAGGGAAATAAACTCGAAATAAGATGAAGATAAAGAAATGTCATTTGATACTTTCTTTGCGCGAATTCCGAAGGAATTCTTTTAAGAAATCTTTTTCTTCAAATTTCCATCGATCCTGCTTAATAGGCACTGAAAATGACTGCAAAAAGTTTGTTTACATTTTATCACCTTGATGAGCAGGTAGCAACTTCTCAGTTTGGCTAAATCCAAATAAGAGGAGATAATGCATACATAGTTACGTTCATTAAAGTTAAGACCCAAATTACACATCTAGAGTTATAAAGCCAAAGCCTCCATTTTTAAGTCTGTTATCGATTAAATGAATGCTACAAAGTGTGTTAAAACTATTACCTCAACTTGATATAACTGTTCCGCTTGCCACGCCCTGGCTGCGGGTCCACGTGATGAAGATTTATGTTTCATTTTGTTGGAGAAAAAATTAAAATTTATTACTTGCCTCGTATTGGAATCGACCTGAGGTGTAAACGCAGGAAACTGGTCGAGGGGAATACTGAGGTTCAGATATTAAAACGAATTATTCCGTGAGTATATTAGTATTGTAAGAATACCAAAAATGCTTTCTTAATGTTCAGTTATGTCACGAATTACTTATTTCAGATATTGAAGCTACATTAAGTGAACATAACACTAGGTATATTCTAACGGATCAGTATAAACATTGTTAGCAGACTTTTGTCACATTGGTGTCAATTAATATTTATATTAGCAAAATAAATTATATAGAGGCGTTGGCAAATTATTTAATAGCATTTTTATACCATATTTATAATGTAATAAGGCTCAATGCACATGGCATCTTTCAATATACTCCCCATCAACGTCAGTGCATCGTTGCAACATTCCTGGTAACTATTGTAGCGTCGCGTCGCGAAAGCATTGTTTGGTAATACCATGCTATCACTCGTGGACAACTGCCTGAATTTATCTTGTAAGAGTTCTTCATGTTGTAGAATTAGTACTGTTGATTTTAAAATGTGTAGAATTTAAATTGTATTGACCATTCACTCATGTTTCGTCATCTTAAAATGGACCAATGAAACGAAACAACATTTTTGAATTTTGACCAATCACGGCCAGATTACGGAGTGAAATTATCGGAAAAACAATAACAAATCCTTTATATCACGCGACGTGCATAACTCTGTACCTCTACTATATAATTCCTGAACACGCATCTCTGACCACTTTTACTAGATGCGGTGGGGAGGTATTGATAGCAACAAAAGCATGAACAATCGACAATCATAACGCAAAATGGAGGGTTCTTCAAAGCGTTTGGTGATGGGTCGTCAAATGAACAAATTGATCTTATCATTCCAAACCCCAGAATACAAAGCAAAATGGAGACAATGTATGTTTTCCCCCCCTTTCAGTTGATATTGGTAAATAGAACGATAGCGATTATAATAGTTGATTTTTGTCCATTTCAGTCTCACGGTTTCCATGAATATAACAGTTTATACAATTGTTAATATTCTGTGCACGAATTTCAAATATATTTCACTTTTATTCTTATTCTATTCATGAAGCAGTCTTAAACCCGTATATTTTGCTCTTCTCTATTGGCATCACTGACAATCCGTATTCTTCTGTCGCAAGATTGGTTAAAAAGGTTAAATACAAACACACAATTATTATAAATTTTAAAGTTAATTTTAAGGGAATTATATTCAAATTCCTATTTTATTCGTGAAATTGTCCTCATAATTTTTTAAAGGCAAGCCCACGATGGCCACTTTCAGCACTTCCTTAGTTAAGTTGATAAGTAAAACCTTTTAAAATAGTTAGGAAAATGTTGTATTGTTCTGTCAGCGCCACTCTACGATAACCATCACTCCAGGAGGTATAGTGATAACAAAACTTGCAGATTTCAATCCAGGTCTGGATCGATAGCTTTTTTTTCGGGGTAAAAATCCAAAGAATGACTTCCTTTGGAAGGGAAGTAAAGCCGTGGGTCCCTGTCGTACATTTACGGCACGATAAAGAACTTCAAGCCTGAAAGAAGAGACCTCTGAGCAAAATTTGTCGACTGTTTCACGCCCTGAATTGAATGGAACGCTAATGACCTGAGATGTTAAAGAGCGTCCATAAATAAACCAAATCAACAAAAAAAAAAAAAAAAAAAAACTAGATGACCAATAAACGACAACGAGCGCCGCTCTCGTCTACAGGCAAAACACTGAAGTTGGTTTATAGTTCATTGGGTCGCTCTGTATTGGTGGTGCACACCAACAGTTATCACAAAGCCAGCACTCTCAAGTCAAAGTAGTACAGCTGATTTCTCGCTAGATACGGCGCTACCATACATGGAGGCAAATAGCAACTTTCGTATTTTCCAAATATGATTTGATAAAATTATTTTTTATTGTTTTACATAATTCACTTAGTATAATATGAATTGATCTAAACGTCAGTTTATAGATATTTTTATTAAATGTGAACATACGCTACAATATAAATTGTGTTTTAAGTCTTTTCATACTTATGTAATTCCGAATTGTTGATATGTCACAAAATTATGACAAGCTTATCGCATTAAAACAAGAAAACTAATAATAGATTTAAAGAAAAACGACCTAATCTCTTCATGCTCTTTATATACAGACACTTTTAAGTAAAGCTAAATCTTTAGTAACGCGTGTTAACTTCCTAGTTCTAAGATAAAGAGCGTGGTACCACATAATAGTCAAAGCTTGGCATTCAGAGCTTTCTCCTGGAGTTCACCACATGAGCAAGGCGATGTTTAATAACTTGAAGTTTTCCAGTCATCCACGAGAGTACTTTGCTCGACTGTCCACAGCGGATTTCCGGGTCATATCCGTGAGGTTGCAGGGCAATTTCGATTCAGAACCCATTTTGCTTGACATCGACGATCTAACTGTTCCTTTCTTTCATTACTGATGTCACTCGAAGTGAACCGTTTTCCTGTCCGACTTCGAGTTTTTTCTTTTTCTGGTCAGACAAAGATGTGTCGACAGTTCAGGACGTTCTTAGAGCGCCAGCATATTCTGGGTGTAAGCTGTTCAGCCATACGGAGTGGAAAAGCGCAGTAACAAGAGGGTCGATAGAGCTAAAATAACGATAGTCAAATATTTTCTTCGTTTCTTTGAACTTCTCTAATATTTCTATACTTCCTTCATCTTTCCTTTAGTACTGTCATTTTATATTCTCTTTTCCTTTCTCTGCTATTTCTATTTCGACTTTATTTTCCGTCTTTTTAAGTGAACGAGTTATTCTGAGGTTATTAAAAATCAACTTTTTGTTTTCAGCACTAAAATACTTATCCAGTTTAAGAAAATATAGAGGAAAAGGTACCATTTTGTTTTCGGCTGCTGCTATTAAGATAATAGGAAAATGGTAATGAAATACTACACAATGTGTAACAACATCAATATTTTATAGAGCCTATGGGATATGAATTGCATAAAATGACTGAAAAATGTAGAAAATAAATAGTTTTTTTTTAGCACTAGAACGCCCAATGTGGGTCATTTAAGAATTTTAATTTTCGAACGCTCATGTTTTCACTGTTTTAAAAGTATTTCTCTATGGTTTTGTGAATTTTAATCCCTTTTAATGATGTTTAGCTCACTATTTTTTTCCCCGGCGCAACTTTTTAAAATTTAATCAGTTCCCGGAGGTGGTTAATTGACAGCTTCCTTACCCACGTTTCTTACGTGGTGTATTGCGTAGTTGTAACCGACAATAATCATCACTGCACAACAAACATGTTTCAATCTGATTGTAGCGCAGTGCGCGATTCATTTGTTTATCAGTTCTGTATCCGTGTCTAAAATTTGGTTAGCTTTTCATTTTCGCGTAGCTTTTTCATCGACTACTGTCAGCATCACTCATGGCTGATTAAAGGGATGAAGGAACATCTAAGGCCGCTAAAGGCAAGACTTGTGAAATAGGGCTATGTAAGAAAAACAAAACCTTTTTATTAAAAGGTATTTAGCCTGAGATGACCTATAAAGAGGAACAAAAGAATGAACGACAAATGTGTGGATTTGCAACAAATTGAACGAATAGGCAAAGGGGTCTGGGGACATAAAGCGCTAAACGTACGTGATACATGAACAAAAACCATGAACATAAAAATATCTGAAACCGGAAGTTCGATTCAAGCTGGATTCGGACCTGGTTCGCAGTTCGGAAGTCATTTGTTCCCTTTACATCACTACAGTCGTCTGGTAAGTAAGACATTTCATCGGCTTGAGTCAGAAGAGCACTTAAACATGACGTGATACTAAGCAGACACCAAGTATATACAAACTCAGTTCGGAAGCTAAATGCACACTGATTTTTTATTAATAGTGTTTAATGCCCGGTTTTACTACTGAGGCACCACAGGCGATGGATACCGGCGATACATGAGATGAAATGATATACTGGGAAATGCTTTTTTTTAAGGAAGGAAATCTCCAGGTCCAAGTTAGGATACCTCCCCGGCATTTGTCATTTATGAGGACTGAGGAAAATATAGAAAAACCTCAGTCAGAAAGCACGGTCCTCGCTGGATTCGAACCCCAGACCTACCGCTCACGAATCCGCGCCTTAACGACCCCGGCCATCTATGACGGTACACTGGATTCAAACCTGGCTTGCAATTTACAAGTAAAATCGTTCTCTCTATACCACCACAGTAGGTTACAAGGCGAAAGGCAAGAAGTTCTATAGTTTTCAGCGAGAAAAGTCTAAAATTACATTAGAAAGTAGTAGTGGCCAATTGATAGCTAACGGGCATGTTAGAGAGTACTTGAAGCTCGGGTGTTCTAGTGTTAAAATACTGCATTTTCACTGTTACGAATAGCGGGGTACAAATATGGAATTTTGTTAAAAGTTTTTGTTTAGTTAAAATATTTACTAAAACGACGAAGCGAACATAGATACATCTTTTCTTATCTTTCTTCATTTTCAGTAGACAGAACCTGCATATTTCCACACTCGTACATAAAACACAAGAGCTTGATCGCATTTCCCTGATAAATCATAAAGAAGTAACTGTGCGTTTTTTGAAACAGTGTCGCTGCATTAAAAGCCGCCGGCGCACCCTTCCTATCCTCTCACGTACAAATGTTTCTCTTTACCTACTGCAATGCCATGGTCAAGTTTTATTGTTAGCCTAGAGACTTTCTCCATTGTAAGGGGATATTTGGGCAATTCTTTCATTTTATACGTGCTCCCTATAATATGATTGCATTGCTTTTGACTCAGTTTTTAGTTGAGTCGCCTCACTTCCCGACATGTTTTAATTTGTCAACGTAACTGTATCTTTTTGTCACTGTAGTTTTCTTACTTGTTTTATTGCTTTTTGCATCGCGTGTAATCCCTGGAGCACGTTATTGGCATTCCATTTTAGCGACACTGCAACCTTGGAAATTGTAACCTCAAAACGTGCAGAAACGCATATAAAAGACAAACAATATATGAAAATGGTGCCTAGTACGTGCACTACAGCCTTATGTATGATTCACTTCAATAAAATTAATAAAAATATGTTACATCTATTCACTCTCTAACATTCTTGACTCTTCAAAAAAATAAAATCACTTTAGACTGTAAAGTATGGCTCCCATCACCAAAACAGCGGTTTGTAATGGCTGTTTAACATCTACCTTGACCTCCATCACAGTGCAGCACCTACACGGCAAAAACCCTGTTTTCCATGTTTCGTATTTGTCTCCTTTATATTTTTTTATTGTAATAAACTTTTTAAGTATTTAAATGTACATTTAATTAACCTTTCTCTATACGCTCTTTATATTCCCGCTATCCAAATTGTTGTCTCCATTGTTTCTAGTCCCTTTCTTAATTTAAATGCCCATATCTTGTACCCGCCAATTTCCAGCTGTTCATGATAGAATGTTAACAAATGTAACCACTATCTTGCTATGGTCAGATCCGCCAAGTAGCTTAAGTTTAGAATGTTTTCTGGTGGAAGCGGAGGGGACAGAGTAAAGCCGGGTGGGGAGAAATAGCACCGGGGTAAGTAACCTTCACTTTTTTTAAAATCCACAACAATGTAATCGCACCAGTGTCGAAACATCGCCGCGTTTCAGACTACTGCAATAACAAAACGGGATACTTCCTCTTAAGCTGGTGGTAAATGAAAAACATGTACAGATAACACACTCTCACTGCCGAGTCACGATCATAAAATTATTAATCGCGTAAACCGGAGTCGCTAAATTCTCTGGCAGCACGCGAATGTGCACTTTATGTGCGGGTAGTTGGCAAGCGAAGGGCTTCCTGGCAACATCTCCGGAGTGCAAGCTTCATTTAATCTGACAAATAGTACACTTTTTTTCTTCCACTCTTCCTTCTTCAACTAGGAGAGGTAAGTGATGGCCCTGCCGGAAAAAGGCGCAAGGTTGTTCAAAACGTTCATATTTTAACATTAAAGAATATGGTACTTGATGCGAGACCTCTCTTTTCGAACCCAGAGAGGGTTTCAGTGCAAAACAGAATTAAATGTAATGCGATGTTTGGCACAATCAGTGAAAATGCTTCGTATTAAAACTGGTACATGAATTACTGAATCTTTCCGATATCTGTGTACCCTTCTTTACAGTTGACCTGTTTTAAACAGACACATGTTGAGCATAGACAATACTGTCATGTGTGTAACTAATAACAGAAAGCAGCATCATTTAACAGTATCCTTACTAAGTAATAAGAAAAAGTACATCGCGCAGGAGCTGCGTAAACTAAGCGAGTTCCTCAGCAACTTGAATTTGTGAAGATTATTACAGAGCGCTAGAGCAGAGAAGTGAGATATTATGTTGTCTAGAAAATAAGCACAAAGCTGATTGTTCATTCCCTTCTTCGTAGTGAGGAATTTAAGCAATTTAATGGACTGTTTGTGAAGATTTATTACAGGGCTAATATAATTCTCACACATATCAAAAGAAGCTTGCAGGCAAATAGTATGTACAAATTATTTAATTAAAACATACCACATGCAAAATATTTTTAAAACTTTCATTTCTTTTTCTTTCTTCACAGATTAGGTATTTTATCTTCCAATTCATCTTGTCCTTTCGGTTTATATGTTAAGATATTTTTTTATATTCTATCTTCCGTCGTTCTTTTTAAGTGATTTACCCACTCTTGTGTTTAATTCCCTAATTGTTACAACATTAGTTGCACTTCTAATTCTTTTCTTAAATGATCTTTTGTGCAACCTTTGACGTCGTAAAAAGGGCATTTTTGCTGCTTGGGTTTTACCTTTTTTTAAAGTCTAAGCCTTACTTTCATACAAAAAAAAATTGTTAAGGTCATTTAAGCCTCACGCCTTCAATATTTAGATGTGATATCACATATGAAGAATTTTACAAACGTTCCAAGCTGTGTGAAGAACAATTAGAAATACTTTGATAAACAAAGTGAGAAAAGACCCACAATTAAGATTCTACACCATAATTTATAACTTTAAATAAATTAAATTCATTATACATCCAAAACCGCAAATTCTTTGACATAAAGGGATAGTGATTTTAGAGTATTACTTATTTATAAGCGAGGATAAAGAGTTTTTTAAAATACAATCGAACGTTCCATCGATTTTCAGTCCTGACTCGATTAATAATAGGTAACGATTTCGAGGCTGTGACATTTCATTTAAATTTTATTGTAGTAAAAACAAATAGTAAAAATACGTGTAATGTAATATAACGTGGGTAGATATTGATACACCTCAGAATTTACGGATTATGCATTACTGATAATTATTAACCTAACAAATAAGAGAACGGAAACTACTTTTTCATACTGGAAAATGATTATTTTCCGTATATTTTGCTACACTATGCTCGACATTTGCAACTTTTCCGGTATACACGCGTCTGCACTGCAACAAACAAATATAGCCGCTACGATTGTTGAATAGTAGAAGATGGCGGACTTTGATAAGAAATTTGTTACGGAGCTGCTGCTGCAATCTGTGACTCATTCCGAGAGTTTTTCAAATGACTTTCTATATTTCTATCCCAGGAGTGAAAGGGTTCTAATTTTAGGTGGAATGTGATTAGAAATGCCTTTCAACTTGGGGTTTACTACCTCTTCATTTTGCCATGTGCCATAGCTCTATTAGTTAGACAATATTTACCCCTCATGTGTTTAAAACGTTCTAAAAAGTGATAAAAGCAATCCTTCTAGTTTCAAAATTTCAAAAATTACTATAATTGTTAAAATAGTAAAAAAATCTTAAATATAATGATAGTTGCTCGCTTTATCCGTGTGATTTTTCATGAATACAATCATGGCTATCAACGATGCTGTAAAGAATACGCAGCATTTTTTTTATAAAAAATCACTGGTTTTGCAACAGCCTTTAGTTCTATAAAGCATACACTCCTTATTGATAAAATGAATTTAGTTAGTGTAAGGATAGTGAGTTCAAGATCACTAATTGCCAATTTAAACTGCAGGCAATGTGTTGTTTTTGACTACCAATAGTACAAAATAATTTAACTATGGTGCTGTTCAAGACTGCATTGGGCCTTGTTTTCATTTTAATTCTGATTAATGACTTACCGTGCAAGTATTATTCCTGCTTTCACAGTGACTATTTCACTTATGTGACGGCATCTTAATTTTGAATTTTGGCCAATCACAGCCGGATATCGTAGTAAAATTATGAAAAAAAAAAAAAAAGTAACAAATTCGTTTTATCACGCGACGTGAATTTTTTATGCTATGTGTAGCCAACTTTATACTTGCACTATATAATTCCTGAGCACGCATCACTGACCACTTTTCTGTGTTTTCAGTAATTGTAAATTTAACTGACTTAATATGTATTCATTCAAGCAATTGTTTTTGCGTAGTGAGCCAAATAATTGGAAATCATTTTGTAAATTATGTAATAATATCTGCCTAGCAAACATATATCTTAATAAACAAGTTGTTCAGAGTGTAAAATGATTTCTCTATTTTTTTTTCTCAGTTAGTATTTGTAAATCAAAGGTAGAGACTGTAATAATCGACTTTCTACTGTTTCATTCGCACGATTTCTGAATAGGTAGGTATTCATAAGTAAGTATAACATTTTATACAATTGTTAACATTCTATTTAATATAATATTTCAAATAAACATCTTATTCTATTCATGAAATGATCCCAAACCCGTATTTGACTCTTCTCTATTGGTATTAATGACAATCGATATTCGTCTGTTGCTAGATGGCTTGAAAAGGTTAAGTATTCATAATACAAATATACAATTATTATAATATTGTAAGCCAAGATCACAGGACTTATATTTTATTTTCTTGTTTTATTCGCTAAATGGTCCTAATGAATATCACTCGAGGGTCTGAGCTTTCCAGATAACTTCATTTGTGATATTACTTATGATAAACTTTGAATATGGTAACTTTGCAATTAATAATTTTGATATTAAAATTATACAAAAGAGCTGAAAATAAATATTTAAGACTAGCAATTGGTTTACAGGTAATAGATTACATTTAATGCTATTACATTTACGTACGGTTCTAAAAACGTATAGCCTACTCACAGATACAGCACAATATGCACGGATATAAAATTATGTGTATTCTGTATAGAAACGTATGTAGAAAATCCCACGCAGTCGATGTTTCAGTTGAGTCTTGATGCCAAAGCTGTGCTCTACATGACAGTTTCCACAACGTGTCGCAGTTAGAAAAACAGCGGGTTTGAAAGAACCAATGTATATGTTATATCGGAGAAATACAAAGCCTTGAATATATATGTTTGTTATGAATTCGCCGCAGTCGCACAAAGGAATTTATTCCGCAGGACTTAGAGCGTGAGAATATGGTTCACTGGCTGATCCCCAAGTCGGATGATAAATTAATATACTACAGGAAGATTAATGTTGAAGTGATCCTCTTTCTATTTGATGGTATCTGTAATGATGTTAATACTTCTATCTGTGGGAGAACTACTAACTCTCAAAACAGTTACCGCCACGGGAGGCCGAGGTCGTTAAGACGCGGACTCCTGAGCGGGAGTTCTGGAGTTCGAATCCCACCAGAACCGTCCTCCCTGACTGAGGTTTTTTCCCCAGGTTTTCCTCAGTCCTCATAAATGGCAAATGCCGGGGAGGTACCCTAAAATTAGGCCTGGAATATTTCCTTCCTTATGAAATACATCCTTTCCTAATATACCATTTCATTTCATGTATCATCAGTGTTCCCCGCCTGTGGTGCCTCAGTAGTAAAAAGGGGTGTTAAACACCTTTCAAAAAAGAAAAACATTCAAAGTATTTGGCAAAATGGTCCTCCTTCCTGTAGACAATCCGTGAGCGAGGTTCCATGCTTCTGATATGAATATATTTTCATTATTTCACAAATAATCAAATACTATTATTTATTTTGAACCCTAGTTCTCGGTTCGTCTGTAGTAGCTTACTGGAATATCTAAGAGACCAGGCTACAATGCTAACCAACTTACATACTCTTAATACAAAATAACAACTAAGCACAATCAGCTAATTGTACCCATTTACTCCTGAACAAACAAACAAACAAAAACTTAACAACAAAACTCGAAAACTCTTTATTATATAAAGCGATCACTTTATCGTGCAAATTTTCCTGAATACATGATACATGAAATGTAATGCAATTATACACAAATAGTTTTACAGCAAGTGTTGAAAATGACCACCATTTTCCTGAAGGCAGGTCCGAACCCTTCGCCCCATGTTCATTTCCTTCTTAGGACATCAGGGCTAAGCATTCCCAATGGCTCACAGAGTACGTGGGTTTGCTTGATGTACACCCTTTCAAAAAAAACAGAGGAGGACTGTTACAACCATTTGAGATCAAGATCATCAAGCATTTCTTCAAAAAATTACATGGGGTTTCTGGATGTGTGGCACGTTGTCCCGTCTGTTGCAGGTGTGACTACTGCCAATGTCATGGGCTCAAGTAAAATTATGTGCGCGATTAAATGACCGCACTGTACTTCACCCAATCACTACACAAAGTTGCTCATTTCCTTAGGAGATCCCAATAGCCTCTAAAATAGTAGTTAGCTAGCTATTGGGCCCTATTTTCTCTTTATACCTAATTTCTAGTAATATTACTTACTTTTATCATTATTTTGCTTACTAATTTTGCTGGCGATTTGACTCTTACTTTACCTAAATAATTTCCTATTTACTTTATATACTTTCTGGACTTTACACCCATCATCCCCCGCCAATTTTTCATGACAAATTGGACCAGTTCTTCATTTCTGGCTTCTCTCTAAGAACTTTGGTTTCTTTATATTCTAACAGTATATGCCAATTATTATCCTTTCGGTTATTTTCGGGATTTTTTGTAAATCCCTTCTTAATCTCAACACTTTCAATTTCATAACCCCGTTCTAGTCCATGCAAAACCTTCTATCACACTTGTCAATATATTCTTTTCTACTCCACTTTGATTTTAGATCTCTAAATATACTCTACTCAAAGAAATTTTGGAATTAAAACCTACGAATATATCTTGCCTTTCAATATCTTCGATCCTTAATTTAATTTCTTTCCGGAAACCACTTTTTAATGATTCTCAAGTTCTCCAAATTTCTTCAAAATCAAAATTTCCCCATAATTTCCCCAATCCTATTGAGTCAAATTTCCCCTTCATTTAACCTTTCCTGGAATTTAGACATTGATTTAAGCTGTTCTACTTATCTAAATATCTAATGCTAAATCAATATTTCAATACCCTTTCCAAAATTTTCCCTTTGATACCAATTCTCCCTAATTCACTTGGTCGAAGCTCCAAGCAAACACAACAGTTGTTTTACAAAGTTCCTCTAGGTGATATTCACATTTGTCTACCCCTCCTCTAAACCCCATATCTCCACTCCGTAAAGCAACCTCACCTCACCTATTTTCCAACTACTTTATTTGTATTCCTGTATCGCGTTTCTGTTGTGGTATGCCCTGGACGTTGATGTTGATTGATTAGTTAGCGCTGAAGTGTGTAAATACACTTTGGCACTTAAGCCAAAGGAATCTTTTGTGCACTTTTTTAAATGTACTTTGTAGTTTTAGATCTATTGCTTCCACGATTTTCAAAAGTAGGAGGTATCTTTAATTACACATCTTTTCTTCATTATTCACACAATATAAAAAATTCTGTCACTGGTGATTTTTGCATCACCATAATAATGCGTTTGTTTCTAATTGATGTGGTTGAACCACAAATTTCCATTGTAAGTTAAAAGTGTATTTTATTAAATGCTTTAACACTCCAACCTTGTGTCGAGCTATTCAATGTATGAAAATGGAAGCAGCTGATTTCTATAGTTTTCGTATCCAAAATGATTTAAAGGCAGTCCCATGAATTTAAACTCTTTTGAGAGATCGCAGATATTAATCCAGCATATTATTATATTACTTGCATAAGACTAGAATGGTGAACCCACATAAATTCTAGGATGAAAGTGATGCAAAATATTCCATTTCTTGGGTAATATGCGCCACAATTTATATCGTATAGAAAATTAAGAAAATATGAGTAATTAAACTTACTTTCTATTTTTGAAAAGTCCCATATTTCTCCAAAGGACGGTATTTAAATACCTAGAGATGTTCTTTTTCTTTCCAGTGTTTCACACTTTAATTAGACGTTTTGCAGTCTAATCAGACTGGTCATACAGACGGCATGTGTGATTTCCTTGGTGGAGTCCCATCGTCCTTAGGTGTTTTCGGATTGGCCAATTTCCAGTGATCATTCCACTAGCTTTCCTGGTTTGCTTTCAATCAATATTCAGTAGGTCTTAAGCCAGAGTGCTATTGGATGTTTTAATAAGAATTTTATAATGAAAGTTCTTCCATCTTCTCTGACATTCCTTCTTGTCCCATTGACATACTGCAATTCTAGCAGTTTTCTTGCTAATGCGGCAGAAAAGGTTCTGGTCCTGTGAAATCAATTTTATTTCCCTATTTTACCCGTTTACTTGCTGCACCATTGCTTTCTATTCCCTGATGTCCGGGCGTCAAGTACCCTCAAACCATAATGGGAGGTATCGATAGAACACAAAATGGCATCGACTGAGGTTGCATCTATTACGTACATGGGTTTGTTTATTTGGTTCGTTGCAATTACTTGGTTTATAGTTTGAAGTAAATCAACAGTAGCGTGTTAATTTTTTTTTGTTTACTCTCATTATATTATTCAGTGAAATTACACCAGGAACTTGTGAAATAGAAAGTATTTACTACAACATGTGTTGTGTGTTGTATCTTAATTATGGTAGTGTACTCCATAATATATATATATATATATATATATATATAAAATTTTTCTAGTAAGCAGTCATTAAATTGAATAAAGAGCATACACCATGATCGTTTTGAAGGTAATGATAAAAATGTAGTGTATGTTAAACATTCGAACCAAAATTAGTGGTTAGGGAGGGTATTTCACTGTGCAATGTTTCCTAATCTACCATCATATATGACTGTGAGACTTAGCAATGAAAGGAAAGGTCAAGAAGAACTCATGAAGAGGGTTTTGAAGCGAGGTGAAGAGAGGATTTAATGAATTGTATGAGCAGGATGTTATCACATGTTTCTACTTCTTTGCAAGCCAAGTTAAAAAAGAAACACCCTTTGTAACTTTTGCCAAGGAAGAGTATGTGCTCTTTGCATTCAAATAGAGAATGATAGTTCGATTTTGGAGTGCAGAGTAAGTAAGGAGTTAAAATGTGACAGATGGAGCAAATTGTATAATTTGGTGAGTTGGCTTGCTAATTATATTATATCTCGCTCATTGAAAGAGTGACTTAATTAATAAACATTATTAAGGTTGTTTTCCACTAGATCATTATTTGGATATACAGAAAACTGGTAAAATAGATTCTGCATTAGAAAAATTGAAGATTTCTTATGCAAATCAAATTACATATTTTGCAGAGCTCTTGATGTGCGCTACAACTTTTTCTTACACTCATATATAACTAATTGTATTTTGCATTACATTTTTTCCAATAGTTTGTTAAAATTACTTTTTCTACTTGTAGAAACCATTGTAATGAAACATAAATGGTTGATCATTTTATATTTGTACGGTTTTACAAAAGCCAAAAGTTAAATCGGTGTATAGACATATATATGCTTAAATAATTTATTAATTTTGCACTGCAGTAAATTTGCTTAAAATAATTCTTACCATGTTAAATGAAAAATACTTCCTTACGTTATTTTTATCTATGTATATTATGGTGTTATTATGATAATAAAAAGAAGTATATTATTATTATTATTATTTCATAACTTATTGCATAGTAAAGGGTAATAATTAACAATTTTTATTTTATTTTTATGCAAATCAATTTGTTATTTTTTGTTTCGTTTACATATGAAAAATATTATTTGTAAACAATTATATACTTTTAAAAATCATCAAAATGTTTTCTAACGATAAATAGTGACAACTTGTAAACATAGTGCTGCATAAAAGTTTCGTGTATGCTATTGGGAGTGGTAGGGCAACGAAGGCCACCATTTTTTTTCTGCATTGCAGTCTGGGTAGCGATCTTGGATGGGTCGGTCCTGGTGGTGTAGTGGTAATCATACTTGCCTTCTACACCCAAGATGGTGGATTCGATTCAGGCCAGGATCGATGGATTTTTTGGGGCGTAAAAATCGTAAGTAGCTTCCTTCGGAAGGGAAATAAAGCCGTGGGTACCGTGTCGTACATTTGCGGCACGAAAAAGAACCTCAAGCCTGAAAGAAGAGGCCTCTGAGCAAAACTTGTCGGCCGTTTCACGCCCTGAATTGAATGAGACGCTGATGACCTGAGCTGTTAAAGAGCGTCCGTAAATAAACCAAATAAAAAAATCAAGTGTTGGGTGGACTCTGGGTGGATGGTTAAGCTTCAAGTACAAACAATGCTTGATTGCAACCTTTGGGTTGTGACAAGGTGCACTATCATTAAGCAGTACGCACCCCCCGTCAATTATTCATGCAGTTTCTCTTTGATAGCCTCATATAACAACTTTACTTTAAATGAGTAAATTTCTCCAGAGATGGTGGATTTATTTTGCATGAATTCCAACAGCAAAATACTCTCTGTATTGCGAAAAACTGTTTCCTATAATGCATACGGTATTGGGGAGTTCTTGTACTTCCGTCGCTCTTGTTTGTCGATCCTGGTGGTGTAGTGGTAACCATACTTGCCTCCTATACCCAAGAGAGCTGGTTCATTCCCGGCCAGAGTCTATTTTTCTCGGACGTAAAAATCGTAAGTATGACTTCCTTAGGAATGGAAGTAAAGCCGTCGGTCCCGTGTCGTACATTTACGGCACGAAAAAGAACCTCAAGCCTGAAAGAGAGGCCTCTGAACAAAATTTGTCGGTCGTTTCACGCCCTGAGTTGAATGGGACGCTGATGACCTGAGATGTTAAAGAGCGTCCATAAATAAAATCAACAAATAAAGTCGCTCTTGTTTGGTTTCCGGGTCATAAGGATAAGCCCATGTTTCATCTTCAGTAAAAATCTTTGAGAAAAAATCATTACGATTTTCTTGGAAGTGGCCCAAATTTTTCTTAATGAATTTATGGCGATATGCTTTCTTTCCTGGTGTCAGTAGATTGTGGTTTTCACGGGTTATTGCAACGAAGTAACAATCTGTATATTCTATAATCATAGCTTCCATTTTTTGGCAAATTTCTTATGAAGATGCTTTCACAGGATGTCCTATGTGAGGGTATCATCAATGAATTTCTGGCCCTCTTTGAATTGCTTGGCCCGAAAGTTTACTTGTTAGAAAGAAAATCTGTTACAACATTTAACAATTATTCTCTCGCGATATTTTAGAGCTTCTGCTATTCCTTTTAATCACCGAACGAAGCTCCAAATCACTCTGTTTTACTGTAGACCCGCATCGCCCTGCACTTGGCATGCGTTCAATTCCAGTGCCTACTGCAATCTAATTTGTAACTGTGTCTGTTGCAAGTCAACACAAATCAAGTTGCACGTGCAAGCCCAGCTCTCCAACAATTATATAACTTATTGAGTACACCCACTCCACTCTTCAGTTTTTGGCAGTCATTAGGATGAAATTAACCAAAGTGAACAGAGGAAAGAAAGAATTGGAAAGGTTTGAATACAAGAGAACGCAAGAAAAAGCCGAAAAGCGAACCATAACCACCAAAAATATTTCGTAGCTTGGAGAGTTAAACCTCCCGTACCGCCATGGGTGACCGAAGTCGTTAAGACACGGACTCGTGGGCGGGAGGTTTGGGGTTCGATTCCCACCAGGACCGTCCTCCCTGGCTGAGATTTTTTTCCTGGTTTTCTTCAATCCTTATAATTGGCAAATGCCGGGGAAGTACCCTAAACTTAGGTGTGGAATGTTTCCTCCCTTTAAAATAAAATCCTCTCCTAAATATTTCATTTCATGTATCATCAGTGTCTACCGCCTGTGCTGCCTCATTTTTAAAAACGGGCGTTAAACACCAATTAAAAAAACACCCTCCGTTTTTTTAAAGCGTTCCTTTGTTGCATGTTTTTATTCATCTGCCTTTGCTGCCCCTAGGGAAAGTTGTGAAAACCATTGCAACTTTCCTTTTTCGACAGATTGATTGTTAGTGAATCATTGTTGATAACGTTGGTAAATGAATTGCATCGCTAAAGCAACATCCGGTGTCAATAGCATTGGTGTTCGAACTTCGAAGCAAGGTAGGCTAATTGTGTTGAGTTCCTTTGTTTATTTTCGTGATTATCTGCTCGAAACACTACAAAAAAAAAAAAAGAACTGAAAATGGGTTCGTTGCAAAAAACGGGGAAGACAAATGCATGTACAAAAAAGTGAAAAAATGCTTATATGTTTACAACAAGAATTTGGGAAATTAAAGCATCGGATTAGTGGAGAGATCCAAACAATATAAATAGGAATTTTTGTAAACTTTGCAACAAGTAATTTAGTATCGATCATGGTGGTTTTAATGGTGTTGTAAAGCATGCGAATCACAATATCTTTAGAAGAACGCAAGTTTAGCCGCCCAGAGCAAAAACGCGTTTCCTTTTCGCGAATTCTGAAGAAATTATGGCTGTATGCATGAAAAAAGATTTTTGAAAATAGTTTTCACATCTCCATCGTACCTATTTACCTGGCACCAAAAATGACGATGAAAAACGCTTTAGCTTTTGTATTTTCAACGAAACTCGGTATATGCCATTGAAAGAAAATGAGAAAAATAGTTTGTGAACATTAGCGAACTCTTGACTTTTAGGATGGGGGTTTACGCGAAACCCAAATATTAAAAATCGCTCTAGCGGCACCAATATTTGTTTTTTCGCAACGAAACTCCGTATATATCATTTAAATAAAATAAGAAAAATAGTTTCTGAAAATCAGGGAAAACGAACCATTACTAGGAAGTATATCTGAAAACCGAAATTTAAAGAGTGGAGGTTAACTTAAAGCAAGCATTTTAAAATCGCTCTAACGGACACTATTTTATATATTTTCTCAACTAAATTCGATATATACCATTGAAATAATACAAGCAAAATATTTTGTGAAATCAGTGAAATCGAAACTATTAAAAGTGAGACTTTTACCCAAAACCAAATATTTAAAAATTGCTCTAGGGGCACCAACATTTGTTTTTTTTTTTCCTGCCTCAAAACTCGGTATATACTATTTAAATAAAAAAATAATTGCTGAAAATCAGGGAAATAAAATTAGGAGCATATCTGAAAACCGAAATTTATAAACAGCCCTAATAGCACCAATTTCTCTGTTATAGCCCCTTCAAAAATTCTACTTGCTGAGGAACTCGCTTAGTTTGCGCAAGCTTCTGCGTATGAACTTTTTTGTTCCTGTGTACCCAACAATACAAGGTTACAGCTAATGAATTGACAAAAGATATCACAATTTGTTCATTACCTGTCCCACAGATACCTTGACTATGACTCTAAATTAGTATCTGTTTTATTTCCGGACTGGTATATAAGTAAAAACATTTTTTTGAGAAAGACAAAAGTAGCAGCTATTGCAAAAGACCTGCTTACACTGTTCTCAGTCCAAGATCACAATAAGGAACTTATATGGGCTTTGTTTTATTCTGTAGCTGCATACGCACCTAATCATGAATACAGCCAGACGTTTCCCATAGTAATAATTAGATATTCCAATTGTCAAAAGGAATGGTGTACTTCCTGTTAGATTGCTATGATGATAACCACAAATCTGCAGTTGCTATATTTTCCCAGCTCAAAGCTTACAATCAAACAGACTAAACCTGAAACATATTCAGAATATTCCAAATTAGAAAATTGGCTTAAAAGAAAATGAATATTCGATAGGATCTTCTTGTTCGACAACACTTCAATATATGCAAATGACAAATTTGAGTTTTTTTATTATTTAGAAGGGTTTGCAACCAAAATCGCCTTTCTTTTCATTCAAAAAGAGTGAAAGGATTAAAAGAGTTTTTTATTATTATGATACTGTATAATGAAACAATTACACACATGACAACAAGACGACTCAGTATTTATCCTGCTGTTGATAGAAGACTTTTGTAATACTTTCCTGCAATAAAGTGTTTTTTTTTTTTGTATTACTAGAGGACTGCCCTGTTTTGGTAAACACAAATTTCCAGTATGTAGAAAATGGTATTGAAATGTCAGTAACAGCGCTACTTGCAATTTTTTTTTCATAACATTGAAGTTGTTTCAGGAGACTGTTGAATGTCTTGACACAATGGAGGTCCTTAAAACTAAGTTAGAACAACAAATACAAGAAACTTTATAGGACTCAAGGTTATAGCCACGTTTAACAAGTTAGCCAAAGAAAAACTGCAGTGTATAGAGAAAAGGCTCGTGGTATGAAACTGCATTAAGTATATGCTTTTTTTTCTGTTCAAGATGAGTGGCATGACTTTGAAAGAAGAAATTAAATTTAATGCTTTGCTGGTTCAGTACTTGAAACTGGAAACTTTAATTGATGTGGAAGAATTATTTGAGGAATTTGTGATCATCGAAGAAGCTATCAACATAGCATAACAATAATTGTCGATAATTACGAACTCTTTACCTGCAGAAAAGGCAGCTAATTGCAGTTTCTGTAAACGAATGAACATATTTTCAATTTCTCCATCGAATGCTTTTAGTCAAGAAAAACTGTTGTGGACTGACAGTGAAGGCAGAGCTCAGATGAAAATAACATTTGGTGTAGATTGTAAAGGGTTTTATGAAAAAAGTATTGCAAGAAGGAAACATTCTGACAAGAGCTTGGAGCAGCAAGAAGTAATCACAAATTCAGAAATAAATGTATGTTAAAAATTGTAGTAAAGTGAATATATAGATGTCAAACACGGTTTCTTACCGCAGAGCATAACAATATGTCAAAGGTAAATGGAGAGGAAGACCCCAGGTATAACACTGAGAGACAAGACCTCCAACAGGAAATCACAGAATCAGAAAGCATCATGGACAGAGCTGCAGTGATAAAATGGAAATGGGGCGGGCACAGCGAGGCAACAGCAAGACAGATGGGTGCAGATAACCACCATGAGGGACCGAGGACTCCAGGATGATCGAGAAGAAGAGGGTCACACACATTCAAGGAGCATCTCGCAGTTCATTGGTCAAGCATCTCCCGCAATAGAAGTGAGTGGAGTTAGAAGTGACAAGGACTCAAAAGAAACTATAAAACAGTGTACAATTATAGAATCCCAAACTCACGTGGAATAGCTCACCACAAAGAGCTTTTCCCTCTAGCAGGAGGCCGTAACCCTTTATTGGGCTCTTTCATTTCGTAGACATAAAACAATACCGTTAATTTTAGAAAATTAGCATTTTACTTAAACCTGTTCCAGCGTGTCTCTCATTTTACATCTTGGGAGTTGGTCACCTACAGAGAACCAAACTACGGTCCTCAGCTAACAACACCAATGAATTTTCAGGCCAATTTTTACCTTACTAAATTATTGCTATTGAAGCAATCTCGGTACGATGTACAGATGCTGTTCACTTTGCAGTGAAGGCGTCCCTTTGTACTTTGAGGGAACTGACCTCGCACAGTGAGTTTGATCATTCTTCCGGAAGAACGTCATCAAGCTAGAATTGGGAACGGAAGCTCCCTGAATATCTATCTACTCTTTTCTCATCAAGAAATCGATTACTCCTGTCATTTGCAAGCTTCCCATAGCTACACTGACAGAAGCATAGGTGATTATAGAAAGACCTCTTTATGACTTGCAAATAAGACTGGCTGATTTCCCACAACCGAGAATACAGTGCCTGGGTCAGACATTTGTACATAATGGGGTTGACCTTTGTATGAATATTCTGTAAAAAAATATGGTTATCAAATTTAGTATATATTGTATTATAGTGGCAGATTTAACGATACAGGGCTAGATGTGATATTTTATCTGTGACAATTTTAACGGTGCCAAACTATTTTAAATATTGCTTTAATATTTATAATTAAAGGACCAAGTATAGTTTGAAAAGTCAGGTAAAAACGCCGGCTAATTTATTTAAAAAACGTAAATTTTCTTTCTCAAACACAGTCTACATTCAGAGCTATACATTTGGTCCAGAAGGTATCCTATTTTTCATCCTGTCGAAAAAATAACTTTAGCCAAACTATGGGAAATAATATTTAATGACATAGATGATATATTTAAACGAAAATAAAATTCCCAAGAGCTTTCTTTTAAACAGGGATGCGTTTCAAGAAGAGTGCGGAATAGCGTGAATGTAGAATTTATTGAAAGCACGACTTGTGCACTTGTGCTATTTTCAATTAGTTTCTATTATTGGAATCTCAAATCTCTAATAGAAAAATTAGTAATAGTAGATAGTATAAAAAAGTTATAGTGTGTGATGATGATTTATTAATAATAGAGGGAAATAGAAGAGAAATGAAACATAATAACTACTCATGTAATAAATTAGTGCATAAAAGTAAAATTAGAAATAGCTCCTGATAAATCACACATGCTTTTAAAATTAAATTTTAAAAAAGAACCCGATTACTAAACTTAACAATATTAATGTAAAAAGACTTGTGGTAAATAAATATCTAGGTATTTATTTGGATAAAAAATTACATTTTAAGAAACATATATAAATTACAAGAACTCGAGCAGAAAATGTTATGTTTAAGTTGATCAATATTAAACTATTAAATATGGAAGAGGAGAAATTTGGGAGAAAACTCACTCGAGATATAATACAGAATGTACACAAATAATTATAGCGGTTTTAAGCTTATGTTTTTTCTCTGTAGTATACAATATACTTTTCAATTATAACTTAAATTGAAGTAAAACTGTGGAAGTTGCAAGTATTCAATATGGGATCCATTTATGACACTGCATACATCCAGCCGGTAGCCACACTGATATTGGCATGTCTGGTGTGTAACTAATCCAACTGCTGCAATGATCCGCAGTCTCGACTCAGGTAGGTCTGCAGAACACATGTACGGTCTTTATGTACCCCCAGAGAGAAACATTCACAGGGGGGTCAGATCTGGGGACTTAGGTGGCCAACGGAGAAAAGCCAAGGCATCGGACTATGACAACCTCATTCAACGATGGGGAAATGTCTTTATGTAGGAGCCTTTAGCAATTGCAGACGATGTGGTTTCTGTTGGAGATGTTTTCTTAGCACCTTCCACAGTGCCATTGTTGGAATTGTTAGTTCTTGAGTCGCTTGCCCGTCAGATTTTTTAGAACTGCACGCGAAAACTGTTCTGACTCTCTACACATTCTCATCTGACACATGCGGTCGTCCTTTACAGAGACACACCGACGTTTGCATCTGATTGTATCACATACGAACGTTGTTGCCAGAAGGGGCGTTAAGACCACATCTTCGCCTATACACCCTATGGTCTGGATTACGTTTCCGATTTCCAAGACATAAAAAAGTTTTTGCACACGAGTTTTTTATTTTGTTTATTTCGTTACCATGGCTAAAAAACAAAATCTCCATATGTAGAATTGTTACTTTTCAATTTAAGTTACGATTCAAAATTATATTGTATATGGTAGAGAAAGAATATAAGTTTAAAACCGCTGTAATCATTTGTGTACACCCTGTATATAATATACAGATTGTCTAATATATATTGAAATGGCAGAACAATATGCACACCTCTCTTAGGCGTGAATCGAAAGTGCCAATATTAAAATAGTGTATATTACGCATTAAGCTAACAAAATATTGTAAAGTTAAATTTTGTCGAGAGATAGTTTATTATACTTGTATAAAACTATGATCATTCTTTATTGAACAGCACTTGTGTTTAAATATAGGAAAACTTGCTCTTATTTCAAAGTATAACAATAATTTATATGTTTGGGGATACTTGGTAGAGATTTTGCACCAAAAAATCGAATTTTGGATTTATACACAATATGAAAATACATAGTTTGTAGATTACATACATATATAATTTTTGCATGTTTGGTGCATTTAAATGGCAATTTACATAATGTGTCTGCTTTGCACAATATATGTGCTTATCTTATTTTTTCATTTGTCGTAAATTGCATTTTTATACTTGAAATATTATTTTATAAAAAAACTATATAAGACATAACTAATACTGTTTTTGTTAGTGTGCAAACCTAATTGCTCTGTACAGCTGGTGAAAACTTTAACTCATGCACGCATGAAAAGTCTGAAAAATTAATAGTATTTAACGCCCGTTTTACTACTGAGGCATCACAGGCGGTGGACACTGATGATACATGAAATGAAATAATAAATTGAGAAAGGATTTTTTTTTAAAGAAGGAAACGTTCCAGGTCTAAGTTTAGGGTATTTCCCCGGCATTTGCCATTTATGAGGACTGAGGAAAATCTTAAAAAAAGTCAGGGAGGACTGTAAATCGAACCCCAGACCTCCCGCTCACGAATTCGCGTCTATACGATCTCGGCCACCCTTGGCGGTATTTTTACTTTAAAGTACTTATTATTTTGCAAACTGATTTTAAAATCTGAGGAAGCTGGGTTTAATAGTTCGTGAGAAAAGTGCATCTAAAGCAGAAAAAAAATATTAAAACATTAATAACTTTTTTGGTTTATTACAATAATGATATAACAATTACAATTTAGACGGACAAAATTAAAAACAGTTTATAATTTAGAAATAATTGCTTAATAAATGGTAATTTGTTATTTGGATAGACTGTATATTTTTTTTTTTTTTATAACCATCTTGTATTCTGTCGAGGTTGTACATGAAAATTGCCATTATGTCTCTACTAAGTGTCTTTGAAGAAAAAATGCTCTCGTGTGGACACTCCAGCAGCGATAATAAATCAGTCGTTAGTTAGTAGTCAGCTGTTAAATGGCGGGCTGCTCAAATTTCATGTGAATTCGTGAGTTACTTTAATTCATTCTATATTAACTAAATATCAAGAAAATGAAAACTAGACAAAACTTAACATTCTAAACCTTTTGGTTTGCCATTCGTGGAAGAGAAAATTGAAAAAAAAAATGTGTAAATAAATTCCAAGTGTGCGTGAAAATGTAATTTTCAAAAAGCAAAGGAAGTGTACAATGCTTTCTGTAGAGACGGACTTCATCCTGCAGCTTTTAAACTTGAATCAAACGATCATTGATAAGTTTGTTGCTATGAAAAGTATATAAAAATATATTTTTAAATAGGTCCGTTACTACGATATTTTTTTATTAAATTCTCTCTCTCTCAGCTACTCCCGCATAGGTTTTAATTCTAGTTATTAAGATTCTAGAACGTTGCTATCTATATTTAGCAGTAGTAAAGTTGTACACCTCAGTTTTATGTTATCAAAACCGCCGCTGGTCACTGCGTTCCCTAAACCTATAGTCGCTTTAGTGGCAGTGGCTGATGCGCAACTGTTCTCTTTAATGCTCTCATGTTCCTATCGGTTAGTTTCGTCTTTCTGTCACTATAATGTTAACAGAAGTTTTTCGACATACTTTGTGTACTATCATTACGGCAGATACAGTAGCTCTAGGGATTTCCCTATAATTTTGCAATCACGTTACGAAGTGGGTTCATAGCAAAAGGAGGAAACAAAAGACGCTTACAGGGGTAACAGTAACGTCAGCGGAAAAAAAAATGGGGTAATTTAACAGGGTGTTCGTATTATTCTGTCCAAACCTCAGTAGATGAAAGTTTCAGTTACGGTTACACGAAATACTGCAGCACACTCTTAAAAAAGTACTTTCCATTGCGGTTTTGGAGCCAGTTATCTCTGGGCATGCTCTGAGAGTGGTGATTGTTGCCAGGATCACTCTAAACAATGCAATACCCTTCACTATACAGCTCTTCAATTTATAGCTTTTTTTCTGAATAATTTTCAGTTGTAAGATCTATTTCCATGCGGGTCGTTGACCACCTCATAGTCTTTCGCAAATTCAGAAGGAATGTTAACTATTGCGATTGTATCCATGGAAAGATTTTTGAAAAATTTCTTCAAATTTTCATTGACCATACTTACTAAGCACCAAAAATGACGATGAAAAATACACACGTCTGTTAACGCTCAAACATTTGAATTTAATGTGTGCAGATGAAACAATCTTATCATCACGCCTCTTTTTATAAAAATCGCCAGCTGCCTTACTTTTTGTTTATTCTGAACGAAATTCGACATATAAATAGGAAGTAAGCTATTTATCGAGTTCAAAAAATAGAAAATTTGGTTTATTAGGAATGGTGGTTAATTCAAAGTGAAATATATATAATATAAATAAAAATATTATAACATTATTAACAATATAACTAAAATAACAAATAGAAAAGCAAAAAAGGATAAAACACTAAGAAAAAGTCACATATTAGTAATCACTATACTTTGAACAGCACGAGTTCTTCTTTGTGTGTGTGTGTGTGTTCACGCTCTAGCGGGTGCAATTTGTGTTTTACTCAAAAAAAAAAAAGATCATATAGCAATAAATCAACAAAGGATTCACAGAGTTCAAAAACCATTCAAATTGGACCATTAACATGGAAGTTAACTTAAATCAATACGGAATATACATATGTGCCTGTTAACGCTCTAGCGGCAGCAATTTTTTTTAATCAAAGAAACTCGGCACATAATGATCAATTATCAAACTATTCATCGAGTTCATTAACCAGCAAAATTGAATCATTGGGGGTTAATCTAAAGCAAAAATTAAAAAATCGCTCTAGAGGCCGCAATTTTTTTTCAATGAAACTCGTTGAAATAAAATTAAAAACAAATTGTATCTGAAAATAGAGAAATCCGACAATAAAGAGTGGGGGTTCACCTGAAACCCAAAATTTAAAAATCGCTCTAGCGGCAACAATATTTGTTTTTTCGCACCGAAACTACATATATACCATATAAATTAATTAAGAAAAAATGGTTTCTGAAAATCACGGAAATAAAATCATTAGAAGAGGGAGTTTACCTGAAAACCAAAATTTAAAGAGGGAGGGTTAAGCTAAAGCAAAAATTTTAAAATATCTATAGGGGCCCTAAATTATGTTTTTTCTCAAAGAAACTCTGTATATGTTTTAAAATAAAATGAGAACAATAGTTTCTAAAAAACAGCGAAATCAGATGATCAGGAGAAAGGTTTACCTGAAACCAAAAATTTACAAATCCGTCTAGCAGTGTCAATATTTGTGTTTGGAAACGAAATATGCATGTGGAACTTCAATTAAAAAAGAAATATACTGAAATTCAGCAAAATTAGAAAGGGGAGTTTACTTGAAAAGCGAAATATAAAGAGTGGTGGTTAAACTAAAGCGAATATTTAAAAATTGCTCTAGCGATTCCAATTTTCCCCTCAATAAAAACCGACATATACCATTAATAAAACAAGACAAAAAATTTCTCAGCGAAATCAGACGATTCGGAAATAGGGGTATTAGTTATTATGCAACATACATTCTTGCATAATTCATTTGTTGCACTTGCGGAGTCGATTTTGCATGCCAGTTACCTTATTTTGTTGATTTCAGTTATTTCATCATTCAGAGCCTATGAAAAGGTATGAGTATTATATCAGGTAATATATAATTATCCTGATAATTTAATTGAGCAACAAAGCTATCAATTTTAGTTAGATATTGATACATATGGAAAGTCGTGATATTTTCATTATAATACAATTATGCTGTGCTACTGTAAACACTACAGATGACCGTTATTATAAAATGAGTTTAGCGAGAATCCAAAATAACGTTACTGCCCATTTAAAAATCAAATGAACTCATGCAAATTGCGTAAAGAATCGTGAACTATAAAATGTTTATTTTGACCTCTGTCCATCGCAGTCTTTCGTATCTAACATATACTAAGCTCTTGCGCATTTTGCCGATTGTTTGAGGGCTGTAAAGTCTTTATACTTTTAAGTATATTAGCTGCTCTTAAACAATAGGCTTTCATCAACATCAGTTTTTTTAAAAACGCTTAAATTATTATTGAGAACTCCAGATTTATATTTCTTATACTGTAACTTTTGTATAATATTACAAAATAAAAGAGAATAAAATTAAACATAACAGAATATTTATACTGACTTATTAAGGTCCAAATATCCTCAATTCCTCTGGTCCTGGTGGTGTAGTGGTTACCGTACTTGCATCCTAAACCCAAGACCGCGGGTTCAATCCCGGCCAGGGCCAATGCATTTTTTCCGGGCGCAAAAATCCTAAGCATGGCTTCCTTCGGAATAGAACTAAAGCTGTGGGTCCCGTGTCTACATTTACGGCACGATAAAGAACCTCAAGCCTGAAAGAAGAGACCTCTGAGCAAAATTTGTTGGCCGTTTCACGCCTTGAATAGAAAGGGACGCTGATAACCTGAGATGTTAAAGAACGCCCATAAATTAATTAATAAAAAAAAAGCTTCAATTCCACTCAAAACCAGTCTTTAACAATTACATTGATAAAATTCTGGGATAATTTCAGTTTATAGCCAATTGGGCTGCTTAGTTTTGCACGTTGCTCGCTTACTTAGTAGTCAGAAACAGCTGTAGCCGCATATGGTATGGCAAACTTTGCAACTTTCGAAACACTCCAGTCTTACTGCAGCAGTTGTAGAGTTGGTTTGAACTGTGGTCGTACTTTAAAGTACTTAAACGAGGGTAAATACGTAAGTTACAAACGGATATTGAACCTATACAAATAAAAGTATTATTTGAACAATGTTTTATTTCTCAACATACTCTCTCTATTCATTGAGACACTTGCCCCTGAAATCTAACAGCATAAATTTCTTTGGGCTGTTGTCGGGACCAGGCCGTGACTTTCCTTCCTACTGCTTCATTGTCGGGAAAATGTTCACTCAAAATATATTCAAGAAGACCGAACAAATGGATGACGCTTAGAGCACAATCGGGGCTATACGGAGGATGCTCTAGAATTTCCACTTGAAATTTCCCAGCGGTTCACTTGTCCTTTTGGCAGTATGAGGACACGTGTTATACAAGAGCTACACTCCTCTGGTGAGAAATATTGGTTGCTTAAGTTGAATGGCCTTACAAAATTTTCTGAGGATGTTACAGTAGAAATTGCCACTTGCGGTTTGTTGTTGAGGTTAGGATGTGGTGAGCAACATGTCTTCGTGATCTCACAGAGACTATGAGTATCACTTTTTGGCGTTTTGTATCATTTTAATAAAAAATATCCGCAGGCAACTTGTTTCGAACTGGTAAAGGTGAACCCAAGACCCATTACTTGTAACAATTCGGGTATCTTATTGTGTCCTTCCTCGTGGTAGCGAATGAGATGCTGTAATACCAGACTCATTCTTTGCATTTTGTGTTATGGGGTCAGCAAGTGCGGCACAGCCTTTTTGAAAACCTAACCTTCATGGATTACGAAGTAGGCCAGGCGTATGAACAACCAATAGCAGCGGCTATAGTGTCTGTCGTTACTCTTCTGTCTGCTCAGATTAAATCTCCAACTCGATTCAAATTCGTCTCTGAGGCAACCTCCGTTGCCGGCCGACGTAGTGTTACGTCTTCTATACGAATCAGCCCTTCAGAAAAATTCTGCAAACAATTGTAAACAGAAGTGCAAGACATTTCTCACCGTAGATGGAAAGCATTTTTTTAAATGAATTTCTTTGATTCCACACCTTTTGCCATAAAATTCGCACAACGGACAACACTCACCCAGAGGCGTCGCTATTTTGCAACTGCTGATGGCCAAATATGTTAAAGAGGTCGCTTAAGTAAACTTAATAATAATAATAATAATAATAATAATAATAATAATAATAATAATAATAATAATAATCCTACTTATATACATACAGATCTTCTGATAAATGTTTAGTGGTTTTCATTTCGTCTTGTCATATGTGTATTTATGTAATTAAATAATATTTTGGCCATATTTCGGAGATTTTTTACACTAAACGAGATTTTAATAGCAAATACTGTTTGCTGGCATACTTTATATATATATATATATATAAGTTGTTATTGCATGTACTCTGGCATATGTTCTGCATTGTGTGGATGCAGGATTTTTCCCTGTTAACAGGTACCTTTACTTAAAATTGCTTTTGAGATATTCGGCAACAACGTTTGCAAATTCCGTGCATTATCGTAATGCAGCATCCAGTTTGCTGTATGAACAGGTGACTTTCTGCGTGTTATTTATTTATATATTTATTTTGTGAACATTACATATTTTCCAGTTGCAATGTTCACTTAATCAGATATAATATCCTTACAATTATAAGATAATGAAAAAGTAAACCCATATAAAAACAGAATACAATAAATCAAACATGACAAAAAATTTACAAAAACAAATAGAACAAAACAAAAAAATGGTAGTGTTGGTACATATTAAGTTAATCAATGTATACTTTGTAATAAATTATCACAGAATAAAGCGAAAGTACACAGATTCATACTGAATATTTGAAAAGTTAAATAATGTAATTTTTTATATAATATTTGCATTCTAAGCAAAGGAAAATATTTACGCATCAATATTAACCTTGGAATAAAAAAGACATTACGAAATCGGTTTGGTGTGATATTTGCAACATAAAAGCACATTGATTGTCTTATGTTTGAATCATCTACCCTATTGTGTGATAGTTTGTAAAGGAAAAATAACAAGTGACGATTCCTTCTGTGAGATAAACTTTGTTACTGAAACAATCGAAGTATCATAAGAAATTAAATTAGAAAAAAAAAAAAAAACTTTTTTTTTAAAAATATATACTGTAGAAATTTGCTTTGAATTATTTCAATGAGTTTAACAGATTTGTCAATGTTAGAATTCCGTATAATAGAAGCGTATTCAAGTTTAGATCTGACAAATGAATTGTACAAAATAAATAGAATTCTCAGATCAGTTAAAGTAAGTGAATTACGAATAATAAATCACAGATTTATTTGCTGCACTAACAATACAATTGTTATGTTTAGTAAATGATAATTCTTTGTTGAAAATTACTTGAGATCATTCTTTGTTTTCGACTATTTGAATTTTGTTTCATCTACAGTGTAAATTAAATAAGTTATGTGGCCTTGCAGAGTTTCAAGACATCTCTGCAGTATTGCCCAGTTACAGCTGTGTGTGCAGATACGACAAGGTGGTAAACTATTCCTTGAATATCGAAAAAATGAGATGAACATAACTTTCCCAGTAGAAGCAACACTTTGCGTTTTAACGTTGATGTAGATGGCTATTTCCATATAGAGATATGCTGTTAGGATCGAAATGATGCAGCCAAGTTTCATCAGTAGTGATTACCTTTAAAAGTAACTCTACGTGATCTGTAACATCTTCAAATGCATGCAAGCCTGCCCGAAATCATTCTTTTGTTTGGGAATCAGCAGCCTTGGAACCCACCGTGTACAAACACCTCTCATATGCAACTTTTCAGCTACCAGACACCCAGTGAAAATTTCAGAATGTCTAAAAGTGTTTTTTTATAAGGAAACAATCTCTCCGAGCTGTGCTATAAAGAAAAACAAACTCTGCATATGCCTTCTGTAACATTGCATAGATGTCAGTTCAGTCTAAGATTTTCTGAGACTAAAGAAGCTTTTCAGAACAGCATATTGTCTATTATGTGTTACCTTCATTTTGCTGCAGGCGGAAATGAACATTTGAATACTTTTTACAGGCGGGAACCAGTGGTGATAAAATTGAAGCTAATACCACGTCTACATTACACATTAAACCTAACAAAATATTGAAAAGTTAAATATTTAGCACGAAAAAATATGTCTGTAAAAATTATGATTATTTATTGAGCCTCTCTCATACAAACAGTCATAAGAGGTGCTTTCTAAGAGGCTGTTATAGCATAATTCAAGTTTTCAAGCATTCCTGAACAACTGAATTAGAAGAATATTAACTTAGGCAAATAAAATTAAATGTTAATAATGTTTAGCTTTAAAATATACAAAAATGTACACAGAATAGCCAACGAGGTGTAATATTCCGATCGTTGCTTAAGAATGGATAAACTTTGGTCTTTTCTTAAATTAAAGTCTTTTAGCTGGATCTTTCTTTTAACAGTTCAAAATTTTTCGTGCAATTGTCTTCAATTTATGTGCCAAATGGGCAACACAAAATCTGCCGGACAGCATTTTACCTAATGGATAGTTTTGCCAATTATCTGCGAACATTATCTGTGTGGAATCAATGATCAGGAAAGATTCAAGACTAACCTACAGGTACATGGAGCTGACATTAGCGATTACTTCGCCGAGTGTTTAACCTTCCTTCATGAGCACCTCTTCGTGTAAAAAAATGTTTTCAAGGGGGGTGCCCATAATTTGTCTGAAGCAGAGAAGCTCCACAGGGTGGAATGTTGCCAAGAAATGCTGCAAAAATTTAACTGTGGAAAGTCTTGTCATGTTTCAGATATTGTTATAGATGACGAAACATGGATCTATAAATTTAATCCAGAAACAAAAAGCGGTTGCCTCTTTCTCCTCCACAAGTGGTCACGTGGCAACTACTGTGCTCCAAAATCAGAGAACTGTTGCTGCAAAATGGTATACAGATATTGGCCTTCGGAAATTGTTTCAGATAACCCAAGAACGGCGTCGGAAGACAGGACTAAGGAGCATTTTGTTGCACCAGCTCACACAGCTAATGTAAAGATGTGGAGGTTCTGCAAGGAACTGAGGCAAAACTAATGACTCATTCATCCCAAAGTCCCGACCTGACACCATGCGTTCTCGAGGTCACCGCTTTTCCAGCCCCGAAGAAGCGGTTGCAGAATAAGAGAAGGAGTTATCTGTATTGTCGGAAACTGAGTGGCCTGGGTGCTTCCAGAGGGGGTTCCAGAGGATGGAACGCTGCATACAGTGCCAGGGGAAATACTTTGAGAAACTGGGGTAAACAAAGCGTTTCTATGAGTAATCGTTATTTGTTGTCTCAATACTTATCTAGTCACTCTTGTGTAGGCACATATGAATTTGCGTCAGTAGTTTTAATTAAACTTGAAACATGTCATATTAAGTTAACAGCTCCTAAGCAAATATTTGCATGTATCTTTCACCACTAATTATGACATTATTTCTAATAAGTATGGCCACAATGCCTTCTAGTTTCTCTTACAGCGTGAACCCTTATGGAAAACCCAGCTCTTTGAAATACAGAAGGTAGGCTGGTGAAAGTTCAACAAAAAATAAATTTACTGAAGTATTTACACAAACGATAACAATAAAAGCGCCATATTGAGAATCCTTTTGTCGCCTAAACAGCTGCGTTTTATTTTCGTTTCTACGAATCTTCTTTCCATAATTCACGTATAGAACTCCGCGTTTCAGATAGTCCGCTTCCTCTCACCCCATTTCCCATAAATCCAGAACGCAATGCCTCGCAATAAATCGATATCTCAGCTCTACAGCCAGCCCTACTATGCACTTCGGCGTCTGATCCTACAACTGTAACATCCTGGATCGAAGGAGTAAAGGCGTACTGTCCATAACGAAAGATTGGAGTTCTCAAATGGATATCCCTTTCAACTCAGCATTTGACTTGAATAAAGTCTAATACTACTACACTGTTCGACCTTCCTTTATCTACATTACTTCAATAAAAAATACGCGAACATCTGACTACAGAAGGATGAGCATTTATGAGGCTCGTTCAAAAAGTTCTTGGCCTGACAAAGAAAACACAAGATTTAAGAGACACTTTTTAACATAGTCACCTTGTCAATCAATACATTTAGTCCAATGACTTTCCAACTTTTTAATACCCTGAGTAAAATAAAATTTGTTCAACTTCGAAAAACAAGCGTCTATCTCGGCTTCAACCTCTAAACGGATGTGAATCTTCGTCCACCCAGTCATTTCTTCAGGTTTGGGAACAAAAAGTAATCGCTAGGAGTCACTTCAGGCGAATATGGCGGATGTGGAAGCGCTTGGAACCGAAGGTCGTGCAGTCAGTTCCACACGAGTGTGAAGGCGCAATATCATGATGAAAGAGAACTTTCTTCTTCGCAAGGTATGGACGTTCAGTCCGAATAGCATCCTTCAGTTGGTCCAGTAGTGAAGCGTAATACTCTCTGGTGATGATTCTGCCCTTCTGGAGGTAGCCTACAAGCAGCACACCATGGGAATCCCAGAAAATCGTAGCCATGACTTTTCCTGCAGGTGGAGCCGTTTTTGGTTTCTTTGGTGCGCTTTCGCCTGTTGTGAAACTTTAGAGAAACTCACTAGCATTGCGTTTAAACACTGCATTCATTAAGCGGAAAGCTTTCTCATACATAAATTTCCGTGTAAAATGTACACAAGTCCTATCAAGGTCTTTACAACGTTAGCCAACTCGCGTACCTTCAATCGGAATTGTGAATTTTTGTTACAAACTTATCGGTCATAGCAGTTTTGGGAAGAACTCATCAGCGCTCATCATCTTTAATGAATGTACGACCACATTAAAATTCAGCAGCCCACTTTTTAACCGTCGAAAAGGAAGGGAAGAATGCTTTAATGTAGAGCCTAACTACTTTTGTATTTCTGTTGATGTTAAACCCTTCAAAACGAAGTACGTTATCATAGCTCGTATTTCAATTTTATCCATTGACAATGTTAACGCTAGTTTGTTTACACGATCATCACAAACAAGTGACTACACTTGCGCGTCTGAAACTTCACAACGCGCCATCTAAATGATGATACTTAACAACTATCATAGTAATTTGTTCATCTTCACGACATCTCTTGAGACAGGCCGAGTACTCTCCAAGTACTGTGCGAACGCAGGAGAATGTTGATGGTTTGTTAAAAGGGCAGGCGTTTAAAAGTATAGCTTTTAAGGAATCAACAAAAACGTACCCTCTAGCTATTCAATGATATTTTGAATCTTATTTAATTTGATTACGAGGGTGAATAAAATTAAATCGGATTGTGATCTTACATGTTGTGAGTAGTAGGGAACTATCTTTCGAGATGTTACCTGTACATGTGCCGGTTTCAGGAATAGAGAGGGAAACCGGTTCGCCTCGCACATGCGTTTCATTTGTCACTAGCATCATGTCCGTGCAAGAGGTACACTCTTCAATTGCGCAACGCATTACTATGGAGCTTTGGCCCGAAAGGGAATACGTTATGGAAGTGTTTAGTCCATTATTCCAGATGACCTGAATAACCGGAAAGTCTCTGCAAGGTGGTTCCTCGAATTCTCACTGAGAATCAAACATGTGTGGCAGTGTGTCAAAGATTTTTTGGCTAAATACCGGGATCAAGGAGAAAATGTTTCGTATCGAATCGTAACGTTCAATGAAACAGGCACCACTATAATCGTGATTCAAAGCAAGCATGGGGTCCCGGTTTGTTTTGCAGTAAGACAATGCTAAAGTGCATAGAGCAAGAACTACCCCGTCCACCCTCCAGATTCAAACAATGAGCTGGTCTGCTAGGAGTGCTGACCTTAACCCCATTGAGCATTTATGGGATAACCTGGAGAGAGTTCGAGACAGTCCTGTAGTCCCTCAGATTCTTCAACAACTTGCAGATGTCCATATCGAAGAATGAGGGAACATCCCACAAGAGGAGTGTGTAGGCTGATCAAGAGCTTGTCTCGAAGATGTGAGGAAGTAATTCAGACACATGGAGGTCTTACCAGATACTGAAGTGTCCCTTTATGTAAAAAACGGAAATTAATTAAAGGGTTTTCACTTTAGTTTAAATTGTTGTTTTTAATTTGGGCTTACAGCACCCTTTTTGAAATACAAAGAACAAGATGTACTGTTAAATAAACATTTGAACTTTCTGTAAAAAAATATTATCCCCCCTAAACCCAACTACGGTAGTAATACACATGTTCAAACTTTTGTCCTTCTAATTGCTATTAGCAGTAAATTGTTTACGAATGACGGATTCTTACCTTTGCATTACGCCTTGTATTTGACCCTATCTGTCATTCCATCTTGTGAAAAAACAGTTCATAAATAACAGCATTCGTTTGGGGAATGTTCAAACCCTGTGACTCTGGCACAGTATGAGTCTCTTAAGCCAGACAACCAACTTAATGCACATTTTTATTTCGGAGCTTTGCAGCAAAAATTACCAGTTTTTCTTGCTATTTTGTTTATATGTACAAAATACCACTTGAAGTTTAAGCTTGTACATCAAAAGTCCTTGAAAAGTACAGGAAATATTTCGAAGCAGCTTCTGCTTTTATTTTTGCAACATGTAGACTCGACATTGTAAATTTAGTGCCAGCGGTGGGGTGAGTTGCCTGCGACGTTAAATGGTATTACAGCATCCTCTGTTACCGACACACTTTCGCAATGAAGGTACCGTTACACAAACCGTTCTTGTTTAATGCCTTTTGCCGTTTTTATTGACTCTGCCTTAGTAAACCCTTCGATAAGCGACCATAAAGCTACTGACAGCTGTTCGTATCAAATAGAATAAAAAAATCAGAGAAACAATCTCTGTCTGTTAAAATTTGATTTATTTTCACTCGGCGTTCGGTGTAAAAAAGAGAGAGAAGGAGTTTTAGTGGACTCGCGGGAAATAAGGTGCACATATGTCGAGCAACGTAAGGCAGGTTACGTGCAAATGAAGTGCAAACAAAACAGAAACACACTTCTGCTTTATCACTGCCTAGCTACACGCGCCTTTTTGTAGCTACTGTGAATAACGTATCTCGAGGGTGGAATTTCTCGACTACAATGAAGTTGGTCACACTTTATTCCGCTGTTATTCACCAAAACATGGTGAAAGAGAAGCTACGCTATTTTGCTTTAAATCTGTGAAAGATCATATTATTCTGAAAAGCTTATTTAAATTTGTTTCTCCTTGAGCTGTTCATTATTCAGATAATTGGTAGAGGAAAAGGTGATAATACGACATCCACTTTTGTTTCTGGCTCTTTGAGAAGAACCCATACGCATTATAATTTCAAAACATACATCAGTATATAGATAATATATTTTGCCTCGCACAGTCATTTAAAGCATGTACGTTAAGTAGTTATTTATATGCTTTCTTTATAGTAAACATATGCAACGATTCTCTCGCGGTCAAATGTGTTGAAAATATGGCCTCCCATTGTATTAAGTACAATTACTGGACAAAAAGAGAAATAAACAAAGTAAGATTACTTTGAACGAGTTAAACTATATTGCTATGTTTTGCTAATGCATATATTTATCTAAAATTGTATAAAAAGACGAAAAGCAGCCCTCAGGAGGAAGTCTATACACTAATTTCACTATAAATTACAGTAATCTGCTCCTTCACATCCAGCATAAACATATGACAGCACATTTTACACGTTCTTCTCCTCGCTTGTCTTCTTTACAAAAACGCACTCCGCGTCCTCCTCGTTTGGCGACGGTTCTCGGTCTCAGTGCTGTCAGTAGCAATGGTCACATGATCATCAAAAACTTCAGATTCGTCATATTTATCACGAAGCGTTCTTTTCTTCCTTCCTCTTGCATTTTTCTTCTTATTCTGTACCTCAAGAAGTGATGTTTGAGCAGGCCTATGTTTCTTGGTCCTGCGTTTCTTCTCCCTCTTTGCTAAATTGCTTTTATATGGGGAGGCTGTAGATGCGTTCCGACCACGGTTTGAGTCTTCTTTGGTTAAGGAACAGGACACATATGTTGTAGAGAAAGGAACATTAAGACTGACCTCAGCAGGTGTCTCATTTCGTACAGCAAGTTGATCACCTATCAAACGAGAGCGTCTTTTCTAATGAAACCATAATATTTACTTGCCATAACGAGCAGATACTTGACGAGTTCTTCTTCTAACCGGTGAAGTTTAAGGAAGACCTTGAGCTGGTTATAGCAGCGGCGGATGTTGGACTGCCAGGAGTTGGTGAGCGTGTGTACTGAAATATGATACTTAGGTATAATGTTTGTGTTGACGTAGGTGGTCACTATGTGGATGCAGAAGCAATGCAACAGCATACGTGCTCTGCTCAGTTCTTGAAAGCAGCAGGCTGCGAGAGCTCAACGAGAGTTGTGATGTTTCGCTTATAACTGGACATGATTCCTTTTTCAAATATTACCCGCTCGGTCCCCACTACAAGTCCTCTAAGTGTGTAATGGAAATTTATATATATCCTGTATGTTCCACTTACGAGAGTGATTTGAAAGGTTTTTCCACCTGACAAAGGAACAAGTTTTATTTTAACTTTTTGAACATAATTTCTCTTAAGACCAATACAGTTAATCCAGCGATGGTCCAATGCCAATAACCCGTTTCTGGAATGTTTATTACAAAGGTCTGCAAAATATTCTTCTACAACTGCTATCACCTCTTCACTTAGTGAAAAACGCTGAACAACGGGAAAGACTTTGAGCTTTGAAAACAGATGAAAGTATGGGGGAGCGAAATCTAGTGAGTAGGATGGATGCTACAACAATTCATAATTCAAATTTCCCAATTTTCCCTTTGCTAAAACATTTGTGAACAAGTGCACTGTCTTAAAAAGAGGGATATATGTGTTTTTTTTTTCCCTGCAAACAGATTTTTTTTCTAAAAATTTCTGCATCTGGTTCATTAAATTTTCGAAAGTAATATCCGGTTATGGTTTTACCCTTCTAAAATGAAAAATTAACAAAATACCTTTATCGTTCCATAAAATTGCCTTAACACAGAAATATAAACGGAGCATATTATGGCATTATTTTCTCAAATTTTATATATGAAATCGAAATTTGGGAGGGCCAAATAAATCCAATATGGATAAATTATTAACTTTCACAGCCGTAGCAACCACTTTTACTGTTTTAGGTGGGGGGGGATGATGGAGATTTTCACACAGACCTTTGCTGAAATACAGAAATGAACAGTGATTATCTTTAGAAGAAACTCGGCATCTTCCTATAATATCATCTGCATGCAAACGTTCTTTGGTTCAGAAATCTACAGTCTTGGAACCCACCGAGCACAAACACGTCTCACGTGCAATATTATTCACAACGTGTGGGATGGCATGTAGTGACATTTTCAGAATTTCGACATCCTCGACAACAATGACAGCACAGGTGTTAATGCTCTCTTTCTTTATAGTACAAACTCGAACGTCGGGTCCACGTTTCTTTGAAATTGATTGTCTCGCCTTTTTAATCATTTTAAACTAGAGGACTAGTAAAAATGTTTATTTTATGCGTGAAATACACTGGGCTCGGTCCAGATTGGCGTGGTCTTTTTCAAAGTATTCTCCGTTGAGTTGAATGCACTTCCCAACGCGTCTGCCAGTCCTGCAACACGTGCTGGTAGCCATCTTTTGACATCTTCTTCAAAATCGCCTCAGCCTTTTTCAAGACGGCCTCAGAAGTACTAAAACGCTCTCTTTTAGTTCTTTTTACAGACAGGGAAAAAGGTAAAAATCACAGGGGACTAGTCTGGGGAGTATGGAGGATGAAGGACATATTCGAAGTTCCCTACGCACTTCCACTCTCACCATCTTCTGTTCAGGATTCAGTAATCTTGCGACCCAACTTGCACAAACGCGTCTTATATTCAAGTGATCATGCAGAATTGAAAATGTACTGCCATAGAAAATGTGTAACATGTCTTAAGTCTGTCATTTGTTATTCGTCGGTCTTCACGAACAATGACGTCAGCTTGTGTTCGTTTATTGCTGTTGCTGGAGCACCTGGATCGCCTTGCTTTGTTGTTGAAACACGGTTCTCCTTAAATTCCTTGTATCATCGAAGTGCTGTGGATTATGGCAGAACATCATCACCATATGCCTGCTGCAACCATCTGTAAGCTTCGATGTCTGGTTTTTGCAAACGAAAGCAAAACTTCAACGCAGCAAATTTCTCTTCATGAATCAACTCCATTTTGTACGTAGGCGACTGGCGAACTGACGTAGTTTGCGCGTCCCCTGTACAAACACATACGTGAGCGAACTTTTGTTTTTTCCACCAATCAGGGCTGATCCGTTTTCATTATGCAGCAATGTTTCAACTATATTTCTTTACTGTGCGCTATAAAATAAAACAACCTTCAGTCTTTGTTGACTTGCCTTCGCATCTTCGAGCTGTGCTAAAGGGAAGCACATGTCTTCTGTAGCATTGCGTAGACCTCAACAAAATATTTGCTGAAACGACAGAGCAACGTATTTCTACTTACTTTAAACTCAAAATATGGTTATAGAAAAATATGACACCTCAAAGGAATGCAAATATAATCGTATCATATCATATTCGTATTATATATTATTTTGATTTTTCAACATAAATGACATTTTTCTTTCATTTCTGTCTATTAAATCTCAAAGCCCCTCTCTCTTGACTTTTCATTCCCTCCAAATTAAAAAAAAAAAAAAAAACAGCAGCAATGACCAATCATTTGAAGTGTAATAGTCTTAAAACAAGCAGCAGGGAACCTACATAATATTAAAAGGTAAGCTTAGCAAGACTTGACCACAGGCTAGACTCTTAGAGTTCAGTCAACTGACTGTTTATACTCTCCCCTTTGTGAATGGACTTTACAGGGGTAAACAGAGGTCTGCAGAGAACAGTCTGCCACCCTTCCTTTGAATAATTCAAATACAGCAGCTTGGCTCATTTATAGCATGAACAGCTAAATAAATTAACTTAGGGCGTTGTTTAGAGAGACTGTCTGTCGCTCTGGAAGTGCTGAGATCGATTTACGTGCAGATCCTGAATATCTAACACATTCATTTAAAACCTACCGGTCTGCATAAATACCTTTTTAATAATTAATTGAATGTAAATGAAAAACATAAATTTGGATATTAAGGAGAAAGTCTAAATCCAATGTTAACCCCGAATCTATCCCATGAAATTTCAAATGGCACCCATAAATTTTAATTTTAAAATTTTATCATATCCTTTATTGCTTGGCACTGAACTCATATTATCGATGTTTACATTTCGACAAAACAAGACTATAAAACTATTGAACATTTAATGCAATAGTTGTGTTTTAGCAATTGTTTCAAACTGCTGTAGGATATTCTACAGCAAAAAACAAAATAAAAGTGGATTTAACACGGGTTCTAAAATAGGCTGTATTACTACAACTCTGCCCAAAATAAACCGCTTTTTCTTTCTGCAAATAACTGGAATATTTTTGTTTATCCAATTTAAATTCGGACAACAATTACAACAGTCTTGGTCACCAGGCAACGAGAAAGTGAAGCATAAAAAGATAGGCGTCAAAATGAAATCTAAAACACTTCAATATACGATGGTGGATATTTGAATAATGCGCAATAATTATTTCCGATGGTTATTATAGCTAGGACGGTGACCTCCTAGGTCTAGTGATTAGTGTTGCTAACTGATGGCCGGGAGGCTCCGGTTCGATTCCCGGTACCTACTAAGAAAAATTTCTAAGCTAGGGAGGTCTGGAATGGAGGACAATTGGGGAGTTGCCTGATGTAGAGGTGGCGTTCTAATAAGGAAAGCCAAGTGATAGGCAAGCCCACAGGATGCCTGTATGCTGATCACATGCCTCCTTGTAATACTGCCCTCTATCAAGGAAGTGGTGCAGTGGTAACCATACTTGGCTCCTAAACCGAAGGTCGCGGGTTCAAATCCGGCTAGGACGATGAATTTTTTCGGGCGTAAAATCGTAAGTATGGCTTCCTTAGGAAGGGAAGTAAAGCCGTGGGTTCTGTGTTGTACCTTTACGGCATGAAAAAGAACCTCAAGCCTGAAAGAAGAGGCTTCTGAGCAAAATGTATTGGCCATATCACCGCTGAATAGAATGGAACGCTGATGACCTGAGATGTTAAAGAGCGTCCGAAAATAAACCAAATCAACAATTTATCAATGAAGTCGTAGAGATATTATATGTTCAAATAAGTATAGCTCTTGTGACAGAAGTGAGACCTACATCGCAAATATGGCGTGCTGCTATTGTCATTAACGTGTGAAAAATAATGTTTTCTTAATAATTGGAGCTTAAACCGAAGAATAAAATCGATAAATTAACTTATTTATATTAACAAAAGTTTTATTGCTGTCTCTCATGTCGAACAATACGAACGGTAATTATTCGGTTGCATATCTTCATAAGTAAAGCAATCGATTATTATTATTATTATTATTATTATTATTATTATTATTATTTGAATATATTCCATTATACAAATAATCGAATTAATCAAATTCATTAAAATTTCAATCGATTATCCGAGTGGGTAGGCTCAGACGGTAACGTTTGGGACTCGCATTCGGGAGGTCCCGAGTTCAATTTCGTTGAGCATCCCATTATGACCTATATTTTTTTTCTTTTTATTTCTCTGGTCACTTAGGCGAATACTGGGATGGATATTTACATTCCACAAATTTTCAGCTCTATCACTTACTTCAAGTTCTCTTACAGGGTCGAAAGCGCCAGGGTGAGGTGGGAGGCGCGGTGTGATGGTGACTTGCTCTCTGGAAAGATTTCTGCCTCCGCGTCTGGAAGGGAAGCGGACCTTCCGAGGAGCTTCACCGGTATTGGAGTACTAGATAGATCGTGACTGCCCGGTGTTTCTGTCTTCCGTTTATCTTCAACGAGATTCAAATAAAAATTGTGCTACAGCGAACAAACGCTAGGAAATATGCCCAACACACTATGAACACACTCTGTAATAGCAATTATTATTACTCCAATCTCATTATTGCGATTTAATGCAATTTAGACGAACCGGATGTAACTTGTAACAACGTTACAGCATGACTAAATAATAGAAAACAGCCAACATATTATTTTACTTCAATAGGAAAACAAGTTGGGTCGTTTGTTTGGGAAACGACTGTGTTAATACAATACAATGAGAGTACAATTGCATTTCCCTCGACATTCACTGCCATATCCTTCCGGTATGGCAACTGAAAACTACCGGGTAATAGAAATCTTGTTTTAACAAATGTTTTCCGAGGTAATGTTGCGGAAACGTTTTGCTTTACACTGCGTCGTGCGTGGCGACATTTTGGCTTGGACTGTAGCCAAAATTCCCTTCTGTCGCGAGTTTGACAAAGCACCTAAACAGGGACTTACAAAAATTTGGTCACCTCTGCAAAGTCCAGCAGTGAAACAAAACGAGAATTTCTTTCTAACCATTCAAATGCTAGAACGGGCATAAAGTGTCAGTCATTAGCAAATGCACACGTGCATGTAGGGTTTGCTATAGCTAGAACAAATAAGTTTTACTTTTCTTTAGAGGTTTGTAGGAGTGAAGGAGGAAAATTCTGCTGATATCCTCTAGCCTTGTTTTTACCTTTTCCCATGTATTTTTATTATTTTCATTACCATATTGTACCCGGGAGAATTCCTGAGTCCTTTTTCCACCTTTGGAGCCCAAAACATTGTGATGTGGTGCCTATAGAATTTAGCACGAAGTGTAGATTGGGCCTCCTTGCATTAATCTAAGCCACAATTTTACCGTCATTGTTTTACTAACTATATCTTCATAGCAACCCACCTCCCTTATGATCGCACAGTTGGATGGCCCAAGAACCGTTTTCCAAAAATCAACATGAACTTGATTTACATGTTCAGTGCTGTCCTATGTTTCACTACCATATAACAGAATAGACGTAATCAAATCATTGTACACCTCTCTAGTATATCTACTGATATATCTGGAACGTGAGTCAGAACACGCAGTAACTCATGTAGTTGATTTTGTGCTTTATAAGTAATAAAAGATAAGTGTTTGTTCCATTTCCCACTCTTATTAAAAGTTATTCCCAAATAAAAAAATTTACGTTTAAAATTTACGTTTTGAATTTATTCTTTACTGTAGTATCATTTTTCATCTCTGCCATACACGTAGTAATTTTTAAACGTCATTATTTTTGTTTTTGTTGGCATTTATCATCATACCTCATTTCAGGCACTAATCTTCTAGGAAGTGAATACCTATCGCAAACCTAATATGTTAGAGATAAAAGATTTGATCATCGGCGCAGAAAAATACAGGTATGCATTTACGGGCCACTTCAGGGGCACTCATTTCCAAAATATCACCTAATGCCAAATGCAGTTTTGCATGCAGTTGATGATATTTTACAGGAAGATGTGGGGCTTTTTTCTTGCTGATACAGATGGGCTACATCAATTTGATCATGAAATTAAACAGCAAAGCTCTGTGTGGAAACCTTCACTGTTATCAACATCATTAAGAACATAACAGAAGTGGTTGCTCCTGCTGGGAAAGTTATCGTCATCTCATTTTTATGATATTCGAGGGAAGCTTTACCAACACGTCATTCCTGCACACACAACTGCAACTGGGAAATTCTGCAGAGGTCACATTTCCGTGCAACAAGCTGGTCGCTGCACAATAAGTCACTGCAGCGCATTGGAAAGCTGTTGCTGAATATCTCACAAAAATCAACGTGAAGCGTGTTCCGCACCCTCCTTATAGTCCAGATTTAGCCCCGTTTGTTTTCCTTTCCCTCAAATGGAAGAAATATCTTTGTAGTGGAGATTTTTTTATAATCAGAAGCACTGGTGAAGGCTACGCTGGCTATTTTGAAGGAGCTCTCAAAAATGGTTTCTTTGGATACTGGCAAAAACTCTAGGACAAGTGCATTGCATCAAACTAAGATTACTTTGAGAAACATATCAAATATGAGGGTCGTTTAAGTTATGATAAATAATTATGATCGTTCTTTATTGAACAACCCCAGCAGTTCACCTATATAACAATTTGAAGAGTTATTATGGGAAATTGAAAAAGTTTTGGATGTAGAACTAAAATCTAACATTCCCATTTAATTAGGCAGTGTCCTAACACATGAATACGCCTAACAAAGGCTACTTATAACGTGTAATTATTTATAAGTTAGTGTTTTTACGTTAACTTTAACATGTACATTTCATTTCCCCACCATGTTGAAAATCACAGCGATTCAATTTTTATCCCACCGCATGCCAAAAATTATGAACAGACTTTTGTTAATTTCATGGTCTACTAAATAAGAAGGAAGCGGAGAGAAAATAAAGATATGATGAAATAATTATCTTATATAGAAAAGCGCAGGATGCTTGAAAGAGGAAGAAATGCAATAATTACAAAAACATGTGGCTAAGGCAGCATACAGGAACATTTACTGTCATATAATTTATCCTGTTTGGGCAAGAGCTTTAACTGAGGGAACGCTTCCAGCAGTACGCAAAGTACGTAAAAATTAAACTTCGTCAGCATCCTTTCATTATATTATCTTATAACGCAACGTTCTGCACACATTATCTAAATCGCCACCCGTCCCATCACATTCGTGAGGCTAACTTCAACACGAAAACCGCCACATTAGCTGGGCTCTTTATTTTCTTTTCGTGTTAAACAAATAGGCAGAGTTTTTCAAAATTGACACCAACTTACAAGAGTAGATTCATAAGTTTCCGGATCGACATTTTCTAAGACAAAAACTATATTTCACTTTTAAAAATATTTGCCCTTTATTGCAACACATTTCTCACATCTTTTAATTAATATTTCAATCTCCCCCCTCCCCCCACAAAATAGAAGTCTTGTCTGCAAAATGGGCATAGACAGCATCCACCTCTTTTTCGTCACACTTAAATTTCTTTCCTCGAAAGTCCTTCTTCAGTTTTAAGAAGAAGAAATAGTCACTGGGAGCTAGATCTGGGCTGTAGAGTGAATGGTTGGTGTCCTTGAAGCCACATTTCTTCAGAGCTTACTTTGCAACAAGAGCTGTGTGCACACACAGGCGCGTTGCCGTGAAGAAGGCGCACACCACCACTCAGCTTTCCTCGCCTTTTCTCTTTGATGGAAGCACGTAGGCTGTGCAGTAGGTCAGCATAGTGCTCTCAATTTACTGTGGTGTTCCTCTCCTTGAAGTCAATGAAGAGTATTCCTTCATAGTCCCCAAAGATTGTGGCCATGATCTGCTTGATACACTGAATGACCTTAGCCTTAAGAGGCGGTGCTTCGCCAGGTTTACGCCTACCACTTCATTGATTCTCTTTTGTACAAGGAATCATAGTAGAGGACCATAGTTTCATCTCCTGTAAAACCGGTTTGCAGAACTTCTCTCTCGTTGCCACGGCAGAGCTCTAAAAATGACTGACAACAGATGACTCGTTACTAGTTTGAACTGAGGAAAGTCTAGGCACCATCTTGCACTAACCTTATTCATGTTTAAAGTTCATGAATAATTCGAAGGACTGTTGTTTTAGAAAGACCCAGTCTTGCTTCTATTTTTGTAATTTTTGAGTCGCCGGTTTTCCATGATTTCCCCTTCCACAAGACCGATGTTTTTTTCAGTTTCAGGAGTGAGCACCTCCATGGACAGACCTGCACGCTCTTCGTCTTCAATATTTTATCGACCCATTCGAAAAAGTTTGACCCATTCTATTACTATAGAGTATGAGGGAGATGCTTCCCCATATACACCGTCCAATTGCTGTTTAATTTCATTTGAAGTAAGTTATTCTTTTGTGAAGAACTTAATAGCTCGAAACTCAATTTTGAACATGTCACAATCTTCTACACAGGCTTCTTTATGCAACTACATCTGAACAAGTGAACACAGTGTAGCGGAATTACAGTACTTGCAATTATGTACTTAACAGTTATAGCATGACACCATAAGGTTTTGGTGAAGGCGATAATGTTTACCGACGAGACCAGAAACTTATGAACCTACCCTCGTATATGCTAAAGATATTTTATAATTAAAACTGATTGTATTTAGGCCAATAATGACGTTAAATCTGTTTGATACACTCTATTTTTAATTACTTCATAAATAATAATTAAATCAATGTCAGTATGTCGAAATTGTGTCTTTCTGCATTTAAGGTATTCTCGAAAATAGAGGCCCAATTATTCTGTACGTATTAACTGCGGAACATTCACAGATTTCCTCGTCATGCAATAGAGCTTCGAGTATCAACTCGGGTTTTTCTGAACTCCAATATCTGTTAAATATTTTGCGTCGAAACATTGTCACCAGAACTCGAACGTTAGATAAAATGCATTTTCTATCTGGGTAGATATATTTAAGAGTCAGATAGAAACGAAAATGTTTCTGTATACTTGGGGTCGATAGGGCCAGTTTTTATTTGACTTATTTTTTTATACTTTTAATTCTGTTGTCTATTTTAAGATTTAAGATATGAAACCTTTTTTTTTCTTTTCTTTTTTCTTTTTCTTTTGCCTGTTTTGGCTTGTTATGGATTATTTTTGCGATTATTTAACGCTATTTAAAAACATAAAGAATTACAAAATGTATATGTGAAAAAGTTATAAAATTAAATGGCACGTTCACTTCACAAAATTATCTATTGAGAATTTTGTTATACAATTATTTCTTTCCAAGAAGACAAAAGCTTTCCCCTTAACTATTCACTTAAGCTCTTTAAATAGCAAAACCTTCATTAGTGAAAGTAACGGACAGTTAGTTACCTTAGGCGTACGAATACCACGAAATAGAGAGGATGAGGGAAGTACTGTAGCTTTGAAGAGTCCTGGTGAATGATTGTATCGATCTGCGCAAAACAATTCTAGGAAATTTGTGGTGGGGGTAACTTCTCAGCTGCAAATGTAACAAACAATTGCCAGCGAGAAAGATGAGAGCAGTACAGCTGTGCAATAAACCGTCTCTACAATGTGTTCAGTACATAAGTGAGAGAGATACTAACCTGATTCCCCTATAAACGCATAAAAAAAATGAACTCGACAGAAACCATTGCGTATCTTTTGTCATTCGCCAGAACTATTCAAAACTACTTTACTTTGTCTTGATTAACATTTGCATGATATCCTGAAAAGTGAATGCTCTGTTGTAACTGGTATGAGTACTACCGAAATTGCTTGTTTTAAATATGCTCCAATCACTTTAATGGAAGTAGAACGTTCTTTTTCCTGATGAAAAATGTTCTCTCTGATAAGCGACTGACTATGACATTTGATGCATTGAAAAAAATATCTTGTTGTTGTTTGTGAACAAGAAAAGTAAGCTTAAGTACTTTAACTGTGTGATAAAGAATTTATTAAGTGTCTTAAATGCCTATTTTTATTGATAATAATGATATTACTCTTTGTTTTCAATTTTAATAAATGCCTATTTTAATCAAAATAAATGCCTGAACTTCCGGTATCCAATTGTCGCAAATATTGATCCTTTATTCTACAAATATTACATTACTGATATCATGAAGATGCCCTATGAAGTTTCACGTAATAGAACATCATAAATAGCTTGGCTTTAAAGAAATTTTGTTAAAGCAGAATTCTTGGGTTCGCACTAAATCATATTATTGACATTTATTATAATCTTCCAGGTTATCAAAGGGTGAGTTTATACTTATTATATATCTGATTTTACAATATTAAGTTCACCTGTACACGTTACTGGGCTGGGGGACAGATGTGTCATATAATACGTCCTACTTTTGATGGTCTATTTTCATCTAACCCCGACTTGCTAAATAGATGAGGAAACTCAACCACCAATCAGATTAAAGAGCACAAGACTTGCTTCTTGAGATTTCTGACAAACAACCACCACCAATGAATCTTAACGGTCTTCCTTCCACAACAATAAACGAATACACCACAACAAACCAAACAATGAATATTGAAACGTGCTGCGGTGTCAGGGTGATCTCCACATACGCATCCTCCATATTATATCATCTTTGTCGAAACTCGCATACCTAACATGTCAACTTTGATATGACACAACATCATTACCACTTGTTATCTGTTACACCTCCATGACATTCTTTAACATTCCTTCAAATGAAGTAACGGCCTGAAGTTAAATTTTAAGCTTCATTCTCTCACTCTTACTTTGAAATTTCAAGTGGTTCCCTGCCTTTTGATCGTTAAATTTTAAAGATGATTTAATTGTTATCGTAGTTTTTATTTTCTGTTGTTGTTTGGCAACCTGCACTGTTGTTATTCTTTTATGTATTTGGATACAAAAAATAAGTCAATTAACTGTAGTATAAAAAAATAATTTATTTAGTGAACTTTTACAATTAATAATATTACAATTATAAAGCCTGTATCTAAACTCCTGACTAATCAGCTTACGTTGTTTTCTTTCTTATAAGATATATACCATAATGAAACAATTTATTGCGAAAATACTATTACATTAAATATTCATTAGTCTTTAGTCTTATTCTGTCCAAAATCAAACAAAAGCCCAGGTTGTTCGTAAACGATAGAAAACAAAATATACGATGGTAATTACATCCTTTTTAAAACTTAAGCATTAAAAAAGGGGTACAATTTGAAATTTTCAGTTGAGAATGATTGGGGTGAGGGGGAGAAATCTAAAATATAGTCAACATTGGTTTAAAACTTGCATTTCAATATCTGAATTGTCTTTCTTCTAAATTAAACATATTTTCAATAAATAGTTATTAAAGGCAGCTTTGAAATAAACGCCCTGTATATGAAAGGAACAAGCAATTTTAATCATCATATCAGCCGCAATAGAATGGTTTTCCAGCTGACGACGACAAAAAGGCGAGATGGCCTCTAAAGTCAGTATTTCCAACGGCTACGGAGCTGTATTAACTAAAGTAACTAATTCCAACTACTTGACATAGAAATGTCAGAAGATGGGGTTAAAAATGTCCATCACACTTTCTCTGGTCTGAAAAGGCTGAAAACCGGGGGGAGGGTCGAGGGGAAGCTAACTGAATTAAAAAAATATATATGTATAACATCAATAGTACCTTCCATTTCAGAAATATTTGCGGTGAAAGTTTTACATGTATAGTGCTTATTTATATGCAATAATCATTGCAGGGAACTCCATAGGGATAAGAGATCTTTCGGGAAAAAAACCTGCCAGTACTGCGCAATGTGACCCACAGTCCTGTGGAATAATTCACTTGTATTATATATGAGCATCTCCATATCGGTACATTAATGATAACAGAATCCAAAATTAATAAAACTTATAATGAGATATTTTAACCTTTATAGAGTTATGAAATAGATTTATAAATGTCAAAAGGGAAAAATAACACTGATATCCTAGAGAGCATAGTAAGAGTCCTTAATAATATTCTAAGTTATACATGAGATTTTACAGCAAGAAAATTTTCACTTATTGAAACAGGAAGGGAAAAAATCCTCTTTACGCCGGTACAGTTTCATTACAGCCGAGCAAAGGAATGTTATGAATTAGGTATAACAAAATTGCCCGATTTTCCCCAACACATACTGGGCTGCCCAAGAAACATCGACCCAATCACAGCGAACAAGCCTCGAGTATGTACACAGTCAAGACCACGGCAAGTCAGATAATTAAGAAATTCTGGCGGAGAGAAGAAAAGAAAAGGAAGTTATTGGCTATTTCAGCGAGGAAGCGGTTTTATGTCGTGAGAACCTGTATGATTAGGTTCTTGCACTCGGGAGTGTCTTAGTACTCATTTATCTGGCTTCATCTCGACAGAGAAATGATCTACCTCTACGCTACAAGCGTTGGAATGAGTTAGAGACCGAGGTATGCTCTGTCCTTCGTCACTATTGTCACAACCTCCGGTAGATCACTTGCTTTTACATAATTCTTTTCAATTAACTTGGCAGGAGGTTGGACACAAAGGACACGCTCCTGATTTTAATCCCTAAAAATCCCGAACATCCTAAGTTAAAAATGTACACAAGGAACGAGGAACACAAATAATACAATGAACTGATAGTTTAGTTGCTGCTGCAGTCTTGTATTATTTTATACTATCACTAATAAAATTTCAAATGTTACCTGTAGGACGCTGTTACGATAGCCAGGGAGAAAAGTTGTATATCTTGACTGGCTCAGCTCTCTCGATAGACTGACGCTTTTCTTACCAAAACGTACAAGCATGCAGCTATGCACATGCGCAGAGCTTAGCCATGCACATACCAGAAGAGCGTGGAATTAGCTCGCGATTGTTGGCTTCAAGAATATTTTACTGTTACAATAATCACTTCGACAATGTTTTATCAGAGCACATCATTACTCAATTATTAATGTATATTTTCTATTATTAAGCCACACTATTAAGAAAGTCTGCAGCGAACGCGATTTCCATTAACGCCATGCGTGCCGACAAAACGATTGGATTCCTAGACGACAGCAAAGCATCAGAAATCGAGAAGACCACATTAAATAACTAATTCATGCATAGGATGAGCATTGCTCTTTAATAAAACGTTAATTTCTATGCTGTCATTTTCTTCGTTTTCAAAATATTCCAAAAACAGCAGTTTATTAAATTTTAGCGTCCCAGATTGATCATTTCCGGGCAAGCATAGAATCTTTAATGAAATTGGTGGAAATGCAAATGATTAACTTTAATTTATAATAGCAAATTTTTGTCTAAGTATATGCAAAGAAAACACGTACAAACGAATAAAATGCATTCGTTTATAAAACGGAACTTATACCGAGTTATAAAATATTATAAACAAGAGGATTAATTTAGAAATCCATCATAAAATATTTCTAGTTATAACTGGTTAACATCCTATGCCACCATAAAACAACGAAATGAGGCTGCTAGATATGGGCAGCTAAAACTGACTGCTATTCGTGTTTGAATAATGCTGCTATACCAACTACGCCAAGCACAGCACTAGTGTTCAAAGTCTCTAGAGTCTAGAAGATAAAGCAAATTGTAATATTTCATCTCCAGCCTTCAGCCATTTCAGTGAGGCCACCTGCTGCTGGCAAAAGGGCGAGAAAAGCGTTTTGTATTTTATTGCAAACCTGGTCTTTCCCCAAGTGGGATAATCTTCATTCTGACATGTCTAGTGAGCTGTTTGTATAGCTTATGTATATAAGTCGGTACTGCAATAGGGTCATGGAAAACTGCTACACAAATTACATGCATATGTCATCCAGTTCTTTAGTTAATATGTATATTTTTCTTTTTGTGCTCTTCATGTTGAGTTCTATTTACAATGTTCAAACTGAAATAAAGAGTAAATAATCAAATACTTTTCTGCAGTTTGTAATTAATTTTACGGTACCTAGTTTGGTTAGAGTTTACATCTGTTGTTTGTTGCACGAGTAGAAAAGGCTTATAATAATTCTCTTTTCGTAAAAGTGTGGTTTTGTCCAAGTAATATTACTATAAATGGGACAATAATATATTTAGAAGCAATGCTATTGAATTTTATAACTTACCCTTAGCCGTAGCTAAATTCTGGAGCGGCTAGAGCTGCTGACCCGAGCGATAGCGGCGAGAGGCGAACTCCTCAGTCCGAACAAGAGAAGGGAATAGGCATTTTTCTCTATTTGCGTGGCCGCTTGTAACACTATAAATGTTGCATGTATTAATTTTTTGTTAAAGGTAATGTAACCCATTCCTCCTTAACTTTCTGTCTGCAATATGTTCTTCCTTATTACAAAACTGAGTTTTTCACTTTTTACCACGCGCTGTCTTATTGGAATTCGCAATTAATACATACACACACTAACCTTAACGATAACCTCGGGTATGTGCTAGAAACCAGTGAACCCAGTCTTTCGCTGCGGCGAGCTACGGCCAGACTCCATAAGTCTCCGGCTTCGCCGATAAGAATTATCGCCCTCACAAAACCCTTATCTGGTGTCATACCTTATCTGCAGCTATAACCTCCGCTCAGCTGTGTTCAGTTGTTCACATACAATTGCATAAAGAAGGTTATGTGTATAACATTGTGACATGTTCGAAATGGAGTTTGGAGCTGTTATTAAGGTCTTCACAAAAGAAGTACTTACTCCAAATGAAATTAAACAGCGACCGGGTGCAGGTCGGCCCTTGGAGGTGCTCACTCCTGAAAACATCGCTCTTGTGGAAGAATAAATTATGGAAGACCGGCGGCTCAAAGTTACAGAAGTAGTAGCAAGGTTGGATGTTTCTAAAACTACATTTCTTCGAATTATTCGTGAACATTTAAACATGAATAAGGTTAGTGCAAGATGGGTGCCTAGACTACTTTTCTCGGTCCAAAAGCAGCAACGAGTCATCTGTTGTTAGACATTATTAGAGCTCTCCCGTGGCAACGAGAGAGAAGTTCCGCAAACCATTGTTACAGCCGATGAAACTATGGTCCTCTGCTATGATCCCTTGTCCAAAAGAGAATCAATTGAGTGGCGAAGCACCGCTTCTAAAGGCCAAGGTCCTCGGTCAACCAAGAAGATCATAGACATAATCTGTTGTTACTGTGAAGGAATACTCTTCATTGACTCCGAGGAGAGGAACACCACAGTAAATGGGGAATGCTATACAGGCCTACTGCTCACACTATGTGCTCCCGTCAAAGAGAAAAGGCAAGGAAAGATGATGGTGGTGTGCGCCTTCCTGTGCACATAGCTCTTGTTGCAAAGGAAGCTGTGAAGATGTGGCTTCAATGAAATCGACCATCCACCCAGCACCCCATATCTAGCTCTCAGTGACTATTTCCTAGGACCTTCAAGGGAGGAAATTTAAGTGTGGCGAAGAAGTGATGGATGCTGTTTATGTCCATTTTGCAGGCAAGACTTTTGACTATTTTGGGGGGATGGGTGAGATTGAAATGTTAACACAAAAATGTGAGAAGTGTATTGCAATAAAAGTGAAATATAGTTTTTATCTTATCTAGAAAAGGGTTAGGCCGGAAACTTATGGATCTACCCTCATACAAGTTCACAGGAGCGGTAAAACACTGTAATTTTCACCACGCGTTGCGTTATTTTGGAATTCACAATTAATCCATATATACACATACACTAACCTTAACTCTAACCTTAGGAAAATCCTAGAAACCGATGGACAAAATGTATTGAAAATGAGGTAGCAAGTGGCAGGAAACACGAGGGAATGTCATGTGATTCTCCAGAGGAGCCTAGCAATGAAACCTTGCAATATCGGCGATAAAGTACATTGGGATAAGAATTTTGTGTATACACATATTTTATTAGCGCATATGTTGCTGATATTTAGTATATAGACGTTTCAGACAAATATCCAACAATAATTCTTAATAATAATGCAGAATCAACAATAATGGAACGGTTCCGAGCTTTACAAAGGCTTTGTTAATGAAAATAACTTTCACTTGTTTTAACCCCTTGGAGCTGCGCTATCTGTCAAATGTTGACATACTGGATACATGTGGAGTTTTGCAATTGTAATTTCTGTGTCTTGTGATCTTGCACAATAATTTGAGAATACCTCTGGTTTTATTTAATCAAACAAACAATACTATAACAATAGTAGTGGCTAAGAAAAGAGATCAATCTGTCGTGAAATGTTTAACGAAAACGGTTAAGAAGTTTATGAACGGATAATGTAAATCGAAATGTTTTCCTCCCAGCAATCGATCTCAAAACCTTTGTTAATACCCTCAAGGCTCAAAAACAGTTAAAATTGTCTAAGTACATTACCGGATGTGATGAGGCTACGCCACAAGCGCAGATTCCGTTTCCGCTTGGTTAGAATTACTTGATGCGGTTTCCCCTCGGGGTTTCGTGCAAATTCGGGATAATTACTGGCCTATCCGCCTTGAGGCTCGCTCAACTATAAAGCTAGACTGTTCGTCGCAGCACGAGGGTAACAGCAAGCTCAAGGGCAGTATATTAATTTATTTACCCTGTGCCGCTTAGTACAACATAGAGATGATATGACAGGTGGCGAAGAGAATGACTCCATAACCCCTGAAGTAGCTTTATCAGCTGTAAATTAAATGCCCGGCGACTGGTATCAAACACATGCTGCCTTCGCTCAGAGTGAAACAGCCGGGAAGAGTTTGCATAGACTAGAACTGCAGTTAGAATTTAAAAGGGCTGAAATATGATGAAGATTTAGAAAAATGTCCAATGTGTGAAGAAATGAACAAAGGTTATATACTATAATTGTAAGTAAACAAAGTTATGGTAATAAAAAATGTAATAATTTACATGGGAAAGTTTTAATTAAAAAAAAATTAACTGTCAAACGAGAAAGGAAAATAAAAATTGTAAGGAGTTGTTGATTTTATTTATTTCCGGATGCTGTCTAACATCTCAGGTCATCAGCGTCCCATTAAATTCAGGATATGTAACGGAGGATAAATTTTTCTCACAGGCCTTTTCTTCCAGAGCTGAGGTTCTTTTATGTGTCGTAAATCTATTTCCCTTCCTAAGGGAGCCATATTTACGATTTTTACACCTGAGAAAAAATGCATCAACTCTGGCCAAGATTAAATGCGTGATCTTGGGTCTACGAGGCATATATGGTTACCACTACACCAAAAGGAGCGATCAGTTAGAGAGAAATTGCTGAAAATGATTAGAGAGAAATGTAATCTTAGAAGTATGATAGGTTAGATAAATATAATTTAAGCAGGGATAGGATAATACAGTAACAAATATGGTGGTCACCTAAACAGTAACAGATTGTCAGTTATGCGTATTGGGATCAGAACGTAGTGACTTTAGAAAGAAAATATTTGGAAGAAATAAGTAACATTGACATTTAGATCTTATACTGAATAACATGAAAGTGCAAAGGCTATTTTTTTCAACCTCCGATAAGACATAACAAAATGAAAAATGTGAACCACAAAATGGTTTTATTACCAGGAGTCAAGTACAGTCACAGTTACTTTCCCACAAAGTCACCGTGAAGACATTTGTCATATCGATAGACGAGCTTTCCAATATCCCTACATAGAAGTTTGCCGCCAGCGTATGGAGATAGGGTTTTTTGGGAACCCAGGGATAGACTAGGTATTCTGTAACCTCGTGTACAGAGCTAACCTTGAAATGTCCGTTAATTTTACAGACAACCACTGATGGTAAACCTCCGTCTCTCTCGAACCACTTGATTAATTCGCTGAACAAGATCTTCACCTGCGTCCTTGTCCACCTTCATCATGAACATCACTTCGGCCTTCTTTAAATTCCTTACACCATTCACATACAACACCCTCACTCATGCAGTTTGCAACATAAACACGGCTCATTTTGCGATGAATTTCTGCTGCACTATTCCCTTCTGCCTGTAGAAAACGAATGAGCTTCGCAACTCGCACTTGGCAGGAAAATCAATCATGTCGGTCACGCTGAAGAGCCTGTACCTCAGCTCTAACTGATGTATTTAACTTTGACTTGGCGGACGTTGCGGTGAGGTAGTAGCACAGTTACACAGTATGCAGATTCGCCTCCTTATACCTGACTGGTCACGTAGTAGAGCGATCGGAGGTTGAAAAAAAGTAAACCTCGTATAACCAAATGATGGTTGTTGAAACAAATTTTGGAATTCCAGCAGATTACTGCTTATGAGCCAGAGTCTGGGGTCCAATAGTAGTAGCAGTTGAGAAAATATTTACAAGGGTTATAAACTGGTGTTTTTTATTGCATAAGTATGTATATGTAAGTGAATTCCATATTAGGTAGATCGTGGGGTGTTTTCAATAAGTTTCAATTTCAAAGGACAGAATAGCTTCGTTTATTTATTTATTTTTAATACTTCTTAACGGTCATTTTTATTGTTGAGGCATAAAAGACGATGGACATTGTTGATATGTGAAATGAAATGATAAATTGAGAAATACTTTTATTTTTAAAGGTTTAAGTTTAGGGTACCTCCCGAGCATTTGCAATTTATGAGGGCTGAGAAAAACCTAGAAAAAACATTAGTCAGAAAGGATTATCCTGGCGGAAATCGAACCCCAGACCCCCGCTCACGAGTCTGCGCCTTAACGACCTCCGACACCAGTGCAGGCGAGTGGCTTGTTTTCCCCTGTTCGCTTAAACGAACGCTGAGTTACATTTCCTTCTAAATTCTGTGCTACAGTCCAAAGTGCCGGGTGATGTGGGCTGGAGTTTGCGTGGGGTGGAAGTGCATTGTAGAGGTTTCTACCCCAGCGAATGATTTGGAACGGTCAACTATGGGCTGAAAATTAGCCCCATCTGTGAGGAGGGGAAATCATAGGTACATATATTTACCGAAGACTTCAGATCGATCACCGTACTGCCGACGCTATCCAAAGCGTTTGAACACATCACACATAAACAGCTGACAAACCTTAATGAGTGTGGCCTTCTTGACCTTTATCTGACCTCTGTTTCAGACCAGGCCACAGCACTGCTTAACATATGTGAAGATATACGTGGTGCCTGACTGACAGTACTTGCATTGCTTGACATGACTGAAGCTTTTGATTCCGTAGACATAGACTTACTTCTTGCTAAACTAAATGTGTCCGACAGTGTCATCCTGAGTTTCAACTCCTTTCTTCGCGTGTTGCAGCAGTGTATTGTTTCTGGCGGTTCATGAAGGCAGGAGTTCCCCACGGCAGTGTTCTGGATCTCTTATTGTTTTCATTATACAACAATGACACATCTCATGCTATTAGCATCGGTGATAAGCTTTACATACACTCTCGAACTAACAATATTCATGACGCAATAACGAACATTAACCAAGATCTAGACTCAGTTCATTCACTGACGCGTACTCTGCGGCTTGGTCTTAATCCCTTAAAATCGCAGGCTTTGGTTGTGGGATACCAGCGATTGCTAAGTGCCATAGACATAGGCAATATCGCTTCCGTTAATATCATCAAACAGTGATTTCCTTCACTGATTCTGCGAAAAACCTTGGAGTTATTATAGACAGTAATCTCTGTTGGGAAAATCATGTTGCTGAAACCTGCAGGAAGGTAAGTTCTTTAATCCACACTTTTAAAAGTTTTAACGTGTCTCTATCCAGAACCTTAAAAAGATTTTGGTGCAGTCCCTGTTGATGCCTCACTTCGAATTCTGTGATTTTCTGCTCACAGACTTAAACTCTAGCCCAATACAAAAACTACAGCGTGTTCATAATATGTGTGTACGTTACATCTGCGATGAACGTCTGTTTGATCATATAACACCCTCCATCGACATGCTGTTTTGGTTCCACCTGAAAGACAGAAGAAACATTCATTGTTTCACGCTTTACTTCAAAATTCTCCATACATCTTCTCCCTCTTATCTACCTATTCGTTTTCAAAATCTGTCTTCCTCTTATAATTTTAACACCCGCTATAAAAACCGACGCGTACTATTATTATTATTATACTGAACATCACTTTAGTCATCATCATTCACCGTAACCACTGCCCGTCTCTGGAATACATTGCCACAGAAACTGCCAAACTTTAGGTGCATTTCATAAGAAATTGCTTAATATTATTAGAAATAATCGATTACCCTAGATTCAGATTTTTTGTTACAATGCATGTATTTATTTGTTTTCTCCTGCTGTAGAATTATTCATTCTCATAAATGTTCCTAACTGCTTCATAGTATTCTTAGGATTTTTAATTTTATGTTTTGTTTGTATCTTTTTTTCCACTTTCAGGATTTACGTAGGTTGATATAAGTTATTTGCTGGTGCTCGTTGTATATTATTGTTCTTTTATTTTCTGATTTTTTTCTTCTTAAGTTAATATTTTCATTATCAATATTTATATATTAGTACATTTATTTATATACAACGCGTTTTACATTGATCTATATATGTACGAGTATTGTCAATTTTACTGTCAATGTTGTGACTGTAATATTGTCGCTATAATTTCATGTAATTATTATTAGATTGGTACAACGGAAGAAAAGGCCTAATGGCCTTAGCTCCACGAGAATAAATAAATAAATAAATAAATGCAAAAGTACGGAAAAGGTATCTACCATGACCCATTACCAGATCAAACAGAGAGAGATGGTCATGCTGGGTTTTTCTGACAGATTAAATCCTAAACAGGTCAGGTTCGAAAAGGCTGACAACAAGAGAGAAGAATTGGGGAAACAAATTGAGTGCATCCAGTTGTATGTGTGACTTTCGTAGTGTTATTTCTTTTTATTTTATTTTATTTTATTTTACTCTGCTACCTACATTTTTTTTTCTCTTCAGTTTCCCAGTCGGCTGATTTCTAGACTCTCAGATCCTTCATATCGTTCACGAGGTTCTGGTTTGTCATGTGATGTGTTTTTGTTAGCGACATTGAAAGAACAATTACCGCTTCATATCTCTTCCTCGTAATCTAGGTGAACTTCCCCCCCCCAAAAAAAAACCCGTCGCAGGAGCTGTATAAACAAAGCGGATGTCTCAATACATTTAATAACTTTAAACATGAATATAAAATCCTATTTAGGCCTTATTAATTCATGAAATGCGTTATGGCATTACTGTGTAGTATTAGAGGAATAAAATTATAATTATTTCATCTATAAGTGTCACAAAGGGGAAATCACATTTTTAGAATTAATATTATTATTATTATTATTATTATTATTATTATTATTATTATTATTATTATTATTATTGGGGTTAAATCACAAAAACTAATGGTACACCATTAATTAAATGAAATATACGACCACTTATAGACAAAGCTGCGCTGCGTGGGTATTTTAAACATTTTTAAGTGTAACCATGTTTATGAACTGAGTCTTAATATCACTGAGACCTTGATATCATATCTATATTTACTAAAATGAGAAAAATAACAGAAAGTTTCAAGTCACATTGTGTATTTAAGATGATGTTCATATGTTTCGATAAAACAAAAACATGTTACCATTCAGAAACAATTCAAATATACTAAGTAAATATGCAGTCAACAATAAATAATCATAAGATTCATCGATTTTCATTGACTTTGAAATTTAATGGAAATGTTATTGTAGTAAAACATGTAACGCAAACGTTTTCTGAAGGTTATTACAGAGCACTTTTACATACAAATATAATTCTCAAACACATATTACATTAATATTTCATATTTACTATCTTTGCGACATTGCTTTAGTCAAATATAAAACATATGTAGTGTGTTATAAATACAGTTTATAGCTAAGCTAAGTTAATTTGGCCTTTTATTTTGAAACAATAGAGAGAAAACTAAACGCAAGAGCGATTTTTAAATTTGGGTTTTCAGGTATGCACTTACTCCTAAGGATTCGATTTTTCGGAACTATTTTTCTTACTTTATTTAAATAGTATATACCGAATTTCGTTGCGGAAAAACAAATATTAATATCGCTAGAGTGTTTTGTAAATTTTGGGTTATAAGTGAGCCCCTCTCCTAATTATCTGATTTCACTTATTTTTAATAACTGTTTTTCTTATTTTATTTCAATTGCACATACCGATTTTCATTTTAAAAAGTTTAAAATTGCGACCGCTACAGCGATTTTAAATTTCGCTTTGATCCCCGCTCTCTAAATTTCCGTTTTAAGGTATATCTCCCACTTCTAAAGGTTCTATATCCTTTTTTTCAGAAACTATTTTATTAATTTATATTAATTGCATACATAGAATTTCGTTGAGAAAAAAATATTCTGGCTGCTAGAACGATTAATAAAATTTTAAAAAAATCGTTTTAAATTAACTCCCATCCCAGTGGTCCAATTTTACTGGTTAGCGAACTCGACAAATCATTTGTTAATACATTTTCGTTGAGAAAAACAAAAATTACGACTGCTAGAGCATTAAAAGACACAACACATATGCTTATATTTATTTATTTTTCACAAGTAATACCACGAGAGGGTCTGAGATTACGGATAAATTCACGAACGTAGTGAGCTCAGAACCCCGAGTGATATTTATTAGTACTATTTCACGAACAAAATATACAATTTAAATATAATTCCCGTAAACTTGGCTTACAAAATTATAATAATTGTATATTTGCACTTTACTTTTACAAGCAATCTTGCGACAGACGAATGTCGATTGTCAGTAATACCAATAGAGAAGAACAAAATACAGATTTCGGACTATTTCATGAATAGACTAAGGATAAAAGTGAAATATATTTGAAATTCGCGCACAGGACACTGGTATAAAATGTTATAATTATGAATATCTATTCTTTTCTGATACTGCGAGACTGATATGGACAAAAGTCGACTGTAATCGCTACCATTAGATTTTCTAATACCAGCTCAGAAAACAAAACATACAGTGTCTATTTTTGTATTCTGTGGTTTGGAATTCCTAATGATAAAATCAATTTGCACATTTGACCCATTACCAAAACGCTTTAAGCAACCTTCCATTTGGTGTTATGATTGTCGATTGTCCATGCTTTTGATGCTATCAATAGCTCCCCACCGCCTCTGGCAAAATTGATCAGTGATACGTGTTCAGGAATTATATGGTGGAGGTATAGAGTTGGCTACACTGACCACAAGGCAAATGCACGTTGTGTGATAAAACGGAATTGATAATTTTTTCGAAAATTTTACACCAGCTGTGATTGGTCAAAATTCAAAATTTAGTTTCGTTTCATTGGTCAATTTTAAGATAACATTACACGAGTGAAATAGTCATTGTAATATTCGGTGCCTAGTAGGCAGGATCGATGGAGATTTGAAGAAATTTATCAAACATCTTTTCATGGGTACAACCGCAATTCCTTCGGAATTCGCTAAAACATTGAAACAGTTCTGCACAGTGCAACAGGGGGACAGAGTAGACGCTATTTTCACTAGGATGATAAACCGTATGGTACATGTCGTACACAATTGTGAAAAACACATAGTTGCACGATAGGTAACCGTTCTGCTAAGTGAAGATAATTTACTTTACAAGCTTGTTTTCAAATGTTTCAACAGCTAATTACGATTTTTCTACAGCATACACGCTCGCAAGTCTCGAAGTAAAGCTATATGTACACATTTAGCCCTAACAAGTAACGAAAGAACCAAACAGAGAAATAAATGAGCGCGCTGCCCATGAACACGGCAAACTGTGCAGGTTCCCGAGAGAATTGGCAGGAGTCGTAAACTGGGTAAATGTAGCGCACTAAACACAAAGTGCGCGCTACCCTCGGAATATCCATCCATTATCTAGAACTGTGCATAGCGGGCTAGTACTGGAAAATGATGCTCCCGCCTTACAATGGTCCTATTTCTTTATAATTTATCAGCAGTTTACTTTATGTACGGCATAGCCACATAAAAGCGTTCCCGTATAATTTTGCTGTGGCGATGTGAATGTTTGTTTACAGAGTTTTTAGAAAGTGACGCATTATAATGACAGTCTGGTAAAAACACAGTAAATAATAATCTCCACCTCCTCTCTTATGGGGAACTAAATCTGAATACAGAGAAGGGAGTGTTAGGGACAGACTTCGAATGAAAAGGTTACGTGTTAATTCATAGTTAGTTCCTTATGACTTCTCTTTTTCTCTAAATTGAAGAAACACTTCGTGGGGGGGGGTGGAATTTGCCATCATGGGAAGCAGTGATGAAGGCTGCAGAGGCGATTCTGAAGGACCTGTAAAAATGGTTTCTATCATGTCTTTGAAGAATGGCAGAAACGCTGGGACAGGTGCTTGCTCCAACGGATTAAGATAATCAAAATCAGGGGCGGCTTGTCAATGGGGGCCAAATGGGCTTGACCTTTCCCAAGAAAATGTCATATTATTTATCATTTCCTCTTCTATTAGTCAAAACTTAAAACAAAACAGCGTGAAAACAGCGATGTATAACGTATTTTATCTTACACAATAAGCGCCTTTCCTCTCTGCTGCAGTTGCGGTAGCATGCGGGTCCTCCGTTAGCGAGGGAAGCTCATGGACCAGCCCGGAAAATTTTACGTTTTAAACTTCTACCTTCATGGGCCAGCAACGATTTACAAGGACTTACATTTGTCTTTCTCTTGCTTATTTCTGCGTTCTCTTGGGCCAGCAGTAAGACGGCCCATGGCCGGGCATGGTATTCTCTAGTTTCTTAGGAAGCAGATGTTGAAGGGTTTACTGACCCCACGCATAACTGACTTGGGGTTGTTTTTGCCCTTTGTTTGAAATTGGGTGACTTCCTCATTGTATGTCAGTGGAAAGTTGACTCTACAGTGTTAACTGTTAAATTATAAAAAAAGCGTGTCTGTTTTGTGGCAATGAATAAAATGGAGATTTTATTGAAGGTTCCATTTTTGCTGGAAATGAAACGATTTGAACCTCATCAACCGAAAGCTATAGGAATTTACTCAGCAAGAGATAGCATTTTTTTTTTTTTTTTTTTTTTTTTATGGTTTGAAAAAAACATCTTGGCTGACAGCTTGTATACTGAGGAACATATTTTGTCTATAGGAATGAAAATAGAAAAGAAATAGAAAGAGCAAATTTCGTTTCTATACAGGCCGACGAAACGACAGATATAACATGTATGTCACACTTTGTTGTAATATTACGATACATCAGTAGGGTAAAACGGTTGAAAGATTCATAAAATTCATTGTCACTTCTGAATTGACTGCAGAAAGCTTAAGGAATACTTTAGCAGCTGAATTAGAAGAGTTCCAAATAAACCAGAAGTTTACAGATCAAACATAAGATGGCGCTACAGTTTTGAAGGAATGTCGGGGAAAAGTATAATTCTTGATAAAATCCATCACGCATTTGGGTGTTATGGCCCACCCCTCTACAGAGGCCACGAACCGCCACTGATCAAAATTATTAATATGATCAAAGGTATGTTGTCAAAATATTTTGATAAATCTATATTGAACATCTCTCGTTTATTATAAAATTATTATATACAAATGCTATACTTTTAAAAACTTCCCTAAAAGATTTTCTTATTTATCATTTTATATTGTATTTCGTTTAAAAATGCTCCTGAATCCCTACAAATTTTGTCAGGAAAATGACTGCAAATACTCAAACTCTATATACGCAGTGAATATAACAATAATAAAACGTGGCCCAAAAACATGTATTGATTACAGGCTGAATGATATTCCTTCATAGATATGGGGAATGTGGGTTTATGGAATTCATAATTGGTGTAATGGTTACTATGGAAACTGCATTAACAGAATGGAAATGTTATCTATGTGGGAAGTTAATAGAAAACAAGGCAGGGAATTTGAATAATGAAAAAAGAAAATGGATCATAAAGCAATACCGAAAAACTGAAAACACGGCGTGGCAAGAAGAATTTCACACTCCCCCGCCAACACGTCTGACAATTTACCGTATCAGAGACAAATTTGAAGCAACGTGTTCTGTCAAAAATGCACCCAAATCTGGACGTCCTGAGACGTTTTTGACAGAGGAGAATGAAATGACAGCCGCCCTGACGCTCGCGAATAGTCCAAGCCTCGTGTGTCTCAGGAGCTGTGAATACCAACAACTTCCTTGCAACGTTAATACGTAAATTGAAATTGAAGCCTTACCATCCAGGCTTCTACGTGGTCACAGGCCGTCCGCTGCAATATTGTGAAATCATGCGTAATCAATTTGATTACCAACCAAAAAAATTTAATAACATCATCTGGTCTGATGAAGCCTGTCTCAATTTGTCTGGCCATGTGAACAGACATAAATGTGTATATCGGGCAGATACAAATCCTCAGGTGAATATTACACCTCAACTAAATCAGGCAGACGTCACTGTGTGAAGCACAATATCCAGGAAAGGTGTTTTAGAACCAGTTTGCTTCGACACAACTGTGGATAGTAACGATTATCTAAACATGTTGCGAAACGTAGTGTTGCCACAACTCACGAACAGATATGACCTCCCTGAACTGTACTTCCAACAAGATGGGGCACCTTGTCATTTTGCTGTGCTGGTAAGGAACTACCTAGACGACGCTTTCCCACAGCATTGGATCGGATGACGCGGTAGCATTGACTGGCCGCCACGTTCACCCGAAATGAGACCTATGGACTTCTTTTTAGGGGTATATTGAAGAATATGGGTTTGAGAAGAGACTTCACACAATAGACGAATTAAAAGAGTTTATCACAAATGCATTCTATAACATTGAAGTTGGCCGTAATTTATGTATTACTGTCCGTTGGAATCTTCCACGCAGGTTCGAATAGTGTGGAAACGCAAATGGATGATATTTTGAACACTTACAAGATTAGAAATTCAATATCACTGTCAATATCTGTGTCAGTGTACAAGAAGAAATAAGTAAAGGATATTAAGTAAATACAAATAGTGCTAAAATGTATATGCACTTAAAAAAAAGGGGGAAAAAATGTGTTAACAGTAAACAGCCACAAATCAGGCCTTATTAATGTTTGTTTCAATACCAACTTTGTCAGCTAATGGCTTAAAATGTATGAGTAATATATTATTTTACGTAACCCCCCCGAATGAATTTAAAATAAATATTCAGTTTTTAATCGCAATTTGCACTGTAGTGTATACTACTGGAGATAGAGCATGGTCAGCTCTTAACTATTGCGACGTTGAGAAGACCATTTGTCAAACACAGTGTGAATGAGATGAAGGAACCCCACAGTGTCATGCTACTCTGACAGGACCACCCAGAGGCATCCTTTCTCTCCATCCTGCACCTGTCATTGCCAAAGATCCCAGGGGCAACATTACCACCGTTCTATAACCTGATGAGTCCAGTTTGCCTGCCCTCTCCAGACCCGGAGGTCTGGATACAGCTAATGACTCAAGACCAGATGAGGAGGGAGACCTTCATGCAACCATCTAAGTCAATGGACTGAGCCTATCTATGATCGCCAACCAAAAATTTTTGAATGGAATTGTAGTACTAAGAATGTTTTAAAAGTTCTGCTCCTGACCTTAAGTGTCATGAAGAAGGCCAAATAACTAGGATGGTTTTTAAGTATGACCCTTGAGATGGCACGCTATAGACTTTCAGACGCCTAAGTATAAGCATTTATTTGTGACGATCGTGTAAACAAACTAGTGTTAACATCCATTTTCTACAAAATGGACAAAACTAAAATACGATCTGTATTTCGTTTTGAAGGGTTTAACCTCAATAAAAAGTCAAAAGGAAGTAGATTCCACATTAAAGATTTCTTCCCTTTCGTTTTCAAAGTTAAAAAATGGCTGCTAAACATAAGTTGGTCGTACATCCATTCAAGATGATAAGTGTTCAGGGCGTCCCAAAACTGCTAGGATCGACATGTCTATGGCAAAAATTCATTCCATACTCAATGATCTTAGATTGAAGGTACGCGAGTTGGCTGACATTTTACACGAAGTTTTGGGATATGAGAAAGCTTTTCGCTCGATGGGTGCCACGTTTGTTAACAATGGATCAAAAAATCATTCCAATCTGTTTAAACGTAATTCCAGTGAGATTCTCCGACGTTTCACAACAGTGGATAAAACATGGATGCATGACTACACGCCAAAGATGAAGGAGCAGTCCAAACAGTGGAAGGTAAAAGGTGAAAGTGCACCAAAAATTTTGCATCTGCAAGAAAATTCAATCTGGGATTTGTGCTCGTGGACTACCTCCAGAAGGACAGAAGCATCACCGGGGAACATTACGCTTCACTAATGGACCAACAGGGCTAAACGTCCACACCTTGCGAAAAAGAAAGTTTTCTTTCATCATGATAATGCGCCTTCACACACATCTGGGATTGTTGCTGCAAACCTGCACGACCTTCGTTTCCAAGTGCTTCCACATCCGCCATATTCGCCGGATTTGCTCCCAGCGATTACTTTTTGTTCCCAAATCTAAAAAGAAGAATGTCTGGTACAGAAATGAGGTTGTAGCTGAGACAGACGCTTATTTTTGCACAGTTGGACAAATTTTATTTTACTGAGGGTATTAAGAAGTTGGAAAGTCATTGGGCTAAATGTATTGATTTACAAGGCTACTAATTTGAAAAATAAAAATAAAAAAAAACACACTTATCTTTAATTTTGTGTTTTCTTGGTCAGGCCGAGAAGTTTTAGAACGCCTCTCGTGTGGATGAGATGAAATGGAAAGAACGGGAGAAAGTAAATAAAGAGTGTTTGTGGAAAGAAACTGAGAATTTAGGAGGATTCAGAAGAAAAAAGAGCCGAAAATCCCAGCTGTGTCTGCCATCAATGCCACTCCGCTGCTTAGAGAACGAACTGGAGTTCACTTTGGGGCAAGCCAATGTTGTTATTGATATTCAATTACGGAGGTAGCCCCTGGCGTCGCGTTAAATACTGCTACTTGTAGCAAAATATAAAAAATTGCACAAAGAGTCCTTGTCTTACCGTGCAAGTTATGATAAAATGAAATGCATTGTAGACAAATACTGCCTACAGCAATTGAAAATATTAAAAAAAAAAAAAAAAAAAAAAAAAAAAAAAAAAAAAAAAGCTATTCAATTGCACCTTAACCAATGTCAAAATTGCAAATAAGAAATATTTTGATAATCTAATAAGGATAAATTAAACATTTAAATTCCAATTAACTTATTGTCTGATTTATGGATATTAAAATACATGGTTACTACATCTGGAGGAACGCTGTCTCGTTGGCAGGTGTTCCCTTCCCGATTACTCTTGGATGGAAATAATTCCCAAAACGTGGATTGAAATTAAACCTTAACATTAACGCCGCTTCTTCACAATTGACAGAAAATGAAATTTTGGTCGGTTAGTTCAAACAGGGCTCTACAACCTCACATTAGGTTCAAAATTCACCAACTCTCCTCTGTCAAAGACGTCCAGAATTGGGTACATTTTTCACAGAGCACGTTGCTCAAATTTGCTCGCTTGCTTCGAGAGAGGAAATGCCCTTATTGCGTACGGCACAATTAAGAATTAATCATTATACATCGTTGTTTTCACACATTTTTGTTTTAAAAGTTGGCCAGAAGAGGAAATGGTAAATAAATATGGAACTTTCTTTGAGAGGGCTGGGCCCCTAATTTTGATCATTTTTCTCAAAGTATTCATGTTGGATACAATATGTCTGTCCCAGCGTTCTGCCAGTCTTCAAGGATAGGCTGGAAATCATTTGGAAATCATACTCGTGGGACTGGGCTTTCCATATACATTTACTCACTATGTTCATGGATTTATCGGCAATCTGAGACCCTCTTGGGATATTATTTATTTAAGATCCTTATTAATTGCATAATTTTTATCCTCATAGCTGGGAGAGGTTATTTCCTAATTATTTTAGTTCATTTATATGTAGTTCTGCGTGTGCGTTTTTTTTTTTTTTTTTCAAAATTTCTTATAATGAAATAGGAGCATAGGTTTGGCTAGACTCCTGGATTGGATAAGTATTTAATTTATGGAAACTATTGTTGAAATAAATACCCCTTGTATAAAAGTAAAGAACATTCTTTACATTTGAACTTCTATTAACCACGATTATCTTTTCCTGATAAGCAGCAGTACTACCAATTACACTGGGCAACAATGAAAATGTTTCGGGCTTAAAAATAGTGAATTTACATGTATTTCCATCTGCTGAATTCAAAAATCACCATAAAAATGATAGATTAGCTCTTGTTTTGAAGATAAAGTGACATTTCATTTTTTAGAGTGAAGATTTTAAATTTGGGGGAATTTTTTTGGGAGTTGGCACACCTGTCAAATAACAAAACACAAATGCTCTTCAGCTGTTTGTAAGTCATAAACATAGATACTGTTGCTGTGACTGTGAATTACATGTAGTTTCTACTCAAATTAATGCAAAATTTCTGGTTCGCGAGTGCTTTTTTAGTGTAAAATTTGTAAAAATGCCACGAAAATGTGTAAATATGGAGAATAACTTTTGTTATATTTGTGATGAAATAACATTTTCCTCACAGAAACGCAATCTGATGCCTCTTGTAAAGACTGCCAAGCCTCTTGTGGACCGAAAAGACGTTCTTCTTCCACCCCTGCATATCAAGCTGGGTTTGATGAAAAACTTTGTCAAAGCTATGAACCGAGAAGGACGGGCCTTTAAATACATCATAGATAAATTTTCGAAATTAAGTGATGCAAAAGTTAAGGAAGGCATTTTTGTCGGACCACAAATAAGAGAACTTGTAAAGCTCCCTGCATTTGACCAAGTTTTGGAGGGGAAAGAAAAGCAAGCTTGGGAAGCCTTCAAGGGTGTTGTTCATGGATTTTTAGGCAACAAAAGAGATGACAACTACAAGCATTTGGTGACAGTGCTCCTGCAAAAATACCGTAACCTTGGATGCAACATGTCCCTTAAGATCCATTTTCTCCACTCCCACCTAGACTTTTCCCCTCCTAGTTGTGGAACTGTTAGTGATGAACATGGGGAGAGATTCCATCAGGACATTTCTGTTATGGAACAAAGATATCAGGGCCGTTGGAATGAGGTAATGCTTGCGGATTACTGTTGGTCTTTGTATAGGGATTCTGCGGAACTCCATTACAAGAGGCAAGCTAAAAGACGACGAAGTCAATAGGCCACCACATGATTCTCTTCAGACACGACTATCTGCGAAGTATTTTTCCAGCAATTTAGAACTCATAGCATGTAATTACCAGTTAAAAAAATCAAATGCACTTTCATTGTTGTTAGCATGTATGTAATTAAAATGTATCCTTTTCTCTCAATCCGTTAATATGTAATACTTCCACCTTGTGGATATCATAGAAACTAGAGCTAATAAAATTTTTTCATTGTCATATTTGTTTTTCTCAACCCAAAATTAGTAGGAATTGCCTCATGAAGTGCTCGAAACATTCAAAAATTATTTTTTTGTTGTCCAGTGTTATTAATCAAATTACCTGCTATGAAAACTATAATTATTTTTATCTCTGAACGGGAGTAAAATGGAGACATTTTCGGTAGCAAACAAGGAAAATGCAGTTCAAAGTCTACTTGCTTGAAACAGCCTGTATGAACATTTATCAAAAGTTTTTCCCCTAGAGCGCATGCATATCAAGATTGCATTTGGCGCCTTTTGTCGACGGAAGAACAAATGCTGACAGCATGGGACATTAATAGTTGATGAGCATCCAGCAGCCCGCATAAAAACGCACCCTTCACCACCAACGAACGTCAGAGGTCAACAGAATTGACATGGTTTGGAGTGCATTTCCTTTTGCGCTGCGGATTGCATACACGTCAGGAGAACGGATCAATAATCTGGCGGGGCTTGGCACGGCATGGAGGCATCTTTCGCGTACCGCATGTGCCTGCCCGCCCGCCCGCCTATCACGCTGGAAACCACAACGTATGTTCTACAAATAGCAATAAACAGAAAAGTTCGTGTTTTAATTTATATGCTTACCAAGGAGCCCAACCATTATATCAGGTGTGTTAAAGCTTATGTATATATAAATAAAATATATTTTAATCCCATTCCTTTAAACACCATAAATATATCATTTCCGATTAAATTAATTTTTTTGCTAATTTTTAGGTTTCATTGTTTTAAAAATATAAACATTTATCTATATTAATGTATAGTATTTCAGTACTAAAATGTACTATTTTCAGTGCTTGAGGTAACCAGTAGGTGTAAATCTAGCAATTAATGCAACACTATACATAGGCACTGTATCTCAGAAATTTATAAAGCTATAAATAGGAAATGTTTATGATTTTTGATTGATTTGTTTATTTACGGACGTTCTTTAACATCTCAGGTCATCAGCGTCCCATTCTATTCAGGGCGTGAAACGGCCGGTAAATTTTGCTCAGAGGCCTCTTCTTTCAGGCTTGAGGTTCTTTACTTTCCTTCCGAAGGAAGCCATACTTAGGATTTTATGCCCGAAAAAATCTATCGATCCTGGCCGGGCTCGAACCCGCGATCTTGGGTTTAGAAGGCAAGTACCACTACCAGCAGAGCCGACAACATTTTTATGAGATATTAAGAATACTTAAATAAATATGTTCTGTAAATTCTCTAATGCACATGCAATTTTAAAACATTTTTTAACAAAATAAATATTATTTTCCCAAAAACTTAAAAATTTTACATAATATACATTTTTCTCGGGATTGATTGGACCAATTTTGTTGAAAATTTGCACATACATAATGCATGCAAATGTGAAGTTTGGTAAGTAAAAGTATTTACATATCACTATTAGATGATAAAAATAATTTTATTTATTTTCATAATTTGAAAATTAATTTCTTTTCAAGCAACTAGCACAGGTAAATTATTCCAGTTCCCAAGACAGCATGTAATCTGCAGTTTAACTAAAAAAATCATTCCAGTTCCACTAACAGTTTATAAAAAAAAAAGGATGACTGTCACAGTGTTTTCAGTTTTTAACAAGATTTTATTTTGGTTTAAATATTTTGAAAATTGGATGTGCATTAGAGAATTAAAACTTACAGAACATCTTCAGTTGGATTTTCTGAATATCTCTCAAAATTTCATTCTGATAGCTTTAAAACTTTGAGATACAGTGAAAAAGGTATACTGCTGCATTATGTGCTAAATTTACTATTCTGGTTAACTTAAAACTTAAATTATAGCAAATGTTTTGCAACTAAATTAAAATTTCTACATATCTTGACATACCTTGAGTAATTTAAACTCAATTGTATAAAAATGAACTAAAACTAAAGAAAATACAAAGAAGAAAAGCTTTATTACCAAGTCACATTCCAAAATGTTGATTAAGCTATGCTAATCACACACATAAACTCATATACAACAGTCATTACTTGAACAAACGACCAGGTAACAATATAGAACCGAGCAGGATTTCCCAGGTGGCAATGGTTGGGGTTCACATTCGGGAGATTCGTAGTTCAAAACCCTTGAGAACGGCTATCTTGACCTTGGTTTGTTGTGGTTTCCTTGGCCGCTTAGGTGAATGCTGGATTGGATATTTACTTTACATTACTTTACTTTCTTACAGGATCGAAAGTTCCAGACGAGGTGGGCTGGTGCGGTTGACGGTAGCTTGCGCTTTGAAAATGTTTCTACCGCTGTGCCTGGTATGGATCTAGCTTTTTCAAAGAGTCCGAACTTCTTAAAGGAATCGCTTCGCTGGCTCCGGGTGTTTGATCTGGAAATACTATTACCCTATGTCCTGGACGATCGGTGTTTCCCTAACCTCATTCTTATCTGACGGAGAAGTACCCCTACTGAGAGCGTAGATACAAACGGCTAGCCTAAAGCAAGGCTGAAGCACCGAAATATAATTCTCCATCCTTAACTGTCCAATCCAACTGAGTAGAACATTGAGTTCAACTCTGGTAATAAATTCTGCAGCTCATTGTTAGGGAAGAGAGATGCTGCTGAAACATTTTTAAAAGTGAGAGTCGGCAGTTTCGTTGATGTAGACATAAAATTGTCTTCGTTGCAGTGAAATCTGCCAAGAGAACCGAAGCAGTTTCCATTTTCATGCAAGTCCAACCGCAGACATTTTGGACAAAATCCAATTCTACTAAGGAACACAAAATGAAACAACTGAAGTACGGAATGTCTCGCGTTTCGACACTCAGACTTGGCAAATGTCACCCTGACCTGATTCTACAGGGTTTGGGTGTGGGGTGGGCGGAATAATGAGTCATTTGCATGAGTTGTCACTTGGTGGTGTGGAGAAATGTATGGGTCGGTACTCGGCAGGAGATAGCTATTGGGTTTTCAGTAATTGACATACAAGCTATTAAATACACATCCAAAGTAAAGTGTGATTCTTAAGTACAGAGCGAGCTTTTAGGCATTAAAAACAACAAATAAACTGTAAGAAGTAAGAAATAGGAACTATAAAACTGAAAATGGGCATTACAAGGTTTTTTATTTTATTAATTTTATATTTAACTTTTACAACTGATTACTCATGAATTTACGTAATAAATTTTCAAACACATAATCTCTTATTTTATTAACATAATATTTTCAAGTAAAAGCACTTGTAATGGAGTTTAAAGGTATGTTATTTAAACTAATATCACGGATGCTTTCCCCCGCAGCGCGAGTTTTTCCTGTGAGCGAATCCTCACTCATTTGCCGCAGCGTGGGGATGGGGTAAAAGCCTGCTTGCTTACTTGTTGACTTTGCTAACTGCCGCAGTTGTAACACAGCTGTTCTCGGGCGTGTGTTGTGTTGTTCGTTTCTTAATTCGACAGTACACGTAAAGTGTATTAGGCCTCATGTGTTTACAATGGCACAGCGTATCTTTATGTACGATTTATACGTGTTAACTCAGTGGTGAAAGAATCATAGGGCCAATGTTTTGAGGATACAGTTGATTTTGTTACTTATGTAAATGCCATTTAATCCTTTTTTTTTTTTTTTTTTTTTTTTTTTTAAGAATTAACCGAAAGGGAGTGTGGTCATGCATTTTTTCAACAGGACTCTGCTACTGCTCACACTGCGAATAAGTCATGAGAAAAAGTCAGAATGTGTTTGCACAAGACGTTTTTAGTAGGGATTTATGGTCCCCTCGGTTCCTCGATTTAACAGCCTGCGATTATTATACCTGGGGCAAATTAAAACATGCCGTATATAAGACGAACCCGCGCCCCATACAAGAACTCAAAGATAATATTCGTCAGGTTTTCTCAAAATTCACTGCAGCAAGTGATGAATTATTTCCTAAAGAGATGCCCAAATGGGGCGAGAATACAGACGGGCAGTTTCAATACCTCATTTCATAATTTGGCAAGTGATAAGCCTGTTACATGTGCGTATTGCTGTATGGTTGGTTTGTTTTATCCTCCCGCTAATCAGAGAGACCCGGCTGGCCGTTTAACCGGCTAACGAACAGCGCGCTCGCCCATAGACAAAACACTCCGGGGGAGAACAAAAGTGATCCACAGTGCAACCAATATAAAATTTGAAAATTTGCTTGAGAATTTCATACCTGATAAAGACAATTAGAAAATGTTTATATAAGAAAATATTGTTTTCATTTTAAGAAAAAACACAACATTTCTCTCTAACTGGCCCAATTTATGATTTGTTTCGTTTTTCCCAATAAATCTATAAAAATACCTATTTTTTAGAAATGAACTTTAAATAGGACCTGCTATGGATTAAACTTCCCAAAATAATTGTGACATTGTTTAACTTTAGCCACTTATTTCTCCCGTTTGCTTCATAATAAATTACCAGTGCTTTTCCAAAATTTTCACCCAAAAATTGGATAATTTTTTAAGGTTTGAGGGCAGAAAAAAAATCTTCCAACTTGTATAGATATTAATGGAGTATGTTTCATTTTGGCACTAACAGCACAGTCAAATTAAGTTTTGTTTCTCAAAATATTTGCCACTGCTACAATAATTACATCCCATGTATACAAGCCTACGAGGAACTCTGCAATAATTAGCACACCTATTGCGGTACCATTTATTGCTTCTATTTATTGTACTGTTGTCCATGTTACCGAGCGGAGTGACTGAGTTGGTAAACTTGAAACTGACATTCGGCAGTTCCGGGTTCAAATGCCGTTGTGCCGGAGATACTGATCTTGAGTTTTTTTCGTGTTTCTGCTGGTCACTTAGGGGAACAATGGAATGGCTCCACCATTTCATATAGTTTTATTCCATTGGTTCTGAACAATATTGCTGCCTTGCTTTCTCCAATAAAACTCTCCCTATAGACGGTACAAATGTTTCCAGTCACCTCCGCTGCCTTTGCTCCCTTATTAATCTTAAAATGTAGAATAAGCTTAAAGTGTTCATTTTTCTCCTAATCTGCATATTTATAAGCATGACGCTTCAAATAACGAATAACATGTGACAAATGGTATTAAAGCAGTGTTCTTGGGAACAAAATCGCTATGAATTTATTCATCAACATATTAAAGGTACATCGAGAAGTATCCTCAGTCATTGTATAACGAGATTTCACCTGGGAAGCGAATTCGGGTAGCAGTACTGATCGAACGCCGAGCTTATAGTGTATTATCTTACAAGTATACACTCCAAAGTCCAAACCTTAGCAACCGTGGGTGGATTACCAGCTAAAAATCAGTTTCGAAGGAATGTCAGAAATATAGGAATATCAACTTTTTCCTGTGCGGTAAAACATCGTCCGAATGCGGAGGAAATTTTCGATGACCCGTAATTATGTTGGGGAGATCTTGATCTCGGGCGCGCCGAACTCGGCTGTGGACGTAGCCAAAATTAACTCTCGGAATGTGATTATGTAACCATGCAATTTAAAATACAGTCTTTCAGACGTACCGTCTTTTAGGTGTTTTGGTCTATTCACCATAAAGTATTAATTAATACTAATAGCCCAAAGTTGAACGTTTTGGAATATAAATAGGACTTTTAAAATAGCAAAATAAAAACCTATGTTATACAGGGTGTCACTATTCGCTGTATAATTTTCCGGAATAGACAACACAAAATACACAATAAGGATTAGGATAAATCCACAGTTGATTTAATAACCATCAATGGCTGAGTTTCACAGGTATTTAATACATACTTTCTTTAAACCTTTTCCCATTTGTTTCACCAACTGTCATTGCGTAAATCCTTTACTCATGTAAACGCATTAATTTCAGCAGCTGAAAATCATAATCGGGGACTAAAGTCGGTCGGAGATGGAGCAGCACATCAAAATAAGGACTAAACACATTAGACAGGGGCTTGCGCGTTTCAGGCTAGGGGCATAACTGACGAATATGAGCGGAGAATTTGTCCCATTTGTGAGGAGGAGAAATCATGGACACATTCTGGCAGAATGTAAAGGTACGGAGGAATGGAGGGAAAAGTATCGACCGCATTTTTTACAGGATAGAACACAGGGAGGTGGTCATGTTGGGCTTTGCTAGCAGGCAAGGAAGAGGAGGAGAGATTAGGTAAATTTCTGATGAAAGTGAGACAGGTCAGATCTTCTTTTTATTTTATTATTATTTTTTTTTTTGGTAGTGTTTAACGCCCGTTTTTACTACTGGGGCACCACAGGCAGTGGACACTGATGATACATGGGATGAAATTATATCTTAAGAAAGGATTTTTTTTAAGGAAAGAAACGTTCCAGGCCTAAATTTAGGATACCTCCCCGGCATTTGCCATTTATGAGGATGAGGAAAACATGGAAAAAAAAACTTCAGTCAGGGAGGACGGTCCTGGCGGGATTCGAACCCCAGACCTCCCGCTCACGATTCCGCGTCTTAACGACCTCGACCACACGTCACAGTCAGGTCAGATCTGAAAAAGCTAATACCTGGAGAGGGGGATGGAAGGAAACAGCTGAATGCAGCTTTTTCTTTACATTTTTTAATATTTTTAAAAATATTCTCCTTGAATTTCTAATTTTATTGATATTGAATCTTATTGATATTGAATATCAAAAGTATTATAAATGCAGGTTGAACCTGTTAAGAGTTTTTGTATTGTATTGGCATCACTGTAATAAATACCACCACCACTACCACCATCACCATCAAAACCAGTACTGCTACAAAGTTTGTTCAATAAAGAATGATTATAACTCTTTTTGACAATAAACCGTTAATAGTTCTCATAGTTTGTTGATGTTTCTCAAAGCAGTCTCCGTTATACGTACAAAATTCTACAGAATCGCCTCCCCAGCCTGCACCACTGCTTCTGATGATGGAAAATGTCTCGGATGAATATTCAACTTGGGAAAAAGGAAAAATTACATGGGGCTAAAGTGGACTGTAGAGAGAGTGGGGCACACGATTCACATTGTAAAATATTTATATTCAGCAACATCTGCGTTGCGCGGCTGGGCATCCAGCTTATTCCATGGAAATGTGACTTTTTGCATGTGATATGGCCTTACAGAGTTTTCAGGAGTTTTATAGTATTTCGAGTTACAGTTGTGAGTATAGGTATGACATGCAGTTAAACTATTCCTTGAATATGGAAAAAAAGAGATGACCATAATTTTCGTATCATAAATAAACACGTTTGCTTTTTCTGAAGTTGGTTATAATGGAAATTTCAATACAGAGTTTTGCTGTTTGCTCTTAGATTGATATAATAATGTATCCAAGTTACATCATCAGTGGTTAACTTTGAAAGAAAATTCGCATCTTCCTGTAACACCATCTTCAACTATATACAAACCTACCGTGCACAAACACTTCTCACGTGCAGCTTTTCAATTTCCAACGTGTGCGTGGTACCCAGTGAAATTTACAGAATTTTCGAAAAATGTTCTTAATGTTATTCGACGATCCCCTTTCACAATGACAGCAGCTGTGTTTATGTTTTCTCCCGTTAGAGCACAAACTGGAGTCCTGTCCACAGCCCTTTAAAATGAATTGCTTCCCGTCTTTAAACTTTTAAGCCATCTTCGATCTGTGCTGTAAGGAAGAATAAACTGTCATAGACCACCTGTAAGATTGCTAAAGCCTCAGCTAAAGATTTGTTGAGACAAAACCAGAAGTATATTGTTCTTCGCATGTCACCTCCATTTAGCTGTGGAGGGACTGTGCTCTCACAGATGAAAACCGAAAGTGACAACACTGAAACTAGTACTATTTTGTCAGCATTAAGAAAAAATAGTATTATTCTTTATTGAACGGCCCTTACATTATAAATTGTGCATAGACTGAATATTAGTTTTGTCCTTTATTCGATAATGGCAATTTTCATGGAAATTTTAAGTAAGCAAACACACATAAAGTCTAATGTTGTCCACCACCAAAACTTCTGCAAGATGCAACAAACATAACATGCGTAACATCAAAGTACACGAGATATAACTTGATAAGTTGTACTGCAATTCAGAAGCAATGTATATTAAAAAGAAAAACATCAAATATTAGGCATTACCTCAAAATTACAAGTAATATCACGAGAGGATCTGAGATTACCGATAAATTCACAAACGCAGTGAATTTATCTGGAAAGCTCAAAACCTCGAGTGATATTTATTAGGACTATTTCATGAATAAAATAAGAATTTAAATTTATATCCTCTAAACTTGACTTACAAAATTGTAATAATTGTGTTCATATATATATGAAATTGGCACACAGAATATCAACAATTGTATAAAATGTTATACTTATCAATATCTATTCTATTCAGAATTCGCGAGACTGAAATGGACAAAAGTCGACTATTACAATTGCTATCGTTCGATTTTCTAACACCAACTGAGAGGGGAAAAAAAAAAAGATAATATACAGTGTCTCTATTTTTCTTTGTATTCTGTGGTTTGGAATTGATAATGATAATCATCACCAAAAAGCGTTGAAGAACCCTCCATTTCACGTTATGACTGTCGATTGTCCATGTTTTTTGTTGCTATCAATATCTTCCCACCGTCTCTAGCAAAAGTGGTCAGTGATACGTGTTTAGCAATTATATAGTGGAGGTATAGAATTGACTACGCTGACCACAAGACAAATGCACGTCGCGTGATGAAAGGAATGTGATACTTTTTTTATGATAATTTTACTCCGTAATCCGGATGTAATTGGCCAAATTTCAAAATTTTGTTTCGTTTCATTGGTCGAATTTAAGATGACGTCACATAAGTGAAATGGTCATCTTAAGCACATTTCAAATATCTTCATACTTTAAAATAACTTCTAAAGCATTTTCTACAAAGAAATGTAAAATACTTGGATCGTAACTTCGAGTTGACGATAACCGTGGCGAAACCTACGGATTTATTTCTCAAAATCGGCTTAGCACGCAAACTCAATCTGTTGGCATGTTAAAATTTATTGCACCACTTTACGAGAACTTTCACTCAGAAACGGTGTATGTGGCGATATCATTGCATAAGCTGACATCGCTTGACGTTTGAGTACGTGACTTGGCGTACATTACCTTAACAGGGATTAGGCACTAACTCAATATCCTTAATGCAGGTATACAGCTTTTCGTATCCACGGTAACGTAAGAACGAATAGCGAAGGTAATGGATTTTCTGGTCCCATATTTTGGAATGTTTTACCCTAACTATATATCCTTGCTATATATAGTGGGTTTTTGCAAAGTTATTATACGTTTGTAATTAATTGTAAAAGAAAATCTGAATTTAAATATTAGTGTCTGGTATGCTAAGGAAGGAGAGGAGAAATTAGTTGAGGAAAGAAGGAAGGGTGTAGACTCAAGGTCAACGGCAAAATTACTTGTAGTCTAGGCAAAGGATAGGGCTTCCAGACCATGTCCTCACCGTTCACATTAGGTTTTGCCTCGCTCATGACCGCCTGCCTTCCTTAAGAGCAGACACCAGTCTACATTCCTTCGCGAATAATTTAAAGTAACGGATTATTGGTGCAAATATTATTACTAATACGAACCAAGTCGTCGCGTTTATATGTAGAGTATTCACAAGTTTCCTGTGCATTTTACCCCTTCTGGAACTGTAATTCAAGATCTTTGAATAAATTTTATATTAGAATTCAGTGAGAAACAACATTTTAGCAGAAGTTAATTAGACAAATTGGCGCACATTTTGAACGTTCGCCAACAAAATTACTACCGAAATTATAACAAGTTGGGGTTTCAGTATATTCTGCACATGCAATAACAAAATTGTTAAAACTCAAACTGCGCAAGCAAGTGCACGTGTTCAATGTCTGGGACAAGGTGATCCCGTGACACGTTTGCATTATTGTCAGTGGTTTCTTTCATCAGTGACTGACACAAGCTATCGACCCATAACTGATGTTCATTTCAGATGAGGCACGTTTCCACCAAATTGGTGTTGTGAACACTTATAACACTCTTCATTGGTGTTCTGAAAATTCAAATTATGTACAAGAAGTACCTCTTTACGATAGAAAAATTGGAATTATGTGTTGATTAGCATAAGACGCATAAGGTGCGGCCGATTGTAGCGTGTCCAGCTGCAAACCCCTATGCGAGCGATAAGGATATATTCTGAAAGCCCTGTATAAGAAAACACATGGCAACGACTTGATTATTTTGCAGATTTCACGAAACTGAGTTTACGTCTGTATTCTCCGCCAGATGGAGAACATAATTGAATATAAACTGAAAACATTTATTACTACATTCTTAATAAATTAAAAATCTGTCAGAGATATTCGTGTCATTGGAACCTTAATAAATTACTATTTTACAGGAAAATCAAATTAAAAAGTAACAACTTGAAGCGGTATATGTGCAGTGCAGTAAAATTTGCTGTTGGATAATGGTTTATTTAGTAATTTTGCAAAACACAACGATATTTTTCTCTCCTATTTCGCTCCCCCCCCTACGCCCTTCGATAATCGAATAATAGATAACATGCTAAATCTGCTGTAAAGGATGGAACACAAAACATGGTTTTCAGAGAACAGTCATTTACATGACTTGAGAGCATAAGTAATCTCGTGAATTCGTACAAAGCTTTGGAATGTACTTAAAACTTTGTTTCTTCAATGGCAACTTAGGCTTCTTCCCAGAAAATCCTGGGGCTTTCAGTGTTGAGCATGGTGAGCGATTTCATCAAGAGCTTCAAACAATAGGAAAAAAGTGCCAAGAAAAATGCAGTCCCAGTGTGCTGGAACATGATGACAGACAACACAGGAGCTGCGTAAACTAAGTAAATTCCTCAGCAAGTCGAATTAAGGCATTATAGAGCGTTAGAGCGGAGAAATCGGTGCTACTAAAGCCCTTTTTAAATTTCGGCTTTCAGGTATATCCCCACACTCATAATTGTCCTATTTTCCTAATTTTCAGAAAATATTTTTTTGATTTTCTTTAAATGGTACATACCCAGTTTCGTCGGGGAAAAATGCTGTCGCTAGAACGATTTTTAAATGTTCCTTTTAGGTTAACACTATTCCTTAAATTTCGATTTTCAAGTTATACCCCCTCGATTTCCCTGATTTTCAGACACTATTTTTATTATTTTATTTAAATGTACATAAAGAATTTCATTGCGGAAAAAAATAAAATATTGGTGCCGGTAGAGAAATTTTAAAATTTTGGGGTTCAGGCAAATCCCCTTTCCTAATAGTATGATTTCACTTATTTTCAGAGATTGTTTTTATTGTTTTATTTCAATGGCATATTCCGAGTTTAGTTAAGAAAAAGCAAAAATTACGACGCTAGAGCTTTAAAACACATACTCACATGTGTATGTATAATTATATGTTTTAGATTAACCACTGCTCTTAATGATCCAATTCTGCTGGTTTTTGAATCATTTGTTAAGTGAGTTTATGTGCACAATTTCCTTGAGAAAATGGAAAAATTGCGGATATTAAGCATTGACACATACATACTTTTTTCATCCTCATTTTTGGTGCCTAATAAGGTTTGAAGAAGTGTTTCAAAAATCTTTTCGTGGGTACAACTGCAATAACTACATGCCTTCACAATTCATTAATATTGGCTAAAGTTATCGTATAAATATTTATAGTATCTCTAAATGAAGTGTATATTTATCATTTAATGTTATGTATGTACTAATTTCTATAAACTAAATGCTTGCTACAAAAAATACTTGCCCGATTGGAAAAAACTGAAAGATTATTCAAACACCACACGAAAAAGACACTCATATTCGGTTAATTCACTTGTATCTGAAGACCAGTGATATAAATGTTCAAATTGTGAGGCACTATGTCATATTTATGCTATACTTTTCCCACGTCTCCATTTAATGGTGAAGATTCTGTTTAATGATTAAATTGACTATTGTGAGATTCATAGTAAACTTCAGTGAGCCTATAATTGAACAAGTTCCCCATTCATGCATACCATCTAGTATGAGACACACAACTTTTAATTTTCTTGCTGAATGAAAACAACACACAAGAGACGATGTGGAAGCTTTTTCTCAGATACGCGATTCAATCTGTGCCGACCTCAAGACCCACACGGAATTTGCCAATAAATTCCTGTCTGTGGTTCATCTTATCAGATGACCTCTTGCACCATGAGCACTGCGCTGCCTAATCCCTCCTACCAGTGTTGCTATTTAAGCCAGAAATAATAAAGAGACACGCAGTCCAAGAGCTCCTTCGGGACAGAAGGAAAAAATAAAAGAAAAAGAAGAAAAGGGGCAAGGACAAGAAAAACCTACGTTGCTTCTGTGATTTTCTTTAACTATTTCACATTTCATTCTTTTTTTTCCGTTGGATGCAATGCTGCCCAAGTGCTTCTGCCGGTCTTTAAAACCTTTTTGACAGTTCCTTCAGAATCTCCTCCGCAGTCTGAAAAACTGCTTCTGATTATGGAAAATGCCTCCCATGAACATATTCCTTCAATTTGAAGAAATAGAAAAAGTCATAAGAGACTAAATATGGACTATAGGGAAATTAAGTGACACAGTGCACATTGATTTATGGGGGTATGACCATAAGTTTCAGGGCTAACCATTTTCTAGCTATGATAAAGACAAAAACTATATTTCACTTTTCAATATAGTTACCCTTTATTGCAATACACTTCTCACATATTTGAATTAACATTTCAATCCCTCCCAAAAATAGTCAGAAGTCTTGTTTGAAAAATGAGCATAAAGAGCATCCATCACTTCTTCGTCACACTTACATTTCCTTCCTCGAGGGTCCTTCTTGAGTTCTGAGAAGAGGAAATGGTCACTAGAAGCTAGATCTGCGCTGTAGTATATGGTCGATCTCACTGAAGCCACCTTTCTTCACAGTTTCCTTTACAACAAGAGCTGTGTGCACAGGCGCATTGTCCTGAAGAAGGCGAGCATCACCACTCAGCTTTCCTCGACTTATCTCTTTGATGGAAGCACGTAGTCTGTGCAGTAGGCCAGCAAAGTACTCATTTACTGTGGTGTTCCTCTCCTTGAAGTCAATGCAGAGTATTCCTTTACAGTCCCAAAAGATTTTGATCATGATCTTGTTGATTGACCGAGTGACCTTGGTCTTTAGAAGCGGTGCTTCGCCAGGTTTACGCCTGCGACTCCATTGATTCTCTTTTGGACGAGGAATCATAGTAGAGACCCATAGTTTCATCTCCTGTAACGACGGTTTGCAGAACTTCTCTCTCGTTGCCACGGCAGAGTTCCAAAAATGCCTGACAACACATGACTCGTTGCTGCTTTTGGACTGAGAAAAAAAATCTAGGCACCCATCTTGCACTTACCTTATTCGTGTTTAAATGTTCATGAATAATTCGAAGGACTGTTGTTTTAGAAAGGCCCAACGTTGCTACTCTTTCTGTAACTTTGAGCCGCCGGTCTTTCATAATTTCTCCTTCCACAAGAGCGAGTTTTCAGGAGTGAGTATCTCCAAGGGCCGACCTGCACGCTCTTCGTCTTCAATGCTTTCTCGACCTTTTCGAAAAAATTTGACTCTTTCTTTCCTGATAAAATATGAGGGGAATGGTTCCCCATATACACCATCCAATCGTTGTTTAATTTCATTTGGAGCAAGTTCTTCTTTTGTGAAGTACTTAATAACATCTCGAGACCCATTTTGACCATGCCACAATCTTGTACACATAGGCTTCTTTATGGAACTATATCTGAACAAATTAACACAGCGGAGCGGAAGTTACAGCTGCAATGTTTACTTAACAGATAAGGTATGATACCAGATAAGGCTTTTGTGAAGGCAATAATCCTTATCGGCGAGGCCGGAAAGTTATGGACCATCCTCGTACATGAGACATACAGCAACAAAATTCGCATTTACGTTATGCAGCATTCAGTTTGTTGCACGGAAATGCGGCCTTTTGCATAGTTTGATGTGCCTTACAGAAATTTCAGAACATTTCCGTAGTATTGCTCATTTACAGTATCGTGTCATAATGAGATGATAAATTTTCCAGCAGAAGCAACCACATTTGGTGATGGAAATTTCCTCACAGATCTTTGCTGTTTGCTGTTACGATCGAAATGATGTAGCCAAGTTTCATAAGCAGTGATTACCTTTAAAAGATACTCCGCATCTTCCTGTAATATAATTTTCAACTGGGTGCACACCTGTTCCCAAATATCCATTTGTTATTTGACGATCCTTTCTCACAATGACAAAATTGGAGTTAATGTAAAACACAAACTGAAGCCCCGAGTCCAACTTCTTTTGAAAACTATATCACTTTTATTCTTATGCTATTCATGAAATATGTTAAATTGTCATTTTATTCGTGCAATACTCCTAATAAATATCGCTCGAGGGTCTTAACTTTCCAGGCTCCCGAGTGATTTTACTTGTGATAATTCATTATTGAAGACTGTTCGTATTTTGGACTAAAGCCTATTAATGTTCAATGAGGGCTTATTTAAAGACTGCCATGCATGGCTATTCTGTAACCCAATAAAGAGAGTTTTAAACCCTCCCGTTAATGTCTGAATAAGTTTTAACCTTGGAAATACCCCCAGGCTATAGCCGGTGAAAGTTTTTTTAATAGTGTTTAACGCCCGTTTTACTTTTGAGACATCGTAGCAGGTGGACAATGTTGTTACACGCGATGAAATGACAAAGTGGGTAAAAAATTTTAAAGGAAGGAAACGTTCCAGGTCTTTGTTTAGAGTACCTCCCTGACATTTGCCATTTATGACAGAGGAAAACCTATAAAAATAACGTTCAGGCAGGATGGTTCTGGTGGGAATCGAACCCCAGACCCTCCGTTTAAAAATTCTCGCCTGAAAAACCTCGGCCAGAGAAAGGTACTTCACAAAACGGGAGAAGAATAATATAAATGTAAATGTAACGTACAAGTAAAATCGTTTTCAATTTGAAAATAGTGTGATTTGTCACCTAGCACTACAACAAGTTATGTGAACAGTCATTGCCTCGTCTCCAAGGAGATCACAACGAGCACACCACTGAAGATGACCATCGCTGTCGTGGACGAAACGTTGGGAAGATGAAGGAGAATCCCATTGGACCACGGCCTTACAACCCGGAAGACTTAGTTCGCATAGCTAATACCGGCCGTAAAAGCCTGCGTTCTACAATTTAAACACTTGAAATATTGCCAGAGTAAATACAAAACAATTGCATAAATGATTCTAAGAAACACTTAATAATATCTCCCTCTTGAGCAATGAATAAATGAATTTTAATGCTACTCAAAATTTACTACTAAATTTAACTGACTTTTAAATTTCAGTTCGTTGTCTTTCACAATACTTTTAATTGGAAACTTATGCGAATATAGAAAAAAAACCTATCAACAAATATCACATAGTTAAAACGTCACCAGGCCACAAAACTTATTCTGAGGGTAGCCTAAACATAAACATTTAGAAATAGAACCAAAACTAGTTTTTCTCCACAACATTCCAGAGACGAGTCAAAATTTTGAGGAATATTTGTGCAAGTTGCAAATCAGGATGCTTACGTCACACCTCCAGTCATACGATAAATTTGACAGCCAAGAGAAAGCAAAGCTAAACAGCAAAACCTCCTGACGTGGCCAAGGATGGGTAAGATAAAGGGAAAAAGGCGTTCGAAACAAAGGAAATACGCCCAAAACAGCATTTTGAAATGTCTTTTCATTACAACCTATATGAAAACTTGTTAAATTCATTTCCATTCATCTTTAATAAATATTTTCCTGAATACATGCAAAAATAAATGTAAATATATTTAGGTATTTAAGGAAATGTTAAGTTACTCTTTACAAAGAAAATCGTATAGATAGAACACTGGAACCAGCATTAAGGCAAGTTGACAAGGCTAATGCATTTGCAATGCTTATATAGGTAATTATTATGCTTTCTATACGTAAAAGATGTCCCAATAAAGACTTATAAGTGGAAGATGAAGAAAAACTTTTTGTATACAAGGGCAGTCTAATATATTATCGGCCTTATAATGTAGAAACGTATTTTAAACGGAAAACTACTTGTATTTTTCTACCTATCTCCCTTAAGGTCAATATGTTTATTCCAGCGATGCTCTAATGTCATTATCACGTCTCTGATGTACTTTACTTAAAAGTATACAAAATAAACTTCTATAGCTACAATGGCCACGTGATTTGGTGAAAAACTTTCATCAGCGAGGAAAAGTTTGAACTTTAGGAACAGATGGAAATCAACTGGAAAGTAGACCGGAGGTTCCAAAATTTCTTACTTCAAATCTCTCAATTTTTCCCAATGAAATGAGAGAGCGGAAAAGTCGAGAAAAGGAGAGACTCATCTCTGCATTCGTCTATACGACCAGGAGAAATCAATGATAGAGTGTTGGCCCCACGGCATTAATATTAAGCTTACATTTCTCTTTGTTTTAATAAGGCAGATAGGAATATATTTCGTAGTGTAATTGTTGAGTGTGCGGTCTTTAGGAATTTCCGTCCCGTTTTAAATTCAAGATACCAGTTTACCAACTATGGTAGGTTTAGGGAAAAAATTACCCATTATGTCTGCCCAAATTATATGAAAAGTTTTACATTCACTTTATTTTGTTTCATTCAATTTAGCAATGTAAGATTATAAATATACATATGGTGGGTTTACAGCCCAGCGCAAAATCCCCAACCAGGGGTTTTCTGGAGGGGAAAGAGGGAATTCAGTAATGAATGGAGTATATGTCCCATAAGAGGGAAAAATCAAAGAAACGAATCAATTTTATGAGACACTACAGCAGATAATAGATAAATTTACAGACCAAATAATACTTGCAGGAGATTTAAATGCAAGAGTTGGAAAATTCCCTTACAAATGTAAGTGGTATTTGTGGGAAAGGAGTAATGAACAGCAATGGAACAGAGTCGAGGAATTTTGCAACATTAACATGCTCTTAAAATCACTAATACATTCTTTAAGAAGAAAAGCATACATAAATATATTTGATCAGCTGAAGGATCAAGATCCTTAATAGACTATATAACAGTAAGCTAAAAACTAAAGACCCAAATTAAGAATATAACGGTATGTAGAGGGGCAGAACTATATACAGATCACTTTTTGGTAATCTCGGAAACCAATTGGCTAAATGGAAAAACAGCACAATAAACAGAAAACAAAGAGAGGAGGTAGTTCAAATACATCTATCACAGGATGAAAGCATACAAGATTTAGTTCAATATAGGATAACATAAATTAAAGGAAGCTAATACCCCCCCCCAAAAAAACCCAACCATAAAAACCATTAAATTTCAAAAAGCAAAAGAAGCACTTGGTAATAAAGAGAAATAAAAAAGAAATTAAGTCTATAGATACTGGAATGAAGACTTACAGACAGTAGCAAAAGATTAAAAAAATTAAACATATCTTAAATATCTACAAACACCTAATGAAGAAACTAGACTGTATAATAAATTAAATACAAATATAGAAAAAGCAAAAATAAAAGATAGCCACTTAAGTTGACAGAATATATTTATGAGAACATAATATTTATGTAAGGCAAAATATAGTTTGGAAATAAGTAAGAACCTTAAATCAATAGAACGAGATAAAACTAAATTATGGTATATCAGAAACAGAATGGATAGAATATTACAAAAAAGTATTATGTAATGACAATAGAAGGAATACAACGTGAAGAAGAGGAAGAAAAGACAGTAGATTTAATAAAAATAGAAGAAATGCAAAATGCTCTTAAAAATGAAAAATAGAAACAGACAACATCACAGTGCAATTAATCAAGTATGCAGGATTAATATTACAACTATACCTATTACATTTATATTAATATGTATTGGAGAATGAAGAAAATTCCAAAATAATGGGAGATAGCTAAAACTATCACAATATTACAAACAGTCACAGAAACGAATGCAAAACATATAAAAGGATTAGCTTATTAAATATAACGTATAAAATATATGCAAGGATCATTACCTCCAGATTAAATATTTTATGTATTGTAAAAATCAGTGAAGAGCAAAGTGGATTTAGAAATGGCAGATTATGTATGGACAATGTTTTACAATAAAACAAATTATAGAAAAATGAAGATACTATAACTTAGAAATACATAAGGCATTTCTTGGTCTAGAAAAAGCCTTCGATAGAGCGGACCGCTTATTATTATGGAAAATATTACATCATACAGGATACCCTATACATCTAACAAGAGTCATGAAAATTATGTATGAATACAAAAGTGATAATAGATGTAAATGAGAGTTCAATATAAGAAATAAAAACAAACTTAGGTCTAAAACAAGGATGTGGTTACTCTCCAATATATATAGACGACATTCTTAAAGAATGGAAAAAGTATATAGAAAAATGGAGTTAGGGCAGAATTGAGAAGTAAATATTTAGCTATTTGCAGATGATATAGTATTAATTAGTGAAAAGGAAGATATACTACAAAAACCAACGCACCAACTAAATATAATAAATAAAAATTAAAACATGATAATTTCAAAGATCAAAACAAAAGTAATAGCGTGCGAGGTAATTATCTAATAAGAACAAAAATTGTGATAGAAGAAAAAATAATAGAACATGTTTCACGTTTTCAATATTTAGGTTGTGATGTCACATATGAAGAATATCAAGATGTTAATATAAAAATACAAAAGTTCCAAGCCGTGGGTTAGAAATACTTTGTAAAACAAAGTGATAAAAGACATGTGAGGCTTAAAATTAAAAAAAGAGGAAGAAAATGAAATTCAAGCAGCAAAAAAGTGATTTTTACTGTCTGTCAAAGGTTGCATAAAAGAAGATCATATAAGAAATGAGGATATAAAAGCATCAATTTATAATTATTTCATGGTAGTAGATAAAAGCACCACTACTTCCTTACAGTTTCTGCTCTAGCGTTCTGTAATATGGTTCACATATTCGACTTGCTGAGGAATTCGCTTAGTTTATTACGCAGCTCCTGCGGAACATTTTTTTATTGTATATATTGACCACATTGTCAAATACAAATGCTTAAGAAATCCTAATAGATCCTGTACGTTGACGATCAGATATTAATATCAATCATTGAACACAATCTAAGAAACTGATTAGGCTGAGCTATATAATACTCGTATGAAGATTTCAATAAACAGGAACAAATCGATGCCGTTTCAAGTACATATATTAGATGAATAAAAATTGTCATAAAAAGATAAGTTGACACACAGAAGTTTTAAGTACACAGGGAATGGCATAATAGTTTTAAAAAGAAAATCTTGAAAACAATCTATTCAACATTTTATTATACGGTTAGCTAACCAGTTCCTTTGTATGGAAGTCGCTGTGTTTTAACAAAAAGTAAAGAAAGACAATGGAAGCCGCACAAATTTAATTTATTCGTCCACTTTTGGGAGCTACAAGACGAGACTGTTATAAAGGCACAGCTTAGAATGGTCAACATAGTAAACAACACAAAGAATAATGTTGCTGAATAGAGAAGGCACATCTACAGAATAGCAGAAGATCGTCCACCAAAATTATCATTATAGTACATTTCACGTGTTAAGAGGACCTATTGAAGGTCCGGAAAGTTCAAAATATGTAATTTGCTGCAGATTCGGAATGGAAAAAAGTACCAAAGCCTTGATTGGTACAGAAACTAGAAGCAGGAAAGGAGAGATGATCGAATGTGCAGCACACAGACCAACAACAAACTGCTATAGTAAATAAGGACTTCAGGCGCGCACTTCTTGCACCGAATGCGCTTCTAAAATCGATGCATAATTCATGAGGCAGGTGTCACCAAATAAATAAAAACTGATCTTCAAAGTTTGTCAATGAATGTTAAACACTGTGTGTATATGCTTTGGTGTTTTATTTTTCTTTCCTATATTGATATGTAAAGATATAACAGCTTTTTCGTAGCCAGACGATTTATCCTGAACAACTTACCAGACTTTATCCAACTAAAATCTTCCAGTATCTCTCTAGAATCCCTACTTAAAATTCAGCCAGCTTCGTGAAAAGAAACTACAGAGAAGAAAATCCCAGTACATTTGGCACCTTGGGTTTATTGTAGTGTTTACGGCAGTCGACTAACAAATCTAAGATTTACGGAAGATGTGGTCTTATTCGCCAAAAGACCGAAAGCACTACAAACTATGGTGGAACAATTACGTGAACATAGCAAAAATGCAAGGCTGTCACTAAACAGACTGAAGACACAGTTAATTTCAAACGGACCTGAAACTCCAATAAAAATAGATGGAACATTCCTTACATATGTGAACGAATATACATACCCAAAACAACAGATTTCCTTTCATGATAAAATGGAAAAAGAAATACAAAGAAGGATCTCATTAACCTGGAGAGCATTTTGAGCCCTTAAGTTTATATTGCTAGACCAAACACTAACTAAAAAAAGCATATTCCAGACGCTCGAAACCTGTGTACACCCTGTATTACTACATGGGTGCCAGACATGTTCATTAACAGAGAAACAAAATAATAAAATTCAAATATATCACTGGAAAATGAAATGCAAGATCCTGGGAATAACTTTGAAGGACAAAATATCTATAGTATTAATAAACTGTTATCTCACACAACAAACATCCCACATTTAGCTACCAGAAGGGCAATGGGGCGGTCAAGTCGAAAGAATGCAGGACAATAGGTGGATCTACAAGATCTCTATATGGGACCCCCGGATAGAAAAAAGGACACAAGGCAGACCCAGAAGATGGACAGACCTCTCATGCAGGTCCATATTGGTCAAGAGTAGCAAGAGGAAGAGAAAAATGGAAATCTCTCGAGAAGCAACTAGTGCAGTGAGAAATGGAGTAACCAAAGAGCAAATCAGTCAGAGTGTCTTAAACAGCAGACGAACAACTAGCGTGGAATAGCTCACCACGTTAGGAAAAAGCGAACTTTCCCTACATGTTAGGAGGTCTTTGCCCTTAAGTGACACAATAGGTTAAGTTTATCTTTATTTTATTCTTATTACGGCTGGAGCTGGCAAATCAAAACAGAACTGTGCTAATACTGTAGAGCTGTTATAGCAAGGATATTCTGAAACTGCCTTTCGACAAACTAATCTACATTTTATCCATTTACGATAGTGATTTATGAAGCTAGAGGATTCTGGACCAATGATATATAACCAAGAGCTTCCAATAACCCATGCCCGAAAAGAATGTTTATGCCGCATATAAATCTTCACGTACAGATTCTAGCTGGCTCAACGCAGAGAACTGTGTCTCGGGTCGTTCTATAGGGAGAACGTATACGTTCTGAACCATAAGGCGAATGCAGGCAGGCTTGGATATTGATAATTAACATTCAACAATAGTTAATTAGCGAGCAGATATCAGAAAGTTTAAATCCTAACACAGAAAAAAAAAATAATAATAATCTTGCGCCTCAAGATTATTACTCTAGAAGCACCTTGGCAGGCAGGTGGCATCACAGAATTTCTACTTTTAGCACAATGCGAGACAGCCGAGAGCCGAGCAGAACAAGAGCTAGCAGTGAATGCGCCGCCTGTCTCCCACTCAGAAATAATCGCAAGGCACCGGTTCTTTCATTACTCTTATTTGCTCCCACTTCTAAAGGTCCTGTACTTCTTCCTCTCCAGGCACTGATGATGCCGATCTTAGCGTCAGCGAAAGCTCAGCTATTTAAATTAATTTAAACCATGACCACGGCAAAGTAGTCCTAATGATCAATTTCAATAATGATAACACCGACAGTAAAATCCTAATAATGCTATAAGAAAAATTATATTAAAAGCATAAAGAAACTCTAAAAGATGTTTATTCTTAAGTTCCTGAAATTCCACTCAAAATGTATGAACCCAGTCGGTCCTGGTGGTGTAGTAGTAACCATATTTGCCTCCTAAACCCAAGATCGTGGGTTCAATCCCGACCAGGACCGATGGATTTTTTCTTTCTTTGGAAGAAAAGTAAAGCCGTGGGTCCCGTGTCGTACATTTACGGCGCAATAAAGAACCTCAAGCCTGAAAGAAGAGGCCTCTGAGCAAAATTTATCGGCCGTTTCACTCCCTGAATTGAATGGGACGCTGATGACTTGAGAGATGATAAAAGTGTCCGTAAATAAAACAAATCAAAAAATAATCAACCAATCACCTAAAATAATAAATCTGAAATTAACAGAACACCAGATAAATCAAACACTATGGCAATAGAATTTTTAAGGTTATCAACAGAGCCCGGGAGTTAGACAAACGCCTTCTTTTATCTGGGTGGATATATTTACGAGTCAGTAGAAATGATCAGGTTTTCATACTTTTGGGGTCGATAGGGCCAGTTTATATTTTGTATTTTTTGTCTATTTTGACTTCTATTGGCTATTTTAAGGTTTAAACATTTTTTGTACGTTTTGAATCTTTATGTGCGATTATATACCCATTTTAAAAACCACACAAAGAATTTCAATATATGGAAGTGAAAAAAAAAAACCCTATAAAATCAAATGATACGCTCACCTCATAAAAATATCTATTTACAATCATGGTATACATTTATTTATTTTCAAGCAGTCAAAAACTTTTTCGTTAACCCATTCACTTAAGCTCCTAAACTTGTAACCAACGATTACAAACAACCTATATAGTTTTCATAAGAAACCTTTATGCAATCCTTAGCATTAAAACACGCTTCTTAGGATGCTATAAATCCTGCACAATTAGCCTAATTCTGGAATTGGTGTCACAAAAGGTTACCTAGCAACAAGTACTCCACGAAGTCATCACCACCTTCACAATACAATTCCAAACAACGTATCGATAAGAAAAAGCTAAAATCGTCGCCCTAACAAGCATACCGACATTCAAACAAGAGAATCATTTTTATAAACAAATATTTTGAAACTACAATAGCAACGCAAGTTATTAACCATCATACTTTCCTTTGTTTTGGAAATATTGAACGTGTAATTAATTAATTACGCATTACAATATTTTTCATTTCAAAACTTTAATCTTAAAGCATTAGTAATTTCTATTACACTAACTAAAATCAAAAACCTTAGCAAAAGATGAAATTTTCACCATACATTTAACTTTGGAATACATGCACCAGATGGCATACAAATCTTCGCCTGGAAAAAAATAAACAAACCTATGATTCTAAAGCTTAAATTAATTATCATATTAATAATCAATAAACGTTATGTTAAATATTTACCAACTGTGGTAAAATGCAATAAGATTATTTCATTAGTTGAACTAACAGGTTTCTCTTTTCTCGTCATATCTTTTCGTATACACTTTTCGGTTTTTGAGGAATAAACAAACCCTCAGTTATCTCTGCTTCCTTTATAATTTCTTCTTGAATGATATCCATATTTTCAATATCAAACATTACGTAACCATTTCCATTTGAATTCTTCAAAACAAAATAACATCGTTATAGAAACGAGTACTAAGAAACCATGCAAAATAATTCATCATATCTACTACATCATAACACTGCATTTTGCAAATTGTTAACAGTTCTACAAATATTTTAATGCTAAATTTGCAAAAATGTATGCAACAACACGTGTATAATATTCATTCTGAGCACTGGTGAAAATTAGCGTGAGCGGAAATAAACGCCCTCGTGTCACAATTACAAGATTACACTAGTTATATAAATAACTGTTCTGAAAAAAACAAATATTGAAACACTGTAGTTTTTGACAATTAGATGTATGTTTTGAATTATTGTTAAAAACTAAATTAAATATATTTTAGGATTTTTTAGTTTTTTCTGAATAAATTAATGGAGTTTTAAGAAATGTTGAAACCAAAGTGAACACTCTTTCACTTATTATTTTGAAAACAGGTTTTAACAGGTACCTGTGGTAAGAAATTTTTATTTTGTGTTCTCTGAGGCTGATACAGAGCAATGAGACATCTGAATGAAACATCAGTCGCACAAGCAGATTCGGGATTGAAGATGGCCATTCTATTCGCTTTGTCTCCAGGATTCTTTGTGTCAGTCCTTTCATCCATAGGGTTTGGAGGCGATATATCAAGACACAGGTGTATACAGGAAGTGACCCGGACAAGGTCATAAGAAGACAACAGAGGTACAGGATAACTGGCTTTCCTATCAGCTTTGCGCAATTTTACAGTCAGAGATCTACAAAATGATGTACGAACAACAGCTGGAGTGGTGATGTCTGATCAGGCTGTAAGGAACAGACTGAGAAATGCAGGGTTGAGATCTAGAATTCCCTTTCAAGCTCCTCGTTTGACACGTCAGTGCAAGAAAGCCCGGCTGAGTTCAGTATCATCTCAGCGGGTAGCTCCGCCAAGGGAAGGCTGTTCTCTTCACAGACAAACCAAGATTTCGTTTGACGGGTTGTGATGATCGTACACGTGTGTGGAGGTTCTGTTGAACGTCTTGCTCCAGCCACCATTATTGAACATGACAGACTTGGAGGCGGCTCGATTATGGTTTGTGCTGACATCACTATTGAGCTTGTTGTTGTCCCACAGCTGATGTTTACATTAATGACATTATCCTTCAAATGTCGTATTCATTGCTTGTGTTATGGCCCCTAATTTTCTTCTAATGAATGATAAAGCTAAATCTCGTACAATACGGAGTACCAAAGATGTTCTACAAGAATGTCAAATTTGGGCCTGCATGCAGTCCTGGCCTCAATCCAATTGAGCAACTGTGGGATAAGTTGGTGAAACTTGCTCGCGAGCGTCCTGCTGTGCTACAGAACCTGCAGAACTTGCAAATGCACTCACTGAAGAATGGGAGAGAATCCCACAGATCTTTATTAGGAGGCTGGTGCGTGGATGTTGTGAAGTCATCTCAGCTCACGAGGACACGCTAGGTACTGAGTGTTGAAATAATCGTGGAAACATTGATTACTAAACAATGTAATCTTGTATTTACACTCTGTTTTCTGTAACAATAAATTTCTAATCCTGTGAAATAAGTTTGTTGAAATGCCTATTAAAATTTTACACACTTGTTTAATCTCGTATAATCATATACTGTCAAAAATTAAATTGTATCAATATTTATTTTGGGACCTTGACGTGTTCCTCTAATTTTTGAGCCGTGTATATGTCAAAAATGTATATAAAATGTTTAAGTAAAACCTTGACCCAGAATAACTTACACTGCATTGAATCTTTATAGCATGTTTAACATCCATAACAACATCCACTCTTCGATTTGCAGTTTTTTGGTCTTTCTATTTATTAGATTACAGAGGCTTGAAGGGCAGCATTGCTAGATGGTAATGTTTCAGTTTGGAGGGCCTGGAGATATATTCAGATGTGTCTGCAACGCACGCAAACAAGAGAAGATTTAAATTCTAATAACAGAGAGAGGATTAAAATAAAACCACAACAGGCTCGTTTAGCATGTGAGTGATGTTATTATGTGCTCTGTTTTATCACCATAGTAACACACCGTTAAAAGATCACCATGCGCCCCCGGCTATGCAAACAACATTCTCACGTTATAGACTAGTTCACTAATGCAATTTCAAGTGCTTTAATGGTTGCGTTATGGAAAGAGGGTGTTTTACGAAAATACATCATTTAACTCACGCATTTGAATTATGTTCAAAAAGGCAAAAAACAGAAAACAAAATTGTAACATAATTAACAGGCTTTAAACGTTCATATATTTAATAATACTAAATATAGCAGGTTTTTAATACTTATGCATTTTATAGTGTTTCAGAGTAGTTTAAAAGCTTGGTAATATGCAACGTTTATGTTTGAATTCTCAACACAGTACCCATCGAGTGCTAAAATTTTTGTTTAGCGATTTTGCAGTTTTTTTCATTCCGCCGGGGAAAAAAATGCTGTCCAAATTCTGCGCCAATTCATTTGAAGAAAATTTAATCCCAAAGGGGAACATTTTTAAGATCAAATCACGAAGAATTCTCTAGCGACTAATTCTGCGATATTAGATGGACGAAAAAGCAGTTCCAGGACAATTTCGAGCACTTTTGCCTTTTCCCATGAGAGGGTTGGGCGTTCTCCTAGTTAAAAGGCTCTTTTGTGCACCTTAATGCTGGGACTTCTTCAATTAATTCAACCTTCATATGGCCTCAGGATCGATGGATTTTTTTCGGACGTAAAAATTCTTAGTATGGTTTCCTTCGGAAGGGAAATAAAGCCGTGGATTCCATGTCCTGGATTTACGGCATGTAAAATAACCTCAAGCCTGAAAGAAGTGGTCTCTGAACAAAATTTATCGGCCGTTTCACGCCCACAATTTAATAGGACGCTGATGGCCTGAGATGTTAAAGAGCGTTGTAAATAAACCAAATCAACAACAATAACTCCCCTACGACAAAACGGTCTTAATACTTTTATCACTCTACGATGACCAGTCAAATGAAAACTATGGGAGTTAAATTTCAGACAAAGAATAGAACGTAGCTGTCAGTATTCTACGCTTTTGGCGACACACTTCTCTCACTATTACAAATCAGAGACGTAAAGTTCTTCGGCTGCCGAGAGGAAGCCAATCAGAGGACCAAACAAATGAAAATCATCAAAACTGTAGGGTGGATGCTCCAAGGTCTCCCTCTTAAAATGTGCTAGGGTATCCAGGATGTTCTTCGCAACATTTGGTCATACACTGTGGTGCAACAGAATGCCTCCGAGGGAGTTACTTCATGATCCACCTTGCAGTTTGTCCAGAGTCGTTGTCGTGCAGCTGTCAGAATTGATGGTGAGGTCGTGGGAACGAAATTAGTCAGAACTGAGTCTTGGTGATAGAAGAACACACCAGTGTGACTGTGCCTAAACTTAGCTTGGCGCGGGAGCGTCTTTGGAGGAGGACCGATGGGTTTCAAAGTAGTAATGATGACCATGACACAAATTCACACTTATTCTCGAGCGATAGAGCTGCAGTCCCGAGCGACAGCGGAGAGAGCCGAACTCCTCAGTTCTGAATGGGAGATTTGCACGTAAAAGTATAAATATTACGTGTATTAATTTTTGTTAAAAGTAATGTAACCTGTGCGCTATCCTACGTAACATTCTGGCTGCAAAATGTTATTCCTTATTATAAACCTGAGTTTTTCAGCTTTTACCACGTGTTGTCTTATTGGAATTCGCAATTAATTTACACACACACTAACCTTAACGCTAACCTCAAGTAAATCGTAGAAACCGGTAGACCCAGTGCTTTGCTGCAGCTCGCTACGGCCTGACAATACAAGTTGATAGGGGCGGGTAAATCACAGGAATTAAACAAATCTTCTTTGATTCCAGCAGAAAAAAATCGTAAATATCAATTTATACTCATGGTACTATGTTACGGAGTAAATTGTTGCAATGGTGTCAAATCTCCTTTAACTCCAGCAGAAAAAACCTCAACATGTCAGGATTCGAACCGAATACATTCACAAGTATAGCGTGACGCTCTAACCGTTTGCGCTATTATGCCGTTTTGTGCTAAAGTACCCTATTATCTAGCTATATCTTGAAAGTTGCACTACCTTCGGTTTTCTCCGCTACCACTCGGGAGTGGCTCGGGCCTGCAGCGCTACCACTCGAGAATTTGTACTCAAGGAACTCAAATCCACAGCCCTTCTGATGGTGCCGACCCAAATGTGTTACCGTACCCGCTGTGCCTTCCCCATGGGCTGAAGATAAAATTTTATGGTGCTGTTAAGTGCTGATGGACACTTATGACTGAAATTCTCATCCTCCGTAATGCTCCTGTTGCTTTGAATAAGCCCGTTCATCATCTCAACTATCAGCTGAATGATGACATGGTTCGCCTGGGCAGACCTCGGATCATCCTCCAAAGAAGTTCCTCCAGAACGGAATCTTTTATAGCATGGTGAATTTCGGCTACAAAACGCCCTTCTGCCTTTCGTTGCTCTTGCTTGGACGCTTATATCTTGCACATTTTGAGCATTCATAGCTGCCCAGAGGTTCACTGTCGCCAATTGTTGCGCGCGATCCCATCGCTCTTGATTAGGACTGTAAAACTGCCAATCAGCTTTCGTTGAAGCATGCGATCATTTTCATTTGATCGACCCTCGTATATAAATGGCTTCGACTGCTGCTTTGATTCGAGCTGTAATGGATGATCAAAGTTTCATCCATGGTTACGAGTCTACGCCTAAATATTCATTGAATTACAATTAAACATAGCCGAACATTGCATTGAAATGTTTTAACATACATTTTTGGTCCGCATTCAACAATCACGTCAGCCATTACACAAGTTTTTAGTGTGGGATTTCATGCAGGATATTGTGCAGTCGTGAAATTGAAATGCCTGTTTTCTCAGCTATTTCCCACACTTTCGCTCTGCAGTCTTCCTTTCTTTGCAAATCTTCCGTGCTAATCTCAATTAGGCATGCGGGGCTTGTTTCATCTGGAGGAAAGTTCAGTCATTTTTAGAATAATTTATCCTATCCAAAAAGCAAATGATCTTCAATACTGCATTGAGTATTCATGAAATTGAACTTGGTTTTATCTGCATGGCTGATCCACTTCTCTATATAAACCGTGGAACACAGTGATCAATTCATATGGATGTCAAGCATTCACAGAGTGCAACTGCGTAAAATTAAAGTCGGTCGTAAAGACCTATAATACATGTGCAGGTAGAAGCTTGTAGTTAGTTTCAAGAACTTTTGCCAGCAGTTGTGCGTTTGTGTGTTCTTCGGTACTTTCATTGTGTATAAATTATGTCTCAATTTGTCTTCGTTAGTTATGCCACATATAATCAATCAGAGCTCCCGCTCACTTCCGATCAAGTTATATAATCCCCCCCCCCCCCGGAGTTGAACGGATTTCTGCATTGAGACGGCACCTAAAAGCTAAACCGACCCGCGTTCAGTTGGAGCAAGTAACGCTGCCCAGACGCACAGTCTCGAACCGGCACGGAACAGCTTCCAGATCACACTGGTCGGTCGGCCTTATCTATCAAAAACCTACTCAGTTCGTTAACCGAGGTTAACCAGCGAGTGACCAGAGCATTTAGGGATCTCTCCACCCTCCTGCGACAAATAGCGTTTGAGAACTTAATCTCTGCCAACATGTTACACGCCTGGAACACTCTCAAGTCGCACACTGCAGCTTCAGGTAGCCAATTTCCCATGGATGTTTACGCTTCTTACAGAAATTAGGTTCCGAGCACTGGTTTCAAAATCAATCTTTTACCTACGAAGGGCATTCAAAAAGTTTTGTCACCTTAAAGTCCAAGCTAAGGACTGAACTCCAAAACTTATCCTCACAGTACTTCGTCTCCCCCCCCCCCCACACACACAGTTGTAGGCGGTGCAACCACTTGTCAAAAGCACTACGGTACTCGGACTGAGATATTGTCAACAGAGCTGAATTTATTGTTTGAGCAAGGTCCTGACCCATTTAAAATTGTTTCCCAGTAATGCAAAAGTCACCCAAGAAAACGAAGGGGGAAAAAAATCGCATGGTGTAAGGTTTGGGCAGTAAGGTGGATAGTCTAGCAACTGGACTTTGGCGACTTCCAGTTTCCTCAAATTTGCAGCTGTTTTATGAAATGATGCATTGTCGTACAAAAGCCTTGACTTGAAGTTTCTGTCTTTGGGACGCCGCCACCTTAGCTCTTCAAATAAAGAATAGAAAATATAAGTGTCATAGTATGCTCATTTCATTGTAATCCCTTCTTGCATACAGTTAAACACAATTGGTCCTTCATAGTTGAAGAAAGTAGTGAATATCCACTTCCGAGTATGAAAATCTTGGGTTATTCTCATTTACCCACAGGCAGTTCTGAGTTTTATTTGGGGTGGTATAGAAATAAAACCAACTCTCATCACGAGTAAATGTATCTGTCAAGCGTTTAGGACCATTTGGTGGAAACATTCAAAGCAGTTTCCTTGCACATTCCTTTCTCCTCTTCTTCTCATCATTGATCAGGAAATGTGAACCCATTCCCATTAATGCTGCCAACACTGATAATCGCTTCCATACTTAGCATTTCAACATTAATATGTCCATTTTCCTCCACCAATTTCCTCATTCTTTCAATGGTTGTCCTCGATCACAACTTGCAGAGACCGGCCAGAGCAAATGTTCTCTTTCATAGTCTTTTGCCCTTCTTTAAATGTGGAATCCATTTTGCATTGATATCAAATGAACACATTTAATCACCTGAACAGCTACCAAGTTCTCGTGAATTTGTTTCGCTCTTTCACCTAGCTTATAACGATTGAAAATGTAGAATCTAAAGCTTTTCTTTAGAAATATGGGTGATTTTTCACCAACTATTGATATAGGACTGAGCTCTAAGACTGTACGACAGTGACTATGCAATTTAAACGTGCACTTATGCATTTTTGATAGTTTAAGGCTAATTACTGCCAGGTGTATTAGTTTGTCTAACAATGGATAGGCTGATTGCAAAACATTTGGGAAATTTCTCGTATTATGTTCTATACTGAGAACGAAAATAACTATGCCGGCAATTTACCACATACATAAAACGTTCAATACTTAAAGTTATTTCCGATTTTTGTGACCCATATAAGCAAATGGTTCTTTTTTTTGAAGAGAAAAATTAGAAATAATTAAGAGAATAATAACGATACAAGAATTTTAAGAGCAAGAGGGAAAGAACGAAAACAATGAACAACGATGACAAAGAAGTCAAAGAAGATAAGAAGTAATGTCGACAAAAGAAGCAGATAAAGAAAACAACAGGAAAGAAAAGTCAATGATGCTGTTTAGAGCTCCATAATTAAATACATACAAAGGATTGTAACATTAAGAACTATTAAAAGGCAGGCGACAACAGCTTCTCGTAGTTCCCGAGAAATCGTTAAGCTCTGAAGCTTTGCGAAGAGCGCATGCTTTGAAACATTTCTCTGCCTATCGCTTATACGCCTTCAGCTGTCCCACGAAAGCTGTGAACTAAACTTCAGCTGTAAATCTCCGAGAATGTTCACTGCATTTCCCGTTTGTCTCAGTTTGTCAAGCCACGGAACCGCAGTGTTCAACCTGAGAGGTTCCCACCATTCTAAAGAAATGTGATAACATTTCAACGCACTTCCCTGAAGATCTCATAGATTACAGAACATTGAGGAACCAATTTAATTTTTATTGAGCGTTAACGGATGATAAAGAGAAGATTTTTATGCCAGCAAGATCATATTATGGGTATAATCCGCTACCATAAAAAAGGAATGTGGAAAGCTCTTCAGATCTTGAATTCAGTGATTTTTAAAATCGACCTTGTTACTAACTTCTTCTCAAGTTAAATGATTAGAATACCGTGGTAAATAAATTACACCGCAATAATTTCAAAGATTGTAAAGGGGCCTTATAAAATAAAATTGTGTATGGGAAACTATAGGCCGTGCAGAAAAATAATAAAGTTTTATGCATCAGGGCGCTACCCGGAACTTTTCATGCAAATGTACAGGGTGATTGTAAAGTCCTTACCTGTTTTCCGGGGTCGATAGAACAGTAACCATAGCAGACATCAGTAGTTTCCAAGACACCTTGCCACACAAGCCCCAACATATGACGGTCGATATCAGAGAATGCGTGATCCTGACTCCCAGCTGTGCTATATCAGGTGGCAAAGGCGGCACGAACACACGACCTTTGACTCTTTAATAAATAATCACAAGGGGTTAGGTCAGGGACTATGAAGGCCACAGTAGAAGAGAAGAATCATCTCGAGCAGACTCCAATCCAACGACGAGGAATTTCAGCATCGAGATACTCATGGACGTCATGAAGAAAATTTGTTGAAATTCCATCTAGCTGATAAAATGAAGTCGTGGCTGTCTGCATGTAATTTTGGCATTAGTTTGTTTGTATTTTTAAGGACGCTCTTTAACATCACAGGTCATCAGCGTCCCATTCAATTCAGAGCGTGAAACGGCCGACAAATTTTGCTCAGAGGTTTCTTCTTTCAGGCTTGAGGTTCTTTTTCGTGCCGTAAATGTACGACATGGTACCCACGACTTTACTTCTCTTCCGAAGGAAGTCATACTTGGGATTTTTACGCCCGAAAAAAGCCATCGATCCTGATCGGGATTGAACCCGCGACCTTGGGTTTAGAAGGCAAATATGGTAACCATTACACCATCAGGACCGACATATATTAGTCACTTTTGAAGCATGTACACTGGACCGGTAACAGTTTTTTTCCGCAAATGAAAATGGGTCGTACACTTTTGGGAAGAAAGAGCACAAAACACATTGACTTTTGGGGAATCACGGCCGTGATCTAACAATACACCACGTTTTTCCCAAATGTGTACATCGTGACGGTTCATTTTGCCGGACATATGTAACGTGGCCTTGTTATTACTAAAAATCACTTTCTCAGCAAAACCGCCTTCTTAACCGCTCTTGAAAATCAACACAGAAATGAAGACTACGATTGTGATCCTCGGAACTCAGCGCCTGCAACAGCTGTATCTGGGTATGGCTTCACTTTGAGTCGTAAATACGCCAAATAGTTGATTACGGAACCTGCAATTCCTGGCTCTAGGGCTGCTGACAAATGCTCCTCGTACAGGCACAACGGTCTGAACCAACACTCTTGGCCGGGCGGTTTGTTGTCCATCACACAAGCAGAAAACTTTCTGTACCATGTACGTTGTTTTGGCTGCAGATGGTTCTGATGATGTTTCGTGCGAAATCATCGCTGTACCATCACACCGGAATCACATTTAACTCGTTGTAAAACGCGTAAAACTTTATGCGCACCATGTTTTCGCTATGACTTCCTCAAGCGGCTAAAACTACAACTACGCGATGGAGCCTATTACGAATGCAAATTTGGAGGGATACTTTTTTCCATGTAAGCGTTACGTCATATCTGTCATGTTTTCTGTTCTAGCGACACATGAAACCAGGGAAGGTCTTTAGATCGCTTATTTAATAATTTATTCTCTACCTTCAGGTAATGCGTATAAATGTTACGCTTAAAATTCTGCCATTAAATAATGTAAGTTATGGAGAAAAAAGTATAATAAAAATGTGCTCACAATTTCCACTTGCTAATGTACTTAAAATTCTAAGTGATTTTCGTAAGAACCTGGCAAGACATTTTTTAATAACTTGATCTTCTTAAACAAATACAATTTAAATCCACAACATGCAGCACAGCTGAATGCGAACTTGGTGTCAATGCTGAGAATATTAATGAAAAACAACCAAGTTCTTGAAGTAATGTTTTATTTGTGATGTTCATAAAATTCAACGGATCACTAATTTCTGGATGAAACACCATCCATTACTTGTGTAATGGTTATTACAATGCCGCACAGCTCATGACTACTAGCCACGGCCATCAAGAGCAGAAATATGGAAAATCTTTTGATTGGCTATGTATACATAACTATTTCATAAACTATTGTTTTCTGAATTTGCATATAACAAGTGTTATTACCGCCACGGGTGGCCCAGGTCGTTAAGAGCGGATTCGCGAATCCCACAAGGACCGTCCCTTGACTGAGGTTTATTTCAGGTTTTCCTCAATCCTCATAAATGGCAAATGCCGGGGAGTACCCTAAGCTTAGTCCTGGAACGCTTCCTTTCTTAAAAAACCTTTCCCAATATATCAATTCATCTCATGTATCATTTCCCTATATATCATTTCATCTCATGTATCATCAGTGTCCACCGCCTGTGGTGCCTCAATAGTAAAAACGGGCGTTAAACACTATTAAAAGACACAAGTGTTATTTATTTATTTTATTTGCGGACGCTCTTTAACATCCCAGGTCATCAGTATCCCATTCAATTTAGGGTGTGAAACGGCCGATAAACTTTATTCATGCTTTTTTTTTTTTACGTCATGGGACCCACAACTTTACTTCCCTTCCGAAGGAAGCCGTACGTAAAATTTTTACACTTGAATAAATCCATTGACTTTGACCGGAATTGAACCCTGGAACTTGAGTCTACGAGTCAAGTATGACTATCATTAGACCACCAGTTCCTTCCTTTAAAAAATCCTTTCCCAATATATCATTTCATCTCATGTATCACCACTGTATATATTGATGCGGAATACATAAAAATATTGTCTTTTCCAAAATAAGGAAAGAAACTTATAAATATATTATTACATCACATTTTAATACTTATCCGTCATTAACTGTGTTTATTTCATAAAAAGGAACATTTCTTAATTACCAAATTATTATATTATTTATACATTTAAGATAAGTTACTTTTTTACATTTTTATGGATAATAATTTACCCTTTTAATGTGCTGTAAGTTGAAAATGCTTGGAAGATGCAGTTCTATAAGCTGTCTTAATTTTGGACCCTAACACCTCAGACCTCAAAATCAATTGGTGTTTCTTCGAATGGTCACCCAGTATACCTGCTCTTTACAACCATGCAGAAAACGTGCCCGGAGAAACTTGGGGAATTATCACAGGATATAGTAACAATAATTATGTTATACGCAACAATAACAAAGTAGTGGAAAGTAATTTAACTTTAAAATTGCATCCTATGAATAAAGGAACGAAGCGTCTATGTTGAAATGTATCATGAGAGACACCGCAGAAATACGCCCGCCGCTTCTGTGCATTTGAGGAGTGTAGTTGCACTAGGCGGGAACAGCTTGCTAATATCAAAATCGATTGTCGCTAGAACTTCCCATATAATTAATGTATCTGGGTTTGTAGTGGCGTGACACGACCACATAAGTAATACGAACACTTCAAGTATTTACGTGAGGTGAAAGACGCAGGCGCCATTTTTATTTATAAGGGTAGAGTTAAGATATCATGCACGAGGGGAGTAGTTTTAAGCTGAAAAAAATTCGAACTTTGCTATTAAATTTAGTGTCTGACCCTGGCAGCTAGGCAAGTGTTCATTTACAAGGTAGACGCCACACAAACTACACCGGCTGGCGATTCCATACGTAATAGTACGGAAAATTACAGCAGTTTACCTCCCTTTTTAAACGTGGGCATATATACCTTAGCTACTACAACAACAGAGATTAATTTTTTGTGAAATATAATATACCTAGGTATATTTGAATGTTAGATTTCAAGCAAAAGTTCGCCAAAGATATCCTATTTTATAAATTTATATTTTTATAAACGACTCCATAAAATTGAAATTAAACAATAGCTCATTTTAAAGCTGATACATTTCCTAACACAATGATTAAAAACACAGTAATTTAATTAAAAATATGAAGAAAAACAGTTTTATGCACATTTGAACTTTTCCACAAAACAATGAAAAATAAAAATATGGTAAATTTGCCAATTGACATATCTGAGGCTTTCGTGACCGATGTTATATTTATAACAATTAAAATCTTCCGGGTTGTTTTGCCGTGGCCCATCGTTTAATATGCTATAATAGCTTTCGCCAGCTTCTGCGGTTGGCATCAGTGAAAGATGAACAACTGACTGCTGAAAAGTGGAAAAGTGGACAGAAATTCATTCAACTGTTAAATTAGGGCAAATGCTTGGTAACGCAAAAGCCCTAGGCACTCCCTGACACAATAGGAATTTATAAAATACCATGTGAGTGTGACAAAGTGTACATAGGCATGATTGGAAGATCGATTTAAAAGCAACTGGAGGAACATCAGCGAAAACTTCGCCTTAATCAGCCTCAGCTGTAGCATGCCCTAAATAATCCATGGCATACACTTTATGGTATGGTATGGTATGGTATGGTATGGAAGTGGATGGAAAAACACAAGGCTTTTTGAATCTAGCCAGAAGAGAGACATTGGAAATACAACAACGTACAAACAATTTTAACAGTGACGGTGGTTATCACCTAAGTAACAAATGGAAACGAGTGTTTAAAAACAAATAACTACCCTCCTAACCCCTTTCCGACACACGTAATATTCACCGATCTTCAAAAACAAGAGACAGATCAATACTATCATCTTTTCAGCAATCAGTTGTTCATCTTCCACTGATGATGCTAACCGCAGAAATTGGTGAAAGCTATTATAGTATATTAAACCATGGACCACGGTAAAACATCGCGGAAGATTTTATCCGTTTCAACATTGTAAATTATTAACACAAATAAATATTCTCAGACTTATGCTCAAGGTAAACCAGTACATATGAACATTCTTCATATCTATAATTAGAATCTTGCATGCCGATAGAGTTATCATAAGTCAAAATAGTGCAACTGACTTTTAACTTGCCCCCGCTCGATCATAAATAAGCACAACTAGCATATCCAAATAAAATTTATCAATATTATTTTCATGAGAGTTTTTTTGTTTGAGCATCGAAAAATATTCACATATATTTTTCACACACACACACAACACACAGAGGGGGGAGAGGGAGCAATCAACTGATATTTTTGTTAGTGGAAGTTAGTCATATGTGAATTCATTGATTTATATCCATGAAAAAATGTAATATTAAATATGGAACATATTTATAGAATGGGTGCTATCAGCTATAATATCAGCTTTATCTGAAATATATAGTATTAGTATTTTCGGGTTTATGTTCTTCAAAATAGTCGATTTTCACAAATACATGATAAATTGATCATATAAGTACCGATGAAGCGTATATAATATCCGCGCACCTGATTCAAGCTCTCGCAATTATAATGAAAATAAGCATCACAGAACATATTATACATGTCCTGTTATATCCATATAAAGCATTTCCAGGATATGTCCTCACCGCTCCAAGGAAACTTCCGAGCACTACTTTCGTTTACGACGACTTTAGAGCAACGTAATTTTTATGTGAAAATGTAGTATAAGTATGAATCAGCTCATCGTATTCTTGAGGATTTTACTCGGAATTTCCCTGGGCACTTGCCCCTTTCTATAATTGCAATTTACAATATTTTGTTAATAAACGATACCATTGGTTCAATATAAAATAAGAAACGCGCGCATCATACAGTTTTAACAGAAGACTAATTAGACGAAATTAGTGCTAATCTTGAACATCTAACAAAATCACTATCGAAATTAGCACAAGAAGTTGGGGTTTCAGTGTCTTCTGTACATACAGCAACAACACTTTTTAAAAATCAAACCTTACAAGTGTACACGTGTACATTGTCTACACGAGGTGATCCCGTAGCATGTGTGCGTTGCTATGAGTGGTTTGTTTCATCAGTGACTGAAGGGTTAATCGACCCATAACTTGGGTTCTTTTCAGACGAGGCGCGGTTCTACCAAAATGGCTGAACACTCACAACACTCGCTACTGATGTTCTGAAAATACAAATTATATTAAAGAAACCCTTCTTACAATGGTCGAACTAATGAGTTTACCCATACAATGCCTATAGAACTGAGCTATGACGACATTTCCAGCATTAGCAATTAGGTAAGATTTTATACGCAATTTTGTTATGCGAAGAAGAAAAACAGGCACGGCGGGCTGTGGCATGCCCAGCTGCCGAAACGCAAATCCTTACCCTAACGGTAATGACATATTCTGGAAGCCCTGTATATTTAGCAACTTTTTACACACACATTTATATTACAAAATGGAGTCAATTTAAACCTGAAAGCACTGTTGTCCATGAATTTCAAAGGTAATACTGGTATTTGGGTAAATGTTTGTAATTGGATATTATGGAAAGTTAATAACAGTAAATAATGAAACGTGGATTCATTTACGTGATATTGTTTTAAAGCAATATAACAGATACTGGAATAAAATAATCAAGATACATAACGAAAAAAGTTGTAATGATGAAACCATGCTTCTTTTATCAGTCAGTTAATCTATCATTAATGTCCAACAACATCCAATAAAATAAATTTACTCGAATGTCAGGATCACCTATCTGCAATTCGTGAACGACACGGACCTTGGACGCTTTCAGAAGATGAACGGATGCGTGTGTATGGCAATTTTCTAAAAAGATGTCACAAAGGTGTGGATTTAGCGAGACAGCACTTCCATCATCTCCTGTCATTATGCATGTGCTTATTTTCGTATAATTACGAGAACCGAATCAGTTGCGCGGATATTACATACATCCGCTTCCCTGGGAGTTACCGCCTTAACAGCCGACCCGTCAGCTGCAGTGGAACGAGCAACGAAATCACAAAAGACCCCTGTAGAATAGCTCTCATCTCCTCCGGCTGCTATAATACCAGGATGTTTTAAGCCCCTCCTCGTTCGTCCTTGATACAAGTCAGCTAATGCTGTAGTCGACACATTTGGCACAAATTTTCAGGCTGGAAACACAGCAGTTTTATGTCCCTGAAATCCCGGTGTCACCGTCAATTAAGTACACACACATTTAACTCTTCAAAACAAATACGCGATTAGTCAGTAACACCTGATAATGAAATAATACACAAATGTCTGATCAGAAGTAAATTAGGGGAATTTGATAATAGGAGATTTGTTAATAAAAACAGTCACACGGAGCTGCGTAAACTAAGCGAATTCCTCAGCAAGTCGAATTTGTGAAGGGCAATACAAATCGCTAGAACAGAAAAATGTAAGCTGCTAAAGCGAATTTTAAATTTAAATATTAAAATAAACCCTCCTCCTAATGGGAAGATTTCTCTCATTTTCAGAAAATATTTTTCTTATTTTAATTAACTGGTATACCCAAGTTTCACAGCGAAAAAATTACACAGAACGATTCATAATAGTCTTGATTTCATTGGTTTTTAGAAAATATTTTATTTATTTTATTTCAATTTCGTTGGAAAAACAAAAATTTCGGTTGCTAGATATATTCAAAAGTTTTGCTTTAAGAACTCGATGATAGTTTATTAATCAAACCATTATATGCCCATTATTATTGAGAAAAAGGAAAATTGCATCGCTAGAGTGTTAGCGCGCGCGCACACACACACATGTGGTTGCGAGTACTACCAGGCTCTAGGTCCAGGGGTGCAACACAGAGTCTGTGCCACCCGTGGTATTTTGCGTTAGGACGGTACCTTGTAACTCTAAACCGACCCGCCATTCGGCTGCAGACGATTGCGTCGCCCAGGCGCGCCAAGTTCCCTTAGCTACCAGATTCTCACTGGTGGACACACACACACACGGACATATATAACGTGCAATCAGTTTTGTTTTCCCCGGAGTGTTTTGCCTGTGGACAAGCGCGCCTTTCGTTAGTCTTTTAGCCGGCCAGCCGGGTTTCCGTGATTTGCGGGAGGGCAAAACAATACACAAACCAATTTAAGAGACTCATTACTTACCAAATTATCAAATGAGGTGTTGAAATTGCTCGCTTTAATTCTTAACACATTTCTGGCATCTCATAAGGAAATTATTCATCACTCGCTGTAGTTATTTTGAGAAATTCTGTCGGTCCTGGTGGTCTAGTGGTTACCATACATGCCTCATAAATCCAAGATCGCGGGTTCAAACCCGGCCAGGATCAATGGATTTTTTCCAGGCGTAAAAATCTTAAGTATGGCTTCCTTTGAAACGGAAATAAAGCCATGGCTCCTGTGTCGTGCATTTAAGGCACGAAAAAGAACCTCTAGTCTGAAAGAAGCGGCTTCTGAGCAAAATTTATCGGCTGTTTCACCCCTGAATTTAATGGGAAGCTGATGACCTGTAATGTTAAAGAGCGTCCGTAAAAATCAATCAATTTCCTGACGAATGTTATCTTTTAGAGTTCTTACATGGTGTGCTGGTTCGTTTGTACAGGGCATGTTTTAATTTATCCAAGAGATAAATAATCGCAGATTGGGACCGAGGGGGCCACAAATCCCTAACTGTCTTGTAAAAACACATTGTGAATTGCTCGCATGGAATTATTCGCAGTGTGAGCAGTGGCAGAGTCCTGTTGAAAAAATACATATTCGCACTCCCTGTCAGTTAATTCTCTGAAAAAAACGTTAATATGGTACTCACATATGTAACAATCAAAAGTATGCTAAAAAAATTGATCCTATGATTCCTTCACTACTAAATCGTACATAAAGACACGCTGTGCCATTGCAAACAAACGAGGCATAATACACTTTATGTGCAGTGTCGAATTAAGAAACGATCAACACACACCCGGTAACAGCTGCGCTATGACTGCGACAGTCAGCAAGGTCAACAAGTAAGCACGCAGGCTTTCCTACCCCCTGCATGGCATGGTGAACGAGTGGGAGATTGCTCATAGGATAAACTACGCGCCGCGGCGGAAAGCATCACTGTACGCAGTGTATACGCATCGCATTAGGTTAACCCCAGCTATGTTTTAAAAAGCGCTAGTTTTTACAAATATTTTAACACGCAGAAATTCAGCTAACACAAAAATCTGAATTAGCATATTCGTTTTTAAATCATACATAATTTGAAATAATGGTTAAATCCATTTACGTCTTAATTTATATAGTTTATTAAAACATTACATTTTCATTTTAAAGATAAATAATATTTTATAAATTAATTATTCAAAGATAAATTCATCTCTTATGTGTGTTTGGATAGAGGGACGTTATGATTTCATCTATTGAGTATATATAAAAATAAATGCATTGCTTAAGCTAAAACTATGAGTGATTTTATTGTATTATACCAAAATTAAAGTGTATTTTATAAGGAATTTTTGTTGATTAAGATCAATGCAGGATTCAGACTGTGCAAATTCACATGATCAATGGCTAAGGTGATAATTCCATAGGTACAGGTATCAACGCTGATGTTCGAAGTAATGTCTTAGCGCCAATAGACGTACTACACCCATGTCAATGTGGACCTCAATTGTCTTGGTACGGCAGGTGGCTCATCCTTCCTTTGAGATTGCGGCGCTACTCTTCAGGTTAAAAAGAAAGAAATCCTTATTGACAGAATATGCCATTAAGATACACTTTGACGTAAGGTAACACATGCCTGAGGCTATTGGCACTAGATGACAGTATTAATCCGGTGCAATTGCTAACATTCGACACGAGAAATTCGATGTTTACAACAGTAAAACAGCAGTTGCAAGATGGCGGCGCTTCTGAGTGAGTGTACAATGCTCTAGCAGAACTCCATTGGGCAACTTTTGTGAGCAAAAGGTAGGGAATCAAAGAATTGCTTTCCATCTACGGTGAGAATTGTCTATTGCCTCTAACTGTTTACAGAAGTTGTCTAAGACGAACACCGGGTCGATTGGACCACAGATACGAATTTGCAAGAGTTGAGGACTTTGGGGGGGGGGGGGAGTCAAAGTATAGGTATTGCGAGGTCCAGCGTGTAGCAACCTCGTTATTGTAGGAAAGATGTGGGAGCTGAGGCTGATTTGCCTTCAGCGGGTAAAGAGTGTTTTCCTGAGGCCAAACATGGTCTAAGCCCTGATTGGCTCCGGAGGAGGGGAGGTGATAGTTAGGTGGGAGTAAAGTTCTTTAATCATTAATTAATTATTATGGTAGACGCGAACGTCTATTGTAGGTGTTTGAGTGTTGCGGCTGTGTGGCGTTTACTTTTTGTAGTACTTCGAGGCATTGGATGTCCTCGTGGAAGCGGGATAGTTTACTGAAGTTCTGATTGAGTTTATGCTCGACGTCTTGTACTTTGTTTACGAGATGTGCGGTGCCAGGATTGATTTCTAGGGTTTTGTTATGTCTTTGTTTGGCTATTTCGATGTGGTGTTTCAAGTTAAGATGTAATCCATTGGCTACGTTGAGTGTTTTTTTTTGGCATGGGTGGTACTGGTGTTGAGTAATTTTATCACATCAGCAACTAATTGTTCGAGGGAGAGCATTCGGGCAGTGATACCCTGCAGGTGCTCGTCAGCAATTGTGGCGGTGGTCTGAAGAGAACTCTGGATGGAGGAAAATCAGTTGGTCAGGTTGCCAATGACGTCCTCTAGGGCGCACATCCGGCAGTGAGATGTTGACCGCTTCAAGGACAGAGTCGTTGCCAATTTGTTGAGCGGGAGCAGGAGGCGTGTACTGGTGGAGGTGCAGGTGCAGGTGGCCGATGTACTTAATCCGAGCAGAAAAAAATGTAAATCTCTCGAGAAGCAACTAGTGCAGTGAGAAATGGAGTAACCAAAAAAACAAATCAGTCAGAGTGTCTTAAACAGCATACGAACAACTAGCGTAGAACAGCTCACCATGTTAGGAGACCTTTGCCCTTAAGGGACAAAATAGTTTATCTTTATCTTTATCTTTAACTAATGTCGCGATAAGGTATGAGATAAGTTCACGAACGTAGTGAGTGGAAAGCTGAGACCTCGAGTGATATTTATTAGGATTATTTCACGAATAAAATAAGAATTAAATATAATTCCTCTAAACTTGGCTTACAAAATTATAATAAATGTATATTTGTACTTAACCTTTTCAACAATCTTACGACAGAAGAATGTCGATTTCAGCAATACCAATAGAGAAGAGCAAAATACAGGTATAGAATATTTCATGAACAGAATAAGAATATGTTTAAAATCGTACAGAATATTAATACTTGTATAAAAGGTTATACTTACTTATAAATATCTATTCTATTCAGAATTCGCGAGAACTGAAAGGACAAAAGAAGACTATTACAATCGCTACTGTTTGATTTTCTAATATCAACTGAGAGAAAAAAAAATAGTACCTATTTTCCATTGTATTCTGTGGTTTGGAATTCCTAATGATAAGATCGATTTACACATCACCAAAACGCTTTGAAGAACCCTCCATTTTACGTTATGATTGTCGATTGTCCATGCTTTTGTTGCTATCAATATCTCACCATCGCCTCTAGCAAAAGTGTTTAGTGATGAGTGTTCAAGATTTATATAGTGGAGGATCACAAGACAAATGCACGTCACATGATAAAATGGATTTGATCATCTTTTTTTAGATAATTTCACTCTGTAATCCGGCTGTAATTGGCCAACATTTTATTTCGTTTCATTGGTCGATTTAAGATGGCGTCACATGAGTGAAATAGTCATAGTAATTTCGCCCCAGTGGATAAAGTTTCTTCATACAGATTAACACTTGCAGCTTCTTCTCTCAAGGACCTGTTTATGCTCTAGATTTGTTTTCTGTTTCTCCCCATCTCTCTAGTCTCTTCATTATCCTGTACTGCCAGATCTGAACCTCTTCCCCGCATCGCGTATTCCACACCATTATGTATTCCTCCTCTATCCCACTTCACCTCGAATGGTTCATTAATGAGAAAATTCCAGGAACGTGTTATGAAGCTAGGTTCGGTTATTAGAACTGCAGCTTGGGGACGCTCTCTTGCTCCTTAATTCGCTTCTTATCCATTGCACCCGTTACAGCATCTTCACATGCCCTTAATTCTATGTACTTACTTCACAAAGAATTTAGAACAATGTTAAAGCTTTTGTCCACAAAATATATACATTAGAAGTAAAAAAATTAATCAACATTTAATTGCAAGGAACTTACGGTCGGGGAGACTTTCTAAAATATTGCCTCCTAAAATTTAATCGTTTTCATTTCTAGCCAAATGAGATTTTTGAAAGTATAAAACAACGTCCGTACAGGACTCTTATTTTATGCGTGATGTACAAGGGTAGATCCATAAGTTTCCGGCCTCGCTGATAACCCTTATCTGATGTCATACCTTAACTGCTAAGTAAATAATTACAGCTGTAACTTCCACTCCGCTGTGTTCAGTTGTTCCGATATAGTTACATAAAGAAGGCTATGTGTAGAAGATTGTAACATGTTCAAAATGAAGTGTCCAGCTTTCAAACTCCAAACTAACCCTAAAGAGACCAAAGGCATTCGGTTTTCCCAACTGCCCACCGCACTTGCTCGTGAAAGCAGGCGTGACTGCAGCAGCCGTTGCCTTCACGATAAGTAATCCTTATGAAAACTGTTACTGGGCAATACTACAGAGATGTACTGAAAACTCTGCAAGGTCATATCTCACATAACTGTAACTGGGTAATACTACAGAGATGTCCTGAAAACTCTGCAAGGCCATATCACACATAACTGTAACTGGGCAATACTACAGAGATGTCCTGAAAACTCTGCAAGGTCATATCTCACATAACTGTAACTGGGCAATACTACAGAGATGTCCTGAAAACTCTGCAAGGTCATATCTCACATAACTGTAACTGGGCAATACTACAGAGATGTCCTGAAAACTCTGCAAGGCCATATCTCACATAACTGTAACTGGGCAATACTACAGAGATGTCCTGAAAACTCTGCAAGGTCATATCTCACATAACTGTAACTGGGCAATACTACAGAGATGTCCTGAAAACTCTGCAAGGCCATATCACACATAACTGTAACTGGGTAATACTACAGAGATGTCCTGAAAACTCTGCAAGGCCATATCACACATAACTGTAACTGGGTAATACTACAGAGATGTCCTGAAAACTCTACAAGGCCATATCACACATAATCGTAGCTGGGTAATACTACAGAGATGTCCTGAGCACTCTGCAAGGTCATATCTCACATAATCGTAGCTGGGTAATGCTACAGAGATGTCCTGAAAACTCTGCAAGGCCATATCACACATAACTGTAACTGGGTAATACTACAGAGATGTCCTGAAAACTCTACAAGGCCATATCACACATAATCGTAGCTGGGTAATACTACAGAGATGTCCTGAGCACTCTGCAAGGTCATATCTCACATAATCGTAGATGGGTAATACTACAGAGATGTACTGAAAACTCTGCAAGGTCATATCTAACATAACTGTAGCTGAGTAATACTACAGAGATGTCCTGAAAACTCTGCAAGGTCATATCTCACATAATCGTAGCTGGGTAATGCTACAGAGATGTCCTGAAAACTCTGCAAGGCCATATCACACATAACTGTAACTGGGCAATATTACAGAGATGTCCTGAAAACTCTGCAAGGCCATATCTCACATAACTGTAACTGGGCAATATTACAGAGATGTCCTGAAAACTCTGCAAGGCCATATCACACATAACTGTAACTGGGCAATACTACAGAGATGTCCTGAAAACTCTGCAAGGTCATATCTCACATAACTGTAACTGGGCAATACTACAGAGATGTCCTGAAAACTCTGCAAGGTCATATCTCACATAACTGTAACTGGGCAATACTACAGAGATGTCCTGAAAACTCTGCAAGGCCATATCTCACATAACTGTAACTGGGCAATACTACAGAGATGTCCTGAAAACTCTGCAAGGTCATATCTCACATAACTGTAACTGGGCAATACTACAGAGATGTCCTGAAAACTCTGCAAGGCCATATCACACATAACTGTAACTGGGTAATACTACAGAGATGTCCTGAAAACTCTGCAAGGCCATATCACACATAACTGTAACTGGGTAATACTACAGAGATGTCCTGAAAACTCTACAAGGCCATATCACACATAATCGTAGCTGGGTAATACTACAGAGATGTCCTGAGCACTCTGCAAGGTCATATCTCACATAATCGTAGCTGGGTAATGCTACAGAGATGTCCTGAAAACTCTGCAAGGCCATATCACACATAACTGTAACTGGGTAATACTACAGAGATGTCCTGAAAACTCTACAAGGCCATATCACACATAATCGTAGCTGGGTAATACTACAGAGATGTCCTGAGCACTCTGCAAGGTCATATCTCACATAATCGTAGATGGGTAATACTACAGAGATGTACTGAAAACTCTGCAAGGTCATATCTAACATAACTGTAGCTGAGTAATACTACAGAGATGTCTTCAAAGTTTGCAAGATCATATCGCACTCTGTGCAACAACCTGAATTCTGCATCACAATAACGCACAACTGCAAATCGCAAATGTTGTTACTGAATATATTTCAAAAAGTAACATTGAGTGTGTCCCTGGTCTTCTATATAATCCATTTTTACAGATTTAGCCCCATGTGACACTTCCTTTTCCCGGACACAGCATCATCAGAAGCAGTGGTGATTCTGAAGAACCTATCAAAAATGATTCCCAGCATGTCTTTGAATGCTGGCAGAAACACTGGGACAAGTGCATTGCAGCTAACAGGGAGTACTTTGAGGAAGATCATTAAATTATGAGGATGAATGAAGGTATTAAACAGTCGTTCCCGGGATTCCAGCCAGTTCAATTGCCTGATTATGGAGGTAACGTTTGCCTCCGAAAATTTGAACTTCAATAAGCAACTGTCCTTACTGGAATCCAAGAGCAATATCAAATGCACGCCGCCAGGAGAGTTCTTTAGAACAGGTTTATTAATTTGGAACAATGACTTGATGTTTCAAATGAATGCTTAAGACAATTATGACAACGTAAGAAGCAATTACCTTGTTAATTGCATGGCTATGGTCTATGCCCAGAACTTTCCCAACTCCTCTCATAATTTAAAGATCTCGCTTAAAGGAGTACTCATAATTTTAACACTAGTAAGACTTTACTTTCCTACTTCTCTTGAAACAAGTTATGGAATCTGTTTAAAATGTATTTATCATTCCTTTTTGTATGATTCTTCTGGTCCGACAAGAAGTAGAGCGTGAAACAAACTTCTGTGTATATAGAAGGCAATTAGCCGTTGCTAGCGGGGATTTCGTCGCTTGAGTGCTCGGCACAGATATCGCTCTCTCCAAACTAATTGCGTTCTGGAGACATTTCCCTCTTCTCTGTTCTCGCAGTTACTACCAGAAAGATCCAGGGCCGAGTGCCGTAGGCTTCATTCTGCACGTTCTAAGACCTATCAGCCTCAACACCAAGGTCCGCTCTGTCATAAACATCGCCACCCCATCTGTAGTGACCTAGCCAATTTTCTGGCAAGCCATTTCCATTTAGGATGTGAACAAACTGGTTCAGAGTATGCCAAGAAGAACAGAAGGCAGACGGCACGGATAATGTGCATTTTTTCTTTCTTCTTTGTAGATAATTTTTCTTAAGTAATTTAAAGGTGCTTTCAAAATTATGCTTGTTGTCATTAGACAATTATCATGGCAACAAACATTCCTTAACCCCAATTAAACAAACAATCAGCGCTCGTGGTATTATTGAAGATAATCACATTATTATTACTTGGTTTTGTGGTTGGTGCATAAAAGATGAGGTTGGATAGTAAAAGTTCTTGCCTGATTAACTTTTGGAGATAAATGGGATGTAGTAGGTATATCTTTATTGTTATAAATTCTACCGAGGGTGCCAAAAATGTATACACCCTTTCACAGTAGATATCTATTTAATATATTTCAAAGTTGGAACGAAAACAACATAATGTGTAGTATGATGTTCTGTAAACAGATGTGACTCACATACATTATGATAGCATTGCTACGTGACAGCTAAATCAACAATGAACAAATGAAACCAAGAGTATCGTATGATGTTCTGTAAATAGATGTGACTCATATACATTATGATAGCGTTGCTACAACAAAATAGAGTCAAGATTATCGTTTGAACAGCAGAAATCAATTTTGAAGTGGTATTGGAAAACCGAGAATGTTGTTGAAGTGCAAAAGCAATGGTGACGTGTGAACAGAACCGCCAACGGGAGTAACAATTACACGCATTCAAGACAAATTTGAGACTCGTGGTAGCGTGTGCGATGTTCACAAGGGCAGATCTGAGAGACCTCGCACAGCAACAAGCCCAGCGCACTGGATCTAAGCTCCGTTGGACTTCTACCTATGGAGAACTCTTAAGAATGTTGTACACCGTAGAAAATCAGCTACACTGGCAGCACTTCGGGAAGAAATTGAAACGACATGTGCTGCAATCGCTGAGGACACTTTCGCAAACGTTGCTCAATCAGTAGTTCAACGTACTCAGAAGTGTATCGACGCCGATGGTGGGCATTTTGAGCAACTGTTGAAACTGTAAAAGTCTACGATGATTAGTGCTCATCATTTTCTGTTTGTGTGAATTGTTTTGTTATGTTAATACAGTTTTTTCTTTACTTGAAGTGTGTGTACATTTTTAGGTACCCTTGGTATTTACACATTACAAATATATTTTATGCTTGGGTCGTAGACAATACATGCTTAAGTTTGATACACGACTATAAAAAGGAATAAATAATAATAAAAACAATATTAATAAATAAATATATTTTTCATTATACTCCCGATTAATTTAAACAATTCTCCTATAAATAAATTAACATTTCAATCCTTCCGTAGCACCATTACCGTTTCTATTCGCGCTTTGAACATGATTTTTGTCATTACTTGTCTAGCTAGCTCTCTGCTTGATAAAATCATCACGTTTAATTACAATCACGTATTTAAGCAGCGTATATTTTTATTACCAACATCATAATTCCTATTACAAGTAATCAGGAGTTTTATCTGCAGAGTGTTTCAATAAACACAGTTTTCATAAGGACATTTTATTTATATATCGGATTATCCAATTATCTTGCAACCGACGCGCCTGCATAAGCCGATATGCATTTACCACGGCTAGCCATGATACACTCGAATCGATGCAACACAGAAATCTGCGGTATAAATAATAAAGTGGACGCTCTAATATTTCACGCTCTCGAAAACTATTAAACCATCCATTTCACTCAAGGATATGCTGAAATTTCCTGTATTTTATTTTCCACAAATTCCATCTTAAGCACTTTCCATTTCGCAAAATGTATTAACTAATTTATAAACCGCATTACAGCTTGAAACTGAATCACTTAGGAATTTATCTTCAAATAATTACCTGTATGATAAAAATTATAAATGATTATTGTAGAAGAAAATAATCAAGAATAGCATTTACCATTTATTGTTCTTAACAAGCTCTACGCTAGAATTAGATATGTTTTGTTCGTTTCACTTTTCAAACAACTCTGAATAGCGCAAGACTAGAGGCCAACGTAGCAGTTCGATAAACCCCACATGATCGCAAGTAACTCGGGTGGCCTTGAGCGAAGGTGCACTCCTCCTTCAATGATATATACCGAATTTATACAGGATATCTCAGCTAACTCTGCGACCTCAAATATTTTGGAAATGAGGCAAGATGGGAAAGTTCAGGATTGTAAGGGGCTAACACGGTGGAAGGGTATGCACAATACAGAAAATTAAAAAATATTGTTTTCAACTCAAAGTTACATTTTTTTAAATAAAAAATGTATGTTTTTTCTAGTGAATGGAAAACAGAGGTGAAATTAGTGATAATAAAAATGGTTTCGCTGTTCTAAATTGATACTTTTTTTAAATAGGCAAACTTTTAAAGAGTAACAATGAATACACTGTTTCTGACGTTATGCAAAGATTGTAGTCTGTTCACAGAGGATCGTAATGTGTTTGTACTAAAAGCATGCAATAGTAGTAGTAGCAGTAGTTTTTTTTATTGATTTATTTATGGACGTTCTTTAACATCTCAGGTCATCAGCGTCCTATTCAACTCAGGGCGTGAAACAGCCGACAACTTTTTCTCAGAGGCCTCTCTTTCAGGCTTGAGGTTCTTTTTCGTGCCGTAAATGTACGACATGGGACCCACGGGCTTTACTTCCCTTCCGAAGGAAGCCATACTTAGGATTTTTACGCTCGAAAAAAATCCATCGGTCCTGTCCGAGTTCGAACCCGCGATCTTGGGTTTAGAAGGCAAGTATGGTAACCACTACACCACCAGGACCGACCAGCAGTAGTAATAGTAGTAGTCGTAGTAGTAATATTTATTTCTCATACATCACACACAGACTTTTTTTAACAAAATAAACACAAATAAAAACATTATTTTGATATATAACATTTAAAAACAAGCAAACAAAAGTTATTCCAATTTGATTGACTCAGCCCCCCAGTCCCCGGTTTATCAGCATCTACCTACTGGAACATCCAAGGGACCGGGCCTCTATTCAACCAAAAACAAAACACAGCATTAAAAGTAATTTCTACATTCAATACAATATTAAATTATATTTCCTACAATACTAAACCTTCCTTCTTTTTAATTAAAAAAAGCATGCAGTAAACAAATCATTATCAGCCTGTTCAATGTATTGGTGTCTCCTGATCTGGTCGGCTGTCAGTGTCAAACAGGGAAACTACGTACAAACGCATTTTACGATTTCTGTTCTCAGCTAATACGTACTTTCCGTACCGATATTTGAAAGCAGTTGGAAAGTAATGATGAATTTCTTATGTGATATTTTGTTTACGGATGAATTTTCGTTCACATATCATAATTCTGTGAATTTGAGCAACATGCACTGCTGGTCCGTGCAAAATTTCCACTGGCTTCGCTAGGTTACTCATCAACAACAGCAGAGTGTCAATGTTTGGTGCTGTATTACTGGCAGCCGCGTTGTAGGTCCCTATTTTTATCAGGAAACATTAAATGGACAGCGATAAGTGCCATCTCTGCAGGACAATCTACCCCTTCTCAAGGGATTGGAAACGCGCCTTTCAATGCGGTTCCAGCATGGAGGATTCCCCGCACACTTCGCTCATGTTCCCACATAGGATGTGCATGGAAAGTTTACAAATCGGTGGATAGGACGTGATGGTCCTGTGAGATGGCCAGCTCGGTCCCTGACTTGACGCCATTAGACTACTGGGGCGCAGAGAAAAATAGAATGTATCAGGAACTCCTAACGACACTAGAGAATATGAATCAGCGTATTACAAAAGCTGTAGAAACACTGCAATATGTGTATCATGGTCACTTTGAACATGTGTTGAAGTGACACAGTTTCATCAGATAAGATGTGAGTGCTTTTTCTGTGCTGGATATAATTTACAAACAAGAACTTTCTTTGAACTGTAGGCAACTAGTCAATCTATTTAGGAAAATAAATTAATTCTATTATCACTAATTGTACCTCTAGTTTTCAATTCGCTAGAGAAAACATCCATATTCCATTTAATAAAATGTAACTTTGCAGTTGAAAGTTTATTTTTAGTTTATTTTTTTTTTAAATTTTAATTTCCTGGGTTGTGCTTACCCTCCCATTGTGAATCTCTGGTATGCATACATTCCTGCGCAACTAAAGTTTTCACGTCTTGTTTTATTTGGAAAATATTTCAGGTCGCAGAGTTAGGTGAGGCACCAGGTATGTTTTTCTTAACTGGTAGTAAAGACTAACGGTTTCTGCACTGACATTGAACTGCATGCTACATTCTCACAAACCTGGCTGTTGTTCGCCCCAACAAGAGGATTTCTCTTTTCATTGTTTTGTCTTCTGTCCTTACACCTCCACTAGCGGCAGCCGTCATTTCCTACCAAGACCGTCCTCCCTGACTGAGGTTTTTTTCCAGGTTATCCTCAGTCCTCACAAATAGCAAATGCCGAAGAGGTACGCTAAACTTAGGTCTGGACATTTCCTTCTTTAAAAAAAAAAAAATATATATATATATATATATAATAAATCCTTTCCTAATGTACCATTTTCATTTCTGAACCATCAGAGCCTTGTGGTCTTCAGTAGTAAAAACGAGCGTTATCATTAACCCAATTCCTATCCCTGGCTTAACCTCAAGGGTTTCACTGCTTTCCTGGTACTTCGTTTACCTATCATCTTTGCACCATCCGTTCATTCCCAGCACCAACACCAAAGATCTGGCATATTTTCCACCACTGCAGTTGCATTGTTTCCCAGTTTAATACGCTTGTATAATCCTTTCCTAGGTGCATGTTTGACTATGTTTCTCAGACACTGGCTAAAAATAGAAATCATCTTAAAAACCTCACTCTAGACTACAATTCATTCCATCTTAACTTTGTGTTTTGAGCATTTAATTGCTGCCAAAACTTGAAATTTGTGCATAGCGCAAAAAACCAATTTTTTCCAGCTGTATTTAATAATTCTATTATGAAGAAAGAACTTCTTTTAATATATATAAAGATTATTGCACTCGAGCGCCTTTCAGCCAATGTACAATCCCATTGATACCTTATCCCCTAACAGAATGGAACTTAATCGATAGTTTTAAAGTATAATGCTCAAAAACTAATAACTGATACTTTTTTTTTTCCTACATTCATTTTTATTGCTATAATTTCTCTATCGATCCGCCTTAAATTACATGATTAAATGAATTAATAAATAAAAGAGTAAACTTGTATTTAACTTTAAATTTACTGCTACAGTAAATAAATTTGCTAGGACTGTTTTATAATCTCAACTTATTTTTTTCATTTATAGATATCTCCGTAGTCCTTTTCAAAACAAAAAAATTATACATTCTATCACCTTTGTTTTGATTCCATTCTCTCACTACCTCCGAAAAGAATTTCTCATCACAACATAAAATATGACTCAATTGATACAAAAATAGTAGTAAAACATTAATTGTTAGAATAGTGTGGTTGTATTATAAAAGGTAATAAAATTAGTGCATGTTTTCAGAAAGATCAAAAAATTAAGCCAAATCACTTTATTGATTACAGTAACAGTACAAAAAAATGCCATCCTTCTCGCATTGAAATCATCTTACCGAATCCCCGTCTTATAATATTTCTGAGGTAATTTAAGCTCAATTAAATTAACGAAAAATTAATAGCATTCATCCTGCATTACGCACGCTTATATAATATTAATGGTTTGAAATTATGAACAAGTCCTGGAAACGAAAAACTAACGTGAAAAATATATATCTGAGCACAAAATACAAATGTCATAAGAAGAATATCCGCCACGAGTGGCCGAGATCGTTAAAGCGCGGAACAGGAGGTCTAAGGTTCGAATCCCGCCAGGACCGTCCTCCCTGACTGAGGTTTTTTCCAGGGTTTCCTCAGTACTCATAAATAACAAATGCCGGTGAGGTACCCCAAACTTAAGCCTGGTATGCTTCCTTCCTTAAAACAATACTCCTTTCCCAATTTATCATTTCATCTCATATATCATTAGTGTCCATCGTCTGTGGTGCCCCAGTAGTAAAAACGGGCGTTAAACACTATTAAAAAATTAAGAAGATCAGTGTATATGTTTTCCACTCCTTTTGATACATCATAGGCTGCTTAGGGGATTAAATAACTGACATCAGGGGAGGGTCAATGTTAAATATCCACATGCTCTAAAGAACAACTCTGCAACTTTAAGTAGAACTTTAGAGGATTTTACAACGAAATATGCATCATATTTCATAGGAATTTTATACTCTAGTTTACTAACTATTCTCACATGTACTGTGTTTACTTAGGATAGAAAAGTTATTTGAGAAATGGGTGCACTGAGTACAATCCAGCTAGCAGTTATTCGTCGCCAACTAGAGAGGGTGAGTGGTCATGCACGGTAGCATAAGTAATTTTTTGCTTCCCTCGTGGGAGAGGGTAAAACCGTCCCCTGTACGGTGCAAGAAGCAGGTTTTAACGTGTAGAGCCCTAGGAAATAAAAGACAGCGATAACTTATCTGTCACATTACAAGAGAAAAATAGAAGCAGGGCTTTGAATATTTTACTGCCTTCCAGCGGCACCGCGTGGGAGCCGCAGAAAATCGACGCAACTGTGGTAGGTATCGTCACGAGTTTATTAGTTGAAGGGGCAACATGTATTAGAGTAGAAGTGTTGACGTTACGTGCCTAGTTCTTAGATTTCTTGAGACATCATACAGGTCAATGAACCGGAAATTATATTGTCTACATTTTTTCACCATTATTTTATAAATTACAACTGAAAGCAGCAGTCTTGCAATATCACATAAATTAATAGAATAAATTTACGAAATTATTCAAGCAATGCAAATTATTTAGTGTTAATATTAATAACGCAATGGGTAAAATTAATTCCTGACACTTTATGAACAATATACGGATCTGAAACAAGTGCACAAATCTTCATGGATTCCTGACATCCCCTCATTATTTCTGTCTTCATAGGTGACTCATCCTTTCCAATCATTCAAGTGTAGATTTCGACCTTACTATTCAAGGATTCGTTCACATATCCCTCTGCAACCGCCAATGATCTCCAGCCATTATGCTTCTTTAATGTCAGTTATCTCCTCCAGCATCCAGATAATGTAGCTGAAATCCTCAAGTAACAAGGTTTAGTACAACTAGAGGAGTTGTCTAGTTTCAAAACTTCTGCAACTTTCTTTCCAAACAATCCTATTGTATAAATTCCAATGGTTGCATTGTACACTTCCCACTTCTGTAATTCACAAATGAACGATTGTGTCCAACATGTTTCGGAAGTAGACAGACAAACCGTTTGTATCTGCTCACCTATTTTTTCCTTTCCATCCACAATAGTACATCTCACCTGGCGTGTTTTTCTTTTAGAAACTGTTACAATAAATATATTTTCTTTATCTTCTATATCGTCAAGTTTCATTTTCACAAGTTCATCTCTGTGACAAGCTCCAGCGACCCCCATTATTACACCAACCTTTATATCTAAATATTCTGCTTTCTTACTATAACTAAATATGTTATTATTATTATTATTATTATTATTATTATAATTATAATTATTATTCCATGAAATGTCGGTCCTGGTGGTGTAGTGGTAATCATACTTGCCTTCTAAACCCAAGATCACAGGTTCAAACCCGGCTAGGATCGATGGATTTTTTCGGGCGTAAAAATCCTAAGTATGGTTTCCTTCGGAAGGGAAGTAAAGCCCTGGGTCCCGTGCCGTACATTTGCCTGAAAGCCTCAAGCCTCAAGCCTGAAAGAAGAGGCCTCTGAGAAAAATTTGTTGGCCGTTTCACGCCCTGAATTGAATGGGACGCTGATGACCTGAGATGTTAAAGAGCATCCGTAAATAAATAAAATCAACAACATTCCATGAAATATAACTTAATATTTTTGTTTGGTGGAAGCCTGGTCTCCTGGATATTCCAGTAGGTAGCTGCTGATGCACCAGGGATTGGAGGGCCGATCCAATCAAACTGAAGTAAATTTGATTGGAAACTGTGTCTTTTGGAATTGCCGAAGGCACTGTTCCTAATTGCTATATTTAAAATTAATGTTTTGTTTACTTATGTTTATTTTATTATAAAATGTATGTTGATGCATGAGAAATAAATAGAATCCATTTAAAATAAGTAAATACTCTGCATCAGAATCCTCCACCAAATTTACTTACGTCCTCTCTTGTGAAAACACTGAACGCTTTTGCTATGTATTCAACACAATTTCTTTTCAAGAAGGTGATCAAACTTCTAAACTTCAGTATATCAGAACCATGAATCAGATATAACAAGGACTTTAACATGGAATAAATAGACCATAATGTTCAAGATTTCATTACCTTCGATTTCTCCAGAAAATACGCCAACTTAAAACATTCTGACTAACTGTCCTGACATTTTTCTTTTTGCACCAAGCTGTAAATAAATCACGTTTTCGTTCATACAGTTTTTTATATTTCTCAGGCAGCAAATTATTCCTCATATAGTCACCACTTCAACCAACTCCTTCAAAATCTTTATCACTTTCGTAAAATCCCATTATAACTTTCAATTAACCTTCAAAACATCGAGCTACTAAACGTTTCAATAAAATCAACAATAACTAACAAAACACTAACGCATACATATATAAACATATGAACAACTGTTAAATGATTCAATATTTCTATTTATCGTAATTTTTAACTTTCCTAATTAAAATAAATTGTAATAAATTAAAAATAAGTTGAATTTGATACGGTTATATAAAAATAGTATGTCACATACTTGTTGAAATGCTCATTGCGATCCTTTCAATATTTATGTTACAATATAGCACAAAACGCTATGCTTTGAGTGTTTGTTTAATGGAAGGACTACGTCAGAATGTGATATATTCGTTCTGATAACTGACCGTTCGTAAATTGTTTTAGATATCACGCACAATACGACTAGAAGTGGACATACTGTATTTACCATCGTTTAAATTATCTAATTCAAATAGTGACTTTAAAGAAATAAAATATAAATAAGCGCATAATGATGTAAATCAAACACCTGTTGCATTGAATAAATAAATAAACAGACAGGATGAGCGACGGATATTGTGGCATGTACATTGTATAGATTATTGGGGCGGGAGGTCGTTGGTTATTTTAAAACAACGGTTGGCAGCACCAGAGGAAACAATTAGTAATTTATATAAGGAAAACCATTCCTTCCATCGAAACCGGTTTTTGGTAGCTAATTCGCCCATCATTGCTAAGCTTTGGACTTTGGAGTGTGTGCTTGCCTTAGTGGTTGAGTGAACAACGCTAGGCGAACGGTCAGTGCTGATATTCGAATTCGCTTCCATTGTGAAATTTCGCTTACACAATAGCTGCGGACCTGTATCCTCATTGATGATTGATAGTATCCCCTTATAAGAAAAACGTGGAGCCCGTTGCAATAAAATGTTTGTTGGGGACAGGCCATCAAACAGGCAGGACGATCATGTCACATTTTCCCTCGAGCTTGAAAATATGTAAGACAGTTTAATTATCTGCTATGACAGACGAGATTGTGTCAAAAACTCACAATGTCGTATTTGATGATCGCCGATTGAAGGCACACGAGTTTAACTGGCATTGCAAAGACTTCGATAGGGCCGTGTCCACTACATTTTACTTGAAGTTTTGGGTATGAGAAAAATTTTCGCTCAATGGATGCCGCTTTTGTTAACAATGAACCAAGCTTTAGAATAAACATTTTGCCACAGTGTTTAGACTTGTTTAAAAGCAATCAAAGCAAGCAAAGCAGTGAGTTTCTCAGACATTTCATAACAGTAGAGAAACATGCATGCGTCACTACACGCCACAGATGAAGGGACAGTCCAAGCGGTGGGTGGGAACAGGTGAAAGTGCACCAAAGAAAGCAAAAAACGGTTCCATCTGCAGGAAAAGTTATGGCTACGGTTTTCTGGGATTCTCATGGCGTGGTGCACGTAGAGAAGGGTAGAGCCATCATTGAAGAGTATTACGCTTCACTATTGGACCAATTGAAGGATGCTATTCTGGTTAAACATCCACACCTTGCGAAAAATCACGATAATGCACCTTCACACACTACTAGGATTATTAATACAAATTATTAATACAAAACTTCATGACTTCGCTTTCATGTGCTTCCATATTCGCCGGATTTGGCTCCAAGCAATTACTTTTTTTTTTTTTTTTTTCAAACCTAAAGAAATAACTAAATGGACGAATATACATCAAATGACGAGGTAGATACTGAGACAAACGCTTATTTTTCACAATAGTACAAATCTTATTTTACTGGGGATATTAAAAAGTCATCTGAGGGGGTATCTTAAAATACGCTAGAGACCCTTCTATGTCATAGTAGTCATCGCTCAAGGATCCTAGCTGCCCGACGCCTCTCACGTCATCCTGAGGTACCCCAATGGATACCAAAGTATCCTCACCCCAATAAAATCCAATCACTTCAACATTTGTGATTCATTGTAACCGTCCTTGTCTTGATAACTAGTATACAGTGAAATTGTAGTGAGTATGGTATTTCAGTATTTTCAAAATAGATAATATAAACATATTTTCTATTTGAAAAATATTTTAGTAATAAATTCACCATGTTAACAAATACAATGTTTACGCTATTGGGCTTATGAAAACCTCCAAATTATAAGTGAACTTATTCAGCATCGTAGATCGTCAAAGGTTTGGTGTGCCATTCTTAGCGACTATCCTATGCTCTTATTTTCCTGAAGGCATGGTTTCTTTGTCAGTGTACGAGCAGAAATGTGGTTCTTGCAAGATAGTGCACAGCCACATTTTGCATAACACACACTTGAATTACTGAACAAGTACCGAAATAAACGGATTGGGCGTCCTGGAAGGCATACTTGGGATTTTTATGTCCGAAACAAGACGATGAAGATGATTGTGGAGAGCTAGAGGGATACTTAAACCTAACCAGGCCATTGGTGCTATGGTTATCTTCCTAGCCAAGAAAAAGCCACCAAGTCATATCCGGTAATCGTTCTGGAGATGAGCAGTAGCTAGGAACGCTGACCACTGGATTATGGTACTCATGCATGACATTCCACCGTATTTCTGTTGATTTATTTTATTTATGGACGCTCTATAACATCTCAGGTCATCAGTGTCCCATTCAATTCAGAGAGTGAAACGGCCGACAAATTTTGCTCAGAGGCCCCTCCTTTCAGAATTGAGGCTCTTTTACGTGCTGTAAATCTACGACACGGAACCCATGGCTTCACTTCCTCCCGAAGAAAGCCATGCTTAGGATTTTATGGCTGAAAAATATACAACAACCCTGGCCGGATTTGAACCAGCGATCTTGGGTTTAGAATCCAAGTATGGTTACCACTAGACCATCAACAACACATGCGAGGTAGAGTATCCTACTTACCAGAAACAACCATTTTGTGTTCCTAATTAAGTTGCACAGGAAGGACACAACGGTTGTATATAACGGTTTTCAGGCTATACGAATTCAAAGGATTTGTTTATCATTCTGATAATTCAAATGACGACCTACTATTACCTAGATCTGGGGAGCGAGAGGGCGTTACACCAACACTAATCACTATATTTGCAATCATTTCCCCAATTTTACCCATGGATTCCTCTGCTGTATGAGAGGTGGCGGAATCTTGTTGAAACTGCATATATAATTTCTCTTCTCTTCTTCCGGCAGTTGATTAAAAAAATGGAACCAGACTGTAATTTCGGCATCTCTCTCCAGTTACTATCTGATCGTAAAAACTCTAGCCGATTATGCGTTTTACGCTAATCACACACCAAACTCCAATTTTCCTATCATAAATAGGGGCTTCTTTGGATTTTCAGAACATCATTAACGAGCGTTATGAGTGTGTTCACACAGCAATTTTGGTGGAACCGTGTCTCGTTTGAAAAGAACACAAACTGTGGTTCAACTAACCATACAGTGACTGATGAAAGAAACCAATGTCTATAATGCACATGTGCTACGGGATCACCTCATCATAGACAATAGACACTTGTTAAGTTTGAGTTTTAACAATTTTGTTGCTGCACCTGGAGAACACACTGAAAGCCCAATTTGTGCTAATTGCGATAGTGATTTTGTTGGTGAACATTCATGACTTGCACCTGTTTAGTTTAATTTATCTTCTTTCTAAATTGTATGTCTTTGCACGTGTTTCTTGTTTTGTGCTGAACCACCAGTAGTATCAAATTTATTCATAACATCGTGAATTGCAGTTTTGGAAAGAGGCAATTATCCAGAAAAATTCCGAATAAATTCCTCGTAAACGATACGAGCTGATTTGTATTTTTAATAACATTTACACACAAAAATGGACTGCCATCTTCACGAACGAATATAGACTGGTGACTGCTCGGAAGTTGAAGGAATAGTGTAGTAGTGGTGTATTTATTTACAAAATATATTTATTACAAATTCAGCTCATCCATGTTTCACGGGTCTTGGGAACGTATGTGCTTTACAAATACACTAGGAAATATATGTAATTACACAAACCAATATTTAACTAAAGAGACAAACAGTATATATAATAATGAAATAAATAAATATAAAATATGTGACAAGTAGGTAAGCAGGCGGACGTGTGTGGGGAGGAAGCAGGCTTTGGCCGAGACGCAAAACTCCACGCAAGCGGTTGGAGCATATTCTGGAACCCCGGTACTTCTAGTAATTTAAGGGGTGCTCAAGGCTTACAGAGCTTGCGCTAGAGCATTTGAAGAGGTTGAAACTCCCCCTTATGAGAGTATTAAGTAATTTAAGCACAGGAAACTTCAAATGCCCCATTTGACCAAAACTGTTGAGATTGGAGTATAACTTCCTACCTTATTATGCTCCTATACCACATTTAATACAGGCTACGTTTACTATGGAAAATCTAAATTAGATGAAGATTCCGGAAATAGATTCAATTTATCTGAACTTGTTGAACGATAAATACTGATGATAGTTTTCCAGAAGCAATAAATATAACCTCAATATCTGTATTTCGAAAACCGCAGCCAGTGCCGTCACCGTTTTTGTCGCATAGATACAGGCAAACGGTCGGCTTGCTACAAAAAAGGGGGGAGGGGTGGTATTACTAGGTCAATGAGGGCAGAATGTCAGGAGTTAATGTGGGCATCTGTTGTTACTATGTACCTATGATATGCCACATACGTTCCATAAACTGCGCCTAACACGATCTCTCTCATTAGGAAGCCGCTGTGTATTCGGCACACAATTAACTACAATATAGCTGGTCGATACAAACAGAATATTGAGTTCTGTCACGCTTCCCTGCAGCAAATTACGGCACACTCTTCGCTTGGAGTACAAACGTATTGCTCATATCAAAGTCACTGTATGAAAGTCTTTGTAACGAGCATAAAAATGAATGAGAAGAGATTATCCAACATTCAGCAGCAGGATTTATTTTTTTCAAAGCCACATTTTATGACAAAGTGGTCATTTTTGAGCATCCGCCCTCTTCCTGAATGAATTTTTAAAACCAGCATCAGGGACTCTCCATTGCTTCCTCTATACCAATTAAGTCTGTAGTGAGGTTGATATATTTATTAATAATCAAAGAATTTATATTGACGTGGAACTCAAGTCCTCTTTTGTCTTTCGAGGCAAAATGTTCAACATTTGCCAAACCTCTGAGAACAAACTCTTATGTTCAAACTCGAAATGTTTAAAGTTTGAACTCTCTAAATTGTCTGATAGGTTTATTAAAATTTAAAAAAAAAAAAAAAAAAAAAACACGGAATAACAGCCCGGAAATTTTTAATTTTAACACTGGCCGTGAAAGTTTAAGATGCGCTATGTCTGATAGGTTACTACAAAAAAATTAAACTTTAAGGTCTACTGGAAACTTCAGTGGCTCAATATTTTAATATGTAAAATCATTTTAAATATTTTTTAAATTTCTGTAATTGCTTGATGGGGTCTAAATACTTAATTGAAAAGAGGCTTTTTAAAAAATATCCATGGAAAGTTTGGTCTAAATTCTGTAAATCGAAGGAATATGTTTACACAGGGTGGGCTCCATTTGGATAGCGAAACAAGAGAATAGGAATGTATGGAGGAAGGTTAAGAACCTCTTGAGGGATGTGCGTAGGCAGAGACAATTGGGCATTGTTGGAGTTGATTTCGCTGGAAGTACAATTGCGGCTAAAAATAAATATTGGGGGATGAAGCAGAACATCACGACAGGGACGAAATTCACTGTACACAGGGGCTTGGAGAATTAACAAAATAGGATTGAGAAGTTGTCCCATCTGTGGTGAGGAATTCGTGGATGCATATACTGGCCTAATGTAAAGATACGGAAGAATGGAAAGAAAAGTATCTGCCGGATGGAATAGAGGAGATAGCTATGTTGAGCTCTGCTAATTTTCAGCACAGATTATAAGCGGATCCTGTTTTGCAAAATTATACGCATGTATATAAATTTGCAAGTCGTTTTATAGACAATATCTGGGGTCTCTAGCGAGAGGATCGTTCTGTATTTTAAGTTGTCCATTATTTTTAAATTGTTCTGTACTAACTTGACAGCATTATGAAACACCTCAAATCCTTCAGGTAACTCACCTGATCATTTACGTAATTTTAAACGGAAGAAAACCACACCGAATTTATGGGTCTCCACGTATACTTTTCTTTTCATGCAGTTCTGAGCGTCCTATTTCAGCTACCTTAGGAATAATAATAAATATATGGATCATGGATTACAATAAATTTTATTTATTATGGATTATTGATGTAATATTGCTTTTGAAGGGGGATTTAATTGTAATTTTTTAAAGATTATTAAAATGATTTAAAGTTCTATAATATGTACACATTAAAATTATTAAAATGAGAAGAACGGTATTTACAGATATTTCAGCGGAAACAACTTATATATTATTTACAATTATTCTAGTTATTGCGTTCTAATCAGAAAATAAATTGCTTCTAACTTCGCGCATTTGGCTAGGAAAATGTATATATTCAACCCATTAGGTGATCTACAAAAAGACCCAAGCATGCCAATGTACCTCTAATTGCGTTACTTATTACTAGAAAGAGCGTTTTTCTCAGGTGTTCCCATTGGGTAAATTCGACCAGAATATGCACTCATTCCTCATTCGGTCCACAAAAAATGGGAAGAGCATCCTACCAAAACTATCCGTTATTTTGTTAGCCCTCCAACCTCCCAGTGTAAACCAGGCCATTCCTGATCTTACCTTTCTTCCTCGATGAGTATTATAGGTACCTGTTTAAAACAAATACATATCACTGCATTCGATAGGCTCAATGAGACTATTGAAATATATACACACAGCGATTGAGATATAATTATGGCAGCCTGTTTGAAAACTTAAGTACAAATGAATACATATAATATTCTTATATGCGATAGGATATATTATTATTTCATTTTAATATAAACGATATATTAAAATGAAATAACATGTGAGAACAGCTGCAGAATGGGGTAAAATAGCACACACTCTGTAGAAACAGGGAAAATGTGCGCAGTGACGATAAGAGTTGAAAGCGCCAGACAGATTGGCGGTAATTTACGTGCCGTTAACTATTGTAACAATAGGAATAAGAACATTCTTCATTCTTTGTTTCTCTAAAAAAGCTAACATAACTCAACTTGAATAAGCTGCTTACTGTAATCTTTTGTATTGTTGTATAATATTTTGTATTGCAATGTAACATTTTACATTGTAATTAATTTTTTTTGTTGAAATATTTTGTAAAGCATCTTTTATAGTGAAATATTTTTGTGATGCAATCCTTTGCATTGTAATGTAATATTTTGTATTATGATGTAGTCTTTTGTAATACAATATTTTGTGTTGTAATAAAACATTTTGTATTGTAAAGTATTATTTTCTACTGTACTGCAATATTTTGTACTGTAGTGTAAAACTTTGTATTATATGTAATATTTTGTATTCAAATGTAATAATTTATAATGTAATATGTTATTTTGTATTGTAATATATTTTGAACTGTGCTGCAACATTTTGTAATCTAATATTTTGTTACACAGTAAAATATTTTGTGTTATATAGTCATATTTGATACTGTTATGTAATATTATGTATTGTAATGATATTTTGTATTGTAATATATTTTTAACTTTGGTGTAATGTGTTATAATGTAATATTTTATTGTAATGTGATATTTTGTATTATAAAGTCATATTTTATGTTATTATGTAATAGTATGTATTACATTGATATTTTGCATAGTGATATATTTTGAACTGTGTTATTTTTGTAATGTAACATTTTATCTTAATCTCACAATTTAGCTATATAGCATAATATTTTGTATTATAAAGTAATATTTTTATACTATTACGTAATTTATATATTGTAATGATGTGTTGTATTGTAATATATTTTGAACTGATGTAATACATTGTAATGTAAATATATTATTGTTATGTAATGTGGTACATCGTAGAATATTTTGTATTATAACAACAAATTTTATATTAGTATGTAATATGTAATGTAATGATATTTTGTATTGTGATATAATTTGAACTTTGCAGCTATTTTTGTAATGTAACATTTTATTTTAATGTTATCTTTTGATATATTTTGTTATAATACCATATTTTACACTATTATGCAATATTATGTATTGTAATTATATTTTGTACTGTGTTGTACTTTTTGTAATGTAATATTTTATTGTAATGTAACAGTTTTTTATTTAGTATAATATTTTGTATTATAACATCATATTTTATATTATGTAATATTTTGTATTGTAAATTATTGTAAGAAAAGAAACATTGTATATATTTCAAAGTGTTTCACAGAAAACAATTTTAAGCAAAGACGAGAGGATGCACACCTTTTACCACTGGATGCATTTTTTTTACGGATAATGTTTTCCCGCTGCACAGTTGTTACCATTTCTTGTCGGGCGATTTAACGCTAAAAAAGGTTTAGGAAAGCAAATTATCAACATTAATTTCGGAGAACAGAACATAATTTTACTGCTGTACCACCTTGTTGAAGGAGTGGAATTTCCTAATTTTCGACAGCAATAAATGTTTCGAGGCAAATAATCTGTAACCTGGACAAACCAGGGATTTTCAGCGAAATAGTCAGCATCGTTACGCTAGTTAAGCATGTGTTGCGGTTGTGCTGTTAAGTGGATTAAATATCAAGTTTTAATGAGATCTCGGAGTTTCGTAACGAGAGGATTGCGTGAAATGCACAGTGTCGGCTACAAAAGGGCACTACCATTATCACATATTTGGTTACTCTCATCTATTAGGAAAGGAATTTAACTAATTTCTTTCTCCAAGATTAATAATTAAATTATGATCTCTTCTCTCTTTTAATATATAATCTGAGTCTTAAATTGCTTGACATTTATTTTAATTCTGATTAAAATTTTCTGCTTAGTTGGAAATCTTTTTCTTCCAAATTATAACATGAAAAGTTAATTTTATTATAAATATATGCATGTACTTTTACTTTTCTTTCAATATCTTCACGAATATTATACATGCAAAATAGCACACATAAAGATCACAGTAAGATAATGGAATTCAACGCTAAAGTAAGAAACTATGCCCCTATATAATGATAGGGTCATCACAGAACTCTCTTTCGGCGCCACCTTCCAATACTCTCTTTTCTCTAACATGCGTCCCACCCTCTCCAAGATCGTGCAATTTCTGAAGACCAAAAGAAATGCGGGTAGGTGAGCGTATGTAACCAAATGTGGCCACCATTTTAAGTTCTTAATGAAATTATAGCATAAATAGGGAGGCAAAGGAAGAATCATTTACGTAATGAAACGGAATAAACGTTACAACTACAAAAAGTTCAACTTGTTTATCACAAACGGCACTGTACTGCTCAGTTACCGTACCTGTTTTCTCAGTCTTAGAAACCCAGCCGTACATTCTTTTACCATAGTTATAATCAGATTCCACATGAAATCTGGAAGGTAATTAAAAATTTCCTAATATTTATAAATGTTAATTATTTTTATTCTAAAGTTTTTTTTTGAAACCGGATCATTCTATGTGATAGTTTTCATGTAAAAATTCACCAAAGTTACCGCATTTTATTAAAAGCATCTTTATTATAAAGGCAAACCCTCAAACTCCGTACAAATATGAAGGTCATATCTGCCAAAACAGTGTTTTCTGAAATACAGTCTTTATTATAAGATTATAAAAAATAATAGATTATGCATATTTTAGCGATTTCCCCAAACGACCCTTCTTAAATAGTATTTAACACTCGTTTTAGTGCTGAGACATCACAGGCGGTGGACCCTGACATGAATTAATAAATTGGGAAATGATATTTATTTTAAAGGAAGGCCTAAGTTTAGGGGACTCCCTGGCATTGTCATTTATGACGACTGAGGAAAACTGGGAAAAACCCTCAATCAGGAAGGACGGTCCTGGTGGGAATTGAACCCCAGACACCGTGTTCATGATCCGCACCTTAACGGCCTTGGCGGTCAAATAGCCATGAAAAATAAAAATACCAAACTTTCACAAATTATTAAGAAGAATAAATATAGTTTTTTCTATTACTGCTCCGAGGTAAACGAGTGAGGAATGAATGAGTAGTGCTTAACGCCCGTTTTTACAACTACGGCACCACAGGCGGTGGGCACGGACGATACATGAGATGAAATGATATGTTGGAAAAGGAATTTTTTTAAGGAAGGAAACGTTCCTGCCGAAGTTTAGGATATGTCACCGACATTTGCCATTTATGAGGACTGAGGAAAACTGGAAAAAACCTCAGTCAGGGAGGACGGTCCTGGCGGGATTCGAACCCAAGACCTCGAGCTCACGATTCCGCGCCTTAACGACCTCGGCCACATATGGCGGTAAACGAAAAACGAGTGAGGAAAAGTAATACTAGTAATGAACTTTTTATTGTAAAAATATAAAATACATTCAATTAAGTACAACTTACTACCTTACATGCTAATATCGTCCTTGTAATAATCAAAATGGCCATACTACATATAGATATACTTGCATACTTGTCGGTCCTGGCGGTGTGGTGGTAACCATGCTTGCCTTCTAAACACAAGATCGCGGATTCGAACCCGGCCAGGATCGATGGATTTTTTCTGGTGTAAAAATCCTAAGTAAGGCTTCCTTCGGAAGGGAAATAAAGCCGTGGGTCCCATGTCGTACATTTACGGCACGAAAAAGAACCTCAAGCCTGAAAGAAGAGGCCTCTGAGCAAAATTTGTCGGCCGTTTCACGCCCGGAATCGAATGGGACGCTGATGACCTGAGATATTAAAGAGCGTCCATAAATAAACTAAATTAAAAAAAATGAGATCTACATATATACGTACAAATACACAAACACATGAATATATTTACTTCACACGTTTCCTATGAGTAATTTTAAGTACAAATACATAAACATGAATGGAACCCTAAATCTTGAGCCCCCCTTTCCATTTACTCACACCCCTCTCTAGGCAACACAAAACGCAAGTGTGTAGTTAAAAATATAGAGGCATTAAATATTTTAGTAAAAATACCTGAAACTCCGCTGAGAACAATGGAATTGGTGTACAGGACGGTGTACGGTCAACTATGGCGTACGGTGCCGAAATTTTGGGGTGGGACGATGTATTGAATTAGGTACAAACGCAGTTTCTAAAACGGTTACTATAAGTAAGGAGGGGTACAGCAAATTGTGGGGTTCTTAAAGAGTTTGGTATTTCTAATGTGAATTTAGAAAAATAATATCATACCCAGAAGAATAGTCACTATTTATATTTTTACGTCGGAAAGTCAAAGTAGCAAAGCTGAATTTTCGCTCCTTTGCATGACACATGTGCGTAGTTAGTAAGACCTGCATGATCGAAATATAATTTAACGAAATTATAACCCAAAATTTTTTAAATTGCTCTATCCGCCTCAATATTTACTTTATCGCATCTAAAATCTGTATATACCATTTAAATAAAATAAGAAAAATAAATTATTAAAATCAGGATAATCGACTCATTAGGAGTGGTGGTATTCCTGAAAACTGAAATTCAAAAGGGGGGGGGGGGCTAATATAAAGCGAATACTTAAAGATCGCTCTAGGGGCCGCAATTTTTAATTTTTCTCCAATGAAACTCGGTATGTGCTGTTGAAATAAAATAATAAAAATAGTTTATGAAAATAAGTGAAATCAGACTATTAGTATCGTGGTTTATCTGACACCCAAAATTTAAAAATCGCTCCAGCGGTACAGTATTTGATTCTTCGCAACAAAACTCAGTATATACCATTTAAATAAAATAAGATTTTTTAAATGAAAATCTGTGAAATTGAACCATTAGAAGTGGGGGTATACCTGAAAATCGAAATTTTAAAGTACTCTAGCTGCACCAATATCTCTGCTCTAGCACTCTGTAACACCCTTCACAAATTCGACTTGCTGAGGAATTCGCTTAGTTTACACAGCTCCTGCGTGACGGACTTTTTTCGTTCTTTATCGCTATAAAAGCTGATCTGACCATCCAATCTTCTGAAAATTATTCTTGATGGAACATAAAAATAATGCTGACATCTTTTGTCACAGATGGACGGAAACCAACCTATATATTTTATTGCCTTTCATAGGAAAGTAAATAAAAAAGAAGTTAATTTTTTATATCCATGTTTAAAATTTATTTTAACCACGGCTCGTGTGTGTTATCAGCTATAAATAAACTCTTTTTAAAAGTCTCTAATTATTCTTTTCCGGCTTATGTCCAAAATTATTGATTTTCACAAATATAGAACAAATGTATCATATTAAAACAGGAACACTAATCTACTTCAATAAATTTTTTCAAGGCAGGTACTTTATAAGGTACCCTGGTGAAAGCATTTCGGTAACAAGTGTTGCATACGAACGCGGCATAATCAATACTCGACAGTGCTTACACTGCAAGTAGAAGCGATCGCCAGCGGACTACATAAATCAACAGTTTAAAAGCCTATAGAGTTTGCCATACATTTGTTTAAACAATTTAGAGAGTGACGCAACGTTATATATTCATTAAGGTAAGTTTGTAATATAATGCATTATGTGTATATGCATGCGCGTGTAAATGAATCGCCTAAATGAACCAGTGCGAATATTTATGAAGCGAAACGCTCTCCTGATGGGCTATTTTCACCGATTTGAAGTCCAGATAATTTCTCATCAATGAAACTCAAACAACGATTTTAACAATTATTGGAAGGTATATTTCTAATAAAAGTTATATTTTTTTAAATAGAACATTATCTATTGACTTCAAAAAAATAAATCTAAATGAGAATATAATGTAAACACAGTTTTTAACACGATTATAGTTCAAGTAATTTAAGAGATATTGTCATATATAGGGTTCGGAATCAGTTCAGTTTTAGAGGATTTCAATAATCATTTGGCAAAAAGCAAACCAACCCCAATTATTGGCTAACACTGTTTGCATTTTATCTGCAAATTAGAAAAATTATCAATAATATGTTACAATTTATCTCGAATTGGTCTAAAATTCCGATCTCTAGACATAAGAAAGTGTTAACGAGTGTCTGCCCCATTTAACTGCTTGGAAAAGAAAGAAAAAAAAAACACACGCGGTCGCAGTAGGCAGGAATATGCGGTACATTTTCAGTGTAGTGCCTAAACATTTAAGAAAAAATTATTTAAAAGTTTCATATGATTAAGGTTTGAATAAACTGCAGCATGCTGTTGATATATCTGTAAATTGTAGAGAAAATGCGAACATATTTCAAATAAATGTTTGCTTAAAAACCAGCATTACTAGTGAGACAGCTTATGTATTTGGAATGTGTGCGATTTAGACAGAAATCCCTACCCTATCTACACGACAAAACAAAAAACACCTGTCTGAAAGAGAGAATCGTAAGCAACTAATTTCAAGACGTCAGTGTTAAAAAAATTCTTTTGAACATTTTATCTTCCTCAAAGTATGCCGCCTGCACGATTAGAACAAACCGTTCCTGGAATAATAAAATTACTATTTTAACATTAAAATATAGACAATAAAAATTAACAATCAACTTAATTAGCGTAGTAATTAACTTTTCCGTCTTGTTATTCAAGAGTTAGCTACAGAAGTTCTTGTTTACCATACATTTTACAGCCTATTTATTGCATGTGTGTGTTGCTGATAGGTACGAAGGGAAAGTAATTAAAAACGTAGCGTGATTAAGAAATAATAAATTACAGTACATTATCGTTCCCATAATTTTACCTGTACCTTGTATTCGCATCTTATTAAGGGCTGGCACCTCTTATAGAGTGGGGATGAGGCGACGTATTAATTACTGTGACGTGGTAGGCTCAAGTATATGTATATGCTTAATTGTATCTGAGAGAGTAACGCGACAAAAATATGCGAACATTGCGTGTCATTCACATTCACTGCTGCAACAGATTAAATCCCTAACACTTTTATCTGGTAAATGAGGTTTTAATTCAATATACTTTAAGAAATTAAAACTGTGTAACCCCAATGTTCTCACGATATTAACATCTAATGTATCGTGCAACAAAATGATTTTCACATTTTAACATTACAAATACAATGAGCAATAACTCGTTCCACAACTAATTTAATATTTGCCGGAAAACATCTGTGAAACACTAAGCATAAATTCAAATAAATTTTAATTCCGGTACATTATATTGAGTTGTGCTATCTATCCCTTCATTTCTTTTCGTTCTTTATAGTATTCAGTACGGCACCCTCCCTCTGATTATGAACAACTATTAGGGAGCGTACCCGTGGAAAAACCTCCATGACGTGGCCGGGGAAAATAACATTTCCATTACTTAACCAATAAAATATCTGTGCCCTGGTACGAAGTCGTTTTTTTTAAATGGTGTTTAACCCCCGTTGTTACTACTGAGACACACAGGCGGTGGCAATGATGATAGTAGTTTAATAATTAATAATGAATTGATGAGATTAATATCAAGAATAACTTTATGATGATTTTTGTTATTGATGAGAAGAAATGATAAATTGGTAAAGGATTTTTGTAAGGAAGGATACGTACCAGGCTTAAGTTTAGGGTATCTCCCCGGCATTTTTCATTTAGGAGGACTGAGGAAAACCGAAAGAAAAAAAAAACTCAGTCAGCGAGGACTATCCTGGTGGAATTCGAATCCCAGACCTTCCGTTCATGAGTCCACGCTTTAATGACCTGGCCACCCGTAGCGGTAAGAAGTTTGTGATCTAGTCTCCACTCTAGTATTGCTTGCATACCTTACAAGTGTGTTTCTAGAACTTAACTGCTGGTTACCAGTGTGGCAGACATATTATCAGCATGCGCGTTTGTTTATCATTGTTCTGTTTCAAGAAACATTTGGTCTTGTGATATGGAGTGTTGTTAACTAGTGGAATAGTACCCTTGAATCTCGATTGGTGAATTTACATACTAGAGTGCATATTTTAGGCTAGATATCGATTCTATAAATTAAGTCTGACGCAAGCTCATTAAGAGTTATTTATGCAATATGTGGTCTCATATCCATCACCCATAATGCTATTTATTGGTTTGAATACACGATTTAAAATATATGTCGGGTAAACAAAATCGCATCAACAGATACATCCAAGGAGTAATAAATATCCCCTGGAACGGCCTTCTCGACGAGCGGATACAGTCGCAACACTAGTGACTTTGACAAGTGACTAATGACATAAAATTTACGGTCCTATGTTCGTGAAACAGGTTTTATTAGAACTGGTGGAATTACGGCTAGTAACTAGTAACCAGTTGCTTCATGAAACAGGGCCTGGCAGTAACCTTCAAAAATTATAAAAGCAGCAAATTGGTTTCGTGGCTAAATACTTTACAAATCTTAATTAAAGTGCTTTTTAAGGAACGTAAATGTTAGCATGCCATAACAAGAACTTTAAAAAAATATACAAAGCAATTATTAGTGCACATAGTTAAGTAAATACTGAAAACGATACAAATTGACTAAAAGCTTACACAAAGCTCTGTACTTCCTTGATAACTGAATCAGGTTGGCGGAGAGCGCAGGGATGCTAACAATAAAGAATGGGCGGCCGAAAGCGTCCAACCCCGATGAAATCAGAGCCCTCTAACATAAGAGGGGGAACTAGAGTATAACTGCCCACGGTAAAACACTGACGCAGCATTAGTTTCACAAATTACCTCGTGTCTCAACCACTTGAAACAAGAGAGCATTAACAAAGGTTTCCAGCGTGGAGAAGAGGGTAAGGAATGAAAGGAGAAGGTATTTGGTATAAGTGTGCAAGAAAGGCAGAGTTGGATTGGACAGGGGAGGGATTTTCGGTATTTCAGCCGTGTTCAAGGATTGGCCGTTTAGGCCAATTGGCGGCACAGTCCAGGAATGAACTGACTTATTCGTACCCGAACGGTAGCGAACACTTCCGACTGGTTACGAGCAATTACTTAGCCAAATAATTTCCCAGTCAAATAGGAATCGCTACTAGCTCTGTAGGTTAGAGCGTCGAACTAAAGATGTGAAGGTCCTGGATTCGATTAGCCATTGGCGATTTTTCCCCCTTATTTGTGTTATTTTTCTTCTTCTTTTTTCCCCTCTCAGAATAAATGTTACTAGTTTTTTTTAATTTTAATAATTTTTCTACATTATTTTTAATCGAATAAATGTTACTGTTGTCATAGGTTAGGTTAGTTTAGTTTAGTTTAGTTTAAGTTTAACAAAAAACAATAGATCATAAAAATACATAAGTTAGGTTAGTTTAATTTAAGTTTAACAAAAAAACAATAGATGATAAAAATACATAAGTTAGGTTAGTTTAGTTTAAGTTTAACAAAAAAACAATAGATGATAAAAATACATAAGTTAGGTTAGTTTAGTTTAAGTTTAACAAAAAACAATAGATCATAAAAAATTCATAAGTTAGGTTAGTTTAGTTTAAGTTTAACAAAAACAATAGATCATAAAAAAATCATAAGTTAGGTTAGTTTAGTTTAAGTTTAACAAAAAACAATAGATCATAAAAATACATAAGTTAGGTTGTTTTGGTTAAGGTTTTACAAAAAACAATAGATCATAAAAATACATAAGTTAGGTTATTTTAGTTTAAGTTTAACAAAAACTTAAAAAGCATGTTGTTGCGTTTCTATAATGTCGCAAAGCTGGCCTTATTCAAGGCGTGAAACTCAAGCTTAAGTGCTAGAAAAAAATAACTTGCTGTTTTGCGTTTTCTGCCTCTGAGTGTAATATCAAGTGATCTGTTAAATTATCTAATCACAAGTAACTTGTAGCAATGTCGTACTTAGCGTCTTTATATAAAAGCTTTAGTATAATTTTAACCGGGCCATTCGTCATTTAAATTGTTTAATATACACTCAGGGACCAAAAAAAAAAATTTATATTTGATTATATTTTGTTCTTAATTATTGTAACATGAAAGAATACACATTTAAACAAAATATTATTTATTAAACATCTTAAATTATAACAATAGGAACAAAAATTCACTCTGGTGATAAAAGTTACAAAGAACGTAAAACAAGGACAAGTTTTGTTTTAAATGTGAGTACATTTTTCGATGCTTGAAGCATTAAAGACGCATTTTAATACAAGCCTTACCCATCTCTGGCTTCAACAACTATTCATAGTCTTGACATGCTTTTGACCAGGTTAGCAATGATTTCTTGAGGAATATGCTCCCAATCTTCAAGAAGTGCTCGTCTCAACTCCTGTAAAGTTTCTGGCAGCAGCAGTCTTGTCTTAACACGCCATTCCAGCGTGTTCAACACGTGTTCAAGATAATTCATAACGGGACTCCTTGCTGGTGATGATAAAACATGGATTCCCACTTCTTGGAGATAATCTCTGATCACGGAGGCAATATACGAGTGTGCATTGTCGCACATTGAAATAAAATTATCGCTGTAAATGGGCCAAATGGTACAACATGATTAGCCACACATTCAATTACGTGCCTATCAGCTGTTAGACTTTCATTTTCTACTAAAATTAACTCAGTACAGCATCCATAGACACTCCTGCCCAAGCCATCACTCCAAATGATAACTTTACGGAAATGTAGCATTGTGCAAAATGTTCTCCCCTCCTTCTCTAAACTCTTTCATGTCCATCAGGTGAGCATAGATTGAAACAGGACTCGTTTGTGGACGGAGCACAGCTCTACTGTTCATTTCTTCGTCCCTTATGATACTTTGCAACGATTCGGTGCATTCTGCACAAACTGGTACCAGTTGCAGGTCTACTTGATTCAGTTCACTTGCTTTCAACCTTCTGTTTTGGGTGAAATCGGGCGTTTATGCATGGGCTACAGTCATAGCTGGCAGGTTGCGCTCCCTAAGAATTATCAACACCATGTACCTGTGTTCATTTTAATTTGTAGCTCTCGGATGACCCAAACCTGGTCTTCTGGTATTCTAGGGCTTCTCTAAACCGTTTTAAGGCAGCATGGACTGTTAGCCACATTCATTATATTTTCAAAGTAAAGTGCACTGCGTCCATCATCGTTTAGGGCTACAGTTCGAGCCACATCTTCAAGTCGATTTTTTTAAGATTAAATGTGACAATCCTATTTACATTTACATGCAAAAATAAAAAAAATAATGATAATGAAGCACAAAATGCTTAAGACAGATTTGTTGTATTTGAGACTTTGAACACATAATTGGAATATTCGGTAACAATTGCTTGTTTATAAAAGAAAAGCATTCAATATAGCCTACATGTCTCCATGACAAAAAATGCCATCATAATATTTTATAACAAGCAAATATATTGCAATATACAAGTAAATTAAAAGTGTCCGGGGTTTTTTTTGTCCCTGAGTGTATTATATTGTATCTAATCTAGGGGCTTATCGTTTGAAAATTGTGAACAGTCTTATAATGAAAAATAATCTAGTTGAATAAGGAAATTCATATGTATTTATTTTATATTAATACTCTTAAGATATATGATTTTATGAACTAGCTGAACTCTTAAATAAGGAATGCCTAATAATCAGTTGGTAATAACCGATGCTATTCATAAAGATATTTGTCCAGTAGCACTGTTTATTGTGAATTCCCCACATACTCTGCTATAAAAATATGGAAGTATCGAGTACCGAGATTAACACATACAGGATGAATATAAAGTCCTTTCCTGCTTTCGGGGGTCGATAGAAAAGAAACCATGACAAGCATAGCGGAAACGCTTATATCAATGGAAAGTGTATATCTCCAAGTTTGCATTAGTAACAGACATCATGGTGAAGTTGTAGATTAGTCGCTGGAAGGCTGTCATAACGGAAACGTGGCGCGGTGCACATAAAACTTTCTGTTACAATTCGCTAAATATGAGTCTGTTGTGTCGATACACAGACGATTTCGTACAAAACATCAACCAGAACCACCTGCTACAAAACAATTAGTGCATGGTCAAAAAGTTTAAGCGACTGGCTGCTTGTGTGATGGATAACAAACAGGCCAGCCAAGAGTGTCGGTTGAGACCGTTGAGCGTGTGCCAGAAGCATTTGTTAATACCCAAAAACGCAGACAACGGTCTCTGCCTAGTTCACGTCAACGACTTAAAGTGAAACCTTACCTGATACAGCTGTTGAAGACGCTTAGTCCTGAGGATCACAATCGTAATCTTCAATTCCGTGTTGATTTTTAGGAGCGAATCGAAGAACACGGGTTTGCTGAGAAACTGGTTTTTAGTGACGAGGCCACGTTCCAGAAAAGTGAACCGCCATATCGCACGTATTTGAGGCAAGGAAAAACCTGGTATTTTCATAACACACGTCCGCAATTCCCCTAAAGTCAATGTGTTTTGTGCTGTTTCTTCGTCAAACATGTACGGCCCATTTTTCTTTACGAAGAAACTTCAACTTGCAGATAGCTAGGACTTTATTTATCAGCACGATGGGGCTCCACATCACTTTCGTCATGAAGTCCGTGAGTGTCTCGATGCTGAAATTCCTCGTCATTGAATTGGACGGGCTGTCAAGATGACTCTTTTCTCCTTCTGTAATCTCCAAGGTGTCTGACCTAACCAGATGTCATTTTTCTTATGGGGCTGTGTCAAAGATCGTGTGTTCGTGCCGTCTTTGCCACATGATTTAGCGCAACTGCGAGATAGGATCGCGCATGCAGGCGCATATCGATCGTCAGATGTTGGGACGTGAGTGGCAAGAGCTCGACTATAGAATTGATGCCTGTCGCGTTACCAACGGAGAACACATGTAATGTATGTACAAAACTTGGAAAGAGGCTCTATCCACGATATAAGCATTTTTGCTATATTTGTCATGGTTATTGTCTATCGACCCTGAAACTGGGGAAGGACTTTAGAATCAGTCTACATACAGGTATAAAGTATCGAGAAAATTTTATATTGGGTCATATCTAATTTTTATTTATTATAGTTATTAATCTGGTTTATAAAAAGCGTTGATCTATGAATGTATATAAGCGAACTCCGAAGGAATGTAATTTAGTGCAGTTGTGCCAATGGAAAGATTTTTACTTATCTATACAAATCTGCATCGATATACCTACCTGCTAAGAACCTTAAAAATATTTTTTGAAAATATGCTAGCGATTGCAATTTTTGTTTTTTCTCAATGAAATTCGGCACATAGCCATTAATTAACAAACAATTCGTTGAATACGTTAATCAGCAAAATTGGATCCATTAGGGCTGAGGGTAAACCTAAAGCGAAAATTTAAAAAACATATATATTGAAACATCACTCCAGCGGCAGCAATTTTTGCTTTACATAAACGAAACTCAGTAAAAATCTTTAAAATTAATTGATAAATATAGTTATCGAAAATTATGTCAATCGAGCTACTCGGAGAGGGAGGATATCCTAAAAAGTTGGGGGTTAAAGCGAAATTTAAAAAGTGTTCTAGCGGCTGTAATTTTAAATATTTTTAAAGGAAACTCCGTATATAGAATTTAAATAAAATAGGAAAAATAGTTATTGAATATAAATGACATCGGGCTATTAGGAGGGGAGTTTATCTGAAACCCAAAATTTAAAAATCCCTGTAGTACCATTGATATTTTTTTTTCGCAACGAAACAATAGAATAAGAAAAGTCGTTTCTGAAAATCAGGGGAATCAGGCATTCGGAGGATTGTTTGCCCCAAAATTTAAAAATAGCTCTGGTGGCATTAATACATGCTTTCTCGCAACGAAACTCCGCATATACCATTTACTAGAATACGAAAGATAGTTCTTAAAAACCAGACTAATCGGGCCATTATGAGCGGGGTGGGAGTACCTTAAACCCAAATTTTAAAAATCGCTCTAAAAGCCCCAATACTGTCAGTTCTGGTGTAGTAGTAACCATATTTGCTTCCTAAATCCAAGATCGCAAGTTCGGTCCTGGCCAGGATCGATGGATTTTTTCTGGTGTAAAAATCTTAAGTATGACTTCCTTCAGAAGGGAAGTAAAGCCGTGGGTCTCGTGTCGTAGATTTACAGCACGATAAAGAACCTCAAGCCTGAAAGAAGAGGCCTCTGAGCAAAATTCTTGGCCATTTCAGGCCCTGAATTAAATGGGACGTGATGACCTGAGATGTTAAAGAAGGTCCATAAATAAACAAAAAAAAAAAGAAAATCACGAATAACGTTTTTCACAACAAAACTCGGTATGTGCCATTTAAATCAAATAAGAAAATAGTTTTTTGAAAATTATCAGATTATTAGGATTAGAGGTATACCTGAAAAAATATTGGAAGTTAAGCCCAAATTTAAAATTCGCTCTAACGACCGGAATTTTATTTCTTGAAAGGAAACTGAATACCATTGAAATAAAATACCGACATGCTGATAATTTATTCCTCTCAGAACTGCCCCCATTGGAGTTATAAGAGCAAATGACAATCCAAGAGCAAGGTTAAGTACCGAAATATCCTCTCCGTCCCAAACTATCCTTGCCAAGCAAAAAGTCACAGCGTGCGCGCATTTGTGTCAAGCGAGGTAACACGCAGTTTCTCGCGCTATAGAAACATTCGAAGAAGCCACAGAAGGAGATTTACTGCTGCTAAACCTAAGACTTCTGGTGGAGACTAGGTGTAACAGAAAAGGTGAATTCAGAATTTAAAAAATATAACTTCACTAATAGTATATATAAATTATCCAAAGGTATAATTTGTTGCGTATCTTTGAAGTTTTAATGGAAGGTTTCAACGAATTGGGTGCTTGAAAATCCGTTCTTACATTTCTTGGCATTTTGCCATAAGAAGCATATCTATATTTCAATGAGTAGCGAAATGCAAACATTTTGTTACAAACAACTTAAAAAATAACAACTAAATTCTTTGTTGTATACATTATTGCCAATAATACAACATAAGGAAAGTTAAAATTCCCCTTCCAACCTGTATATAGCTGTGTGATATACTTTGAGATGAGAATATTTAAATTTTAAAATATATGGCAATGTAACGTGACTATAGACAATTTATCTTTTGTATACACGCCAACTACTTCACGTCGAAACATAGTTTTATGGAAATAACTTGGGTTTATCACATCTCCGCATTATAAAGCATGGGTTCAGTAAATGTTTCATGAAGTAGCAATAGTTTCATAATCTTGAAATATATAAAATACTGGCGATAAGTCAAAAGTCATAATATCTTATTTTTTTTTTCTCTCGAGAACAAGAGAAAACCTAAAAATCTGATATACGATTTAAAGCATATTTTACTGCCGAGTAATGTGCCACCAACGCAAGGCGGTCCTCCTAAAGAAGAAGTGAAACATAGGCAACCGAACAACATTGGTTTATTAGTAGCAGTAAGTGTATTAATTTCAGTAATGGCTTGCGAATACATAAATTAAATACTTAACCAGCCTTCAGGGTTGGTCAGACCGTTCGTGTTCCTATTTACACACATGAAATGCTGAGAAAGTACAAAAAAGCAGAACTACACACACAAATTATTGATTGCATTAATAAGAATTTTAAATTCATATAATTACAGATAACTTAATCAAAAGCAATACATAATTCAATATATATTTATAAAGCACAGATAAAAACTGACAGAAGTACATTTACAATATATAAATACATTATATGCTATGTCCTCTATAGCCAGAGATTTTCACTTGTCCACCTTATCTTCCTAATAAATTAACATAGCCATAGCCCGTGTCAATTATTTCAAGCCAATACCAAATATTAGTTTACTACGACATGAGAAAAGTTAACACAGAGGTACAAATTCGTTACAGGACGGGTCTTGCATATAATTCACGGTGTTTAGCAGCCTTCGAATTAGCCTCCAAGTACATCGACGGTTCGCTGCCAACGATGGGGAAGGCACTGAATACCGTCTGCTATAGTGAGTTTGCGTTGAAATGCTCTCAAAATGTACTTTTTAATGTTATTTGATTTATTTATGAACGTTTTTAACATCTCAGGTCATCAGCGTTCCATTCAAATCAGGGCGTGAAACATCCGACAAATTTTGCTCAGAGGCCTCTTCTTTCAGGCTTGAGGTTCTTTTACATGCCGTAAATGTACGACACGGGACCCACGGCGTTACTTCCGTTCCGAAGGAAACCACACTTAGGATTTTGACGCCCGAAAATATCCATCGATTCTGGCCGGGCTTGAACCCGTGTTCTTGGATTTATAAAGCAATTATGGTTACCGCTACACCACCAGGACCGAGACGCTTTGTTAGGAAAATATTACGTAAGCAATTGCTGCTTTACTTTGGGTATGAAATCCTAATCACAAGGACTGAGATCAAGAAATATGACGTTAATGCTTGGGAATCGCATTCGGTAGGTATCGGGTTCAACTTCCTTAGGACCGACCATGCTGGCATTTGGGTTTTTCATGATTTCCCATGGCCGCTTAGGCAAATCCTGGGATGGATATTTACGTTCCATGAATCTTTAGTTACAGGTTTGAAAGTGCCAAGGTGAGGTGGGCTGGCGCGGTATGCTGGTGACTTGCATGTCTTCCCCGGTTTCTGGTTTGGAAATGGACCTTTGGGATGCTCGAACTTTTAGGCCGGGGTGCTCCACCGGTGTCGGAAACATGTTAGTGACACAGTCTACATGTGCGTAGTCACCGTTCGTGTATACTGGCCACCTAGTCTCCTTTACCATTATTTCTTCCTGTACGTTCCCTCATTGAGGATGTAGGCACAAACGGCCAGTCGTGAGGAAGGTTGAAGTGTCAGTTGTCCTCCTCCAGCTTTAACAATCCAATCCATAGAAAGGAAAGTGTATGGGGAGGACCAAAATTGTCACTTAATTTTCAGTTATTCATCTATGCGGTAATACTAATCAATATAGATTTTGAAGACAACATAACGAAAATACAACAAAGGAAAGTTCTAGAAAAAACTTTGTTAAAATGTCTGAACATAAAATTTCATCAAAGTTCTTAGGCTTTCATGGCCGGTGTCGTTACGCAGCCCGGAGTACAACAAGCACAGTCGCCGTTGAAACCTCCGTTAGAACACTTCGAAATCGCTACTGCCACATAAGATGTCTACCCCCCGTAAGGGGGGGGGGGCGCGGCTTCGGCCATTGCTCTTCAGATGCTCCTGGTGCGGGCTCTGCGGACCCTGAGTACCCGTGGTACTTCTGACGTTACTAGAAGCAGCCGGGCCGGACTTGAAACGAGCCCCTCCCGCAAGGGAGTTGTCCGGATTGGGTTGGACTCTGCTTGGCAGTTGGTTCCGCAACTCACGGTTAATTCAGTACCCACGACGGCAGCGTGTCCCAGGGGAGTGCCGAAGGCGTGTACCCTGGGGGCAGGTGCGCCTGAATCGCTGTCGTCCGTGGGGAGGGTGGTGGCCACCTTAATGCTGGGGTGACTCACCTCTATAACACGAGTAGGTCTAGCTATATGAGGCCTCTCCACCAGTAAGATTCTGGTAGCTAAGGCAACTTAGCGCGACTGGGCGTCGCAAACGTCTGCAGCCGAACGGCGGGTCGGAATAGCTTCTAGGTGCCGTCCTAATGCAAAAACCTACGGGATGCGCAGACCTCTGTGAAAAGATTGAACACCACAACATCCTTTGGTAATGGGAGGGATCCACTTATAATAAGATGTCTATCGTAGATTTAGACGAAATCTTTGGGAAGAAGGAGTCCAGTAAACCGCGGCCCAAGAGCCCGAAAAAGCTCACGTTTTATCAAAATTTATTCTGTTGTATTATTATGAAGCAACAATACAATGACAATGTATAGAACCATTCTTAATGTACAGACAGTATTCTTGATAAATAGACAGTAGTGTAGAAATAACAGACTACATTGTCAACGTAATGTTGCAGATTACAGAGTAGGCAACAGTTGAGGAAGTGAGTTTATGGTGTTGGTAAGCGGTGTAGAGGGGATGTTTTTGACCAAGCCAAGAAGATAAGAGTTGTACTTGGGGTATACGCAGGGCTGAAAGCACAACTCCTGCAGTTGCTGCTGCGAAGTGTCCGAGTGCCCGAGCGGCTAACCAGAAGAATGAGACAGCGGGAGGAGCGGAATTATCCACATGCACTTTACTTTGTAAATATAAATGGATAGGGACAGGTAAATCACTGTAATGAGCGCATTATTAGATGTGTGAAATACTGTAACGGCGGGAAATGTACTCTTATTCCAATTTGCAACTAATTCAGCGAGTAAATCATTGTAATTGTGCCAAATCTCTTTTAACTCCAGCAGAAAAAAAAAAAAAAAACACGTGATGGAAGTATTCGAACCCACTATCCTATCTTCACAAGCTCTTACCTACTGCGCTATTGCACCTTTGATGAAGGAGCGTTATCATCTAGCTAATAGCTGTGCTCTCTCCGCTGTCGCTCACTTATGGCTAGCCGCTCGGGCACGTGGGCACCAGCAGCATCAGCAGTTGAATGTTATCAGTCCGGCGGTTAGCGTCAAGTAGCGTCAGTTAAACGAGCACTTTGTGTGTGAATTGACAGCGGTAAGGTTCCGTAACCGGTCAGTCTAGGACTATTGATAACGAATTAATTGTAAAATCTTAAGGACTTATTTCATTTAATAGATTATATTACGTGTAGCTCTGAACACGTTGTTTTATGTTAGATTCCGAATAATTCCCTCCCTGGTTTTTAATGTTGTGATTTAGGTTCAAGTTAGAAAAGAATGATTGTTGCAGAATGTGCCCACCCCTCCCAAACCAGAGAGATAAGCTTGTGTAGTTGAGAAGGCCTGGGTTTCGACAAAATTTCTTTGAAACATGGACTACACTTTTCATGCATCACAAGATAAGAAACAGCAGAAATGGGGCTCCTCAGATCAATTGAAAATGACATAATATTGCATAAAATCAAAAGTAACGGTATAATAATTTATTTAAAAAAACATTATAAAAGAAATGAAGGGTTATCAAGGCACAACGATTACACAAATATTTAGAGAGAATACCATTAGACATACTACCAAGGCAAGCTAATTATTAGTAGTGGTGTTTTTATTACCTCGCCGGTGCCGTACGTCATGTCTACCGTGTGGGGGGAAAACTATAAATAAGTTAAGCACGCCTATGTGCTTGAACAATGGTTGCACATGATCATATTAATAACGGTTTAATACCTAAAATTTCTGTCGTCGAGTTTTATTTGTTCCTTTAAGTCGATTCGTGATGGTTGCTCGATTGTGAGTACAGTGATTTTAAGCACGATATCTCGTTTGATTGTTGCATGTTAAGTTATCGCCACAAAAGATTCCGGCTCTTTACAACCTCCATTGTTCCATAAATGTCGTCTTTTATTTCCTTTTTGCTCCAGCAGATTTTATTCTTTGACTTTGTTCAAGTTATCTTATAATTTTTCTTCCGTTGCCCATTCGGGTTTATTGCTCAATAAACCTTGGTTGATTATGACCAGCTTCGTGCCTGTGATAAAATGAATTAAAAAAAAAAAAGCTTACAAAGTAAGGAGAGGTATGAAAAGTAACATTTTAAAAATATTACCGTAGTTGGCAGAGACGGAAGTTAGGCAAAGTTGGGCCTTTTATCTGGTGGATATATTTAACAATCAGATAGAAATGAACATTTTTCCGTACATTTGGGGTCTGTAGGGCCAGGTTTTATTTACATTTTTTTTCTCTTTTGGATTCTTTTTTCTATTTTAAGTCTTAAAACATTTATTTACCTGTTTTCTATCGTCACGAATTTTTATGCGATTATTTACGCACATAACAAATTTCAATATGTTCAAGTGAGAAAAGTTATGAACATTAAATGGCATGTTCCTCTCATGAAAATATCTACTGAGAATATTGTTATACATTTACTTCTTTTCAAGCGGTCAAAATAATTTTTCTCAACCCATTTACTTAAACTCTTTAAATAGCAAAATCTCCATTAGTGAAAGGAACGTATGGTTACCTCGGGCATACGAATACCAGGAAATAGACAGGATGAGGGAAGTACAGCAGTTTGGCATAGTCCTTGCGAATGACCTTATATCGATCTACGCAAGACAATTCTAGGAAATTTGTGGTTGGGGTAGTTTCTGCATAAATGCAACAACAATTGCAAGCGAGAAAGATGAGAACGGCACTGTCGTGCAATAAACGGAGTGAGATCCGGTGAATATGGTGGTTGCGGCACAACTATTTACCCCTCTTTGAGGTCGTAATGATACCTTCCCCTTTGCTGAGTCCTGCGTCTAAGCCATTTAAGGGTCTCGCAGTACACCTGCTGTTGACAGTGCATTAGTAGTACGCCTGAAAAAGCTCCAAAATCCTGATCTTCATTTTGCATTTCCAGTACCCAATGTGCGCACACCTTTTTCATATTCAAATCGCCGTGTGCAGGGTTGCACGGCTGGGGCCTGTCTGAAATTTCAAGAGACTATGCTCCTATCAGCCACAATCGATTCAGACATAACCTCAATATTCCTGGGAGACCGCGATATTGACGGACTGCCAATCCTCACATTCCTTGCCTTGGCGAATTCATTAACCCATCTGTAAACGGCCTTCTCTGAGGAACTTCTTGACCACAAACCGCAGTTAAACGTCTATAAACTTCTGGAGTTTAGACGCCTTCCTTTCACATAAACCATGAAGTTCATTTTTGTCCGCAATAGTTAGTTGCCTTCCACCTTGTCCACGTCTTTCCCTACTTACAACACACTCTGGTTATAACCGCCATCTAGCCTCCGCATGACATACTTGTATATGTCTATCCCCTTACAAATGAAGCTCTCAATAGTATTGGTAAAACACGCCTACTTTAAATCATTTCTGAATATCCTTCGTAGTTAATTATTTACAGATTCAAATGTGTTCCGCAACAAAATCCTAGCTGATGAAAAAAAATCTGAAAGCTTGTTTGAGTTGTGAATAAAAAATAGGCTTACTTCATTTAGTTCTTTTGAGAAAATGTTTTTTTTTTTTTTTTTTTTTTTTGTAGATCAATTTTATTAAATATTGTCTATTTGCGCAATATCTTAAAAATAAGAATATATTAAGCAAATTTGTGAAGATACCTTAAAAATTACATACTTTTAATGAAGTTAATTTTTAAAAGTGCACTATTTTTGTGATGCCTTTGTTTAATTCTCCCCTTTAAGTTGCATGCACCGTTCCCCAAATTACGAAAGCCTGTTTTGCCTATTTATATTGAATTGTGAATTAAAATACAAAATAATTGTTATTGTAATTTTCTAAACGGTGCTCATAACGATTAACTTTAGCCCTCATGTAACGGGTGGTCGAGTTCGTTAAGGCGCAGACTCGTGAGCGGAAGTCTGGGGTTCGTTTCCACCAAGATCGTCCTTCCGGACTGTGGTATTTTCCAGGTTTTCCCCGGTGCTCATAAATGACAAATGCCGGGAGGTACCCTAAAATACTTCCTTCCTTAAAAATCAATGTTTCCTCAATTCATTTCATCCATGTATCACAAATGTCCACCGCTTGTGATGCCTCCGCAGTCAGAAAGGACACTAAAATTTTTTAAAAAAAATTTTGATTCTCACTTTCTTTGAGAGGAACATTATTTACGATATCTTGCTGGTGGTCTTACAATTTTTATATCCTTGCATCCTCTGGTAGCTATAGTTGCACAATATCGAGGTCCTACTGTAGATATTAAAGCCGTTTTCCTCTTGTTTCTTTTTACATTTTCAATCTCTCTCTTCTTGTTATGTCTCTGCTCTTTTCTCTTGTTTTTCATGCTTGTTCTTTTTTCTATTCAGTTTCTTGTGTACAAGAATAAGAATGCCATGTATCATGACTTTTCGAAGGAATGTTTTGCCTCAAGGGCTTTACTTATTTCTGCTTGCTAGCATGTTTTTACTTCCAAGAATTTTGTGCTCGGTCTTCTGGCAGTTTTTCTTTTGTTTTTCCTTCCATTTTCCTTCGTTTGTCATGTTTTCCTCGTCGTGTACAGGGATGGTTCACAGAAAAGGAACTGATGCATCATATTTCTTGTTCTTCAAATTGCATTGGAGCCCTCTTGGAGGTCAAAGCGAAACCCCTACTTTTGCCATTACAGAGTGGTTCGAGCCTCGCCTGGGACCATATTGTGTTCTCTCTCTCTCTGTATAGTGGTCGTAACTCAGTTTATTCTCCCCCTCCCTTCTCCGTAAGAGGATAGGGCATGTCAGTAATGATTTTCACGCCTGAGCTTTCCAACTGAGTATGTGCTGTTAGTGCTCATGTTGTTATAAGCCGTGTGGTATCAAATTGTTACGTTCACATTCATTACGAGGTGCGGTCCAAAAGTTTCAGGTTTGATCGTGTTAGATAAACGACAATATATAATTACAGCACCATTTTTCAACGTAATATCACTTTACTTCAATACTTTTCTCACATCTCTAAATGAACATTTCAATTCTCCTAAAAAAATAAGTAATTCAAAGCTTTATCTGCAACATTTTGAAAAAAAAAAAGGTGTTCCAAAGCTTATTATCGTTTGTGAATCTCCACTTTTGAAGGTCAGATTTCAGTTCTGAATATAGGTCATTGTCGCTGGAGGCAAGGTATGCTGGTGGATGATCCAGCTGGTGAAAGCCATACGCGTACACAGCGGCACAATTCATGTAGTAGCTGAGTATGATACTTTCCAATCACCGTTATGTTCCTTTCTTTCAAGTCCCTCATCACAATTCTTCTGCAGTAAAAACTTTATGTCGCAATGATCTTCTTCGTGGAATGTGTGACCTTGATCTTTCTAAGAGATACTTCACCCCTCTTCCGCTAATTCTCTGTTTGTTTCTTTGTTTTTTAAGAGTAATAATACAGGATGAAAGCCTGATCTCCTGTAACGACGAGTTCCAATACTCTCTCGTTACCATAGCAAAAGTTAAAAATCATCTGACAACTTTTCATGCGCAGTTGCACTTGATCTACTAAAATAATCCCATTATTATTATTATTATTATTATTATTATTATTATTATTATTATAATATATATATAATTATTATAATAATGTTATAAATGATAATGTATACTTAAATTTAAGAGAAACTAAATTACAGAATATTTTAGGTATTAGGATTAAATTCAATGCGAGCTTTAGAGAAAAGAGTTCCCTGAGAATTTATCTAGAGACAAAAAGAGTTTAGGGGAGGAAGTATCTAGAACTTTGTGATAAAATGAGGTGCGAAAGCTTCGTTTGGTCCAGATCAGGAGTAAGGAATTTAAGAGAACCGAGAAAAATTTATGAGAATGAATGTTCTAAACCCCATAGCATATATTGTGAGCAAACGAAGTGACTACAGGTATGGAAAGAGAAATGCAGTAAATTTCAGAGGGAAATTTTAATAAGGAAGATATTAGGAATCAAAGGAGATAAGATGGTAGAATACTGGGGCAAAGTTAGGGATAAATGGTGGAGGAAGATTAGAAGTAATAATGGAGAAGAGAGTCTAAATATAGATTAGTGTTAGAATAAGAATAGAAGTAACGCAACTAATTATGGTTCGGTCTCCAATACATTAACTCCCTGGGTCCTATTTCATAAAAGCATAGTCTAATACATACAAGTGTATTAGTACAAATCCTTGTAAAGCATGGTCTGGTATGTTTCTGTTCCACGAAAGTAGTGGGACACTTGTAAAGTATTAGTAAAAAGTTACAAGTGACTCATATAAAAGCAAGATGGAGGAACAGCTATTCGCCATACGTATAAATACCTTGAATTAGGCTATGTCCACTCTTTAGGGATATTTAATGCACGGAGCGGATCATTGTCATTTTTGCAAAATGGGTCTTTTTTTTTTCTCAGACATAATAATTTAAACACTTAATTCTGCATTTATCGATACTCAAGCGCAATAGACGATGACTACATTTAGGACCAATTTCAGTCGTCGAGGAATGTTAGAAGAATTGTGCTCTCGGGTCATTTTATTAGTTCATTTGATTCTTTATATTTATTTGTTTGTTTTAATTGCTGGACAACCGCGTTCTCACAAAAATCGTAAATTGTGCCTAAAGAGATTTTGAAAAGAGAATGAAAATAAATGATTTTCGTGGCATGTAACAAGAACCTTAAAAATACATTAATAAGATGCTGGTCTGAAACATGTCTTTGGAACAGGAAACGCCAATATCAGCCATAAGCCGTATTTTATTTACACTTTACGTAACTTTATCATTATACACATATATTTATTTATTCTTTCTTTATGCATATTCTTATTCATCATTATCATCACTTTCGCTAATATTTAGCACACTGGCTCCCAAAACCATTAAAAAGATAATAACTTTTGTGCTAGTATTTGACGTTACCGATGTTCCTACACTTGTAGGGGAATTTGTAGAAACTACCGACCAATGCTAATACTTTTGTGGAACAGAACTGCGAAAATTCACTTGTACATTTGTAAGTATGCAGTTGTAAAGTACAAGTGTAGCAGACATCTTTATGGAACAGAATTTTACTAGTAACTGCAAGTTACCAGTCCGTACACTTGTAATGTATTAGACCATACTTTTGTGAAACAAGAGCCCAGCAGTTAGATATATTGGGATTGGAAACGGTTTAGATAATTTACTTTTGATAATGTAAGATTTAGGATATATTAGCTACTTTGTAACATAATTAGTGGCAATATAATCAGAACTTAGTAGTAGTATTGTGAAATAATGGAATTGTGTTAATTGTAATGTTTATGTTTGCTGGAACTAAATTGATATTAAAATATCCCTTCCTTTTGCAAAAGCAATAGAAAGACTCTGTCTTTAAAAACCATAGTCACTGGCACGTTAAATGAGGTCATGGCCTGTTCTGAATGAGGAGGGACTTTTGTTTTTCATTCCCTTTGAAGGAGTATCGGCTTAACAAAGATAATCGGCAGCGGCAGCACGATCCATCTGCTGATCGAATTTGCATGCCATCCATGAGATTATGCTCACTGACCTACATTTGCTTCATAGAAAGAGAAGAGAATCCTCCCATATTAAAAAAAAAAGGTTTTGTGGTGCACATTCTCTCCTTTAAAGAGGATTATAGATGCCCTCATTTCTTTCAGACAAAGTTTATATTAAAACCATTAGGATTTCTCTTTTGAAATTTTGCTCAAGGTTGATCATAAAATGTGCAATTCTAGCTAAATGAAAGCTTAAGAATAAGAGAGCTAAGGGTTTAAATTCCCTTCTGGGGTTTCAGACATGCACTGCTTTGTGTGAATTTCCTCTGCATACAGTAGATATTCTAGCATCGCTCTCTCATTTAAAAGGTAGAACTAAAAGCAATCTTAAGTTAAATCCACTGAAGTCTAACAGTAGCATTTATACCTTCCGCGTTCCCCCTTTGGTTAGTTTCCTGACAGAAAATTCTCCGGGGTTTTTCCTCAGTTTTTAAAGTACGTAAATGCCATAGAAACTTAGTCCATAAGATCTGATGAACTAAAAAATTATTTTTATTTATCTAATGCAACAGATGTAAATATCATGTTGCGATAAAATTTCTAAAAGTCGCTTTTCTTCATTTGTGCCATTATAAAATTTAATATTTATATACGTTTAGTATATGCAGCACTTGAATATTATTTTCTTATCTGTGAGTTGAGAATTTAAATTTGTACGTTGAAGTTAACACTAAATTTTTCAGAATCCCATTAAGTTTTTTACAATGTGATGCAGTTTTTCATTTAAAAATTTTATATTTTAAATGACTCCGGAAAGGGTAAAGATAATGAAATGTTTTATTTTTTAGATTTTATATGTTTTACATATTAAAATCTATGACATCTCCCCAATTTAAATATATATAGTTTATGCGTTTACTAACTGATAAGGACATTTAAATTGTAATATACAAAGGGTGCCAAAATGTATACACACTTCAAGCAAAGAAAAAACTGTGTTAACATAACAAAACTGAATTCACACAAAAAGAAAATGATAATCACTAATGATCTTAGACTTTAACAGTTACAGCAGTTGCTCAAAATGCCTACTATCGGGGTCGATATACTTCTGAATATGTTGGACTACTTACGTTTGCGAAAGTGTCCTCAGCGATTGCAGCACATGCCGTTGTCAATTTCTTCCCGAAGTGCTGCCAGTGTACCTGGTTTTCTACGGTATACAACGTCCTTAAGAGTTTCCCATAGGTAGAAGTTCAACGGAGTTAGATCCGGAGAATCCGGTGGAAACTCAATCGGACCTCTTCGTCCTATCCAGTGCCTTGGATCCAGTGCGCTGGGCATGTTGCTGTGCGAGGTCTCCCAGATCGGCCCTTGTGAACATCTCATACGGTACCATGAGTCTCCAATTTGTCTTGAATGAGTGCAATTGTTACTCGCATTGATGGTTCTGCTCTGTTTTATACACACGTCTCCATTGCCTTTGAATTTCTACAACATTCTCGGTTTTCCAATACCACTTCAAAGTTGCTTTCCGATGTTCAAATGATAATCTTGACTCCATTTTGTTGCAGCATCACTAGCATAACGTAATGTGAGTCACATCTGCTTACAGAAAGAACATCATATGATAATGTCGGCTTCATTTGTTAATTGTTGATTTACGATCTAGGCTTCATTTGTTCATTGTTGATTTACCTGTCACGTAGCAACGATATCATAATGTATGTGAGTCAAGTCTGTTTGCAGAACATCACACTACACATTACTGTTGTTTTTCGGTTCAACTTTGAAATATATTAAACAGATATCTACTGTGAAAGTGTGTATACATTTTTGGCAACCTCGGTATATTCTGCCTAGACATGCTTCGATTAAAAACTATCCAATGCCGCAAAGGTTTTAGTGATATAAACTCAATCGTAGCATCTTTGCCAGTTTATCTGCCTCTTCATTATTCTCTGTGCCCTGATATCCACGACCATGTTCCACAAAGTATGGTCTAATACATTACAATGTGTAGTTATTAGTAGAATTTTGTTCCACAAAGGCCCTTCTACACTTATATTTTACAACTCCATATTTACAAGTGTACAAGTGACTTTTCCTTGTTTTGTTCCACAGAAGTATTAGTAAAGGCGGGTACTTGCATAGACTTATCTAAGATATAGTAACATTGGGAACAACAATGCTTGTCAAAGTTTTAATATATTTTAATCGTTTGTCTAACTATGCGAAGCATTGGCGAAATTGATGTGAGTAGGAATATATATATATATATATATATATATATATATATATATAAAGAAAGGATAATTAAATCATTATTTAGGTATAATAAAATAATTAGGTTAAGTATAACTAAAGTGCGGCTTATGGTTGATATTGCCCTTCCCTATTTCAAAATATTTCAGTCCAACACCTTAGGGTTTCTTTTTTTATCAATTCATGGTATGAATCATGAATTGATAAAAATATTGTTTCCATTCCTCCATTTTAAAATGATTTCGTTTGACACCGTTTTGCCAATTTTCGGCTTATAGTAAAAATGTAATTGCCAAAGCAATAAAAACAAATTTATATATATATGGTCAAAATGGACAAATAAAATAAATGACAGAGCACGTTCGGGAGACAATTCTTCTACCATCTCTCGACAATTGATATTGATGCTATGTAATCTTCGTCTCTTAGTGGATGATTACCCTTTAATATTGACAGATGCATCATAAACAGAGCCCGCAAGTTAGGTAAAATACATTTTCTATCTGGGTAGATGTATTTAAGAGTCAGATATAAATGAACATGTTGCTGTACATTTGGGGTCGGTAGGGTCAATTTTTATTTTGCCCCGCCCCCCCCTTTTTGCCTATTTTAAAGTTTAAAACCTTTATATGCCCGCTTTGGATCGTGACGAATTTTGTGTACAATTATTTAAGCATTTTAAAAAGTACATAAAAATGTCAATATAAGGAAGTGAAAAAGTTATAAAAATTAAATGGCGTGTTTATCTCACAAAAATATCTATTGATACTCTTGTTATACATTTATTTCTTTTCAGGCAGTCAAAAATTTCTTCCTCACCCAGTCACTTAAGCCCTTTAAATAGCAGAAAGGAACGCACGGTTACCTGGGACATACGAATGCCGGCAAATGGAGAGGATGAGGGAAGTACTGTAGTTTTCAATAGCGTTGGTGAATGACTTCGTACCGTCTGCATGAGATAATTCTAGGGAAATTTGTGGTGTCGGTTATTTTTCAGCTGCATAAACGTAATAAACAATTGAAAGCGAGAAAGATGAGAGCGGTACAGCTGTGCAATAAATAGTCCCTACAATGTGTTCAGTACGGAAGTAAGAGATACTAACCTGATTCCGCTGTAAACATATAATGAACTTGACCAGAAACCACTGCACATTTTTTGCTGATTCGCCAGGATTATTCAAAACTACGTCGTCTTGATCAACATTTCCATGATCTCCTGAAAGGTGAATGTTCTGTTGTCTGGTATAAGTCCTGCCGAAATAATAACTTCTTTTAAATATGCTCCAACCACTTCAGTGAGAAAAGAACTTTATTTTTTTTTTTTTTTTATGAAAAGTGTTTTCTCTGACAAGCGGCAGACTATGACAGTTGATACCTTAAAAAAATCTTGTTGTGCTTGTAACCAAAAAAATAAATTAAAAGTTTTAACTGTGTGGGAAACAAATTAGGTATCTTACACATTTTTCATCAATAATGAGTGACAATACTCTCCATTTAATATGCTATAACTTTTAATATGCCTGTTTTAACTTTACTACTGCCTATTTTTAATATTTTAAGATCCCCTTTGCCTTTCTATTTTAACCAAAATAAATGTCTGAAGCTCCGGGCTCTGATAATAAAGTAATTAAATTATCATTATTTCTCAGAAAAAATACAAACACATTTAATACAAATTAAAATAATACGGTCTGCTCATTAAAAAATGCGATTTTTTTATTAAGAAGTGGACATGGTCTAATTCATGGTATAACCACGTGTGGGAAACAGGTTTTTTATCCATCTTGCTCATATATGATGCCACTTGTAAATATTTACCGAACCGAAAGTTAGAAATCTATACTTTACAAAAGATTTACACTTTAAGAGTTGTAATATATTACAACATATTTTTCTTGGCTCAGGTACTTGCAACTTTCTAAAGGGTTAAAGGAGAATATCGTAGTCTTCAGATTTGCAATAATGAAGTCATTAAGAGTTTATGATTTTCGTTCACCCCAATTAAATGTATAAATGTCCTTATGTTTAAATTGTGTATTCATTCATTTACTACCTGAATTCTATTAATTTATTCCCACCTTCATTTAGTGCATTATCTGTTCATTTTCCCAGCATTCCTTTAATTGTATTATTTTCAACCCACGCATTGAAATCACCTGTTTATAATTAATAGATTCCATTTATATTATTCATCTCTCTCTTTCCCTGCTTTTCCTGCCTCCTGTTATTTTTAATCCATTTTATGGGTTTGTTTAAACTTTTTTTATTTTCTTTGTCGTTATTGTTAAAAGGACATTTAAAATCTATTTGTTAAATAAGTTTCCATTTCTACAATTTTTGTGCAATAACAAGTCAGTGGTTTCATTTTATTCGATAATCTTTGCAGCATTAATCTTCCTTGTGTGCTTTTTAGATGACAAGGCTTTGCGACATTGCAACACCTTTTTCGTTAAGGATGGGCTTTTCCATTAAGGATTATCTTTCCTTTATACGGCTCCCAGTTTCGGAACTCTGTCCGCCCCTTTTCTGATGTGATTTGTTTACCGTTTACTTTGCCGTATACAAGGCTAAGGAGTGCTCTGTAGTACCCCGCCCATACACAGAAATGTTCAACAGAATACGCAGATGTTTGTTCCTCATTATATTTCCGTAGGAAATGTTTGCCCCCGACTTCAAGATAAGGTGGCCTACTCTAAAAGCTATGTACCGTCGTGAAAGGGGGTTGATGTTTCTCTTTCCCACAAACTTGCCGTCACATTTCGCCCCATTTCACAAATCCTTTATAAATAATGGATGTGATAAGCGCTGGGATGAAAACTGAACATGTTCAAATCCTGAACACTCCCCATCATCCCCGCATTACAATTCAAGAAACTCCTTCCTTCCGAGTTAGTTTTATCTTCTTTCTTGGAAAGCTGAAAGTCACTGCCATGTTTTTCAAGCTTATAGGAGAATAAGAAGTGAGACTGAATATAACAATAATAATTACTGGACAACACTGAGCCTCTGGTAATTTGATGCGCTGAGTTCAAATATAGCTTTGTTTTTGTTTTTTTTTTTCTATCTAGAACTTTCAGTTTTTAGTAAACCGTGTGATTATCTTTTACGAGATCAATAAAGTATAAGTAAAGTTACCATGGTATGTAGTAATAAAATGGCCGATTTGTTTAAATAACCAATACCCATGCAATATGCATGGAAATATTGCCAGTTCGTTTTCCAGCTCATCCGTTGCTATAAGTTACACATCTGTTGATCCCTGCTTATTTTGTAATTTCCTGTTAGGTTCCAGCAGTAATCTGCAAGTTCTTGGTTTAGACACCTCCGTTGATACCTTTTCTCTATCTCAGAAACGTCTTGGTAAACTCTTTCATCACTGACTTGTCATCGTCCAAGTTTAGCGGGAAAAAGTCAAAATGAGAATGCAGGAAATGAATTTTGAAGGATGTTTTACAGTCAAGATTTCTCTATGCTTCTAGTAATTTGTCAGTTAATTATTTGTAGTTTTATGGCCTAAAGCTACCTAAGAAGCGTTAAAAAGTAATGACCTCCATGCTTCTAGTTCCACATGATTCAGTCTACTTGCAAACAGCTGATCTTTCAACAGTTCTGTTATCTGCGACCCAATTAAAACTACTTCCTAAAATCGATTCTTGTAAATTTTTCTTTTAAGTATTTTAAACGTTCTCCAATATATTGATACAATTCTTTATTAGACCTAATTTTATATGAAGCTGCGATAAAATAATTTCAAAACTGTTAACCAGTAGTTTTATTTTCAACAGGTAGAAATATCTTCCGGAAAGCTATATTTTAGTATCATAATGTTCGGCTCTATCATAGCTACAGCAATATTTTATACAGCCGTTTTGCAATCGTAAATAGTGTTGCAATAATTCTGTTCCCCACAGTAGACCAGTTACATGTGTCATGCTGTACTTTTTGTAATGTAGCTTATATTCTTATAATATTCTTTCATTTTCGCTTCATGATCAATGGGTATAGAGGATTTTATATTCCATTATGTAACACATAGTTATCAAACTTACCTTTGATGTGCAATGAAGAGCCTCCATTTATCTAGGTTGTGATTTTCACCGAGAACATTTATTAAATCATGAAAAATCTTCAATTCTGAAGAATTAAATCAAGTATTTTCCTAAATTTCGAAATAATAATACTACTGGATAATTTTTCCTTCGCGCGACCGCTCCATGTGCAGTTGGCTGTATTTGATCGAGTTCCACAGTTCTCTTCTCATTATCACGCTCGAAAGCCGGCTAGGAAGCCGCATGGGAGATCAGTATGAGTTTAATTCTAGTAACGTATGGACCTGTTCCTGTGTGTTGTGGCAGTGTATTAAATATTCATTAGGCGGCGTTAAACAGTGTACTAATTACATTAATATGTCTCAATTCAGGTGTTGTATTCCCCAAAAGTGTATTTATTTACATGTCTCTATTCTTTAAGGTGGTGCGTATTATAGCAGAAGTTTCAGCTGTCCATTTCTGTTGCCAAGGTGATTTTACTGCGAACTTTATAGCATCCATTAATGTAAAGGTATAATTTATCGCACATTTATTGTTTCAAATATTTATTTTGTATGTTTTTTGGAATAAATTACAACATATGTAATGTTTGGTTTTACAAACATTATCTTGGTTTTCTACTGGTAAAAAAAAAAAAGAAAAAATTAATTATATCTTACACAGGCTTGAAAAAAAAAACATTTTCTACAAACTGTAACTAATATGCAATTTTAGTTACAGCTACAAACATTATTTGTTCTATGATAATTATATTAATGGCGTTCAAATTACTGTTGGTAGTTGTAAGCAAGCGTTTGCAATATCCGGTTTAGAAACTTTCGGAAAAGTGTCGTCATATCTTGTCAAGAAAGAAGTGACGTGCGCGGGAGCAGCAAAAACAAGAGAGTAACGAGTTTCGTTATTAGCGGGCTCAAGTGGAAGATCTCGGCGTCTCTATCGATCTGCACGCCACTGCTCCCACCGCGAGCGTTTACTTAAACTCTGCCAGAAACTAAAGTCGCTTGCAATAACACAGCGATTCTAAATGGTAACAAGCATATGGAAACTTGAGTAATTCTACAACGAGGTTATTATTATGAGCCCCTTCCCTTGGAAAGTCACACATTTTAAAAGAGCATTAGAAATGCACCAGGAAACCAGTCTAAACATCTGAGAGAAGTGTGACAATATTGTAAATTGTAAACATGAAAGAAACTTGCATGAAATATGATGAACTTAAGAATTCAACACAATTTTAAATGTTATTTCTATATTTTGTGCATTTTAAACTAATAAACTGTTAAAAAACAAAAGACCAAAATGTCTGGATTATATCAACGAAAGCCGTATGAGACAATTAAACAAAATAACCTCTTCATGTGCACTGATGAAATGGGATGGCATTTATCTCAAATTATTGGCAGTGTTATTTGATAAAAATACTGAGCATTTGTTTTATTAAATTAAATTGGGATTAAGATACGACGCTATGACAAAAAAAAAATAGTTATGTATATTACATTTTCAAATTACCATCACAGAAATTGATTGCATACTTAATATGAGCTTATTTTCTAATATTCGTCTCATATAAGGTTTTATTACAAACTTTTAAAATTAATTTAACACGTCATAAAGAGTGCACTTTTACTTAATATTTGTAAGTCTAAACGTACTTTTATTTTGATGAGGATTTTAAGAATATTTGAAAATATTTTAATTCTAGAAATTTAAAATATATTAACCAATAAATTAATTTGTTAATAACTTTTCAGTTTTTTTATAATTACTTTAAATTACTTAATATGTTTTTTGCACGATATTTAAATATCTCCTTAAACCACGGCAGGCTATACCAGCTATAGTATTCATTAAAGCGCGCACTTCTCCTCGCATGAATTTATCTTTTTAAACGTTACTCCGTTAATTTGTTAGCAAATATTTTCTACTGTTATTGTATCCTCTCATTCTTTTGCCATCCATTGCTCCTTCTACATGCAACTTATTTAAAATGTTTTCCAATTTCAGAAGTTTACCGCCCTGTCAGTAACAGTGTTACGCTCGATTAGGTTGGCACTGGTTGCCGCCAATTAGCTATCATACATATTGTTTGTTTACTTCGACCAGAAACCACTGCGCATATTTTGCTCATTCGCCAGGACTATTTAAAACGACTTTACTTTGTTTTAATCAACATTTCTATGATTCCTGAAAGGTGAATGTTCTGTTGTAACTGGTATGAGTTCTTCCAAAATAGTTTGTTTTAAATATGCTCCAATCACTTCAGTGGAAGTAGAACGTTCTTTTTTGATGATAAGAAATGTTCTCTCTGACAAGCGGCTGACTATGACAGTTGATACTTTGAAAAAGTTGTTGCTTGTGACCAAGAAAAGTGAGATTAAGTACTTTAATTGTGTGATAAAGAAATTAAGTAGCTAAATACCTGCTTTCATTAATAATGAGTGATATTACTCTGTTTTTTTAGTTTTAATAAATGCCTATTTAATTATATTGTTGCAGGATGTTTGCATTCACTAATAATATACAGAACGACCCAATGAACCAATTTACGTTATTTTTCTTATTGCCTTCGTGGGTATCTTAGGGTAGCCCTGACACAACTATACATTAGTTTTCTTTACTATTTTAAAAGCATTTACTATTTCCAGTATTTTGAGTGTCTTTTTCATGCCTATTTTAACTAAAATGATTGCTTGAAGCTACGGGCTCTGCTTATAAGACCATTAATATTTGGTTATACAAATTCCTTCTTTACATAATTTCTTTCCTTTTTACTCAACCTTATTCTACGGCCCATTTTCACACATTAAAGTGGCCATTATCTCACTTCTCCCACGTTTCCTTATTGAACGTTAGCAGAGGTGGTGTCGGTCTATAGCTTATGACAAATGTTGCTTCGGAGCGAGGGTTTGTAAGAGCTTAAGAATTTTACGACATGTAAATGCAATTTCTGGCGTACAACTTGCCCCATTATTCCAAGAAACTACTCCTGAAAGACGCACAGCGGAGAGAAAAAATACTGAGTAGGTCTTGCACTGCCATAAAATATCCATGGGTTACTTCAGCGCGGTCATAAAAGATATTCCAGTTACTTGGAATTATTTCCTTTTGCATAGCTTGAATAAGGCAATAATCAGGAAAGAGAGTAAGGTAATTTTCTATCGCATTATTATGTGGGTATTTACAAGAATTTCTAGATATTAATAATTCACATCTCTCCTGTATTATTTAATAGGTGTTAATACACTACTACTTTCGCTCCAATAATGTAACTTTTTCCAGATTGCTGTTAAATCTTACCACATTATCAGATTATAAAATTTTTAAAGCTCAAATTAATGAAGATTCTAAGACTTTTTTTTTTTTTTGAATTGCTAAAAAATCGTTTGTGGCTATCAAAGTCCTCTATGCTGAGTTTAAGGGGAGGGAATAGGCCTATCCTTGTAGTGTTAAATTTAAAAAAAATTCAGTACCACTTTTCTTAAGGACTAATAAAACTGATAAAATGAAAATTTTACAGCCTACAGATGTACATATTTGGACTTTGCTTATCTATTTTCACTACTAATCCATGTTTTTAAAGCAAATTATAAATTATTTGAAATTATTTGCACATTTTTCCCCATTTTATTTTGTTTACATTCTTACATTTTATTTTACCTCAACCATAATATATCCACTAATCAGAATAATATGAATAAGAGGTAAACATTTCAAAGTGACAGCTTATGTAGATCCTAAAAAAAATTGGAAACTTATGTAAAAAGAATGTAGTTTTCAATAACTGCGTACAAAAAAAAATTATACGAAAGCTAACTTTATTAAGGAAACATCAGCTAAAAACCTTCAAAATTATAAAACAAGAAAATATGATGTCATGGAAATAAAGGCTGCCAATTTATGAAATACAACTTTTTCTATCATTCGAGACAAATAGTCTTCTAGAGCAAACAGTGTTTGCTTCACGGGAACTTGCCGCTCACTGACACATGAAGAAATAAGCTAGAAATTAAAACACTACCATCAATCACTGGAGCATTCAGTGAATTCGGGAAGCAGTCACAGAGACTTACTGTCATTTACAATTCCATATTTTACATTTACAAAAATATCGTATACATCTATATAAATAGTTATTACAAAAAATGAAAAAGCAACTCCTAGAAAAACTCAGCCAAAAACAACAAAAAACCAGAGAAACAGACAAATCACTGAATCACACAACTTTTACTTACATATGCATTGATATATAATTATTAAAGCAGTGTAATATATTGATTGCCCTTCATCTATTCCTTTATAGAATAATACACCTTTTTACATAGGTATTTTACATGAGCAATTTAAAGGAAGTATCATTGCTTATTAAGGCTTTTAGGCTAGAGGGAAGAGCATTTTATATTAAAATGCATTCGTAATAAACTCCTTTTTGATGGCAGGAAAGTACCGAAGCCTGTGTAAGTAGATAAACGTTTTTGTCTAGTATGCTTGTCATACATATTTTGATTTAGAACAAATTTATCTTTATTTCTTACATAAAAGTACATGAGGGATAAAATATATTCACTAGAAATAGTTAAAATTTCAAATTGCCTAAACAGGTTTCGCATGAATGTCTGCTATGTCAGCATTATTGGTATGGCTTTTTTCTGTAATAGGAACTTTTACCTGAGTTTCCCCAAAATATTAGACCGTGCTTCATTATTGGGTTTAAATAAGCATATTAAACTAGTTTTAAAGTCCTAATTGACTTCAACATTACTAACACACGTTTTGCATAGCATGCATTGCTAAGTTTAGGTATGGTAAGATTGTTGTGATCTTTCCAATTCAGATGGCTATCAATTATTAAGAAATTTAATATATTTGGCTTGTAGAAGTAAACTATTATAATATAATGTCTGTAATAGGGAATTTGGAGATCTGTGAGTGATGATTTTCATAACATTTTTATCTAGATTTAGAGATAATTTGTTTGATTTGAACATTCACAAAGACCTTCAAAATTAGATTTAGTTAAATTGCATAATCAATAAGGTTATTTACATTTATCAATATGCTTGTGTCATCTGCAAATATAACAGTGTTTCCTACATCTTGGATAGATAAGGAGAAATCATATATATATAAATTAACAGTAATAATAAAAGTAGAAACACTTAGATAAAGTCACACTTGAAATTGCTATATTTCGAAATCGTTAAGTTCTTCAATGGCAAGGAAACAAGTGACGGTGATAAAAGTAAATATTGAGTATCGAAGGTAACGTTACGCGTGGAAACAGATGAAACTAGAAATGAGAGTGTGGGGGGGGGGGATTAATACGTAAGATTTAAACCAGGTAGTATACGCGCTTTATGTAAAAATATAGCTGCCATTTCTCTATCTCTGAGTAAACTTTCAGTACATTGTGTAGGTAACGCATCAATAAGTGTTAGATTAAAAGCATCATCAAAATCCTTACAGTGAGATAAGGCATGTTGGGCAACCGGCAAGGGAGACTTGGTTTTAACAGAACGTCTATAATTATTTATACGCAACGAAACAACAGTAGAAGTTAAAACCAATATAAAATGCGTTGCAAAGCTTACAAAATAACATATATACGACGTTCTTGGAAGAACAAGTAGAAAATGAAGAAATGTTCAATTCTCTGGATAAATTATGGCTGTGGAATGAATGGCACGGCATAATTAGCGCACAGGTTTTACATTTAGGGCGTTGGTAAGGATATGAGTCAGCAACGGGACGAGGTAAATTCGGAGGGGATAGGTTTCGGCGAAATATACTTTTAAGGCTAGGGGTGTTCTAAAAGTAAGGCTAGGGGTGTTCTAAAAGTAAGGCGAGGTACAAATTTAGAAAAAGCATTTAAAGATGGGTGCATTAACAAAGTATCGTGACATTCTTTCAAAATAGATCTGATGCTTTCAATTCCAGGCACGTAAGTAGTAACATGGTTAATGAAGTTCTTATTAGAAGTTTTAGGTTTGCATTAGAATGTTTTGCGCGCTGGGATTAAACGGGATTTTAAAAAAGAGGAATGATAATTTTGGTCTTGGAACTTTTGAGCTAGATTTTTTTAATATACGTGTCAAGAGATGAAAAGTTGTTACAAAGACGATGACCACGAATTGAAAGAGAAAAAGGAATATATCTTTTGGTATGCAAGGGATGACAGCTATCAAAATGCACACACTGTTGTAAATTGGTAGGCTTAATGTGCACAGACGTAAGAAAAGAGCCATTGCATAAAGAAATATCAATATCTAGGAACGTAGAAGCATTGGGAGAGACAGAAGAAGTGAACTTAACTGAAAACTTGGAGTTAAGATTAGTAAGGAACTGATCGAGAGATTCTGAGCCATGAGTCCAAAGCACGAATATATCATCAATATATCTCAGCCATAATAATGGTGCCAAAGGATCTGACTTAAGAAAGTCCTCCTCTAAGCGAGCCATAAATAGATTGGCATAACACGGTGCCATTCTGGTGCCCATTGCAGTACCTTTAATTTGTAGATAATATTTATTATCAAAACTAAACGCATTGCGAGTGAGGACTAGATAAGCAAGATGACAAATGAAATCTGTGGACGGGGTATGAGGAGGTGATCGAGAGTCCAAGAAATGTAAACAGCAGCTAATCCTTCATGGTGGGGAATGTTAGTATAGAGTGACGTCACATCGATAGTGGTCAGAAGTATATCAGAATGTGCCGAAGGATCAACTTTCTTTAGTAAACTCAAAAAATGGAAGGAATCTTTGATACAGGATGGCCTAGACGTAATAAATGGCTGTAACCAACAATCTACTAGAGCGGAAATACGTTCAGTGGGAGAATCGAAGCTGGCTATATCGGGCGGCCTGGACAGTTCTTTTTATGAATTTATTAGGTTATAATTTATTAGATTATAATTCAAGACGTCACTTCAACGTAATAACACGAAAACATCAATCGTTGGACCAGACAGCATATAAATTGAAAAAAGTGAATATCTACCTATCACTACTTTAGAATGACCGGCGAAATAAGGTCAGAAATGAGTGTAAATTTAACCTCGGTAGTTGTGAAACACCAAGAAAATACACAAAAACGCAAAACCTTTTTAACCGATGAAGTTAAGTCAGAAATGAGTGTAAATGTAACGTTAGTAGTTGTGATATCAAGCAGGTATGCCAAAGCGAAAAATAACAAATTTGTAACTTTTCTAGAAATAGTTGCAAAACTAAAGCGGTACAACCAGATCCTGCCTATGTTCGAGTTGATTTGTAATGATCAAGTTTTTCTTCAGCATACTCCTTTCCATAAAACCGTAAGTATAAAAATGCACCATCAGTTCATTTACTAATATGATTTTGAACAACTGAAAAACGTACTAACCTAACCTTACCGAAGTGGAAAAACTCATTCACTAAAGTAATTTTAACTGAGATTCTAGCGGTATTTTAAGGGACAGCTGGGAAAAATGGATTTCGTAATTAATTCATATATACATTAACCCTAACGCTAACCTCAGGTGAATTCTAGAAACCGGTGGACCCAGTGGGTTCAGCTGACGGCCTACGCTCGCCTCCTTTTCGCCAGTATAAATTGATAGCGGATTGTGTGGTACAAAGTCAGCGAGTAAATCGTAATGTAAAGAGAGCGTTGTGTTTTGGAGTGTTGAAAGTACCGGAAATGAGTAAAATATGTTGCATTTATGTAATAAGTGTACTCCCAACATATAGGAAATGCGGTAAATATGTTTTATATTTTGCGTTGATTTTATTGCTGATCAACTTAACATTTAAGAATTCTATAATGTTAAATTTGTGCGAAAATCATATGTGAATATAAAGTGCACCACGCTACGTATCTATGGACGTAATAAGGACAGGAACAGCATGCATGCTCGCGTTGCTTGTCGAAAATCATAGAGCGTAACGTATAATGTTGAATTTACTACTGAGATTGATATACTAAACAAGGAGTGCAACTACAACCTAATTACGCGATGAGTGTATTCTGAAGATTAGCCGTTTTTCTTCCATAACATTGCGTTTCTATCATTCACCAACAACGTTCCACCACTATTTTATAAATTACAATTGAAAGTAGCAGTCTTGCTATATCACACACACAAATTAATCGAATAAATTTACTAAATTATTCAAGCAATGCAAATTAAAATGAAATAAATGAAACACAATGTTAAAGATTTCATTACCTTCACTTTCTCCAGAAAATACGCCAACTTAACATTCTCGCTAACTGTCCTGACATTTTTCTTCTTGTACCAAGCTGTGAATAAATCACGTTCGCGCTAGTATAGTTTTTTACATTTCTCAAGCAGCAAATTATTGCTTATACCAATCGCCACTTTAACCACCTCCTTCAAAAGCTTCATCACTTTCGTCAAATTGCATTATAATTTTCAATTAACCTTCCTATCACCGAGCTTATAAATGTTTCAATAAAATCAACAATAACAAAACACTAACGCGTAACTATAGATACAAACATATGAACAAAAACAAATCGATTCGATATTTCTAGTTCTCGTTATTTTTAACCTTACAAATTAAAATAAAATATATCAAATTAAAAATAAGTAGTTAATACGTTGCAGTAGTATAAAAATAGTATGTAAAAGTCTTGTTGAAATGCTCAGTGTGTTCCTCGGTAAACCTAAGGTTGTAACTAATCATACTCGGATGCGCAACGCGTGTCTTTCAATACTGATATTACAATTTACTATTATAGCTCTAAAGTATATATAACGTAGTTTTGATACCGAACTAATATCGGAACAAGTCAAATGTAGTACCCGTATATGCTACACATATACACAGTATATTTAGTGTGTGTATATATACATATGCATACATTAACATTGTTTATCACGGAAATAACGTTGTTAGGTTAAGGGACATGCTTGAATACATAAAACAGGATAGTAGCAACTTGTTTGCAACGCTAATAGGTTTTACCCCGCCTCAGCATTCTGCTAGCAGTGTTGGTTTCTGTATATACTTTCTAAGAAACCTATACTCATCATTTTTGTTGCTTGCTGCCATCAGTTTATTCAACCCTACTCTTCCCTCCGGGCGTTATATTTCAGCAACACATTCTCAGCGTCTCTTATTTAGAGTAAACTGATCGCATGAGAAGCTATGCTAGTGAAAAGTGTTGCAGATGTTATAATAATAAGTAAGCATTCTGACCTTAGCAATGTTTTGCAATCCTTATGCCTCTTCCTTGCGGCTTGACCACGAGCTCACGGTACGACTGACTTACGCACTTGTGTCAAAAAGTTAATGCATTATATTTGTTGTCAAACGAATATTAAAGCCACTCGCAACAGTTTTCTGCTGGGATTTTTTTTTTTTGATTGATTTATTTATGGACGCTCTTTAACATTTCAGGTCATCAGCTTCCCATTTAACTCAGGTCGTGAAACGGCCGACAAATTTTGCGCAAAGGCCTCTCTTTCAGACTTGTTCTTTTTCGTGCCGTAAATGTACGACACGGGACCCACGGCTTTGCTTCCCTTCCGAAGGAAGCCATACTTAGGATTTTTACACCCGATAAAATCCATCGGTCCTGGCTGGGTTCGAACCCGCGTTCTTGGGTATAGGAAGCAAGAATGGTAACCACTGCACCACCAGGACCGACTGCTGCTGAGATTTGGAGAGAGGAATGTATTAATAACCAGACATTGCAATTTGGGGGCAAATGCAATTTTTTGTTCCTTTAGGAGAAGAATAAAATAATTATTAACAGTATGTTTTAGTAAGATTGAAAGCTAGAGATTAATAGTGCTCTACAATGATTGTTAGAGCCTAATTTGTTAATATTCGGCTTAAAATACCTAAATCAATGTAAAATTTCGTCGTTTTACTATTTATTCACACAATCAGACCTATAACAATATTAAAGGTCAGTTTGTTTTTTGATTTACGCTACAAGGAAATGCAACAATGGGTGGAACGTTGTACTATAGTCAAATAGAATTTCAACAACAATGCTGTTTAACGGTTAGTTTGTATGTCTGTTAGCTTTTTCCCTCGTTTTTGATTTACACTATCTGGAATTGCAGCAGTGTTATCGTCAAATAGAATTTCAACAGCATTAGTTTACTTTGAATATCTGTTAGCCCTTTCCCTCTCCATGTTTGTGTTAAGTTTGAAGTGGTAGGATATTATCCTGTGCAGTTTAATATGCCAAAAAATAAAAGTTTGAACGCTATGCTGATCCGGCAATTGCTTACAGTATTTCCACGCTTCACTTATGATGGAAAAATAATATTCTGCAAGATTTTTATCAAGTACATATGTAACAATAGTTGAAATATATTTTAATGAGTAGGTCTATATAATATTTGATTGACCTAAAATTATTTTAAAGACATTTACATTTTAAGCTTTTAAATTTTTGTTAGTTAAAGTATTTACGGACCGTTGAGATTTTGGTTGTTTGAACCAAGTAGTCGCACTTTGTGACAGAAATGAGGCAATACAACATTTAGGATTTTAAATGAGTTAACTTCTACGCGTTTTTATGATTTTGCAAGAAAAGAAATGCCATCTGAGGTAGCATGTGCAAGGAAGGAACGAAACATAAGGCAAAGCAAAGCAAACTGTATTGAACAGCCTACCGCATCCAACCCCAGCAGCGAATTTCTATGCAGACTTAACCAGAGCGTTTATTGCTGCCAATATTCCATGGATTTCAATTGAAAATCCGGTTTAAAGGAAATTTTTACAAAAATACTGTAAACAAAATATCCCTTCTGAATCTACCCTAAGAAAAATATTATGTACCCAGAATGTACAATGAAACTTCAGCATCCTTCGGAATAGTGGAGAGAAACTTGACCCTGATGAACTTTCGATGAGATAAGGGACTTCCGAAACTAATGCATATTTTTAAACAAAGACCTACAGTCGTTATACTCTGGCAATAAAGATGTTTCTAAAGTTCTAGTTTTTTATGCCATTATATGGATTAGGAAGCTCTTTATAATGTTCCGAACATACTGCAAATACTTCTTCCGCTTTACCGATTATTATTGTTTAGGAAAGTTCTTGGTAGAAAATCTTTCCTATATTTTCTTACATTTTCATAAAAACGTTTGATTTAATTTTGTTTAAACTTTTCCGGCATTTTTTAATATTTTCCCTTATAAACAATAGTTTGTAATTACTAGGAAACTGGATGACTTTCAGTGGAGACGCAATCCCGGTAAAACTGGAGTTAATTTTGGCTAAGGCAGGCTTATTGTTATTCACATCAACTGTTTAGTTGCATTTCTATAGGAAGTGCGGTTAGATTTATTTTTTATTTGTTTATTTATGAACGCTCTTCAACGTCTCAGGTCATCAGCGTCCCATTCTACTCAGGGCGTGAAACGGCCGACAAATTTTGCTCAGAGGCCTCTCTTTCAGGCTTGAGGTTCTTTTTCGTGCCGTAAATGTACGACACGGGACCCACGGCTTTACTTCCCTTCCGAAGGAAGCCATACTTATGATTTTTATGCCCCCATCGATCCTGGCCGGGATCGAACCCGCGATCTTGGGTTTAGAAGGTAAGTGTGGTTACCACTACACCACCAGGACCGACAGTGCGGGAAAGTGCAATTTTGAAACTGGTGATTGAACCAAAGCGGTTTCATTGACAAGACGCGGGGACCAGAAAATAGAGGTTTAACAGAGTAGAAGCTTGATGGTGTAGGGAATCGATTAGAAACTTCATTTGGAGATTCTTTAATGATTAGTCCAATAAGTTGGTATAAATCCACTCAGCTACTGTTTCTTCATGCTGATAAAAGTAGTAGTAGTAGTAGTAGTAGTAGTAGTAGTAGTAGTAGTAGTAGTAGTAGTAGTAGTAGTAGTAGTAGTAATAGTAATAGTAGTAGCAATAGTAGTAGTAATAGTAATAGTAATAGTAGTAGTAGTAGCAATAGTAGTTGTAATAGTAGTAGTAATAGTAATAGTAGTTGCAGTAGTAGTAATAGTAGTAGTAATAGTAATAGTAGTAGTTGTAGTAGTAGTATAGTAGTAGTAATAGTAATACTAGTAGTAATAGTAGTAGTAGAGTGATAGTAGTAGTAGTACTAATAGTAGTAGTAATAGTAGTAGTAGTAATAGTAATAGAAGTAGTACTAATAGTAGTAGTAATAGTAGTAGTAATATTTATTTACAAAATATATTTTTACAAATCTAACCCACCCATTTCGCACGTATCCTGGGTAGTACGCGCTCTCCAATACATTAGAAAATGCACGAAATTGGACAAACCAATATTTACCTCTTAAGAGATAAGCTATATATATATATATATATATATAATATATATATAATATATAAAATGAAAAAATCAAAATGGACAAAGAAAAAATTTAAATACCAAAATAAAATAAACAAAAAGAAAACAGTACAAAAGTAAATAGCTTGCACTCCCTCATATATATGTACAAATAGTTTAAAAATATAAATCTGTCCCTATGTTTCCGGCTGTCTGCCTCTTCCGATCTGAGCTGTCTCACTTTGTTTAAAATTTACCTACTCCCTCCTCCTCCTTCCTATCTGCCAATAAAGTCCAGCACTGCCACTGCACTCTCCCCTTGTTAACAAACGAGGCCGGTAGATATCTCTTCCTCCATTTTACCGTCCTCTTGCAGTATGCCAGAATATGCTTCCAAGATTCTTGTTCCGCACAGATAGGGCAGATTCTCGTACTGTCTCTGTCTGTTACTTTAGTCATTCGCCACGCGTCTAACCTAAATCAAGTGAGTCCTGATTGCTGAGTTTGGCCCTGTTTGGACGTGATGCTCTTAATTTTTCTTCAACCCCCCTCTCCTGTTTCCCCGCTCTGCAATCCAAATGTTCCCCATTCCTATATTTTCCAGACCCCTTCTTAATTGCTGTATTTGAAATAAAACTCGCGTAAGCGTTGAAATAAAATATCCGGGAGGCAGTTTACAATAATCGAAAATTGTGACCAGTGTCTCAAAATATTTTCCGGCATGTCTCACAGCGTAGGGCAGGCACTTTCAGCATCTACTATGAGTGATAACAATATTAATTACTCTGTACTACTAATAAATAACGAAAGAAACAGAAAATGCATGCTGTAAGTTCCGACATGATTTCCATCGGCAGGCAGCGAGACCGTTAGGCATTAACCGGGAATTCAATTTCCGATCACATCGGAAGAGGACCCTGTATCTTTGATCTCACAGGTATATTGCCTACAAAAGCTATTAATTTAGTTCTGTTTACCGTTATTGGCATGTTATGTGCTTTGCGTATTCTATTAAATTTATAAATGCCTTACTGTAATACATCTTGATTATTGAACATTATTTATCACTTCATCATCTGCATGCAAGAATGACACTTTTTTTCTACTTGTGAAATATTTCAAATATATCCGTCAAAGAGCATTGTCGATATAATAAACCAAAAAGCAAAGTGGAATTATTCCACGCTCTGGTCTATACGCCCATATTACCATTTTCCTCGGTTTCATAATTTAAAATGTTAATGTTAATGAAGAATGACTGTTATTGAGTCTTTTCTACTACTATAATGTATAAAATAAGAACACAATTGAATTGAATAAATTAGATTTTAAAATTAAATTTTTGTGTTTTATGTTATGATTTAAGCTTTGCCTACGCACCACTGAGTTTTCAGTCTTCTATGAAAAATAAGAAGAAAGAGATTGAGAAAAGCAGCGTCAAACATTTCAGTCAAATGGGCGCAATAACTTTTAAGATATTTAAAATTTCATAATTTTTAATATGTAAATTCAAAATACTGCTTATAAAATGCTATATAAGCTTTATGAAGTATTTTAAAATTATGTTTTATCTTTTTGAATATTGTCAAATACTTTTGGCTGATACCATTTCTCTATTATGTCCTGCTAATGTCTGAAGTGTGTATGATTTTGAAAAAAATCGAATTAATATTTATACGCTCCTTACTTGTAGCACACTAAAAAGTTATTTTTCAAACAATTTCTTAGGTACATACGAGATGCCAAATATGAAATAAATAAGATGAAACTTTATGGCAAGTATCATTTTTGACATACAGAAAAGTAGATAAAATAATTTTATAATAAACTCATATTTTACAGGGCTTCGCCGTTTCTTTAAAAATGGCACCATTAGAAAAAATAATGTGAAACATTCAGAAATGACCTAGGTCACTTAAATGCAAAAAAACCTAAATTTTAGATTCTTGATAGATTTGGCCCAAAACTCAAGTGACATTTCTCCTCCTCCTCCTTCTTCTTCTCCTCCTCCTCCTTCTTCTTCTATGGCGCTACAACTCCCGAGATTGGGCGATGGCCTGCCGCAGCGACAACTGCTTCCTATACTCCACCTTACGATCATTGATAGAGGAAAGAATTTCAAGGGGCGAGAGTTATATACCAGCATGACAGCATACCTCCGGTTCCCTATCGTGCGACTTTCTAGATCAAATGACGTCCCCTCTCCATCAGGCAATTTCCCAATTATCCTCACAATGCTGGATGGACTCCTTCCAAACCTCCTAAACAATTACTAGGAATCGAACCCAGTTCCTCCCGGCCAGCAGTCAACAAAGCTAACCACTACATCAAAGAAGCGGTCGATTTTTTTCCTTAATCAACCGGAAACGAGTTAAAGGGTTTTTACGCTTTTAATGATGTTGTATAACTCTATATAATTAAAAGTGAGACACACTGGGTTGCTTAATCAATATATTTAATTATTCATATGCAAATATTATTTAAATTTAAAATATTAAATATCGTACCATTATAAGCCAACGTGTCAATGAACACATTTCTTATTAAAGTCAAACGCTCTCCATTCTGTGTATGATTTACGCAAGTCAGGGTAAAAAAAACCGACAAAGGTTTGTACTCTTTAGAACGGACAAAAATGTTGATAGTCTCATTTATTTACATTCTGCTAGAGTAAATTTTATAGCGCTGTGAACATTTTAATGGATAAACATAGCAAACACATTCGCGAATGGGAAAACCAACTGCGGTTTAAGGTAAATATTAACATATTTATATTGAAAGATATTTAACCGGAATACAAAAATGGCGTCGACAGTCCGGATACCCCATATTATTAATTACTTGTTTGTGTTTAAAGAGCATTTAAAGCAGTTCAGGGTTAATATGTGATATTACTCTTCGAGAAGTACCGGTTTGAATTTGGAAATCTGCCAACATTACTGAGATATTACTCTTATTTTTCCATGATTCCCAAAGTTGAGTATTTCTTTTCAATGAACCTACAAAAGTTTTAATATAAAATATATACAGGGGATAAGTTAGGTCATGACAACCATTTTTTCCCCTCACGAACAAAGGACAACACGAAAAATCTAAGATATACGATTGAAAGTGTGTATGGCATTTACTGCCGAATGGTGCCACCAACGAAAGACTGAATTGGCGTCCCTCGTAGGGAAGAAACAAAATACAGGCAACCGGATAGCATTGGTTTATTACGGTTTGAGCAAAAGTTATACACAACTACTTACAGTACGGATCTCCCAGGTAGTCCATGGTGTTTAACAGCCTTCTTCGTCTCCAAGTACATCGACGGTTCCTTGCCAGCAATGGGAAGGTCTCTGCCCACTTCGCCACTCTTCGATAGGGAAAGGCACGCGTACCCGGTGCTTCCTGTAGTACTGTGCGCCTTTCTCGTGTATTTTTGCTGCAAAGAAATGCTAATTACATATACACACGTGACCTCCAATACCTTACCACTGTCGCTCACTAACTGAACTTCCGGACGTGCCGAGAAACGCGCCTTTGCTCACATACACCATCTGGCGGCTTAATTCGAAAGGACATTCAAAACACGTTCTATTGTATACATCTTAGATATTTTCGTGTTTGCAAGAAGAACAAAATAAATAAATAAGTGGACAGATAAGATATAAGACAAGAGCAAAATATGCACATAGGTAGGAGGTGGCCTAGCCAATCACGAGAATCTTGACGCTAGAGCTGTTCTACATGCACAGTGTACAAAACATTTGCAATGCTTTGCAATATTTAAACTTAAATGTTCAACAGTATTTTTCCCACCACCAAGCTTATTACTACGCAGCCAAATGTGTTTTTTGCATGTCTTACCTGCCCACTAACGCAATCTGTCTGACAAATTGAACAGTGACGAGAAAACAAAAGATTAACACATCCAAAATATAAACCAATTAAAGCGACATAAACTATGAACACTTTTTCTTTCCTCCGTGAAATGCATTAATCAGGTTTCCTGCCATCTTTACAAAAATTGAGATAGTGCTTTTTTCAGAATATCATTAACATTTTTTTTTAGAAATTATCATAAATGTACAGTAAGTTTGTTGTAGATATATGAAGAATTGAATTGATATTATTATTTGGATTATTTATGCATTCTTTTTAACATCTCAGGTTATCAACGTCCCATTCTACTCAGGGCGTGAAACGGCCAATAAATTTTGCTGAGAGGTTCTTTCAAACTTCTTTTACGTGCCGTAAATCTACGACACCAAACTCCACAACTTTACTTCCCTTCCGAAGGTAGTCATACTTAGGATTTTTACGCAAGAAAAAAATTCTTCGACACTGGGCGGGATTGAACCCCGCAATCTTGGGTCCATCAGGCAAATACGGTTACCACTAAATCACCAGGACCGACAATTGAATTGATAATATACAAATTGATAATATACAAATAAAATATCATGTAAAATGGGAGAAGAGTATATAAACAACAAAAATCAAATAAGAGAGAAAATCCAACTGTCAGAAATCGTACATTCCCCTAGAAGATCCCAGAAAATCAGGTAAAGACAAGAAAGTTATATATAAGAAGAGTCAGTTCATAAACAAAAAGACGAAGAAGATACGCCCATATTGAATCAGTAGAAGGGAACAGAATTAACAGAAGAAGAGAATAATGGTAATCTTCGGACGGAAAGGAAGCAGTTGAGAGAAGAAGAGGTAGACCGAGAACAAAAGGAGGCAAATATAAGGTACAGATAAAAGTTAAAATGTAGAAAAAGACGAAGGAAAAAGAAAAGAGAAGGAAACTGAGTCAAACACCATGGTTCAGTATAGCTGCTGCTTGAGACCGGCAGCAACCTCATTGATGTCCAGGTTCTGTTGCCTGGAATTCCGGTAGGGAACAGCCCGGTAGCGAGCGTCAGCAGAAATAAATGTAAACGTAATTATTGCTTCTGGGTATTAGTAGCAATTGTAGTGCTGGATTCCAGTACCGGTTTAGTTCTTTGAAGATTTAGTTTTGATTAGTTATAGTATTAGAACTGTAGATTTTAAATTGTAATTGTATTTATAAATGTAAGAGGACCAAAAATAAAATAATCTGGAGTATTATGTCCTGATATAAAATCAAGTTATCAGGATATAAACATTACAGAATAAAATAAAAATAAAAGTTCATAATCCTAATAATAATTCTTTAAAAAGTTTATACAAATAAAACAAAAGTATTCATGTTTTTTTGATTATTCGTTTTAAAAGAATATGTGACTAAATATTACATTTCTAAATTATATAAATTATTCTATAATTCATAAAATGAACCACAAAACTGTTGAATGAACAGTTTGAGTCGATATTTTAAGTTTGTACATTAAGGATAAACACACATAATGGGAACAAAATATGGGTCAAAATGTTCTCATCTACAGTTACAATAAAGACACTATTTGCGGAAATTTTACATGATATGCATTTTTCATTTTTCACGTTTATTGAAATGAAAATGTGATGGAATTAAATATGGTATAATTTTAATGGGAACTGTGAAAGCTTTGTCTTTCGTCCTTTAACATTCATGTTAGTTACAGCTCGTTTGAAAATTTGTAATTGTAACTCATTAGGACAGTAATTAAAATGAGCCAGAGGAACCTTTGACTGAATTCTGTCATATGGAAACGCTGTAAATGCTACCCAATTTCCAGAAACTATTTAAAATCTCTTTGAGCATTAACCATGTTCAACCTGTTTATGTTGCTCACTATAAGAGTTGTTCTTCTTCAAGATCACATTTTGGAAGTTTTTCTTGTTATTTAGCATCATCTGTACTAAAACCCTGGTTTACGATGACTTAATGTTGCAGTAAATGCCGTAAATTGATCAATAAATAACTTACGGAGCTATGCATGGCTACAGAAGTCGCTGTTGCCAACAAACACCAAGGGTTAAGTGCAAATTATTCGTCCAAATAAATCAGTGGCTTAATGCAAATGTGTTTGGTTTATGGCTTCAATTTGTTAATATAAGATAGATAGATAACAGTGTTCGGTTAACAAACTATGTACATTAAATTATCGCATGGGTCTAGAGTAGTGTTTAACGCCCCTTTTTACTACTGAGGCACCACAGGCGATGGACACTGATGATGATGATACATGAGATGAAATGATAAATTGGGAAAGGATTTATTTTTAAGGAAGGAAACGTTCCAGGCCTAAGTTTAGGGTACTTCCCCGGCATTTGCTGTATATGAGGACTCAGGAAAACTTGGAAAAAACCTCAGTCAGAGAGGACGGTCCTGGCAGGATTCTAACCCCAGACCTCTCGCTCACGAGTCCGCGCCTTAACGACCTCGGCCATCCTTGGCGGTAAAAACATAGGTCCAGAGACGGTACATGCTACTATACCGAGATAAGGTAGGCCAAACTTTCAGCACACATTCCTCACACGTAGAAGAAGAAAATATATTATATAGATATTGGTCCGGGAAAGCTTTATTTCCATATTAGAACTCATTTTCTGTAACTCTTCATCATGGGAAACACAGGAACAGAACGTACCAACATACCACATGAAACTCTTTCTTACATGAAATGTTCAAAACATCCTCTTGGTTACGTCTGGTTAAGTAAGTCTGAGGTTCATCGCCAGTGTTTTTTGTTCCATTCGAACGAAGGTAATGTTGACATGCGACCCATTTCATTGCCTTACTACCAATAACTGCTTAGTGTTCATTACGGACAGGCAAGCATGTAACTGTGTTCATCGCGAACTTGGTTTCCCGTACAGTACAATGGAAGTGTAAACAAATTGACAGATTTTCTTTTGATGTATGGATTAGCATAGATACTCAGGAAGACGTTTGAAGCAATTGATCATCGTCTTAGAGAGCAGGGACGTTTAATTCGCTACTCGCGACTGGGGGAGGTCAAGGAGGACGAGGACATCTCAACTGGAGGAGGGCAATTCTTCATGCAGTTGACGACAACACTAGTGTCAGCTTAAGACAATTAGCTGCAACAAGCAATGTTGACAACATGACTGTCTGGAGAGTGTCACATGAAAACCTGTTGTTGCCATGCCTTTACAGTGTGTGCAGGCACCATCAGCAGCTGATTTTCCTGCATGGGTGCACTTCTGCGACACAAAGAGTCAAACCTGATTTTAGTATAGCTGTGCTATTCACGATAAGGCGTCGTTTTAACATGATCAGATTGTACATTTTCACATTCGTCACGTATGAGCTGACGTGAATGCTCCCGTATCTATTGAATCACGTCATCAACAAGATTTTCTGTATATTTGGGTCAGTACTGTTGGTGACTGTTTGTGTTCTTTCACCTAAGCTTAACGGACAAACTTAGCATACTTCCTCAGAGAATACTAGTCGGTCCTGGTGGTGTAGCGGTAACCATTCTTGCCTTCTAAACCCAAGATCGCGAGTTCAAACCCGGCCAGTATCGATGGATTTTTCGAGCATAAAAATCCTAAGAATGGCTTCCTTCGGAAGGAAAGTAAAGCCGTGGGCCCCGTGTCGTAGATTTACGGCACGAAAAGAACCTCAAGCCTGAAAGAAGAGGCCTCTGAGCAAAATTTGTCGTCCGTTTCACGTCCTGAATTGAATGAGACACTGATTACCTGAGATGTTAAAGAGCGTCCATAAATAAACCAAATAAAAAACACCAGAGAATAATGTACTTGTTCTACTATAAAATGTGCCTTTATCAGTGCGATGAAACATATACTTCATGCACGATGGAACTCCTCCTCAGTTCAGTGTAATTGTCCGTCAGCTTTTAAATATCAAATTCGTGACAGATGGATAAATAGAAGTGGACCAATTCTCTGGCCTCCACGCTCTCCGGGGCTAAACCCACTAAACTTTTATTTGTAGGGGAAATTGAAAGCTCCTGTGTGCCGAACCCTGGTACAAGATGCAGGGAGTCTTCGCGCCCGTATTGTGGAAGGCTGCGAAACAATATGCAATTTTCCAGGAATATATCAGCGCACCAAAATTCAACGCGACGGCGGTCAGATGCAGTATCAGTGCTAGCAGAAGACATTTTGAACATTTCATTTAAGAAAGAAGTTCATGTAGTATAATGGTACGTTCTGTTCCTGTGTGTTTCTCATGATTAATGTTTGTAGAAAATAATTCTAACATACCTTACGCCATTACATCACAATTATGCATTGTTTGTACACGCACAGCTTCTAATTAGGCGCGTTTTACATAGATGCTCACCCAGCTTTGATCACTTCTCTTCCTGCGGAAGCAAGCCCCAACATGCTAACCTGCCCCTATTCGAATACGTAAACTTGACTCCAAGGCTCACCCACCAACGTTCTGTGTTTGGGCAATGTTGTCATTCTTCCAGGTTTCTACAAAGAGGGCAAACTCTATCGCCTGTTTCATTTCATTTTTGTGCTTTTCAAGCCCCCAGTCTAAGCCAAGCCAAGCTATACAAATTGGAAAATTCAAGCTGTGCATGTATAATTCCTTACCTGCATAATACTGGGTGAGCAATGCTTGACGCAGCCGCGGGACCGGCCGGCAGCGCTATGTCGCTTGTCGGCAGAGGCGGGGAGGCTTCAGTGTGAGTTGAAACCTTGCACAAGTAGCACGTGTTTGTTAAGCGACGCAACACAGTGTATTGAGTGAAAGTGTATCAAGTGAACTGGGGCAATACACGTATTCTATTCCCCAAAGAGTATTCATGTATGATGGAGATGATCAAATCTATAACGTAATTGTTACAGCTCACGCCTTCATTATAATTTTTTTTTTATAGTTATACCAATCATAATTGGTGGTTTTGGAAATTGGCTCATCCCTTTAATACTTTTCATATGTGCGTACAGAATCAGCGCGTGCTGAAAGGATATTATTTCAAGAGGAATTTCCTGATGTTCAGGTTCTTAATCGGAATTCGATTCATCGATTACTAAATAAATTTCCTGAAATAGGAAGATTTCTTGACAGGAAAAATAGACAACCACGGACAGTACTCACAGAAGAAACTCTTGATAAAATTGAACATGCTCTGGAAAGGTCTCTAAAGAAAATCAGCTTGAACAACGAAGGGAGGCAGTTCCAGCATTTCCTTGCTTAAAACCCGTGAGTAATTAATTTGTTCTTTAAGTGTTTATGTTATGTATGTTAGAAATAACTTATGCAACAAACCGTACTATATTTACTTGGACTTCCTGTCATGCGCACCAGCGACACAGCAGCCAGCCTCGCCAGCCGTCCGCAAGCCGCGGAAACGGTTGCTTGAAGGGTCGTTGCGCATTATGCACGTGTTCTCATTTTAGTATATGCCATGCTGTCCCTTATCATATACGAGGGTAAGTCAAAAAGTAAGTTTTCTTATTTTAATACTCCGAAATAATGTAATGGAGTTCTATGTAACTTACGTGTACTTTCACAAATAAAATAACCATATAACATACGTCGGTAAAATAGAACTATGATGCAGCGACAGTTACAAAATTGCGAAGTTACTAAACATGTAGCCAAGAAAGAAGGCGCGCGCAGTGGGCAGAAAATACGGAAACTGTTGCCATTGACGCGTGAATTATGTCTGTATATGAGAGGAAATGATGTCTGTCTAACAAGTGCGAAACTGGTGATATGAACTTGCTTAGGGTTGAACGACTGTGACAGACATAGAAAGCTGAATGCCTGTCCATCAACATAATACGTATTCGTTAATGCTACTGATGAAATGGTGGGAGAGAACACGTGTATAACGCTGAATCAGTTGGAGGTCACTTTAACATTTTATGTCAATGCCCATAAGGGTCCCAAAGTGATTATCCTACCATCAAAATCTTGAGAAAGCGACTACCTCAATAAAATCCTGCAATGCTATGCTGTTGAGATTGATGATTTTTTGTCATGCATCGTCACACGTGGCGCAACGTGGATGCACTACTTTCTATTCAGAGTCAAAAAACGAAAAGCATACAATGGAATCATATACACAACATGTTTAAGACCAATACAAGCGGATGGCAACAATATTTTGGGATGTCATGGGATTATTCTTATAGATATTATGGGGCATGGTATGACTGTACGAGGGTAGGTCCATAACTCTCCGGCGTAACCATTTTCTGAGATGATAAAGACAAAAACTATATTTAACTTTTCAATATAGTTACACTTTATTACAATATACTTCTCACATCTTTGAATTAACATTTCAACCCCCCCCTCCAAAATAGTCCGAAGTCTTGTCTGCAAAATGGACACAAACAGCATCCACCACTTCTTCGTCACACTTATTTTTTCCTTCCTCGATAGTCCTTCTTGAGTTTTGAGAACAGGAAATTGTCACTGCGAGCTACATCTGGGCTGTAAGGTGGATGATCTTCTTGAAGCCATGTTTTTTACAGCTTCCTTTGCAACAAGAACTGTGTGAACAGGCGTGTTGTCGTGAAGAAGGCGCATATCACCACTCAGCTTCCCTCGCCTTTTCTCTTTGATGGAAGCACGTAGTGTGTGTAATATGCCAGCATAGTACTCCCATTTACAGTGGTGTTCCCTCCTTGAAGTTAATGAAGAGTATTCCTTCACAGTCCCAAAAGATTTTGGTTATGATATTCTTGGTCTTTAGAGGCGGTGCTTCGCCACGTTTACGTCACTCAATTGATTCTCTTTTGGACAAGGGATCATAGTAGAGTACCATAGTTTCATCTCCAGTAACAATGGCTTGCAGAACTTCTCTCTCGTTTGCAGAGCTCCAAAAATGCCTGACAATAGATGACTCGTTGCTGCTTTTGGACTGAGGAAAGAAGTCTAGGCACCCATCTTGCACTAACCTTATTCATGTTTAAATGTTCATGAATAATTCAAAGGACCGTTGTTTTAGAAAAATCCAACCTTGCTGCTATTTCCGTAACTTTGAGCCGCGGGTCTTCCATAATTTCTCCTTCAACAAGAGCGAAGTTTTCAGGAGTGAGCACCTCCAAGGACCGATCTGCACGCTCTTCGACCTCAATGCTTTCTCGACCCATTCGAAAAAGTATGGTCCATTCTTTTACGGTAGAATATGAGGGGAATGCTTATCCATATACACCGTCCAATCGGAGTTTACTTTAATTTGAGTAAGTTCTTCTTTTGTGAAGAACTTAATATCTCGAGACTCCATTTTGAACATGTCACAATCTTCTACACATAGCCTTCTTTATGCAACTATATCTGAACAACTGAATACAACGAAGCGGAAGGTATAGTGTAATTATTTACTTAACAGTTAAAGTACACCAGATAAGGGTTTTGGGAAGGCGATAATCATCGGCGCGAACCACGACGGGTGGCCGAGGTCGTTAAGACACGCACTCGTGAGCGGGAGATCTGGCGTTGGAATCCGCCAGGACCGTCCTCCCTGATTGAGGGTTTTTCCGGGTTTTCCTCAGTCCTCATAAATGGCAAATACGGTGGAGGTATCCTAAACTTAGGCCTGGAACTTTCCCTACCTTAAAATATCCTTTCGCAATATATCATTTCATGTCATGTATCATCAGTGTCCACCGCCTGTGATGCCTCAGTATTAAAAATGGGCGCTAAACACCATAAAAAAAAAAAAAATTATCGGCGAGGCCGGAAACTTATGAATCTACTCTCGTAACTTATTGTCCAAATTTTCATTGCCATATTTCAGAAACCCCTCATACAAAATTATAAGCTGATATTTTAGGTATATTATTAAAGTATGTCTTAAAGGGAGGTACATGAAACAGACTTTTTAATAACTGCATTCATAGTGAAAAATGTTCCATGCTTATGTCCCAATAACCTTAATATACTTTGAGAACCCTAATAACTGTCTATAATAGGTTGTGGCCTAAAATGTTAATTAATTTGTGCTATTTTGCAGTATTAATAATTTATCTAATTTTAGTATGTACCAACTTATTTCTGAAGATTTCCGCTACAGCTAACATACACTGAAATTTATTAGGTTGAAGGTTGAAGGTTAAACCTGGGTCTACTTTTTCCCCCCTCTTCTTTTTTTTTTTTTTTGCTTTAGGGAGCAAGTGAACATAACTGTCATCTATAAGCACTGAAACTAGGATAACACGCAATACAATCTCCGTAAGTGGTTTCAAACTACATGCGAGATTAGAGACATGCTAAATTTTTGCCATTCTGTTATTTATGTTACCCCCTCCTAATTCTGTGATTTGTGGGAGGAGCCTGTGGCTATAAAACAGATGCATGCAGGAGATATGGCATGTAAAGTGTGTGGGAAGTTTTATCTACAGATATGACGGAACATTTACCATTATTTTGGTTCCATTATGCTTTAATCTTCCTCTAGAGTACATTATTATCCTAAATTAGAGTCTCTTTGACCATATAGGTACGTTTATTAGTAAATTCAATAATTTAGCACCTATGATAATACACTTCCTCAGAATGTCTGTAACATACTGAAAATTGTATGGACTATTTCACTTATGGGACATCATATTTTCTACCAATGACATATAACGACATTTTGAATTTCAACAGCCAATTGTCGCTGTAAATTTACCGTACTGTAATCATTTTACCGCTTAGACGTGCATTTGTCTTCACAATGTCGCCAAATCTGTTTTTCCACAAATCCGTGAGAAAGAATCGATCGATCGCAACAAACTGCAAAAATTTGTTTTTGCGTTTTCATTTCATTCATGTGCACCCAAGTATATAGTTTAATTTCTGTGATTATTAAACATGAATAGCTCCTTGGTCTAGTGGTTAGCGTTGCTAACTGCTAGCCGGGAGGCCGGGATTAGATTCCCGTCACCTGCTTTACGGAGATCTGGAACGGAATTCTACTTGGCGTCGTGAGGGTAATTGGTGAGCTGCCTAATAAAGATGGGGCGTTTAACGTTACACGGAGAATTGTCAATGCAGGCTGCAGTGCCGAATCGTATGGAAGACTGCCGACTTCTTACGAATGTAGAAGTATCTATTACTTAACGCGAATAATTTCACTCTGAGCTTGAAGCCCTCTTAGCTCAGTAGGTTAGAGCGTCGTGCTGCTGTGAAAGTTGCGGGGTCGATTCCCCATAAATAAGTATTTTTCTTACTTGTAATCTTTTAATTCTCTCATAATAATTTTTTTTTATTTTCCTACACTGTTTTTAATTGAATGTTACTTTTTTCGTAGATTAGGTTAGGTTAGACTAGAACAGTTTACGTTTAACAAAAAATAATAGAACATAAAAAATAATATTACTTTATAATAACACTTTTTTCTTCACTATTGTTCTTTCAATAAAGTTTACTTTTTCATCCGTTAGGTAAAGGTTAGTTTAGTTTAATAAAAGAATAATAGAACATAAAAAATAATGTTACTCCGTAATAACTTTTTTTCCTACACTGTTCTTAATCTAATAAATGCTACTTTTTCATACGTTAGGTTAGGTTAGGTTAGTTTAACAAAAAATAATAGAACACAGAACAAATAATATTACTCCATAATAACACTTTATTCTACACTGTTCTTAATTCCGCCTGTGGTGTCTCAGTAGTAAAAACGGGCGTTAAACACGATTAAAAACACTATTCTTAACCCAAAAATGTTACATTATCACACATAGGTTAGGTTAGGTTAGTTAAAGTTTAACAAAGAAACAATAAAATATAAAAAAAATATTACTCTATAATGGCACTTTTTTCTACACTATTCTTAATTCAATAAAGGTTACTTTTTCATAAGTTAGGTTAGGTTAGTTTAGTTAAACAAAAAAATAACAGAGCATAAAAAACATTACTCCATAACAACATATTTTTCTTCACTATCCTTAATCCAATAATTTTTAATTTTTCATACGTTACGTTAGGTTAAATTTAACAAAAAAATTAATAGAACATAAAAAAGTTACATTACTTTATAATAACACTTTTTTCTACTCTTTTCTTAATTCAATAAAGGCTACCTTTTCATACGTTAGGTTAGGTTATGTTAGTTTAAGTTTAACAAAAAAATAATAGAACATAAAATAAGTTATATTATTTCATAATAACAGCGCTTCGATACGAAACGAAGGTATCTGCTGGCAACAGTTCCAGAGTAGGTTTCGGCTTTCTTCGCTATGGTTCGGCTTGCAGCCTGCGTTACATTTTCCGCGTAGGTGTAAGTCGTTCTTCGATCTCGAGAGCCGCGTGAGGCAGAGGACGCAACGATCGCCGCGGCAGGCAGGGTTTGAGCGCCAATGAAGAAGAATTATTAAATATAATTAATATATTTCATGACATTCCTTTAAATAAAATATTTTAAGATTATGAAAATATATTCCTAGCATTGTTAAACACCCGATATTATGCAGATCGTTCCGCTATATGCACTCTTTAGTTTTGTCAACAAAGGAAAGTGTAAAAAATACTTCCTGGAAGACGCGAGACCCTCGAATAAGACACAATTCGGTGGAAGGCATTGCGTCTGTCAACAATATTCTTTTCTGGCTCATTGTGTGTGGACAACCCAAGCATTACTTAAGTTTGTTTCGGAATTCATTTCTGTGGAAAATGCCCTCTTTAGTCAGGACTTGAATAGCTGACAAACAAAGGTCATTTGTATAGGCCAAAGCGGCTGATTGTAAACTATTTAACATGCTAATGAATGTTCGTTTCCTAGTGGATAAAATAGAACTATTTAGACATTTCTGAGTCTTAAATTCTTCTTAAACAAGGGACTAACTATGACAAATATCTTCATTCCACTATGCAATCAGAAATTGATTTTGCCCACGGAAGGTTATTGCGTAACGACTTCACCACTTGCCGAGGGCAATTAGAACTCCAGTAATTAACATTCATTTTCTACACTTCATCAAAATAAATACTCGAAGTGCCTGCCCACTGCTGTGAGATATACTGATTCCTTTTAAAAATATTTTGAGACGCCCGCTCCAAGTAAAAGGCAGCAGCTGAGTGGCTTTACACGCACTTTCTACAGATGCACCAATTTGCTGTATTAAAAGATTTCTAGAAGAAGTCTCTAATCAATAGCTTGTTTCATCAAGCTTCGCTTCTGTTAAAACCCAACTTTTTTTTTATCTCCGTTTCTTGCCTTGGATTCGCAATTTTTTTTTTTTTTTTTCACTAATCTGAAAACGACACTTCCCGATTGGTATAGTACTCCTGAAAATTTAGAACAACATTCTCTCCTACAATACAATTTCTTTTACACCTAACATAAATATTCTTTGTTCTAGGGCATATCTCACTCTCGATATACTCTACAATATGCAAATACATAATAAAAGGTCTACATTTATTTATTACTACTTTGCAAATAAATATTGTGAATAGGTCTAGACATTCAGTCCAGGCTCTTATCCAGACATATTCAATATCTATATGCAATTTATAATTACTTGTTGAAAAATAACAAAAATTATTAAAATTCAATTAGCATGCAATTTTGTTTAAGTTAACTTATTTTTTTACCGACCAATTCCACTTTTTTAACTTTATTCAAGAACTGTTCTATTATCCTTTCTGAAAATTTAAATCAAAGTATTTTCCTATCTAATTTTAGCAATTTTTGCTTTAGTAACTCCTTCCTCCACAAGTTTGTCCTCAGGCACTCATATACTATGTGCTCAATATCTTCATTCCCTCCACAAATAGGGAACTGGTTCTATGGAACACCCTTTCCCAGTCCTTTTAACCTTCGTACACCTACTGTTAACCTCATATTTCGTCTCTTTGTTCATTATTTACTCTATAAACATATATTTCCTTTTCCCAATTTTTATTCATTGGAATATAGAAACCTAGGAACCTTTTTCAAGTTATTTCACTTAAAAGTTTTGAATTCCTACTACCCCATATTTCCTTGTTACCTTCCAAAAGGCCCTATCATCGTTTTCTCTTTTTCTCCAAATTTCTGTCCAACTCATTTCGGAGAGTATTATTCCATCCAGAATCGCTACGACTCTTCTCTTGGTATTCTAAAACTTGTCTTAACAAGTTACTTACTCAAAATCCTAAACCAACATTTAAGGGTCCGTTCCATAATCACACTCCTCCTTGAAACTCTTCCCAGTTCAATTTGGGCACTCCGTTTGCTGTTGCACTTTGTAGGCCTGAGGCTTCCCTACAAAACATCCAGTGTACAATATCTATGAGCTCTTCTCCTCCCTTAAGTCTCCACACCTCAATTCCACATAGCATTTTGGGTTCAACCGTCATATTGTAGATTCTTTCTAGCCAGAGCCTAACATGCACTTTCTACATAAGTGCAGCTGATATAGTTTGCGTTGAGCAATCTCAATTGCTGTGTGTATACAAACTCCTAGTGTATCGTGGAATGAAGGCAGGCTATAAACTAAGACTTCATTCATTTCTAAAAATGTTGTTAATTTACGGATTTTGCATCACGACACCTCATTAAAATACTAATATTGAGAAATTCAAAACGTTTCATTTAAATTTAACCTTGTATAATGAACCATGAAAAATTGTACCAATTTTGCTTACCGCCCCTTCACAAGCACAAGACTGCAAATCCGTTACTGTAGCGGAATTCCGTTACAGTTGGGCATATGCGCGTTAATATGTACTAATGCAAATGATGGCCACATCAAAAGGGGGGAATATTGGATGCAATACAGGTACCAGACTGTACTTCCGCCGATTATTTCACAGCTTTAACAGATTAATTAGATACGATTACAAGCCAAAACGAACACAGGAACAAGTGTTACATTAGAGGATTGGATACTGATGGTACTGCAAACATGGTTGACAAGCGTTGGCGTGGGCTGCATATACACATAGCTGTTGAGAACGTATTATCCCCCGCATTACGAGAGAACATAAAAAAAAAAAAAGTCCGCCGCGCAGGATTTCTCAGCAAGTTGAACTGTGAACATATTTACAGAGCGCTAGAGCCGAGAATGTAGCAAAAAAACAAGTAACCCTAATCAAAGATATAGTACATTTGTATTTAATAAAAAACTCAACTTTCAGACCAAAATGTGTACGCTTTTCCCGTATTTCATTGTTTTATTTGTGTGTTATTTTGTTAGCTTAACGTTTCCCATTGCATTTATCTGAATAACAACTAAAACGGAATGTTAATTTAAGCTACACAGTTAATTTTAGATGTACCATAGCTTGTTTTTCTGTGTTCCGAAACCGTTGTGTTCTTTCTTCCTACTTTATTGAACACTTTACACTACCAAGGTTGATAGAGTACATACACTAGCACTTAAGATTTGTACATCGCTCCAACATTCCCTGGAATTCGGCTTTTCCCGCTGCCGTTCGATACTGAAACCGCAGGGCGGCCGCTGTCAGTAAGGACACGTCCGTTTATTCATCCATGCGCATATGCAGACTATTCCCTCCATACTCTTTCACATGGCACCGAGTTTATCGCTTGGCGCGAATAACCAATTTTTAATGATGACAATAACTAACTCCCCGTATATGCCTAATCGATATCCTCTGCGATTATAAAATTCGGTTTTCAAGTATTCTGCCACTCCTAATGGTCCGATTTTCTTGCTTATCAGAATTTTTGTCTTATTTTATTTAAATGGTATGTACCGAGTTTCGTAAGAAAAAAAATAATATTGGGTTTCATGTAAATCCCCACTCATGTTGATTTTCCCACAGTATTTTTCTTATATTATTTCAATAGCATATGCCGAGTTTTGTTGGGAGAAAAATAGATTTTGACTTTAGGTTAATCCCTGCTCCCAATGATTCAACTTTACTGGTTAATGAACTCTATGAATCGTTTGTTAATTGATTGTTACATGCGAATGTCATTGAGAAAAAATAAAAATTGCAGCTTCTAGAGCGTTAAAAGTCATATATATTTGTATGTATTTTTAATCGCCATTTTTGTGCCTAGAAAATAGGATCGATGGAGATTTGAAGAACATTTTCAAAAACCTTTCCTTAGGTACAATAACAACAGCTACATTCATTCGGAATTCGCTAATAACAAGATTGGATTTCTTCTTTTTTAAGCGTGTACTCTATCGATCGTCAGATGTCATAGATAGTCTTGGCCTTTATTTATTCTGATAAATAGAATTCGTATTTTTATATAATATTTCTTTCTTGTTATGCATCTGTTTGAAAACTTAAACTATTGACAATTGGGCTCCTTGGACCATTTTATTTTGTATTAATGCCACATATTTTAAGATGGATTTTTTCTTTTGATTTGGTTTATTTACGGATACTCTTTAACATCTCTGGCCGCAATCTTGGGTTTAGGAGGCAAGTATGGTTACCATTACACTATCAGAACCGCTTATATTTTAAGATAATGTTTTATTTTTGCACAATACTAACATTCATGTAAAGTGTTGATTAAACGCATTGAATTAAAGGTATTAATAAAACAATGATTTAAGTTACTCGATTTTAAATTTAAATTTGTTTGTTTTTGATTTAGTTTATTTACAGACACTCTTTAACATCTCAAGTCATCAGTGTCTCATTCAATTCAGGGCATGAAAGGCCGATAAATTTTGCTCAGAAACCCCTTCTTTCAGGCTTGAGGTTCTGCGGGCCGTAAATTTGCAATACGGAACCCATGACGTTACTTCCCTTCCGAAGAAAGGTGTATTTGGGATGTTTACCCCTGAAAAAAATCCATCGACATTGGTACAGAAGAAAGAAGTGGTCACTCATGGTTCAGATTAGGGGCTTGGAAAGGAAACAAAACAGTTAATGCTTTAGGTGAAAGGATTTGCCCACTGCGCCTGGAGGCATTTTTAGAAATAAGCTTTTATCATCACAATTTGTGAATTCCAACAGAAGTTTAAACATATGCCTGGAAGTGTTGGTGCATGCGAGATATTCACACAATTTAGGGAATATTTCTAGAGAAAGCCCTGCAAAGAAGGTTAATGGCTTTAGAGAAGAGAGCGAAGTTGTGGAGGGGAATGAGTAAAGGCAAGTGGGATACATATGTGTGCATGTAAGTCTGTATGTAGGGACATTTTGATGGTTACAAGGACGGTATTAGCATGTATGACCGTAAGGTCCATGCGGCAGTTATACTTACTTCTGTATACTTTGAAACTGCTACAGTAAAAGTTCATTACAAAACAAAACAAAAAAGAAAAACCTGGCACTGACAGTAGTGTGTACATCCAACCAAGTCAGGAGACTCTAGTTTGTACATCTTTTTTAATTTTGTTGAATTGTGCATACTTTCCCACTGTGAGAGGACCTGGGTACATATCTGCGCAACTAGATTTTTCACGTCTTGTTTCATTTCGAAAATATTTGTGGTCACAGAGTTAGGTGAGATACACGGTATATATATATAGCCTTTTGTTACTTCTAGGCCATCCTATATTAAAGATTCCTTCCATTTTTTGAGTTTGCTTAAGAAAGTTGACCTTACGGCACACTGTGATATACTTCTTGCCACTATTGATGTGACGTCACTCTACACTAACATCCCCCACCATGAAGGATTAGCTGCCGTTAAACATTTCTTGAACTCTCGAGCACCTCCTCATATCCCATCCACAGATTTCATTTGTCATCTTGCTTATCTAGTCCTCACTCGCAATGCGTTTAGTTTTGATAATAAACACTATCTACAAATTAAAGGTACTGCGATGGGCACCAGAATGGCACCTTCTTATGCCAATCTTTTGATGGCTCGCTTAGAGGAGGAATTTCTTAAGTCAGAACCTTTGGCACCATTATTATGGCTGAGATATATTGATGATATATTTGTGCTTTGGACTCATGGCTCAGAATCTCTCGAGCAGTTCCTTACTAATCTTAACTCGAAGTTTTCAGTTAAGTTCACTTCTTCTGTCTCTCCCAATGCTGCTACTTTCCTAGATATTGATATTTCTTTATGCAATGGCTCTTTCCTTACGTCTGTGCACATTAAGCCTACCAATTTACAACAATATCTTCATTTTGATAGTTGTCATCCATTGCATATCAAAAGATCTATTCCTTTTTCTCTTTCAATCCGTGGTCATCGTCTTTGTAACAACTTTTCATCTCTTGACAAGTATATTAAAAACCTTACTCAAAAGTTCCAAAACCAAAATTATCCTTCCGCTCTTTTAAAATCCCGTATAATCCCATCACACAAAACTTTCCAATGCAAACCTAAAACCTCTAACAAGAACTTCATCAACCTTGTTACCACTTACATGCCTGGAATTGAAAGCATCAGACCTATTTTGAAAGAATGTCACGATACTTTGTTAATGTATCCATCTTTAAATGATTTTTCTAAAATTGTACCCCGCCTTACTTTCAGAACACCCCCTAACCTTAAAATTATATTTCGCCGTAACCTATCCTCTCCGAATTTACCACGTCCCTTTGCTGGCTCGTATCCTTGCCAACGTCCTAAATGTAAAACCTGTGCACTAATTATGCCGTGCAAATCATTCCATAGCCCTGATTTATCCAAGGAATTCAACATTTCTTCATTTGCTACCTGTTCTTCCAAGAACGTCGTATATATGTTATCTTGTAAGCTTTGTGAAGCATTTTATATTGGTTTAACTTCTACTGTTGTTTCGCTACGCATGAACAATCATAGACGTTCTGTTAAAACCAAGTCTCCCTTGCCGGTTGCCCAACATGCCTTATCTCACTGTAAGGATTTTGATGTTGCTTTTAGTCTAACTCTTATTGATGCTTTACCTACACAATGCTGCGAAAGTTTACTCAGAGATAGAGAAATGGCAGCTATATTTTTACATAAAGCGCGTATACCACCTGGTTTAAATCTTACATATTAGTTTTTTTCTTCCCACACTCTCATATCTAGTTTCATCTGTTTCCATGCATAACGTTACCATCGATACTCAATATTTACTTTTATCACCTTCACTTGTCTAGCTTCTTGCCATTGAAGAACTCGCAGTAGTTCGAAATATAGCAATTTCAAGTGTGACTCTCTCTGTGTTTTATCTTTATCTACTTTTATTATTAGTGTTAATTTATATATATATATATATATATATATTCAGATTTTACAACTAATCTACCACCCAGTATAAATTGCATTTTCCTGCTTAACCTGTCATCTTACAGTTCCTTCTTTACCCTGGAAAAAAATCTAGCTGACTGACAGATCTCGTTCCATAATGCTCGCGTCACCCTACCGACTGAAGGCAGCGTTTATCGTTTATCTTTTGTTAACTGGTGTTTACAATAAAGTGGAAATGAGAGTGTGTGTTTTGTTATACATATAATAGTTTTATCTTTTATTCCAATATTCACGTGAATGTTTCATTATTACAGCACACTGCGCTCTTATTTGACACTAGTTCAATGTTGCTGTTGGTGAACGTTAAACAGCTGTGAATTTTTACCAAGATGACTTTAACACAAGTTCTTTAGCCGCGAAACTATGCCGTCTACAGTGGTGGAAAAATTTGGTGCATCATTTCCCTTTGCATTCGTTATTATTACTTTGACAATGTTTCATTTACAGCTTGGGTATCCCTTGTAGTTCATTTGTTGCTTGTGCATTCTTGGCTCCATTTTGGACTTCCGTGATCATTTTACTGATAATTGTTTGCTGTCAGTTTCCCAGTTTACACTGCAGAAATATAATATAGACTCATTTCTATTTAAGACATTGTGATGACAAGATGAACAAAGGAATAGAATTAACGCCGAGGAAGAAAAGTGTTCTTCTTGCTTTTTCTCCGTTGGTCTAAGCACTAGAAACCATTTCAAGAGCACTAAAGAAATATAGAGAATGGAAATGACCGGATGAAATAGCCAGGAAAGGAACATGTACTCCAAAACAGGACAAGATACTAAAAAACATTTTTCTCATTGATGTTGACTATCATTCTCAGAACTGAGGCGATAGCAGAAAGACATGTGTGACGTCTCAGTGACCAGCAGAACTATCAGAAGCAGACTCCATGAAGCAGGGCTTCCTATCTGCCGAAACTTTTGCTGACTAAAAAAATGAGACAGAAGAACAGGCAGCATGGAGAGTAAAGATGTGGAATATGGAAGTTTTTCAGATGATGAATCTAAATTTAACCTGTATCTTCGATGAGAATGTGTACGTGCGTGGCAGAACTGGTGAACAGCTTTGCCTTCATGCATAACATATACACAGTGAAACTCCACAAGGTCAGATGATCTAGGGATACATTTCCAGCCGTGGCAAATGTCGTATGCACTTCATAAATGGCAGTTAATGCAGACGTCTATTTAGACATCCTAGAAAACAAATTGATGCCCACAGTATGAGACCATTTTGGTGATTCTTGAAGCTGCATTTTTTAAGAGGACTCTGCCCCCTGTCACACGGCTGGAATATAATTATTTTGATTAATATTTATATTAAATTGGAATATAAATGTGTTATTGCATCATCAGTCATTCAAAAATTTCATGTAAAAGCATTCATTAGTAAAAACACAGGGAAGGTGCTAGTCTGACCTGGAAATAGCCGGACCTGAATCCGATTGAGAACTGCTGGAAGGTTATGAGGAATACTATTGCAAGAAACAAGTCGAGCAATAAAAGAGAGCTCAAGGAGACAGTTGCATGCGTATGTATCATGAACTGACTCAAGAATACAGTAATAATAATGCTAAACAGTGATTCAAGCACGTGGTGGACCAGCAAAGTCTAATGAAAACAATGCAATCAATTAGGCAGCTGGGTTTTACAAAAGTTGAAATTTATAGCGAGGGTGCCAAAAATGTATACACACTTTCACAGTAGATATCTATTTAACATATTTCAAAGCTGGACCGGAAAAAACAACAGTAATGTGTAGTATGATGTTCTGTAAACAGATGTGACTAACATTACGTTATGCTAACGTTGCTACAACAAAATGGAGCCAAGGTTATCGTTTAAACAGCGGAAAGCAATTTTGAAGTGATATTGAAAACCCGAGAATGTTGTTGAAGTTCAAAGGAAATGGAGACGTGTGTACAGAACAGATTCTCAAGATCTAACTCCTTTGGACTTTACCTATGGGGAACTCTTAAGGATGCTGTATACAGTAGAAAACCAGCTACACTGACAGCACTTCGGGAAGAAATTGAAACGGCATATGCTGCAATCGCTGAGGACACCTTCGTAAACGTTACTCATTCAGTAGTTCAACGTACTCAGAAGCGTATCGACGCCGATGGTGGGCATTTTGAGCAACTGTTGTAACTGTAAAAGTCTAAGATGATTAGTGCTCATCATTTTCTGTTTGTGTGAATTTTTTATGTTATGATAACACAGTTTTTTATTTTCTTGAATGGTGTATACATTTTTGGCATCCTCTAAATTAAATTCTGTGTTTCAATTATGAGTGTTTAATCGCATTATATACATTTTAAAATAATAAATAAATGTTATTCACCATCTAACTTTACTTTTTATGCGAGTGTTTTGTTTTTATTTTTAATAAAGGTGTATACTAAATAAAAATAAAATGTCTAGTATTAACATTTAAATACATTTGTGGAAGAATGGCAAGAAATAAAGCAATTATTAAAATAATTTAAAATTCGAATAAAAAGTTTAAATTTAAGGGTAATACAATACAATTTCCACCACTGTAAATATGGACAATGGTTTTATCATATGGTGCTGGGTGACAAAAGTGCGTTACAAAAAGAAGCAGTCTATGCAATGAATTCTCAATTTGAACAGCACTCAATAAGTGCTCTATACATAAAAATATAAACTGTTGCGTTCAGTTAAAAAAAGAAAAAAAATTGCTAATGCGGATGCATAAAGACTTCTCTCGAAACTAGTTTTATAAAAACATGTGTAAAGTCCTGATCGCAGAAAAATGCCATGGAAAAAAGCCCAGCTGCTTTTCTCGGGAAGTACTGTAGCTGTCAAGTTCCTGGCGAATCTACTTACAATTAAATATTTATGATATCTATAAAACAATGAACAATCATATCCAATTAAATATTTTAAATTCGAGTTAAAAGTATTAACTTTATATATTAATTCACTATGATACTCAGGATAAAATAAACTAAATCAACTTTAATTAATATATTACCAACTCAATAATATTGTTCCTCCACAGTACTAATTCGTTAATATTTTGATATGTGCGCTAGTGGAAAACAGTGGAGTCTATTGGAAGAGAGATAGGCTCTCACCATACCTGAATTGCGTGGATGAATCCACTAATACTTTACATCGATATATTGAAAGTTTGATCTTGAGAAGACTCAGTTAGTACGGAAACTAAGTCACTGCCAGCAGAGTTCTAGAACTTATAGACGACGCAATAATTGCCCGGTTCGTTAAAGGGATAAAAGTGCTGTGGGCTGGTGTACAAGAAGAAAAGTTCGTCACACAGGAGCTGCGTAAACTAAGCGAATTCCTCACCTACTACAGTAACTTTAAAAAACAATACAAATTACAAATTATGGCCTTATTAATTAATGAAATTAAATAAGTTATGGTATTGATGTGTGGTATTAGAGGAACAAAATTAGAATTGTTGTAATCTATAAGTATAATAAAAGAGAATCCACGTTTTTAGAATTATTATTATTATTATTATTATTATTATTATTATTAATATTGAGATTAAACCACAAAAATTAATGGTATTCTATTAATAAATTGAAATATATGAACGATGATAGACAAAGCTATGCTGTGTGAGTATTTTTAAATATTTTAAAATGTAACCATCTTTATGATATCTTTACATTCACTAACATAGAAATAACAAAAAGTTTCGACTTACTTTGTATATTTAAGAAGATGTTCATATGTTTCAATAAAACAAAAACATGTTATTATATAAAAAGTATTACAATGTACTAAGCAAATATACACAATCAACAATAAACAAACCGTCGGAAGTTACTTTGATTTTCATGGGCTTTGATTTGATTTAATTTAATGTTAATGTTATTGTATTAAAATATAAAACGTTTCCTGAAGGTTATTACAAAGCGTTCTTACGTACAAATATAGTTCTCAAACACATATTAGATTAATATATCTCATTTGTTATCTTCATGACAATGTTTTTGTTTAATATAAAATATGCGTAACATTATATACGCTTTATATACTGAATTAATTTGTCCTTTTATTTTGAAACAAATACAGATTACATTAAACGCAAGAGAGCTTTTTAATTCTCGGTATTGAAGTAAATTCTACTCCTTTCCCAATTTTCAGAAACTATTTTTCTTACTTTATTTAAATTATACATATGGAGTTTCGTTGCGAAAAGTAAATTTTAATGCCACTTGAAGGATTTTTAAATTTTGGATTCCAGGTAAACTCCTCCTCCTAATATTTCGATTTCCCTATTTCCATTATTTTATTTAAATTACATATTCTGAGTTTCTTTAAAAAAAAGCAAATTTCGACCGCTAGAGCGATTTTTAAATTTCGCTGTAACCCCACTAGATTTTCACGTATACCCCTACTCATAATGGACCAATTGCTCTGATTTATGGAAATTACTTTTAGCAATTTATTTTAATTAAATGTACATAGTTTCATTGAGGAAAAAAAAAATTACGGCCGAGAGAGCGAATTATATTTAAAATTTTTTGCTTTAGGTTAATCCCCGCTCCTAATGATCCAATTTTGCTGGTTAATGAACTCAACGAATCATTTGTTAGTTGATGGTTATAGGCCGAGAAAAAACTAAAATTGTAACCACTAGAATGTTAACGGACACACACCCACCCACCCACCCACCGACACGCAAACACACACACACACACACACACACACACACACACACACACACGCACGCATACGCACATATATATTATTTTCGGTGCCTAATAGGTAGGATCGAAGGAAATTTGAAGAAATTTCTCCAAATTCGTTTTATCTACCACAATAGATATATTCCTTCGGTATTTGCTAAAATTCATTACTAGGGCCCGGATTGTTAGATTTTTATAAACCTTGAATTAGTTTTTTAGCACATTAAAATAGTTATTTTTAGTTTTTATAATGCTAAAATAATTTGTTTAAGTTTTTTAAAACTATTAGGGTAGTGTTTTCAAGCTACTCATAGCTAAAGTAAAATAACACCATTGAAATGAATATATGATGATATGAATTTATTTTAATTTAATTTTACTTGTATTTTCTATTGTTCTGAAACACAAAATGGTTGTAATTGAAAACTGAAATTTAAAAAGCGCTCTTGCGTTTAATTTTCTTCCTATTGTTTTACAATAAAAAGACAAATTAATTCAGCACATAAACTGTATTTATATTTAACAAAGCATTGTTATGAAGATTTCAAATATGAAATATGTAATTATATTTGTATTATATTTGTATGTAAGAGCGCTCTGTAATAACCTTCAGAAAACGCTTACGTTACATGTTTTTAATACAATAACATTTAAATTAAATTTCAAAGCCACTGAAAATCGATGAAACTTTCGGTTGTTTTTATTTCCTTAGTGCATTGCAATTGTTTTTAAATAGTAACATGTTTTTGTTTTATTGAAACGTATGAACATCATCTTCTTAAATACTCAATGTAATTCGAAACTTTCTGTTATTTCTCTCTATTTTAGTGAATGTAAAGATGATATCAAGAGCTTAGTTGATAAACATGGTTATATTTAAAAATGTTTAAAAATACTCACACAGTATAACTTTGTCTATCGGTAGTCATATATTTCATTTAATTTATGGTGTACCATTCGGTTTTTGGTTTAATCTCAATAAAAATAATAATAATGATAATTATAAATGGTTGGTTTCTCTTTTATAATACTTATAGATTGCAAGAATTCTCTCTAATACTCTGCAGTAATACCATAACTTATTTAAGTTAATTAATTAATAAAGTGCAATTTGAATTTTATTTCATTTTTATTAAAAATTATTCAACTCGGTGAGGAATTTTCCTTAGTTTATGAAATTTCTGACGATGGAATATCTTATCCTTACTCCTAATATTTTAATATTAAATATTTAATATTAAATCCAATATTAAAAAGTACTTTATTTGCTCATTCAAAATGTAACAATTTAAACAAATATAGGCAAGTATAATAATTTGTTTGAATAGTAACAAATAGGCAACAAATAATTAAGTCACCCATATTTAGTCAATGTTTATATGTTTAGTTATATTTAGAATTTTATTTAAAACGTGTGCTTGTTCCCTAGACAATTTTAATGTGCATACTTTCCTAATGTAGCGTATGTAATGCTATTATTGCTAATTAGAAAGGGGGATGCTGGGAGGAGCAGATTTTGATTCTCCGGGGAAAGACTGTCATTTTCTAATGAACATCAAAGTGCACTTAGCGGAGTAAATAACTGAGTACCTGTTGGTTTTCCTGACCTTATCCACTCCTCACTAAGTTTGCGAACCTGAAAAAGAGGTTTAAAGCTTTCTTGATAAATAACAAAAAATATCTTAGGTAACTGAAAACTCTTTTGTATGTCAAATAACGACTATTTCAAGTAAAGTTTTAAAAAAATAAAAATACATTTTGTTAAATTATAGTTTATATCTTAGCAAAGAATTCAAGTTCTATATAATTAATTCGTTTTGTTGTTTGCATGTAACTTTATGCACTACTATACAAAATTTAGCTTGTTACGTAACATGAAGTTAAATGTACAAATATACGAGAGGTACATAAATAATAATAATAATAATAATAATAATAATAATAATAATAATAATAATAATAATAATCTCTTGCAGCGTCTTGTTTTCATAGCTTATTCATCATTATTTTTATTTTTGTTTTCATAAATCTTAATTAAATTAAAAATGTTCGTATTTTTGGAGGTATAGGGAGAAAAATTTCATTTCGAAACTGTTCCTATCCTGCAAATATGGCTTGATTGCCCTAAAAATTATACTGTAAATCTACGTAAATATGACCATAAAAATCGATATTAATACTTTGGGATTTTTACCTCTAAAAATGGCAATTTTAAAATTGCAAACCTCCCTAAGATACACAGTTATGGAAGGTAAAAAAGACTATGTGCCCTGCATATATAACTCGTCTCCAGCATTACGAAATTGTCCCGAGCTTTGAAATCTGTCTTATGATTGCGGAAATAATCACCAAAGTAGGTACGAAAATTGGTATTATTGATCTTTGGGGGAAATGATTTCAATTCGGAACTGCTCCACGCCTACAAATACGACTAGATTATTCTAAAAAGTATTATGGGATTTTAATTAGAATCCTGTAAGTATAAATGGTCATAAAACGCCAAAATAAGACATTGCGATTTTTAACCTTCAAAAAATGGCATGTCTTGAAATCTCAAGCCTCCTTTCATTCACAACAATATGAAATGAACAAGGAAAAGTGTCTTGTGTAGCTCGTCCCAGTTTAATGAAAATGTGCTGAATTACAGCATTTGCATTAGTTCTTTTGGGGCTTTCGGGAGAAATATTTGTTTTTGAAACTACTAAAATCCTACAATTGTGACTCGATTGCCCTAAAATTATACTGGAAATACAGGTATTCATCATATACCTAGAAATGACCATAAAACACAAAATTGGACATTGAGATATTTGATCTCCAAATAATGGCAAGTCTTTAAATCGGCAATATTGAAATTTCAAGCCTCCGTAAGATATACAATAACGTATTGTAAAATAAGGTGATGTGCCCTGCTCGTCCCAAACATTCTGAAAATGTACCGAATTTGTTATTTGCTTTAGGGTTGAGGAGAAAGTAGATCCAAAAAGTTCTACATATAATGATTTCTTTTCTTTTGCTTTCCATCAGATTTTACTCAGCAACACTTGGGACGTTAGAAACATAAATTTTAGTGCATTATAGGGAGTTATAAATACGGAACCAATGTAAAAACATAATATGTTATTTCAAAATTTGATCGACATGTCAATTACTAATATCAACATATTTCCTCAGACGTGTCATATATTCTCTTTGTTTATCTTGACCCGGATAATATCGAAACCCAATTTTTCGGAGTGCAGACTTCAAAATTCATCATATAGCACCGTTAAGTGCAGGTCAGCACGCTGCACTACACCATTTGGGAAACATGTCATCCACACAGTAGCGTACCTGCTCTGCATAATGAAATGACGCTTCGTCTTGCATAAACCATTCAGGATGTTCCTCGCATACATCAACGTCTGTGCTATTTCATGAAAATAATTTTCTCCAAAGATTATCCATTCTAAAGAAACACATACATTCGTATGCGCGCGCACACCTTAAATTAGATGTCAGTAAATCAGAGGAAGCTCGTGTTTCTGAATTTCTGCTTGTTTATTTCTCTAGTAACACAAAATTCACCTATTAGGGAACATTACTGCAGGAAGAAAGATGAATTCTTTTGAATTTCAATACAAATAGCATTTTCAAAATGCTAATTTGGTGACTTTGTATCTCACAGAGTTGAAAGGCAATGCAATCTTCTAGCTGCTCATTTTTAAAAGTGTTTAGCAATATGGCAATGGCATTATTAACTCATAAGTACGCCTTCGGAAGTTTTTCTTTGAGCTCGCCCTTGCCTCTCAACCTTTAAGAAAGAATAAGAACCAGTCACACACCCTTTAGGACCAAGAGCTCCTACAGGTTGCAGAGATAGCTTATGCACTCGTTTGTGAGCTAATCGAAATGAGTGTTGTAATGCTTAATTACACAATAAAATCTGTCAAAATTGGCAAACATACATAAAAAGTGGCCAAATTACAAGAGTATATATAAATATTGCCAGCTATTGTAGTACATACATTTTTGAGGGCTGTTAAATAAAGAAATATTATCCTCATATTTTGATCTTTCTCAATGTAGTCCCCGTTGCATGCAATGCACCCGTTCCAGCGTTTCTGCCATTGTTCAAAGATATGACAGGTCCTTCAGGATCGAATGAGCAGCTTTCATCACTGCTCCTGATGATAGAAAAATATCTTCCACTACTATTTCCTCAATTAAAAAAAAAAAGGGGAAAAAGTCACACAGCACTAAATCTAGACTGTGTGGAGGATGAGGAACATACTTCACGTTGATTTGTGTGAGATATTCGCAACAACAACTGGGATATGCGACCTCCAGCTTGTTGAACGAAAATGTAGCCTTTTGCAACCGTGTGAATGGCCTAGCATAGTTTTCAGTACTATTTGTAGTATCACCCAGTTACAGTTGTGTGGTAAACCAAAAATTGAATATCGAAATATTGAGATGACCATAACTTTCCAAGCATACGCAAGCGGGTTCAATTCCTGCCAGGATCGATGGATTTTTTCGGACGTAAAAATCCGAAGTATGGCTTCCGAAGGGAAGTAAAGCCGTAGATCTTGTGAAAGAACCTTAATCCTAAAAAATAAGAGGCCTCTGAGCAAAATTTATCGGTCATTTCACGACCTGAATTGTATGTTACGCAGCGTCTGTAAATATAGCAACTAGATAAACTGGTGTTGGTGATGATGGAAATTCTCACACAGATCTTTACAGTTTGAATCTCAGGATCGAAATGATGTAGCCATGTTTCACCAGCATGCAAACGTGCACTCAAACGTCCTTTTGTTCGGGAATTGGCGCCCACCGCACACAAGCCGCTTCATACAGAACTTTTCAGTTATCAACATGTGGGTCACACCCAATGTATTCTTATTGTGTGTAATGTAATTCGACGATGTTATCTCATAATCAAGATTTCTTCCATTAGATCCCAAACTGGAGCTCCGGGTCCAACTTCCGTTTAAAATGATTGCCTCTTCTCTTTAAACATTTTAAACAATCTTCGAGCTATGCTATATGAAAGAACAAATACTCCATAGGCCTTCTGTAACTCGTGTAGGCCTCATATGAAGACTTGTTAGACAGAATTTCAGAGCAGCCTATTGTTCGTCGCATGTCACCTCTATTTTGCTGTAGGCGGAACTGAACATGTCTCAACTTGCACCCCTTTCACATTTGGGGACCAGAAGTGACAACAAATTAAACTAATATTATGTGTAAATTATGCATTAAGGTAACAAAATATTGTAAAGTTAAATTTTAGAACGAAAAATTATAAATATTCTTTATTGTATAGCCTTCGTACATGTAGGCTAGTGGTAACCAAACTTGACTCTTAAACCCAAGATCATGGGTTCAATTCCGGCCAGGGGTCGATAAATTTTTTCTGGCGTAAATATCCTTCAGTAAACCCTGAGGGTCCCGTGTTGTAGATTTACGACACGTAAAAGAACCTCAAGTCTGAAAGAAGAGGCCTCTGAGCAAAATTTACCGACCGTTTCAACCCCTGAATTGAACGGGACGCTGATGACCTGAGATGTTAAAGAGCGTCCGTAAATAAATAAAAAAATCCGAAAACCGTATAGTTACAGAACAGGGTACTTTTGTATTTATCATCTCACTTTAGGTTACAGTATCAATTTCTACTTGATTAATTTTACTTTAATTACGTAAACACAATATTTAACGCTATTGTAATAATTGCTAAAGCATTATAGCCCATTTTCTTAATTTGAACTTATGTTACTTTAAAAAAACAGGTCATATTAATAAACGCAATTAACATTTTAACACTTTAATGGCCGTTTTCAAACAAGCTGTTTATGTATGCTGCTGTAAAATTAAACTTTTGTGGAATAACTTGTTTCCTACTGGACTGATGACAGGTAACTACTGTTTTAGAGTGTGCTGAGGTTAATGGGGCAAGGGCTCCTCGCTCCATAATAATGCTAATCATATTACAGTTGGCAACTTAGTCGCCTCTCACTGCGGCACGTTGCAGACGCACCAGCAGTTACACTGACTTACAACACCATTCGCGTTAATTAAATGGAGCATAACATATTGCGTAACTAGTTACATTTGTACCTATTTTAGGATTAGGTATTAAGTTTCCTGAAAATTATTGTTATTAGGTACTTTGACAGCACAGCTTTGAAAAATATATAAGAGATGTGAAAACTTATTTATACGGAGAGTGGAAGTTTTTGTTTAACGCCGTTATAGCTGCTGAAGTGTCACATCGGATGGACACTGTATACAAGAGTTGAAATAATAAATTAGGAAAGAACATTTTTCTTAACCGTGCAACATCTAACACGATTCTTCCACATTTACTGCAATACATTTTTATGGTGTACATTAAAATGTATAACTTTTGATTTTTCCATCTGTCTGTTTTTCTAAACTAAGTTTTTTTTTTATTTCCATCAAATGATACAACATTGCCAAGTGCAAAAGGAATTGGAAAAATTTTGTTTATGTACGGAATAAAACCCCTCCAAACCAATCCAAGATACATCATCATAAAATCTCAAAAACAATTTATTGTCGATGGGAGACGGAGTAAAAAAGTTCAGACTTTGGTCTCACTTGGGACCATACTCAAGCGTTCTATGTACGCAAGAAAGACAAAGGTCGGTCCTGGTGGTGTAGTGGTTCCCATACTTGCCTCCTACACCCAAGATCGCGAGTTCGAACCCGGCCAGGACCGATGGATTTTTTCGGGGCGTAAAAATCCTAAATATGGCTTCCTTCGGAAGGGAAGTAAAGCCGTGGGTCCCGTGTCGTACATTTACGGCACTAAAAAGAACCTCAAGCCTGAAAGAGAGGCCTCTGAGCAAAATTTGTCGGCCGTTTCACGCCCTGAGTTGAATGGGACGCTGATGACCTGAGATGTTGCAGAGCGTCCATAAATAAATCAATCAAAAAGAGAAAGAGAGAGCCAAGGTCGTGATGTTGCTTTCTACAATGCATCACACATCAGTTGTCGATGTTGAAAATGCAAATAAGTATGCAAATATTGAGTATTACGATAAAACTAAAGTGAATTCCCTGGGCCGAACGATTCATACCTGCAAAAGGCAGAAAAGAACACTAGCATTATTTATGAATTCAATTGACATGTGCACTTCCCGCATACATAATATTTTGGTGAAAGTCCAATCTAAAATATAACTAAGAAAAAGTGTACATTCCACATAGTCTTTGCTGAATTGACTGAAAATATACCTCGCATTAGATTAAGGTCAAATTTATAGCTTTACAACTCAACGGTTCAAAGAATGGAAAATGCTATTAGTACAAGTAAAGGTTTACATTGTATAATGTCTCACACACTAAAGAAGAAGCGATGCTATTTGTGTGACTATAAAAGTGATCCGTGTTGAACATTCAGCGACTGGGGAAAACGCAAAAACCGCTTACAATGAAAATATACAGTGAAAGAGTGGTTAGGATTCGGAAGCAGGACATCATTATTAAAATATTTTCATTATGTTTGACATTAAAAGTGCAAAACATATATGGGTATTTTATATAATGTGCAGTCATCTGTATACTATAAGTATGACTGTTAGTATGTTTTTTCTTATGTTTTATAGTTATGGAGAGAAGAAGAAACAAGTATAAAGTAGGTTATGTTTGACAAAAATAGGATTGGTCAAAGAGTTTATGTGTTTCCAATCACTTATAATGTAAATGATTAACACAAGTAATATCACCAGAGGGTCTGAGATTACCGATAAATTTACCAACGTAGTCAGTGAGTTTATCTGCAAAGCTTAGAACCTCGGGTGATATTTATTACGACTATTTCACGAATAAAATAAACATTTAAATATAATTCCCCAAAACCTGACTTACAAAATTGCAATAATTGTGTATTTGTACTTAACCTTTTCAAGCAATTCTCCGACAGAAGAAGCCGATTGTCAGTAATGCCAACGTTCGATTTTCTAATACCAACTAAAGAAAAAATTAAAGATAGCATACAATGTCTGTACTTTTTTTATTCTGTGGTTTGAAATTTCTAATGATAAGCTCAATATCCACATTTGACTCATCACCAAAACGCTTTGAAGAACTCTCCATTTTGCGTTATGATTGTCGATTTTTCATGTTTTTATTACTATCAATAGCTCCCCACCGCCTCTAGGAAAAATAGTCAGTGATACGTGTTCAAGAATTATGTAGTGTAGGTATTGAGTTGGCTACACTGACCATAAGACAAATACACATCGTGTGATAAAACGAATTTGATTACTTTTTTTTCTCGATAATTTCACTTCGTAGTCCAGCTGTGATTGGTTTGAATTCAAAAAATTGTTTCGTTTCATTGGTCGATTTTAAGATGACATCACGTGAGTGAAATAGTCAATGTAAAATTATCCACATTTAAAGGTGTTTTGCGTTTAAATAAATAAATAATTTAAACAAACACGTTTAAGGCACTATTGCTCCATTAATCTAGAATTCCTCTATAAATACAGAGAGTCTGGAATACACATCTTAGGTGTCTATAATAACAAAATAGTTTATGTATTCCAGGGTTAAGGAAGGAAACGTTCCAGACCATTATGAAGACTGAAACCTGGGTAAAACTCTCAGTCAAATCCTGGATTTCCCGCTCACGAGTCCATGCCTTAACGACCTCGGCCATCAGTATTGGTACAGGGTGTAAGTGAAATAATCCTTAAAGTAATTAAAATGTTTGAAATTGTTTATTTGAAGTAAATACATAAATATGCTTGTTCTTAAATGCACTCACTTCGACGCCTGATGCGCATTAAGTTTTTCGCAATGTTTCTGTTCATGTCAATCCAACTGCAAAGTAATCCTATACTAACAACTCACGCGAAACCCATTAGGATGCTTCAACCAGAAGTTCCTTAAACCAATTTTAACATCTCCTTTTCTACATCGTTAATTTAGCCAAGTCGCGGTCATCCCCGATCAAGACACCTCGGAATTACATCTACCCTCGTCACGGATCCGCTGACAGACTGCAATAAACGTCTCTGCACTTGTTACGTGCCTGCATGGAAAAGTAGCTTTATACAGACGCTTTCCTGTAAATTGTGTTTTCTCCCTACAACTAATTAAGTCACTTATTTTTTTATTCTGTCCAAATTCAAACAGCAATAAAGTTGCAACACAGCGATAGGTAACAAAAATGCGATAATTGAATTCTCTTTAAAATGTAAATGAAATAAGGCGGGGATGTCATTTGAAATTTAAGAATGATAGCGGGATGTGAAACCGAAATTGTATTGAATATAGGTTTTACCTGTTCCCAGTCATATTCTATTTGAAAAGTTTTTGTTTAAATTAAATAAACTTTAAATATGAACTTATTCAGATCCAGCTTTGAAATTAAAACCATATAAAAAAGGGGATGTTATAAATCATGGCAACCACTTTTTTTTCTGGCGAACAGGGAACAATACAAAAATCTAAGATATACGATTGAAAATATATGGAATGTACTTTCGAATGAAGTCACCAGATGGTGTGTATGAGGTCTCAGCAGTCCCGAAGCCCAGTAGGTAAGCGATAGTGGGTCAGAAATGAAGTTCTCCGTAGCAGAAATGAATGAGAATGCCACACAGAGCTATGCAAGTGTCCTAAACTATCGAACAGTGGCGAGGAAGACAGAGGCCTTCCCATTGCTGACAACGAACCGTCGATGTACTTGGAGACTACTTCAAAGGCTGCTATATAACGTGATTCCCTGGGAGACCCGCCCTGTAACGCGTTTGCAACCCTATGTAAGAAGTTGTGTGTAACTTTTACACATGTCATAAACCAATGCACCGCTATGGGAGCCCTAGGTCGTTAAGGCGCGGACTCGTGAGCGGGAGATCTGGGATTCGAATCTCGCCCGGACCGTCCTCCCTGACTGAGGTTTTTTCCAGCTTTTCTTTAGTGCTCATAAATGGCAAATGCCGGGGAGGTACCCTAAACTTAGGCTTGAAACGTTACCTTCCTTAAAAAATCCTTTCCCAATATATCATTTCATTTCATCTATCATCAGTGTTCACCGTCTGTGGTGCCTAAGTAGTAAAAACAGGCGTTAAGCACCATTAAAAAAATGTGTCAGTTGCCTGTGTTTTGCTTCTTCCCTACGAGGGCCGTCCCTATATCCACCCTTCTGTTGGTGGCACTTGGAGTACATGTCATATACTTTCAATCGTATATCTCACATTTTTCGTGTTGTCTCTTGTTCGCGAGAAAAAAAATTGTTGCATTCATTTTAACTCATTCGTGTACTGCATATATTCTACAAAATATAACCGAGAATTTGACAAGATAAAATCCCAATTCACACACGTCTTACATTTTTTTGAGAAACATTTTGATTGCAAATCAACAGCCGAAGGAATACCTGAAAGTGTGATTAGTGTATTCAACTATCAGTTATACTTTTTACGATTTTCTGAAAAGGCAAAGTCAGGATAAAGAAAACCTTCACAAATATCACAGAGAGTTTCTGAACCGCTGAATCGCTTCAGACAGAATCTCAGTTAGCGGTTCGTTAAGTCCAGGTTGGACAAAATGCGATGCTCTGCGTTTCAAACATATGCACATTTCTACATTGTTTCAGTTGACGCTGAGTTGTACTGTGGACAATTGAGTTTTAAGCACATGCTATCGGGTTTAGAAAGTGCCCAATACTGCAGTAAGGCAATGCTCCATAGAGTAAGGTTTACACATCAATTAAATAGAACGCGATTACTGCGTCATCCGGTACAGTCCAAAAAATGTGCTTTTAACTATGGTTTGTTTTAGTTCATGACGATTTTTCTTCGATAATATTGAAGATATCACAAACACTGTGCAGAGTTTTTCTTCTCTATATTCAAGAAGTTTAACAAATTAAGAAGGTAGCAGAGAAACAGGTAAAAGTAGTCGACAATATAATAACTTTATATTTGTTGTTCCTCTGACAAATATAGCACATTCTAGTGCATAATATGAGGATAATTCATAATTCAGTGCAACTATACTTTCTTCGCAAACAAGGGGTAACACGAAAAATCTAAGATGTACGATTGAAAGTATTGGCATTGATGTTACCAACGGAAGGCGGCTCTTGTAGGGAAGAAGCAAAACACAGGCAATCGGGCAACATGGGTTTATTACGGCATGAGCAAAAGTTACACACAGCTACTTACACAGGGTTATAAATCCGTCACAGGACGGGTCTCCCAGGTAATCCACGGTGTTTAGCAGCCTTCAAAGTAGTTTCCAAGTATATCGACGTTCGAGGTTCGACGAAAAGACTTCTGTCCACCTTGCCACTGTTCAATGGGACAGGGCAGACGCACCCAGTGCTTCCCGTAGCTCTGTGTGCATTTTGGTGCATTCCTGTCGCGGAGAAATGTTACTTTCACACATGCACGTGACATCCATTCCTGACAACTGAACTTCGGGCATGCTGAGACTCGCAGTTCTGCTCATATGCACCATCTGATGGCTTCATTCGTATGTCCATTTCATACAATTTAATCGTGTATGTTAAATTTTTCGTGTTATCCCTTGTTCGCAAGCAAAAATATTTTAATGACTTATGACATATCCCTTGTATATTCCTATTATCTGTGCTATTGGATTGAATTGAATTTATGGAGACAGAGGAGGACTTTTCGGTACTTCAGCCGTGCTTAAGCACTGCCCTTTTTGCCTATGCCCCGAAAGGGGCACCTCCGGAGGAAGGAATGAGATTAAGAGACATCTTTCGGGCAGGGCTTCTGGGGCAGGGAATAATTGACATAGACGGAATTCTTCAAAGAAATTCGAGCGCCTTAGAAGACTCGAAATATTTCCAAAGAGCAAGCCACCGCTACACTGCACACCGAACCAGTTCGCCTGGCAATTTCGACTCTGCAAAATGACCAACCTCTAACTTTCGCTAAAATTACTAAATTAACCACCAAAATACAAGATGCCAGCCTTAAAGAAATTTGAACCCGGAATCTCCCGAATGTGAGGCTCAGTTACTGTCTGAAACAGTCCACTTGATTAACTAGGAGTTACGTAAATAATAAAATAGTAATATTTTCATTTTTATACAATCTTGTACCATCTGCAAATGAAACAAATAAATCACTTACTCAAGTTATAGTTCTACTACAATCCAAAGGGTGGTTATTTTGTTAAGTACAATTCTTTAAAATTCATGTAAAAGTTCGGAAATCATTGGGCAACACGTTATAATTAATAATTCTACGCAGGGACATGTCACAAACACTTGATATGCGTGTGAGAAATTATTGCATTCCCTCTCGGCTATGGCCGTAAAAAAAGAGGGAAGCAAAAATGATTGTCATATACCTGCCGGCATATTAACTATTCCCTTCCAAAAAATGAACCAATTATACCTATTTCATGTGTGAAAATGGCTCATCTGATCCCCAAAGCCTAAATTAGCTCCTCCACGTTTGTTGTTAAATCAACTTTTTTGTTTTGTATAATAATACTACCTTATATCTTACAATTGGTTTGGCTTGTAAAAGAAGCATATACCATTTAATATGTTGCGTTCCACAACTATCCGGCGACTCTCGCCAATAAGATGTTACGATTCCTAATTCCTTTATCTACATATATTATGATAATGACATAGGCTCTTCAAGGGTAGCCGAGGGCGTTAAGGCAAGGACTCGTGAGCGGAAGGTCTGGGGTTCAATGCTCGCCTGGACCGTCCTCGCTGACTAAGGTTTTTTCCAGGTTTTCCTCAGTTCTCATAAATGGCAAATGCCGGAGAGGTACTCTAAACTTAGGCCTGGAACGTTTCCTTACTTTAAAAACAAAATCCTTTTCCAATTTTTAGTATCCTCTTATGTATCCTCCTTAATGGTAAAAATGAGCGTTAAATACTATTGAAAAAAAAAAAAGACATAGGCAGCCCTACAGTTTACCTAATAGAGATTTATAAATCGCTTGTAAGGAAGTTTAATGAAAGTATTTTAAACAATAAATCTTGCTTTTACATAAATTGCACATTAATCTTTTTTACAATCCTCTAGGCTATCAAAGAGTGTGTTAACAATTTCTAGATACCTGACTATACAATGTCGAGTTCAGCTGTTAATGTTTCTAGGTTGGGAAAAAGATGACACACGACACGTCCTACCCGTTCTGAGGGCTATTCCAAACTACTGTTTTCCAGCATCCCACATGACTTGCTCCATAGGTGGGGAACATTCAACAATCAATCAGGTTAAACACAAGACTTGCTTCTGGAAATTTATGACAACGGACATTCTTATTAATGAAAAAAAAAGCTATCTAAACAATGCGTATGTCTCATCTGCCCCCCTCATCTATCCTCATTGTTTGTAGTGTTGTAAGAAAGGAAGAAAAATAAATAGAACAACAAATCCTAACCAGGAAATATACCGTAATCTATAACACTTGTATACATCAAAAAAATACACCACCTCCGAAGTTACATTAGGTTGCGTTGTATGTCTAAATTTTTATGTCCACCCGCACATCGGAGCAAGAAACAGATGACGGTCATTCTCTCGCGGTTGCCCGTGTAACCGCACTATTGTTTCGGTCTATCCCGCACCAAATCAGGGAATGATCAACGGTGGGCAGAGAACCCACGGCATAGGATCAATAGCAATCAGTGGTACATTTTTGCCTATTATTAGTGCTTTCAATGAAATTGAGGATGCTCAACTTTCTGCTGATTTTGCAGCAACTACAGCAAAACATACCACCTTCTGTGGGTACATACGGTGTCTTTGAACAATACAGCATATTTGTTAATATGAAGTTTTAAATTTAGACGTAAACAAGATAGAGAGAAACCAACGTCTTTGCTAAAAGAAAAAAAAATGTTAAGATGTACAATTGTACCAGCAAAGACTATGACATAAACCCCCAGTATTCGACGAAACCGTGCCGAGGTATCCATTAATAAAATGTCATGTTCCACAATCATTTCAAAAATTAATGCGGAAACTTCCATGGCTACAAATAACAGCAACATTGACTTAATGTTTGTTTTTGTTTTTTAATGTTTTATTTATTGTCGCTATGACTGCACTGGTCTGCCAGCGACGTCTGTAGATTGTGGGGTGAATTCTTAAGTGTAAGTCTGCAGTTATGATTGAAATTAATTAATAATGACGCATATAAGCTCGGAGTCCTTGGCGCCTTAAAGATATTTGGCATTCACCTTCACAGGGTAAGGAAAAAAAATCCGAAAATATCTACCTAAACAAATTAATCTGACCGGGAATCGAACCCAGGACCTCGTGGTTAGTAAACGCAAACGCTACCACTACCAAGCGATCTTAATGCTGTTTGTCATGTTGTTAGGTAACCAATTTTATATGAAATAATACATACACAGTATTCCAAAAATATTATTACCAAAATACTATATTTTACTTAGTAAAATGTACTAAGAGTGAAATAAATTAAAATAAGAGCACATATTTTATTACTAAAATACTCTATAGCTCCATTCACAATGAAAATTAAACATAAACATAATAAAATAAGACCTAACTTGTTAACTTAGTAGCATGTAGGCATTCACAATGAAAGACGTATTAGCCAATCAAAAATAAGAACAAGCGAAGATCAACTAACAGCAGAAAACGGATGCTTCTGAGCAGACGGCGGTAGCGTTTATGCATATGCAAAGTGCAGTAATTAATTTGCCTGGAGTAATGTGAGCAAGGATAGTTTTCTTATAACAAATTAATATTTTGTCCATTGACACCATTCTGCACACAGAGTCACTGATCTTCAGGTCTCTCGGCCATAACTTGCTCTTACACGGAGCACGGAAATCAAATGCAACTCCTGTTGCTAATTGCTGCAAGTCCCGAGCGGCAGCGAAGAGAGCCGAACTACTGTGTGGCCGCAAAGTAATTGTTGCATGTATTATTTTTTTATTAAACATAATATAACCTATGCGTTGTCCTCCTTAACATTTAAATATAGATTGATAGCAGGCGATTGTTTGGCGGGTAAAATATTGTAACAGTGACAAATCTGTTCTTATTGCAATTCACAATTAATTCATATATATACTCGGGTAAATACTAGAAACCAGTGGACCCAGTTATTTTTCGTAAATATAAATTGATAGGGTCGAGTAAATCACTGCATAAATGGTGGCAAATCTCTTTTGACTGAAACAGGAAAAAAATCATAACCATTAATTTATAGAACATTCTGTGCGTGGTACTATTTGCTTTAAAATATCTGGGGGTCACTATCTTCGGCTCTTTCGGCCGTCGCTTGGGACTTGCAGCAGCAAGAAGCAAGAGTTGCATTTGATTTCCGTCCTCCGTGTATGGATAAATTCTACTATAGAGCTCTACAAACAGAACAGCTGTGTTCTGATTGGCTGAATTCTAAAGTTTAAGTTAGACGTAGACGCAAATCCTTGGACCTTGCAAGCTTCTAAGTTTACGTCTAATTGTACGTTTATTTTTATGTGTACGTGATTCATTGTGAATGGTTCCATTACAATACATAGCATCTAACTTTTGCGTTGTTACGTTTAATTTTCATTGTGAATGGGGCCTATGTTACATATTTGTTCATTTTTCATATATCATGCCATAAGAAATAATATCATCTACAAAAACACATGCAACTAACAGTGCACAAAAAATACAGTCACTGTTGCAGGTTTTAAGCCTGCTTATTTTTCATAATTATTTTTTACTTTCGCAATTTATATATAAGCATATTTTATAAAATTAAAAAATACATAATCCTACTGCATAGGATCCGAACTTACAATTTTCGAACTATAGTCTTAGACCATTAGGCTACACAGTTGTTCATTTAAATTAAGTTTAAAATCAGAGTTTTTGTTGGCTCTACGGCAAGCATCAGCAGTAGACTGAAAGTCCCTGGAGAGACAGAGGTTACGAGTTGAAGGAACGGTAAGAGAGTTGTGGTGCAGACGTTGTTTGTTGATTAATAAGAGATTTCATGTCTTGCTTGTTTGAGAGCCTCTGTCTAAGTTTATATTGATTGGGTTTTACACTTTTTGTAACTCCTCTTTCCTAACTAGATAAAAAAAAGTTATTTTAAATGACATGTTATGCAATCACGTTTTTTAAAGTTTTAAATTTAATTTAAATCAACGACGAAGACCAAATAGCGCGACAGTGATGAATTTTAATAATAGCACCGATCTTGAAAGATTAAAAAATATTAAGTTAGCTGTTTATTTTCAATATATATTTATGCGATCATAAATAGTTCAAGATTTTAGAGACCGCCTCGGTTGTTAAGGCGCGGACTCGATTGTTTATTTACGGACGCTCTTTAACATCTCAGATGATCAGCGTCCCATTCAATTCAGGGCGTGAAACGGCCGACAAATTTTGCTCAGGGGCCTCTTCTTTCAGGCTTGAGGTTTTTTTTTTTTCGTACTGTAAATTACGACACGGGACCGACGGCTTTATTTCCCTTCCGAAGGAAGCCATATCTAGGATTTTACGCCTGAAAAAATCCATCGGATCAAAGCCGCGATCTTGGGTTTGAAAGGCAATCAGGACCGACACTTGCGAACTCGTGAACAGATATGATTCCTATCAGGATCTTCTCCCTGACTGAGGTTTTCCCCAGGTTTTCCTCAGTCCTCATAAATAGCAAGTGCCGGGGAGGTACCCTAAACTTAGGCATGGAATGTTTCCTTTCTTTAAAAATTGCCTTTCCCAATTTATAATTTCATCTCATGTACCACCAGTTAGGCAGTTAACTGACTACCTGCTATTGGCTATTTCACTGGTTCCCAGTATACTGCAATTTTAATTGGTGTAGCACATTGTTTATTAAATTTAGTGTTTAGTTTGTTATTTTATTTTGTTTATATAAGTATAATTATAGATTATGATCTTAAAAGTATTGTGTATTGGTACTTAATTGATTAATAAACGATTACGTTTGGTAATATAGTCGCGGCATAGGTAGCAAAGTGTCGGAACGGAGTATTGCAGATTTTATTTTATTTTATTTTTATCATTAGTGTCCCCCGCCTTTGATCCCTCAGCAGTGAAAATGACCTTAAAATATTTTCGAGATTTTATAGTACAAATTTTTGAAAACATTAATAATGAGATATTGAAAACTGGTATTTCCTCTCTCACGAAGCAGATTTCAAGACATTTTAGGACAAAAATTTAAGTCAATGTACACTTATCCTCCATGTTAGCTCCCAAATGGCGAGTCCAGGGCAATAATCCGCACTACGAGTTACATTAATTTACCCTGTCCGACAGTTATGAGCTGTTGAACGAAAATAACAGAAGGAGAGAGAGAAAAAAAAGCGAAATTGGTTGATTGTATTTGTGGCAACGAAATACTCCACGAAACAATAAACCGCAATTCAAACTATACCAGTAGTCTATCACGCACTATATTTGAATCATTATAAATGTTTAAAATGTTATTTTAATTCATGATTTAACCTGATATAATCCAACTAATGCTGTTTCCATATCGGTAATTGTAGGCGCCTAATGAAATTAGTCATTATTCCCAATTTTTTATTTTGTATACAAATTAAATCTAGTACTTTGGATATTAATGTGTCGATATTTGTTAGCTTTCCTGTTATGGGCTTCGTATTCTATTGTATTTGAACTTTTTCATAAAAATACTGAATGCTTACCCCTTTCATAATGCGCTTCACACACTCTCATTTGTTTCTACGATCCAGAAGTCAGCCCCGAAACGTTACGAAGTCATTCGAAGTGTTCAGCACATAAATGTATGTATACTTTTGTCTAGCCTGAAGTCCTGGGATCGAAAGGCAATTGTTGTGAAGGGGAGAGAGAGCCACTCCTGCGAGCAACCCCTACGCACTGCAGATACTCCCACCCCTCGCCCCGCCGGAGGTTCGTGCGCATGTTCCATTGCTGTGCCCCGGGAGTAGACAAGAGCGGGGTGCTGTTTTACCTGAACACGGGTGCCATGATGGAGCGTGTCCTCCAGAGGCGGGAACGTCACGCGTGACCGTGCAAGGGGGCGTAACGTGTCTTTGTGTAATGTTCGTCACTACCACCTTCTGACTTTGTATACTGACGTCGGGATTTTGTGAAGGCACAGTGTTTTCTGCATTTTATCATGGGGAAGAAGAACTCCAAGCTAAAACAAGAGACTATTGATAGGCTTACCAAGGACACGTATTGTAAGTATGAGTCATTTTATTTTAGAAGAAAATCACTCTAATAGATTTTATTTAGATCACCGTAATGCCATTGTACCTGTTAACAAGGCATGATAGAGGGAAGGCATTTTAACTTTAACTGCTGCCTTCTCCAAACACTTTCTTCATGTCTATAGCAACAAAGTAGGGAAATCTTTCAAATCGAAAGATACGCACATATAAATTTAACTTACGGGGACACGAAGCTGTTTTCGTGATAATAGTATTTTCGAAAGCAATGCCAGGGCTCCTTACTGTGAAAATAGCTGTTTAAATACTTTTATTCATTATCTTAAAAGCAATATAAGGTGGTAGGAAATAAACAATGAAAAACACATATTAGTTCGAATACCACTGGTTTATTCCTGTTCGTATATTAAGGCTTATAAGCTGTAATTATGTTTAATGTTTTGTAATGGAAAACATCGTAATGCTGAAATCTGCATGGATGTATAAACACTATTTTTCCCAATTTAATTCTTTGTTATTTATTCAATAATAAAATTCTACACATCTTAAATATGTATTCATTATTTAAAAATACTATTAGAGAAAAAATTCAAGCATAAAGGAAAATAGCTGAACATAAAAGTCGTCAAATTGAACCTTCTAACTTTTTCTTAAATGCAAGTAAATACATCGTCTAGCTAATCTTGCGTTTGTGCTCCCTTTGTCACTACTTCTCATATTTTCATGTATTTTAATATTTTCTGCACTAAATTTTAATAAAAAAGCATTTACTTAACATATACTACTGAAACAATTGTTTTATAATATGTAACCAGTATTCTCTATTATGGGGAGTTTAAGTAAAACCGTGTATATAGACGATTTAGTTTTGAAAACGTTTTTTATAATGAAATACATGATACCATTTTTAACATTTACCTTCCAAAAACGTTGAACAGGTTTAATTATGATTATCTGCTTCAAAACTTCGTATAGTTTGAGATTTAAGAGGTTGGTTAGTTGCTTTTGCCTCGTAGATCCCATAATGAGCAAATGCTAAAGAAATCGAACGTCAAATACAAAGCTCCATATGAAAAATACCATCACCTATTTAACAAGGAGATGGAAAAAAAAAAAAAAAAAAAAAAGATGCATGTCAAATTAAACACAGTATGGCTATATAGCAAGTGCTATTACGTCATTACGTAATATCTGACAATATACAAAGTGAATTATGATAAATGAGTCAGCACAGCCTGTTGAATTACCGAACTATTCCTCTATAGTTATTAGTAAATTTGTGTATTAAACACGATTAACTAATGTTTTCGAGAAGAGAAAGTTATAATATATTTGCCTTTTTGAAAAGGTGTCTGCGGTTGTCGCTTCTACATCAGGGCTGTTTCACGAAACAACTAGTCTATTAGCCGTAATTCCACCAGTTATAATAAAGCCTGTTTCATGAACGTTTATGATAGAATCGTAAAATTTTGTCGTTAGTCACTTGTCAAAATTACTAGTGTAGCGATTGTATCCGAGCGTCAAGAAGGCTGTTTCGTGGATATTTATTACTCCGTGGATTGTTTGTTGATGCGATTTTGTTTATTACGCGATATGCATTTTAAATCGTATATTCAAGGCAAGAAATAGCATTATATCTACAACATTGAAAAGAATCCCTAGTATTTAAAACAAAGTAACAGTGCTGCATTTAAAAAAGTACTATTTGAGCAATTCTCGGATAAAATTACGAAGAAAGACAAAGCCGAAATGTGGAAAATAATAACGCAAACTATGAAAAGGTTAAGGTTAATTACGTCGGAAAAAGATTACGCATATGAGGGGACACATTAAAGGCAAAATTAAAGGAAACTCCAATGGTAAGTGCTTTTATTTTATATTCACATCATTATCTACAAATAATGGAGTAAATAGCTCAGTTTCTATTGCATTTTTTCGAATGAAAATAGATCATTCAAGAAGTGTGGGAAATGGAGATGGATTTAAGACCATATATTGCAGAAATAACTCTTAATGAGCTTTATAATTAAAATTTCTCGAGTTTAATTGGTACAATCAATACCTAACCTAAAATATGTACACTAGTACTTAAATTCACCATTTGAGTTTCACGGGTAGAATTCCACTAGTTAAAAATACTCAATATTACAAGACCAAATGTTTCGTGATACACAACAATGATAAAACAAACTGCCACACTGGTAACTAGCAGTTTACGCTCCTAAGCTCTAGAAACACACACTTGTATACTGTATACATTTAAAACTTAATATTATTAGCTAAGGGAGTGTAAAGAATTGATGATTAATAAATAACAGTGTACAATATTGTCAATTCCAACCTCACGTATGATTGTTATTGATCTATTTTGCAGAATGAAAACACTTTTACTGTTTACAGAATTGCCCCAAAACACAATCCTGTACTTCAGAGTGTAGGGAACCGCCACAGGTGGCCGAGGTCATTAAGTCGGGGACTCGTGAGTGGGAGAGGTCTGGGGTTCGAATCCCGCCAAGATCTTCCCCCCTGACTGGTTTTTTTTTCAGGTTTTCCTCAGTTCTCATAACTGGCAAATGCCGGGGAGGTACTCTAAACTTAGGCCTGGAACGTTTCCTTCCTTTAAAAAAAAAAGAGTATATGCTGAATAAAACTTTTATTTTAGATAAATTTTAAGGTATATGTAGAAAGAGAGGGTATAGAATGAAAACTCATTCACTTTAACTGAATAGAGCTTGGGGGGGGGGGCTGAGAATTGTGTGTAAATGAGAAGTTTTGCATTTTCCAAGTCCTTGTGTAGTGTTTAAGTTAGTTTACTTTGTAAATTAAAATGCGGCTTGGCACACAGACTTCTTCTGTTTCCTCGCCGTCTTTCGACTTGCTCACTGGATCATTTTCATGTTTATACTTCCCCATTTGACGTTCACTTGAGCTTTCCGGGTCATAGGCCTTGAATATCGCACAGCGCTTCGTGCCGCAGAGGTTTAGATGCTTGAACGCTAACTTTGCCTTAAGGCAAGTACAAGCCATGTGGCATCTGTGAGGGTGGAAACTTTATACACAGTAATGTGCTTGCTGTTCCGTGAAATGAGGCAGCGACTATCTAGATTAAACAGCAACAGATAAGTTAGCATCATGGTCCAGGTTTCGGTGGCGAAATCTTTGTTAAACATGACCTTTAAACCGTTACAAATACTTGAGTCCAGGCTGTCAAGCCTCTTAAAGCGAGCAGTTACTTTTCTTAACGTCGTTAAAATGGATGACTTTTTAACACTAGAGTCCGAGCTTCAAGCACCCCTTAAAACACCCGTTAGCGGTCACTTAACACTATTATGCATTTTTAATCATTTTTCAAACTGAAAGCTATGGAACTTTCCCCTTATCGCCTTCTAACCTACTGTGATGATATAGAGGAAACGATTTTACTTCTAAATTGCAAGCCAGGTTCGAATCCGGTTTGCATTTATCTTCCGGAGTGAGTTTGTATATACTTGGTGTCTGCTCAGTATCACGTCATATTTAAGTGCTCTTCTGACTCAGGCCGATGAAATTTTTTACTTACAGACCACTGTAGTGGTATGGCTTCTGAGCTCTAAATGGTGTTTAACGTCCGTTTTTACACTGAGGCACCACAGGCGGTGGACACTGATGATACATGAGATGAAATTATAAATTGAAAGAATATTTTTAAAGGAAGGAAACGTTCCAGGCCTAAATTTACGGTGCCTCCGCGGCATTTGCCATTTATGAGGACTGAGGAAAACCTGGGGAAAAAAACTATCAGGGAGGACGTTCCTGAAGGGATTTAAAACCCCCGACCTCCCACTCCGGAGTCCGCGCCTTAACGACCTCGGTCGGCTACTCATGGCCGTACTTCTGAGCTGCGAATCAGCTTGAAGCGAACTTCTGGTTTCAGATATTTTTATGCCCATGGTTTGTGCTCACGTATCACGACGTATGTTTAGCGTTTTATGTCCCCAGGCCCCTTTGCCTATTCATTTATAATTGGTTAGTAATTCAATGATGCATTCACACCAATCTTTTGTTCATCTTTTATAGGTCATCTCATGCTAAATAGTGTTTAGTAAAAAAAAAGTTATTATTTCTTTCCTATTTCAAGTATAAGCGCATATACGAATAGGGTTTGCTCTATGCTATAAGATATGTTGGTAAGACACATATTGCAGAGTTTTTGATTATACAAGAACCACATACAAATGTTTTACATGTCGAATAACTGTCTTTTGTTTTGTTTTTCTTACACAACTATTTGACATGTCTTGCGTTTAGCGACCTTAGATGTTCCTTCATCCCTATACTCAGACATGAGTGATGTGACAGTAGTTGATGAAAGCTACGTGAAAATGAAAAGTTAAGTGAAATTTTAAACATTGATACAAAAAATGTTAAACAAATGACTCACGCACTACGCTATACTGAGTTTGAAACATGTTTGTTGTACAGTGATGATTATTGTCGGTTACAACTACACAATACACGTCTTAAGAAATGAGGGTAAGGAAGCGGTCAATTTATCCCCTCTGGAAACCGATGGCAAATTTGCTGTTATTTTAAAAAGTTAGCCTGCAATGCAAACAATATGGGTGAGCTAAACGTCATTAAAAGGGATTAAAAGTCACAAAACGATACTTTAAAAAACATTGAATACATGAGCGTTCGAAAATGAAAAGCGATCAATTTTTGACGTAATTTTTTCCGCATGTAAAAATCCTAAGTATGGCTTCCTTTGGAAGGGAAGTAAAGCCGTGGGTCCCGTGTCGTAGATTTACGGCATGTAAAAGAACCTCAAGCCTGAAAGAAGAGGCCTCTGAGCAAAATTTATCGGCTGTTTTACACCCTGGACCGAGTGGGACACTGATGACCTGAGATGTTAAAGAGCGTCCTTAAATAAACCAAATAAACAACAACAACTGTAAAATGCAGAATTTACTACCTAGCCACTCACTGTATGGGAAGATTTTTGGTTGCATTACTGATGAAAAGCGAAAATTTATTACGAAACAGAATGGGAAAGGAAAGATTTTGGGTTAAACGACTGTCCCAATACTATAGAGGAAGTTTATATGAAACAATAAAGTCTTATTTACAGATACTTTGTGTAGGCATGCCGAAGTTTTACTACATTGAATCCGCTAGAGATTGCTGTTGTGTTGGGATTTTCGAATATGAGGTTAGATTCACGTTAATGTCGTGTCATCCATAATAACCACTTATCAAGCAGGTGGTGTGATTTAATTTCATATATCAAGGTCTATTTTCTTTCTTAACGCCTTAGGCGTAATACTAATGTCAGGCGTTTGTGCTCCAAGAAGAGCAGTGCTAAAGGACATGATATAGCACTCAGTTTCGCTTTTCGAAACGTTTGGTGTTAACGAGGAAAATGAAATTGGTTTTAAAGCAATGGATTCTGTTTCGTTGCAGTTTTCAAGTATATATTTATTGCTGGTGTTAGAATTGCTTTGCAATAAGCAGTTTAGGAAGTGAGCATTGGTGTTTTTGTAAATGTTTGCGTATACACACTGCGTTATCGTAACAGAAAAGCATCTATATTATCCTTCTCAGCTGTTTGGAAATGCAGCGATAGACAAAGCTGTTTGAACGACTGATTGAAATGGGGTTGTAAATCTTTCGTTCTGCTACGTAGCCAGCAAATTTAACCCTCAACTGTCCAGTGATACTCATTTCTCCCACCATTGAATTAAAATCCATTCATCGTCTGCGCTCTGATCCGTCTGTTGATTAAATATGGCGTTCGGCTTGCGCTCCGTGTTATTTTCACTGTGAACGTAAAAACTCTTTAAATTGCCCAGTGTAAAGTGCTCTTATCTAATGAATTGGACTGTACATTTCCCATGTGCCGGTTTCTAGATTCAGTCGCCAATAATTCAGACACTGCAAAACAAGCGGAGAGAATCACGCCGCGCTATAGCAGCCATAGTCAGGAAATTGAAATTTGGTGGCCTGCTTTCCATGTATGTAGGTCAGTAATATGTGATTACAGTACCACAATTTACGTCATCTGTATCGAGGTTTGGAGGTGGGGAAGGTTGCTAGATCTCTAAATTTAGGTCTAGTTATTAAACAGAAAATGTCTTTATATTTAATATTCGCTAGTTTACACGAAATCTCTGCACTTGGTCAATGTTGTGTTTCTTAGATACTTTTATCGGTGCTTGGCGTAAGGTAAGAAAACTGCCATGAATAATAGAAATCGTCAAGGCCCGGAGTGGGAGTTTTGGAGTTCGATTCCCGCTAATACAGTTTTTTACAGATTTTATTCAGTCCTCATAAATGGCAAATGTTGGGGATATAACCTAAACTTAAGTCTGGAACGTTTCCTTCCTTAAAAAAAACATTTCATTTCGCGGATCACAAGTGTCCACCACCTTTTTTGAGTAGTGTGCAATTCCCGTTTTTACTACAGAGGCACCATAGGCGATGGACATAGAACTGAAACGATATATTGGGAAAGGCTCTTTTTTAAAGGAAGGAAGCGTTCCAGGCCTAAGTTTAGGGTACCTCCCCGGCATTTGCCATTTATGAGGACTGAGAAAAACCTGAAAAATACCTCAGTCAGGATGGACGGTCCTGGCGGGAATCGAAACTCAGACCTTCCGCTCACGAGTACGCGCCTTAACGACCTCGGCCAACCGTGGCGGTCCCACCGCCTGTGATACCTCAGCAGTAAAAACGGGTGTTAAGGAATACTGGGAGTCCACATTTTCTGAAGCATTTACTATGGATTGCATTGCTAATAAGTTAATATTTATACCAAATTTCATTCAAATTGGATAAATATTTTGCGAGTTATAAATTATTTCATAAGTTTTAATGCGTAAAATGTCGCATAATCAAAATGATTTACGCAGCTCATGAGTTGAGAAATTGTTTGGCATTTTTGTAATTGGAGCTTTGAACCATATACAAAAACTTTATAGAAAGATATTTTAAATAAATTTAATGAGTGAACAGTGATAATATTTAAATCTATAAGAAAAATGTTCATAAAAAATTTTGCTTTGCAATTATTAATGGTGTTAGCATGTAGTTTGTCCTATAGAGTATTACAATGGAAAAGTTTGCACATTCTGGAAATTTTCCAACATAATTTAAAGAAAAACTGTCAAACCCGGGACATTTTGAATATCTGAAAATGAAATTTTGAGAAAAATGCTGTTTTATTAACAAGCATGCTGTGAAACTGTGATTTAAAAGGATACGTGGGCCTCTTTAAATGCCAGAGGGGACATTTAAATGTTGACTCTCTGTGGACACCCAAAGGCTCAAGGAACGATTTTCAGCAAAGAAGATTTTTGTTATTTTTTAACCGATTTTGGCCCAAATCTCACTCCCAATATCCCTTAACGTTATTCAATAATAACGCAAGAACAACATGAAAACATACGATTCACTGTCATGTGATTTCATTGCAAATCTTAATAAATAAACTGTGTTATTACTTAAAGAAGCTTTATTTCTTAGCAAGAAGAAGACATGGGAGCAAACACTAGAAATAAAGCAGAATAAAGTGAAGATAGAAATATATTTACTCTTGTTTTGTTTCCTTTATTCTTTTTAATCCTTTTTACAGAGGAAATAAAAGACAAAAAAAAAATGCACAAAACAACTTTTCTTCGGATTGTTTAAATTTGCAATGATAGAAAAAAGAAAAATCGAAGAAATTAAAATTATCATCATTATGACTGCATATAACGTGCAGGACAAACCTTAATAGCCTCGCTCCATCGTAACGAATGTCCATTTTTACCGTACTCTTCTAAACTGTAACACACTGCCATGAGATACTTGGTGATCCTCCAGTGTTGCCACTGCTACTTTCCTACATAAAAGATTAGGCAGAAACTATGTCTATTTCCTATTTCTCATATTATTAAGAATATATGATGGTGTGTTAACTAATAAATAATAATTTACTCTCACTTCCTCGCCCGATCTCTGTTAACTTTAAACATGTACTAAAGAGATTGCGGAAATGTGACAACGTTGTTTTCTAAACGAACTCTGATGCACCTAATCAAGGATGTAGTCGTAAAAAATGAAGCACTGTGCGATCAGTTTTGTTTTACCCATAAGCCGATTAGCCGCCCGGCCGGTCTCGGTGATTAGCGACAGGGTAAATCAATAAGCCAAACCAACCATACAACCACTTTAAGAGGCTCACTACTTTACATATTATCAAATGAGGTGTTGAAACTGCCCGCCTTCATTCTTCATAAATTTTTGGCATCTTTTTGGGAAATTATTCATCAATTGCTGTAGTTCATTTTAAGAAATCCGGACAATTTCCTGAAGAGTATCATCTTTGAGTTCTTGCATGGTGTGCAGTTTTATCTTGTACACGAAACTTTTTCGTTTACCCCAGAGATAATAATCACAGACTGTTAATTCGGGGGATCGAGAGAGAGCCACAAAGCCCTATTAATATCTCTGTCTTGCGGAAACACATTGTGAATTGCTCTCATGGAAATATTCGAAACGTGAGCAGTGACAAAGTCCTGTTGAAACACTGCATGATCAGGTTCCCTGTCAGTTAATTCTCTGAAAAAAGGCGTTAGTGTAGAATTCACATAAGTAACAAAATAAACGTATACCCCCCCCAAAAGGTCCTATGATCCATTCACCACCTTTGGCGCACCATACGCCAATGGTTTTCATCATGGGGGGAGGGGCGCTTCGTGCATGAATTTAGGTTTGAGCGATTGTTTTTGAGTATGCACATAACAATGAAGGTGGAACCGGGTCTCTTCTGAGAAGTGTATTATATGTCTCTTGCTGTCGATTGTAGACTTTTCCAAAATCCACTCACAAAATGTGCGCATATGTATAAGGTCACTTTGCTGAATTCATAACTGATTATTTATTTATTTATTTATGGACGCTCTTTAACAGCTCAGGTCATCAGCGTCCCATTCAACTCAGGGCGTGAAACGGCCGACAAATTTTGCTCAGAGGCCTCTCTTTCAGGCTTGAGGTTCTTTTTCGTGCCGTAAATGTACGACACGGGACCCACGGCTTTACTTCCCTTCCGAAGGAAGCCATACTTAGGATTTTTACGCCCGAAAAAATCCATCGATCCTGGCCGGGCACTTTGCTGAAGAGCAATGTAATTTTATACGGCGTGAAGTGCAATAATTTAGTAGCCTATTGCACAGACTCATATGGAGTTGCCACTTGTTGAGTAAGACGATGAAGAGATTTCCTAGGGGGATTTTTAAACTATTACCAATGTCATGTAATCTTTCCTCGGTGAGAACCCTGTCACTGCCTTTTTGGTTTCTTAGGCTGGACACTTCCAGTATTCTGAAATTTATTATACAGATTATGGACTGTTTTACCATCTGGAGCGCTCGTAGGAAAAACCCCTCACCGCGGGGAAAACATCACTGATCGCACTGTACAAAGGCGCCTTGCGAAAACATTAATATCATCTTATGATTATATTATTATTACTATTATTGATGCACATGAATCGATGGATCGAGGTAGGATGAACAAAGTATGTAAAGGACCATAGCGACCTGCCAAACAACCGAACCATCAAGGCAGACATAATTTCCGCCTGGCTGTCATGAACGCGCGCAATGTATTGCTACATAAATGGCCAACTGGGTGCTTTAGCACACCTCGACTGTGAACACTATAGCCTGGTTGAATGCTACGTGTCTGAATGGGGCACTTGATGGCAGCATTAATCCAGTGTGAATTTGTGACATTTTACACAATAAAATGGATGTTTACAACAGCAAGATGGCGGCGTCTCTGAGTGAGTGTGCAGCCCTCAATCAATGCTGCGTTTTGTGATTTTTGAGGGAAAAAAGTATGAAATCAAAGAATATTCGTAAAAAAACTTCTTATGGGGAGAAGTACCTGTCACTTCAAGCTATTTACATCGGTTGCGGAAGTTCTCTGAAGGGCGAAATGCTTGTCGTTACAAGCAGGGCTGAAAGCACTAGCGCATATGAAATCTCCTCCTGCCAGTCCCGAGCTGAGAGAGCCCAAGATAGTGACTTCCACAGTTGTAGCTGGACAATAAGGCATATCAAGTATAAGCACGATAGCTCAAGCGGTTAGAGCGTCATTGCTAATGTTGCGAAGATAGTGATTTCCAATCCAATCTTCCCGATGCTTTTTTTTCTGCTTGATAAATCAGATTTGACGCAACTACAATGGTTTACTCGGTAACATAGTATCACGCACAGAATGGCCTATAAATTGACGTTGACCAATTTTTTTTCTGCTGCAATCAAAGGAGATTTGCCAGCATTACAGTGATTAACGCGCCCTTGTCAATTTATATTTACGAAAGGGAGGCAAGCGTAGGCCGTCAGGCCGTAGCGAGGCGCAGCAAACCACTTGGTCCACCGATTTCTAGGGTTTACCCGAGATTAGCGTTAGGATTATTTTTTGTGTATATATGAATTAATTACTAATTGGGATAAAAATACATTTTCCATCGTTTTATAATATTTCACCCGTCTTAAATGCCCTTATTACAGTGATTTACCCGCCTCTATCAATTTATATTTACGAAAATTGGGCCGCGTAGGCCTTCAAGCCTAATATTTTACCCGCGTGACAATGCACTGTTAATTCATTTTTCATACGGCAGCACGTAGGCTACACTATTTTTAGCAACAATACACACACACACACACACACACATATATATATATATATATATACTTGTCTAGCTTCTTGCCATTGAAGAACTCGACGAGTTCGAAATATAGCAATTTCAAGTGTGACTTTATCTGTTTATCCTATTCTACTTTAATTATTACTGTTAATTTGTTACATTGTTAATAGTGTTACTTTATTTTTCTTTTTCTTTTATATTATAATATATATATATAGCATGAGATACAAGTGCGAGCTTTCACGATTCCTCTAGAAGCACTACTGCTTTCAAACGTGCTTGTAGCGCCAAGTGGGCGAAAACGTATCGAAAATGAACACCCCGTCTGCCGACCAGTGGAGATTGTCACAATGCTACTTTGCAATGACTTGAAGACATAATCCACGTAGAAAGAAACGCATTTATAGACACTGTAACCGCTGATATTGGTTGTTCACACGACATGGTTTAGGTTTTCACAAAGTCTGTGCACGATGGATGCCGCGAGGCTGACCCCATAACACAAAATACTAAGAATGGATCTGGCATTACAGCATCTCAATCGCTATCACGAGGAAGGAGACGATATGTTAGCCCGAATTGTTACAGGTGATGAGTCCTAGGTCCGCCATTATCCAACAAAGCTGTGGAAACATTCAAGTTTAAAGTGACACATCTGACTGTAAAATGAGGCTCACCGTCTTCTGGGATCATGAAGGCATATTACTCACCGCATTCCAGTCTCAAGAACTTGCTGACTTCTTCTGTAACATATTGCGGAAACTTCGTAAGGCCATTCAACGGAAGCGACCAGGACTCCTTGCCAAAGGGGCATTGTTCTTGTATGACAAAGCGCGTCCTCATAATGCCAACAAGACAAACGAGACGTTGTCAAATTTCAAGTTAGAGTCCTCAGGCTCCTCCGTATAGTTCCGATCTTGCTCCAAAGTGACTCAATTTGTTCGGCGCTCTTAAACGTCTCTTTCCGGTGAACAATGAAACTGTAGAAAGGGATATCACTTCCTGGTTCCGATAGCAGCTTAAACAATTTTATGGTGGTGGATTTCAGCGGCTTGTGAAACGGTGGTACAAGTGCCTCCATGTACAACAAGATGGTGCTGAGAAATAAAAGTATTTTTTCAACCCAGTGTTGTTATTTGTTAAATTTGTTAACTTAATTTCTTATCTCAAACTACGATAGGAATAAGAGAAATGTTTCAACGTAAGTTTTAGCGCATTCCGAAAGACTGTAAAACATTACAGTTGTACTCATGGAAAGATTGTTTAATGATCTATATATATATCTGCAACGATCGTATCTACTAGGCATCTACATTTAAAATAAAAAATAATAAAAAATGCACACACACACACACACACATAGAGAGAGCGCGGACATGTGTGTGTTCTCTCTCTCTATAGCGGTAGTAATTTTTGTTTTTTCTCAACGAAACTCGGCTTATAACCATCAATTAACAAGTTTGGTTCTCGAATTCTTTAACCAGCAAAATTGGGCCATTGGGGGGTGGGGCGGGTGTGTTAACCTAAAGCGTTTTTTTTTTTTTTTTTAATTTAAATTTAAAACCGGCAATTTTGTTTGTGAATAGTAACATGTTTTTGTTTTATTTAAACATATGAACATAGTGTTCTTAAATACACAATGTAACTGGAAACTTTCTGTTATTTCTCTGTATTTTAGTGAAGTAAAGATATCAAGAGCTCAGTTCATAAACACGGTTACATTTAAAAATATTTAAAATATTCATACAATATAACTTTGTATATCAAATATTATACATGTCGTTTAAATAATAGTATATAATTAATTTTGTGCTTTATTCTCAATGATAATTGTAAAAATGTGGTTTCTCTTTTGTAATACTTATAGGTTGCAAGATTTGCCATAACTTATTTCATTTCATTAAATAATAAGGCCTAATTTGGATTTAAATTGTTTTTTATTAAAAGTTATTCAACTCGTTAAGAAATTCGTTTAGTTTACGCAGTTCCTGCGTGACCGACTTTTTTACAGCTGAGGCATGACAGGCGGTGGGTGATACATGAACTGAAACGTTAAATTGGATTTTTTTTTTTTTTTGTGTGTGTAACGATGGAAACGTTCCAGGCCTAAGTTTAGCACTGAGAAAAACCTGGAAAAAAAAAAATAGCGAGAGAAGTCGGTCCTGCTGAGAATCAAACCTCATACCTACCGCTCACGAGTCTGTGCGTTGTCAACCTTGACCTCTTGTGGCAATGTCCGCCAAATTATAGTGGCATATTTCCGCACAGGATTTTCAGGTACGTTATGTACCGCCACGATTTTTAGAGATGCACACACATTCTGGGCTGTAGATTTTCATATCGATCATAAATATAAAATATGTGAATGTAGCACAATATCTATATAAAAAAACCCTATCTTTCACATTCAACATAAACTTTGCTTTTTTATGCTTCATCACACAATTTAGTTATTTCTACTAGATATAGCGCAATACATCGTTGAACAATGCTTATTTTATAGCACTGATGTCCCGAACATAGCAACAGAGCAGCTGGAAATTTACCTTTCTTTTCTTTTCTTTTCTTTTTTTTTTCATTTTTTTTTTTTTTTTTTTTTTTTTTTTTTATAATCTACCATGACAGCACACGAATTGTTTCGATTTTATGGCATAAAACTCCCGTTGAGTCCAGTCAATACAACGTCAACTTCTTTGACTAACTACACGCGACTTTTTGTGAATTCTGATGAGTAAAGGCTTAGACTTTAATTATTGCTATTAATCGGGAATGAATAGGATGGTTATTTGTGTTAAAAAATTCATATGCTAAGTTGCATTGATGTTGTACTGACGATAAACAGAGAAGGTAAAGTGATTTCCTGCAAGCTTCTAAAAATATAAGCAGATTTTTTTTTCACTGCAATCGTTCTAGTTACTGAAATGTTTAATTTATCAAGATATACCGGTTGGCAAAAACGTATACACACTTTCACAGTAGATATCAGTTTAATATATTTCAAAGTTGGACCGCAAAACAACAGTAATGTGTAGTATGATGTTCTGTATACAGATGTGACTCACATTACGTTATTATAGCGTTTCTACAACAAAATGCAGTCAAGATTATCGTTTAAAACAGCGAAAAGAAATTTCAAAGTGGTATTGGAAAACCGAGAATGTTGAAGTTCAAAGCCAATGGAGACGTGTGTACAGAACGGAACCGCCAACGCATTCGAGACAAATTTGAGACTCATGGTACCGTATGCGATGTTCACACGGGCAGATCTGAGAGACCTCGCACAGCAACAAGCCCCGTGTCCTCGGCTATGGTTTTGGAACGTTTTGAGCACTCGCCGCAGAAATCTACAAAGCAATGTGCACATGAGACTGGGATTAGCAGAACCAGCACACGTTATATTATTAAAACAGCAAAGTTGAAAGTTTTCATCCCAAGACTTTTGCATGCATTAAATGAAGATGACCCTGATCGGAAAATGTATGTATTGCAATCGCTGAGGAGACTTTCACAAACGTTGCTCAACCAATAGTTTAACGTACTCAGGAGTGTATCGATGCCGATAGTGGGCATTTTGAGCAACTGTTGTAACTGTAAAAGTCTAAGATAATTAGTTCTCATCATTTTCTGTTTGTGTGAATTCAGTTTTGTTATGTTAACACAGTTATTTCTTTGCTTGAAGTGTGTATACATTTTTGGCCCCCTCTGTATATTAACACTTAAATTTATTTAGTGTTAACCCAGTTAACAAACTAGTTTGATTAATTATTGAAAGGTAAATCTTACCGTTGTGGTTTAACGGTAGCGTTTGCGCTTACCATGCGGCGAGATCGGGTTTGAATCTCGATTAGGTTATTTTTCTAACTGATATTTTCCCTAAATTTCTCTGAATGCCCAAGAAACCTAATCCACAACGTCCCATGAACTCACTCGGTAAATATCATGATAATTAAACACATAAAAAGATATTTATATCCGATTACCTTTAAATATGCATGACAGTTTTCTTTGCTTACTTTCTATTGCTTAAAAAATACATGGGTAGTTAATGGCAAAGACCATTTTGAACAATATCTATGATGGTAAATTGAATAAATTTTAACATATTTATAGGTAGCAGATTTTGAACTACTTATGAAATGGGAAAGAGAGTCTAATTTTCAGGTGCAGCAGTTAACAGTCCGATTGGACTTGTATGCTATTCTGTATATACGTAATTGTTAGTTTCATTGTTTTCCGTTTTTAACTCAAATTTGAACTATTTCTGAGTACTGATATACGAATTTATTGATAACGGCACTATCCTTTAGCATGATTCACACCCCTGTATCCTCTGGTACAGCCGAATACCATAAGAACGAATTTGGCTGTACTTGCGATCATATCGTTTCATAGCGGTTGCCAAGGATACGGCAAACACTTGCTTTATGCTCCGAGATAGCAAGCACAGCCATAACTGAGAATCGAACAGTAGGAAACATCTAGTACAGGGACAAATGTGTGTTTCATTGGCAGCACCGCTTCCATAGCAACTCAAAAGCTTGCCGGAAATTGTCAGCATGATAAAAATATATTTTTTTAAAATTTAATTTAGCTACATACATTTTTAAATTTACATGTATTGGTATAATGGTTTAGATACTCTTCTTTTTTCTGTAGCACAAAAATAAAAATGTCTGGGTTGTTGAAGTATTGCTCTAATTGTTATTGCTTAGTTCCGGTTTTATTGAAGCGATCGGTGTAGTGCTACTGTTAGTAATTTCAGTTTTCTATGGTGCCATTGCTTTGCATTTACATTAAATGACGTACAAACAGGGAATCTTGTGTAAATATATCAATATACTTATTTGAAGGTTAATTTTTCTAATATACAGCTTCTGTATTGCCTCTGGTAAGTAGATATAACTGTGCAGGACGACTCAGTGGAATACGACGGTTTTCAGAACCTTCTGGTAGGACACTCGTATAGAAATAAATAACAATATTTTTTCAAGAAACAAGTAGCACAAAGCAATTTATTAATCTGAACTTATTTTTTAAAAATCACAAGTGACCCAATGGAATATGACGGTTTTCAGAACTCAATCGTTTCTAGCAATTTTCGTTACAGTTATGGTATTGGTTGCTATGTCACTATGCAATTTATTCTGTCCATTTAGTAAACAACAGTATTGATAATTGGACGGTTGAAAAACGTGTAAATGTATTACAAGCTTTATTGAATCTAAGTCAATCTCCTGCGTTCAGAGAAGATTTAGGGTAGAATTTAACTGAACTTTCAGATGGATGATAATGTAACTGAGTTTAGGTTACAGCAGGATGGTGCCACAGCTCACACCGCTCGTGAAACAACGAACACTCTGCGGATCCTGTTTTCTGGACGCTTAATTTCTCGATTTGCTGACGTTGCCTGCCCAACCCAATCTGACGGCTGCAGATTATTTTTTAAGTAGATACTTGAAAAGTAAAGTGTACTGCGATAGGCCACGGACCATCATGTAGTTAAAAGAAAACATAGCTCGTGAAGTTAGGGACACTGATCACGTTTTATTGCAGCGAGTTATGGTAAACTTTCCGAGCCGATTACACGAATGTGTTCGTTGTGATGGAGCCCACTTAATTTTTTTGTTTTTGTTTTTAAAATTTGTCAATAAATTGCAATGCGCTACTTGTTCCTTGAAAAAGTATTTTTATTTAATTGTATACGAATGACGCACAAGAAGGTTCTGAAAATAGTCATATTCTATTAGGTCACCTTGCATCAATATATTTTATTCTTAAGCTGTGTAGTATGTACTCAACATTTTTTATATTAATATGGGCCAGCACAAACTTTTTATATCACGAGTCGCTACAGATGGAAAATCCTACGGGATATTTTCTTAAATATAAATAATATTTTATGGCACATTAGTAACGCTAGTTAGGTATTTACATCCAGTATAAACAACGAAAGACGTTAAAGACTACCATATTTCACAGAAAAATGTATGGGGAAATTTCCTTTGCTTGAAAGCACAAGCAGACTTAGTTATTACCACTTGTGATGGACGAGGGGAAATATGCGACGATTAAGGAATTATAAACTGTAGGACAAGAAAACAGTAGGAAATGACTGGCGCCAACAGTCAAGATAGAGAAGAAGACTATCCGCCCCATTGCAATGAGGCATCTCACCTTTATGACAGTAGGCATAAAGTATTCAATTATAAAACTGTAATGCGGGGAAGTGCACTGTTATTACGGTTGTCGTACAGTAGCAACATAAGCTGTTTACATTGCAAAATACAACATCTTAGCCAATTATTCATGAAAAGTTTTACACTCAGTTGTTATATTTCTTAAAAACATTCTTCTTTTAATATAACAATATAAAATACGGGGGATAAGTCATAAATAATGGCAACTATTTTTTTCTGGCGAAAAAGGTACAACATGAAAAATCTAAGATATACGATTGAAAGTGTGTATGTTTTTTTTTTGGTGAGTAGTGTTTAGCGCCCCTTTTAACTATTGAGGCACCATAGGCAATGGAAACTGGTGATAAAAGAAATGATAAATTGGGAAAGGATTTTTTTTAATAGAGGAAGCATTCCAGGCCTAAGTTTGGGGTACGACCACGGCATTTACCATTTGTGAGAACTGAGGAAAATCTGAGAAAAAACCTCGGACCTCCCACTCACGAGTCGGCGCCTAAACGACCTCAGCCATCCGTGATGGTATTGAAAGTGTTTGGATGTACTTTCCAATGAAGCCACCAGATGGTGTATGTGAACAGAGCTACGTGTCTCAGCACGCCCCGAAGTTCAGTTGGTGAGAGAAGGGATTGAAGGGGGGGGGGTCACGAAGAGTCAACATTGTGCGTATTTGAAAATAACATTTCCCCGGGGCAGGAATGTGTGAGAATGCAGCACAGAGCCTACAGGAAGCACTGGGAGCGCCTGCCCTTTCCTATCGAACAGCGGAGAGGTGTATAGAGACCTTCCAACGTAAAGTGAATGTCGACTGCCGATCTGCCGCTCAGTGGGTGTCCTGTGTCCGCGGACAAGGATGTACGGGTGATAGTGGAACAGTGCTTACGCGATGATAGGAATTCCGCAAAAACAGCGCAACGCAATTTACGGGAGATTGTGAACAAGCGGAAAATGTTTGCAAAGTGGGTGGCACATTTATTTTCTTAACTTAACAAAACCGTAAACAATTAACAAGCAAAAAAAATATAAACTGTGAATTAGCTGCGCAAGTCCTTGCATTGCCAACTTCAGCTGTATCAATCATGTTCAGCTTACGAAAACTAAAGTTTATAGCGTAACTGTAAAACTCGAGTAGTTTAAACTTCAAGCTTAAACTGAAAGTTTAATTAATCTACAACTTAAAACCGGCCTGAAATAGTTCACCCCATTTGTCCCACTCATATGAAAGTATCGTATGATTAATATTTGCATGTCTCTGCTTGTACTAAAAATCGATCCTGGTGGTGTAGTGGTAACCATACTTGCCTTCTAAACCCAAGTTTAGTGATAAGACTTTATAAATTATATATTTTGAAGGAAAATTTACGAAATAAATAATGATTAAATTATTATTATTATTATTATTATTATTATTATTATTATTATTACATCAATGTCACCGTTATTACTGACTCACTACTGTAAAAGCTGCAGTATATACAATAGCTGCCGGGTTTAATGTTCGTATACACTTCTCACTAATTACATGTTCATTTCACAAGCGAGAGGAACCGAGTTCAAGCCTGTGCAATAACTTCAATTTTATTCCGGCAGAGCGAAACTCTCTCCAGTTCCGTAATGACTCGCACGTACATCTCTCGACCTTGTAAATGCTGAAGAAATGTCGTACTTTTTGACCATATTCATAAATCCATTCAGTGTTTCATTTCCACGAAGCTTGCGCTCTGCGGAACCATACATTTTAATATTTGCCTTTCCCATAAATTCTGGTACGCTTTATCTTTCTGCTGGGCCGTGTCCGAACTTTGCATCCATACATCACTAGTGCGTCAGAAAGCTTTTACGTTTTTTTTTTTTGTGCCTTGGGCTTATGCATAAATCTGCTCTTCAATTTGAAGTTTACATTTCATATTTTGGCACGACTGCATCTCTTGTTGTTGCGCTTTGTTAGCACGTATTGGGTTTTAATTTCATGCCTGTAAATGGTAGTGCCTGAGGCAGGAGTGTTTCTGTAACTGGAAATTGCACCATTAGCTTGGGCGACTTAGCTAAATATACTGACTGCGTCAAAAATAATGATATAACTTCAGGAAATAGTCCCTCAAATGTACGTAATGGTTTATAACAATATGAAGCAAATAATTGTTTTCCGAGTTTTGCGGACATGTCTAGACCAGTCCCCTACCAGAATACAGGCCTCACTTTGTCGAAGAGAATTCCAAATTATGACACATTGCCTGTTTTCCGACAACGTGCTGAATTCAGAGTCTTTACAGTGACGAATACAGGTGATCGTTGTGGAGACCTGCAGTTCATGCCATGAGAACACTAATGCTGAAATGTCGGGGAGCATCACCATGCATGAAGCGCCATTCTCGATGTATGAATTTAAACTTAAGTCATTAGCAATAAACTTTGATAACATTTGTCATACTTTGTCTGGAAGGCGCTGAAAACTATAACAATACTGTGTTTGTTGTCAACAAACGAGAACGTTACTGTTTGAAGGATTGTTTCTCTTGTGTGGAAATGATTTACAATAATTTGGGGAAGATATCGAAGCAGGGCGCTCATGTCTGCAGAATAGGGAGAATGCTCAAGTACCTTCCACACACAACGGGATACAATTTTGTAATTTCCATCGAGTATTAACTTCCAGCAGAGACTCAAATCCACATAATGTGCTGGTCAGAGCGACCTGCATGCGACGCATCTTCCACATTATTAGATACTGGCATATCACGAATACTCAACGTGCCACTGTCCGATATGGCATGTCTGTTATTCTAGCTTAGAAAACATACCGAGAGTGTTAAAAAATGTATACACACTTTCACAGTAGATGCCTATTTAGTACCCGGCCAGGACCGATGGATTTTTTCGAGGCGTAAAAATCCTAAGTATGGCTTCCTTCGGAAGGGAAGTAAAGCCGTGGGTCCCGTGTCGTACATTGGCATGAAAAAGAACCTCAAGCCTGAAAGAGAGGCCTCTGAGCAAAATTTGTCGGCCGTTTCACGCCCTGAGTTGAATGGGACGCTTATAACCTGAGCTGTTAAAGAGCGTCCATAAATAAATCATTCAAAAAAAATTCCTATTTAGTATATTTCAAAGTTGACCAAAAAACAACAGTAATATGTAGTATGACGTTCTGTAAACAGATGTGACTCACATTACATTATGATAGCGTTGCTAAGTGACAGGTAAATCAAATGAACAAATAAAACCAGGATTATCGTACGATGTTCTGTAAACAGATGTGACTCACATTACGTTATGCTAGCGTTGCTACAACAAAATGGAGCGAAGATTATCGTTTGAACAGCAAAAATAAATTTTGAAGTGGTATTGGAAAACCGAGAATGTTATTGAAGTTCAAAGGCAATGGAGACGTAGACGTGTGTACAGAACAGAACCGCAACGCGAGTAACAATTGCATGCATTCAGACAAATTTGAGACTCATGGTATCGTATGCGATGTTCACAAGAGCAGTTCTCGAACACCTTGCACAGCAACAAGCCCCGCGCCCTGGATCTAAGGCACTATTCAAGGCACTGGATTGGACGAAGAGGTCCGATTGAGTTTCCACCGCGTTCTCCGGATCTAATTTCGTTAGACTTCTACCTATGGGGAACTCTTAAGGATGATGTATACCTTAGAAAACCAGCTACACTAGCAGCACTTCGGGAAGAAATTGAAACGACATGTGCTGCAATCGCTGAGGACACTTTCGTAAACGTTGCTCAATCAGTAGTACAACGTACTCAGAACAGTATCGACGTCCATAGTGGGCATTTTGAGCAACTGTTGTAACTGTAAAAGTCTAAGATGATTAGTGCTCATCATGTTCTGTTCGTGTGAATTCAGTTTTGTTATTTTAACACAGTTTTTTCTTTGCTTGAAGTGTGTATACATTTTTTGGCACCCTCTGGATTTAAGGCGGAGCTCTTTGACACCATCACTTCACACTTCGTATGATCCTTTTGTATGCTCTGCAAAAGCGACAGTGGGTGCTTGAAGGGTTCTGCTTTCATCTAACAATGTTAACTAGGCAGCGTTGCCAGTATTTGTGTGTGTGTGTTAGCATCATGGGTGACAGCAGTAAAATATGCAGGGTGAATTTTTTTTGAGCTCTTTGTAATAACTTCAACGCTTGTTAGTGTCCAAATGAATTTGGTTTGATATGCTGACATATCGTATGTTGCATCTGACGGAAGGTTATTTTTTATACCGTATACATTGTGTCCTCCAATGATCGGCTTATGTGCTACATACAAAATACGTTATTAGAAAAGAGCATAATTAGTTAAGATAAATTTTAAACAAATTGTTCAGAACACATTAAGTACGTATGATCTCCAGCATTAGTTAAAAAGCACCATTGTACATTAAACAATAAAAAGTCTAAATATAAAAGTACTATCCAGATCAACAATATCCACTTATCAGTGTTTACACTTTTTTTTGGTTTGTTTTATTTACGGACGCTCTTTAACCTCTCAGGTCATCAACGTCCCATTCAATTCAGGGAGTGAAACGGCCAACAAATTTTACTCAGAGGCCTCTTCTTTCAGGCTTAAGGTTTATTTTCGTGCCTTAAATGTAAGACACGGGACCCACGGCTTGACTTCCCTTCCGAAGGAAGCCACACTTAGGATTTTTACATCTGAAAAAAATCCCCGGGCTTGAACCCGCGACCTTGGGTTTAGAAGGCAAGTATGGTTACCACTACACCACCAGGACCGACTTTACACTTGTTGATGAGTTGGTATCAAGTGAGCTGGTGTGAACGGGAAAACTACAATATTCGTATTGCGTGTTCCACAGTTCCCTATGTAAAAGTTCATTGAAATAAGCAGACATCAGGATTTCCACCCCTTTGAAGCAGTGAAAGCGAAAACAGCTGGGAATGTAAGTAGTTTAATATCCGTAGTGTTAGCGAATTCGGATGAAATGTAAGCTATTGTGTTTGTACCCATGAATTTCGTTTTGAATAATCTTTTAAAATTTATGTATATCTTACCTACTAGATACCGAAAAAAAAAAAAAATAATAAAGTATTTGTGTGTGTGTCTGTTAACACTCTAGTCGTCGCAATTTTTGTTTTTTCTCAACGAAACTAGGCATATAACCATCAATTAACAAACGATTTTTCGAGTTCGTTAACCGGCAAGATTGGACCATTGGGGTGTGGGTTGACCTAAAGTAGTTTTTTTTTTTAAAAAAGATTAAAATCGCTTTAGCGGCAGCAATTGTAGCATTATCTCAAAGGAAATCGGTCATTTATTTAAAATAAATTGATGAAAGTAGTTTCCGGAAACTAGGACGATCAGGCTATTAGAAGAGGAAGTACATCTAAAAAACTAGCGAATTTTAAAATCGCTATAGGAACCACCCTTTTATTTTTTTTTAAAGAAAACACGGCATGTGTCACTGAAATAAAACACGAAAAATAGTTTCCAAAAATTGGCGAAATCGGAGTATTAGGAGGAGGGGTTTCACTGGAACCCAAATTTTAAAATCATTTTAGTGGCGTTAATAATGGTTTTTAGCAACAAAATTCTATATATATAATTTAAATAAAACAAAATGTATAGTTTCTGAAAATCAGGGAAATTGGGCAATTAGGAAGAAGGGGTTTACCCGAAGACCAAAATTTAAAAAAATCGCTTTAGCAGCACCAAAAATGTTCTTTCTAAACAAAAATCCGCACTCTTATTAAATCAAATAAGAAGAACAGTGACATCGGGTTATTAGCAAAGGGAGGGGGGTGGTTCTCAAAATTTAAAAATTCCTCTTTTTCGCAACGAACTTATGTATAATAATTTGAATGAAATAAGAGAAATAGTTTCTGAAAATCGGGCTAAACGGGTAGGTTTACATAAAATCCAATATATAAAAAACACTCTAGTTGTTTATTCACAGCAAAGTTCCGTTTAGACCATATAAATAAATTAAGAAAAATAGTTTCGGAAAATTAGGGCAATTGGACCATTAGTAGCAGAAGTGTACTTGATAATGAAAATTTAAAAGCGCTCTTGCATTTAATATTCTCTATATTGTTTTAAAATATAAGGACAAATTAATTGAGTACATGAACTGCATATGTTTTATAGTTAACGAAAATGTAGAAAATATGGCAAATAGCAAACGTGAAATATTAATGTAATATGTGCTTGAGAACTATATTTGTATGTAAGATCGCTCCGTAATAACCTTCAGAAAACGTTTTCTTTATATGTTTTTACTAAAATAGCATTTAAATTAAATTTCAGAGCAAATGAAAATCGACGAAACTTTCGATTGTTTTTATTTTCTTTATATATATATATTTTTTTTTTCAAAATAGTAACGTGTTTTTTATTTAAATATGTGAACATCTTAAATACAAAATGTTGCTCGAGACTTTGTTATTTTTTTTTTATTTTAGTATATGTAAAGATGATATCAAGGGCTCAGTTTATAAATATGGTTACATTCAGAAATGTTTAAAAAGTCCCACACATTATAGCTTTGTCTGTCTGTGGTCATATAATCATTAAATTAATTTTTGTGGTTTAATCCCAATAATAATAATAATAATAATAATAATAATAATAATAATAATAATAATAATAATAATAATAATAATAATAATAATAATAATTCTAAGATGTGGTTTCTATTTTGTGGTACTTATAAATTGCAAAAATTACAATTTTCTTCCCCTTATACCATATAGTGATGTGTTAACTTATTTAATTATATTAATTAATAAGACCTCAAAGCCAAAGCAGAGTTTTATTTGGTTAGCCGAAATTGTGAGGTATACAGAGTTAGTACCTACAAATGATGTTACCTATTTGAAACTATGTAAGTCACATTTGACAGAAATTTAGATAAGTAAAATTTAAATAAGGGAGAGAGAAGCTTAACGTTTTGTTTTAACTTCTATCTTAGCTTCCCTTTGTAGAACGTAGGCTTTCATAGTCGGTGTCAATTATGTAAACTGACTCTTCAGGGCTGTTAGGCCCTGGTCCAGTGGGATTCTTCGAAACGTCTGAGAACATGAAGGAGAAAAATCCCATTGGAACACGGCTATACAGCCCGGAAGGCTCATTTTACATAATTAGCCCCCTTTAACTTGTTACAGTCGAAGGAGAATATTGCAGTATTTCAGTCTTGCCCAAGAGCTTGCCGTTTTTATCTCCGCCCTCAATGAAGGTACCTCCTGGATGAAAGGGTGAGGTAAGGGATACATCGAGCGGCCAGGATAGACGGTTGTTGAGTCGATAGTGGAGAAAGCCGAAGGTGATAGATAATAAGACAACACAAGCAGTGGTACGATAGCTCAGGCAGCTGAGCATTATGCTATAGTTGAATCCTATCGTCGCGATACTAGTTTTTTCTGCTGGATAGAGGCCGTCAGGCCGTAGCGAGCCACAGTAAACCTCTAAGCCCACCGGTTTCTAGGATTTACCCGAGGTAGCCACAGGTTTAGTGTGTGTGTAATATAAAATAAAAATAAAAATAAAGTAACACTATTAACAATATAACAAATTAACAGTAATTGCGATCTCAAGTGTGACTTTTTCTCTCTGTGTGTGTGTGTGTGTGTGTGTGTGTGTGTGTGTGTGTGTGAATGAAATAACTACGAACTGGAATAACAGCACATTTTTCACCGTTACAACATTTCACCCGCCTAACAATATCATTATAGAGATTTACCCGCTCTCATCAATTTATATTTACGAAAAGGAGGCGACCATAGGCCGTCAAGCCTAATATTTTATCCACGTAATTAAGCACAATTAATTTATTTTTACAAAGACAACACATAGGTTACATTACTTAAAAAGCTACATTCAACCTGAGACACAAGTGTGTTAAGTGAATTCCGCTGTCCCTCGGGCGTTGCAGCAAGAGATTCCATGATTCCACTAGCAGCACTAGTGCTTGTAACGTCTTGGCCATCGTTTGGAGAATTATCCCCCAAAATCACTTCGACATCTTTCACAATAATCAAGCATTTCTTATGTATCGACGTCAAGAGCTACCAAGATGTGTGATTTCGCCTTTTTTCAACAAGATTCTGCCATACTTGATATAGTGAATCTTTTGATGAGAGAAATTGAAAGAGCGTTTCAGAACAACGATGGCCAGACCTAACCCCTTAAAGCTTTTATCTCTACAGCAAATTAAAAAAAAAAAAAACACTGACTACAATACAAACCCACATACCCTGGAAGAACCAAAGAAAATATTCACCAGAAAAAAAGCAAGCATTGCTTTATTGTGAACTACAGCGAGAGATCGATAGGTATTTTAAAGAGATGCAAAAGTGTATGAACAACGACGGTGGCCAGTTTCAGCATCTCCTTTCATAAAGTTGGTAAGTAAAAGCTTTTAAATAGTTAAGGAAACTGTTGTACGGCTGTTCAGCGCCACACAATGATACCTGCAGAGGCAACCAGCGCCGCTTTCGCCTATAGGCAAAACACACTTAGTTCGTAGCGTCGCTCTGTATTTTCAAAGGCAGTCATTTTCAGTCATATCGCCCGTAGCAACCAACCAAACAAAAGAAGATAAACAAACGACGTTCTCTCTGTGACAGTATGCAAATTCTAATGAAATGTAGAATCGTTGTCCAACAGAGAAGTTTATTTGAATATCTATGATATATCCAATCATAACTTTGAATTTCTCCATTAGTGACGGTAAAATGTGTCTGAATTTCTTTAAGCGTCATTATTTTGGCTTTAAATCGGAATATTTATACTCATATTTTATATTTTTAGCTCCTTTTTAAAGAAGGGCTGTACAACATTTCATTCAGATTTATATTGATGAGGATTTACTATATAAAGAGTGCATCAGAATAATAATTATTTTTTTTAATAGTGTTTAAGTCCGTTTTAACTACTGAGGCACCACAGGCGGTGGATACTGATAAATGAGATGAAATGATATATTGGGAAAGGATTGCAAGGCCTAAGTTCAGGGTACCTCCCCGGTATTTATCATTTATGAGGAAGTAAGAAGGAAAACCTGGAAAATCCTCAGTAAGTGAGGACCGTCCTGGTAGGATTCGAATCCCTGGTCTCCCGCTCACGAGGCCGCGCCTTAACGACCTCAGCCACCCGTGGCGGTGCATAACTATTCCTGATTTTATGATTTGATTGAGACATGAAAATACTTTTTTTTTAAATAAAATGTCCGAAAATGCATCGTTTTAATATAAAAGACAGCGCATTACTCACCTTATGACTGCATTTATGTTTCAGCTATTCTTGCTACTATGGAAGTAAATAACGACTGAAGTTAGTTTGTCGTATATCAGAAAATATTTTATCTATTTATTTAACTTCACGGTATTAAAATGCATCGGTATAGAAATTTTGAATATAGAAAATAAAATAAAATAAATTAAAATCTGCACGTTGTTGCCTATACCGAGACGTGTATTTCACATTTTATTATTTATTAAAATTATTTCATATTACATTATACATTTTACAGACCGTAATCTGTAAAAAAGATATATAATCTATTTAATAAACTAAATAGATCATTGAATCAAACAATTTAGGTAATTTAATAATTTACATGCTACTGGGAACCAGCAGTTTCCATAAGCTTGTAGCTTGTAACTACAAGAACTAAACTGACGGTCGGAAACCGAACTGTCAGGGTGCTGGTGACCAGCTCTTACCTTACCTGTCTAAGAGAATTTAAATCCTGTTTTATAGTTTCACATTCTGTATTCACTTATTTAAATCATTATTTCCCCTTATGTTTTAATGTCGGTCCTGGTGGAGTAATGGTAACCATACTTGCCTTCCAAATCCAAGATCGCGGGTTCGAACCCTGCCAGGACCGATGGATTTTTTCGGGCGTAAAATCCTATATGGGTCGGTCCCGTGTCGTACATTTACGCCACGACAAGGAACCTCAAGCCTGAAAACAGAGGACTCTGAGCAAAATTTGTCGGCTGTTTCACTCCCTGATTTGAATGTGACGTGATGAACTGAAATGTTAAAGAGCGTTCATAAATAAACCAAACCAACAATTTAGGCTTTAATGTTTATGTGTTCTTAAACTTATAATATTAATACATGCTTTGAGCTCTACTTTTCCACTAAATATATTGAACATTCACGTTAAGTATCTTTTTACTTTTGCTATTCAGTCACTAATACTATTTATACATATAATCCTTACTTGCTGTTCTTCAATTTACTATTTAATCACTACTTTCATTGTTTATATAACTTATCTGGTATTTCATTACTATTTATCACTCAACTTACACCGTCATTAAACACTTTAATACATTTACTATCCCTTTTTAATTACCACCATTTCCTTCTTCTTGTACCGCCTACCCGTGATCCTCCCCTCCCCTCCCCTCACCGCCCCGCTCCTCCATCTCCTTCATTCATCTGCAGACATGCATAAGACATTTGGAGCAGCTTACGCAATGCTAATTTGCCAAAGTGAATCTATGAGAACTCTGCTTCAATTCCTTGACATACATTTTCAAGACTGGACCAACGTCTTCGAGACAGTGGCCAGTTCCAGGTAAAGTAAATACAGGAGCAGATCGAACTATGAGAACATTGCATTTTGAAGACGAGGATTGAAAATAATCTGTAACTACTCGAGCTGTTGTCTATTCAGTCACATGTCTGTATGCAGAGTTAAGTGAGTATGAAAAGCATTCATTTCATATACAAAAAGTACAAGCCTTAATCCCAGATTATTATCCTAACAAACAACAATTTGCTGAACGGTATTTACATGAGCTTAATTTTGCTAGACAGATGACTTATGTTGTTCAAGAGATAACTTTTTAATACACAACAGTCACATTTGGAGTGACACTAATCCTAAAGCTGCAGAGAATCTACGCAATCAATGGAAGTTTTCTGTAAATATTTGGGTTGGATTTATTGATAACTTTCTAGTGAGGTCATGTGTTATGCCCGCACGATTTAATGAGCATGTTCAAGATATGTATCTTGCGTAAATGCTTCCGGAGCTATTTGAAGTGCCGATTAACATCTGGAGAAATATCTGTCAACATGATGGTGCACTCGCACATTTCGGCTTAAATTGTCGAAATTATTTAAATTAATTTCCGAATCGTTGCATAGGGAGAGCTGGTTCAGTTACTAGGCCGGCATGTTCCCCAGATATCATTCCAGTTGATTTTTGTGTATGCGGTCATATTAAATCAATTGTTTATGAAAAACCCACCAACCCACAGAAGAATTGGTTGCTAGAATTACTTTGGCTTTTGGTGATCTTCGTAGCGATCACAGGTATTTGGAAGGATTCATCGTTTAATCATACAGCCTTATACTTTGTGTGTCGTCAATGGCTGTCCCAATTTTGAACAGCTACTATAGTTTGTCATTACCATTTTCTTAATATCTGGGTCGGTCCTAGTGATCTAGTTAACGATACATGCTTCCTAAACCCTAGATCGCGGGTTCGACCCCGGCCAGGACCGATGGATTTTTTTTTTTGGGGGGGGGGCGTAAATTTCCTAAGTTTGGCTTCCTTCGGAAGGGAAGTAAAGCCGTGGGTCCCGTGTCGTACATTTACGGCACGATAAAGAACCTCAAGCCTGAAAGAAGAGGCCTCTTAGAAAATTTTGACGGCCGTTTCACGCCCTGATTTGAATGGGACGCTGATGATCTGAGATGTTAAAGAGCGTTCGTAAATAAAACAAATCAATAACCTAATATCTAGTATTAGTATTTTTCTAGTTAAGGTTTATTTATTCATTTACGCCACTATAACTTGAAAGCAAAGCATTTTGGACAATATTTATTATGAAAAAAAATGTTCTTTTTATCTCCTCTGTCATACAGAAAATTAGGAATAGTTATTGTGATATTGTATGGCACTTATATCTTGAGCTTATTGCATGAGAGGAGGATTTTTTTTTTCAAAAGATTTATCTCATTTTTGTAAGGCAATGGCATCTCCACGTTCATTCTAATAAATAAATGGTTTGTTCTTTAGAAGCTATTGTGTTGATAACAACGAAACTTTAATTGAATAAAAAGATATACGTAAAGCCGTGCATAATACAGGCTACTGTTAAAAGTAAGAACTGAAATATGAATAAGACAGAAAGTAAAAGGAATAAGAGTGGGAAACAATTATAATCCTCTCTTGCATATTAAAGGAAGCACCAGGAGAGATTGAGAAGAATACATTAAAAACTTGCTGCTTTGAAAACTAAAAGAAATGAGAGAATACACACTTGATGCTATAACTTTAATAACATACGGGCAGTTTTTTTGCAATTAGGGACTTGCTCGCTACGTCCTGTCGTAATTCAGAAACTGAAATGGTAATTACATGAAGAAGACTCGAGAAAGGAAGGAAAAAGGTGATTAAAAATTCTGGTTGAGTACTTGAGAGAAAGGAACGAAACAAGAAGGTAGAAAATTAGGAGAAGCAGGTCCTATTAATCATCATGCGTTAGATAATATGATTTAATTCATTAATTGCAATAAAGAAAGGTAATAAAAGTTTGACATTATAGTGTAGTGTACGAGGGTAGGTCCATAAGTTTCCGGCCTAACCATTTTCTAGGTATGATAAAGACAAACACTATATTTCACTTTTCAATATAGTTACCCTTTATTGCAATACACTTCTCACATCTTTGAATTAACATTTCAATACCCCCCTCCAGAAATAGTCAGAAGTTTTGTCTGCAAAATGAGCCCAAACAGCACCCATCACTTTATCACACTTAAATTTCCTTCCTCGAAGGTCCTTCTTGAGTTATGAGAAGAGGAAATAGTCACTGGGAGCTAGATCTGGACTGTAGTGTGGATGGTCGATCACCTTGAAGCCACATTTCTTCACAGCTTCCCTTGCAACTAGAGCTGTGTGCACAGGCGCCTTGTTGTGAAGAAGGCGCACACCACCACTCAACTTTGCTCGCCTTTTCCCTTTGATGGAAGCACGTAGTCTGTGCAGTAGGCCAGCGTAGTACTCTCCATTTACTGTGGTGTTTCTCTCCTTGAAGTCAATGAAGAGTATTCCTTCATAGTCCCAAAAGATTGTGGCCATGATCTTCTTGGTTGGTTGACTGAGAGACCTTGGCCTTTAGAGGCAGTGCTTCGCCAGCTTTACGCCATTCCATTGATTCTCTTTTGGACAAGGAATCCTAGATGACCATAGTTTCATCTCCTATAACAATGATTTTTGCAGAACTTCTGTCTCGTGGCCACGGCAGAGCTCCAAAAACACCTGACAACAGATGACTAGTTGCTGCTTTTGGACTGAGGAAAGAAATATACGCACCCATCTTGCACTAACCTTATTCATGTTTAAATGCTCATGAATAATTCGAAGGACTGTTGTTTTAGAAAGGCCCCATCTTGCTGCTATTTGTGTAACTTTGAGCCGCCGGTCTTCCACAAGAGAAATGTTTAAGAGTGGGCACCTCCAAGGCCGACCTGTACTCTCTTCGTCTTCAATGCTTTCTCGACCTATTCGGTTTTTACAGTAGCATATGAGGAGGATGCTTCCCCATATACACCGTTCAATCGCTGTTTAATTTCATTTGGGGTATGTCCTTCTTTTGTAAACAAGTTAATAACAGGTCGATACTCCATTTTGAACATATCACAATCTTCTACACATAGCCTTCTTTATGCAGTTATATCTGAACAACTGAACATAGCGAGCGGAAGTTCCAGCTGCAGTTATTTACTTAACAGATAAGGCATGATAGCAGAAAATTCTTTTGTGAAGCCGATAATCTTTATCGGTTAGGCGGGAAACTTATGAACCTACCCTTGTAGCTCCCTAGCATTCGAAATATATCAGCATCAAAATTCTTTGTTCACGAACAACATACATCTACAGCGTTTCAACTAAAGTTTTAAGATGAGGCAAAGTGAATGTTGACCCACTTAAAAGAATGTGGCATGTGGTTTCCCATCCCTTATGAGTAACAGATACCAGGTAGTGACCTCTCCACTCTTGCGCTCCAGAGCGTGAGGTTAAACAATCCCTCCCGTGCACAGGCAGCTAGTCGTTACGATGGAGCTGGATAGAGGGCATTTTCGTACTATGATTCTTTATGATTTCAAGAACGGTTTAAATGACTTCCAAAGCATTCAGTGCTTGCTACAGGCTTGGAGACCTTGCTCCAGCTCTGGCTACGGAATTTAAAAGGATCTAAATTTCACTGAAAAATGAAGAGAGAAGTGGGCTTCGGCAAAGGCAGTGACGGAATAAAACATTGTTGAAAAATGACACGTGAAAAACTGCGCAGCATTTAAGGACATCGAGAAAGCCTTCCAGATAGGATCGCCAGGAGTATTCAAAATTCCTGCACGATCAAGTTTGTGTCAGGGGGGTTTCCTCCCTTTGGGTGCTCCACAGTTAGAGTGAAGAAATGCTGCAGAGATCCGACGAGGGAGCTGAAGGCGTGTTTCTGATGTCATCATGGTGATAAAACATGAATTTATCAACTGCAGTCGGCAGTTTAGAACTTTCTAGAGTGATCCACAACAAAAGTGAAGAGGTTGGGGAGAAAGTGCTGACCAGAATTCCTCTGGAGGAGCAAAGGATGGTTTCTGCTCTGTGGTACACCACAGTCTCCCTGCCGAAAATTCTCGACAAGCTCCGAGAACTTGGCCGAAGAGCAGGACTGAGATGAATCCTGCTTCACCACGACAATGCCTCCGCTCACAAGGCTAACATCACCATCCAGTTCCTGGAGTCCATAGAGATCAGACCTCCCTACATTTCTGACCTGGTTTCATGCGAGTATTTTCTCTTCCTAGTGAACTTTTACATTCGAAAGCGATTTTCAAGCCCTGAAGAGGCTGTGACTGCATAAAGTGAACCTTTCACTCTTGAGAAAAATGAGTGGCAGGGGTGCTTTGACAATTGGTTTTTGAGGATGAGAAAGTGTATAGAGTGTGGCGGAGAGTGTTTTGAAAAGATGCAACAGTCTGAGTGAGTTTACCCACTCCACCCCACTGCATGAAGTGAACTTTCCACTCTTGAGATAAATGAGTGGCAGGGGTGCTTTGATAATTGCTTTTTGAGGATGAGAAAGTGTATAGAGTGTGGCGGAGAGTGTTCTGAAATGATGCAACAGTCTGAGTGAGTTTACCTACTCCCAATTTGACGTGTCTCAAAACTTTCGTAGTGACTGTCGTAACATTTAGCTTGATCTCGCACATGCTCCCAATTTGGGGGATGCAGCAACAGGTCAATTCTCAACTTACACGATCACAAGAATGTTAAAAACGCCAAAGTAGCAAACTTTGAGTTTATGGATATATACCTCCAATGGTAACAAAAATATCTTTGAATGTTCTAATAATAAATTAAGTGAAGTAGAATAATAATAAACTTCAATGTTGAAGCCGGAATATTGTTGATTAAGAGATGCGGTTCATTAGTTTTTGGCCTGACATGATTCATTATTGCTTGCTATCTCAAACTTGTTTCAGGAATGTAAACGCTGCATTTCCTTTCCAGCCAAGCTATTCATTTGCTTGGAGATGCTTCCATTCAGCGATATTAAACAACGCCTTAACAGTGTGTACAGGGAAGCTTCCACTTCATATTCCATTGTGAAGGATTGGACAAGATGATTTCATTTGGACTGAGAGAACATTGATGATGACTCATACATGGTTATGCCGATGGAGGTGCTCCCTTGATGAGTGAGATGTTTTGGGTGACAGGCATCTAAAGACGAAAGAAATGCTGTAAGGCTGGGGCTGTAAACAACTATGATTCACATCCTTCATCAACATTTGCATATGCAAATGCAAGTGCGCGTGGAATGTTATCAGAATTTGATCCTTTACCGTGGAAGTGTGGGAATTCATCGTTACAGGGGACGCAACTATAATCCACTCGCGGTAATTATTTAGAACAGTAACCGAAAATACTGTGCTGAGTTACTGAATCAAGGTAAAGAGGCGTGGAATGCTGAGACGAGTTCTACTGTTGCACGACAACACAGTAGTCTATACGACTGCAATGAACCACATACGCCTTCCAGAAGCTGGATCATCTTCTGTACAGCCCAATCTTGCCTCTCAGCTGCTATTATCTTTTTTAAAGCTGAAATCTGACCTTCCATTGCGGATATTCATAAACAATAATGCCTTGGACACAGCATTTACAAATAAACGTTGGATATTTTTTTGAGGAGAATTAAAATGTTAATCCAGAGATGTGAATTGAAGTAAAAAAAAAATGGTTATATTGAAAATGATGCAAGTATTTTTATTCTATCACTTACCAACATGGTCAGTCCGGAAACTTATGGACCGCACCTCATGTTGCAAGCACAAACTTTTAGAGCGGTGAGCTAAGTTATGAACCACACACACCAGCTTGAACTTGTTAACAAGGATTTGCACACTGTTACACTTTATGTGCTGTTTAAAAGCCTTAACGGAAATTTTCTCACCGTTACATTGAGATTCAGGCGACCAAACTCCGCCTCCCTTCATCGTTTTCCATCTTGGCTCTGTTCCAAGGTTTAAGATGCGAGTCGAGGAATTCGGTTGCCAAGATACTTCTCAAACTTATCGGGCAAAGATTTCATGCTTGGCGATTTATCCTTAAAGAAAATATCTGTCGAATTACTGTCACTGGGAGCTTTTAACGTTTCTACAGATATATGGTGAATCACCTAAACTTGCACCGCAAATATTTCTGAAATGGAAAGTGCTTTTGATCTGCTGCTTTCACAGAATTGAAGTTTAGGGCTCATAATTGCAGCCCATACACAGATGTTAATAATTATTAGAATTGCGTTTCTCAAAAAATTTACTTTTTCTAAATGGAACAATGCCTATTGATATTAATTAAATAAAACTATAGGAAATAAGAATATCAATGGTGCTTTTTGCAGGACTCTAGAGCAAATAGTTTACGAACTATCGTAATATGAAAAATTTAAATATCTACAGTTGTCTGCCCCATTTAATTGCTTAGTTACTAGATGTTCGTGTTTACTTTAGTTAATTAGTGTGTGTGTTTTAATTTTTTTTCTTTCCAAATTTCCAAGACAGCAAATGTTACTTTTTGTACTTATGTGTTTTTACTGCACCATGTATCAGCACTCTCTTAAGGGATATTTGAGAGTGAATTTTCCAAGTTCCATATTTTTGTTTGGATTTTTCTGAAACCTTTTCTGTGATTGCATTAGTGTTAAATTAATATGCATACAGAAGGTGCCAAAAATGTATACACACTTCGAGCAAAGAAAAAAACTGTGTTATCATAACAAAACTGAATTCACACAAACAGAAAATGTTGGGCACTAATCATCTTAGACATTTACAGTTATTTATGCGAAAGTCTTTGGATGAAAACTTTCAACTTTGCTGTTTTAATAATACGACGTACGCTGGTTCTGCTAATCCCAGTCTCACGCGCACATTGCTTTGTAGATTTCTGCGGTGAGTGCTCAAAACGTTCCAAAACCATGGCGGAGGACACGGGGCTTGTTGCTGTGCGAGGTCTCCCAGATCTGTCCTTGTGAACATCGCATACGGTACCACGAGTCTCTAATTTCTCTCGAATGCGTGCAGTTGTTACTCCCGTTGGCGGTTCTGTTCTGTACACACGTCTCCATTGTCTTTGAACTTCAACAACATTTTCGGTTTTCCAATACCACTTCAAAATTTCCGCTGTTTCAAACAATAATCTTGACTCCTTTTTGTTGTAGCAACGCTAGCATAACGTAATGTGAGTTACATCTGTTTACAGAACATTATACTACACATTACTGTTGTTTTGTTGAAATATATTAAATAGATATCTATTGTGAAAGTGTGTATACATTTTTGAATCCTCGGTATATATTGAATTTCATTCAAATTGGATAAATAATTTGGGAGTTATAAATTATTCCCTAAATTTTATTTCCAACATACGAGCTTTACGTAATTGTCCTACGTGGCTCATGAATATATAAAATTTGTTGACATTTTAGCAATTGGAGCTTTGAGTCTCAAAAAAATTGCATAGAAAGATATTTTAAATAAATTTTATGAGTAAGCTGTGATAATTTTTTAAATGTATAAGAATTTTTCACTTTTAAAATTAATATTTTGTTCATAGGAAATATATTTATTTAATTATTGTTGGCGTTATTATGCTTTTTGTTCTATAGAATGTTACAATGAATATTGGTGTACATTCTAGTAATTTTAATTGAATTAAACGAAAACTGTGATGCATGGAACATTTTGAATTTATGAAAATGAAGTTTTTAGAAATTCTCTGTTTTATAAAAACGTATGTTCGTGTCAGGTGATTTAAAGGGACATGCCACGCGCAGCTCTTTAAATGACTATAGAGCCCAGAGGGAAGGAGGAACATGCAAATGTTGACCCTCTGTGGTCGCCCAAAGTTTCGAGGAACGATTTTGGTGAAAAACTCATTCCCAGTGTCCCCTAGAGAAATAGAAAAGTGAATAAACAAATTCTGTGAAGAAGGAAGAGAAAGCTGGTCTTCACAGGTTGTGTTCACAACAATGACCACCAGCTACAATAAAAACTCCAGTCTGTCATGTAAAGATTGCTGCATATGGTGTAGCATTTCAGCACAAGTTTCAGACCAGGCATCTGTAATACGTGTCAGTGTCTTTTAGCTTTTCCCAGAGAGAAATGTTTAAAGAGGTCAAATCTAGTGAACGGACAGGTCAACACACAGCTCCCCTCCATTTAATACAACGATTTCGAAACAATCAGTGAATTAAAGTTGTTGTACATCTATTTGGATATCTTTCAGCTTATATATTACAAGAAATAACAGCATTCTTCCTACATTCTTCTTACATCGCAAAAATGTCAATTTTTTCAGCATTAGTAAACAGTATCTTTCAGCACGCCCTTCTTTCAAGTACTGTCATAATAAAGTGCCGGCAAGAAAGTCCCAATGCAATAAGAGCAAAGAAACAACATGTAAACAAACACATGAACATCGTAGCCTAGTAACTAAGAAGTTAGATGTAGTTCAAGTCGGTCCTGGTGGTGTAGTGATAACCACACTTCCCTCCTAAACCGAAGATCGCGGGTTCAATTCCGGTCAGGATTGATGGATTTTTTGGGGCCCAAAACCCTAAGTATGGCTTCCTTCGGAAGGGAAGTAAAGACTTGGGTCCCGTGTCGTACATTTACGGCACGAAAAAGAACCTCAAGCCTGAAAGAAGAGGCCTCTGAGCAAAATTTATCGTCCGTTTCACGACCCGAATTGAGTGGGACGCTGATGACGTGAGATGTTAAAAAGCGTCCGTAAATAAACCAAATCCTAAAATGCTCATATAAGATAGCTCGTAAACTACAACCTCTAGAATCGTGCAAAATAATTTTCTTCAGCTTTATTTCCTTGATGTAATTTTTTTTCAAGAAAATACACATTCTAATAATTATTAACATCTATGTATGAGCTTCAATTAAAAGTCCTTGTCTAAACTTCGTTTCGGTAAAAGAGACACATCAATACACCTTTCATTTCTGAAATGTTAGCGGTCCAAGTTTTAGATGGTTCACCCGTGTATGCCTTTATACATGATTTCTCGGAATCGAATAGACAAACTTGAACACTAGTAAAGATGGGTAAAGGTATTTTAATACATGATCATCCCTCAAAGTCCCTTAGAAGACATTCCTCTTATATACACAATATAACTTGAAACTTTGCTATATTTCTGTTATTTTAGTGAATGTAAAGATGACATCAAGGGCTCCGTTCATAAACATGGTTACATTTAAAAATACCTATACAGTATAGCTTTGTCTATCAGTGGATATACATTTCATTTAATTAACAGTATACCATTATTTTTTGTGGTTTAATGTCAATAACAACAACAACAACAACAACAACAACAACAATAATAATAATAATAATAATAATAATTCTAAAAATGTGGTTTCTCTTTTGTAATATTTATAGGTTGTAAGAATTCTAATTTTGTTCCCCTAATACCACTCAGTAATGCCATAACTTATTTCATTTCGTTAATTAATAAGGTCTAGTTTGGGTTTTTTATTCATTTTTATTAAAAGCTATTCGGAATTCGCTTAGTTTACAAGCTCCTGAGTGACGGACCTTTTATGTATTATCGTTGTCATAGTAATTACATTAATATTCTAGAATTACCCTTACTGTTATCTGTAGAGAATGACTTGAAATGTGTTTGGTGTTGAGGTTTTCCTCAGATATTGTCTTCTAATCTGACTACATTAACTGCCAGAAGATGCAACTTTGAATTTAACTCAAAAACTTCGGGCGAAGTGTTTGCATCTGCCTAGCTCATAAGTTTCTTGCCACTCTCTTACCGAAAGTTACACTCGTCTCGTCATAGTAACAAAGAACGCAGTCAGAGCGTGCTTCTAGTTTACCTCTCTACACTGAAGTTAAATGTACAAAATGTCAGCATCTGGCAGTATATTTTCCGAAGAAGTCATTACAATATTCCACAATAATTTCCTGACGGCACTTTTAGTATGATTGGGGTCGTAATTGTCAGCACTTCTGTTTTATGGGAGTTTGCTGTATGACGTCATTTAACTACTTAGTAAAGTCAGATAAGGCAGGCAGGCAGTAGTTAAGGGATAATTAACTCTTCAACACCGGACCCTTGATCATCTCTATAACTTCCCACGTTTATTCCATTGAAATCACTTTGCCATCATTAACATATCTACCAAGCTCAGCACGTTAGCTCGATAAAATAGTTCTTTACGATGGGTAATCCGTCAGCCGAAAAGACGCCTCTGAAAATGTTGACGTGTCAGTAAGGACGCGCGTCAACACCCTTCAATCACTGTACAATGAGATAGGGGGTGCTAAATTTGCACTCTAGTAACAAAGACACTTTGTCAGCACAACTCGAAAGATAATATCACGTTGTAGTCATTCAAACTTGAACATTTTAATGTAACAATTGCAGTGTGGAAAAAGTCTAGAACAACAGGATTGCTAGAAAAACAAGTAGCATAGTTATTTATATTAGGTTTAATGTACCTTAGGCAACCTCCAAATTGTATGGGTTAGGCTTTCATCTTAAAAATGTATGGATAATCGTTTACATGTATAGCTAACTATGCAATTTAATAACGGTTGGGTGCGTGGGTGGGTGGGTGGGTGGGTAGGTAGGTAGGTAGGTAGGTAGGTAGGTAGGTAGGTAGGTAGGTAGGTAGGTAAGTGGGTAGGTAGATAGGTAGGTAGGTATTTTTAATCTTCTTTATTTACTGCATGCTCCATTACTATAATAATTAGTAATACTACATGCATAGGTAGGTAGGTGGGAGGGTAAGTGAGTGGGTAGGTAAGTAGGTAGGTAGTTAGGTAGGTGGATGTGTGGGAGGGTAAGTGGGTAGATTGGTAGATGTCCGGGGGGATATGGACTTTAAACATTAGTCGCTCCTGGTGGTGTAGTGGTAATCATACTTACCTACTAAACCCAAGATCGCGGGTTCAACCCCGGCCAGAATCGATGGATTTTTTCGGGGGTAAAAATCCAAATATGGCTTCCTTCGGAAGGGAAGTAAAGCCGTGGGTCCCGTGTCGTACATTTACGACACGATAAACAACCTCAAGCCTGATAGAAGAAGCCCCTGAGCAAAATTTGTCGGTCGTTTCACGCCCTGAATTGAGTGAGACGCTGATGCTTTGAGATGTTAAAGAGCGTTCATAAATAATCAAAATAAAAAAAGATGAACAACCTCCAGCACATCAGCCTGTTAGGATTATTGGGAGAGACGCCTTCATTGTTTCATATAAAAGTTGCAGTATTTTAGTTCCAAAGTTGACAAACAACACAACACACATTTGGGAAGAGCTGCGCTACGACTGCGACAGCCAGTAAGGTCAACAAGTAAGCAAGCAGGCTTGCTATCCCCTCCACGACGCGGCAAACGAGTATGGGCTCGTTCACAGGAAGAAACCGGCGCCGCGGGGAGAAATCTCTGATCGCACTATTAATGTACCATTAGTTTGTTACTTATTTTTTATATGTTTATTTTCGAACGTTCTTTAAAATCTCAGGTCATAAGCGTTTTTTTTTTTTTTTTTTTTTGCCTGGTGTGTACAGAACTTGTTTTTGGGTGGTGAATGCAATTTGTGTTGTTTTCAAAAGGACAATTCTGAAACTGTTTTATCTATTTCTGCTTCTCTTAGAATCTAGGGTGAAGTATGAAATTATTGAAATAGTAATTTTAAATATTAAAATTGTGTTGATTTGTATTAATTGGAATTTTTTCTGCGATTTAGGTGAAATCTTTGGGCGTTAGTTATAGAAATTGTGTATCTGAATATTGAAAGACAAATAGAAAGAATAGGTCACCGGATTATTGGATCTAACGGGGTCCTACTTGACCAAAGAACCTCGTGTTATTCTTTCAGATAAACGAAGTTTGGTTGTATGTCCTATATCAACGTACTATGGTTTTTCTTACAGTTGTAATAACTAACAAGGTTAGGGACAATCTTAATAGTAGAGAAGTATATAAGGTGCGACACATGCTTTTGTTCTTCTGTATACCGTGCCTTCATATGACATTAAGTTTTGCGCTTACTGTAAAAATAGACAGAATAGGACAGACTGGTTTCTACATTTACGGTCAATTTCTCCGCCCACAGAATGTTTATGAACAATGCCGAAATATTTTCACTGCGTATAGAGAGGACTTTGACAAGTAATTTAACCTTGTGTCACAACCGTAAAATGTGAAAGTTATGGGCTATTGAAGTAACTGCAGAAGTTTTGCTCAGAAATTCATACTAAAGCTAAATAATAATAAAATTTGTATCATAATAGCTTACGTCTCCTTAATATTCGAAATAAACTGGATTGTTAATAACCAATGAACAGCGTTTACACAATCTAGTTTTGAAATAATCTACTAAAAACATGATTGCACGCCACTACGATGTTTACTAATAACGATGTGATTTTTTTAAAATACCGTCGCTACTTTTTCTTATAGTTCTGAAATATTTGTCAGTTCTTTCATTAGAGAAAAATTTTTGGAAACGAAAACAAAATAATTCAAATATATTAAAAATTGCAGAAATGGAGAATATTTACAGTTAGTGAATTCCGAATGAATGTAAGCTATTGCAATAGTACCCATGAAACGATTTTTGAAAATTTTCTTCACACGTCCATCCACGCCCCCTACTGGGCACCGAAAGTGACAATGAATGTGTGTGTGTGTGTGTTAACGCTATATGGGCCGCCCTTTTTGTTTTTTCTCAAAGAAATTCGATATATAGCCATCAATTAACAAACGATTCGTCGAATTCTTTAACCAGCAAAATTGGATGATTAGGAGTGGAGCAAAATTTTTTTGAAAAATTTAAAAATCTCTCTAGTAGCAGTGATTTTGGTATTATCTCAATGAAACTTGATATATTTCTTTAAAATAAATTGATAAAAGTAGTTTCTGAAAACCAAGACAGTGGAACCATTAGGAGGGGGGTGGAGTAAAACTAGAAAATGAGTGGGGGTTAAAACGAAATTTATAAATCGCTCTTGGGGCGGCAATTTTAAATATTTTTAAAGGAAATTCGTTATATTCCATTAAAATAAAATAAGAAAAATAGTTTCTGAAAATAAGTGAAATAGGACTATTAGAAATGGGGGTTACCTGAATTCCAAAATATAAAAATCGTTTTATCGGCATTAATATTTTTTTGCATCAAAACTCTGTATACAATTTAAATAAAATAAGATATTTTCTGAAAATACTGGAAATCGACCCATTAAGAGTGGGGGTTTACCTAAAAGCCAAAATTTAAAAATCGCTCCTGCAGCACCGATCTTTGTTATTAGCAACGAAACTCCCTATAAATCATTTAAATAAAATAAGCAAAATAGTTCCTGAAAATCACGAAAATCAGGCCATTAAGAGTGGGGGATTACCTTAAACTCAAAATTTAAAAATATCTTTAGCGGCACAAATATTTATTTCTTCACATCAAAATTTCGTATATGACATTTAAATGAAATAAGAAAAATAGTTTCTGAAAATTAGAGAAATCGGATCTTTATGAGTATGGGTATACTCGAAAACCGAAATTTAAAAATCGCTCTTGTGTTTTAACTTTCTCTCTATTGTTTTAAAATAAAAGGATAAATTAATTCAGCATATAAACTGTATTTATAACGATGCATATATTTTATATTTAACTAAAGCATGGAAGATAGCAAATGTAAAATATTAATCTAATATATATTTGAGAACTATATTTATATATAAGAGCGCTCTGTAATAACCTTCAGAAAATGGTTGCGTCACGTGTTTTTAATACAATTACATTTAAATTAAGTTTCAAAGCCAATGAAAATCGATGAAACTTTCCATTGTTTATTGTTAATTGTGTATATTTTAGTACATAACCGTTTTTTTTAATAGCATGTTTTTTTGTGTTATTGGAACATAGGAATACACAATGTAAATCGAAACTTTCTGTTGTTTCTCTCTATGTTAGTGAATGTAAAGAAGATATCAAGGACTCAGTTCATAAACATCGTTACATTTAAAAATATCCACACAGACAAAATAGCTTTATCTATCACAGGTCATATATTTCATCTAATTAATTGCATAGCATTAATTTATGGGGTTTAATCTCAAATATAATAATACTAATAATTCTAAAAATGCGGTTTCTCCTTTGTGATACTTTTCAATCCGTTGGTAGGCATTTGAGTGAACTGTTTTAAAGCTCAAGTAAAAGCTCAGGTCAGTGGAATTTGAAAAGTTATACCATTTGGATTGAAACGTTTGACCCTTAACACCTGTGGAGTCAAGGTGTCCTGAAATACACCGACATATCACAAGCAATTTTAGAGTAGCATGAAACCAACAAAGCAGGGAAAAGCTTAATGTTTTCTCTCACTAAGTTCTATGGACTTCAACAAGAAGTGAACCCGAGACCATGCATACTAAACACCAGATGCCGTGCACCTGGCCATTTAGAATTCTCAAGCTCATGTAAAATGAAGGAAACTTTCGTCTTGCAACTTTCTCCGCAACTCCATGTTGTATTTCTTTGTGCAAAAGTCTGCAAGCTGTGTACATTAATTTTAACAAGTTGTGGCTTCTTTAGCCTTCTAGAACAGAGAGAGAGATAGAGCAGTTCTTACAAGAGAAACTTTGGCCCTGCATTAGGCATTTTCTTGGAACCACATGTGCTACAAGAAAAAGTATAAAAATAAAGATAACATTTTGTGTCGCTTAAGGGCAAAGGTCTCCTAACAAGTAGGGAAAGCTCGCTTTTTACTTACGCAGTGAGCTATTCCACGCTAGTTGTTCGTCTGCTGTTTAAGACACTCTGACTGATTTGTTCTTTGGTTACTCCATTGCTCACTGCACTAGTGGTATACAATATAATTTTGAATCATAACTTAAATTGAAAAAAAAACTGGAAGTTATTCGGGATCCATTTGTAACACGGCGTACATCCAGCCGGTAGCCACACTGATGTCAGCATGTCTAGTGTAACTGATCCAACTGCTGCAATAATCCTCCGTCTCAACTCAGGTAGGTCTACAGATAGCGGTTACAGTATACACGATCTTTATGTACCCCGGCAAGAAACATTCACAGGGGATGAGGTCAGATCTGGGGACCTCGGAGACCAACGAAGAAAGGCCAAGGCGTTCGGACCATGACAACCAATCTACCGATGGGGAAATTTTGCCTTTATGTAGTGGTCTTTAGCAATTGCAGACGACATGGTCTCTGTTGGAGATGTTTTCTTAACATCTTCCACACTGTCGTTGTTGGAATTGTTAGTTCTCGAGTCGTTTTCTCCTCAGATTTTTTAGAACTGCGCACGAGAACTGTTCTGGCTCTCTACATATTCCCATGTGACACACGCGGTCGTCCGAGGCTCTTTCCATTACAGAGACACCCTGTCGTATGGATCAATTATATCACATACGAATGCTGTTATCAGAAGGGACGTTAAGACCAAATCTTCGCCTATACGCCCTCTGGATTGGATTATGTTTTGCGATAACCAAGACATAAAAAGGTTTTTGCACGCGAGTTGTCTTATTTTGTTTATTTCGTTACCATGGCTACAAAACAAAATCGGCGCACGTAGAATTGAAACTTCCACAGTTTTCCTTCAATTTAAGTTATGATTCAAAATTATACTTATACGGCAGAGAGAAAATATAAGTTTATAATCATTTGTGTACACCATGTATTTAACTTTGTCATTTTCAATGCACTGATAAAGTACTAAAGGTATTTTTGTCCTTTGTTCCGCTGCAGTTTGTAGTCAAAACCATCTGTCATCTACCAGAATTGTCATAGAATGCAATGCTGACGAAAATTCCCATGTAGTTTTGGAAACGAGACAAACAGCTGAGCATTAATATATAGACAGGAATAACAGACGATACACCAATCGATCATCATTAACAGGAGCAACATGTCCCTTTTTAACGGATTATTGAAGTATTTAGTTGCAAGAAGTTCCACTCAATTTAATATGCCTTGTATAAAACATGCATTATGGGATACCTCCTCACTTTGCTCGGGCTAGTAGAGTGATTCTAGGTAAGCGGTTTCCAAATGGATAGGTCGTGGGGGACGAACATCCTGGCCTGTTCATTCTCCTGGTCTCATTCTATTAGATTGTTACATATGAGATAATTTAAAGGTTGTTGTTTATTTTGGATCTATTGACACACGGCTTTGTCAGCAAGTGATCGTACGTTTGTGTATTACTCGGTTCTTTCTTGTGTGTAAATTGTATGCTACTTGCTCTTTGTTAGTTACGCCACTACATAAAAAACACGCAGAAAGAGATTCCAGATAGAGAAACTGCTCACCTTGTTAAAAGTTACGTAATACAGGAATTCTAAATGAGAAGAAACATGTTCCAGCGTGTTTAGGGAAGAAAAATTACATGAAATAGAGGAAATTTGCTCCGCAGGTGTCGGCAATGTATGGCCGCTGAGGGGCATCGTTTTCAACATGTCTTTGTAACACAAACAAATGCGTATTATTGTGTTTTAATTAATATAATATCATTTTATACTTTCAGCAAAAATATGAACACTAACTGAAATAACCTCAACTGTATATCCTTTATAAATTTCCCAGACATTTCCCACATGTTGAGTAATATCCTGTATATAATTTATTACTCTTGGCCCTAGCAGCGAGAATGAGCGCTTCCATTCGTCGTTGATCAACAGAGTGAACGGAATCTCTAGGATATCAAACCACCACCGAAGTATGTACTTGTTCTCTAAGTGAATCTTTCGTTCAGAACGTAACACTTCGATAAAAGCTTTTTCTAAAATTAGACAAGAAACGAAGGGTTGGTAACGCGGCTGACGTGCCAACTGCTTTACTTTAAGTGGCTCTGTTGGCGACAAGATCCCTTAGTGATACAGTTACGTTCTTGTCGCAGAAAATGTCTTTTAATCAAGGAAATGTAAAGGTTAGTACTTTGATTCAGTGCACTGATTTAAACATTGTGAGCATATTGCCCCAGAAGATTTGTCTAAATGTAGGCTATGTAATTCGCAATAGAAAAAGTAATTGAGATATACCGAGGGTGCCAAAAAATGTATACACACTTTCACAATAGATATCTATTTAGTATATTTCAAAGTTGGACCGAAAAACAACAGTAATGTGTCGTATGATGTTCTGTAAACAGATGCGACTCACATTACATTATGATAGCGTTGCTACGTGACAGGTAAATCAACAATGAACAGATGAAGCCAAGATTATTGTATGATGTTCTGTAAACAGATGTGACTAACGTTACGTTATGCTAGCGTTTCTACAACAAAATGGAGCCAAGATTATCGTTTGAACAGCGGAAAGCAATTTTGAAGTAGTATTGGAAAACCGAGAATGTTGTTGAAGTTCGAAGGCAATGGAGACGTGTGTACAGAACAGAACCGCCAACGCATTCGAGATAAATTTGAGACTCGTGGTACCGTATGCGATGATTACAAGGGCAGATCTGGGAAACCTCGCACAACAACAAGCCCCGCGTCCTCGGCTATGGTTTTGGAACGTTTTGAGCACTCACCACAGAAATTTACAAAGCAATGTGCACGCGAGACTGGGATTAGCAGAACCAGCTTATATCGTAATATTAAAACAGCAAAGTTGAAAGTTTTTATCCCAAGACTTTTCCATGCATTAAATAAAGATGGCCCTGATCGGAGAATGCAGTGCTGTGAGTGATGTCGGAACATGGTGCAAGAGGATGAGACCTTCATAGGGAAAGTTGTTTGCTCGGATGAGACACAATTTAAGTTGAACGGAACTGTTAACTGGCATAACTGTGGCTACTGGTGTGCAACCAATCCACATGTTATTTTGGAAAATACTGTTAATTTACCTGGAATTAATGTTTGGTATGGGTTGTCATCTAGGAGTCTAATTGGATCATTCTTTTTTGAAGGAACAATAACTGGTCCAATGTATCTGAACATGATACGCACACCTGTCTTACCCGCCATTCATACATTCTATGGAAATGAGGAATTTTAATTCCAACAGGATGGTGCATCACCACATTACCACCGATATGGACGTGCGTACCTTGATGACAATCTTCCAAAGCACTGGATAAGACGAAGAGGACCGATTGAGTTTCCACCGCGTTCTCCGTTGGACTTCTATCTATGGGGAACTCTTAAGGATGTTGTTTGTATACCGTAAAAAAACCAGCTACACTGACAGCACTTCGGAAAGAAATTGAAACGGCATGTGCTGTAATAGCTGAGGACACTTTCACAAACGTTGTTCAATCAGTAGTTCTACATAATCAGAAGTGTATCGACGTCGATGGTGGGCATTTCGAGCAGCGATTATAACTGTAAAAGTCTAAGATATTTATTGCTTGTTATTTTCTGTTTGTGTGAATTCAGTTTTGTTATGTTAACACGGTTGTTTCTTTTCTTGAAGTGCGTATACATTTTTTGGCACCCTCTGATAAACGTACTTAGTCATTTACTGTGGGCTGGGTAACGGGTCCTGCGTGATGCTCAGTGCGGGACTGGGTGCTGCACACTGTGATAACTATGTTAATCATAAATAGTAACGAAACTGATACTGGCTATATAGATTTTGAGTGACTAATCGCTTGAGTAACTTATTTCCATTTGAATCCTAATTTTCTTGTTCCAAGTCTTCCACATTCTAAATGATGCCTTTCTTCCAGTGAATTATTGCGCTTAATAATGATAGGTACGGTCTTATAATTAGTAATTCCGGAATTTGTGCATTACAAACATGGCAAAAAAAACCTGCCGTTTCTGATAGACGAATACGCACTATACCTCCCACCTTCTCCCGTCAGCGAATCATATTAAAGGGCGGTCAAGGAGCTAGAAATTTTGAGCAGTAGCATATACTTGTGGTCTGGTACCCCAACCAGAGCTACTTAAAATTTATTCACTGTACATCCATTTTGAGTTGCACTAATACGGTGCCTCCATTTAGTTTGGCCTCTTCTTATGCAGCAGAATTAACTCGGCAATTGGTAGCCTTGAACATGGCATACTCATCCGTCAAAACATGTACGGCAGTCGGCAAAATATCGAGTTATTTTTGGCTTGCGTTCGTAGCTAGGAGCAGCGTGCGCTAGGCAAGGCCGCCTATCATGCTACTAGTAACATACAGTTCCCACTCTGGTGTCTACTATTAAGTGATCAGCGTAACTCATGTATTTGTGTTATTACAAGCTATCGCTAGAACACGTAAAAAATAAAATCTGCAAAGATGTGTCCCATACCTGTAATAACGAGTATCTACTTGTCAGGTTAGGTTAGGTGTTCGCTAACAAAACTGCTTTAAATACAGTGTGTCCGTAAAGTCATGGCGCAGTTTTGAACACTTATAATAGCTAAGCAATACAAAACCGAAGGATGAAACTTAACGATACATTGAAGATTATATCACGAATCACTTGACTTTTGGTCAAGATGTGGACGGTGCAAAGGAAAGTTCAATGCGTCCTGCTACTTGCAAAATTTGAATCCGTGGCAAGAGTTCGTCGTGAATATAGCCGGGAGTACAATGAAGAGCCGGCACATAGGAATGACATTCACGGGTGAGATATACAGCTGAAGGAAACTGGAGACATGTTGAACCACAAACGTTCAGGCCTTCGGTTAGTGACGAATCTTTGAAGCTATACGGAATAGTACCTAAGGAGCCCCAAGAAGGCGGTGCGTACCTGTGCTCGAAATCTAGGTCTGAAGAAGACTACATTTCATAAAGTTTTAAAGAAACGTCTCCAATTTACAGGTTACAAACTGCAGTTGTTACACGCTATCTGCCCAACTGTTTACAGTTTGCTGTACCGATGTTTGATGAGATGGATAATGATGAACAACTCTTACAGAAGATTATGTTTAATGATGAGGCCAAAATGCTCTCGAGTTTCTGGATATAGCATTTCCTGAGTGGATAGGAAGAGGTGGTTGGAAGGCATGGCCACCACAATCGCTGACCTAACGCCTTTTGACTTGTACTTGCAGCGCTATGTCAAGCAAAGTGTGTACAGTGTTTGTATAAACGAGATTGACCATTTAAAAGAGACAATCAGAGACGTTATTCACTCTGTTGCATCTGGCATCCTTAGTCGTGTATGGAATGACTTAAAATATCGTTTAGATGTGTGTAGGACAACAAACGGAAGTCACATCGAACTACACTGAACAAGTATGCAATCTAGAGAAATTTTATTCTCATTTGGTGAAGGTTTCACATTCCTATCTTGTTTCGTTGCTTTTGTGTGACTGTTTAAAACTGCACCATTACTTTACGGACACGCTGTATACACTGAGAGAGTTATTCTTTTTGCACTATTTCATGGCGTGTAGTTGATCGCTGAGCTGATGGTGGTTTCGATGTCTCGGCCGGGGCTGCTCACTGAAATGATGTTTGCTCCAAATCTGTTGAATTTGATCTCAGGGTCCACTGGAGTGTTTCGCGGATCAGTATAGTATATGTGTTGCCCAAAAGATACACCAGGTTGACTTTGTTTAAAATACTTTATTCACATATAAAATATTGGGGCTACTTCCTGACTGTTCGCCGCTGACTTCGCTACTCACTTAGACTGGCTTTAGAAATGACTTGAACTGATTGTTTTCGTGTGACTTAGGCGGACTGCTTTGGTGTGACTTAGGCTGCCGGCTTCCGTATATCTCTGGAGTGAATCCTCTCGTGTCTCGCCTGAATGAATGTCTATATGCGTGAGTGTGTGAATGTCCCAATGTCTGAATGTATCTCTACTGAATGTGTGAGTGTCTGACTTCTGCGAGTGTCCCTCTGAATCTATGAATAACTCTCTGACTTCTGTACTCCAGTTTTTCTACCACATCGCCACGCCTCTCGCTGAATTAAATTCCCTCGTATGTTATCCTATTTCCGTGTTGTATGTTCATCATTGGCTATCCTAAAATTATTTATTGGTATCTAAGTTCTCCTGATTCGTTAACTTTTATCCGAAGACCATTGGCTAGAATTATTCTTTCCCCCCTGATCTAATGTCTTCCCACGAACATGAATTTTCCCAGAACAGCCTGTCATAAATTTCGGCCCGTTCCTTACATTCTGATTTCTATTGATAATCTTTTGCCTTCCTTAGTTTGTAGATTTCCAAATGTTCTCGGAGATAATGCACGTGTTTATGGCTGTTTTCGGCTTTCCTGTAATAAAACATTTTCGTCTCTGTTCTGACATTTTCATTTTCTCTTAAATTATTGCTACCTCTGACTTTGTTAAATACTGTCCCGTTACGGCCACATGTTTCCCTTATTGTGAACTCTTAAGTATTTCCTTGGGCAAAAGGTTCGTGACCTAACAAAAGATAGTTTACCCTTTCCTCGGCCTTGTCTAAGGAGCGGTCAGTGAGTGGAGAGGCGTCAGGTATACATCTGGCTCTTTCTAACATCTTTACTACAAAATGTATACAAAAACCCTTTTGTAAGATACCATCACCTGTCAAATGACATACAAGTTACAAATTATTTAGATTCCTGTTATACCTATCTCAAAATGATTTTCTTATGCATATACATAACAATTATCCTTATCAAATATAATGCCTTTATAAATATAACTCTGCAGCCGTTAGTTATTAAATTAATAAAGGCAGCCTTATTTCCGGCTTTAAGCAACACCCTAACAAGTTGATACTTGTGTATTTTCTACAGAAACACATTTGTTCCATTTCATAAACGCATATATACTAAGGACTGGTGTGATATAAGGCTCTAACCATCAGCAGCTGTTTGAGGCGTGTGTGTGTTCTCACAGAGTATATCATCAGTATTTCAGGACAGGAAATCAAGTGGAAGCTATCGTAAAGGAAGCTTTCAGCAACAAATATGCCAACACTGGTATAACTTGCACATAGTTGAGGAAGATCAGGTTTGACCCCACATCACGGATAGTATCGCGTGCTGTGAGGCTGTTCAACCGTCTTGTTTGGGTAGACTAACCATATTCTCTAAACACTGCCATGAGATTATAAACTTTTCTTTTCTTTAGATGTACCTATGATGGCACCAATTCCAAAATTGCACTTGATGATTTTTGCTTCCTGTCCTAAGGCATTCATAGTTTTCTATCGCATTAGCAATCGATTTTCAATAGCGATAGTATTTAAAGCTATATATATTATTTTGTTCAGAATATGGTGCTTTTAAATGCCTGATCTGAAATTGACAGAACGATTTTGTCGCCTGAATGTCATTCTTGCACATGAATCAAGCAATAATTTAAATATACATATAATGTAATATTATACAATATTAGCCTCAAAAAAACCGCCACCGGTGGCGGGGTTCGTTAAGGCACGGACTTGTGAGCGGAAGGTCTGGAGTTGGAATCCCACCAGGACCGTCCTCCCTGACTGAGGTTTTTTCCAGTCCTCATAAATGAAAAATGCCGGGAAGGTACCCTAAACTTAGGCCTGGAACGTTTCCTTCCTTAAAAAAATCCTTTCCGAATATATCATCTCATGTATCAAATGTGTTCACCGCCTGTAGTGCCTCAGTGGTAAAAACGGGCGTTAAAACACTATTAAAAAAATAAACCTCAAAAAACAAGCACTACTCTTACAACAAATATTGAATAAACAAAGAATACAAGCCCGACCATGGGCAAAAAGTCATTAATATTATAAATTCATAATATAACAGGATGTTAAAAATAGTTGTAATCACCTAGTGGTTTGAAATCTGACATTATTTTTAATATTCGGCATTCTTTCAACACACTTCTTCCACTTGTTTCTATATATTTCTATTTTATATATTAGTTAAACATTTTCTTATAATAAAAATTTGATTGCCAAACAACAAAATGAATCAATAATAAAATAAATGACCGAAAGTAATCCAGAATCTTGACTTTTGTCATCTCTCTAAGACTGAGATGGGTATAGTCTTACGGGACCTGCGTATCTAAGTGGATTATTATTTATTACGCTTTAATATTGACAAAGGCGTAATAAAACTTTTAAATTATCTTTATTTTAGAAAAAAATACCTCACACAGGAGCTACGTTAACTAAGCGAATTCCACAGAAAGTAGAATAACTTTAAAAAGGACATAAAATGAAAATTTGGCCCTATTAATTAATGAAATGAGTTGTGGAATTGCTGTGTGATAATTAGCATTACAAAATATAAAACTAACAACTAAAAAAATTGAGCTATAATATATTACTTAATTAGGTTTTTTTCACTTCAAAATCACTTGAAAATAAATGTATCTGTGAAATTATTCTAATTTTCAAAAGCAAGGGGAATAAAAATACAATTCTTGCAATTTATATGTATTACAAAATAGAAATAAAAATTTTAGAATTATTTCTAATTGTAATTGAGATTAAACCACAAAAACTAATGATATACTATTAATCAAATGACATCTATGACCGCTGATAGACAAAGCTATACTGTGTGAGTATTTTAAAACTTTTTTATGTGTAGCCATGTTTATGAACTGAGGCGTTATTATCTTCACATTTACTAAAATAGAGAGAAATAACAGAAAATTTGGAGTTCATTGCGTATTTAAGATGATGATGTTAATGTTTCAATAAATAAAAGCACGTTTGATTTTTTAACATCTCAGGTCATCAGCATCCCATTCAATTCAGGGCGTGAAACGGCCGACAAATTTTGCTCAGAGGCCTCTTCTTTCAGGCTTGAGGTTCTTTATCGTGCCGTAAATGTACGACATGGGACCCACGGATTTATTTCTCTTCCGAAGGAAGCCATACTTAGGATTTTTACGCCCGAAAAAAATGCATCGATCCTGGCCGGGTTCGAACCCGCGTTCTAGGGTTTAGAAGGCAAGTGTGGTTACCACTAGACCACCAGGATCCACGCGTTACTATCCTGTAACAATTACAATGCATTAAGCAGATATACACAAACAACAATTGAAAGTTCCATCGATTTTCCGAGGCTTAGAATTTTAATATAAATTTTATTGTGATAAAACATGAAATGCAAACATTTTCTGAAGGTTATTACAGAGCGTTCTTACATACAAATATAATTCTCACACACATATTAGAGAATATTTCACATTGGATATCTTCACGACGATGTCTTCGTTAAATATAAAACATGCTATGTTATAAATGCAGTTTATATGCTGAGTTAATTCGTCCTTTTATTTTGAAACAATAGAGAGAAAATTAAACTCTAGAGCGCTTTTAAAATATTTTTTTTTCAGATATGACCCTACTGCTAATAGCCCGACTTCCCCTAGTTTTCAGAAAATATTTTTCTTATTTTATTTAAATAATATATGTCAACTTTTGTTGTGAAAAAGCAAATACTAGTGCCGTGGAGTGATTTTTAAACTTTAATTTTCAGGTAAACCCCCACTCCTAATTATCCGATTCCCTTGATTTTTTAGAAAGTATTTTTATTTTATTTAAATAGGTTATACCGTTTCGTTACGAAAAAAAAAATGGTGTCGTTACAGCGATTTTTAAATGTTGCGTTTCAGGTAAATTCCCACTTCTAATGGTCCGATTTCCCTGTTTTTCAGAACTTATTTCTTATTTTATTCTAAATGTGAAATATATAACGTTCATTGTCAATTTCGGTTTCTAGAAGGCAGGATCGATGGAGATTTGTAGAAAAATGTTTGAAAATTTGGTTTCATGGGTACAACCGCAATAGCGGAATTCGCTAATACAAGTTCATTGAGCACGAATGGCAATAATTTGCTTTGTACATTAAAAAATACGCCTTTTTTTTACTAAGGAGTTGACATGACCTAATGCAAGATGCGGCTACATGTGGCAAACAAAGTTTGTCCATCTCTTACATGAAGTGACTTGTAATGCTTTGCTAATATCTACTTTACAAGTGCTATACATTATTTTCGTGGAACAGAAAGATACAAGGATTTATACTAATACACCTGTACTATATTACACTATATTTTTATGGATTAGGGCCCAGGTAAGGATATGTACAATAGTGTCGTCGATTCTTATCATTTATAGCAGCATTTACCTCTTGCGCATGCGCATAACTCCGTCCAGAACCAGTCTCTGAGTAATATACCTTCCTTTTATAAAGAAAATTCGTTGCTAGGCAATTTCATGCCGAGTATTGGGTTAGGTTAAATCTGCTCGATGTATTGTTGTCAGTAACTCTGACAAATGAACTGTGGTTTACAGCTGACAAAGGAGATATCTAAGCTACGACTCCATTTAATAATCTCGCCTGAACACACGCTGACCTAAATCTGTTCACAGAGGTAATGGCATACAAAGCTTAATATGCGTAATCTGTTTCCACAACATAACGCTTGCGAAATTACTGCTATTCAGGTTATTCAGCAATTAGCGCTGTGCGTGAAGCATTTTGGATGCATTATGCTTAAAAGCTGATGAAGAGTGTTGCATGAATAATTGATGCAATTCACAAGCCTGCGGTTCCCGATTCGCACCTAGGTGTCGCAACATTTCTCAATAGCATTCAAGATCTGAAGCACAGTGGAGTTCCAGCCTGCATTTGCACGAAAGTATTATAAAATTTTAATTAATAAAATTTAGGTGTTTAATAGTGTGTCTTTCTACATAAAATATGTTCTAAATCTAAGAACAACCCATTCAAAAAATTAATGACATCACACAATCCAACAAACTCTCTTGGGCTTAATCTAAAAATGAGCTGCCTATATCACTGCGTCCACCGTGGCGCAAATAAAACGTATGTTCAGTCCGAACTTGCTGGGTCATCTCACACATCTGAAATGAATTCCTACAACGCATGTGCATTCTGAAGATATTCGTGTTTATACACGATCGCAAGAGACTTTCTTAACATCGTCGCCATATTGCCAAAATCATTACTGTAGAAAAAGACGCGTTTGCCCCAGAGCGGTCAAGATGGGATTTTACTTTGTTTGAACCATTCGAACACTGTACAGTATAAATGTAGTCTAAAAATCAATTGGATAATGATCAATCCTCCACAGAGCACCACCTCAAATATTCATTTATCTCCCCCCCCCACACACACAATGCAATAGACACTCGGCCGCTCCCCCCCCACACACACACACAATGCAATAGACACTCGGCCGCTCATTTGCTGGCGGATAGAAAAGAGGAGGAGGGAGTAAGTAAAATTTAAATGAAGTGAGATAGCTCATATCTGATTAGGTATACAGCCGGGAAGGAGTGTAGAGGAACATGAATAATGGGGGAGGGAGATATTTTACATATATTAAAGGAGTGTAGGTTATTTTCTGTTTATTTTATTTCGACTTTAAAACAATTTGTTCTATTCATTGTATTTATTGTGAGTTAAATGTTGGTTTGTGCAATTTCATGTATTGGGACAGCACGTACGGTCCCAGGACCCGTACGGCATGGATGAGTTAGATTTGTAACAAATATACTTTATAGACTATTTCACTTAAGTAACGTCATCTTAATGTCGACCAATGAAACGAAACAAAATTTCGAATTTTGACCAATCAAAGTCGGATATCGCAGTGAAATTATCAAAAAAAGTTATCAAAACCATTTTATCATGTGACGTGTTGTCTTGCGGTCAGTGTAGCCAACTCTATACATCCACTATATAATTCCTCAGTACGCATCACTGACCTCTTTTCTGTGTTTTCAGTAATTGTAAATTTAGCGGACTTAATGTATATTCACTCAAGCAATTGTTTTTGCGTATTCATCCAAACATTCTGAAATTATTTTATAAATCATGTAACAATATGTGCATAGGCAACCATAAATATTAATAAACACGTTGTTCGGAATGGTAAAATGTTTCCTACTCTTGTTTTTTCTCATTTTGGTATTAGTAAATGTAATAGCAACTGTAATGTCGACTTTCTTCTATTTCATAAATATTACTTTTAGTCTTATTCTATTTATGAAATTTCCAAACCCGTATTTGGGCACGCCTGCGACAGCCACAACTGCCCCCAGGCAGTATCCATCAGACGGCAGTTTTTTTTTCCATGCCCGAAATCCTCATTGTTTCACCTGAAACATCCTACCTTGCAAGTATTACTATGTAATGAAAACGAGAGAGCAGACAATTCATGAAAAGAAATGTTCAATTCCAGCATTTGCCCGAGTGACCAGGGTAAACTAAGAAAAAGCCCAAAATCAGAAAGGCCTGCTCTAAATGATTTGAACACGGGGTCTCTCGACTGTAAGTCACAAGCGCAGCAGCTCTGTTGACGAAAAGAGCGTCTTTTATTTACAGTATTGCCCATCTCCTACCTAGTGACCTGTAAGTCAGATTACAATAACGTGGAACAGAAATATGGACTTAACAGTGATCCTAGATTTAATGAGGTTCGGAACTAAGAGGATTCCGGGCTCTAGAACATAGTCTAAAACCAGAGCAGCGTAGTGCTGGCTGCGGATTATTCATTGGGATCAAATTTTAATTACATCATTTTGCTGCTATGAACTGCTAAGGTTAGAAGGAAACATGACATAGGCATCCAAATTTAAGAAAAGGATTGGAAACGCCGGACTTCATTTGGATTTTGGATAAGGGGAATAGAAAGAGTGAATAGAGGAAGGTTAAGAACCGCTTGAGGGATATGGATATACAGTAGGCATTGCATCATGCAGGGTGATGCTTTCCGCCAATATTAAAGTGTTGACAAACTGCTCCATAGTTACAACTCTTGAACAGAGTTTCAACAGAAAAATGACGTTGTTAATTCGATCAGCGCTTCGTTGCCTACAGTGTTTTGAGCTACACTACGAAAATGGAACAAACGTTAGCTCTCTAGCTGAATTTTAAAATGAATAATTGTTTTTGGCGTACCCTGTAGAGGACTTCTCAGTAAACTTAAGAACTTAAGAACAGATCCAGAGATCTAGGAAGAGGAAAGTTGAGTTATGACTTACTGAAGTATAAAATACATGAGCTTAGTTACACACCTGGCTAATGAAAGATAGGATGCAGAATATAAATGAACCTTGATGCACTCCGTAATTCGCCAAGGTGAACGAGCACAACGGATATTAAATGTGGTAAGCGACGCCAAGCATCCAGTAATAGGTCGCGTTAATGAGCGTCTCTGGGGATACTTGATGAGCTTCAGATGAAATGAGAACTAGCAAGGAGGATACTAGAAGCAATGTTCTTGTTAGATGGGAGTTGTCTACCGAAATGAGCCTTCATTACCAAAACCTTATCAAGAGACATTTGGTAGTTCTGAAGGAATTGTTTGGTCTTTACGAGCCTATGAGCTCGGGTACCATCTATGACACTTTTTAATTTCATTTTAGCCGCTAGCAATTGACAAAGACCGTGGTATCTGTCAGCTCTAGTGTTGAATTTGTATTTCTGATTTTTCTAACCCGGAGTGGTATTAGGGACACTTAGAGAACTGGGCGAGAGTCAGTTGTTCTCCTCTGGTTTCTCAAATGATTTGGATGCACCAGAGATACGAGGTTTATGTCTGGAAGATGGGGCTTGTGATGCCAGCTGGTTCGTTTATCCTTTTGCTCGGGCATAATAAGCCTCCGTCCTTCGTTTCCTGGACCTGACAATATCTGTTTTACCTATATTTGTTTCGGAAATCTATACAGTGATTACATCTACATTTTGTCTCCATTTAATCCGTTAATCTTCTCATTTGTTACAACTGGGTTCGGAATATCTAAGCACCAAAACCAGATTGAAGCCCAAATAAAATAATACTGATATTGAACTGCAAATTAGAGTTGGGAGGGATGTAATACGTCACGAGCTACAACCCCCCCCCCTGTTCCCTTACGCCTGTCATGCATCTGTTCTTGTTTACCAATTAATAGTTTGTATTCTTGCTTTGTTTGAGTTGCCTAGTAGTTTGATTATACCTAATTGTTTAAGAATCTCTTTGCCTGGTTATGAATGCCAATTATTCCAAAAGAAGGTTTATTTTTTTTATTAAGGAGCCTATCTTCTTCATGTTGTATCAGATAGTGTTCAGCGTTTATCAATACTTATAAAGTACGGGACAAACCTTAATGACTTCATTCTATCCTACCAAGTTCCGAGTATCTAGTGCTATTACTTTCATTCAAACAATAGCACACTGCCACATGTTGCCTGGTAATTCTACAGCCTTGTTATTGTTAGTTTTTGTAGATCAAAGATTGAACAGAAACTACCATGTTTGTCATTCTCGGTTAGCGCTAAAATTATACTGAGTACTAAACATGTACTGAAAGAGAGTTCATAGACGTGACAACGTTGTTTTCCTGAGCGAACTGATGATGCATCGCATTTCTCAAGTGTTTTAAGTTAAAGTAACATAAATAAGCAGCTACTTAGTTGTAATTTCAGTTCCAGGGAAGGAGGACATCAAGGCTTGATCCCCACTACACTGTTGGCCATCAAAATTGCAATATCATAAGGGACGCGACGAGTTTGTTTCGTCTAAAATACGTCGGCAATACCAGCAGGTGTCTGAATTTGATCACAAGAGAAATGTGACACACTAGAGTGTGGAATGCCATTCCGAAAAATTGGTACTCGTGTTGGACGAAATGCATACACAGCATCCCCATGAGAGCAGTGGATCGAGGTAGAACAAACACAGAGACGTGAAGGATCCCAATGTCCCCGTCAGGCATTTATATATGCCTATTATGAACACTTTAGACTCCGTAGAGCACCAAAGTATTATCCAGCACTGTCGAGGCAAGGAGTTGAACAAAGTGTACTGGCCAAACTGTATAGCGAATAATATGCAAAGCTAGCAACAGTTAAGAGAGAGCAACTCTTCAAACTAGGCAGAAGGGTAAGGCAAGGAGACCCAATTTTCCTGAAACTTTTTACAAGCATATTAGAGGAAATACTCCGCAAAATAAAATGGGGATACAGATTTGGGATTAATATAAATGGTTATACACTCCCGAACTTAAAATTTGCAGACTACATAATTCTATTTGCAAGATCAGCAGAGAGCTACAAGATCAAAACAACAGTAAATGTTTCGGTCTATCTATGAAAATGGAGAAACAGCCAAGTAACACTCGTTAGAATCAACTCAACAACGTTAAAATGCGTAACAGAGTATGTTACTTAGGACAAATAGCTGCATTCCAGCATCATATGAACAAAGAAATCAACAAAAGAATTTCCTCAGCATGGATACATTCAATTCATTGAAATTCAAACTGATGGACAATACTTTGAGTTTAAGTTCATTTGAAGTAAGTCCTGCTTTAGTGAAGAACGTAATAAAATCTGGAAACTCCATTTTGAACATGTCACAATCTTCTACACATAGCCTTCTTTATGCAACTATATCTGAACAACTGAACGCAGCGGAGCGGAAGTTAAAGTTGCAATTATTTACTTAACAGATAAAGTATGACAAGGCTTTTGTGAAGACTAAAATCCTTATCGGCGTGGCCGCAAACTTATGGACCTACTCTCGTACTTTTATAAAGTGATTATTTTGTTAAGGAACAAAGATGAAATAACTTTAATGTGCATTTTATTGAACAATATGCAACATTTAATAAACATACGTATGCTTCAATTGTTTTAGTTTCTTATCGTAATAGCATGAGCCGATACACACCCGGGAGGAGGGGAGGATGATGTAGGTGCGGTTAGGATAGATATGACAGGAGTCCTAACAATGTTTAAGATAGAACACTCCAACAACAACGTAGCTCTTCCCCTCTAAGGAGTTCTCGCTCTTCAGAAGGGCCACGTCCATACCAGATGCCGGGCCAGAAGCTCTTTCAAAGCGCAAGCCACCGTTACACTGCACATAGCACCAGTACACCTCACCTGGTCCTTTCGAATCTTTGGCAGAACCAGAAAGGAAAAGAAAGACCTATCCGAGCATTCGCCTAAGCGAACAGGGGAAGACGAATTGGGAAAGGGACTATCCCGGCATTCACCATTTGAGGAAATCCTGGAGAAAGCTCAATCAGGGAGGACGGTCCAGGCGGGAATCTTCCGCACGCGAAACGGTGCCTTAATGACCGCGTCTCTCCCAAGGATAGGATGGCCGGCCCCAAGAAATTTGAACCCGGGACCCAAGCTTTACCGCCTAAGCCACCCCGCTAGATATTTACATTGCTGCCAACTACTAAAAAATACTATAGAAAAGTGCACTGTCAAGCACTATGAAAAACGCACTCACTAAAGAACGTGACAAACCAGGAAACTGTTTCACTGCTAAGCGCAGGTTCTTTGAGGTTTTTAAAAAGTTTCTTTCCCGGCTTTGGGGGGGGGGGGGCTGGAAAGAGACTGCGATAATCTCCAGTGCAAGTCTATGGCTGCTCCGCGGATGTTATTACATCAGTGGGATCTAATATCAACAAATGGAAGGAGAAATCGGGCTACCAATTGCAACACCCGTCTCTAAAGGGAAATAAAAGCAGTAGTCAGTCGCCTCTTATACGAAGTAATAAAAGTATTATTATGTTAGTGCAGCTCCTGTGACAAAATTAAACTGGCAACATGTGTGAGTGTTTGGCGCTGTGATTCTGGTTTCAAAATAAAGCGGCTCCTAACTATATTGCAAATGTTTCTGCTTTTAGTGACAGTAGAACTGTTAATAAGACCTTGTCGACATCTTGCTTGAACTCTCAAGAGACTGTTGACGGCTGTAGCTCTCATTTCTCGTAGTCCTTATAATGTTTCTTCATAACTTACAAAATACTGTATTTACGCGAATCTAATGCGCCATCAAATGTAATGCGCACCCAAATTTGAAACTTAAAATCATAAAAAAAAAATAATAAAACTGGCATATTGTTGTACAGGGTCTTAGAGATAAAATGATCAGAGCACAGAATTTATAAGTGAACTATTGTTACATCTTGAAGCACGTCGGACAAAATCCATCACTCGTGCTGTTGTCAGGACAGTTGGTGTATGTCAAAGAAGAAAATGTTATTTCTTATGGTGTCACTAGTCACAGGCTGTCCGTTCTTTCTCCTTTCATGTGCCAATTCCAAAACTTTGTCTTCAATGTCAGGATGTCTTCCTTTGTGAGGACCTGAGAATTTCTTCCTACCAGCTTTAGTTACAAATAATGTCAATTTCTGTTTCCGCCACAAGCGAACAGCTACATTGAACTCTCTTCCTGCCTTGTCGGTCCTTGTGGTCTAATGGTAACCATACTGCATCATAAGCCCAAGATCGTGGGTTCAAACCCGACCAGGATCGATGGATTTTTCCGGGCGTAAAAATCCTAAGGCTTCCTTCGGAAGGGAAGTAAAGCCGTGGGTCCCTTGTCGTACATTTACGGCACGTAAAGAACCTCAAGCCTGAAAGAGGAGCATCTGAATAGAATGGGACGCTGATGACCTGAAATGTTAAAGAGCGTCCATAAATAATACAAACCAACTCTTCCTGCCTCTCTGTTATCATTTTTTTTTCAGTATAAAGAATTACTTTACGCTTGAAAGTAGCATTATAAAATGTTCTTCTCGTTTGCACTCCATTTCGTGACTACCTACTATTCAAACGCTCTATGCAATAATAGGACAACAATAAATATAACGAAATCCAGAATTGCAGCAATGCATTATGATGTAATAAACGAAAATTTCTAATGAAATTACGCGGAACTACGGAACGGATTTGCACTGGAATCTAATACGCACCATAATTTTAAATATTGCATTTGGATAGAAAGGTGTGCATTAGATTCACGTAAATACGGTATACAGTATATCTATATTTTTTCCACAGCCCCTTTTTATCGTCCAGTAATGCGACTCCAACAATAGTTTTTGAATAATTAATTTGGGTTTATATTAAAAAGAATAAGTTCAATATTGCTACATAATTTTATTATTGGACATAATCCCCTCGAAGTCCAATGCACTTGCCTCAACGTTTCTCTATGTTTGTGTTTCCCTCTAGGAACCGAGTTACTTCTAGGTACTCAAAATATTCGTTAACCTCCTGTATGACCTTCTCGTTTGACTTAAATTTGTGTTTAGCCAGGGAAGTTTTCAGCTTTAGGAACAACTGGTAATCCGATGGAACGAGATCAGGTGAATAAAGTGGATGCGGAAGCATTTCAAATCGTAATTCGGTAAATTTGTCATGGGCGATAAGGCTTGAATGCACCGGCCCATTGCCATGAGGAAACGAACACGTTTTTCGCTAATTCCCGACCGTTTCCGCGACCGCTGTTTTCATTCTCTACAAAAGTAATGCATAGCATTCTCCAGATTTTTTTGAATGGTGATTAACGCCCGTTTTTACAACTGAGGCACCACGACCGGTGGACACTGATGAAACATTAATTGATAGATTGGGCCTAAGTTTCCAGGCCTAAGTTTCGGGTACCACCCCGGAATTTGCCATTTATGAGGACTGAGGAAAACCTGGAAAAACCTTCAGTCAGCGAGGACGGTCCTGGCGGGATTCGAAATCAAGACCTCCCGCTCATGAGTCCGCGTCTTAATGACCTCGGCCACCAGTGGCGGTAATTTTAAACGTGATTCGTGAATATTTCGATGTATAAAGTTCTAGAAAATGTTTTTACGTAAATAAAGCTCAATATATCAATGACGATACTTAATAATCGCGTCATCTATGCAGGACGTGAAGGTAGAGCACAACAAAGTGGCATTAACATTCAAGCTAGTGACGATGTTGGATGCATGGATTGCATAATTTCAAAATCCTCAGCTTTGATTACGTGTGGGTTTTAACTTTCTGCCCTAAGCATTGCAACGCACTAGGTGGTTCAATATTTTGCCCTCTGTTGAGTGCCGCTTGTGTGTTCGTTCGTTCATTTGCAGCTAGACGGGTTGTCTAATCCGCAGTACTTAGTGAAAAGACAAAGGCTGCGCTGAGTTGACACTCTAGTGGGATGTTAACCCAAGACCATCTATATACATCATGATCCGTGTTCACTGTCATTCTACTAATCGGCTTATCTGTGTCTACACAGAAGACACGGTGATAAATCTCAGCGAGGGGAGAAGGAAGATTGAGTTAGTTCCTGAAGAGATGTGATGAAATGCTTTAAACCATCCTGCAAAGTCATTCTTGTTATTTAGTACTTTGTGGTAATCTCCATAGCAACGGAACTAGAGGGAGGAATATCGTCAATCAGTTCAAATGTTTGAAAGAGATCACTTGATCTATAATATAGTTGTGTGGTTTGCAGTTCACTCTTAAAACAACATTAATGTTATTATTCATTCATAGAAAAATAACAGTATTTGCTTCCTTCTTATTCATTCTGATAAAAAAGTCAGTTTCTTTCTGAACAGGAATGGGCAATTAAGCAGGATATGCGAAGCTGTCTCCTCATTCTATAAGTGGGTTCATCTTTATAGAGTCCCACTTTACATAGATGTTTCCTGAAGTGACATGTTCAGTAATTACTGTTCTTATTATTGTTCCTCTTCTATCCTATTTTGGGGAGATGAGAAAAAGGTTCAATTTGCAGAATTCTCTATGAATTTTCGCATCCGTTTCCCAGCCCCACACAACCACACCAAGCATCATTTTAGCTTCAACCATTGCAATAAAATCTTTTTAATCCAAATTACTCTCATATCTGGTTTTTCACATATAACATTTTGTAATACCACCCATAGCTAACTTACCCTTTGCCAATACATAAGCAACCTCATCCCTAGATATTCAAATTTATTCACCACTTCAATTTCGTTCTCACCAATACACCATTTCTCATTCTTTTTGATTTTGTTTCCTTTCTAAAAACATGCTTTTGGATTTATCTTTATTAAATTTTAAATCCCATTTACTATAATGACTATTTATTGCTTTAATTGAACACGGAATACTTGAAATGAAATATCCCCTACTACGAAATCATCTGCAAAACTCAGGCCAGGTACATTCCTATTGTTTATTGCAAGGCAATGTGAATTTGTTTTTCAAATCTATCTATCTATCTATCTATCTATCTATCTATCTATCTATCTATCTATCTATCTATCTATCTATCTGTCTGTCTGTCTGTCTGTCTGTCTGTCTGTCTGTCTGTCTGTCTGTCTGTCTGTCTGTCTGCCTGCCTGCCTGCCTGCCTGCCTGCCTGCCTGCCTGTCTGTCTGTCTGTCTGTCTGTCTGTCTCTCTGTCTCTGTCCATCTATCCATCCATCCATCTCTGTCTGTCCGTCCGTCCGTCCGTCCGTCCGTCCCCCCTCCCTCCCTCCCTGCATCCATCCATTCTGACACAATTTAATACAAAGCCGATTATTTTTATATATCCTCTTTAACACCCCTATCAGCTTATTGCTACCCCCTGTACTTTTAATTAATCCACAGTGTCTCTGCTTATTTTGTCGAAAACTTTTTCCAGATCGACAAAGAATATATATATGTCCCTTTTGTAATTTAAACATTTATCTACCAATGTTCTTATCTAGTAAATGCATGCAAAACAGACAAATGCGCTGTGTTGATATAAAACAAAATAAAATATCATAACCTAATTCGTAGGGTGATTCGCGATAATAAAATTATAAGGGAAACATTTTTTTTTTTGTATTTAATGATTACATTACCTTACAGAAAATTTTAGATTTTATACGGTATGTTATTTCTAGATTTGGATATTTGAACTTTATATACAATCTTAATTAGTTCGGATAATGCCCCATTGTACTATAAGTCGGTCCCGGTAGTGTAGTGGTAACCATACTTGCCTTCTAAACCGAAGGTCGTGGGTTCAAACCCGGCCAGGATCAATGGATTTTTTCGAGCGTAAATATCCTAAGTATGGCTTCCTTCGGAAGGGAAGCAAAGCCGTGGGTCCCTTATCGTAGATTTATGCACGATAAAGAACCTCAAGCCTGAAAGAAGAGACCTCTGAGCAAAATTTTTCGGTCGTTTCACGCCCTGAATAGAATGGGACGCTGATGACCTGAGATGTTAAAGAGAGTCTGTAAATAAATCAATTCAACAACTGTACTATAAAGTGTTTAATCATTAAATCCTTCAGTGAATAGTCATAGATCTTTTTTTTTTTCTATCAAATGTGTAAACAATTTTATCGCATAACCTTCTTTGCAAGGCAAGATGCGATCTACAGTTTATTCCTGTAACGAAATTCTACTGTAAAAATTAAATATATTTGTTTAATTTTGATAATCAATAAAATTGAATGATAATAATTTGACCGTGTGATACCTACGTCACATCTTGGAGTCGGCCAGTGCGCTGGCTGCTTCTGTACACTATCATCTTGAAACGCAGTGATCAGAGTTTCTCTTAAGGGAATTGCCCAGGATAAAAGCATCTAAGAGAGGAAGAGAAAGACAAATCAATGCGGAACATTCTTTGTCGTCAATAAGACGTACGTGCCTCTAGGTGGCCCGGCTATTGATCTCTCTTCAAAGCGAGTTGTGATGTTCGCTTTATAGAGATTTTAGCTCAATCGAGTTTCGTCCTATACACCTTTCTTAGACTTGACCCGTAAATGTTAAAAACAATGGACCCCTTTAATGGGGAATATAAAAGAAGGTTTGTACGTCATGCTCTTGAAGCATATAAAGACAATACATTTCAGACATTTTACTGTAATTTAACACTTAATACACCTGAAGCTACAGTGAGGTTATTTGAGTTACTGGTCGTGTGAACGCGGTTGCTAAATTGGGAAATGCAGTCACCACAACTGGAAAGTCCGTCACGCAGGAGCCGTGTAAACTAAGCCAATCCCTCAGCAACTTGAATATGTGAAGGGTGTTAGAGAACGCTATAGCAGAAAATGCAATAACAAGTAGCAAGTAACGCTCACTGAAGATATACATACATATTTAAAAATTCATAACTTTCAGGCTTAAATATGTGTGCTTTTTCCTTGCCATTATTATTTTATTTAAGTATTATATTGTTAGCTTAACATTTCCAATTGCACTTAGTTGTATAGCAATTAAAACAGAATGTAAGTAATATTTAAGCTACATAGTTAATTTTAGGTGTATGTTTGCATGATTTTCTGTATTGCGAAACCGTTGTGCTCTCTCCGTCTGCATTTATTGTACACTTTACACTACCAAGGTTGATAGAGTACATGCACTACCGCTTAAGATTTGTACATCGCTTCAGCATTCCCTGAATTCGGCTTTTTCCGCTGACGTTCGGTACTGAAGCCGCAGGACGGTCTATGTCTGTAAGGGCAAGTCCGATAATTTGTCCATGCGCATGCGCAGACCATTCCCCACATGTTCTTTCACATGATACCAACGAGCTTACCGCTTGCCTGGAATACCCCATTGTTACAACAAAAATCTACCCGCATGCCACCTTTCACCCCGGACTACCTTAATCGACGCCCTTGTCGATTACAAAAAATCGGTTTCCTGGTATATTTCCACTTCTAAAGGCCCAATTTCTCTGTTTTCAGAAAAGACTTTTCTTATTATATTGAAATGATGCATACCGAGTTTCGTTTCGTTGAGTGGAAAATTGTGGCCACAGGAGTGATTTTTATATTTTTGCTTTAGGTTAAACCCCCCCCTCCCAACTGTCCAATTTCGCTAATTATCGAACTCGATGATTTGCGTGTTAAATGATCGTTATATGCCAAGTTTCGTTGAGAAAAAACAAAAAATTGCGGTCGCTAGAGCGTTAACACATACACTTTCGGTTAATTGATTGATTGATTGATTGATTGATTGAGTAGTGTTTAACACTCGTTTTTACTACTGAGGCACCACAGGCGGGGTACACTGATGACACATGTGATGAAATGATAAATTGGGAAAGGATTTTTTAAAGGGAGGAAATGTTCCAGGCGTAAGTTTAGGGTACCCGTAGCGGTAAAGCGCTGTGTTAAATATATGCTTTGTTATTGTAATAAATTTGATCATTATGTTACCCTAGTTTAGAACTTATGATCTGTTCCTACTTCCGGAGAACACATCTGCACATTTCGTTCTAGGTTCTGTTCCTTTGGTTTATATTTAAAAAAAGCTTAGGAAGTTCGTTTTTTCACCCATTTCATAAAGTTTATTTTCTTGTCGATAAGACTGTTTAATATTACTAATTTGTATAAATTTTCCTGTAGTATTTAACAAGATTACCTTTTTTTCTAATGAAGTACCAAAGCTAGCTATTTAAGAGCGGAGCACAAACAGGGCTGTATAGGTGTATCAATATCACTACCCGAAACGAATAGAGCTAAGTATAGGTAGTGAGTAATGCTTTAAGCTGGTGGGAGGGTTTGGACCACGAGGGCTTATTGATTATTCAGACCGCCCCCCCCCCCCCACTTACACACAGTTGGGGAGTACGCTGCCATTCGTCAACCTGCTCCTAAGGCTGTGGCACTCAATCTCCCCTTTTTATTATTTTGCTAAAGCACCCTTCATTGAAAATGCAAGTAATGTTTTAAATATTACTTATAAAGAAAATGCAACAAATAATTATTGTTGATGTATGATGTATTAGGGAAGTGATATCGGTTGTTTAGAAAAATGTCTAGGCATTTTATTTCAATGAACATGAGTGAATGCCTTTAGCATATATATTAAAATAGAAACTCTTGGAGCAATTAACTAAAATAACAAGAACTAGAGAAACAAAAATACTCATTCAATTTTCGTTATATTTCGAAACAGCTGGGGCTCTTCTTCAAAGGCAGAAGGCAAGTGAAGGTGGTAAAAATAATATTGAATCTCGAAAGTAACAAATAGAGTGTAGAAATAGTTAAAGCAAGCAGAAAAGGGAAAAAGGGGAGATTATATATAATAAAATAAAAATAAAGTAATACTATTAACAATGTAACAAATTAACAGTAATAATAAAAGTAGAAAAGAACAAAACACTTAGATAAAGTCACACTTAGAATTGCAATATATATAGAAAAAATGAAGAGGGGTAATATATAGCTGCCATATTTTATTTTTGAGTAAACTTTTACAGCCATTAGTTGGTAATGCATCAATAAGTGTTAGATTAAAAGCATCATCAAAATCCTTACAGTGAGATAACATGTTGGGCAACTGGCAAGGGAGACTTGGTTTTAACAGAATGTGTTCATACGTAGCGAAACAACGGTACAAGTTAAACCAATATAAAATGCTTTGCAAAGCTTACAAGATAACATATACGACGTTCTTGGAAGAACAAGAAATATTAAATGTTCTGGATAAATTAAAGCTGCGGAATGAATGACATGGCATAATTAGCGCACAGGTTTTACATTTAGGACGTTGGCAAGGATATGAGCGTACGATGGGACGAGGTGATTTGAAATGAATGAATGAACGAATGAATGAATGAATGAATGAATGAATGAATGAATGAATGAATGAATGAACCGTTTTCGCTACAGAGGCACCACAGGTGATAGACACTAATGATACATGAAATGAAATGATATATTGGGAAAGGATTTATTTTTAAGGAAGGAAACGTTCCAGGCCTAAGTTTAGGGTACATCCCGGGCATTTGCCATTTATGAGGGCTGAGGTAAACCTGGAAAAGTCTCAGTCATGGAGGACGGCCCTGGTGGGACTCGAACCTCAGACCTCCCGCTCACGAGACCGCGCCTTAACGACCTCGAGCACCCGTGGCGATAGGTCATTTGGAGGCATATAGTTTCCAGCTAAATATACTTTTAAGGCTGGGGGGGGGTTGTTCTAACAGTAAGATGGGTATAAATTTATAAAAATCATTTAAAGATGAATGCATTAATAAATTCGTGACGTTCTTTCAAAGTAGTCTGATGCTGCCAATTCAATGCACGTAAGTAGTAACAAGGTTAATGAAGTTCTTATTAGAAGTTTTAAGATTTGCATTGGAGTTTTTTATGCGATGGAGCGATAACGGTATTGTAAAAGAATATTTATACTCTTGGTTTTTAAGTTGTTACAAAGACGGTGGCTGCGGATTGAAATCGAAAAGGGAATAGATATTTAGCATGCAGGGAATGTTATCTATCAAAATGAAAACACTGTAGCAAATTGGTGGGCTAAATATGCATGAACGTAATAAAAGAGCCATTGCATAAAAAATATCAATATCTAGGAACGTAGCGGCATTGGAGAGACAGAAGAATTGAACTTAACTGAAAATTCGGAGCTATGAATTGTAAGAAACTGATCGAGAGATTCTGAGCCATGAGTTCAGGTGTAACAAAATAATGGGGGCAGAGTTCCTCACATCAAAACAAGAAAATGAAACATTGTAAACATGTGTCCGAAAATGCCTGGTTTGTGAGTAATTATTGAAAGATCTCCCTTCACCCGTTTTTGGTTAAAATAATAATTAGGTTATTTCAGACAATTGCTCGTAAATGACATACCGATGACATAAAGTACGACTAATTGTCTGAAAAAGGAACATTAAATATATTTCTTTAGTGGATTCAAACGTGATTCCTCCGTTGTAAATAAAATTAAATTAAAAGAGGTACATGTTCAGAAAAAAGTTTAATTGGGAAGGTCTGGAACGGAGTCCACCCAGTCCCATGAGGACAATTGCAGAGCTGCCAGATAGAGAGGTGGCGTACTTCGATCTCGGCGGGTGTCCCTATGATGAAAATGATATAAAATTAGAGTCATAAAGCATATAACTGCTGTATCTGAGGTGATGGACATTTGTTTCCATTTATCATTCCCTCCTGTGAGGGGTGTGTAAAATGATACATGTTCAGTTCTGCCTATAGCAAAATGGAGATGACACGCGACGAACTGCTGCTCTGAAATTCTGCTTTCGTCTCAACATAATTTTAGTTAAGCCCTATGCAATGTTACAGGAGACCTAAGGAAAGCGTTTTCCTCCCTATAGCACAGCTCAAAGATGGTTTTTAAAATGTTTAAAGAAGAGAGGCAATCCATTTCAAAAGAAGGTGATCTCGGCCTCCAGTTTATGCTCAACGGAAGAAAATTCTTGGAGCAATCAGCAAAGTTCTGCACTAAATTTGTCACCACTAACACCCCCCCCCAGAAAAAAGAAGAAGATAAGCCTTGCTTGAACATTTAGCATGTCGTACCTGCACATGCAACTGTAACCTGGCAATACTACAGAGATATACCGAAAACTCTGCTAAGCCATGTCACACATTTGCAAAATGCCATATTTCCGTGCAACAAGTTAGACACTGCATCCGATAATGCAAATGTTGCTGAATATCTCTCAAAATACAAATTGAAGTGTATCCCTCACCCACCGTGTAGTCCAGATTTAGCTCTGAACTTTTTCCTTTTCCCAAAATTGAAGAAATACCTTCTAGGAGGCATTTTCTTTCACCAGAAGCAGTGGTGAAAGCTGCGGAGGTGATTCTGAAGGACCTGTCAAAAATGACGTCCAGCATGTCTTTGAAATTGGCAGAAACTCTGGGTCATGTGAAGTGTATCCAACTTTGAGAGAGAACATTACAATGGTGTTTATTATTTATCTGAATGCCTCCATTTCATGGTTCATAACATTTTACAAAGTTCTTCTTTAAATTTAGTTTATTTACAAGAGAAGAATCAAGTTCAAATTTAAATCAACTAAAGAAATATACTTAATGTTCCTTTTCCTTGTTTCTGTAGACAATATTAGCCAGTCTTTCCAAACATAAAGAAGTCTGTCCCACTTGCACAAAAGACAACAGAATTTAGTAAACTTCAAATGTAGACTACGAAGTGTAGCAAAAACTTTAATATCACCTCAGATATATTCTTAATGGATATATTATAATCATAATACATGCTTTTCTTCAACGTTTCCAACTAATATGTTGATCCCAGGCTCTGCATATCTCTTACCTAACAACCAAAATAGATTACTTACATTTTTTTTATTCCTCCTCTTAGGGCGACAGACCTAAAAGGCCGTGGGCCGACCGCAGTGACCTCTAATTCGGTCTTACTACATCATAGATACAGAATAGTATTGCAGGGGTCATGAGCTCAACACAGGAACACCCCACCGTACACCTTTCACACAACTCTGAGATCGAAGGATGCCACCTCTCTATCAGGCAGCTCTCCAATTGTCCTCACGAGGCTCGGTGTACTTCGTTCCAGATCTTCCTAACTTGAAAAATTCCGAGGATCGAACCCATGACCTACAGGCCGACAGTTAGCAACGCATTTCCTTTATTTATTATCTTTGTTAAATTCTTCTTTTGAGAAGGAAATTTTATTCACCACAAATATAACAAAAAGTGTTCTCACTACTTTCATATCAGCGTTGAATATTTAACGATTAATTACAAAAGTGTAACTTAAGTACATCAAATCACCACTCTCCTCAAATGTAAACTGAAAAAACGTGAAATGTCATGCATCACAATGACAAAGACGTTTTCTACCCAAAATCTTTAACAAGAACACGCTGGGGATTATGGGACAAGATATTTAAGCAAAAACACATCCTCCACATGGAAGTGCCAACACCAGCCTGTCCACATCTAGAGATTGCAAAATACGTTCACGTCTGTTACTGCACAATATTTTAAATAATGAACATGTGCAATATATCTCAAACCCTGAACCAAATAACAAAAATGACTATCACATTGGTGACCACTGACAAAAATTGAGGAAAAAAAAATTATTATTTGAAGCATTTTTGTTGTTGACCAGTGGATATTGCTGTTCATTGCACTCATGTGTGCAGCAATGGATTCAAGTTTCTTTCATGGTCACAAATTGACATCAAAACACCTACAACTGCAACAGCATTGAAAGTGTTCTCACGTGTTTTTTTGGCCCACAGTCAACAATCGTGATACCCAAGAGAGACGCAGTTTTTTCATGTGCAATTTTTGTTGTAAAGCACCCTGCGCTCTTCAGTTGAGATATGAAAACTCTCAACTGATGCCGTGTTTTTTTCAGTGAAAATCTTCACGCGAGCGTTATCGGTGTTCTGAACGCTGTTACTGAGTGCGCATGATCCTAATCCAACTCGCTTTGGTCTCTGCGGCCATGCATTTCTTCAAATAAAAATGTTTTATTGCTCCACGGTCCACGTTGTTTCAGCTTTTATAGCAGACGCTTCAGTGATTGAAACAGATGGCGCCCATAACCTTAATTGCCTACCGCATCTGGTTGAAACTCACGTCATAGACTGTTACATGATTACCCCTTGCAAACAGTGATGCCGGTGTTACGAATTTTGCGCCTTTTGTGGACATTTGTACAACTTGTTAACTAAACCTCTTAATTATTATGGAAACAGTAGGACTCCTGGTAATTTACTGCTTTATGGAGGCCATAACAGGTAACTACCGTGTGATCAGTTTTGGGTTCTCCCGGAGTGTTTTACCTATGGGTGAGCACAACGCTCGTTAGCCGGTTAGCCGGCCAGCTAGTCTCGCTGATTAGCGGTAGGGAAAAGTAATAAACTAAACCAATTTAAGAGGCTCATTGCTTACCAAATTATCAATGAGGTGTTGAAACTGTTCGCCTCCATTCACCACACATTTATGGCATCTCTTTAGGAAATTATTTATCACTCGCTATTGTTCATTCTTAGAAGTCCGGACAATTTCCTGACAAATGCTGTCCTTGAGTTCGTGCATAGTGTGCGGGTTCGTCTTGTAAAAATATTTTTTAATTTACCCCATAGATAATAATAGCAGGCTGTTAAATTGGGGGACCGAGGGGGTTCCCTATCCCTATCCCTATCCCTATCCCTATCTTGTGGAAGCAATTTGTGAATTACTCTCATGCAATAATTCGCATTGTGAGCAGTGGCAGAGTCCTGTTGAAAAAATGCATGATCACGCTCCATGTCAGTTAATTCTCTGAAGCAAGGGTTATTATCGCATTACATAAGTAACACAATCAACTGTATGCTAAAACAATTGGTGATATGATTCTTTCACCACTGACTTAATATATATGAATCATACATAAAGACACGCTGTGCTGTTGTAAACACACGAGGCATAATACACTATATACTATCGAATTAAGAAATGAACAACACAACACACACCCGGGAACAGCTGCGCTACGACTCCGACAGTCAAAAGGTCAAAAAATAAGCAAGAGACTTCCTACTGTCTCCACGGCGGGGTAAACGAGCGGGACTAGTTCATGGGAAAAAGCCGCTTCGCGGGGGAAAACATCACTGATCGCACTGTATTAAGTCACTTTGCTGAAAAATTACACAAAGTACGAGGGCATCATATTTTTCAGCATAATCTGCCTTAAGAGCGATGCATTTATTCCAACGATGCTCCAATGTTATCTCTGAAGTGTTTTTTTGGGATGATCTGCAAAATGCTCCTCTGCCTCTGGAGTTGGCGAAAAACGCTGACCAGTGAGAACAGTCTTTAAGACTTGGGAACGAATGGAAACCAGAGGGAGCCACATCTGGGCAGCAGGAAGTATGTAACAATTTATACTTCCTAATTTCTCAATTTTTTTCATCGCTAAAGATTTTTTTTATTTGTTTTTTTTTTTTTCTACAATTACAAAAATGTCACCTAGTTAGTTTAAAAGATGAAGTAGTATTCTCCAATTAGGGTTTTAATCCTTCTGAAGATAAAATATTCCGACATTGGTGTCATCTTGCCACAGAAGAACTCAACGAGTTCGAAATATAGCGATTTCAAGTGTGACTTTCTCTTGGTGTTTTATCCTTTCTACTTTTATAATTTTTATAATTATTGTTAATTATATATAACGTTAAAGTTTGTTGTGTGTGGGAAACAATATTACGAAACAAATTTGTCATAATCTGTTACAAATATTTATTTAAAAATCACTGCGCACTCTGACACAGAGCTAACGGAACACACATGCTAGACAGCGTCTTTAGTGCATGTCATTTAACACAAATGCTGCAATGACTACACAGCTTTGCTGGTTACCTTGTGAACCGCGCGCTGTAACGAGTAGGACTTACAAGAATTTTGCGTGTTAATGATATGACTATTTTCTTTTCTTTTCTTTTTGTCAAAGGGTGTACATATCAAAAGAATAGGTGATCATCTTCGTTTTAAGTGTCATCTAATATGGTGCTAAAGTATTGCTTGGACGTGAAATGACCACTATTTTTTGTCCAGAGACTTCTTTTATCAAATACAAAATTCCTTAAATGCCGGAAATGTACGACACAAAATCCAATGACTTTAATTTCCTCCCGGAGAAATTGCACTCCAGATTTTTATGTCCCGCATTGGGACATACCATTGGATGTAATAGGGGATATTATGAATAAAAAGTTTTTCGGTTTTTTCGTCTGATAAGGAAGATATTTTTGCAAACTAGCTGCTCTTTTGCCAATGTGATCAGGTTATATTTTAAATTTATTTTAACATATCTCAGGTTATTATTTAACACAATTTAAAAGCATAATTGACTAGTTCTAAAATTATTATCATCATCAAAACCTTTGATCTTCTGGCATTGTAAATATTTTTGAACATAAAGCACATGGACTAGCACAAAAGGTTTGCATGTAAACATACATACAGGTTGTTCACTTTTATGACGGTAAATTATACCACCACTAGAATTTTATTCCACCCCATTTCCCAGAATTGACATCAGGGTTCTCAGAGCTCGATATCGACCCTATGTTCTTACTAAAGTCATAAGTACCTCGCAATCAAGGATGGATGGCTTGTGCCCCTATAAACCCGATAGCTAAGTACTGTTAATATGAAGAGTATTTTGGGAAATAGCTTCCACCTGCTATTGGAACCATGAAATATTCTCTATATAAAAGATTGAAAGTCGATACAATCCATACCTCACTACTGTCATAGTTCCCGGTTTTGCAAGAAAGGCACACCAAAATAGATTTCATAGTCACAGCATGAAATTATATTTAAAATACAGAAGATTATAATTGATATAATTACCAACAGTAAAATCTTAAACAAAAACAAAATTCTATAAAATCCATATCGAAAAACCGAATTTCCATAGCCAAACCACATTCAAAACGGTTGTTTTTCTTTCGGTCTTCCGTTATTATTTTTTTTTCGTTAATAACAGATTAGTTACAATTAAAATAGCTCAGAAATTAACAAAACGATTAATAAATTTAACAATTTATTATTACTAAAAGAAGAGGGATCAAAAATACTGAAAATAAATTAGTTATCATCAGTGTAAATGTTGTTGATTTGTTTTATTTACGGACTCTCAGGTCATCAGCGTCCCATTCAATTCAGGGCGTGAAACGGCCGACAAATTTTGCTCAGAGGCATCTTCTTTCAGGCTTAAGGTTCTTTTACATGCCGTAAATCTTTGACATGGGATCTACGGTTTTATTTCCCTTCCGAAGTACGGATTTTTAGCATTTTTACGCCCGAAAAAAAATCCATCGATCCTGCCCGGGTTTGAACCCGCAATCTTGGGTTTAGGAGACAAGTATGGTTACCACTACAGGACCGACTCATTGAAAGAATAAAGATTTGTTGGTGAGTATAGGTATTTAAAAAAAACAAACGTTTTTATAAAAAAATGTATAATCACTATTACATAATGTGTTCATCCCACCGTTTTATTAATCAAACTATTTTCCCCTAATAAATTCAAAGAAAGAGGGGCTGCTATATTACAGGCATTTAATGAAATGCATTTGCTAATGACATATCTATTTCTATTGTATAGCAACTCTCGTTAGGAAAGAAGGACATTATTGTTTCATTTTTAATAATACTGACATAAACAATATGTTGGTGGTATCGAGTGGCCGAGGTCTTACGGCTCGATCTCGTGAACGAGATCCACCAGGGCTGTCTTTCCTGACAGTTTTTTTTACTCCTCAAACATGGAAAATGCCCGAGAGCTATCCTAAAACTTAGGGCTGGAAGGCTTTCCTTTTAAAACAATTCTTTTCAAGTTTATTATTTCATCTCATGCATCATCAATGTCCGGTGATGCCTAAGTAATTAAATCGGGCGTTAAACGTTATTAAAACTGTTTGTTGCCTATAAGTAGATAGTTCGAACCCGGCCAGGACCGATGGATTTTTTCGGGGCGTAAAAATCCTAAGTATGGCTTCCTTCGGAAGGGAAGTAAAACCATGGGTCCCGTGTCGTACATTTACAGCATGTGTAAGAACCTCAAGCCTGAAAGAGAGGCCTCTGAGCAAAATTTGTCGGCCGTTTCACGCCCTGAGTTGACCTGATGACCTGAGCTGTTAAAGAGCGTCCATAAATAAATCATTCAAAGCAAAATTTATAAGTAGATAATAAAGAGCCTGAATTTATAACGTATTAAACCTATTGAGTTGTGTGTAATATGAATAAAACCACTACCAGTACTTCCAGAATATGTTCTTACCGCTCGCACTTAGTTTTGCGTCACGGCAGCTGGACATACCACAGCCGCGCCTATACTCTGATTCCGCCTCTTAAAATTGTGTATAAAATCTTATACTATATAAACGCGTTCCAATTGACACTGTAAGGTTATGATTTCATGTCATATGCTTTCCGTAAGTGTGACGATTTTTTATACTCTTTGTTATCTTTCAGGCTACCTCACAAATAATACGCACAGGCTGTTAGATCTGGACAGCGAGAATGAATGAATGATTAGTGTTTAATGCCCTTTTTTTTTTTTTTTTTTTTTTTGAACAGCTAGAGGGTCATACACCAGCACTAATCACTCTGTCTTCAAACTTGCTTAATTTTACCTATGAACTGTTCTGCTGTATGAGTAGGCGGAATCATGTTGAAACCGCCCATATGATTTTCTTCTTCAGTCAGTTGATTAAAAATGGGGTCATAATGTCATTTCGTTACTTCTCTCCATTTACTATCTGCTCATAAAAATCTGACCGATTCTTGCGCTAATAGCACACCAACATTTCCTATTATAAATAGGGGTTTCTTGTATATAATTTGAATTTTTATAAAAACAATAGCAAATGTTGTGTTTACACGACCATTTTGATGGAAGCAAATCTCGTCTGAAAAGAACACAATAAGACCAATTAACTCTTCAGTCATTGATGAAAGAAACCACTCACAATAACGCACACATGCTACGGGATCACCTTGTCGTAGTTAATAGCCACGTGTACAGCTATCAGGTTTGGGTTGTAACAGTTTTGTTGCTGTATGTGCAGAAGATGCTAATACTCCAACACGTGCTAATTTCGGTGGTGACTTTGTTGGTGAAGGTACAATTTGCACCTATTTCATCTGTGTCTTCTGTTAAAACTGTAGGTTTTGAGTGTGTTTCTTGGTTTGCACTAAACCAGTAGTAAAAAAATTATTCAAAAGATTATGAATTGAAGTTCGGAAGGAAGGCATTGTCCAAGAAATATCCAAATAAATTGCTCTTGAATGGGACGAGCTAATGCGTATTTATAATATAATTTATATAAAAATACTTTGCTCTAAAGCCAAGTGTCTTGCCATATATGCAAATGAATGTAGATTGGTAAATGCTTTAAGTTTAAGGATAGGCAGAGTGACGGGCGGCCGTGAGTGGAAAAGGGAGCCGCCTTGACCGAGACGCACAATCCCGTGCGAGCGGTAAAGACACATTCTGGAAGACCGGTATAATAATGAAAGGTCATCATATGCACTTCATTAATGACAAAACCAGCAATAAAAGTTGATATGTTGAAACTGGTAGTAAATGTGTTTGCTGTGTTGTGTTTTATTTATATAAAGTTTCAGGCGATTTTGTATTGCGAAACCTATAATTATGGTTTCCCTAAAATATTATTTTGTGCTGGATATCTTTAGTTTCCCCGACAAGACGTAAATATTTCCCGCTTGATCTTTCGATAAACAAAAGCCTTAAACAATTACATTTTCCCCTACCATTGTCTTAGTAGTATGGACCGATGACAGGGGTTTGTAGTTGAGGTAAGGCATGGTTCACCACTAAGATAATCATTATTAAACAAATACGGAGAAGTGGGCAGTAGGCAAATTCAGTTACGATAACGGAACAAATATTTCGACATCAGTTTAAATTGCGTAATGCACCTTGACGGAATTCAACATCCCGAGCGACAAAGTGGGAGCTCACTGTATGTTCCCTCATGGGGACAACGCACGAAAATTGTAAAGGGAGGGGGAGGTGTATTGCAGCGATAAATCAAAGTGCACAGAGATCAATGAAGCATCACCCATTAGCTCTCAACGCCAGACCTGTTATGTGAGGTTAGGTTTCACCCTTACAAGAATTGTATTGTGCAAGAGATACCTGAACGTGACAAGGTCAACCGATTGGAGTTAAGTAGACTGTTGCCGCAGCTAGGGACGTAATCCAAACTTATTGAGTAAATTCATAATGTTAAACTAACCCCATTTTCAGTTCTTCGAACATGTGAGCCGAAGAACTCTCCTTAACTCTCTTTTGTTGATTGTTCGTGGCCACACCAAAAGAAAGTCATTTTTAAGAAATGAGATTACATTACAATCTTTTTTATGACGATGATTGTAAATTTACAGTAAAAGCGAGTGATTTGGAGCTTCGTTCTGCGATTACATTTTTCACAAAGGAAATTAAAGAACCCTAAATAAACTCCAGGAAGAAAGAATGCTGTACTTGTTAATAATACACCTTCCAACTACCAATTAAACTTTTGGGCCCAACAATTTAAAGATTGCCAGAAGTCCATTGAAAATCACCTCCACACAAAAACATCCTAATATAAATGAATGTGTCAAAAATGAAAGTAATGATGAGGCAAGGTGATCATGTCAAGAATAATGTAATATTTCGTGAAATAGACATTACATCTGGCACGATTTAATAATATTCATACCCTGATGCGAACAGTAGTTCCCGATAGATACCCCGAATGTTGACACCAGAGCTGAAAGCATATCTCCATGAATTCAGTTAAGGAATTGGGAGGTCTTCTAGTAAAACCTTGATAATCTTTTAAAATATTGTTGCTGGAGATGAAACGTGGACTCAACACTACAATCCAGAAACTAAACAAAATATTATGCAATGAAAGCATAAGGACTTACCACCCCAGTAATCTCATGTACGCCAGTCAGCCAGAAAAGTCATGGCAACCACATTTAGTGAATTCCAAAGGAATCGCGGTTGTACCCATGAAAATGTTCCTCAAATCTCCATCGATGCTACTTATTAGGCACTAAAAATGTAATATTGTCGCTATAACTTCATGTAATTATTATTAAATTGATAGAGTGGAAGAGAAGGCCTAATGTCCTTAGCTCCTCCAGAATAAATAAATAAAAATGAATATGAAAAAATATATGCATATACAAGTGTGTATGTTTTAATTCTCTAGCGAACAAATTTTTTGTTTTTTTATCAACGAAACTTGGCATATAATGATCAATTAACGAATTATTTATAGAGTTCGTTAACCAGCAATATATTACTGAAGATGTTCACCGCAGTCGTTAACGAAACGTTTGGGAAGATGAAGGCGAAGAATTCCATTGGACGGTCTTACAACCCAGAAGATCAGTTCACACATTATAACCATACACTCGCTACTGCTGCCATCTGTTTCTAGGGGAATCTTGGTTACACAGAAGATGCGGAGCGACTTCTCGATGACTTGTTACTTCATTGATAGTAAAAATAATACTTAGATACAAAATTTATGCCTTTATCTTCCTTAGATTTTACATTTAGTTTTAGGATGTTAAGGACGAAATCTGGTATAAAGACTAAATAAAAGAAGTTCAGCTCCTAGAAGCAGAACGAAGACATCACATAGCTGGTCCAGGCGCCATACATGTTAGTAACATTTGTCCATGTTTCTGGTACCACTATACTTGGAGCTTAACCATCCACCCTACGGTCCAGGCATGGCCCCAATTTTCTCTTTCGAAACCTGAAGAAATTCCATAGAATGTTCCGACGACGGCATTCTGTTATAAAGGAGGTGATAATGGATTGTTGAAGGACCAAGAGCTATTCTATGTTACAAAGAGATTAAGTCTCTGGAGGCGAAGCAGAAAGTGAGACTACAGTGAAAAATAATGAGTTGAACTGCACCATCAGGTATCATTTTCATATTCAGATAAAACGGGTGTACACGATTTTTGCTGAATGAAAACTGTTTATTTTTTCTGGTTCCTTACTACAAGGAATCACTCAAACAAGCCTTAGTTTTGTTTCTTCGGGCTACAGTTTTTCAGAAATCGGTATTATAGAAAATAATAGTTTTTATTATTTGTTTCATTGATGAGATACATAAAATGAATATTTTAAGAAGTATAAATATGATAATAAATTACCCACTTTGTGAATGGGATGGTAGAGCTAAATCAGAGCATTAGACCAAAAAATTGACCACAAAGGAGCGATTTATTTCCTGGAGAAAAACTGTGAAGTATGAGCCATTGGTTTCTCCTTCTAATGTCCTTCTTCCACCACTCCGTATTAAGTCAGACTTGTTGAAGCAACTAGTTACTGCTCTGAATAACGACAGTGATTGTTTCAACTTTCTTGTTACAAAGTTCCCACAGAAAACTGAAGCTGAGATAGCAGCAGGTATGGACCCCAGAATTCTGCGCTTATGCACGATGAGATCTTTTCTCAGTCGATGTCCAAGTTAGAGAAGTCAGCATGGTTGGCATACAAAAAGGTGACAGAAAACTTTCTTAGCAACAAGAAATCTGAGAAATATAAAGAAATTGTGTAGGAAATGTTATAACCATTTACAAATCTTAGGGTGTAGAATGAGCGTTAAAATGCATTTTCTCAATAGCTGTCTGCTTACTTTCCTGCGAATCTTGGTACAATGAGTAAAGAAGAAGGTGAGCGGTTTCATAAAGACGTTAAAACAATGGAAACGCGCTATCAAGGTCATTGATATGTATCAGATTACTGTTGGTGTTTGAAAAGGGACACTAGTGAAAGACACCAAAATTTCTAAAAAAAAAAAAAAAAATGTTTTCTTCTCCCTAACAGTGAAAAAAGTTTGGAAATTCGTAATTATTAACAAATAGCTCTCTTTTTTCAATGTATTAATTAATTAGGTTAAAATGGAAGCTAAAAACACAGTTTTGTCTTAGCTATATGTCTTAAAACTTAATAATATTTAATCACTATTACATTTGATGTGATTTGTTTAAAAACCAAGCCCGATAAAGTGAAACTAAAAACAATTTGAATGCAGGACATTCATATTACGTATATTCAGTTGGAAAAATAAAAAAAAGGAAGAAAAAGTTTGTACACTAGTGTTATCTATTGAACAAACGTCGTTTTTGGTGGGAGAAACTGCGATCGATATATACTTACTTGAATGAGATTTAAAATAAGGATGAACCTCAGAGGAAGGAATGGGGTGGGAGCGACGTCACTGATATAGACAAGCTCTGCTTTCCAGTCGTTTTTTGGTACCTAAAGAGCTGCAGATGACAGAGTGTAATCGACTCCAGGCACACGATCGTAGATTACCAAGCATTTAAGTAATGTGTTAACTAATACATGACAACATGCAATGCCCGAAATTGCTGTACATGTTCAGGCTCTACGTGTCTTGGAGCGAGTTGGAAAACCAACCTCAGACGGCATTCCTTTAATAAAGCAGCGCTAGCAGATGTGCGCCGAAATGAATGGTCACTCCCTAGGCTTTCAATTAAACATGCCGACCTCTCTCACCACTTGACCACTGGTGGAAAATTGGATGTCCTGCGTGAAGCAACATGGGTTTAGAATGTGTTCCATTTCAGGCAGCATAACTGGGCGCATCATATGCATTAAAAGTGACCAAAATATTTGTCGTTCTCTAATATAAATTTATTTTTAGAAAATGTGCATAGATTATTGTTTTGAATTTTTTTTTAGTAAATGTACTTCGTACAAAATATTTGTTAATTGTAGTACATTGAATAAAAATTAAGAAACACATGTTTAAATGCAAGTCCCAAAATAAAGATTTATATTACTCAATTTTTGATAATATGTAATTATATATTGAATAATTGGTAAATATTTAATACGCTTTCTGAAAAACTTATTTCACAGGATTAGAAATTGATTGATACATAAAACAAAGTGTAGATACAAATTACATTGTTTAGCAATCAATGTTTCAACATTCAGTACCTAGTGTGTGCTGCGATGACTTCACAACATCCACGTGGCATGCTTCACACCAGCCTCCTAATAAAGATCTGTGGGATTCTCTCACATTCTTCAGTGAGAGCATTTGTGACTTCTCCCAGGTTCTGTGGTACAGCAGGACGCTTGCGAACAAGTTTTACCAGCTTATCCCACAGATGTTCAATCGGATTGAGCTCAGGACTGCATGCAGACCCGAATTTGGCATTCTTGTAGAACATCTTTGGTACTCCGTGCTGTATGAGATTTAGCATTATCATGCATTAGAAGAAAATTAGGGTCCATACTATAAGCAAAGGGTACGACATGTTGAAGGATAAGTCGGTCCTGGTGGTGTTGTGGTTACCATACTTGTCTCCTAAATCCAAAATCGCGGGTTCAATCCCGGCCACGATCCATGAATTTTTTCGGGCGTAAAAATCCTAAGTATGGCTGCCTTCAGAAGGGAAGTAAAGTCGTGGGACCCTGTCGTACATTTACAGCACGATAAAGAACCTCAAGCCTGAAAGAAGAGGCCTCTGAGCAAAATTTGTCTGCCATTTCACTCCCTGAATTGAATGGGTCGCTGACGAAATGAAATGTTAAAGAGCATCGGTAAATAAAACAAAGTAACTCAACATGTTGAAGAAAAATGGCATTCATGTAAACATCAGCTGTGGGACAACAACAAGCTCTGTCCAAGACTCAACAGTAATGACAGTTCAAACCGTCTCCAACTCTGTCATTTTCAATAATGGTGACTGGAGCAAGACGTTCAACAGGACGTCTCCATACACGTGTACGATCATCACAGCCCGTCAAACGAAATCTTGACTCGTCTGTGAACAGAACAGCCTTCCATTAGCGGAGCAGCCTGTTGAGATGATTCTGAGCAAATCTCAGCTGGGCTTCCTTGTGCTGAAGTGTCAAACGAGGGGCTTGAAAGGAAATTCTACATCTCATCCCTGCATTTCTCAGTCTGTTTCTTACAGTCTGATCAGAAATCATTACTCCAGATGTTGTTCGTACATTATTTTGTAGATCTCCGGTTGTAGATTTTCGTCTGTGCAAAAGTGATAGGACAAGAGTATCCTGTACCTCTGTTGTCATCTTCTTACAACCTTGTCCGGTCACCTCTTGTATCCACCTATCTCTATATATCATCTCTAAACCCTATGGATGACAGAAGAGCTGATATGAAGAATCCTGGAGACAAAGCGAATGGAACGGCCATCTTCGATTCATGCAGCAGCCTGTGCAAGTACGTTTCATTGCTCTATATTAGCCTCAGAGAATACAAAATATCAATTTCCTACCACAGATAATTGTTAAAACCTGTTTTCAAAAATAGAAACAGAGGAGTAGTGAGTAGCATAGCCGGTGGAGGAGCGGGAATGCGCATGAGAGAACTACGAAATCACCGAATAACATGTGTATGGTGCAATAGGTACCATGAAATAGGTATACGTCTTAAGCAGGGTCAGTCGATCTACGCTTCGATCTGGACTTAGGTATTTCTGATGTCATAAATCGCCCTCTTGCAGTTGAATAAGCAGAACAGAACTGCGCAAAGCACTTGTGTAACGAAATCAAATGTATCAGATAGTGGTTTGCGACGTAACACGACAACACACGAACAAAATTTCCTCTTTCTCCGCCATTCCAAGATGGCGGAAGGATCATTGGTCAGCAAACTTGGCCCATGTCTGCTTCTTTTGAGACTTTTGATCTAGCACAAATGAAACAATAGTCAGATAAATAAACCAATATCTTTATTTGTTATGGAAATTTAAAACTCTATTGCAATCGTTCGCAAACCTCATGCCACCCTATCACCGTTCATCAAACCATTCCCTTACACCAGTGTTAACTAAAGTTTGTGATTGAAACAAAGTTGAAAGTATATTACTTTTAAATATTAATATGAGGAATATTTAACAGGCAAGAATTAGTTACACTGCTGTTTACTAGTCATTCTATCATCTGAGTGGAAGTTGGCAACACGTTCATTGTTTGTTTAGTGTGATGGAGTAATTAACGACTCTTATATTGTCCAGCATCTGAAATGGAGAGATAAGAAGAAAGGCAACGTTCGATTTAGTGACGGCATCGTAAAATGGATAAATTATTTATTTAATGAAAGCCTTTCAAACTCTGTTAATGGCAAATATCTCCTACAGAAATAGGGTTAGGTTTGATTGTATACACTTGGTGAACAAGTGTAAGTGAGGTAGCTGTACACTATCCGATCTATTTACACACATTGAACTTGCCCTAAACTCTCTGACTCTTTTGGATATAACAACAATACTGGAACAAACTTTGAAGGCAAATTCCTCACATCAAAACAAGAAAGGTGAATATTCTGTTGCAACCAAAATATCTTGTTTTAAATATGCTTCAATCACTTCAATGGTAGTAGAGCGTTCTTTTTCCATGATGAAAAATGTTCTCTGTAACAAGCGGCTGACTATAACAGTTAATACCTTGAAAAATCATCTTCTTGTTACTTGTAACCAAGAAAAGTAAGTTTAAGTACTTTAATTGTGTCATATTCAATTGTGTTCTCTGTTATGTTCATGTCAAGAGAGTTTCCTAGTAAATTTAGCAACTGACTACTGGAATAGTTCATGAGAGTCGTGTCTTGGAAACTTGACAGCTGACACATTGCGGCTGTAAAAGAGCTTTCCTTCAGGACGTAATTTCTGCAGCTCGGCAGCATTCCCCTTTCCATTATTAGTAAATACCACTCGTTGTTCATTTTTCCCTCAAGGGGGAGCAAGGAACCAACATAATTATAAGAAAAACACCCTCGGAGCAGCTTCTTGTCTGGGCGTTGGACTGACAAGTGCTTTTGGGGGAGAATGTTTCATTTCCAATCTCCCCACAGCTTTTCTCTGACATTCTGCACGAAAAACTCGAGTTTTATCGGAGAAAACAACGTTCTCCAGTCCTCAACAGGACGTTTCCAGAACAATTTGATTGTCGTTTCTTTTGCGCAGTCAGAAAATGTTTCTTCTAGGCCTTCTTGCTATTCATCCTGCTTCTGAAAGTCTACGTCACACCATCAGGTCGTATGCCACAATACTAACTTCAGATAACGCCTTATTAAAGTGCAAGCAGTTTTTATAGAGGTCCTCCCTGCTTGCTCTGACAGGTGGGACGTCTTTAGCCTTTGTGATACTTTCTGGCACAGCGCTTTATCCTTTCGAACTAATAGACCTAGGTTTTTTTAATGTTTATGGTAAATTACTGCACCGAAAACTGATCACTGTTGCTAATATTCTCAGCAAAAGTGCATATAAAAAAATAAAAGCTAGCTGTAATTTTAATTCTGGAATAAATTTCAGAGGAAAATGCGAAAAGAAATTATGGTAACATGAATTAAAGGAAAATATTTATTTTCCATTAGAGTTTAATTAGAATACCTGTTATGTTCTATTATCCGCAAAACCTACCTTTTCGTATGCTATTTGATAAAATTGCATTTGAGTTTAACCAGGATGGAGATCATTTTCATTACAATATAATATTTTGTTGAAACACCTCATCAATCTGTATTCTTGGCTATTCCAAAATCTTTTAAGTGCGGAAGCATATTATTAATAGTGGAAAGCAACAAGAAATAGTTGCAAAATAAAATTGGAAACTGTGTATCTTAAAGGTACACAAGATGCGGAAAATATCTACAATGAATTTGCCAGTAGAAAGGGAATAGAAAATTAGGCACCTTAAGAAGAGAAACAAATGGTGTATTATTTCCTTCACTGATAAAACAACATCGAGAGGCATAAGACCCAAGGCCAACGTAGCAGTTTGATAATTCCTATCCGCACCGATTTCAGTCGCCCGGCTGTCCGTGAGTGATTGCTTATCGACCGATACAGTATCCATCGCTGTGGCGGTTATCAGATAATTGGATGATCCGATAATAATTATTTTTGTAACATGACAGTAACGTATAAGTTTATTTATTAGTGGAATGGGGCTCCGCGAGTGAATAAAATCTGCATGCTCGAGTGTTGCATACAATATTTTTTTCCATTACTAGCACGAAAGTAATATTTCAATGACCCCCTCCGTGGTCTAGTGGTAGCATATGTGACCACAAATCCGGAGGTACAGGACTCGAATCCCGGTCAGGTTTAACTTGTCTGGGTAAGGTTATTTTCGGATTTTTTCCTTGCCTTGACATTGTGAATGCCTGATAACTTTAAGGCGCCAAGAACTCCGAGCTCATTTTACCCTTCGTTAATTAATTTAATTTCATTCAGCCTTGCATCTATAGTATTCAGTTTACAATCTACAGCAGTTGGGAGAAGAGCAATGTATTCAAAGTTATAAAAATGAATAATTAATTCCTATGAAATTAATAATTAAATAATTTGAGTTTTATGGTGCGCAGGCTCGTCTTGTGCGTGTCGTTTTTAATTTATCCCAGAGATAATAATCGCAGACTGTTTAATTAGTAGCCATTTGCAGATACTCAAATGAAATTCCCATTTGTGCAAGAAGATGAAGAGATTTATCTGTGGATTTTCTAAATGATTGCCAATGTCATCTAATGTTTCTTCAATGAGAAACATTTTTGGTTTCTTAGGCTGGACACTTCCAGTTTCCTGAAATTAATACATAGATTGTGGACTATTTTACGATCTGGAGCGTCTACACTCGAGAGTCTTGCTTGAAACAGTCTTTGAACTTTAGAGCTGAATGAGTTAACACATATGAATCGTACACACACGGTGTGCCGTTGTAAACACATGAGGCATAGTAAACTTTATGTCGAATTAAGAAATGAAAACACAACAAACACCCGGGAACAGTTGCGCTACAACTACGACAGTCAGCAAGGTCAACAAGGCTTGCAGGTAAGCAGGCTTGCTTCCCTCTTAACGGCGCGGCAAACGGTTGGGGGCTCGCTCATAGAAAAAAAAAAAAAACCGCGTAGTGGAGGAAATCATAGCTAATCGCACTGTGCTATATGTAAATTAATTTTGTATCGCACAGAAATATACAATTTTAATCAAAGTTTTCATTAAAGGGCTTTGTAATTTAAGCCCTATTTTATTTCATCTTTCTAGTAAATTAAACAGAACTGGAAAAGCAAATATTCTTGAGTGGCTCTTTGATTTCCCACAGTAGGGTTTTTATTTTTATGACCATCATTTTTAATTTTAATATTCGGTACTATATATAATGCTCAGGTTGCAAACTTGAATTATTTTGTCATAATATTTTATATTTAAATGGGTATTAATTCACTAAATAGAACAGGATATTTTTATCATGAAAAGGAAAACTTTTTTTTTGCATGTTACAATCCTTTTTCTTACGTATGTAATCAAAAGAATAATATTCCTTCACAAAAAGTTGAAACAAACGTTCACTCATTATGTTGACTTTGTGCATGATAGTTAATGCACAACTGGAAACAGTTGAACTGCTTGTACGAATTCAGAACATGAACAAGAAACGCCTCATGTACCGCCGTAATTTGGACAAAGGATCTTGATTTACTCTGTCAACAACATCGTCCAGACAAGCTATTCTACATTCAATTGTTTGGCATCGTATTAGCATATAGGGAGTTTCCTATGTAAACCATTCCACTAACTTAACTGTACACAGGGAACTGACGCAGAGGTCTTTGGAACGTGTTATCGTGTTGCGTTAGTGCGCCTGACAGGACTTACTTTCTGCCAAGTGGCCCGAATAGTGAAATCAAATATCAATATTGGAACAGTGTTCTGTATGCAGAAGAATATTTTGGGTTCCGGTACTATTGATATAATTCACTTTTGCAGGTGTGCAAATAAGCTTCAACATCAGTGTTCAAGCGCATCTGTTAGGATAAACTCACGCGTTTCATGAATTACGAAAACTGCCTTCACTTTTTCAGTCCTAGCCTACCGCCACGGGTGGCCGAGGTCGTTAAGGCGTGAACTCGTGAGCGGGAGGTCTGGCGTTCGAATCTCGCCAGGACCGTCCTCCCTGATTGGGTTTTTATTTTCAGATTTTTCTCCCTGTTAAATGGCAAATGCCGGGGAAGTACCCTAAACTTAGGCCTGGAACGCTTCCTTCCTTAAAAAAATAATTTCCCTATTTATCATTTCATCTCATGTATCATCAGTGTCCATCGCCTGTGGTACCTTAGCAGTAAAAACAGGCGTAAAACACTACTAAAAAAAAAAAGCCCGAGCCTAAAAGGCTTAAAATGCAAAAACAATATCGAAATACTGAATAAGGGCAGAAATGATGTTCAGTCATTAATTGAACGCTATTTATTACATAAATTATTTATATCAGTTACATGCCGGCAGAGAGCGACTGCCTATTGGGAAAAATCAATCGTGAAGTCTGTATAATGCATATGCAGTTGCGGCCTGTAGTAGTTAGTTTGAGGGATATTTATTTATCAGTGAGTGTTTGTTCGTTCGTGTGTTACTCTGCTTTCATTGTGTGTTAATTGTTCTTCGTTAGTTATGCCACTACATAATACAAAGTCTTCATTTGGACGCTTGGCCGGCTTAACGGGGATTTGCTTGGCACCAGGAAGCACACCAAACACCAATTTTTTGGTCATACAATGGCATTTTGTGTATAAGATGGTGATTTTCTTCACTCCCGTATCTATTGTTTTGTGTCGCTACATGGCTATGTAAATAAAACTATGCCTTGTTCGCAATAAATAAATAAATAAATAAAAAATAAACGCGAGTCAGTAGAGCGAACGAATTATCGAACACCCAATTGCAGAAATTTTATCGCGTGGTTGCATTCCTGAACTACAGTTATCTTATAGGGTTTTAATTTTTAAATTTTTAATGGCACCCCAAGCCGAGGTTTGCGAAATTCCTAATTCCTGTGCAAGTTTTCTCAGAGATTTCTTTGGTCCCCCTTCCGTAAGAATGCAGTGTTTTACTTTCGGTTTCTTATTAAGAACAGTTTCTGTTCCTCCAAATCTATTCACAAGATTACGAGTCGTTTCTCTGTGTGGTGCAAAGCAGGAAATCTGTTCTATAAATCGCCACCTACTTCTTTACATGAGCTTGTTGTCACTTAGGAATCATACGTGAAGTTTCTGTGTGCTAAAACATAAGGACTTTTAGGCATTATAACAGCACTAACACTGAAACACGTGGTCTCACAACGTTCAAATATAGCACAAAGACTTCGCGTCTACATACGGAGAGGTGGGAAAGTGGAAGGGGGAGCAAAATCGGTCAGAAACAGGGCACGCACGCCGGCCACGCGTCAAAATGAAGACTCTATATAAATATATATAAAATTACGTTCTTGCTGAGAAGCAGTAAGGCTTTTCGCAATAAAATATCCTGACAATCGTGTTCCAGGTGGAGAAACTGTTTGCCAACTTGTTATAAAGTTAAGAGAAACTGGGAAATTGGTTCTCGCAATGATATGAAACGTGTTCCGAAATAGACGAACAATTCGAATACAGGCGAAGAAAATCCCTTCGTAGGCTAGCTTAGAAAACAGGCGTTTCAAAATCCTCAGCAAGAAATACCACTAAATTACTTCAATTAAAACCTTATAAAAGGGTTGTTATTAATTAAACGAAATCGTGCTATTCCACAACTAGAGCTCGATTTCATAACTGGATACTTGAGAGTGATTTATGAATTTATCAAATTTTTAGACTAAGCTTTTGTTTTTAATTACTTTGCCGCGTCATCTCACAAAATAATCGATACTGTGCATGAAGGTTCGCCCCGCCGCAAAAAAGTGTATGTGTGGTGTGGCTTGAGTGAGCACAGAGTAATAGAGACTGTTTTTAACGAACAACACTATTATCGGTAAAAGTTATCGAAAAAATATATTATAGTATTTTCTCGAACAATTTACAGACATTGAATGCCGATACGCAGTGTTCCAGCAAGACTGTGCTACTGCACACGCTGCTCATGAATCACTAATTGTATTGTGGGGATTTTTAAGAACAGATGTATCAGTGATAGATTGTGGCCAGGTCGTAGCTCCCAATTTGACTCTTGTAATTTTTCATTATGAGGGAAATTAAAAAAAGTGCAAAGGAGTAAACTACTTAAAGATAGAGGGCGTGAAAGTAAATATCAGGCGAAAAATTGCTAGAACTACACCTGAGAAACTTATGAAAGGCAATAGGTAGCAAGTGTGGGGTAAAATCATGTATATAAATTAACACTCACTGTTTGTTAAACAAAAGGGATGTAATAAATGTTGTAATTTATGAGGTAGTGTAACTGTAAAGTTTTTATTCACTTACTACCTTTTAAAATTCCTTGACAAGAGATTCATGATGCGCTATTACCTGAAACTTCACGATGTCACTGACGTAACATTTGTAGACAAAGAAATCGAGGTTCATGACAATATCGATATGTTATCAATGCTATAGCTAGTCGATATAAATCAATTTCAATAGTGGAGACGCACTCACAGAGCTGGACCTCACCCCGTGTACAGGGCTTCCTGGAAGCGATTGATTTGTTGTTGACTTGGTTTATTTACGGACGCTCTTTAACATCTCAGGACATCAGAGCGTCCCATTCAACTCAGGACGTGATACGGCCGGTAAATTTTGTTCAGAGGCCACTTTTTTCAGGCTTGAGGTTCTTTATCGTGGTGTAAATGGTGGACATGGGCTCCATAGCTTTACTTCCCTTCCGAAGGAAGCCACACTTAGGATTTTTACGCCCGAGAAAACCCATCGTTCCTGGCCGGGTTCGAAATTCCTTTTAGGAAGCAAGTATGATTACTACCACTACAGCACCAGTACCGAAATGAAAGTGGTAAGACTTTTTCAGAACTACAGTAGTATGTTTAATAGCAATTACTACACTTCAAATTCAATTAATTACATTACATCATGTATCAGGCAGTATAACTGCTTTGTTTAATGTAAGCCTTTTTTTTTTTTTTTTTTTTTTTTTTTTTGTTCTGTTAATCATCCGTAATATTGGAGTCCAGGAAATTTATAATTGATGAGGAATACACTTCAGGAAATTCGACATCTTCCTTACAGCCCAAATATTTTCCCATGGGAGATTTACATTTTTAGTGACGTGAAGAATGAAATTCGTTTGAAACGATAAAAGTGAGCGTGATCGAGTAAGGTGGATCTGTCAGCAGCCAAAACGCTTCTACAACGATGGAGTTGACAGTTTGGTCTTCCTGTAGGATAAATATATTATGGAGACTACGTTTAAGGTAATAAATGCAGAATAGATTTACACTTCTTGGCGTCTTGACCTGCTCTCGTTACACAGAAGAAGAGGAAACTGCAGCTACCAAGGGAGGAAACTGAAAAGAAGAGATAGTGGGGTGAAGGGAGAGGAGGCGGGAAGAAAGATAATATATATTAATTACCAAGGAAGTATTTGGTTATAGCTACAGAGTTTCAAAATATAACACACCAAACTCTAATGAAGTGTTGAGAGAAAAATAATCTAAGTTAATGGTTAAAGTTAAGTGAACAATATTAAATTTGATAAGATTAATAAAATATTCATTTATTAATAAAAGTTAATAATAATAATAATAATAATTAAAATAATAATAACAACACTAATAATGCATAGTTAAACTTAAGGGAAGCTAAATTACAGAATAAGTTATGTATTAGGTCAGAAATTGTTCAGTATATATAATTAACAAGAATTGGATTGAAGTTACGTAATTTATTTGCAATACAGAAGAAAGAAATTTAAGGTGAATTATAATTGAACTGGTAACCAGTACACATTTTTGCCGGAAACCGATGCAACAGTTTTTGTTCTAATGTTATATTGTAATTTGTATGTTTGTTTTAACAGATGGTTACCAGTTGTATGTCAGTGCGGCTTCCAACATTTATGGAGATTCATAATTTAGTTTAGTTTTATTCTATATGTAAAGGTAGATATTCCTTTAGTATTTTTTCTTTTGTTTTCGCTGTATCTATTTTTATTAGAATTATTATTTTAATCCGCTTTTTATTTTAAATATTTTATATTTATATAAAAATATGAACAACACTGTAACAAATGTAAATACGTAATTTTTAAAATAAAGAATAAAAGTTCTGAAATATACGTTCCTTTTTAGAAAACAAGGTACTGAAGGTAGTATTATATTTGTTTACTTTATTTTTATATTATTTTATTTTATATTCTTGTAGGACTATTTTTTTTTGTCGGTCTGGTGGGGTAGTGCTAACCATACTTGCCTTCTAAACCCAAGATCGCGGGTCAAACCCGGCCAGGTTCGATGGATTTTATCGGGTGTAAAAATCCTAAGTATGTATTCCTTCGGAAGGGAAGTAAAGCCGTGGGTCCCATGTCGTACATTTACGGCACGAAAAAGAACCTCAAGCCTGAAAGAAGAGACCTCTAAGCAAAATTTGTCGGCGCTTCACGCCCGGAATTGAATGGGTCGCTGATGACCTGAGATATTAAAGAGCGTCCATAAATAAAGCAAATAAAAATCATTTATCATAATAATTTTCATATTGGACCGTGTCAACCTCCAGATTATTCCACCTCATTGAACTTCCAAATAATGCGCTTCTCTGTCTTGCAGTTTTTCTAAATAAATACACTTTTTTGACTCACCGTGTATTTAAGAGAGTTGTTTTATGAAGACTGATTTGAGATGCCATAAAGGGAGAAATAAAGTTCTTAGCACAAGACACTTGTTGTGTTTTGTAATTACCTAAATGCGCCTTCTTATAAACATAGCCTTGTCTTCATAATTCACTCTAGTCCATTACGTTAAGTGCTTGAGAACAGTTCCTTGTACGGGAATGGATTTTTGCCAGAAGTTTGTGCGGCTTTGATAACCACGTGTATAACTTGCGATATGAAAATAGGATTTAGTGCTTGATCTGTATAGTTAAAACAAAAGTGTAGATTTTTATGACATGTCAACTTTTATTCCTTGGGTCATATGCAGTGGTAGATATTGTTTGCCTAAATTTAAATTACAAAAAACTTTTTCAATAATTTTTTTTTTGCAATTTTAAACTCATTTTAAAACCATTTCAATAACTTTAATACTTTTAAAATACGGGTACACTTTTTTAATAGTTAATATATGAATCAATACGTGCAGGAGTACAAATATACAAAGTGAACCACATAAGCTCTGAAACGAGAAGTGTTGATGTGTTCATTTCACATTTTTAAAATTACACAAGGCTTATCTTAAAGAAAGCAAATCTATATGAGATAATAATTAAAGTATTTTATTTTACTTATTTATTTATTTTTTTGCATTGTTCTAGATCAAATAGTTTATGAGCAGAGCCCTTAAGTTCATACATTTATTTTAGCTAAAGTAGACAGGTAAAAAGGCACATAAAATATTGAAAACAATCATAATATAGTTAAAATAGGGATTTATTAAAAGTGAAAACGGAGAGTGCCTAATATCATTGACAATTAATGAATTATTTAAGATATTTGATAATTTCTTTATCACACAATTAAAGTACTTACGCTTATTTTTCTTGATAACAAGCAACAAGATAGTTTTTCAAGGTATCAACTGCCATAGTCAGCCGCTTGTCAGAGAGAACATTTTTCATCATAAAAAATGGCGTTCTGCTTCCACTGAAGTGAATGGAACATATTTAAAACAAACTATTTCGGAAGAACTAATACCACTTACAACATAACATTCACATTTCAAGACACCACGGGAATGTTGATCAACACGAAGTAAAGAATGGTCCTGATGAATTGAACAAAAGATGCTCAGTGGTTTCTGGTCCAGTTCATTTTTTGAGTTCATAGGGGATTCAGATTAGAGTCTCTTCTAACTTCCGTGCTGAACACATTGTAGGGACGGTTTATTGTACATCTGTACCGCTGTCATCTTTCTCGCTTGCAATTGTTTGTTACATTTATGCAGTTGAGAAGTTACCCCTTCTACAAATTTTCTAGAATTGTCTCGCGCAGATCGATATTAGGTCATTCTCCAGGACTATTCAAAATTACAGTATTCCTTCACCCTCTCTATTTCCTGGTATTCGTATGCACGAGGTAGCTGTGCGTTCCTTTCACTAATGAAGGTTCTGCTATTTAAAGAGCTTAGGCGAATGAGTTGAGGAGAAAGTTTTTGACTGCTTGAAAAGAAATAAATGTATAACAAGATTCTCAATATATATTTTTATGAGATGAACATATATTGACATTTAATTTTTATAATCCTTTTTTCACTTCGATATAAAGAAACTTAGGCATTTGCATTGGATGAAGTCTTCTGCGAGTACCGATTTTTGCTGTTCTTTCCGGCGGATGTGACATTTATGTACAACTTTTCCCGGGTGTGTGTTGTGTTTTTGTTTCTAATTCAACAGTATACACAAAGTCTATTATGTCTCGTGTGTTTACAACGGGACAGCGTGCCTTTATGTACATTTTATATGTATTAACTCAGTGGTGAAAGAATATAGGACCAGTTTTTTTGACCACATAGTTAATTCTGTTACTTATGTGAATACCATAATCTTCCTTTTTCAGAGAATTAACCGACAGGGTGCTGATCATGCATATTTTCAATGGGACTGTGCCACACCTCACACAGCGAATAATTCCAATAGACCAATGCACAATGCGTTTCCACAAGACAAAATTAATAGTAGGAATTAGTGGCACCCTCTGTACCCCAATTTAAGAGTCTGTGATTATTATCTCTGGGTAAATTAAAAAATGCCATGTACAAGACAAACCCACACACCATACAAGAACTCAAAGATAGCATTTCTCAGTAAATTGTCCGGATTTGTAAAAATAAACTGCAGGGAGAGATGAATGATTTTCTAAAGAGATGCCAAAAATGTGTGAAGAATGAAGGGGGGCAGTTTCAACATCTCATTTGATAATTTTATTGTATTGTTTTACCTTCTCGTTAAACACGGAGACCCGGCTAGCCGGCTGGCGCGCTCGCCCTTAGGTAAAACACTCCGGGGGAAAACAAAACTGATCGCACGGTAGTACCACCATCTTTTGAGTTTGCACGGACCTTCCACCAGTCCTCGGGCAATATTTATTGTGTTCTATTTTAGTAATTGTCTTCAGTTTTCGAGTACTTTATACGGTTTGTTTAGAAAATTTTATGTAATGTATATTGGGGCCCCTGATTATAATTTAGATATATCCACGAAACATAAATAAAAAAGTATGACCTCAAAAATACAAGGAATGCAATCAGTCTCCTTACCGCCGCACGACACTTTAAGTTCTCGGTTGTTCCGGCAGCAGTAGCCGATAACGAAAATGTATCATTTACTGTAATAAAACTGCATGCAGATGTGCTCTTGTTTAATAAGTAATAAATGCTGATATTGTTGACGTTCATTTTCCAAATACAATAGTTGACATCACCTACTTCAATTTCTTGTAATTGAAACTTCTACTGCTAATTTTGAATTCTTCTAGAGCACGAACACACGTGTTAAGTGTCCGCACTCGAGGTGCATCCGACCTGTGAACGAAAGATCAAGGATAAATGATAGATGCATCGCTTATACAGCGTTTTACGATCTCCGCTACGATCCCAAACCCAAACCCAAGAGCTGGCTTAGTTGTTTGCGTTTCTCTCTTAAGTTATAGCCAGTAACGTTTCAGCTGTAAAACGGGATGCCTCAAAAAGGCTACGGGCTCTTTCTGTCAGGGGAATTGAAAATACACGTACACGCCAACCGTTTTGGGAGTCATTGGAAATTTTTTGTGTGGCCGTCGAGTCACCCTCGAGGGATTTTTGCCGATACCGTTCATGTTGCGTCCCTTAGAGGTGCCAACCGCATTTATTGCTACTGCTTCGACAAGCAGTGAGGAGGGTTTTCACTTCATTTACATGCATCGTTTGGAATGCAAATAGACAAGGGGGTTGTTTTTGTTGAACGTATATATGTTTAAAATTGTTTAAAACATAGATATTTCAATTTTACACTTTTATCCTCATTGAAGCTATGGCTTCTCAAAATCATAAAAATATAAAATAAATTAGTTTTGCTCTAAATTTTTAGTAGATACTTTTGATATTGTCTTGAAAAATTCAGGTCTCTTTTTATTACCTTTCCTTTTTATCTTCTTTTTATTCTTTATTCACACTTTCTTCCTTTTTATGTGATTTAATTGAAATTTACATGATTATGATTTTTACGTTAATAAATGTCATAATTTCTCTCTTCCGTACTGTCAGAAAACAAAAAAGGTATACTTTCAAGGGACTGTATTTCAACCTGCTAAAGTCCAGCGCGCGCACAGTACAACACGAGTCAGAAAGCTGTAAAACTTCGGAAATGTATTATTTCCCCATTTGCAGGACAAGAAAATTCACTTAGTGTGTGTGTATATATATATATATATATATATATATATATATAGAGAGAGAGAGAGAGAGAGAGAGAGAGAGAAATTTGTGTTTTTTTTTTCCACCGGAACTCAGAAGATAAAATATTAATAAAAGTTTCTGAAAACCAGTGAAATAAAATTAATATGAGTGGGGGGGGGGTTAATGGTAACCCAAAATATAAAACTTACTCTAGTGGTACTAATGTTTGTTTTTTCGCAATAAAACTCAGGATATACCATTTAAATAAACAACTAAAATATTTTATGAAAATAAAGGAAATCGGACAATTAGGAGTGAAGGTTTACCTGAAATCCAAAATTTAAAAATCGTTCTCTCTGACATATAACAAGAAAAATTAGTTTCTGAAAATTAGGGAACTCGGACCATTTAGAGTAGGGGTATACGTGAAAAAGGGAATATAAAAAGAGCTCTTGCTGTTAATTTTCTCTAAATAGTTTTAAAATAAAATGAGAAATTATCTCGGCATATAAACTGTATTTATAACTATGCATTTATATTTAACAAAAGTATCGTCATGAAAATAGCAGATATGAGATATTAATCTAATAGTGTGTGAAAATTATATTTCTATGTAATAAGGCTCTGTAATAATCTTCAGAAAACGTTTGCGTTACATGTTTTTATTACAATAACATTTGAAATAATTCCAAAGTTACTGAAAACCAAGGGAATGTTCGATTATATATTGTTGTTTGTGCATATTTGCGTAGAACATTTTAAACAGTGACATGTTTTTGTTTTATTGAAACATATGAACATCTTCTTAAATACACAATGTAACTCGAGACTTTGTTACTTCTCTCTGTTTTAGCGAATGTAAAAGATGATATCAAGGTCCTGTTTTTTTTTTTTTTTATTTGTTTAATTACGGACGCTCTTTAACATCTCAGGTCATCAACGTCCCATTCTATTCAGGGCGTGAAACGACCGACTAATTTTGCTCAGAGGCCTCTCTTTCAGGCATAGGTTCTTTATCGTAACGTAAATGTATGACACGGGATCCACGGCTTTATTTCCCTTCCGAAGGAAGCCATACTTGATTTTTACACCCGATAAAATCCATCGATCCTGGCCGGGTTTGAATTCGTGATCTTGGGTTTAGAAGGCAAGTACACACCATGCACGCACACTCATCAAGGGCTGAGTTCATAAATATGGTTACAGTTAAAAATGTTTAAAAATACTCACGCAGTATATATTTGCCTATCAGTGGTCATACATTTCATTTAATTGAAAATATACCAATAATATTTGTGGTTGAATTTCAATAATAAATAATTATAAAAATGTTTCTCTTTTGTGATACTTATAGATTGAAAGAATTCTAATTTCGTTCCCTCAATACCAACAGTAATGTCATAATTAATTTCATTTCATTAATTAATAAGGCCTAATTTGGATTTTATATTCATTTTTATTGATAGTTATTCAAATTGTTGAGGAATTTCCTAGTTTACGCAACTCCTGCGTGACAGACTTTTGTTTTTATAATCACATTATTTACGTGAAAATGGGTTGCCAGTTTAGGAATAATCCGCCTATTCGCTGCGTCATTCCCAATGAAAAAAGCATTTAGTGATGTTAATTGAACATTCATGCAGTTAAACAGGCATCATGAATATTCAATGCCCGTTTAACTTGCGTTGGGCTAGTTTGGTACAGGTCCAAAATGTCACAAGTGCATTGTTAGTGAGTGACTTATTTCAGAAACGACAAACGAACAGTGTTTTTATTACGTAGGATTTTTAAGTATGAAATTTGTTTTATGCCTACCGTATCTCAGTAAACATTCTTCCGTTAAAGTCAGCAAGCTCTCACTTTAGGAAGATGCTGGAGGCAAATTCCCCGCATGTGGACATAAAAAAGTGACTCAACAATAGGGGGAAGAATAATAAAAAGTTCGTCACACAGGAACACGTAAACTCACCTAGTTGAGTAACGTTAAAAAAATAATATAAAATCAAAATTTGGTCTTATTAATTAATAAAATTAATTACATTTTATTAATGTCACATGTGTGACATTAGGGAAACAAAATTAGAATTCTTGGAATCTATAAGCATTACAAAAGAAAAACCATATTTTTAGAATCATTAATATTGAGATTAAACCAAAAAATAATGCTGTACTATTAATTAAATGAAATATATGATCACTGATAGATGAAGCTATACTTTGTGGGAGTTTTTAAACATTTTTAAATGTAACCATGTTTATGAATTGAGCCCTAGATATCATCTTTACATTCACTAAAATAGAGAAATATAACAGAAAGTTTCTAGTTACATTGTGTATTTAAGATGTTCATGTGTTAAAACAAAAGCATCTTTCTATTTAAAAATAATTACAAAATACCAAACAAATATACACAATCAACATAAATAATCGAAAGTTTCATGGATTTTCATTGACTTTGAAATTTAAATTAAATTTTATTGTAGTAAACATGCAACGCAAGCGTTTTCTGAAGGTTATTACAGAGCGCTCTTACATACAAATATAATTCTGACACATATTAGATTAATATTTCACAATTGCTATCTTCACGATGATACTTTTGTTAATTATAAAAAAAATTATATATAAAAGGTATATGCTGAATTGATTTAATATTTATTTTAAAATAATATACAGAAAATTAAACACGATAGCATTTTAAATTTCTGTTTTCATTACTCCGGTCCAATTTCCATAATTTAAAAATGTTATTATTTTAAATTCTATATATTGAATGTTTTTTTGCGGCGAAAAAGAACCTCAAGACTGAAAGAAGAGACCTCTGAGCAAAATTTACCGGCTGTTTCACTCCCTGAATTCAATGGGAAGCTGATGACCTGAGATATTTAAATAAATCAATCCGTAGATAAAATAAATCAATGATGCTCTATAAAGACAGACAGAATGTTTTTTTTTTATCAAGTTAAGATGAGCATCCGTAGCTGCGGCGTGCGGTCAGGGGAAAGAAACAGCACATGGAGGAAGGTTAGGAACCGCTTGAGGGATATGGATAGGTAGCAGTCAATTGAGCAATGCAGATATATGGTTTCGCTGTATGTATCATAATCGGGGCTATAATAGGAATGGGAAAGGAGCAGTACATCAAAACAGGGACTTAACTCGCTAGAGAGTGGCTAGGGGCAAGGCGGATGAATAAAATCACAGACGAGTATGAGAGGAGAATGTGTCTCATCTGTGAGGAGGGGGAAACATGGACACATATTCTGACTGAAAGTAAAGGTACAGAAGAATGGAGAGAAAAGTATCTCAGAACTATTTTAGAGAACTGAACAGAGGGAGATGGTCATGCGGACAATGCTGGCAGCGGGGAGAGATTAGGTAAATTTCTGATGAAAGTGAGACAACTCAAGTCTGAATAGGCTGATAACTGGGAAGGAGGCTGGGTACAAACGGACTGAATGCAGCTATGTGTTAACAATTTCTTATTTTATTTTAATGTGAATGTATATATTTAATATTTTATTGTAAATATCTAATGTAATATATTCCGCTAAATCCAACATGTCAAGTGTATATAAAAGGGCATACCGTTGGATCGCTGCTCCTGTTGAAGTTGTTTCTATAGTATTGGTGTCACTGTAATAAAAACCCTCTTACTGCCAATAGCCTAGGCGTAAAGAACCACGTGAGCGGGCAACATTTAAAATAATTTTGAGCTCTGTAACTATTTTGATTTAATTTTTTCATATGAAAATGCATTTTAACTTCATTTACGTTTCCTAAACGAATAATTAATAATGTTTACTCTATAAATGTGCAATGAGTGTGAACTAAAATATACATCAGGGACGAATAGTACATTTTTTTAAACAGTGTTTAACGCCCGTTTTTACTACAGAGGCACTACAGGCGGTGACACTGATGATACATGAGGTTAATTAATAAATTGGGAAAAGGTTTTATTTTTAACGAAGGAAGCGTTTCAGGTATAAGTTTAGGGTACTTCCCCGTCATTTGCTATTTATGAGGACTGAGGAAAACCTAGAAAAAAGTCAGTCAGAAAGGACAGTCCTGGTGGAATTCAAACCCCGGCTGTTTTTCGTTTTCAACTGTCGACAGGATGAACATTAACTGAAAACGTGTAATCCTCACTGCAAAGTAGAAAATAGAGTGAGGCAATGCGAGGAATGATGTGGAATGTACAGGAAAAGGTTTCCGGCAAGTTCAAGAAGAAGTCCTTAGTTAGCAGCGTACGTTTGTGATGTATAGACTCTGGTGTCGGTTGCCTTAGAAAACCTTCTCTGGTATTTGTCCCTCAAAGGATTAAAGTGAAAACGCAGAGCCACATCAAACATTTCCTGGAATCAAGTTTCTCAGCCGGTCGCTCTTCAAAGGAGGTGAATGAACCTTCCTTAACGTGACATAGACGTGAATAAAATGTGCTATCTCCACTCTTCTATCTTACCTGATCCCAACCCACTCACTTCAATGTATGGTTAGTACTGGAGAACAAAACTGGAAGCCTTGGTTAGAGAAGAGGTTCCGTATGAAATCGGAAAGGAAAGAAAGAAAAAAGATCTTCCATTCTTTAAAAACTGATTACGTGGAACGATGCAATGAACTGTGAACCAACTTGTATTGTTTTTCCATTGAGCGTGTGCATACGTGTTTCCCACCGTTGACTCGTCACACCAGCTTCTGGCTGTCAAGTTCCAGGACGGACAACAGTTCATAATCTTTATAATAAATTTCTAATCATAGTAGGAACGCTGAAAAACCTGAAGTGCCGCTCTATGACGAAGAAAATAAGTGTATAATACGCCATGAACGGAGAAAGAATTATAGGGTCATTTTATATCGAGACAGCAGTTAATGCCCCTACATACGTGAATACACCCCCTCCACTTTTAGAGAAGAAACTTGCCTGGAGCACAATTTCAACTTTTTTTCCAGCAAGATTATGCCACAGCTCATGCAGTGAATATTTCGATGAGAGAAATTGAAAGAGGGTTTCATAATGACCAGCTCGGAAGTTACGCAAAATTTATCTGGGTGGATATATTTAAGAGTGAGATAGAAATGAACATACTTCTGCACATTTGGGGATCGATAGAGCAAGTTTTTATTTTTATTTATTTATTTTACCTATTTTGGCTTCTGTAGCCTATATTAAGGTTCACATTTTTTCCTGTTTTGGGTCATTATGGATCTTTTTCTGCAATTATTTGTATATTTTAAAAAGGAAATAAAGAATGTCAATGTATCGAGGTGAAAAAAAGCCTCAAAAATTAAATGAATGTTCATTTCGCCAAAATATCTGTTGAGAATCTTGGTATACATTTATTTATTTATTTATTTATTTTTTCAAGCAGTCGAAAGCTTTCTCCTCAACCCATTCATTTAAGCTGTTTAAACACAGGACCTTCATTAGTGAAAGGAATGCGCGGTTACCTCGGGCATACGAATACCAGGAAATAGAGAGGGTGAGGGAAATACTATAGCGTTGAATAGTCCTGGCGAATGATCTTGTATCGATCTACAGTTTTAGTAAACTTATGGTGGGGATAACTTCTCAGCTGCATAAATGTAACAAACAATTGCAAGCGAGAAAGATGAGGGCGGTACAGCTGTGCAATAAACCGTCCCTACAATGTGTTCAGTAGGAATGTAAGAGAGATACTAACACATTTCCCATAGCAATACATTTTCGATTCTGCATGATCATTTGAACATGAGACGTGTTTGTGCGAGGGGGGTCTCAAGATTACTGACTCCTGAGCAGAAGGTGGTGGGAGCGGAAGTGGGTAGGGAACTTCGAATATGTGCCCATCCTCCATACTCCCCAGATTTAACCCCTTATGACTTTTATCTCTTTCCCTGTCTGAAACAAGAGTTAAAAGGGAGTGTTTTAGTACTTCGTAGGCCGTTGCGGAAAAGGCTGAGGTGGTTTTGAAGAAGAGGGCTTTCAGCACGTGCTTCAGGACTGGCAGACGCGTTGGGCAAAGTGCATACAACTCAACGGAGAATATTTTGAAAAAGAATACACCAATCTGGATCAAACCTGGTGTAGTCCATGCAGGATAAAAACAGCCTGACTCTTTTTTGACTGTCCCTCGTACAATGGCATTGGACTACCTGTAAGTGAAAGGGGTACATCTAACGTTCATACGTTAATGCAACTACAAGACCCGCGTGAAGTAATGAATGTCAAAAGCAATAAAATTCGCACAACTTACATTTTAAGGCAAACTAACATAATGGCGAAAGTCTTAATTCGGAATGGAATATGCTAAGAATATATTTCATGTTATGTGAACATCTTCTGTTTACAATAATATCTTTGCTATTAGTACGTAATAACATACATTTTATTTAATAAAATATATTCATTGCTGCTTATATACATTTTATAAGTAATTAGTACAAAATGTGCTTTACAAGTCACTCTCTGTGTGCTGAAAGATGTCGGAGAAGTACAACAAAAGTTCAAAGCTTCTCTGCTTATGAATATTTAAATTTAAACTATTAAGTTCATTAAAAGTAAACAACCGAACATTTACTTTTCTTAATCTGTTAGCATGGGGTCTTTTGTTAAATAGCTTATCTTTTAGTTTCATGCAGGAAAACGTATGTCTCAAGGTCAAACCAATGGTCCGATAACGGTTCATAGAAATCCTTAGTTATATCCCCGGCAATTCTGACTGCAGCCTTAAAACATGGGAGGCACTTTTAATCTTCCCACTGTCCTTATTAAAACGCTGCTCTTGTTTGGGGATGTTTTATTTTCAGACATCTTGCGCGGCAGGTGGATTGATTGATGTCAGTGACGTCACTGCTGACGTCATGTGGCTGGAGCAAAGGATCCGATAACGCGACCTTGGTGCCTGCTGATGAATATTACACGACTTGGTTCATTCACCCTTCCCACTCCTCGTCTCCCTTTCATTTGGAATAATTCCGTCAGAAATCGACCGCGAAATATCGAGCAGAGAACGATATCCAAGTGAAAAACGAGGAATTGAATGCTTTAAGTTTAGTCACGGGGCGTAGGGAAAATGCCGCTTAAAGTGTGATAGACCATGAATAAAACGTAGGTGTAAAAGTTAGACCTAGCCTGTCCTGGTGATGAAAAAAAGGAATTAGCCAATTTTACTTTCTTCTCCAGCTTTCACTAGCCTCCTTTAAGAAAGTAATAACCGCCACGGGTGGCCGAGGTCGTTAAGGCGCGGACTCGTGAGCGGGAGGTCTAGGATTCGAATCCCCCCAGGACCGTCCTCCCTGAATGAGGTTTTTTTTTTTTTAAAAGTTTTCCTCAGTCCTCATAACTGGCAAATGCCGGAGAGGTACCCAAAATTTAGGCCTGGAACGTTTCCTTCCTTAAAAAAAAATCTTTTCCCAATATATCTTTTCATCTCGTGTATCATCAATGTCCGCCACCTGTGGTGCCTCAGCAGTTAAAACGGACGTTAAACATTATTCAAAAAAGAAAAAAAAAGTAATTGAATTACCTTGATAACCGCATTAGTACAGTTGAACCGATTTGGAGTAAAGCAATAAAAAATTAATATATGTTTTAAATGACAACTTTATTTAATTAAATGATAACAAATATTATAATAAAGGTAGCAAGAAGTATTTTTCCTGTAATAAATTCCAAAAAATACTAAACTTTTGTAGTTATGAAATTCATTTGCCTATAACATTGATTTCAGATACTAAAACTGTGATTTGAGAGAGTAATATGAAAATAGTATTTGAAAACAATAAAACAATCTCTCTGCATAATTTCAGGCTTTGTTTCCTTAACAATATCCTACAAGAAAAAAGTAATTTTAGTTCGCTTATCTCTTCCCTTTGCTTAGTCAGGGGTGTCATGCTTCATTTTCTGAATCCTCGGCAATAGGAACCCTACTTTTTACTGATCTAGAAATGTTAGAAAATGAAGTAGCTCTGAAACTTTGAGGAAAGCTATTTTTTATTACCCGATTTTTAGCAATTTTCTTTAGTAATACCACAAGTGTTGATAATTTTGCGGTAATTTATTTGAGGTTAACAAATGTTTGTTGTCATTTCGGTCTGGAAATAATTAACTAATACAAGCCCGAGTTTAAAATCTCAGTTAAATTACCTAAGAAAAATTATAACCAGAAGGGGATGCTAAGATAATAGCAATTCAAGAACGAGGCACCCCCCCCCCCGTTTTTGAGAACTTCTTTTGGGAAACAATGAGGTCGAATCGAAGCACAGTGATAGAATGCATTGTTATTAATTCTGGTAGATATTTGTAAATAAATAATTAAAACAAATGAAATTTTGAGGTTATAAACAAAAAAAAAAAATAAACACAAGAATGATCAACTATTAGTTTGTGAACACCGTGCTTTAAAACTATTAAGTTCCATTCTAATTGGTGATTGATAAGGTATCAATGAGACAGTACCATGGCTGAAAGGCACTCGCGTGCAACTATCACAAGTAATATCACAAGAGGATCTGAGATATCGAGTGATATTTATTAGGACTATTTCACGAATAAAATAAGATTTGAAATATAATTCCTCTGAACTTTGTTTACAAAATTGTTGCAATTGTATATTTGTACTTAACCTTTTCAAGCAATCTTGCAACAGACGAGTGTCGATTGACAGTAATGCCAATAGAGAAGAGCAAAATACGGGTTTGGGACTGTTTCATGAATAGAATAACAATAAAAATGATATATATATATTTGAAATTCGCGCACAGAATATTAACACATGTATAAAATGTTATATTTATGAATATCTATTCTATTCAGAAACTGTGAGACTAAAATGGACAAAAGTCGACTATTACAATCGCTTCTGTTCGATTTCCTAATACCAACAGAGGAAAAAAAAAAAACATATACAGTGTGTCTATTTTTCTTTGTATTCTTTAGTTTGGAATTCCTAATGATAAGATCAATTTGCACATTTGGCGCATCACCAAAACGCTTTGAAGAACCCTTCATTTTGCGTTATGATTGTCGATTGTCCATGCTTTTGTTGCTATCAATAGCTCCCCACCGCCTCTAGCAAAAGTGGTCAGTGATGCGTGTTCGGGAATTATATAGTGGAGGTATGGAGTTGGCTTCACTGATAAGACAAACGCACGTCGCGTGATAAAAAGAATTTAATATTTTTTTTCGACAATTTTATTCCGTAATCCGGCTGTGATTGGTGAAAATTCCAATTTTTGTTTCGTTTCATTGGTGATTTTCAGAATGCGTCACATTAGTGAAATGTCAAAATAATACATATAATAAAAGTGAAAAATAAAATAAAGCTTGGAACAATGTAGCTAAAATAACAAGAACTAGAGAAGCAAAAATAGAAAAAAATACTTATATAGCACAGTTATAGCTATATTTTGAACCGCTTGTGCTTTTCTTTAAGGACAGAAGATGTGGAGATTAGTGACTCTCAAGAGTTGCTTAATACATAGAAATAGATAAATCAAGTAACCCGGGGAAAACGATTGCGTAGGAAAAATAATACAGATAAATATTTCAATAATTGGGAAAAACAATAGCAAAATAGAAAAAGAAATCTTATTATGTGATATTTTAACTCGATGATATTGCGCGCTTTATGTAAAACTACAGCCGCCAACTCTCAATCTCTGATTAAACTTTCAGAGCTATGAGTCAGTAACGCATCAATAAATATTAAATAAAATGCATCATCGAAATTCTTACAGCTAGACAGGACATGATGGGCAACCCGCAAGGAAGACTTGGTTTTAACAGAACGTCTATGATTGTTCATCGGAGCGAAACAACAGTAGAAATTGAACCAATATAAAATGCTTTGCAAAACTTACAAGATAACATATACACTACGTTCTTAGAAGAACAATGTGCAAATGAAGAAATGTTAAATTTTCTGGATAAATTAGAGCTGTGAAATGAATTACTTGGCATAAAAAGCTCACGGGTTTTACATTTAGGGCGTTTGCAAGGATATGAGCCTGCGACCGGGCGGGATAATTTGGATAGAGATACGAAAATACTTTTAAAAATAGATTTCATTCTCTAAATTCAAGGGACGTAAATGGTAATAAGGCTAATGAATTTCTTGTTGGGCAATTCTGATTTGCATTGGAAATTTTGTGGGCTCGAATAACACGGGATTGTAAAAGGTAGGTAGAGTATTTTTGGTTCCTCCGAGCAAGGAGCCAAATGAGATAGCTTCGTGGTTCCGTGCTTGGAGGAGGACAAGATAGCTGGTGGGAAGATCTGTTGTGTGAATCACAGCTATGACACGTTACCAGATACTAGAATAATAATTCTCAGAAATAGTAAAAATACATATAAAATATAAAAAATGTCATTATGAATGGCACACAGTTGGATTCAGCCAATTCGTTTTACCACAACCCACTCCCCCGTTATCGGCCTTTAGAGATCTGAGCTGTCACCCTTTTATCAGAAATTTACCTAATCTCTTCCATTCTTCCTTTCTTGCCAGCAAAGCTCAACATGACCATCTCCTTCTTTTCGATCCTGTAAAGAAGAGCGGTAGATAATTTTCCCTCCATTCTTCCGTGCCTTTACGTTTAGTCAGAATATATGAGCATCACAAATAGGACATTTCTTCACTCATATTCGTCAGTGATCTTAATCATCTGCCATACCCTTTGTTTGAGCCATGCGAGACCCTGTCTAGCGAGTTTGGTCCCTGTTTTGATCTATCATTCCATTCCTCACGCCAATTGAATTTCCAGCAAAATCATCTCTCTGCGTTGCGTAGTTTCTGTTTTCTTATCCATATCCCTCAAGCGGTTCTTAACCTTCCTTCATGCGCTCTTTCTATTTCCTTGGCCCGTCATTCAAATGGAGTCCATATCTAGTACATTTCTTAATTTGGATGCCTGTCATCTCTTTTATCGTCAGTGTTCACCGCAAATGATGCCTCAGTAGATAAAACGGACGTTAAGCACTATTAAAAACTCATCTCTAAATTAAAGGAATCTTTAGGAAAGACGTTTAATTATAACGGCGAGGGAAAAGAGCTCAGGCGAAGGCGGAATACTAATCAGACAGTTGTGTGTATAAAACATACTCGTATATATTTAGCAAACCAATGCTATTTAAATTCAGCGGGCTGTTAAAAGAAAGTGGCCAGTTTTAATCAAATAGTCAATGATAATCGGCCAAAACGCCGAAGGAAGTTAATAAATATTCTAATATTAAACTCTGAAACTTTAATATTTTAATAACATAAAGTAGATAAAAACAAGTGGATGACTGTATTGCCAGTAAGTACAGAAAATAAATCACTAAAGCTCATGAAGAATTTACAGCAAAATACGGTAGAGAAGCAGGAAAAAAAAAAAAAACCAACAAAACAAAAGACTGGCACGCCATGTCCATCCGCACACCCACTCGTTTTATCGCTTCGACTCTCGTTTTCATTTGAAGTAATTCTGTGGAAAATCGATTCTTGTTTGGTTCCACATCGCCAATAAAGCAATTCTGCTAGAGGGCTTTTACAAAACGCAGCATAGAGGGCCACAGCAACTGCCGCTTTTATTTAAACGTACTGCAGAATACTTGCAATTACTGCAGAAAATTAAGCAATACATTCACTTCAGCTGCGTGTCTTAATTGGACTCTACAATAAACCTTTTTTGTATTCATATGTGCTGAGGTTTAGCACTTAAAAATATATTTTTTAAAGTCTTTCTCATAAATATGCAACATACATCTATTAGTGTAGGGAAAGTCTAAGTTATAGTACTTCAAACGAAATAAGTAATTTAAACAATAATACTGTTTAATGGGGCTTTCAGATTAAATTGCCTTTTATGTATTTGGTATCACTGACTGTAGTTTCCGCAATTACAGAATGTCTTTGCGTGAGACAAATCTAAAAGTAAATAATTAAATTATATTCAGTTTTTAAAAGTGCATGTTTTAGGCACTTTTAAGGGAGATGGCATTAAAATGGGCATTAACCACCTTTTTGGAACAATTATAGGACTATTAAGTGTTTTCATTAGGTTTGATTTTTATGATTCGGAAACATTTACAATTAATTTTCACATTCCCCTAAAGCAGGGGGTAGGCATGCCATCCAAGTTATACTATGCCGAGTTATACGCAAAGCACAGCAGCGAAGAATCCGTTAGCATTATCGATCAACGGTACTATGCTATGACGTCTATGGATGGCTGTCCGTGACAAAGAAAGGAAACGGCAAAATTTTATCGCTAAGAAAGGAACTAAAAACAACAGGACTGAACTCTATTTAGATGGAGAGCCAAGGGAATAGAAAGAACACGTGGAGGAAGGTTAGGAACGCTTGAAGGATATGGATAGGCAGCAGGCAATTGATCAATACAGAGAGATGATTTTGCTGGAAGCACAATCGGGGCTAAAATCATAATGGAGCAATACATCAAAATAAGGACTAAACACATTAGACAGGGGCTTGCGTGGCTCAGACCAAGTGTATGGGGGATGATTAAGATCTTTGACGAATATGTGCGGAGAATTTGTTTCACCTGTGAGGAGGGGGAAACATGCACACATATTCTGACTGAATGTAAAGGTACGGAAGAATGGAGGGAAAAGTATCTACTGCACTCCTTTATAGGATCGAACAGAGGAAGATGATCATGCTGGGCTTTGCTGACAGGCAAGGAAGGGGAGGAAAGGTTAGGTAAATTTCTGATGAAAGTAAGACAGCTCAGGTCTGCAAAGACTGATACCTGGCGAGGGGGTTGGGCTGGGAGAATTTATTGAATCCACCTGTGTCATCCATAATGGGATTTCTTTATTTTTATATGTGTATTTTAATATATTTAAAGTATTGTTCAGGCATCTCTTGATTTATTCTATTTTGTTTGTTTATTTATTTTATTGAATATATATTATTATGAATATCTGAATATCTAATGTAATACCTTGTGCTAAATCGAATAAACCTAGTGTATCATTAAAGCGTGCATGGTCCTTTAGACCCGTGCGCTTGTTGAAGTATTTTTTTTTTTGTATTGTATTGATGCTACTGTAATAAATATATTCCTACTAGAAAGCAAGTGATATGCGTTGCAAATCTGTAGTTTTTGCTCGAGTTGCATATCCCTGCACTGAATGAAGTAAATCTGATGTCTAAATAGAATATTATCCATTTTATTTCTCTATATACGTAATAGTAACATAAATATAGTAACAATTGTTTAGCTGTATTAGAATTATTTTATATTTTACAATATCACATATCCTAATTGTAGTAATATTATTTCGGTATTAAAATAAAGTTTTCTTAATACAGATTTTTGCTGTACCTTTTATTATAGGCATAGGCATATTAGGAGAACACTAATGTGCTTTTGTTGAAAAACTGTATCAGAAGGTATTCTTTGTGTACTAAAATGAGAGAAAAGGTAAGGCAAAGTTTACCAACATAAATTGAAAATACTTACATCGTCATAAAAATTTGCATTCAGAACCTTTTGCTATACAACCTCGGCCTGTTTCTATAAAACAGAAACTCAAATATTTATTTTTTTTTAGCATAATTCTATTTTTAGCCTTGGATTCAAATATTACTTTAGAACAAAATTTTGGCTCTAAGAGGCCTATTTGCATGATGGTTTTCCAGGCGTATAGAAGTTCAGTGATTGTGCTTCGCCGTTTCAGGACTGTTAGAGATTATTGAGTTACGGATTTGGTCAAATGTGCATGATGACGGTCGAGGGTGATTATCAATTCAAGGTGATTTTTGTGAAATTGCTTTGGGATGACCATGATGGTTTTTTGTGACTGTGTAGTGTTCGGCAAAGGTTTTTTTCTAACGCACCAAGGCGTTGGGAGACATTCAGCATTAGGGTGCTGCACAGAGCATCTAAGCGTGCAGTCTGTGCAGCTATGACTTTGGTGATACGATCTCTAGAAGTTGAGTCTTGGAGTTTCAAGTAGCGTCCTGGCTCTCTGAAAAAGTTTCTTCAAGTCTGGTGAATCGTAGCGTGGTGACTTCCTGAAATGACGTGACTTGTGAGGAGATCTGACTGAGTTGTATTGCCAGTTCAGAAACTGATGCTTGAAGTAATGCGGTGATCTGGTGAGAAGGTTGATGTTGAACTTTATGTTCTGAATAATGCTGCCAGAGTGGTTGTGGCGTGTGACCAGCCCATCCGTGGGGACACGAACTGATACTAGTACGCCATGCAGACGCTGGTTGATGGTTGTAAGCAGAGTGTGTAGCGAAATGACAGTGTTAGTTTGTTGTCAAATCGAAAAATGGACAAGATGGAGGGATGGTGTTATTGACAAGGATAAACTGCATGTTTTTTGTAGACAGAAGGTGTCAAAACTGCAGAAATTCATAGACGTTTAATTGCGATATGTGATCAAGAAGTTCCTGAAGAAGTTTCCAGGTTTTCCTCAGTCCTCATAAGTATCAAATGCTGGGGAGGTATCCTAAAACTCAGGCCTGGAACGTTTCCTTCCTTTAAAAAAAAACCCTTCCCCAAATTATCATTTCATCTCATGTATCATCAGTGTCACCGCCTATAATGCCTCAGTAGATAAAGCGAGCGCTGAACACTATTAAAAAGTGTTCATCGCCTGTGTGCCTCAGTAGTAAAAATGGGGGTTAAACACTTTTATAAAAAGTTTCCATTGGCTGTGATGCCTCAGTAGTAAAAATAAGCGTTAAACACTATTAAAAAATAATAAAATACAATTGTGTCAATGGGTTCGGCAGTGGTCGCCCGCCAACATTGCGTAATTGTATCTGAATTGATGATGGCTGATAGACGCATAGCCTTTGATGAACTGGAAAGTCAGACAGGCCTCGACCTCGCAACCCTGCATACATTATTCAGGATGATTTGAATATGAAAATAGCGTGAACACATTGTTATCACGGAACTTGACACAGGCATGATGGACAAAAAGGGTTCAATGGCTTCGCGACGTCATAATGAAGTTACCAGTAAGAGAGCAACGGCGAATTGACATTTATGGGAAATATATTGAAAAAGTCCATGGGTGAATGCATAAGAAATAAAGTAGAACTAACTATTATTGTAAACAATTTCCGAATGACCCTTGTAATTTTTTGCTTTGTTGTATTTTTATATTTGAAATTTCTTTACCGCATTAAATTGAAGCGTTTGAACTTGGTTTCGTTGTAAGTCCGAATGCATAAAAACTCCCCGTCTATAGCGTGGTAAAATTGGATTCAACCCATGCGCACCTGACTGCGAAATCTCCTCGTGAAAGTGGACCATTCAGAGCTCGCGCCGTGGCTCATTCATTGTCGCGAGCTTGCTTGCGGTGGGATGGCATTTAAAGAAGGACCTCTGACGTCATGAAACACCTGCAATCAATAATGCTGCTAGGTCAGGACGCCGTGTGTGGGTGCATGATATTAGTTTGTCATCAGTTCTTTCCTTTATATTCTTCCCACCCTCCCTTTCTTTGCACATATTTACTTCCGCGTCTCTTTCATGTTCCTTTCTCAGATATTTTCCTCAACCCTCTGCGACACAACTTAAATGGCTTTTTCTATTCTTCGTGTAACTCTCCCCTTTCTGATCACATTCTTCTTCTGTTACTTTCCTTTTAGCTCACGTTCCATTCTCCGCAATTCTCTTTATAATGGGTGTTCTTGCATTCTTCAAGGCTTTCCTTGTTCTCTTATAAGCTCTTGCTTTAAAGGTATTTGTATTCGCCTTCTGAAAATTAAACTGTATAATTAGTAAAAACAGTGTTGGCTGCAGATTCTCTTGGGGGTAAAATCACTGTCTCCATACAAATCAAAGCACGTAATGAGATGCTTCAGAAACGCAGTATTATTTAAATGTAATACATTTGTCCAAATAATAATAAAACCTTTTTAAATCAATGTATTGCATTTTGTTTGTTCATGATTCTCTGTTCATATTCATGTAAAATATCAGTATTTTGGAAGTTTACTATAATTGTGTTTGTAGGTATAACCCAAATATTTTAAGACTAAAAATGAGATTTTTTTTATGATATTCATATTTATATTTGTGAAAAGGACATGTAAACAGTAAAACTGAACAAAATATCAAATTTTACAACTAAATAGCCACAATGTTGTAATTAAAATTGCATAAACCTGGTGTGTTTTTGTTTAATAATTATAATAAGAGATCCATTCGTTGTAGAAATGCGGAATCAATACTTTGTGTTGCCTCCCAGAGCTTTTGTCACGGCATTACTTCGTCTGGGGATTGAAAGTATTACATTTTTTACTTGTTCAGTCGAAAGTTCATTAAACCAAACCCTGTGGATGGCCTCAACCAGATCTTTCTTATATGGTCAATCATCTTTCAACATTGGTGAATGGGGTTGAGATCTGGCTGTTCCCTGGCCATGTGATGGAGGAAATCCCTTCTTCTTCAAAATATCTTTTAACCTGTATCATAAAATTGTAATTATTTTTTTCCGAATTAAATGGATGTAACTTGAATTGGTATAATATTAGTTTAGTTTGATAAAATGGATTGTGTTTAAGCAATTTACTCAGTTCTTTTGCCCTATGACATGGTGTGGAGTCTTTCTGAAAGTGGAATTTTCTGATGATACAAACTGCTCCACAATTGTTGGCATTAAATTTTCACTTAAAATCATTATGTATGCATTTGCATTTACTGTTCCCTCAACAAAATATAATGCGCCCACTACTTTGCTGGAAATGCAACCCCAGACCACCACACTTTCTGGGAACTTCACTGTTGAGTCCAAACATTCTGACAGAAATTCTTCACCGTTAGGACAATATATAAATGTTTTTCCATCGTTTCTTCTGACATTAAAGTTTGATTCATCTGGGAAGATACCTTTACTCCACATCTCTTCAGTCCAATGGACATGGGCCACTCTATTCGAACTTTCTTCATTTTAACCATCAAAAGGGATTTCCTCCGTAGCGGTCTAGCAGGTAAATTCATTTCTGAAAGTCTTAAGCTGATAGTTCTGCTGCAAACCATCACACTAGAAGCTTTTTTCACTCTCTTTTCAGCTCGAATGAAGCCATACGCTTGTTTTTCAGGCAGATCCGCTTCCTAACGTGGGTCATTAGCAGCAATAGAAGACTTTGTCTACTTCTTCCTCTAATTCTTTCCAAAGTCCCAGTTCTCTGCTATTTAGTCAATAATCTTGACACAGTAAACTGATTAAATCCTGTCTTTGTTGCAATATGTCGAGTAGAAAGGTTCTCAGAAACTAAATTTATAATTACACTTTTTTGAGGAGTTAATTCCTTTGCCCATTTTGTACAGCTGTTGTTAAACACACATCACTGACTACTACATTAAAACCAACATTAAGACAGTAGTATCACAACAATGGAAAATGTTTAGAAATTGTGTTGCATTCAACAATGCTTTTCACTTATAGATCATGAACCTATTGTTAACAGTGTGTAAGGTAAGTGTAAAAATGTACAAAATCTATAGGTGATGCAATGATTCTTCCATGTATAATGCTAATGTATGTAAAGCTAGGATGCACTACTGAGATCTCTAAATAAGTTTATATCACATTGTGTGGGTAATCTTAAATTAACAGGCCTGTCACATCAATGAATTTAAGCACTGACCGCCTGTAGACACTATATCCTAGGCACAATTAAGTTATCCTGTTTGCCGAAAACATTTATATGACAAAAGGTTCAACAACCAAACCAGCTGTTGCATATACCAGCACGTGTATATGACTTATATTAGGTGCGTCAACTTTCTGAAAGGCTGTGTGTTTAAATCATGCCCGAGGTCGTTTGACAACGTGGGCGTCTTAGCTGTGATCCGGGTGTGCAGTGTCCTCAGGTAATGTTAGTGTTCAAACATAATGAAAAAACAAAAGGATTTGAGTGACAGGTCTACAGTTTTTCATTTGTATAGGTCCGTTAAGGTAATAAGTAATTATTATTTATTTATTTTGACAACATACATTTAATCATCCTCATAATGTTGATGATACGAGGTGCATTCAAGTTATAACACCTCCGATTTTTTTTTTCTCAGGACAGATAGAAACATGCAGTTTGCTTTAAAATACACGGGCACTCATTGCCAATGCGTGACTGAGGTGGCAGAATTTTATGGCACTCAGAACTCTAGCGGCAGCGGCGAGAGTGAGAATTGTTTTTGATACTTCAAAATGGCGACGTTTTCATTACAGAACAGCCTGTATTCACTCGTTTTCTCCATTTGCATGGTTTGGCACCGATTGAAATTCATTGCCAGTGTGTGAGCCATGTGGTGATGGTGTCATAGATGTGCGTTCATGGGTGCGACAGTTCAAGGAAGGCAAATCGTCGTGTGACAACAAACCAAGACAATCTCGGCCTCGTACAAGCCGGTCTGATGATATAATCAAGCGAGTGGAGAAAGTAATTTTGGAGGATTGAGGAATGGGTGTGGAACACATCGCCTCCACAGTTGTCATTTACGTGGTATTTACGCACACAATCCTGCAGGAAGACCTGAAAATGCGAAAAGGTGGGTGGGTGCCACAAATGCTGACGGACGACCTCAAGGCTCCGCGCGTGGAATGTTGTCAGCCAATGATGACGGCAGTTCTTTTCATCGGTTGCGACAATAGATGAGACTTGGTGCCGTTTTTCAATCCTGAAACGAAGCGCTAGTGCCGCCATTGTATCAGCATTTTCCAGTGGCCAAAACAGACTCCTACAGAAGCGTTCGCAGTGGCCATGGAATAACGGCGTCGACGTTGTGAAAATGTTTACGGCTGCAGGAAGATAACGTCGAGAAGTGACACAAGTTTCATAATTTTCGTGTGATTGTTTAGAAAAAAATCGGAGGTATGAATGCACCTCGTATTTCTCAAAGTGGTCCCCTTTGGATGCAATGTACCTGTCCCAGCGTTTCTGCCAGTCTTCTAAGCTATGCTGGAAACCATTTTTTGACAAATTTCAAAATGTTCATTGCAGCAACACATTATCCGGAGCTGATTTGCCTCGTGTGGTTCACTGTTTGTACTGTTGTTTCATTTCCAGTGTATAGTAATGAATGCACCTTTCGTCCAAATCTGCTGGATTCCTCTTAAACATTTCCAAACAGTCGACTGATGTTCGCATGCGATTTCGCTTTTGCACCGTAGTGAACAGACGCCGTCCCATCTTGCACAAATTCTTTTCATGTGCAATCCATCTAAAATGAATCCAATAGTTGAAATGCCCATGGCGTAAAGTAACAGACAGAAAGGGTACGAGAATCTGCTGAATATGTGCGAAAAATTAATCTTGGAAACATATTTTGGCGTACTGCAAGGGAATGGAAGGTTAGAGAAAGAGATATCTACTGGCCCCGTTTGTTAAGGAGGGAGAGGGCAGTAGCAGTGCTGGAATTCGCTGGCAGATAGGAAGGAGGAGGAGGGAGTAAGTAAAATTTTAAACCAAGTGAAACAGTTCAGATAGGAAGAGGAAGACAACAGGGAAGGGGATAGGGGAACACGAGTCACTAAAATTTTGGAAATATTTCAACATGAAAGTGTGAGAGTGTAAGTTATTTACTTTTGTACTCTTTTCTTTTCTGTTTATTTAATATATAGTATTTTGAAAAAAGTCTATTGTGTATTTTATTAGTTGATTTAATTATTATTTATACTGTTTGTCTCTTAAGAGATGAATATTCGTTTGTGTAATTTCGTGTATTTCCTAGTGTATTACAAAAGCATTACGGTCCCAGAATCCGTGCGACATGGAGACCTAGATTTGTAAACAAATACACTACTACTTACTAACAAACTCGCACACTTTCGCTCATCTATCAGTCAAAATGATATCATGCATTTTGTCATGATTTCTTCCTCACTGTCTATTTTGAGTTGGACTGGTGCGTATTCGATGCTTGTTTTGTCACGCTTAAGCTCATTTACCCAAATTAGAACTGTTTCATACGAAGGTCACCCAATTTAGCAAAACCACCTCATAAATTTCCTTTGATGTTTGCCCATTCAGAATAAAAATTAAAACACACAACGGATTTCAGTCTTATTCATTTTTCACTGTCACTCGGAACGCTGAAAATAATTAACACAATTGTGACTCGTGACCATAGAGTATCAATGCATAGAAAGCAAACTTGATGATCGCATGTAAGATGACGCTGTTGCCCTGTTAACGAATGAGTTACTAATTAAACCACCAGTGATTTTATTTTGTGGAATATAAATTTATAACTCCATACTTTACAATACTGTATTCATTTCCGTAATCAATTGATCCATTCCATTTAGCGTCCCAAAAAGAACTTGACAGTTAGCGGGACATTAAACGCTTACAAAACACACAAAGTATAAAAGATCGCGTAAAACGCGTCATCGCTAAATGTGGTCAAATTAACACAGCAAAGATGTGGTTTATCGCTTCCGTTTTAGACTCTGAGCGCCACAACCCACCCCCCCCCCAATCTACATCAGATGTAAGTCGCTCTCGCAGACGATTTTATTCCTTTTTTTACCCCTTCTTTGTCACTTCACATAAACATGACAATGCAGACCAAGCGTTGGCACAAAGTACCAGCAGTTTTCCACACACTTTACCACAGAGGACTTAAAGTTTACGAGCGTTCCTCACAAATGCACGAGAGCAGACGGTCCGTCATGCATAATGCAAGGCAACTGTGTCGCAGCGTTTAGAAGGCTGTTAAAACTTAAAGCGAAGTTATATACTTTGGATGTTTCGCTTGAACCTGTGTCCTTAAATTCAAAATGCAATATCTCGAGGTGCTTCCAGATCTCTTTGTTAGAAAGTTGAGGCCCGCTGATGCTCTCAGGTAACAAATGCCCACTCTCAGTTTTTACGATGTAACTTATATTGAACGATTCTCGAATATTTATTTCAGCTTAGAGAAGACGTGTCTTGTATCTATAATAATAGACACACGTTTGCGTATTTGAAGTTGTTGGAATGTTGACTTGCATGCATTATAATTTTGAAATGTTTTCAGTTCAGATCCAGCAAATCAGGAATGTAGATGGGGGTAGAAACGTAATACAAATGCACTCACTGTAAGAACATAGAGCGTAAGAAATGAACTGCTTTCTTCTTCATAATATAAGATATTCGATTAAGAAGAATGCTATACTGGCAATCAGAATGGTTTTCTAAAACGTATAGTCACTGGAGATGAATATTACTTGCACTACTTCCAGCCATAGCCCAAGCGAGCCAGCAAAGAGTGGCACGGCATTCAGCTGTGTCAGCCGGCAAAGTGACCCAGCTAATATTACGTGCCTAGAGGACGCAATGTTAAACGAGTTATATTGTGATGCTCACCATTTGAGATTTGCAATCAGGTTTTCTCACAAATAACGTACTCTTACAACATGATAATGCAAGACCTCACACAGCTCATGCAACGGCACAAAACATTGCAGAACTTCATATTCAGTGAATAGCACAACCTGTTTATTCACCAGACCTGGCATTTTCCAACATGCCTTTGGACCACCCAAAGAGGCCCTAGGCCGCAAGGAGTCACGAGCTGAAAGACACGTAGCCAGTCACAATATTTATTTTCTCGTGTAATCCAAGCATTAATGAAACGCTGAGACACCTGCATTGAAAAAAATGACGACTGTGTTGAAAAAATAATGAAGTGTTTCAATCTCAACGTTACTTTTTGACTGAATCTCGTATAAGAAACTTTAAAAGTTCGTTATGAATTCTCAAACAAGACATAGTTGAAATATGACGAATTTGTGAAAGTTTTGAAAACTGCCAGTAACCACTTTATCGTTAGGACAAGTTCAAAAACCTCTTATGTCTTTGGTTCCTTCACCGACAGAAGCTTCAAGAAAATCTTCCCGCTACAGAAATGTAAAAACCTTGCGAAGAGGGAGGTTAAGTGTTCTTAGTAACTTGAAACTGACGTAGGAAACTTAAGTATTTGAACTGGGGAATGTAATATATTCTGACATATTTGAAAACGTCTTTTGGTCCCTGCCGTCCTTTGTATCTTGAGTTCACTTCAAACACTGCAGATGATTTTACAGGAATTGATAATTATATAAATTACATTCATGTCAGTTATGAAAAGTTTCTTTAAAGTTTAAATGTTCTGTTGCCTTTACTCTTTAACCGTTCTACTCTGATAAATGTATTTGACTGCATCAAATTGATTTATTCATTTATTTTTCTATTTCTTATTACTGTACGAGGAAAATCGTCTTACAAAATAAGTACCTTCACCTAACTGCTTAGAGAAAAAAATTCAGAATACCGAGGGTGCCAAAAAATGTATACACACTTTCACAGTGGATACCTATCTTAATATATTTCAAAATGTTACCGAAAAAAAACTGTAATGTGTAGTATGATGTTCTGTAAACAGATGTGACACATACATTATGATAGAGTTGCTACGTGACAGGTAAATCAACAATGAACAAATGAAGTCGAGATTATCGTATGATGTTCTGTAAAACAGACGTGACTCACAATTCGTTATGTTAGCGTTGCTACAACAAAATGTAGCCAAGATTATCGTATTAACAGTGGAATACAAATTTAAAGTGGTATTGGAAAACCGAGAATGTTGTTGAAGTTCAAAGGCAATGGAGACGTGTGTACAGAACAGAACCACCAACGTGAGTTCGAGACAAATTTGAGACTCGTGGTACCGTATGCGATGTTCACAAGGGCAGATCTGGGAGACCTCGCATAGCAACAAGCCCCGCGCCCTCGGCTATGGTTTTGGAATGTTTTGAGCACTCACCGCAGAAATCTACAAAGCAATGTGCACCTGAGACTGGGATTAGCAGAATCAGCGTACGCCGTATTATTAAAACAACAAAGCTGAAAGTTTTAATCCCAAGACTTTTGCATAAGTAGCTGTAAAAGTCTAAGATGATAGTGCTCATCATTTTCTGTTTGTGTGAATTCAGTTTTGTTATGTTAACACAGTTTTTCTTTACTTGAAGTGTGTATACATTTTTGGCACCGCCTGTATACTACTCATATATAAAATCTCATTGGGTTACAGGGAGCTATTTTTGAGCTGCATCTCCAACTGAATGCAAATGACGCGACTCAAGGTCACACCTGTTTCTCTTGCATTACTACTCGGAAAAATTAAATCATTAACAGATATATTTGGTTTTATTTTATGAGTTATAGTCCGTATATAGTCAGACGTTACTGGTATTTTATAATAAATTTTCCATTCACTCGCAATAGCTCTGCTTCTATAATTCTTCAATTTCTGTCCTTATATTTAAGTTGCTCTGCAATATAGAAGTTTGACAAGGCTGGAGTGGAAGCTAAAACAATCTGGCCAGATGTAGAAATACAACAGCATCCTCACAACATGAATAGAGATAGCGGTTTTCCCCTTAGCAACTTGTCCTTCATAACAAAATGCTTCCCCTTCCCCTTGCCCCTTCTTCTTCTTCTCCGACGTCTGTGTCGATATCGATCGGTTCATGTCTGGCTAGCTACCACACTACGTGATCACATGCTTCTCACTACACTGATGATGCCGGACGTAGTCAGCCGGCGAAAGCTCTGTTTTAGTTTTTTAAAACAAAGACCACGGCACAACAGCCCGGAAATTTTTAATTTTAAAACTAGAATGTTTTATGTTCTTCTTATGTTCTTCCAATGATAACATTTCAATACAATACACTAGAGTAGAGTTTACTCCAATAACACACTATAATAACACTGATGATACATGAGATGAAATGATATTTTGGGAATGGAATTTTTAAGGAAGGAAACGTTCCAGGCCTAAGTTTATTTTATCTTTCCGGCATTTGCCATTTATGAGGACTGAAGAAAACCTGGCAAAAACCTCAATCAGCGAAAACGGTCCTGGCGGGATTCGAACTCCAGACCTCCCGCTCACAAATCCCCCGCCTTAACGACCTCGACCACCTGTGGCGGTGTATAATTATATAAGTGCAGCTAATTCTCAGGTATAGTGAATAAACAGTATTGAAGATTGGATAAGTGACTGTATAAACATGTAAAGTATTTTGTAATTTTTGTCAAGTTTTGCTACAGGAATAAATATTGCCGCTTTTCGAGAAATTAGTTATAAAGTCATGTTTACTGAACCCAAATAGTCTGCGATGTTTGCGAACTTGTGTCTCCAGTAACTTGAAATTCCCGTTCAGCAGAACAAAGCAACAAATTTCCACGCTGTAGACAGATGGAGTGCACAACCCAATAAAAATTATCACGTTACCCAAGATGTAATTAAAGTTGGGGAAATTGCAGAGAATCCGGTGGAACTTGCAGCGAATAATGTTAATTCACTTACTGCCAACTTTCTACGAGGCAGATAGCAATAAAACACTTGTTATGTGCCCTGTTGGGATAAAACCACCCGGAAACTTCGCCTTCAAGGTTCAAAACGTGACCTTAATGCACAGAAGTTTCGTTAGCGTGCACAGTACCAGTAAGATAGTGTAATAGTTATTGCCATTGTACCCGAGGTCTCGGCTTTACTTACGGCAAAAAATATGACGTTTGTCAGGCAAGTGTTCAGACATTGGCGGCTACAAGAACTCCCCCTTTCAGAGCTGGCATACTTATACAGCACCCATCGCGCTTTTCAAAACAGCTAACGAAGCTCCCTCCCTTAATCCCGTCTACGGTCAGAAGTGCTCTCCCTTTCAACGACAAAAGGCCAGAAGTCAAATCTAGAGCTCTGGTGGGACTAACACATCTGAATCGTATTTTGCCGATCACACAATGCATAAACTACTCAAAGCACCCCATATTTGAATCTGCCTTAAAAAAAAGTGATATTAATGTATGCGCGGTTCCTTCGGGATCTTAAAAATGATTAAATAGTAAAAATAAATCTACCAGCAGATATATGAAATCCATTCTGAGAAATTGTTTCTTGCATCTTTCCACTAAAAAAAACTTTCTCACTACTGAAAATGTTAAAATTCCCTCTCTCTATCCCCCTCTCTCTCCCTCTCCACCTCCCCCCTGGAACTCTCGGTATCACCCAAACACTACTTTTTAATTCCCAAGGAATGTAGGTAGCTAATGCTGTTGTACCCATTTAACATTTCTTCAAATTTCCATTGACCCTACCTACTAAGCACCGAAAATAACGATAAAAAGATAATTGTACATACATTTATGTGTGTGACGTTCTAGAGGTCAAAATTTTTGTTTTATTCCCATTTATCAAACGATTCATTAAGTTTGGGGTGGGTGTTAAACTAAAGGGAAATTTGAAAAATATAGTAGTCGCATTTTTTTTTCAAATAACTTGATAAATGGCATTTAAATAAAATAAGAAAAATAGTATCTGAATATCAGCGAAAGCATACTATTAGGAGTGGAGGTTTACCTGAAACCCAAAATTAAAAAAAAAAAAAAAAAATAACACGAAACTTTGTATACCTACACCTTATAAAAAATAAGAAATATAGCTTCTTAAAATTGAATCATTAGAAGTGGGGGTATACCTAAAACTCGATTTTTTTAATCGCCGAGGACATCGATTAAAGTGGTCAGGTGGAAAATGTGGCATACAGGGAATTGCTAGAGCTAGCATTAACAGTAAGGTATTCGCGCCAAGCGATAGACTGGGTGAAAGATTCTGGGGTGAATAGTCTGCGCATGCGTATGGGTGAAAAATGCGACTTCCTTTACAGATAGCGGCCGTCCCGCGGCCTCAATGCCGAAGGGCAGCTGAAAAAACCAAATTCCAGTAATTAGGAACAATATATAAATTTTAAAAGGAGTATGTATTATATCAACCTTGGTAAAGTGTACAATAAATGCAGGCAGAGAGCGCACAACAGTTTCGAAACAAGCAAAAACAAGCGATCGTACTCCTAAAATTAACTATGTGTTGATAACATACTGTTTTAGTTGTTAAACAACTAAGTACAATTGGAAACGTAACATGTAACGATATTAATGATGATACGGGAAAAGCATGTGGTCATGTTTTTATTATATATATATATATATATATTAGAACACCCCCTAACCTTAAAAGTATATTTCGCCGAAACCTATCTCCTCCGAATTTACCACGTCTCTTTGCTGGCTCATATGCTTGCCAACGCCCTAAATGTAAAATCTGTGCGCTAATTATGCCTTGTCATTCATTCCACATCCCTAATTTATCCAGAGAATTTAACATTTCTTCATTTGCTACTTTTTCTTCCAAGAACGTCGTATATATGTTATCATGTAAGCTTTACAAAGCATTTTATATTGGTTTAACTTCTACTGTTGTTTCGCTACGTATGAACAATCATAGACGTTCTGTTAAAACCAAGTCTCCCTTGCCGGCTGCCCAACATGTCTTATCTCACTGTAAGGATTTTGATGATGCTTTTAATCTAACTCTTATTGATGCGTTACCTACACAATGCTCTGAAAGTTTACTCAGAGATAGAGAAAAGGCAGCTATAGTTTTACATAAAGCGCGTATACCACCTGGTTTAAATCTTACTATTATTCCCCCCACACTCATTTCTAGTTTCCTCTGTTTCCATGCATAACGTTACCTTCGATACTCAATATTTACTTTTATCACCGTCACTTGTCTTCTTGCCATAGAAGGACCCAACCAGTTCGAAATATAGCGATCTCAAGTGTGACTTTATCTTGGTGTTTTATCCTTTTCTGCTGTTATAATTACTGTTAATTTGTTACATTGTCAATAGTGTTACTTTATTTTTATTTTATATATATATATATATATATGTGTGTGTGTGTGTGTGTGTGTGTGTGTGTGTGTGTGTATGCATATCTTCCCTTAGCGTTACTAGTTTTTACAACATTCTCTGCTCTAGCGCTCACAAATTTATTGTGCTGAGGAATTCGCTTAGTTTACGCTCCTATTGCGTATAAAAACCAGATATTTTTATTGCTGTGAAGTTCGTTGCTAGAGTGAGTGCGGTTTAAAAGACTCGAACATAGTTCAAGGTCATCTGTTAGATTCGGCGTTGCCGCTAGTATTTTCTTGCTCAAGCGCTTCACCATTTTAAAACTTAAGTACAGCATATAATGATAAAATTTGTTTTCCACTCTGATTACAGAAGATGCTGGAAATGCTGCCCATTTTCCATTATACACACCCACATTTTCTCAGGAAACTGTCACTGATACACACCAGTTTACCATTTCTAATGAACCCAACTTGTTACGAAGTTTGTTTTAAGTTTCTCCAGAGTTGAATATACACTCTTTTTCAATGTTCACCAAAGATAAAATCACAAACCGTAAGATGTGGTGTGTGAAGAAATGGAAGCTCTTATTTCACTAAGTTTTTTCCTTTTGTAAACACATGACGTCTTCGATTTTTTCAGGTTAGTCACAGAACTTGTTTCATTAAACATTTGTTGTATTGACTTAAATGTTTTTTGCATTGGAACTGGGCTGCTAAGAAATTTACGTCTAAATGCCTGTCTTATTCTACCACAATTTCCGGTATCTGATGTATGCAGTAAATATCTCATCACTGTACAACACACACTCTATCGAAATCTCGCTTGAGGTAATTAATTAACATTCTTTATAATTCTGCTAGTAAATTAAAAATGTTCCGTCTAGAGGCATTTAGAAACAAGTAATTTGATGCTTAAACAGGGTTTATTAACATACCTATTTACATAACTTCAAGTTGAACCTTTTCCATGTTTACGATAATGTCAATACTCTAGATATGTACACCTCCAGTTGCCCTCAGACATCTAAGTTTTACTCATTCAACTGATGTAAACGCATAACACATTTCTGTTCTGCTAAACACAGCAAGCATTTAACCTTTTGTTGTGACATCCATGTACGAAGGTAGGTTCATAAGTTTCCGGCCTAACTATTTTCTAGGTATGATAAAGATAAAAAATATATTTCACTTTTCAATATAGTTACCCTCTATTACATCTTTGAATTAACACTTCAATCACCCCTCAGAAAACAGTCAGAAGTCTTGTCTGCACAATGGGCATAAACAGCATCCATCACTTCTTCGTCACACTTAAATTTCCTTCCTCGAAAATATATATCTGGGCTGTAGGGTGGATGGTCGATCTCCTTGAAGCCACATTTCTTCACAGCTTCCTTTGCAAAAAGAGTTATGTACGCAGGCAACGTTATCATAATGTATGTGAGTCACATCTGTTTACAGAACATCATACTACACATTACTGTTGTTTTTCGGTACAGCTTTGAAGTATATATATATATATCTACTGTGAAAGTGTGTATGCATTTTGACCCCCTCTGTAAGTTAAACAATAAGATAGACCACGTCCTTGTCATAGAAAATTGTTTTTTCAACCTGATAAGGTTGCAGTGTGGCAACGTGCCAGCAAATAAATCTTGGGTATTGTGTATTATTACTAATTGCAGTATGGCTGAATTTTGAAACTGCCGTAAGGAATCTAAAGAATAAATATGTGTAATGCTTTATATTATAAGCATATATATGCTCTTAAATATATTAATAATCACATTCCTTATTAAATAAACGTAGATAACGCTGAAATTTCAGTATGTTTTAATTTAGGTACCAGCTGTCTAAAATATATTAATGAAACCTGTTAAATTTGGTCAGTGTTTACATCAAAGCTAATAGACATTCTTTTTTTATACGTTGCAATAGATAAAAAACATTGAAATTAAATGTGAAGATGATTTTCCGATTTCGCTTTAGATCGTCCACTGTTGCTTAGTATTATCATGTAAGGCAGGTCTGACGTGGAAATCTCATGAACGTGTTTTGTTTAGGTATCGTTACTGCAGTTTCCTCTACATTTCCTCGGCTGCTTAACTTTCCTCATTTGCTAGAAGCTCTCGAAAATTCAACGTGTATGTGTGTGTCTGTTTGTGTTTTCATCATACCTTATGCTCCAGCCTCTCTATCCCTCCTTTTTTCTCCCCCTTTCTTTCATGCGCCAGCCTTACTCTAGTCCTTAGATAAGTTGTATTTCCCGTTCTTCCTCTGGAACTCTCCTCATTAAGCACGCTTTTGTCTCTTCTGTTTCATTGAAATAAACACAGCAAACCCAAGTTTTCTTAAAGTTTGAATATCTTTGTATGCACTTGATTTTTCTGTCTCTAAGCGAATTACTTTCCTCCCAGCCTGGCATTTTGCATTTCTGAAACTGTATTTTTCAAGCTTGTTACCGAGGATGCATTTATTAGAATGTTTTATATTAAGTTGCCAGGGGCTTCTTAAGTCTTAGAAAATAATTTGGCAAGCCCATAAACATTAACTCGGTAATTTCTCTCTCTAATGTTTATTCCTTGTTTTTATTGATCTCTCTAATCAGATAACGAAATAATAAATAAACAAACTATAAATTATGGAATTAGCCTTTATATGGAATTAGCCTTTATATTTAATACATAATATATTTTACTAAACTTTAGTTTCATTTTCTATATGCAGATTCCATAACTTTTTATAAAAAATACTAGTTAAATTAAATACAGTGTTTTTTAAACATTAACTGAAAACTTGAAGCTAATCGTTACATCAAATTCTGAGAAAACATGCATTTTGTATGATAAAAAGGTTTCTGGGAATCACTCGATGATGTTTAGAATACTTAAACTTTTCGCCGTAAATGTTGGAGCATGTCCTTCTTGCATTTAGAGGTTTCCTACATCATTTATTCCATATTATCATCAAAATGTACACCCTTTGACTAAAAAATGAGTCATCTCTGTATGTAAAATTCTTATCCTATCTTATCTTGTCCTACTCGTTACAGCGCGCGGTTCACAAGGTAACCAGCAAAACTGTGTAGTCACAGCAGCAGTTGTTTTATATCGTATGCATTAAACACGCTGACTAGTGTGTGTTCCGTTAGCTCTGTGGCAGAGTATGCAGTGATGCCGTGGTTAAGAGCACAGGTTTGCCCCCCGGCATGAAACGTTGTATTTTAATAAACATTTGTGACATATTATGGCAAATTGGTTTCGTCATATTGTTTCCCATACACAGCAAGCTTTAACGTTAACGTTAACATACAGTATAACAATTTGTTCTATCTAAATGCAATACACTGCACACGCATTCCCCGCACATGCAAGAAGGACAAAAGATGGCTTACGGACACAAGTTCAAAAAGTCTGGAATGCTGTAGCCTCTCGTCCACACTACTGTAGAAATCTGATATCATCTATGTCCCGAAAATAATGGCAGTTATAAATGCTGAGAGTTCAATTAATTTTTGTTTATTTCTGTGCGTTTTCACTTTAAAAGATAGGGAAATATGCTTATGCATTTATTTATTTGTAATGAATGGGTTACTTTGTGATTACATTTTTGTGTATGCATAGGTAATGGCATAAAAGTCAAATGGTACGTTAAAATATAATATGATAATAAGGCAATATAATGTTCTACATATAAACTTATAAAACCAATAGTAAAAAATAAAACCAAAATGTTGTGTATGATTTGAACCCAGCAGCTTACGCAGAAGAGCAATGTCTTCTAAACCGCTTTGTCACCGCTGCCCTACCCTAACATTCTCTTTCCATTTGCTTATGACTGTGACCATTACGTTTACCGGCACTGCAGTGTGCCAGTCGCTGCATGCGCGTTATGAATACAGCGTTTATGATCGTCCCCGAAGTTCTCTGATTGACACTTGAGTGTCAATTGAGTCTGCCGATTACTCATTTTTGTCAAAGGGTCTTTAACATTAAGTTTGGAAAGAAATACATTTGCTAGTAGTTGGACAGCTGCTAATTAAGGCACTCCCCCCTCCTACAATTTTAACGAATTTATAATTTAAAAACTGCATAAAATTTGCAAATTTCATAATTTTCATTTTCCCGAAGCTCCTTATAGGCTACACTTTATGAGTAAATGTACGGAAAAATTGTTAATTGCTGTAAAAGGAAAGTTTTAGACCTATTTTATATGAACTTGTTAATGTTTTGTTAGCATTTTGCTCCTAAAATATTTTACTTGTATGCTATAACCATTATTGCGGGTTGCTAGTTATTGTAATCCACATCATTGTTAACAGAGAATAATGAAAGAGCTATAGTGACATCATCACACTATCATGCAGGATAGCCTCAAATACTTTTGTTTAATTTGCCAGTCTCTACCAATTACAATATACTTGTATAAAACAACATTTAACAACTTAAATCCTCACGCATATAGTTTGCTCTAATGAATTAAGAACTTTAAGGAAATTAAAGGAACTCTATTTTGGTATGAGTTGTCAACTATAGAAATTACTTCATTCAGCACTGCACAGGACAATGGGATCTGTAGCAAGCGACATGGGAACGCAGGCATCAAAACCATCTGCTAGCTACAGGAGATAACCCTTTGACGTGTTATCTCGTAACAAAGGGTAGTAAGACAACCTGCGGTAGGGAACAAAGTGTAATCAGCCTTATAATTGCCGATTCAATTTACCAACATTTTTAAACCGTTTCTGCCTTTATATCGGGTTTATCGTTTTATCCGAGGGAGAATGTCTATATTTTAAGGAAGCCAATTTAATGCTGTCATGAACAGATGAAAATGTTATAATTCAACCGTTTTCTATCCATTATACGAAAGCACTTTCCTTTATAGCATAAAAATGTTGCTTGATGTTGCATGTTATTGCTTGAAAGAGTGCAAAGTACTAGAAAGGAACACAACAATCAACTTTAGGGAAGTTTGTTTCAAACAATTTTAGGAAAAGACGTTGAAGCCAAGAGTCACACAGAAAGGCATTTAATCCTGTGATGGTCACACGTATTAGTAATCCACGTCAATGAGAATACTAACATATTCATGATTTTTTTAACTATACGTCATTATTGGACATTTAAGGCAACAAAAACCTAGTATAACAATGAATATGTCAATTATATTTGCATGAGGGTAGGTAAATATAGCATTTAAACAAATGAAGGAGTTCATTTTAAAAATACGTTTATATCTCAAAATAATCTGCCTGTACATTGAGGTCCTTGTCCTGGGCTGTTCAAATCCTCATACTGCGCCCCCCCCCCCCATAAGTAACTCTGATCCAAAGGAAAGTATACTAAGACATATTTCTGTACCTTTCTCTAAAATTATTAATTACTTAATTATTGTTTCTGCAGTATATCTACGATAGCGATACTGCAGTACAACAATTTGCGCTTTTGCAGTATAAATAGCTTCTGCGTATAGCGATACTGCAGTATAACAGTTTCACTCAATGAACACCAGCAACAATGGTTGTTAAATAAGGCACGGATACTATAAGGTTCAGATTACTGTGTCATTTTTCATTAGAATTAATCATAAAAGACATGAAGACCATTTTTTCAGACTTCTTTCCAACAAACATTTTCCTGATATGTGCCACTTTAGGTGGAAAATTACATGAACGTTTAGAAGTATTACTGATGCGAAACTACGCTAAGGCAGTAAAGAAGCTGTCTCACAGATTGTTCTCTGGATATTTTACGTCTTGCAACAACAGGAATTGACGTAGACATTCCGGCTCTTGTGAATGCAGTCGATCCTTCTCATCGGTCACATCAAATGCCTACTCCTTCAGGTACATTACTAACATGTCAAGTACTGCTGAAAATGGTTAATTAGTTTAGGATGTAGCTAGCCATCTAACAGTAAAATACTTTTATAGCCCTCAGGTTAATAGCAATTGGACACCACTGCCCTTGTCCCATCGTTTCACAAGCCCCTTATCCAACAGCATTAAATTCTCTGCTGTGTAGGAACCAGGCAGTGACTTCCCTTTCTACACCTTCATTGTCAGCAATTTTCACCTGAAAGATATTTCAGAGGGTTGAACAAATGGAAGTCGCTTGGAGCAAGATCGGAGATATACGGAGAATGCTCGCAAGAGGAACACAGCTTTGTTAAGGAATCCTAGTCCTTTTCGTTGAATTGCCTTACAAAGTTTCCGGATGATATTACAGTAGGAGTCGGCATTTACGGTTTGTCACTGAGGCTGGAATGCAATAAACTGTATGTGTACAGTAGAACATTGTGAGCTTCACTTTTCCGGCGAATGGTGTCGCTTTAAGCGATGCAGAATGTTTCCACTGCATTGGCGCACGCTTTGCCTCGGGCTGGTTAAGATGATCCCAATACCCCCATGACCTGTGGTAGCGATTGAGATACTGTAATGCTGTGGTGTACATGTTGTATATAGATACCTGTGTGACAGGGTAGATTGACTGTATATTATCTAGTGACGTGGCTAGCAATCTACAGTAAAGGTAGTAACAGAAGGAGGGGAGAGTGAGTAGGCAATGGGTAGACGCTGGGGGTAAGCAGTAGACAGTAGTAGCATGACAGCTGTGGCTCGAAGCAATTACCTGAGGGAGGTTGCTAGGGGACATTGTGCTAGCCGCAAGGGAAACACCGAAGACCCAGGACGCATAGACGCCGGTTGCTAAATGGTGGATGTGTATTGTATTAAGGTATTAATAAATAAGGGAATGAGAACATATATTTGTTAATGTTAACTTTACCTAAGATCCTCTCAATGCTCTTAGGATGCTTGAATCACGCCCCATGTTGTTGACTCCGTGGGGTACGGTTGTGGCGAGGGACTCCACATGTCCATACTCATTCTCTGCATTTTGTGTTGTGGGGTCAGCATCCCCGACACCTAACATAACCTGTCATGCCTTATGAGGTAGTAGGAGTGCATTTATGACAGTGGTACCAATACAAAACTTCAACAGGAGCACTAGTATAATGGACCGTACGTATTTTTATGACAAACTAGGTATATTTGATTTAGCACAGTATATTACATTAGATGTTCACAATAGGATATATATAGCTATAAAAGTAAATAAATAAAAATATAATAAAATAAAATAAATACACGATGAGTTATTTTAAAAATATTTAATATACATAATAAAAATGTAAAGAAATTCTATAATGGATGACTCACAGGTTGATTCAGTAAGTTTTTTTCCTCAAACTTTCTTCCCCGGTTCTCAGCCTTTTCAGACCGCAGCTGTCCCACTTTATCAGAAATTTACCTGATCTGTCCCGTCCTTCCTTGCCTGTCCGCTAAGTCCAGCATGGCTATCTCCCTCTGTTCGATCCCGTAAACTAAAGCATTATGAGGTAGGAATGTGTGAACAACTAATACCAGCTGCTATAGTGTCTACATTTACCTTTCTGTCTGCTCGATTAAGTCTTCAAATCGTTGCAAATTCGCCTTCGGCCGATGCGGTGTTCGACTTCGGTACGAATATTCATTTATTTATGAATATTCTTTCGTTCCATATGTTTTCATGACAAAAAAATCGCACAACGGAATGCAGCTCGGAAGTACCTCGCGCACTCAAGTGGGCGTGAACGTTGGCACAGTCCTGTTGAAAAAATGTATGACCACCCTGATGTTAATTCTCTGAAAAAGTGTTTGTATGTTATTCACTTAAGTAATAGACGCGATGTGCCGCTGTAAACCCCACGAGGCATGTATACTGTCGAATTAAGAAACGAGCAACACAACACATACCCGGAAATAGATTCGCTACGACTGCGACAGTCAGCAAAGTCAACAGATAAGCAAGCAGGTTTGCTACGCTCTCCGAACTAAATATGTCTAAGCACAATCGCCGTTCACTTATCAGGCAAATACTGTAGTAGTGCATATCTAGCTAGCATTGTCAGCATTTTCTGCTCCTGCCACATAACTAGAATCATTTACTGCATTTTCTCTATCCTTATTGGAACATTCTTGTCTTCTTCACTCTCACTATGTTCCTGGTTTTCTTCTTTCTCTCTGTTTGTTTATGCCATTGTAGACACCGATTTGGGTCATCGGATGTTCAAGACATAGGACAAAAAAACACACAATTATACTTAGAGCGATAATTTCCCTACATCAGTCGGCTTCCTAAATGTGTTACTCGCATATGATATCCACGTCAAAAAATATTAAATATTGCATGAACAGCTAACATCATAGCAGGGGTCAAGACACAGTTTAATTGAAGTATGAAAATAAGCTGCTGAGAAGTTCACCGAGGGGAAATATAGCTGAGATTAACTTGTTATCACGCGGCCACCCGAGGGGTTAATACGTAATAGTAGTAGTAAAGTACCTTTATTGTAGCAGGCAAAAAGTACACTCGAGTGAGCATGGCTATCGCATGGGCCTTACAGCCGTACGTGCTAATACCGTCTTTTTATTGATCGAAATATACTATATATATATACACCAAACATATCCATATACAAGTACATCATACGTTTTCTATGAATACACCTACAAAATAAATAGGACCCTTACCCCTGAGCCCTCCTTCCCCTTATACACCATCCTCCCCAACTCCCCTCTCTTTTCTATAGTCATTAACCTTCTTTGTCGGGTCTTTGATAAAAAATATTCCCAAATTGTGTGTGTATCTCTCATGCACCAGCACTCCCCGGCAAATGTTCAAACTTTTATTGGAAGTAAAAAAATGGCTATTGTAAATGTTCATTTGTTAAAATCTCATTCTTTCAAAATATGCCTCCAAATATGACTTTCACCGCACATTGGGCAAATTCATTCCCCATGAGCATTATTAACTGTTTTATCTCCTTTCCAAGCCCCTAATCTGAGCCATGCGAGAACACTTTTTATTTTCTCCCACAGACATCTCCCTTCCGCACACCTGAGCTCTTTGCACCTGCAGGTTAAGCGATACTTTCTCTGCGCAATGATTCTCAGTATTTTGTCTATCTATATCTCGCAAACGCCCCATTAACGGTTTTCCAACTGTTTCGCGTAATGTCCTCTCCCTTTAACCAAATATACCCTAGTCCAGTTTTGTCTAAGCCGTTCCTTGTTTTTGATGCCTAACCTGCATCTCACCCTTCCCTTATTTGCTCCCACAGGCAAATCTTTTGATTCCCACGTTCTTAATTGTTCTTATTTTTAAATTTACACTTTTGTTAAGGATATCAAACTCTTTAAGAACCCCCACAATTTGCTAAACCTAACCCTATTTGTAACAGTCGTTTAGAAACTGCGTTTGTACCTGATGTAACAAAATATCTATCACCTGCTTAACATATTTCCAATCACTCACTACAGCTCTTGCGATTGAAGCAACAAGTAGGTGAGGGTTATGCCTTTGGGTTAAAATGCGCAAAATACATATTTGTCTGTTCGGTGTAGGTTGACAATAAACTACTTGCAGCGCAATATTCCGCCTTACTCTCTGCTATTGATACTCTTGTATTATATAATTACTGCATCGTGGTTCCGACTGCCATACTATACTGTAATGAGACTATTTGATTTATAGATCGTCTGAGTACGGTTGCTTACTGCAGCCACCGCAGCTGGGGAAAAAGTAGATATCGCCGCGGATAAAGTTAGTATTTTAGCATTAATATTTTTTCTGAAAGCCTAAAATGATATTGTACCTAACCTTGATTATTACAGGCACTAATCTGTGTTATAAGAGATGTTAAAAACCAGGCGGCACTTGTATGTACATTACTGGGAAAATTATTGCATCAATCTTAACTTGGTTTCTATTATAATCTTTGATTTTTTTTTGTATTTTCTCCTTTTTGTTCCATAAATGTATTAAAACATTGTCATGCATTTTTTTATTTAGTATATATGTTTATTTAAAAATATAAACTAAGCTTCACCAAATAGCATCTGAATTCAAGTATTAAACACTTTCGGAAAATCGCTTATGAAACTCATTCTCTGTCCTTTTGAAAAAACCCATATATTAGTTACGGTGTCAGCCATTTTATAAACGCTGAAACTGGTGACCCAAAATAACGGCTCTTCCCTTCGCAGCTGCCACTGCATATTTTAAATATTTGTTATTCATTATCAGAGTGGAAGCGATTATTTCACGAAATGTATGGTTTAGTGTTCATTTATGCAGTAACATTTTATTGGCGTCAACGGGATTAGCTCAGCCATCATTCCTACAGTTCCATTCTGCATGTGACGACGTGAAAAATGATAAAAAGCTCTCATCGGCTACCAGAATAGCGGATGTGTGGCATACGGGATAAAATAATCTCAAAATACGTTAAGATTCACTTGCATTACTCACATCACGATAGAAATGGTTTGTCCTCGAGAACTTCAGCTAAAAAACAATATTATTCAAACACTCATGGCTTCTGTCACGCGAATTTCTTGTTCTTGTGATTTATTGCCCTGCAGTATTATCTGGGAAATTTATTTTTTATGTTCTTTGAGGGAGCAAGTGTCTTGGAACCTAAGATATATGACAGAAAAGTGCATTCACGAGAAAATGCAAAACATCGCCAATGATATACACTCTTGTATAAGTTCCTCTGGACTTGCACGAAATGTCAGTTGTATTGCTGCCCCATACACCCATACATTAAATACGCCCCTAATATTTCACAATTTTATAAACATTAATAATATAATTGTTTTAATTTGTCCTTTAAGTATTATTTGTTAAGATTTTAGGAGTATTAAACAGCTACCAATTGAATAGTTCATTTTATTCTTATAGCACATTAATAATATACAGGATGATTCTGGAGCCGCATAGTCGCTTTCTTACCAAAAGTAAAATATGGCACTAATGAAAGATAAGTGGAGGTAATTCTTCAATGTGGATAAGGGAGAAATTATAACTGAGATTGATAAAAGCTTCTGGAGTAGTCACTAAGTCACTATTGATACAGAGGCTGCCACGGGTGGCCGAGGTCGTTAAGACGCGGACTCGTAAGCGAGAGATCTGGGGTTCGATCCCGCCAGGACCGTCCTCCCTGACAGGTTTTTTTTCCTGATTTTCCTCAGTCCTCATAAATGGGAAATGCCATTTAACTTAGGCCTGGAACGTTTCCTTTCTTAAAAAAATGCTTTCCCGATATATAGTTTCATCGGTGTATCATCGGTGTCCACCGCCTGTGGTGTCTCAGTAGTAAAAACGGGCGTTAAACACCATTCAACATATATATGTATATGTATATATTAGATAAATAGGTTAGATTAGATTAGATAGATAGGTAGGTAGGTAGGTAGGTAGGTAGGTAGGTAGGTAGGTAGGTAGGTAGGTAGGTAGGTAGGTAGGTAGGTAGGTAGGTACTACCTATGGGGTTATAACGTTCTTTTCCTTTCCCCTTCCTTTATTATCTGACTTGCTGTAGCCTTGGCTGTAAGCTCGAAGCTGCCTCTTCATACCCAGGCCCAGTGTATTCTACAATAAGTTACCTACTATTAAATACATTATGTGGAATAACAACAGAGATAAACATCTGGACCATTTATTTTATATTTTCTTTGAAATGCCCCAATACTATCATACTTAAGGTGTAGCACTTGCTAATTTTGCGAAACTGATTTGTTTCAGAATATATACTGACCACGTCAAGTTTTAGTGTATTTTGATTTTCATTTTTACAAATTTACTGTTCACGGTTTTGCTCAACAGAATGATTATTTTTAGGCTTGGCTGTTGCTATAATGTTTAATGTGAACTGTAGGCTTACATTTACGTTTTAAAATAAATTATTCGACAAGTATGCCTCTGTGGTTTATGCTTGAAAATATGTTTAATGTTTCTCCAGATCTGAATAAAATATAATGAAATAAAATTAAATAAAAGCACGGTAGTTCATATGGTAACAGCATCTGCACGGTTATTCAAAGTTCGAGTCCCAGCTGTGATCTCAAATTTTTCCAATGTGACTCTTGATTCCACATGGTAGGTAATTTTAGGTTATCCGTTACTGCATTCATTGTTTTAGAGTTGTGCGTTTTGCTATACGTATTTTTCCTTTCATCTAGAGTTTCCTCCTGTATTTCATTTGGTAGGCCAAAACGTTTTGTCTAAATAACCAGTAACTCTTTTCCCCCCTTGACAACACACAACCCATGTGAATTTTCCTTTTATCTCTTACTATTCTGGCAACTTTTATTGCCATTTTGAGGTTTTTTTTTAACCATTGACTACTATCATATTCTTTTCAATAAAAAAAGTAAGAATTATACCTTGAGTTGGCCACCAATATTCATATTGCGAAACAAAAATATAATCATGTATACATTTTTTCATAAAACACTTAGTTGTGACTTATAAATGTTTAAAAAGTGTTGCGTTCACCTACCCATGGTCATTAAATTGTCACGTAACACGAATAATAAACGCCCAGATGAAAAATCGGCACACAGTATGTGAACATTGAAGGTTGAAACAATGTAAAACTGCAGTGACATGCCAACTTTAATGATGACATTTATAGCTTACCAGGAGACGGTGTAATTGAAAAAAAAAAACTTGCAATAAATAAGGGCTTAATGTTTTTGTGGCGAGTACAGGGTGTTAATGAACTACACCGAAATAATTTCAGAGAGTGTAGAGGTTTCTACAGATAATTTCGCACAGAAAACGCATGGTCTATCTATTCAAATTTCGAAGCTATGGCTATAAGTTTCTAAAGCGCCAGTACGCCACTGACTAATAGAGATGCCCCTCGAAAGCATAACACACAAGAACGAAGACAGATTTCTAAACGTATCACTCTGACGCCATGGTTATGACATTAGCTTTCGAGTAAGAGATAGTCGTTTGTTTTCCGAGTTCGAATTTCGTTCATCACCCCCCCTCCCCCTCGACTACGGCCTAACTATACAATTTTAACCTGCGTTTTAGATTGGTGTTTCAATTTTATATCTTAACATATCAATTCATATAATTACAATCATAGTGGTTGTTATTGTACTTAACCAATCAGAGTCGTGTTCTGAGTATGTGTTAGCTAAATTAAGTTTTAGGCGTCTGCTACTAGAGAGCTTGAAAATGTACGTGGCCCTCTGTCAATTACAGAGTAATTCACGTATTTAATATTTGTCATTTTCAATCAACGATTCTGAGATTTCTTACAGGTATTTTGTGCTTTCTATATACAGGAAATTTTGAGGACAAAATTCATGTATGTAGAATTAGGATTCTTTAGTGTTTAAGATAAGCATAATGTCTATAATGTGTAATTTCAGTAATGTTTAAGAAATAATGTGTAATATAATAGCAAAGTAATGAAAAACTCACATCTTTCCCCGAACACAGTAAGTCTTGGCAAAAGTCAATGTTTTCGCTCGGGAAGTGACAGGTGTGCGGCAGGTACGCAGATCATTAACATAACTGTAAAATTGTTTGAAGTGAGCTGATTGACGAACAGCGGAGCTTGTGGCTTCATCAAAACTGGGTAGCGAATAGGAAGAACCATGACTGATGTAAGTACCAGCCTATGAGAATGGTGAACACGGAACTGGCGCGAAAACCCAGCTTAGCTTTTCTTGCGTTAGCGTCAGTTCTTACAGAGTATATAAGAAATAGATTTTGCCTCAAAAAGGGGCAGTCTCAGAATTCTCCGGGCTAAGGTAGTGCCACCGTGTCACCTGGGCAGTTAGAGGAAGAACGACCTAAGTCCGAGGTACAATATGCGGCGTCAGAAATCAATCAAAGAGCGAGGCACGTATAGCACAATTGTGCTGCATTAAATGCCATTGAAGTAGCACTTTCCCCTTGTTAGGCACAATTTGGGTGAAAGCAACCAAATTTACGGTGTTTGCCAAGTTTACCTTGCCAGTGATTCGGCATGAGACGTGAGCTCGCCTTTTTGATTATTCATGTTTGGGAGAATAAACAACCTCAGCAACTAAATCACGAAGCGTTATTTATCGGTGCATTCCACATCAAATTCCCATTCACTCAGCTTTAGCTAGCTTACAGCTGCCAGAAATCAGCGGAAAGCCCTAGAGAGAGAGAGTCTCATGGAAGCAGAGTTGGCGGCGAGCAGCAGCCGTGGCCTTATCTGCGATCTGCGGGCTTAAATTAATCAACACAGCTGCCATACAGCACAATTTCCATTCCCCACCGACAATCCTATCTCACACTTACTATCCAATATATGATGATAATACATTCATTGTTGAGATACGGAATAAAACTTGAGAGCATTAAGTAAATTCCATTCATAATTCTTTAGTATGCCTATCGCAGCATATCGCCATGGGTGGCCGAGGTCGTTAAGGCACTGACTTGTGAGCGGGAGGCCTGGGGTTCAATTACCGCCAGGACTATCCTCCCTGACTGAGGTTTTTCCAAGTTTTCCTCAATCCTCCTAAATGACAAATGCCGGGGAGGTACCCTAAACTAATGCCTGGAACGCTTCCTTCCTTTAAAAAAATCCTTTCCCAATTTATCATTTCATCTCAAGTATCATCAGTGTCCATCGCCTGTGGTGCCTCAGCAGTAAAAAAAGTATCGCAGCATTTCATATTAGCTAAAAAAAAAAAAAAAAAAAAAAAAGGGAATTGAACCCGCGACTTTCGGAACATCAGTTTTTGCCACGCAAGAAAAGAGCTTCCTCTACAGTAGGCTGCATAATGCAAAAGGTAGTTAATAGATGTTCAGTGTCGCACTGTCAAATGACTAGTTGGAGATTTGACGGATTTTAATGACACTAAATCTTAATATCAAACTGTAGGAAACCGATATTTCTATGCTCACAAGGTGGTTTTAAAGATAGTCTAAACCAGTTTTTCACCTCGCTTGGTTTTAACACCGATATATCAGCATCTGATGCAAAAATGTTTAGCACCATAAAACTGCGTTATGTTTACTTCTGGACAATCCATTGCTATCTCAAATCGATTACATAAGACACCTCTACACTGTGTGAAATTATTGGGGTGTAGTTCATTAACACCCTGTAGAATGTATTATATGTTTGAACTATCTAATTTAAATCAGATTTTGAATTACTGTTAATTATTGTTCAAGTTAGGAGAGTTTGTAAATGATGCATTCTATGTTTGCAAGCGTTATGAGGTGTTAATAACGTAGGGACATATAGTCGATATAAATTTCCCTTTAGATATAATTCTGATGGATTACGTTATAAATGGTAATGGCTTTAGGAACATAAGCTGTGTGATTTACAGAACGTGATGAAACATTTCATCCAGAAACGTACGTTGAGCATGGCCTCCTGTATCTTGGGATTATTTCGCATGGATTACTGCATCTATTGATGACGTAGCACTGCAAATCGTTCGGAGCAAAATTCCTCTAAATACTCCGCGGACCGAACACTAATAGGATAGAAAAGCTTGCCCGTACTTTCCCATTTCCTAGCAGATTTGGGCAGTTATGTGGGGAGAACTAACTCCCATATTTGAGATTATATATATATTTTTTTCTGGCATAAACCTCTAAAGCATTTTGGTATTTTTAGCGAATTTCGAAGGGATGTAAGCTATTTCTACTGTACTAATGCAAATCGTTTTGAATAAGCTTTCCAAATATCCATGGAATAGTTGAAAGAAATTGGGGGTGGGAGAAATTTATTGATAATTGTGATCACTTCGGAAGAATAGGTCTTGCATGGATGCAAAATAAAAATGAGTAGTGTTTAACGCCCGTTTTTGCTACAGAGGCACCACAGGCGATGGACACTGATGATATATGAGATGAAATGATATATTGGGAAAGGATTTTATGGAAGGAATCGTTCCAGGCCTAAGTTTAGGGTACCTCTCCGGCATTTGCCATTTATGAGGACTGAGGAAAACCTGGAAAAAACCTCAGTCAGGAAGGACGGTCCTGGCGGTATTCGAACCCAGACCTCCCGCTCACGAGTCCGAGACTTAACGACCTCGGCCACCCGTGGCGGTTGCATGGATGCGTGCAGGGGTATTATTTCTGAAAGGATTAAGGGAAACAAATTTAAAAAAGATGCATTAAGTACGAAATGTGGAAAATGTGTTCCATTGTCTAATAGTATGTGAAATGGTAAAACGATGGAGAGATGGTATCTGGGATGAAAATGACATAGCAGCGATTAAAATGTTGCCAGATATGACAGCAGAGAAAATAATAAGATTGGGGAATTATTAGGAAAGGTAAAGGACAAGTTTAAGGAAGGAGCTTATGGGCACACACGGTTCTGGAAATGTTTTATTGTAGGTGTTCATTTACCCTACATATAACCAGGTGTTTGATATATGGGAGCACCTTAGTTTTGGTATTGAAAATTTTTAGGTATTTTGTTTGTTATATAAGTTGAATTACTAAAAAATATAATTTATTTTAAAAGCACATTGTATATCTAATTTTGAATAAATTAAATAGCTCATAATAACAAAGAGAATGGAAAAATGGGTTACAAATATCAGGTTCAATATTCGAACTTGCATAGTTTCCAAGATCACATTCCATTTGAATCATATAAGCCACTCGGCCACAGGTGAAATCTACCTGTAGACTTGATATAGGGAGTACACGTTCCTCTGAAATCCGTCATCATCTGTAGAGGGTTCGATTCAAAGAAAATTGAGTCGAATTTCGCCATCCAAGATTGCGGCCATTACTTTTTTGGATAAGTGTACCAAGTATTTGCATGTGGAAAGGTGGTCGAAAAAATGGGCATCTCAAGAATACAGTTGCGGTACTCCAAAGGCAACAAATGTGTTTTAGACAGTCAAGAGGACTGAAAACACAATAGGTTAATAATTTACTCTCTCAAATACAGAGCATTGCTAGGTGGGTCACATGTATTTTAAAATGGCTCGCCAATGCAATCTGATACGTCGTACGCCATGTGTGCTCTTCATGTGTGAAACAATAAGAAAGCATTTCTTTTTAACAACAAGCTGTTCTGTACAATAAATTATAATTAAAGTGCAAGTACAGTTCTTAAACCACGCCGTATTTGCACGGAGTCATTAGTTGCTATATACCTAATTCGTGTTTCTCTTCCATCTTCTTTTATCGACTCCCCGTGTCCTTTCTTTCATGGTCTATACTGATGCGGAACCATCGAGTATGATGACGTCATATCCCTGAGATTATGTCTCTGATGACACAGAGAGAAGTAGCAGCTGTTCTTATTCGGGCAACATTTCCAAATTGTTAGGGTTCCTCGTGCTCCACACCTTACCCGCTGATCAAGGCATTTCTTTAAGTTATATATTATGATATATAATTATCTTATTTTTTAAGACGTTTACTTTATTATATAATATTGCATTTTTGAACGGTAAATATTTGTAATTGGAATGCAGGCATGTTTTATATTAATCTTCTATGTTACTTTTACTGTGCTATGCCAATACATTTTCTAATACCCCTAAATTTCAATTTACTATTCTATTCTGCTTTGTCATTAAATTCTGTAATGTTCAATTTAAAGGCAAGCACCTACGTTACTAATGTTTAATTCACTTTTCCGTTTACTGTCCCAGTAAAATTTTCAATACTGGAGGGAAGCACTGGATAACATTAACATTTTATTGTATTCATTTGTGCTTTATCATTAGATTCTTGATCACTTATGGTTACTGAAATGCAGGATTCATTCTTGTTGAGTATTATATGTTTCAATTGTTCTTTATGACAATAAATGTATATTTGTTAGAACTATACTCCCATAAATGAAACTACTTTCCCAACCATGCCCAGGGTGCCTTTCCGAGCACGAATCACTTGACGTTACCGCAGGGCTGAAAGTACTTAACTGCTGTTGCTGCTAGTCAGAAGCGAACGAAAGCGGAGAGAGCCGAAGGTAGTGACTAGCATAGCTATTAGCTAGATTTCACGATCAACGGTGCAATAGCGCAGGCGGTTAGAGCGAAGATAGGATAGTGGGTTTGAATACTACCATAGCATCCTTTTTTTTCCTGCGAAATTAAAGGAGGTTACCAAAATTACAATGTTCTACTTGCTAAATCACTGGGTCCATCCGTTTCTAGGATTTGCCCGAGGCTAACGGACAGATTAGGTTAGCGTATATATGTATATTAGTTGTGAATTGGTATGGGAGCACATTTCCCACTATTACAGTATTTCTCCCGTCTAATAATGCCCTCGTTACAATGATTTACCCGTCCCTATCCATTTATATTTACAAAGTAAAATGCGTGTGGATAAGTTCCGCTCCTCCCGCTGTCTCTTTCTTCTGGCTAGCCGCTCGGGCACATAACACCAGCAGCAGCAGCATCACTTTATTGCTTTCAGCCCTACAGGTAACGTCAAGTGCACGAATCCTAAATCAGGTCCGATTTGCAAGCAATAAAGGAGGGATGGGGTATATATGTTACAGATTTAAAGAAAAGGGTTAGCGCGTGCTGCAAAATTAACCTATAGTAGATCTCAAAGCGTCTAACTCTTTCATGAAGATCTACAGACTAAGTGAGTATGGTTACTTGTGCTTAGATTCAGGCATTCCCTGCTTATGCTGTATCAATGACTACATTTGACTGGCTATGAAAGTATGTCACATTGCAACGTAGCTATGACGATGGTCCCTATAGCTCTATATGAAGCGTGTGAAAATATTCTGTCCCGCCGTCAATATATTTAACTTCAGCTAAAGTTTTCTACTCGTAAATTCTTTATAGATATTTTTCCGCATCCTGTAGAGATTGTCTAATAGCACAGTGAGGAAACGAAATTCTATCATCAAACTCCGCCCTTCACACAAAACAAATAGAAGCCCATATGATACGAAAATGTCTTTCATAGCAAATTTTTATCTCGAAATAAAGGAAAACCAAAGTGAATCTGTGCGAGTGAAAATGACAGAGGCAATTCCACGAAAACGGTTAGAGTTCCATTTTGTTGTTCTTGCTTCTGCCGTAACATGTGGAACGAAATCGGAGAATCGGGCGATAAAATGTTACAATCTGCCTGGATTTTTCCGAATTCTGTACTTTGAAATGGTGTTGTCTGGTCTTGTCCAGAAATATTAACTTCTTTCTCTTTCAGTTCTTATTCGGTTTTTTTTTTTTTTTTTTTTTTTTGACTCTAAGAGCCTTAACTCTTTGTCTGGTTATTTTGTGTTCTCTCCATTTTATATTCCAGACTGTTTTAGTAGCAACTTGGTCGGTTATAACCTAAACCAGTGGCGACTAAACAATGTTTGGACAGTGCCATTGCCGTTTAAAAGATAAAGCTAGTCAATTGTGTCCCTTAAGGGCAAAGGTCTCCTAACAAGTAGGGAATGCTCGCTTTTTCCTAACATGGTGAGCTATTCCACGCTAGTTGTTGTACTCCATTTCTGCTTGCACTAATTGCTTTTCCAGATATTTCCATTTTTCTCTACCTCTTGCTATTCTTGACCAATCTGGACCTGCAATTTCCTTGAAGAGGTCTGTTTATCTTCTTCTGGGTCTGCCATGTGTCATTTTTCCTATCCTGGGGTCCCATATGGAGATCTTGTACGTCCACCTATTGCCCTGCATTCTTGCAACGTGACCGCTCCATTGCCATTTGCTTCTGGTAGCTATTAGTGCGATGTCTGTTGTCTGAGATAACTGATTTATTAATACTTTAGCCGTATATTATACGAAAAATATTTCTAGCAATTATCCAGCCAATATTTCCTTCAGAATACTCCGGGAACCTCTTTTGGACTTCTGTCAATGGTGTATAAAAACTAACAGGGTTAAACATTCAAGCACACGTTTCGACCTTGCTCTCTAAGAAGGCCTTTATGTTAAGTTCTACAATTTCTCATACAGCTCATTTACATGCACAATTTTCTTTCATTGTGGTTCGTTACAGCATGGGGTCTTTACCGCACATTATTTGGCGAAAATTTGTGTGCTTGCTTAGTGCTGTTCTGTCAATTAGTGTCCTGAACTAATTGATGGATTCTCTGTGTTCTTTGCATCACAGGGGTATTCCAGGATTTTACTCCCGCACTCTCGGTATGCAGCAATTTTCTCTTGATCATATTGGTTAGAAGTGCGTGTACAATATATTCATTATAAAAACATAAATGATAAATACTTAAAATACAAAATTGTACATGGCATTTGTTGACTTACAGAAGGCGTGCGATTGCATAGAGTTAAATTTGTTAGGGGATAAATTACTGAGTAAGTCATCATATGACTTAATTCTTATAGCATTGTACAAGAGATAAATTTCTTTCTGAAAGCAGGGGAAGGAATGATAACGGGAGAAATAAATCAAGAGGAGTTAAGGCAAGGGCGTAAGTTATTTAATTTGTTCATGATGATATAATAACAGAGAGGAAAGAGTAACAATTCGTTGCCAGTCATTAATAATGTCACAATCCCTGGGTTATTAATTGCAGATAACTTAGTTGTATAATCCGTCTCAGTAATTGCTTTAAAGCAATCTTTGAAGCAAATAGGCAAATGCTGTAATGACTAGAAATTGAAGGTAAATCTGGAGAAGACTCAAATAGAAGTATTCAAGAAAGAGGCAAAGTTTAGTAAATATGAGAAATGGATGAAAGGAATATAAGGTAGTTACGGATTGTATGCATTTAGCAGTTAAAATCGATGGTGACGGTAAATGGGAGAAGCCTTGGCAAAAGGGAAAGGAGCAACGGCAGCAATTAGAGGTTGTAACCGTCACGGGTGGCCGAGGTCCTAAAGGCGCGAACTCGTGAGCGGGAGGTCTGGGGTTCGACTCCCGCCAGGACTAAGTATTTTTCCAGTTTTCCTCAGTCCTCATAACTGGCAAATGTCAGGGAGGTACACTGAACTTAGGCTTGGAATGCTTCCTTTCTTAAAATAATCCTTTCCCAATTTACCATTTCATGTCATGTATCATCAGTGTCCACCGCCTGTGGTGCCTTAGTAGTAAAAACGGGCGATAAACGCTACTCAATATGTATAATATAACAAATTAACAGTAATAATAAAAGTAGAATAGGATGAGCACTTAGATAAAGTCACACTTGAATTTTTCAATTTCAAAAATTGAAAAATTATCTTTATTTAAGTGTTTATCCTATTCTACTTTTATTATTACTGTTAATTTGTTACATTGTTAACAGCGTTACTTTATTTGTATTTTTATTTATTTATATATATAGGTTATAAATAAAGAATACCAGGTGTAAATGTTACATGGTTAGGAAAATATATAATATAATGGTTGGGTCCAAAATGTTGCATGGTACTGCAATAAGGAGACTGGTAGGAGGTTGGGAATCAGTGGATGTTTTGCAGGTGAATTTTAGGCCTATCAATTGCAACAGTAACGGAATTGGCACACATTGAAATGGGAAGAGTGATAAGGAAAGGTGCGATTATGGAGAGAACTCTTAAATATTGGTTTAGAATTATAAATTTAAATGAAAGAAACTTCTTAAAAATACTTAGAACTTCAAAAAAATTGTTTGAGCAATGGGTGAAATATATCGTACAGAACAACGGATTCGGGGATATTTGCAGAAGGAGGAGGACATAAAGGGGCTTTAGGAAAGGGACAAAGAGACTGGAAAATATAGAAATACAAAAATTGTTAAGTGAGATAGCAAGTAAAACATTCTTAATGTTTTATATACCGATAAAAGGTAAATGGGAGAGAAAAATGTATATTGATAAATCAAGCAAAGAACAAAGAGAGAGCATTGCATGGGGAAGAACAGGTGTGTGGAGATTAAAAGGAATAAGAAAAGTTTTCTTCAGAATGAGTATCCAATATGTGAAAGATATGCCACATAGAGTGTTTGTGCAAAGGCAAGGAACAGGAGGAAAGCTTTAATAAATGAGAATGTTTAATAGTGTACAGCGGTCGTTTTTACTATTGAAACACCACAGGCGGTGGACACTGATGATAAATCAGTCGAAACGATCAATTGAGAAAGGATTTTTTTTAAGGAAGAAAACTTTCAGGCCTCAGTTTAGGGTACCTCCCCAGCATTTGCTATTTATGAGAACTGAGGAAAACCTGGAAAAAATCTCAGTCAGGAAGGACGGTCCTGGTGGGATTCGAACCCCAGACCTCCCGCTCACGAATCCGCGCCTTAACGACCTCGGCCACCCATGGCGGTCAAGTATGCTGCTGCTGATGAACCAGGAACTGAGGACTGACGCATTCAATGTGCAAATTTTGTACTTTTGTTTAATTGTTTAGAATTTAGATAAAGGTGTTAGTTTAAAATCAATTATTGTATTAAAGTGTTTTTGTTATTGTGAGGGGTTAAGCCTAAGATAGGTGGAGGCCCCTTTTTTGTAGTTTATCTTTGTATTTAACGTGTCTCTTCTGAGTATTGCAATCTCATGATCAGCAGTGTTATTGCAAAAGAGAAAAAGAACCAAGGATAGGGCTATATAGTTTCGATACATGTCTTAGATCTTGAATAAATAAATATATAAGATAAATTCCATGGCAACCAAAATATTGCGCTTTTCGTCCATCGTTGGAAAGCCGTTTTATGATATAGATGGGGAAATTTTATTTTCTTCGCCAGCACTCATTTTCTGAAATGGAAAACCATAAAGGAAGGGTGTATAAAGGCCTTTTCCTGTACCTGTAACTTCCTGGATGTGTTGAATGCGCTCTAGGACATTTCCAGAGGAAATAAAAGAAATATGCTAGGAAAAGTGAAGATGGGGCAAAGGATTGGGGGGAAGTAGATAAAGTTACAGTAGAGAATAAAAGGGAACGATGGAAAACAACATTAATCTCTTCAGAACAGAGATGAGGAGAGTATCGAAACTGGAAAAAAGATAGAAAAATTATAAACGTGCGGAGTTAACCAGATTTTTACTCAGGGAGTTTAAAATACCAACAACTAAATTAAATCACTTTGCATGTACTTTTATCTAGATTTTCAGGTAAGAAGACAGTTTGCAAAAATTAAACAAATGCTTAAATAAAATATAGACATTGTGAAATTGAATGCAGAAATAATACTTTTATTATCTGTTAGCTATATCCTAAGTATTTCTTCAACAATCGTTGTTTAGGTAACTAACAGTTTTAGTGCAAAACGTCAAGCCATAAAGACTGACGGGGCCCTTACCTTTTGGGCGATGCCACTTATGCCAGGTCGTCGAATCTCAATCAGCAGCGTTGGATGGATCGAGCAAAGAGGGCGCGTCTGAAGGATCTACAAATATATATTGTTTCGCGACCACCTAGGGGGATCTTTACATTATGATGTAATATTTACCAAATATTGTGAACCAAAGCCCAAGGCTTAGATTGTAGCAACCAACGAAAAGAGAGTACATGGGTGTTAGGGTCTTTCTCTAGCATTCGTGATTGTATTCAGTTTAGTATGACTCTTCTTGTGTTTTAGCGGAAGATTATGTCACAGTAAAATTCCTTAAGCCGTCATCGGAAGTGGTCAACAAAATGGTTTTTATTTAATAACTTAGAACTTTCTGACTCATCTGAACTATTCAAAAACATAAAATATTCCATCAAACAAAATTAACTTTTCTCATAATAATTTCGACCATCATACCGTCCATGTAACAGCAAAATGTTGGAATTTTCGTTAGTCAAATGGGGCAGGAAAAGTGCGTTGATTTTACAAGTCAGAATAAATGTAAACTTATTTCTAGCAAAATAAGTTTAACATAATGACTTATTCTTAGTGGATCCAAATATGCATATAACTATGCTCTTTTATGGACTTTTCTCCTTTCCTGATGCGCTTTGCTTGTTTTTTGCGTATAACCTAGTCTCACAATGTCCCACTTCTGCAGTTCAGGAAGCGATTATACATTTTACGCAAATAAGTCATCAAGGATACAAAAATCACAAAATTTTTGAGTTGATACATATATATATTATATGCCATTTTTATGTAATTATCATTTATTTCTATATATTTTTCATAAGCATGAATAGAAACTGGGCCTCCTTATGCATATCCTGTTGTCCGCGTTCAATATTTGAAGTTATATTTTTCCTTCTTACTCTTCCTTCCTTGAGCTATACAGGCCTAGTCTGATCTTCAGCGTGTTTGCTAATTGGCCGTAGCATATCCCTTAATAAAATAGAATTAAGAGTGGACGGCTATGCTGCACGGTTTTAATTTATTAGCCTCTTCCTTTTTTCTCGTTGGTTAAGATGCAGCGGAGAAGCTTCAGGGATTGAATACCTTTCGGCCTTATAACTAGAAATCTGGTTGGGAGCTCCTTCACTTTGTCTACCCAGTTACCCAGGTATTTTGTATGAGCAAAGATTGTTTTAGTAGCAAAGTTTCTTTTAATGCTTATTTTAATGATAAAAAGATTGTAGTATTTAAATGCCAAGTTTATTAAAGGGAAATTGATAATGTTTTGTCAAGATATTATCCCAACTTCCTGTATAACACTCGCTATAACATTTTTGCAAGAGGTCGGACACCAGGGGCACGCTCCTAATTTTAATCCCTAGTTTAAATGTAGTTAAGGGAAGAGGAATATAAATAATACAAAGAACTGATAGTTAAGGTGATGCTATTGCAGTTTTTATTAGTATCACGCTTTGATAATACAATTTCAATCGTTATCTGTAGAACATATGAATTCCATGAGTCAGAGAGTTGTGCATCTTGAACCGCTCACGCCTCGCGATAGGCTGGCGCTTCTTCCTTACAATAACCTGCCAATATTGCCAGCTGTACGCATGCGCGAGCTTACTTTTCCTGTTTCACACACACACTAGACGTGTGTGCAATTAGCTGGCGATTATTGACTTCAACAATACTTCACTGTTACAATAATGATGGGTCATGTTATTAATATGTTAATTATTAAACTACATTATTAACACACAATTTCTATTATTAAACCTCCCCCATATGCCACATCTCTCCATGGCCACTCTGTTAGATGTCTTCGTCGATCATTATGTATAAAAGAATTAGGGTCCCTTTATGTTAGTTACAATACGGGAAAAAGTAACATTTGAAATATTAATAGTAGTAAACGTATAGTATGAGAGACACAGCACAACATTGAAATAGATATGCGCCAAAAATAATTTGTTTGTTTTGTTTAGTATTGTGTAGAATATATGCACTTGAAAATCACTGCAATATGTTGTTCCTTATTACAAAAGTAATTTTTCACTTTTGCCACGCGTTGTCATATTGAAATCGAAATTAAATCTCTCTCTCTCTCTCTCTCTCTCTCTCATGCGCGCACACACCAGCCTTAACGTTAACCTCGGGTGGATCCTAAAAGCCAGTGGTTTGCTGCGGCTCTCTAAGGCCTGATGGCCTACGCTCGCCTCCTTTTCCTAAAATACAAGTTGGTAGGGGCAGGTGATTCATTGTGATTTTACCACACGTTGTCTTATTGGAATTCGTAATTAATGTATACGCAGACTAACCCTAACGCTAACCGCTGATAAATCCTAGAAACCGGTTGACCCAATGGTTTGCTGTGACTCGCTACGGCCTGGCGGCCTACGCTCGCTTCCTTTTCGTAAATATAAATTGATAGGGTTGGGTAAATCACTTCAATCGTGGCAAATCTCCTTTAACTCTGGCAGAAAAAATATCAGTATCTGAGGATTCTAACCCACTACCCTCGGCTTTCTCTCTGCTATCGCTCGAGAGAGGCTCTGGACTGGAGCTCTAGCGGCTCCGAGAATTTCGCTAGGGTTAGGAGAAGCGTTTTACACTACCACGGGTGATAAGCAACCAGCAACTGTAAAAATGACTGTATAATTAGCTCGCGATTGTTGGTTTCGAGAATATTTTATTGTTGCAATAATGGTAGGACACATTGTTAGTATTTTAATTATTGAACCCCATTATTAAGTCCCCCATATGCCACAATATGTTAAAACAATTGTAAAGGTATTAAACTTTTGGCACAGTTTTCAATTGTTATTTCTTTAAAATGGAAGCCTTTATTCAAGTGCTTGTAATTTGTTTTCCAAGAGTTAACATATAATATTGATGCATAAAGTTGTAGTGTAGTGGTTATACATTTGCCTTGAATTTTGAAGATTTGAAGAAAGTTTGCACTCTGAGCTAAAGAAAATGGTGTGGCAAGTGAGGGGGGGGGGGAGGCAGAATCCGATATATTGTTTGTTGTTTTTTGTTTGATAAGGAGCAAAGCCTAGAAACATTTGTGCCATCTCCGGTGAGAATGCAACTAGAGAAATCACGGCTAGAAAATAGTTCTGTTGTATCAATGAGGGCCCCACATCGACGTGAGCGATTCGCCACGTTTACAAAGAGCATCGGCCTTTGATAAAGACCTGAACATTTTAATCCATGATTATCCACTTCAGTGAACCCGAAAATAAGCACATGTGATGGAATGTAACAAGTCAACCATCGTGTGACATATGAATTTCATGAGCAAGGTGAAAAAATCTGATGTATGTGTACCGCACGCTTTAAATGAAAACAACAAAAATCAGCAGGTAGCCATTTGTGCATCATCGTCCAACGTGTAACAACATCGACCGTTTCTACCCAATAATAGTGTTGTGAGAGAGTTGTAGATAACAGAGGATAATATATTACTGATTAATTTGTGTATAAATTCTTCCCGAATATTTTTATATCACAACCAAAAATAGCTATGAATTAATGCAACAATCTGTTACTTTGCCAATTAAATGGGACAACTCTTTTTAGGTTTCATAATTTAAGATTTTTTCAAGCTCTTAGTAATGTTATAACATTGAATGCTCTTATTCTTTCTTGCCAAATGCAAAATAATATGCTGCTTTTTGCACCTTATAATTTTGAATCTACGATGTTTTCACTCGTATTATTTGAGTATATGATTTTGCCTTTTAGAAAATTACAGTTAAATAATTATTCTTCAACCTTGTTATTTTTTTATTTATTCTTCTCTTGAGTCATCTGGTCTGGGGGTTTTCCTTCAGCACCTTCTATCCAGGACAACATGTGGCGCGGAAGCCTGGGGGTAGCAGCAAACGGAGAATATGGACCAGGTGAGAACGTGTTTTGTTTTTTGAAAGGGGTCTTGGGGGTTAGGAAGGATACAGCGAACTGCGGAATTTGGGGCTCATAGTGAGACAATATATTGTAAAATTATAGCTGTGAAATATTGGCTAAAACTATTCGGGGAGATCAATCTTTAATTACAGCAGCTTAGACTGGAAGGTTATAAGATATGGATCTTCAAATTGAGAAAGGGATTAGAAATCATCGGGTTGGGAATATATGGACAACAGGCCAAGATAACAAGAGTACTGTATGGAGGAAGGTTAGGAACCGCCTGAAGGATACAGACAAGCAGCAATGTGGAGAGAAGGTCTCGTTAGAAGTGCAAACGGGGTTGAAATCTGGGTGGAGGAATGGAGCAATACATCAAAACAGGGTCCAGACTCATTAAACAGGAGCTCGCATGGGTTTAGGCTTGGAGCATGGCACATCAGAATCTCAGGTGAAAATGTACTGAGGATTTGTCCTTTATGTGGAGAGAAAGAATCATGGTTGCCATCCTCGTGAACTGTAGCAGCACTGAAGTGTAGAGTTAACGATCTCTGCCACCCATGGCGGTTGCAGTGTTTCATCTACTGTTGTGAAATGCTGGAGAAACTCACTGGAATTGCGTTTAAACACTCTTGCAGCTTTTCATTCAAATGCGTTTTTGCTCCATTATTAACTAACGCGGCCTACCCAAAACTTCGTGTAAAACGTAGTGGGTACCGCCTATCAAGGTCTTATGTCACGTTACCTTCAATCAGCGATCATTGAGTACCACATTGTGATTTTTTGTCATCATCTCCTCGGTCGTGGCAGTTTTGGGACGCCCAGAGAGCTCATTGTGTTGAATGGATGTATCACAACGCTCGAAAACGACGGGGTAGAATTCTTTAATATGAATGTCAAACCTCTTGTATTTCTGTTGGGGTTAAATCCTTCTAAGAGAAATACTTTATCATAGCTCGTATATCAGTTTTATCCATTTTATACACAATTTAACACTAGTTGGTTTACACGATCGTCACAAACAAGCGACTAAATTCACAACTATTATAGTAATGTGGCTATCTTCACGACATCTGAGTCAGACCGAGAACTTTTAGAACACCCCGTGTATTTGGCACCTTTATAAAGCGCTTTAAAATTAGAGTCGAATTTGAAATCACGTCTAAAGTGGAATACTTTTAGCCTAGAAGCTCGTTCACCTATACAACATTACAAGTGAAAGGAAGGGATAATTAGCATCCCTGACAGTGGTGACATCTCTCGCGCTGCATTCAGAATAGTATGCTATTAATATATATATATATGAAATGGACCAACCTCTATGCATATTGAACTCCAGAATTCAGTGCTTTTTTCCATGAAATGTGTAACAGCTGTGTTTGAATGAATATTTATTAATAGAAAATGAGGTTTCACCTGATGTTAGTTTCAAAACAAATTAAATTGTACAAATGCATACAAAAATGCAATAGGCAAGGAAAGAGAGTCAGGTGTACATCTAGACCAAACGTATAAATGAAGACAATAGAGCAACACGATATAAAATAGAAAGTAACAAAGCTACAACGTATAACCGGTTATCATATATCCGTCATTTGTTTAAACCATATGTAAATACAATTATTATAACATGTCGTTCGTGGAAGTTACTGCAGGTAATTTATCTGAATGAACAACAACTTGAATTAATAAAGGAGGATTTCCTACGTTTGGTTTTTGCCTACTTTTAATTTTGTGTACAGGATAAAGACAATGCAGCCTCCTGCTAGCGCAAAGACGTGGAAGATGTTAGGAAATATAACCTAGTGGTATGAAAAACTCCCAGGGTGCAAACGTGGAAGGTTTATACCACGAGAGAAGAGGAATAGGTTTACAATACAATGCTCTAGAGTTTATTTAACAAATTCCAAGCTTTCAAGGCTTCTCTTAAAAAAAGTGTGTGCGCATTAAAATATGAACCAAAGTTAATTATTTAACCTTTGAAAAATTTTCTAATTGATCTGAAATGGCTTGGAAAATGAAAATCAATAAACATTTAAAATTAAAAACCAAGTGAAAGATAAACTTACAAAGTAATAATGTTTACTTTTCAAAACTAATAAACAGGTTCTCTAATTACCAAAACGCATACAATACCTGGGTCACTGGAGCAATAGTTGGCGAAGTTTAGAATAACTACAGATGTTTTGTAGTAAGACGCCGCACAAATAGAACGTGTTAAACACAGAGAGAGTCGTCAAGCATATCTTGCTGGATTCAATGATCTACACATAGATGTCTGACAAATTTATTGCTTATGAGAAGGGAAATGCGTCACAAGTGATCAATACTCAGGTCAGCATGAGCAACATGAGCGGTTTTAAGGAAAATTCTTGAGACGCCGTAATGTTAAGCGTAAGGAAGGGAAACAAGGAAATATAAGAGAAAGCAATTTACCTAATGCAACACATGTTGGTACAATAAATAAATATTACAACCTTCTGTGGCAGATTGATTCAATCAAATAACATTTTGCTAATACAGTCACACCCCAAAAAGCATTTTAGACACTAAAACCTCTGAAAACTTCCGGAGACGTTCTATGCAGCTATGATTATTTATATCATTTATATAAATTTATTTATATTTTATATTGTTTATTTACGGAACCCTTCAACATTTGAGGTGATTTGATAATTTGTGGACGTTCTTTAACATCTCAGGTCATCAGCGTCCCATTCAAATCAGGGCGTGAAACGACCAATAAATTTTGCTCAGAGGCCTCTTCTTTCAGATTTGAGGTTCTTTTACACACCGTAAATATACGACACGGGACCCACGGCTTTACTTCCCTTCCGAAGTAAGCCATACTTGTGATTTTTACGCCCGAAAAATATCCATCGACCCCGGCCGGAACTGAACCCGCGAGCTTGGGTCTACGAGGTAAGTATGGCTACCACTACACCACTAGGACCGACAATTCAGAGCGTGCGACGGCCGATAAATTTTGCTCAGAGATCTCTTCTTTCAGACTTGAGGTTCTTCTACTGCTATAAATCTACGATACGGAACCCACGGCTTTACTTCACTTCCAAAGGACATTTTTAGGATTATTATGCCCGAAAAAAAAAGTATCTGCCCTGACTGGGATTGAATCCGCGATCTTGGATCTACGAGGGAAGTACGGTTACCACTACACCACCAGAGCCAACAAGGAGCACCTTGAAACAAAATAATAATAATAATAATAATAATAATAATAATAATAATAATAATAATTGGCGTAACACAGTAACATCAGAGTGTGTAAAATTTTAGACTGTTTGAAAAATGTTCAATTGAAAAGCTGTTGGTGTAGTAGCCAAGGCATTAGGACATAGTCGCCAAGTTGGAAGTAAAATTACGAGAGAAAGGAAGGGGGTCCGAATCTCATAAAAGGGGACAGCAAAAATGTTTATGAAAATCCTGTTAATTATACATGTGCCATGATACTTAGGGGAGGCTTTTCAATTACAGAAAGTTTCTCTAACTTCCAAAGTTTGTGTGTATGCCCTTAATGCTCTCACACTTTCGCTGGGAACGAACAAAAAGTAATTTCAGTTAAGGTGGTGATGTTACAAATTACGAAAGCCAACATTAAAAAAGCAAATTGTGTACACTAACTGTGTGCATTGAGTTTTCATACTCTAATGTGTGTAAACAATGCTAAAGAAGATTTGAGAAATCAAGAAAAATGTCATTTCTAAGCTTCTAAGACTTGTAAGAATTTTTTTCCGTCAAATATAGAGGACATTTGGAAAGAAAAATAGCATGTCAAAATATTAAAAGAAATAACATTTAGCAGAGCGCAGTGTGGAAAATGACTGTTAGTTTTCGATATCCTAGGTTAATATTACATTCTTTTTGAAATTTTCTTTGTTTTATAGCGTCTCTAAAACGTTTTATTTTGTTGCTGACACTAGCAAGGGTTTTATTTTAGTCATAATTTTATATTTGAAGGGTTGGTGGGAAGAACATAAAATGACATTTTTGAGTTAGGGCTGCCATATATTGAATTATTTTGTGGTCTAATAAGAGGGTTATTTGGTTATTACAAATATGATGAAGGTTCACAGATTAGCAAACGTTTTAAAAACACTCATTAGGGAAGAGGACGATAGTCCAACTTTGAGTGGCAGCTTTGAAGGCAATATTAGCACAACGTCATGAGTAGGGTCCATCTTATCATTGAAGTGTTTCGAAAGCGTTAGTTTGGATGATACACTGCCTGTTACTTCAAATTTTAATAACCTCCACTATAATGAACATAACATGTAACTAGGAGGCTTGATTTCTTTTTCGTTGGTTAAAAGGTGTCGGCTAGAAAACATGAGACTGATGATTTTGTCTGATTAATCAGAAAGCTATGGTAGACCTCCCAACTGAAAGGGAAGATGTTATTAAAAGTGCCAGACAAAAGCCATCACCCTTCAAAGTTACTGAGTGTGAGCAGTGAATGTTTCGTGGCTGGTCTGACAGTTTAAAGCCTAAATCCAAAGGGAAATGCCCATTTCCTATAAAATAACTTGCAAATACTTATCTAACCTCCTATCGTGATAGTAGGATTTAAGACCTTTATTATCTGGACAAGGAAGAGCAGGGACAAGATATTCCTGCACTGGGTGCTGACGAGTTTCAATATCCAGAAAGGATATACAGTAGAATGTTGCCAATATCGAAGGAAAAGTTCAAGGACCTGCTCAACCTAAAGAAATGTATCTCAAAAGAAGGCAAGGGTTCTATGACAATTTGACAACTTGAGATATCCAAGAAGATAATGACTGAGATAATTAATCACAATATAATTGTCTTATGTGATAAGTGATTAGCCTACAAACGTCAGAAACCCATTACGGATAAGCAGGAAGTGTAAATTTAGCAAATAATGCACCATATACATTTTACACTGTATCTTAGAAACTTATAAAATTATCAATATGAACATTTTATGAGATATTAAGAATACTTAAGTGAAGATGCCCTGTAAATTTTAATTCTCTAATGAACATAAAAATCTTAAACAAATATATTTCCTGCTAACTTAAAATTTTCACATAAATGTACTTTTTTCTCAGGGTTTGCTGGACCAATCTTGTTGAAATTATGCACATAATGTATATAAATGTGAAGTGTGGTAACTGTAAGTATTTAAATATTACTATTATTTGATAAAAATCAATACCAATAAAAAAAATATATATTTATATTTTTTTCAAAATTTGAAAATTAAATACTTTTCATGCAGCTAGTATAGATATATTATTCTAATTCCCAGAATAGCACGTTGTCTGTAGTTTAAGTAAAAGAAGGACTCCAATTCCACCAATAGTTTATAAGAAAAATGCATGATTATGTAATAGTGTTTTCAGTTTTTTAACAAATTTTTATTTTGATTTAAAAAATTTGAAAAAATAATTTATATGAATTGGAGTATTAAAACTTACAGAGCATCTTTAGTTAAGCATTCTTAATATCTCTCAAAAAGTTCATATTGATAGCTTCAAAAATTTCTGAGATACAGTGTAAAATGTATACTGCTGCATTACTTGCTAGATTTACACTTCCTGGTTAACTTAATTTTACACGTTCGTATCTCATTATATAGATACATCACATTCAATCCAAAGGATTTCAATCAGGATATCTGCTGCAAGTGAAATATCTCATGAACAGTGCAACAAAAGTATTCTTGCAACAATAATAATATAGGGCAATGTTCAAAGTGTTGTTTACACTTTTTATGATCAGTGTTGAAATGTATTATTTTTTAAAATTATTATTTTTAATAGTACAAAATTTTTTTCCTCAGTCTGTCAAATGACAACATATTAAGATCAAATAAAATTAATTAAAACTAATGCCATTATGAATACATACCGTAGCAGTGGGTCTTAAACTTTAACATTAATTTTTCTCTAAAGTTTGTCATTTGCACTCTCATCGTTCTTCTCGCCAACTCTTCATTTGTTAAATTAGCATGTTATTGTCCCATAAAACTCCAACTTTTATTTTTATATAATTTTAGAGATTTTTATAAGTCAACAAAGGCCATATAACCACTCATCGCTTTATTTGTCATGGGTGTTAAGTAAATTACATCGTTATTTCTAATTCCACAAAATTCCTTAAAAACATTGGGCAATGTAAGAGGAAATTGTGGTGGTATCTGCCGTTCCAACGAAAAGCCTGTCCATCTTTTAACGGCTTTTCTCTGTCAGCTTTAAGGCGGCGAGAGATTGGCATCTTACAACTATCCTTTAGAAGAGGGCTGCTCCATTTAAGAGATAGGGGATTTTTTAAACCAGCCCCCTTCCTAAGAAAAAAGCAATTGAGTGGAGCTTTGGCACTGTAAAGTTTGAGACGCATAAATGCTACATACGAGATCTGTAGAAAGTCAGGGGAATTTTAAAGTGCGTTTGACTATTCAGTAGGCGCAAGATATTGCTGCATGATCCATGGATTTACAATTACCACTCCTTCTTCACCTCTCGTGAATGTTTTTTACCCAAAACATTCTATCACCAGGTTTTTCGCCTCCTAACGCTCCAATTTTGACTCCTTGCGACTTCTGGCGTCTGGAATTGAAAAGGAATAAATTTAAGCGGTAAACGAGATTAAAAAATATGCATCGATGCAGCTGTTGCCGAAAAGTGTAAAAAAGGATAAATGCGTTGATTTAGAGTAAACTTCTTGAAGGGTTCTATGATAAAACTATAATTAAACGGTTGAATACCTTCCACCCTCAGATCTTATAAGGTTTTAAAATGATGTTTCTATTAACAGGACGAATTAGGACCTCTAGACTGTGTTTCGAAGGAAACAAAAGATTTAAGGACATTTAGTAATTATAACATGATAGTAATTTATTCTGTAAATGTCCTTGGATCGTATAACAAAAGATTTCAAAATTTCTGCCCTGAACCTGTTTACTAGAGCCCGGAAATTCAGGTTAAGATAGGCGCGGGCAAAAAGACACATAAAATACAGCAAATAAGCAATAATATAACTAAAGCATTTATTAAAAGTGAAAACAGAGATTATCACTCATTTATAATGAAAATGCATATTTAAGATAGCATAATTAAAGTCTTTTACTTTCCTTAGTTACAAGCAACAACTTTTTTCAAGGTATATGCTGTCGTAGTCAGCCGCTTGTCAGAAAGAACATTTTTCAGCATGAAAAAAAATAACGTCCTACTCCCACTGAAGTGATTGGAACCTGTTTAAAACAAGTTATTTCATACCAGTTACAACAGAACTTTCACTTTTCAGGACATCGTGGAAATGTTGAACAAGACAAAGTAAAGTAGTTTTGAATAGTCCTGGCGGATGAGCAAAAGATGCGCAATGGTTTCTAGTTGGGTTAATTTTTGGTTTATGCGTTTTTAGGGGAGTCAGGTTAGTATCTCTCTTACTTCCGTACTGAACACATTGTAGGCACGTATTATTGCACTGCTGTGCCGCTTTCATCTTTCTCATTTGCGCTACATTAATGCACTGAGATGTTACTTCCAGCACAAATTTTCTAGAATTGTCTCGCGCAAATCGATACAAGGTCATTTGCCAGGATTATTCAAAACTATAGAATTTCCCTCATCTTCTCTATTTCCTGGTATTCGTATGCCCGAGGAAACCGTGCGTTCCTTTTAGTAATGAAAGTTCTGCTATTTAAAGAATTTATGTGAATGTGTTGAAGAGAAAATGTTTGCTTGCTTGAAAAGAAATAAATGTATAGCACGATTCTCAATATATATTTTTGTAAGATGAACATGCCATTCAATTGTAACTTTTTTCATTCTATATATATATTTCAATTTCAAATGCTTAAATAATGCTTATGTCAAATGGAGCCGTGTATGCGACACTCTACACAAATAACAAATTTTTGGGGGTTCATTGGATGGTGACTTCCTCTAGCCTCCCTGTAACACTATATCTGTCAACTCGGGGAAAACATTATCATTCAACTGTACATGTATCGATTACACAGAGAGGTACACGGCGAGGTCAAGGCATTTTCATGGGTTGCACAGCATCTAAACGACATATACCGTGTTCCTCCTTTTCTGTTATCAAGTTTCTTTATTATCCTCAAGTTGACATCTTTCCCTTAGAGCCCAGAAAAACTTAAATTAGGAATTGCACTGGAAGGACAAAACTTCCGGGTGTTGCCAAAGAAAGGTAACTAGTCGTTTTTTGAATGAAAGTACAGTTCAACTGAGAACTAATAGTAATTCTCTCAGCAAAGTGAGTCGGTCCTAGTGGTTACCATACTTGCCTCCTAAAGCCAAGATCGCGGGTTCAATTCCGGCTAAGATCGATGCATTTTTTTCCGGCGTAAAAATCCTAGGTGTGGATTTCTTCAGAAGGGAAGTAAAGCTATGGGTCCCGTGTCGTAGATTTACGGTAGGTAAAAGAACCTCAAGCTTGAAATAAGAGGCCTCTCAGAAAAATTTATCGGCCGTTCCATGTCTTGAATTGAATGCGACGCTGATGAACTGCGATGTTAAAGAGCGTCCTTAAATAAAACAAATCAACCACATCAAATTTACCTCACAGATTAATTGTTAAAGCACTAAAATGAAACTTTTTTTTGAAAATGCATAAGACACAGCAGAATATTTACGTTTACAAAATGATTGTTGACCCGCGATAATTGCTGACCAGCAGATCTTCCAATTTGCACACAAATCTGCAGTACAGACTCGATAAACGAATGCAGAATTTAAATTATTTTCAAGAGGACACCGAAATCTCCAGAAATCATGTAAACTATCATTGAGACATAAATGCAATAAAAATACATAAATACAAAAAATCCTTAATTGAAGATGTGATATAAATGTGAAAATCAAACCATTTACAAAGCAGGAAAACTTCTGAAGATTTCGCCAGATATCAGACATATTCCAGGTTTAACTGGAGTCAACTTCAGAATGGCACAAAGGGGTAATTGGCGTCTAGATGCATTTCACATGCTTACATTTGATTTCACTTAATGGTCAACAGCGTTTTGAAAGAACGGTACGTAACAGAAAATGAAATGGGGTTAATATCTATTTTTATGGCAGTCTTTTAAAGGCACCGCGATCGCTTCATTGCATGCTGTAACTTCTCGCAAATGTTGAGAGTTAATGCATTTCTCAAGCAGACAGAAGCTGCCAAATTGGTTCTTGTCATGAACAGGTTTTGTACTGGGAACTATAAGTCTGCTTATAGCAGTCCGTTACAAAAGCAATAACACATTTTTTTAACATAGCCATCTTTGGCAGAGGTTCATTTTTAGAAGTAGGTCTTTTAAGAAGTTACTTAAGGTGTATAGTAGAGTTCAAAAGTGAAATAAGAGACCTAAGCACATCTATAATTTCTGAAAATGCATTCGGTTAAATAAAACCTGTGCAGATTTCTAGAGCATTTAGCAGTTTACTGCAGGCAATTCAGTGCTTTCCAATCAGTATAAAGTAATTCTTGTTGGATGGTCGATCAAATTCAAGTATGTAATTCTCCTCAATTGCCTGGTCCACTTGAAGTGAAAATCAGCTAATCATAAGCTCCCCACTTGACAGATGTTGCCCTAGCAGAGCAAATGATTTTGAGTGTCAATTAAGGCAGCTAAATTCTGACTGTATTGTTCTTGTTCCACATCAATTCACATTACATCAACTAAGTGAATCAACATTTATAAACGCAGTACAGGCGACTCCATGTGAAACAGAACTGACCTAACTTTTCTTAATGTTGATTCAATTTTTATACTACGTCAACATATTAAGAGGAACACATTTGTGAAAAATATCATCCATAAATCCAATTTTGCAGTTTATAATGAACTTACGTACTTTTTAAATGCACCACGTTCTGTACCTCTAGATCAGAACTTGCTGTGCTACGTGGTATAAGTTTCCGGCCTAACAATTTTCTAAGTGTGATAAAGATAAAAAATATACCCTTTATTGCAATAAACTTCTCACGTATTTGTATTAATATTTCAATCCCACCCACAAAAATAGTCAGAAATCTTGACTATTAGAAGTCTGCAAAATGGGCATAAACAGCATCCATAACTTCTTCGTCACACTTACATTTCATTCCTATAAGATCCTTCTTGAGTTGTGAGAAGAGGAAATAGTCACTGGGAGCTAGATGTGGGCTGTAGGGTGGATGGTCGATCTCCTGGAAGCCACATTTCTTCACGGCTTCCTCTGCAGCAAGAGCTGTGTGCACGCGCGTTGTTGTGAAGAAGACGCACATTACCACTCAGTTTTCCTCGCCTTTTCTCTTTGACGGAAGCACGTAGTCTGTGCAGTAGGCCAGCATAGTACGCCCTTTTTACTGTGGTGTTCCTCTCCTTGAAGTCAATGAAGAGTGTTCCTTCACAGTCTCAAAGGATTGTGGGCAAGTTCTTCTTGGTTGACTGAGTGACCTTGACCTTTGGAGGCGGTGCTTCGCCAGGTTTATGCCCCTCCATTGAGGAAAAGGGATCATAGTAGAGGATCATAGTTTTATCTCCTGCAACAATGGTTTACAGAACTTCTCTCTCGTTGCCACGGCAGAACTCCAAAAATGTCTGACAGCACATGACTCGTTGCTGCTTTTGGACTGAGGAAAGAAGTCTAGACTTAGAGCGTTCGTAAATAAAAGAAATGAACCACCTCCTAGACTTAATTATTAACAACACTGACACATAGACCGGTTCTGTCAGCTCATAGTCTTATTTATGTAGCCTTTTCTCTGCAGTGTCCCAAAGAATACCCACGGACTGTAACTTACAGGGACTTTAAACACCCCGAGACGTTTCCTTCATTAATGACTGACCATGGATGACTGCTGACATTCGAAATTTGATAGCTCAAAGAGACCGCGCATCGGCTTATAGACGAGATAAACACGGAACACCCGTTTTTACTACTGAGGCACCACACACTGGTGATACATGAGATGAAATGATATATTAGGAAAGGATTTTTTTAAGGAAGGAAGCGTTCCAGACCTAAGGTTAGGGTACCTCCCCGGCATTTGCCATTTATGAGCACTGAGGAAAACTTGGAAACAACCCAAGTCAGGGAGGACGGTCCTGACGGGATTCGAATCCCAGACATCCCGCTCACAAGTTTGCGCCTTAATGATCTCGGCCACCCGTGGCGGTAGATAAACTGGATGAAAACCTAGATAGCTATAAACCAAGCCATCAGGAATACCGAAATTAGACCGACCGCAGGCGCGGCTGGTATGTGATGAGGCATTCAAACAATGAGACTGGGAAATACTTCATTCCACGTATATGGAACCACTCTCTCACTAAATAACCACTTAGAATTTCCGTCAGAATTGAACAAAACCACAAGGAACTGTATCTGTATACATCACGAAAACAGACGTTATGACAGCATTAAAACGTATAAAGCATAAGGCACATGCTGCAGATTATATTAATATAACTGTAATAAACAAAATAATTAGGCAATACTGCTCACTTTACCGCCACAGGTGCCCGAGGTCGTTAAGGCGCGGGCCTGTGAGCGGGGTTCGAAACCCGTCAGGACCATCCTTCCTGACTGAGGTTTTTTTCATATTTTCCTCAATCCTCATAAATGGCAAATGCCAAGAATGTACCCTAAACTTAGGCCTGGAACGTTTCCTTCCTTAAAAAAGTCTTTCCTAATTTATAATTTCATCTCATGTAACACCAGTGTCCATCGCCAGCAAAAACGGGCGTTAAACATTACTCAGAAAAACTGTTCACTGTGACTCGTATTTTCAACGCCTCACACGACATCATCCCAGGGGGAAACGGACATTCATAAAACGCTCCAATTTCCTGAAGATACAGACCAATCAGCATCTTGCCAACGATCGAAAGCTTTTGAACCCATCTCACGCTTATAGCTTAAGGGAATGCGAGTTTGAAAATTGATAAACTATAATTTTTATCCAAATGATTTGAGCTTTTCGGATCATTTGATACATTTAGATTCTAGTCTACTCGCAAAATGACATTTTTAATTAAAATATTTTTTCAAATATAACTTTTAATTACTCCTTATACTGTAATTTTAGTGTTTTACTAGAAATATTCCGCATATCAATTTTAATTATAAATGGGGAAAATTTTTAATCTTTATTCTATTAAAATGCACTTTAAAACAAGGAATGTTTCAATTGTCCATGACAACATGTTTTGGAGAAACAAGTTTTTTTATGCAAAAAAAAAATTATAATTTCTTTCAAATTGCTCATATTGAAAAATTTAAAAGTATGTAACAATATATTTCATATACAAGATCAAATTATGCCATCACTTACTAAGCATTTGTCTAAGAATCTGTGCGAAAATTTTCAAAGAATTTTTTGAAAATTATATTATCGGAGCATTTTGAACATTCAGAAATATGGAAAAATTAATATTGGAAAAAAATTAAATAAAAGATTTAATTATAGAAACACACATTTTCCTTTTATTTATAATTCCCTACCCCATGTGAAGGTTCTTCAGTTAACTTTTTGGATTCTTCTTTAAGTTTTCTTATCTTTAACTTCCTCTATATTATTGTAAGTGTATGAGGGTAGGTCCATAAGTTTCCGGACAAACTATTTTCTAGTTATGATAAAGACAAAAACTATATTTCACTTTTCAATATAGTTACCCTTTATTGCATACATTTCTCACAACTTTAAATTTACATTTAAATCCCCCTTCAAAAAAAAATATTCAGAAATCATGTCTGCAAAGTGGGCATAAACAGCATCCATCACTTCTTCGTCACACTTAAATTTCCCTTCTGGAAGGTTCTTGAGATTTGAGAAGAGGAAATAGTCACTGGGAGCTAGATCTGGGCTGTAGGGTGGATGGTCTATCTCCTTGATGCCACATTTCTTTACAGCTTCCTTTGCAACAAGAGATGTGTGCACAGGCGCGTTATCGTGAAAAAGGCGCACACCACCACTCAGCTTTCCTCGCCTTTTCTCCTTTAGACACCCATATACACCGTCCAATCGCTGTTTAATTTCATTTGGAGCAAGTCCTTCATTTGTGAAGAACTTAATAACAGCTGGATACTCCATTTTCCTCTAGACTTAAGGATTGACTGCGCCTAGAAAACAGACCATAAAAAAAAAAAAAAAAAAAAGGGAACTCAAGCGATCGCTTTTGTGTGGAAATTCCGAAAGACTCCTTTGTTAAATAACATAACCATAAACTGACCTTGACACAAAGCTATGGGACTTAAAAATATCTCTTAAATTTCTGGAAACAGAATAATTAAATTGAGTCTACGTCCAATAAAAAGATATGGGGAGTAAGTCAGGGTTGGATATTAACCAATGGAAATTCCACATAAAAAAACTGTGCAGAATTTTTTGTCTATTTGTTTAGGAATATTTATTTTTTATTTTTGTCGAAATTTGTTAATACTTGCATTATTTTATAAATATGTAAAAATCAGTTATCATTAAAATCTGTCTAATTATGGCTTCTCAATTCTAGACTGCTTTTGTTACATTTACGAAACAAATTTCCTTTACGTTACAATACGATCCGATGAATATTTTAGAATAACAAACGCATCTTGTTAACCGAAGCGTGTCGGGTAGCGTTAGGGAATGTAACGGAAATGATATCTAGGGGAGGGGTTTGGAATGACACCCCGTGATATTGGTTTTTGTTTTCCAGAAGAGGGTAGGCATTTTATGCATGTCAAAACAGCCCCTATTTCCTGCCATGCGAACTATGGCGATGTTATTGGAAGACAAACATTACAAGCCTCTACACAATCCCTCGCCTCGCGATGAACTAGCCGAGGGAAATAATGATCAGGGAAAAATAATTAACAATGGGCGTCAAATTGTAATAGGAAAATTACTTTCAGGACGTGACGCAGTTCCGGCACACAAATCACAATTTGTACTGCGTATTCAAATGTAAAACAAACTTTCATTAAAATGTTTATTTACAGTAAAAGGGACGAATGCAAAAAACTCCTCTTTCCAAATACATTTATGTCACCTTTAATTTTTTTATTAGAAACACTTTGAAATTTTGTTGATTTAAAGCAATAAAAATTTTAAAATTACTATCTGATCATTGCATTTTTTTCAAAGCATTCCATTCGTTCGAACAAATTTTGTAATTGACGAACACCATGCTTCTTTTGGACAGAGTGCAAATACTTTCTTCGTATGCAGTCACTGGGGCTTTAGGATTTTTTTCCTTTTATTTTGTTAATATAAAAATATCTCGCGGGGTCAGATCCGGGCTGTAGGGAGGATGTGGCAAATATTTGACTCTAACTCTGCAGAAATTGAGTTGTACCAGTCGTTGTCAATAGGAGTGCTCGCAAATCAGTTCTTAATTCTCTGAAGACTTGGAGCAGACATTTTGTGGTACACCATCTAGCTGTGAAAGTTTTTTCTCCCTAAGTGAATATGATGTCACTATGTGGCCACTGACACAGAAGAATGAACAAGATCATATTCTTGCCAACACTTGATTCCTTTTTTGCATGGGGTCCTCTCCTGGAAAAACCCAGACCGATGATTGTCGCCTCTTTCTGTTCATTTGACTTACTTATCGACGCTCTTTAACAGCTCAGGTCATCAGCGTCCCTTTAAAACCAGGGAATGAAACGGCCCACAAATTTTCCTCAGAGGCCTCTTCTGTCAGGTTTGAGGTTCTTTTTCGTACCGTAAATGTACGACACGGGACCCACGGCTTTACTTCTCTTCCGAAAGAAGCCATATGTAGGATTTTTACGCCCCAAAAAATCCATCAACCGGAATTGAACCCGCGATCTTGGGTTTAGAAGGCAAGCACGGTTACCACTAGACCACCAGGACGGACATCGCTTCTTTCTGGATCATAATGGTGTATACACTTTCTTCAGCTTTTATGGGCAGCAATCCACAGTTTTTGTTTGTTTGTTTGTTTTTTGTTTTGTTTTTTCCCCTGCACATCTGTGAGGCAGTGAGAAATTCAAAGATCGCAGAGCTTCCTGACATGAATTGAAAATCTGTTTAACAATGACGTTACTCCAATATACGTTCTGCTTTCATCCTATTTTAATCCGTAGTTGCTGTAGCGGGGCCGTCATGTCCGCTCTCCATCTTCAAGGGGGTTCCTTCCTCTCCTGAAACCTGCAATCTTTCAATGCATTCTCTCTGCTCTAAACCGCTAGGATATTCTTCTCAAGCGAGAACATTTCCGCGCTATGCTTTACAGTGATATTAAAGACCTAAGTTTAAGGTACTTCTCCGGAATTTGCCATTTATGAGACTGAGAAAATCCATAGTCAGGGAGCATGCCCTTGGCGGGAATCGAACCCAAACCTCTCGCTCACGAGTCCGCACCTTAACGATCTCGGCTACCCTGGTCGTTGGGTTGTTAAAGTAAATAATACTTTCAGATATTGTAGAAGGGTCTCGGACAAGCATCAGAGATAATCTATGATCTGCAATGATACACTGAAATAAAATGTTGAATTTAATAATAAAAACATAATCTTAAATATTTTCTGTTTTCATAAAAAATAATAAATATAAGCTCCAATAGGTTCGAGTAGAGCAGTTTTTCAAAAAGCTCAATATTTAATAATAATTTTAGTTAAACTTTAATTTTTTAAAAAAAGTCTATATATGAACATTAATTACAACAAATACTTCGAGTATTTGTATAGCCGCTACGTTGTTTTCAATATTAAAGAGCTACAAAACAAATGTATAGCATTATAAAACATCTTTGTACGATACCCGTTCATTGAGCGTCCTAAGAAATCTGTATTCACTCGCCCGCAAGCCTGTTAGAAAGGAAATTTCTGTACCGCAGTGAAACACCTTTAGAACTGCTGTAGGCGGAGCAAGTTCCCATTAATAAAGAATAGTGTCATGAGGAGGGGGAAATGCCGGCTGCCAAAAGTTTGGGGCACCCCAGCCCGGGGCGCCGAGCTGACGGCGCCAACCGTGTCGGACGCCGGGACAAGGTAGGTACTTATACCAGCCCATTGTTCTGCGTGTAAGCGAGTTCATGACACAATGGCAACCCGCCGTGTTTACTGCACCCGCATTTATGTTGACTCTGGTCGTGGTTACCCTTCTGGGTCATCCCCCTAAGTTTATCTACCACACGAGAGCAAGCACGCTTACGATAAAGTCCGGTATATATCTAGGGATGGTCAATCGACTCAAAGCTACCTTCATTAATTTTCTGCAGCTTAATCAGAGAATAGATCTGGTTAATATACATAATACAGGTTTGCCTTTATTCAGTCATTTGACATAATTATTCCTTCTTTGACCAAAATAAACAGCGAGGCCTCTTCCAGTTGGATTTTGAACACCAACTCGCAGGTCCATAACTCAAATAAGCTTCATGTAATATTGTAATATTATTATATATTCTTCTCAGTCCTGGAGAAAATGTAATGGAAACAGTTGGTTATTAATGGAAAAACATAGGACACTTTTTTTACAAGTAGTAATTGAAACTCGGAGTCTGCTATAGGAGATATTAGGACTCGATATATGTAACAAGGGATGTGAAATCTTAGAGGAAAACTTCCTCACATATGCAGGATAAAAAATATAATATAAACATGGATGCAGAATTGCTTTGTTTCCTTTTTCTACCCCTGTACCACATAACAGAATATTTAAAAATAGAACTGTGGGAAGCAGAAAATCATATGACATGTTCTAAATGTTCTCTGTTAACGCGGATACATCCATCAACCCGCCGTCTCATGGACTCCCTGATGTGCTGATATATCCCTGGAGTATCTCGTATTGTCTTGCAGAATACCAGCATGAACATTCTCTATACCTTCGGCTAATCCATAGATCATATGAGCATTTGTCAACTCCGCATCTGAATATCTCATTTTGCTGTATCTGAAGCGAAGTCCGTAAACACACAGAACTGACACTACATGCTCAGTGCTACGTCAGGTAATGAAGTGAGTAGCATAACAAGCGCACAACAGAACAACCACAACCACAGTAAACCTAGAAACTAAGAGTAGTTACCACACTTACTATACCCATTTAACCAGAGGTAAACGCAAATGTTGGCCTACTGTACGTATTCAGCAACTGTTCTGTTGTGAAATTATTGCCACAGAACAGCTGTGTTGGCATTTTAGCTCGAATATCACACCGTGTAAGCGGAGTTGTAGACAAAGAGCTTTAACAAGGAAATAAAGCATTTCTGGACCCATGTTCATATAACATATTTGTACCCTCTACTTGGAAGTTATGTTTCCCTAAATTTTCGAAATGCCTTTTAGTTGCACTCTGTACATAATTTCTTAGTTTTTAATTAAATTTAATTTTATGTGTGACACAATAACATAAACTTATATTAAACATGAGACTTTTTGTAAAAATAAGAGCATTTAAGTTTGAGAAATTGACAAGGTACTTAATTCTAATTCTGGGATTCTCCTTTCAAATGATGATCCACATGGTGACCATGGTCTGGTTAGTGTAGGTTTCCGCACGTTTAAGGATACCCCCCCCCCCCTCAATGTACCTATCACCTTCGTTATGATCCTCACTGGGACTATTCCCGGCCTCGGAAGTCCGCTACAATTCCGCCACCCAGGAGGAAATGACAACAAATTCATAACAACTGCGGGATTCGTTAGAAAAAAAATCCAGAAATAGTTTTAATATTTAAACACCGTTACAGTAATGAAATGTGGCTGAATTACATATGATTTTATTAATTTTGAAATATTCTATACTTTAAGATGATGGAAAAGTAAACAACATCAAATTGTAGGATGATGACGATCCTTAACTTTTATTTATTTGTTTAAATCAAAGTGAGTCTTTGCCCCAACGACTCAGTATAGGGAAAATAAGTTACCTGTTCAATCAAATGTAAACATGGCGGTAGAAGGTCGCTATTTGCCTTTGACATTTTCACATAGCAAATACAGAGAAAGGGCAACATATGATACAAGTAGCCAATAACAAGCAATAATAATAGAGACATCTCTTGACAGTTAGGGGGAATTACACAATACTTTCTTTATCTTTAAATTCTATAAAGGTTGAATGAAAAAGTGTGGTTTTTTCCTCATAAATAGCAAATGCGGAGAGGTACCTTAAACTTAGGTCTGGAACGTTTCCTTTCTTAACAAAAATCCTTTCCCAGGTTATATTTCATCTCATATATCATCAGTGTCCACAGCCTGTGGTGCCTCAGTAGTAAAAGCGGGCGTTAAACACCTTTAAAAAACTCTGACTTAACGGGTCAAGTGTATTTATTTTCAATGATGGTTTAGATACATAAAATAAAGATTTATCTAGCACACGGTCTAGCTAGAAGTTCGTGCCTCTCTTCGTTCGTAAGAATAGTAGAAAAAACACAGAAACACACAGAAATTTGCATAAACACAAACATTAAGTTGTGCGCAAAAATGTTAGAAAATAAGTCCCTCCCAACCATTGACGGAAAAATATAAGCAAATAATAACAATCTTAAATTGATCATTATAGGGCACTAAACAAGAAAATGCAATAGAACTACATTTAAAATAGCTAAGTGCATTAAATGCTATTTCCTCTTTAGCCAGAGATTTTCTGTTGCTCTTCTTATCTTCCAAATAAATTTACATATCTCCTGACAACTATTCTTATACAATACCAAATTTAGACTTGGTGGCCTACTCCTTCTCGACCACACAAAGTTATTGTAGAGAATCTGCGACCTACAGCTCTCTGTAGCCTCACATTCTGCAAGCACATGTACATAATTTTCTCTTGCCACACAGTCAGACCATTGTCGTTTTGTCTTCTCATGTCATTGCATTCATAATATATATATATATATTCCCTACCCTCCATTGCCCCTGTTAGTTCTGATTGTAATTCCAGAGATACTTTATTAGGACACTCAGCTTCCACTACCTGTCTATCAATATCAATTAATCTTGCTGAAAAATTCCTGTATACATTTCTTCTATTTCCAACTCCCATCTCCCATACCCACCCATTCCTGTGCTTTCCAAAACCCTGTTTATAGCAGATGCCCAGTTCCCTGGTTTTTCAATTGTTCCTGATAGCAAATGAGTTTTAACTTTGGGTCTATCTTCTTTATTAAGTCTAACCAGTTTTTGATAAATCATGATTTTAAAAAATATTGTTGCGTCCAGTTCTACCGGGAGTTCAGGGGTCCGCTGAAAGTCAGGCAGTTTTTACTAGGTATACAATCTGATTTCATGGCGAAATGAGGGAACGATATTACGAGGGTAGGTTCATAAGTTTCCGGCTCCGCCGATAAGGATTATCCTTCACAAAACCCTTATCTGGTGCCGTATCTTACTTGTTAAGTAATTAATTGCAGCTGTAACCTCCGTTCCGCTGTGTTCAGTTGTTCAGACATAGTTGCATAAATAAGGCTATGTGTAGAAGATTGTGACATGGAGTATCGAGCTGTTATTAAATTATTAAATTCTTCACAAAAAAAAAAGACATACTCCAAATGAAATTAATTATAGATTGGGCGGTGTATACGGGAAGCACCCTCCCTCATATTCTCCCGTAAAATAATGGACCAACTTTTTTCGAATTGGTCAGGAAAGCAATGAAGACGAAAAGCGTGCAGATCGGCCCTTGTAGGTGCTCACTCCTAAAAACATCATTCTTATGGAAGGAGAAATTACGGAAGACCGGCGGCTCAAAGTAACAGAAATAGCAGCAAAGTTAGGCCTTTCTAAAACAACAGTTCTTCGCATTATTCATGAACATTTAAACGTGAATAAGGTTAGTGCAAGATGGGTGCCTATACTTCTTTCCTCAGTCCAAAGGCAGCAACGAGTCATCTGTTGTCAGGCAGTTTTGGAGCTCTGCCGTGGCAACGAGAGAGAAGTTATGCAAACCAGTAGATGAAGATATTCTTCTCTACTATGATCCCTTGTCCAAAAAAGAATCAATGGAATGGCGTAAACCTGGCGAGGCAAAGTCAGTCAATCAACCAAGAAGAGCATGCACAATCTTTTGGGACTCTGAAGGAATATCCTTATTGACTTCAAGAGAGGAACATCACAGCAAATGGAGAGTACTGTGCTGGCCTACTGCACAGACTACGTGCTTCCATCAAAGAGAAAAGGTGAGAAATGCTGAGTGGTGTCGCCTTCTTCACGACTATGCGCCTGTGCACACAGCACTTGTTGCAAAGGAAACTGTGAGGAAATGTGACTTCAAGGAGATAGACCATCCACCGTACAGTCCAGATCTAGCTCCCAGTGACTATTTCCTCTTCTCAGAACTCAATAAGGACCTTCGAGGAAGGAAATGTAAGTGTGACGAAGAAGTGACGGATGCTGTTTATGCCCATTTTGCAGACAAGATTTCTGACTATTTGGTGGGGGGGGGGGGAAATTGAAATGTTAATTCAAAGATGTGAAAAGTATATTGCAATAAAGACTAACTATATTGAAAAGTGAAATATAGTTTTTGTCTTTATCGTACCTAGAAAATTGTTAGGCCGGAAACTTCTGGTCCTGCCCTCGTACCTTATGAATATTCGTTTAATTCTTGAATGAATTAGTTTTATTGTCTTGAATACTGAGGCATTTCTCAGATTATATTGACATAACGCTTTTTGACTTACTTCAGCAAAGTATCTAGTCACTTTATCGCCTTAATAAATATCCCCATAAATCCAAATTCAAAAAGCATTTTTTGGAAGGAAAAAAAAAAAGTCAAATAAATAACCTTACATTTGAATTATAAGAGAAAAATACGATGTATAATTGGATTAAATTATCTGATAAACAGTGGCATTAGAAATGCACTTGCATCATGTGTTTTCGTTAGCTTGGAAACCGACCTGTATTTTCTCATCTCCGGCACCTCTCGGCTTACACGAAACGAGTTTAGCATAATGAGTTTCTGGCTGGCCTTTAGCACATGACATTTTCACACCAGTGCTGTCCTTTTGGATTAGAAAAACCTGTCTTACGTCCTCATCAGGGGTTACCAAATTTTGCTATTCATGTAGTGTTTCGTTTTCCAAAGTATTTTGTAAACCAAATGTCTATAAACATGAATAAATATGGGTAATATTAAATATAATTTTACACATTTGCAAGTAACGGTTAAATGTAAGAAAAATACACGTGTGGAGGGCTCATGAATGCTAGTAAAAACACTCATTTCGGAAGTAATCAATCAGATATACAACGTTATTTCTGTAACGAATGTTGACAAAGTATGGACGTAAATAGCGAATTGTCAAATGGGACTTTTAGTTAATATTAAAAATGTGTTACTTAATTTCTATAAACTTTATTTAAATAAATATAGAACGAAATACCATTACCAATTATAAAACAACTCCATGTAGATAAAAAAGCTAATGCAAACATTTAGTTTGAATGTAAAATCTTAGTGGTCAGATTTTCTGATTTCTATTACTGAGTTCGAATGGGAGTGTTTCTTTCCATAAATTGAACCCTATGGCAATTATGGTTTGGTTATTACTTAGGTTTAAGAACCATCTAAGTTAAAGGGTCAAAATTCTTATTTGATAATAATGATAGGCGTTTTGGCTGCAAATTGGTTAGAAGTGAATTAGATTTATTTTGTAAGATTCAGAGGGAAATATTTTGTTATTTCAGTCTTGTTCAAGGGCTGGTCGTTTAGTCTTATGGAAGGAAGGGAGGGATAGAACGAGGGAGATAGCGGGTAGTCAGGATCAGGCGGAGTCCCATTCCGAGTAGTTTGAGTCTCCCAAAGGGCCAGAAAGGCCACTTTCATGATTTACCCTTAGAAGTCGAAAGCATTTGCAGCTGCCAGTCCCGAACAGTAGCGAAAACTGCCGACTGGCTACGAGTTTAATAAAGTTATTACTTAGGCGAACAATGTTCACTCTGAGCATGAGGCCTATTAGCTCAGTAGGTTAAGAGCGTGAGCTCTTGGGGTCGATTCCCCAAGGTATTTTTTTTTTCATTTGTCTGTAATCTATTTTTATCAGTTTTCTTTTAAGCTGCATACTTTTTCTCCCTATTCTTAATGGAATAAATGCAAAAATTTTCATTGGATATGTTGGGTTGGGTTAGGTTAGGTTAGGTTGGTTTAAATTTACAATAGAACATAAACGAAATTTTTCTACAATGTTCTTAATGGAATAAATGTTAGTTTTTCATGTGTTAGATTAGGTTAGTGTAAGTTTAAGAACACAAGAAGAACATAAAAAGCCATTACTTCATAATAACACTTTCCAATCATTTACATTTTTTTTTTTAATCTTCATAATTTACTTCACCATTCTTATTCGAATGAATTTTACTCTTTTGGTGAGTTTAGCTTAAGTTTGACAAAAAAAATTAATGGAATATAAAAACATAATTCATGCAATAGGTTAGTTAGGTTAAGTAATTTTAGTTTAAGTTAAAAAAATTATAGAACATAAAAAATAATATTACTCCATAATAACACTTTTATACACCATACTTAACCGAATAAATGTTACTTTTTCATGCATTAGGTTAGGTTAGTTTAGTTTAAGTTTAACAAAAATAAATTGAACATATAAAAATAATATTACTCTATTAATACTTTCTAACCTGTTTATTTTTTAACTTCATCATTTTACAACGCTATTCTTATTCGAATAAATTTTACTTTTTCGGTTAGTTTAGTTTAAGTTCAACAAAAAAATAATAGGACGTTTAAAAAAAAATTATATTACTTCATAACACCGCTTATCATATCGTATCGTAACCAGTCGGCTTTCTTCGCTACGGTTCGGGACTGCCGGCTGTAGATGTGTTCTGTTTGTACGGACTAGTCTTCCAGACAGTTAAATGAGGCAGCCTGTTCTTTAAAGTTTCATGCAACTAGGATCCGACATTCAGGGTATTCTGTAACCTACTGTTGACAATTTTTGTTGTAGATAAAATGCCAATTGACATATACTATTTTAGCCTGACAATAGGGGAAAGTATTGTTTTTTTGCCTATGCCCAGAGTTGGGCGAAAAAATCAATTTGACATTCTAATCTCATCTGGTTTTAATTTCTTGAGTCAATAGGCATTGCTATATTTGAAAGAAATGTTATTTGTTATGTGTATACATTTTATAATAATTGTTGGAATCATTATGTGGATCACTTTAATGAACCCGTGGCTGATCTCTGCCACCTTTCGTTTCAGAAATATTCGTAGATTTGTATTACTGAGTCTGCAGAAACGAATGAATTTATTTCTAGCAAACACAAACGACACCATAATTAAAATTTACATAGTTTCATTATTTCACAAATAACCAAATACTATTATTAATTTTAAACTAGTCCTCGTTTCTTCAGTAGCAACCTATTAAATATCCAAGGGATCAGTATAAAGTTTTTTTATGGATGAGGCACTACAGGCGGTGACACTGATGGTCCATGAAATGATTAATTGGGAAAGGAATTCGGACTGAGGAAAACCTGGAAATAACCTGTCACAGAGGACGGGCCTGGTAGAAATCGAACCCTAGACGAACCTAGACTCTTGAAATTTCTATTACAGCTAAACTGCTCATTGGTAGCTAGCTGTTCTGATACAATGTGCACACAATTTTGAAGACAGGAAAACAATTATTTAACCCCAATTTTAATTAAAACATAACACAAACACAAGGGAGTCAATTTGATTATCACCTGCTCTGCACAGACCGTTTGACTTTGTGGGGAGTGCAGAAGAGAAAATTGTTCATGAGTGAGAGCACAGTCAGTAAAAACAAATCGGTGATGAGGTTAATGAGACGGTAAAGTTTTATGGAGCACTAAACAAAACGCAGTAGCAACATCCTCTCTGTAGTATCGATCGTTAATATCGATTTAACCTGCCATTAATGTAGCGTGAATCTCCAATATTAAGTCCATAGCATTGCCTATGGCGGATTTTCTGCATGCTGTACAAAACCTGTAAACAATGACTACAAAGCAAACGGAAGTACAAAGTAAGTACAATGTGCAGATAAAGTACACCTTCGGGCAGTAGGACATACACAGTTAATTACTGTATTATAGGTTAAAAAGTGAGGTACCTTGTAATTTTCAAGGTGCCGTGAAATTTGCCAGTCTAGTAAACACAGGTAAATTTCGAACGATATTTGCGGCTATATACAGGGTTTAAATCCCAAGAAATCATGAACAGAGACTGGCAGTTCAGGCATTTATTTTCGTTAAAATAGGCAGGCCAAAAGGCACTTACTATAATGAAAATGGGCAGAAATATAATTAAAATAAGCATTTATTAAAATTGAAAACAGAGAGTAATATTAATGAAAATAGATATTTAAGGTACTTAATAATTTGTTTATCATTCAATTAAGCATTTATGTTTACTTTGCTGATTACAGGCAACAACAAGATGTTTTTAAAGGTATAAAAAATGTTCAAACTTTCATTAATAACTCAAAAACTAAGAGTTTCCGGACAAATGTTTATATAGATATTTATTTCTCGTTTTGATAAACTTTTATTAATAACTCAACAACTAAGGGGTTTCCAGACATATGTTTATATGGACATTTTTGTCTTGTTTAGATAAACTTTCATTAATAACTAAAAAACTAATGATTTCCGAACATATGTTCACATGGACTTTTATTTTCTTGTTTTACTAAACTTTCATTAATAATGAGTAACCGGAAGCTTTCACGGCCGGAGTCAGACTTATAACTAGAAGTTTCTTCCGGGCTTAGGAGCCATGGTCTGTTGGAGCTAAGTAGTTCAAATGTTTCATCCTCAACTGCGGAGGACATCTTCAGTGGCGCGGTCTGAGTCTTCCGGCCGGCGTCTACCGGATTCCTTGTTCCTGCGGTGCTGTATACATAAGCACCACTCAACGAAGCGTCAACACACGGATCTCCGAACACAAGAGATGCTGCCGTCTGGGCCATCCGGACAAGTCCGCGGTCGCAGAACATGCTATGTGGGCAGACGGTGAACACACTATCCAGTACAATGAAACATCTGTCCTATCTTCAGTACCATACTACCACGCTAGATTACAACGCGAAGCCAGTCATAGAAATCTACAAGCATCCTAATAATTTCAACAAAAAGGGAAAGGCTCTCAAACTGAGTAAAACCTGGCATCCGATATTAGAGCACATAAAACAAGCCAACACCATCAAAATTCATGCGAACCAATCACCGATCAGAACGGAGATGCCCCGCCCTCCGAGTACAACCCCTCTGCTCCAGCCGAACCAATTCCCTTCGAGCAGTTCATGTATAAATATAACACCTCCAGCTGGCATTTCAGTCCCGCCAGGACATTAACCAGAAGACTCATTCCCCGCCACTGAAGATGTCCTCCGCAGTTGAGGATGAATACGTTTGGATTTCATTAATAAGTCATAAAACTAATAAATTCTACACTTATGCTTATCTTGATATATACTTATTGCTACAATTTCATTAATAACTCATTAAACTAATTATTCCTGGACATATGTTTATATGGATTTTTGCTTTTTTTGTTTTGTTAAACTTTCATTAGCTGAATCTGTTATATTACACAGTAAGAAAAAGCTGATACTACAATGGAAATGCCTGCCACTGGTATGAAAATTGCCAAAACAGCAAATTGCACGAACTGAAACTCAACATATCATTCCCATGCATATATAAAAATCTTAACCGACATTAACGGCCCTAGTTTCTGGACTTAGAATTGATCACATTAAACTAATACGTAACTAACATTTCACCGGAAAGAACCTCCATTTTGTGAACATTGTAATTAAAAACTGACGGTCAAATACATTATAACTGAATGCTGTAGAAACTCTAGCCATACAATCAACCATCAAATCCCTTCAAATCTTCAGGTTTCGACATTAAATGAATTAACCGCGTTGTAATTATTTAAATTCTTAAAAATTATTAAATTTACTACTGCTGTAAACATATTGTGTCAAAGTTGTTATTATCTCATTGTATATTTGAAATGAAATGAAAGAGCCCATTGTGTCCCGTAAAGGTCAGGGCCTCCTGCTAGAGGGAAATGCTCACGTGGGTTAGGGATTCCACTGAAAACATTTGTACTGTCATAGTTTTTTTTTTTTTTTTTTTGTCCTTTTTGAGTCCTTGTCACCTCTCACTCCACTCACTTCTATTCCGGGCAATGCTTGACCAATGAACTGCGAGATGCTCCTTGAATGTGTCTGACCATCTTCCTCTGGTCGTCCTGGAGTCCTCGGTCCTGAGCAGGCGTCCCACATGGTGGTTATCTGTCCTGCTGTTACCTCGCCACGTGCCCGCCCCATTTCTATTTTATCACTGCAGCTCTGTCCGTGATGTTTTCTGATTCTGTGATCTCCTGTTGGAGATCTTGTCTCAATGTTATACCTGGGGTCGTCCTCTCCATTTTCCTTTGACATGTTGCTATGCTCTGCCGCTGTCTGTCGGTAAGAGAACAGGTTTGACATTAGCACCGGGAAGACACACAGGTTGAGTGTCTCCAGTGTTAGAATATCTTTATAATGTCTGAACCTTGTTAACAATTAATATAATGATAATAATGTGGATGTATAACTTATTGCTATAAGACCTACTAGGCAACATTAAATAAAAATATAAATAAAAGATAACTATTCATTTAGTAAAATTTATATTTTTAAAGTACTTTTATGCATTTGCAAAGTTTAATGGCTAAAATTGCTTTACAGAAAATTAATCAGGTCCAAAAAATATATGAGATGAAAGTTTGTGATAGTAAAAATAAATTAGTTATTTTAGTTTTTTGTGATTTTTTTTCACCTCAATAGTTGATATAAAATATATTGAAATATTTTGTAAAATTTCGTATTTCAATTTAAGGTAACTTTAATGGAAAGAAAAGTCCAAAAGACAGGTTTACACATTACACAATATATGATTTTTAAAACATTTTTTTTAATATCGATTATAATTTATACTCTTTCACGTTAAGTGTTTAATCCACGTTATTCAATTCTTTAAAATAAAGAACAGTTGCCCTAAAGATGAATGATAGAGAGAGTAAAGTGTTAAAAACCTTTATTTCCCATAATTTTTATCTAGCAACTGGCCAATTTGTTAAAGTAAAATGAAGATTCCTTGGTTTAAGCCAGCCCATTCTCAACGAGCTGTACTATTGAATGAAACAGCGAAGTTTATGTAGTGAAAAGGCATGGAAACACTTTATGGAGGGTTAAACATGAGAGGGAGATATATTGTGCACATTTCACGGCGCTCCATGCCTGAAATTCCGATTCTCTTTCGTTCACAAATGTTTTTGCAGTAGTTGGCAGCCCTACTAGGGATCACAACTCGGCTTTAATCCTTGTAGCTAGCGAGTCTCGGATCTAGCCGGAAGATTTCCATAAATTTGTACGTGCTGGCTTAGGGATGAAATCAATAAGGCTGTGGAACTGGCTTCCGCGGCTATGAAACTTATTACGGTAGCTCAGGTTTCCTGATACACGCCGAGAGTTCGCTGTAAGTAACCGTTTTATATTCAGTTCAGTAAAAACGGAGCTGTCACTTGGTTGTTATTTCTATTGCCAACATTGTAGACATTGTCTTCTGTGCGTTCCTGTGCTACACAATTAAGTTTTACTGTGCGGTCTTAATATTTGGGGTGTTTTATCTGAACTTATTGATACTTAAGTTCCCACATCACATTATGCCTGGTTACAATATAACTGCTGTTATTTATGTACTTATACAATGAGGACCATAAGACAGTTAAAATGTTACAAGGGCAAAATGAAGAGAGCACTACCGGTGAATACGCCAGATCTCTCCCATCCTTATTCTTTTCCTGGACCGGTGGGTTTGACGATGTCTGCAATAGCATTCCAAGCCTATACTTGAGTGGATTATGGACAAATAAACCTGTCTCTTAGCACTAGGACGCCAAGCCGGGTCAATATGACCCAACCAGATAATGTTGCGTATATATTCTTCACTTAAAATGGTTATACAAATTTTACATCATAGCTTTTACTCTTTTCAGGAGTACTTAGCCTGCATAAAAATAAAAATTATTAACTTAATATTTATTTTTTAGAATTAAAGTGTTTTACCTAGTACGCCCAGATAGGCCATTTTGACCCATATATAGATAATGCTATGCTGTTAGCAATTATGATTCCATATTTTAAATTTCATGCTTTTGAATAATGACTTTCTTTGTGCATTATTTTGCATCAATGGGCAAGCAACAACAATGCACAATGTCTAATAATCAGATAATTTATTTTGGTTAGAGTAGGCAGGTAAAAAGACAGTTAAAATACTGAGAATAGGCAGCAATATAATTAAAGTATGCATTTATTATGGAAACATCATTCATTGTTAATGAAAATTAGTGTTTAAGATATTTAATAATTTCTTTATCATGTAATTAAAGTATTCAAACTCACTTTTCTTGGTTACAAGCAACAAGAAGATGATTTTTCAAGGTATCAACTGTCATAGTCAGCCGCTTGTCAGAGAGAACATTTTTCATCGTGAGAAAAGTACGTTCTACTTCCACTAAAGTAATTGCAGCATATTTAAAACAAACTATTTCGGAAGGACTCATACCAGTTACAACAGAGCTTTCACTTTTCAGAACACCATGCAAATGTTATTCGAGATAAAGTAAAATAGTTTTGAATAGTCCTGGAAAATGAACAAATGATGCTTACAACCTGATTTGGCCTCTAGTGACATCATCTGTTTCCAGCACTGAAAAAGGATTTGGAAGGTCAGCGTTTCCACGGCAATGCTCAAGTCAATGCAGCGATCCTGCATTTTTTGTATAGGTAGAATTATATAGGCGTTCAGAAGTTGGTACACAGTTGGGACAAATGCCTTAACATGGAAGGTGGTAATGGGGGGAAATAGCTCAGGGATGGAGATAAATAATGTGTAAAGTATATGAATGTAACGTAATAATAATAATAATAATAATAATAATAATAATAATAATAAAGTACACATCTAAGGGAAACTTACTTCCTGAACACTCCCCGCATTGTAGTTGTCTGCAGACCCAACAATTACAAACGCACTCTTCTTATCTGGACGTGATAGGAAGTGCGTAAACAACTTTTGGCAAGATCAATGTAGTGGGAGCAAGTTGTAGGCCTCCCAAATTTAATTGCTTATTTAACATCGTTTAAACGGCAGTAAACAAGTTACTACACCATGAGTTGTGTAATTTTATAATGGGGCCTTAGAGGAACATTACAGCTCGCTCATTAATGAGGGTACGCTTACTCAAACGAGGGCAAGTTTCCTTCAGTTCGGTATGCAAATGAATTCATATACACACACAAACTTGGTTAAACATTCTGTGTTTGCTCAGTGCGCCCCTTGCGGAAAACATGTCAAGTAGATGAAAAATGATTGTATTCTGCAGCGATATATTCCGCCCAACAAATTCCTTTCGAGCCGGTGTTCTGACATTGTATTCAAGATTTGCACGTGTAAAAGAGCTTTGTAGTATTTACACATTTAATTTACAGTATTTTCTGATACAAAAACTTTTGCATATTCGTTCTTTTTTAATTTAATTTTAAATTAAAATGTTTTATCTCCTGTTTCATGTTGCATTTGTTTTATGACTAGTCAGTTTTATGTCTTTCCCTTTTTGTCTGTCACTTTGTCTGTCTCTCTTTATTTGAAAGAATGCTTTCACAGAGCGTTGTTTTAAAGAAAAGTAAACATACCCCAGTACAATGTTTTTATTCCGTATTTGTGTATTATACATACACACCAGCAAACAATAAATTTCATCACAGGCAATCAGTACAAAGTAGTTGTTATTTCCATAATGGATTTTTACAAAGTTAGGAGAGTAAATGTGAAATAGTCAAATGCAATATTTGTATTTACTTCGTAAATGTTGACCTTGCATCAAGAACTTAAGTTACATTTTTTTCTATAAAATGTATACAAATGTAGAACCGAAAGTTAATTTTAACTCCGTTGTGGAATGTTTTTCATTGCATTTTCTCTACAACAGGGAAAGTTAATGACTTCCTCCGTATACAAAAAAATATTCCAAATTAACATGTTCAGTGCCGTAGACGGCCAACGTTTAAAATCTGCCCTCATGTTATGGGCCGTGGACGGCGTGCGACATTTAACCCCACACTTAATATAACTCCGTTTATATTACCCTTAGCCCTAGCGAAATTCTCGAAGCTGCTTGAGCGGCAGTTCCGCGAACCTCTCCCGAGCGATGGAGGCAGTGAGATCTCCACAGATATAACTAGAAATAAAGCTTTCAAGCACAAAGCATGATGGCTCAGACGGTTAGAGCGTCATACAATGGATGTGAAGGTCGTGGTTTGGAATCCTTATGCCCTGATGCTTTTCCACTCACCTAGTTAATAGCATACAAACCCCTATGAATTTATATTTACGAAAAGGAGACCACGCGTAGACCGTCAGGACGTAGCTCGCCTCAGCAAACCAATGGATCCTCCGATTTCTAGTATTTACCCGAGGTTAGGTTTACGGTTAGTGTATGTGTATATATGAATTAATTGCGAGTTCTAATAATATAATGGGTGGTATAAACTATCAATTTATATACACAAAAAGGAAGTGAACGTAGTTCGTCAGGCCGTAGCGAGCCGCAGCAATCCTCTGGGTCCATCGGTTTCTACGATTTACTAACCCGTTAATGTTAGTATACTCGTGCATATGAATTAATCGCGGTTAAAATTCCTGCGCACGACGCATCAAATTTGATTTTTTGGCGACACAAGACCAATAGTTTATTTAGATTAAAGTTGGAATAATCAAAACCAACTCAAAACTCCATTTTGGCAAGACTCCTCTAGTAATGATGGACAGAAGGCACCTTTGGGGAAGGGCAGCAGACTTATCACTTATCATGTACGATCGCCGAAAACGGGATGTATCAGAGTTAGGTATTTAGTTCTAAATCAACTTCTTTCTTTCATGAGGAAATGACAGCTTAAACATTTAAGGACTGGTTTTAGAAGAGAGAAATATAGTAATATTGGATAACATCCCTTACCATTCGGTCACAATAAACAAAATTCCAAATACATAAACCAGAAAAGATGATATCATTCAATGTTTTAAAAGGGGGGATTAAGTTTGCAGCAAACGAAACAAAAAATGAATTTTTGCAACATGTTTTACCGTTCAAAAATCAGTTTAAAATGCACGAACTTGATTAACTGGCTAATGAAATAGGGCATGAGGTAATTCGATTGCCTCTTTATCAATGTCATTACAACCTAATTGAGAATGTGTGGTCTCAAATAAAGCGGGGGGGGGGGAATGCAAATAAAAATAGAAAATATCATATGAAAGACTCACTAACAAAGAAATGGACGTGACATTGAAAAACTGGGAAGCACACACGCTGAAAAAAAAAATACAAGAGGAAGACTTGGAAAGAAATACCCCCGTGACGAAATGTTAGAACCAATAATTATAATGAATTCACAATATTGTGATGACGACAGTGACAAACTGCTACCTGATAAAAGAAATAAAATTTTTAAGTGTTTAATGCCCTTTTTAACTACTGAGGCATCACAGGCGGTGGACGCTGATGATACATGAGAAGGAATGATAAACTGGGAAAAGATTTTTTTTAAGGAAAAGAAACGTTCCAGGCCTAAGTTTAGAATACCTCCTTGGCATTTGCCAATTATGAGGGCTGAGGAAAACCTGGAAAAAATCTCAGCCAGGTAGGATATTTCTAGCGGAAATGGAACCCCAAACTTCTTGTTCATAAGTTCGTGCCTTAACGACCTCGGTCACAAGTGAGTCACATTAACGATGATGATAGTAACAGGGTCATCGACATCGACAACGAGCATCTAGAACTTCCACTGGGTTAAATATCAGGTAAACAACATCATTTCATTTTGAAAGTGCGTGCATTTTTAGAAAATTGTAACTGTTACATAAGACACGATACTGGTTACATAAGTGTGACAGAGAATTCTCATCGTGATCTTCCTCTGCTTCCACAGTGCCTCCTACCTGTGTCATTTTGTAAATAACAAAAATCAGCTTTAATTAGCCGAATTTCAGTTAGTAAAATAACATTTCGATATAATTTAATACCAAATGAAAAACGAAAACCAATGGTCTTTATTGGAAAATATCAAAAGTTGAGCACTATCATAATTGACAAGTAAACATTTTCAATTATTTGGTCGAAGGTGCCAGGTTCGGTGAATACTCAAAATGAAGATTTACAATATTTTGTACTGTTGCATGAGGTCATGCATTATCATTCTGTGTGTATGTGTTGCCATTAATGTACTGTTTCAATATAATTATCTGGTAGAATTTTAGAACCTTTTATGCAGTTTTGTAAAGCAACAAAAATCAGTGATACGAAATTGAACCAAACTTTCTTCTTCACAAGCTTTGTTGGTTTGACCGCTTCTGCAACTTAAGCACCCTACAAATAACCATAAATATAAATATTAAGTACAAGATAAATGTCCCCTGCAGACATTTTTTATTTTATATATAAAAATGCATCAAGTTATAGTTATAGGAAATAAAATGTTGGAATATTTGGAGATAGTGAAACCATAAACCTGCTAGAGAAACCTGCCGTACAACTCTTAGAATTGTTTATGCTTTCAGAAACATAGAAAAAAAAACTACCTTACTGATTAGATACTAACAGGCGTCGCAGCACTGCTATCTGAAATTAGTAATTTGTTCTATAGGAAACTGTGAGCTATTTTGCACCCATGCACACTCACAGCTCTTTTCGGTGAAATACCCAAACCTCTCAAACTGATAAAACGGAAACTGTATAGGATATTGCATCTAGATACAACATCCTGAACATATTAAAGCTAAATAAACCGAATTAGAAATCCATTCCGAAACAGTTTTGGAAAACACTGCTATCCCAACGTAATTATTTAATTTTATATTGTCAGCACTGCTGGTACTGCACAACAAAATTAAAAAAAAAAAAAGTTAAAACAAGCAATCGTTGATTTGGTTACCAGAGTCGAAACATTCACGCAACGGTGACCACGTCAGAATAACAAGCGCATAACAATTGTTTCCATAGTTACGGTGCTCTTTACAGGAAATATCTGATCTGGCCAATTGTTTTAGAAAACAACTGAAGGTAGCAGTGCAAGTCAATACTGCCACCATTATAAATAAACGTAATGTAATATTTTTACACAGAACACCGATATACATCCTCCACCGTGAGGATTAGGAGCATTTTGCAATCGCATTAAATAAGAAAAACGTTTATTTATGCAATCCTAGCATTAAAACATTCTTCTTGTGATGTGCATAGTTTGCCTAATTCTAGCACTGGTTACCTAGCAACAAGTATTCCATGAAATTGTCACCGCCTTCACAACATAATTTCATACAATGTGACTGTAAGAAAAAGCTAAATAGTGCCCTAACAAGCACACCAACATTCAAACACGATAGTCGTTTTATTAAAAAAAAAACTGTTTTGAATCATTTTACTTTCTATTGTTTTATAATGTAACTGATTGTATGCTTTTAATGTTTACCAAGCTAAATATTTATATCAGTAAATGTAAAATTAAAAAAAAATGTTGTAATTAAGCGAAATCTCAAAGTATAATTACCAAATTGGCAATGCTCGAGCATTCTTCTGAGTTGCTATGGAATCGAGACAGATAATTAACGACTTACATTTCTCCCCACCATAGATGCTGCCTACTATCCGATTCTCAGTTTTGGCTGTACTTGCTGTCTTGGAGCATAAAGAAAGCTCAAATTCCTTAGCAAGTCAAATTTATGAAGAGCATTACAGAGCTCTAGAGCAGAGAAATAAATACTTTAGAGCGCTTTTTAAATTTCGGATTGCAGGTATACCCCCTCTCTTAATGGTTCGATTTCTTGATTTTCAGAAAGTGTTTCTTATTTTATTTAAATGGTATATACCGAGTTTCGTTGCGAAAAAGAAAAACAAATATTGGTGCCGCTAGAGCGAGTTTTATATTTTGAGTTTCAGATAAGCCCCACTCCTGATAGTTCGATTTAACTGATTTTCATAAACTGTTTATCTTTATTTGTTTCAATGGCATATCTTGAGTTTCGTTGAGAAAAAACTAAAGTTTCGATCGCTAGAGCGAAACCTCGCTTGTTAAATTTCAAATTTCAGATATACCCCAACTCCGATATTCCGATTTTTCAGATTTTCATGAACTATGTTTCTTATTTTATTTAAATTGTTTATACCTAATTTCGTTGCGAAAAAATCAATTTTTGGTGCCGCTAGAGTGATTTTTAAATTTTGAGTTTAAGGTAAACTCCCACTCTTTGAAGTCGAATGTCGTTGATTTTCAAAAATATTTTTATTGTTATATGTTCATGGTATATACCGAGCTTTGTTGAGAAATAACAAAAATTGCGGCCGCTAGAGCGAGTTTTAAATTTTTGCTTTAGGTTAACCCCCATCTCGAATGGTCCAATTTTGCTGGTTAATGAACTCTAGACATAGTTTGTTAAGTGATTATTATATACCTAGTTTCGTTGAGAAATTATATAAATTGCGACTTCTAGAGTTTTAACAAACACCCCCCCCCCCCTCACACTCATATACCTATGTATTATGCATATGATTCTTTTCATCAAGATTTGAAGAAGAGTATCAGAAATCTTTACATGGTTATAATAACCATGATAGCTAGTTCCTTCGGAATTCGCTAATATACCTTTTTCAGTTATATCATTTACAGTAATTACAAAACGATTCCTTTTACTATAACAGAAACGCTACGCTTTTGGCTAAACAAAGTAGGCATTGGAGAAAAAAAAATTAAATTAAAAATACTAATTCTAAAAATGCTTTATAGTTATTTGGAAACCACGAATAAACAAGCGAAACCAAAAACTAGAGTAAAAAACACGACTTATATACCTTAAACCGATTAAAATTATCCCTACGGTTAATAATTTGATGCTAAAGTGCACAAACGTTGCTCACTTAGGAGCAAAGGGCTGCCATGGCACGAATTTATCGAGAACTGTTCTCAAATAGAATAATGCCACAACCTAGGGCATTTGTTTTAAGAGTTTTAAGCTGTTTCTACGCTTAATAGATCCTGGAAATATTCCCAGTACATAGTAGTATGAGATTTGAGGCATAATACTGGCGGTTTTTCATTTGTTTTGTTTTCATCAATCAAAGGTGATTGTGTTATGTTTCCACCGTAAATATAATAGTAAAGGCTTGGATTTTGTAGTGTTTCATACAATTGTTGTAAAAAATTTCATTAATTAATTTACTGTGTTTACGTCAAATGCTGCCTCAATTTTCATTACGAATACGCTCTTCATGTTTACCTGGCAGCGCCGTATCGTCTGCTCTAGTAAATTGTTTTCGCTCTTTGTTATGACAACAGAAACTAGAGGATTAAGAGACAAGAGGTTGTTTACTCCGACGCAAGATGTGCAGAATATAACGTAATGTCAGGAGTGAGGAGCCCTAGTGCAAAATATACTTTTAAAACATGCTCTCTCTCAGGGTAAGAGGAAAATTATGGGTTCCTTCAAGGAGCGGCTTCTCTAACGTTGCTGTTTTGCTCTATCCCCAAAAATCTCAACATGCATTAGCTTATTGTCTTTTATGCACAAAAATAATACAACACCAGCAGATAAGGTACGAAGGTAGGTCCATAAGTTTCTGGCTTCGCCGATAAGGATTATCCCCTTCACAAAATCCTTATCTGGTGTCATGCCATATCTGTCAACTAAATAATTGCAGCTGTAACCTCCGCTCTGCTGTGTTCAGTTGTTCAGATATAGTTGCATGAAGAAGGCTATGTGTAGAAAATTGTGACATGTTCAAAATGGAATATCGAATTGTTTATTAAGTATTTCACAAAAGAAGAGCTTACTCCAAATAAAATTAAACAGCGATTGGACGGTGTATATGGGAAAGCATCCCCCTCATATTCTATGGTAAAAGAAAGAGTCAATTTTTTTGGAATGGGTCGAGAAAGCATTGAAGACGAAGAGCTTGCAGGTCGGCCCTTAAGAGGTGCTTACTCAAGAAAACATCGCTCTTGTGGAAGGAGAAATTATGGAAGACCGGCGGCTCAAAGTTACAGAAATAGCAGCAAGGTTAGCCTTTTTTAAAACAACAGTTCTTCGAAATATTCACGAGCATTTAAACATGAATAAGGATAGTGCAAGATGGATGCTTAGACTTCTTTTCTCAGTCCAAAAGCAGCAACAAGTCATCTGTTGTCAGGCATTTTTGGAGCTCTTCCGTGGCAACGAGAGAGAAGTTCTGCAAACCATTGCTACATGAGATGAAAAATGGTCACCGCCTCTAAAGACCAAAATCAACCAAGAAAATCATGATCACAACCTTTCGGCACTGTGCAGGAATGCTCTTCGTTGACTTCAAGGAGAGGAACACCACAGTAAATGGGGAGTACTATGCTGACCTACTGCACGGACCACGTGCTTCCATGAATGAGAAAAGGCGAGGAAAGCTGAGTGGTGGTGTGCGTCTTCTTCACTCCAACGCACTGTGCACTGTGCACATAGCTCTTGTTGCAAAGGAAGGAAGAAATGTGGCGTCAAGGAGATGGAACATCCACCTTACAGCCCAGATCTAGCTCTCGGTGACTATTTCCTCTTCTCAAAACTCAAGGACCTTCGAGGAAGGAAATTTAAGTGTGACGAAGAAGTGATGGGTGCTGTTTATATCCATTTTGCAGATAAGAATTCTGATTATTTTGGGATGGGGGTTGAAATGTTAATTTAAAGGTGTGAGAAGTATGTTGCAATAAAGGGTAGCTATATTGAAAAGTGAAATATAGATTTTGTCTTTATCATACCTAGAAAATGGTTAGGCCGGAAACTTATGGACCTACCCTCGTAAGAGTAATTATGTATGCTTGCCACATGATGCATCTCTTCTCGTCATGCTCGTTTCAAGAAAGTTTGCCTGGAGATTAAGATATACGCCTGAGCAAAAGTAATATTACATTAGACAGTTAGGAGCAGTATATGATAAATCCCAAGGTATTCTTTTTTAAAACAATTAAAAAAAAAACCTTTTATGATTTGTACGCTAATATTCTAAACCTTACATTTTTCAAGCAAATTTCTTCAACTTTTTATCATATGCTACTCCATAGATTATATTAGATTAGATTAGATAATGGAGTATTTGGTTTAGGCTGAACCAACGTTGACTACAAATCAAGGCTCAGCATTAACTGAAATTATAGTCTCTGATCTCTCCTCGAATGCTGTGATTATCAGCAGTTGGTTGGAAGCGGGGCCGGAAGGTGTTTTCGCCTAAAAAACACATACTGTGTTCATATAAATAATCCAAGTTAGAGCTGGTAAACAAAGAAAAGTATGAAAATAGGATATTACATAACCAACCAGACGATTTGAAACCTTTTTCTTTTACCCAAGTTTAGAAATGTTGAAAAAGTGGCTATTTTGCGGTTTTTTTGATCAGTTCAACAAAAGAGCATTAGAGGAAAATGTCGTTTGATATAATCCTGCATTGTTTTGGGTCTCTGCTGCAAATGCAGTCAACTTAACGAGTAATCGCTGCTGAAGTTATTACCGCTCCACGGTAAGAGCATCCGTACCCAAATAGCAATGGATACATGAACAGTCAAAGACGTTTTGTAACACTCTCAATGCTATAGAACTGCAGCATTAGAGAATGTAATTAACCTCTGACCTTTAAATGCCACTTTCAGTGAGGCACTGCATATTTCGCTCGATATCCTAGCAAGGTCCTGTCATGTAAACGAAATGCATATTCGCTGTGAATGACATGTGTTTCATAGAGAATAATGAACGCACCAACTGCTCCTTAACGTCTGACAAACATACCCTCTCACTCACGAATGAAAGAATGTCAAAAACATATTGCAATTAGCTTACGTTTTAAGGTGCGTTATATAAATTGGAAACAACTGAATGTCAAGTTCCCAGTACCCAATATAGAACACAAATGCACACTGTTTGCGTGATCGCTTGTAAAAGTGAAACTTTTGCATATATATATATATATATATATATATATATATATATTTAAACATAATGTAACCTATGCATTGTACTCCGTAACTTTCTGGTTGCAATATATTGTTCCTTATTACAAAATTGAGTTTTTCACTTTTTAGCACGCGTTGTCTTATTGCAATTCGCAATTAATTCACACACACACACACACACACACACACACACACACACACACACACACACTAACCTTAACGCTAACCTCGGGAAAATCCTAGAAGCCGGTGGATCCAGTTATTTGCTGCGGCGATTTATAGCCTAACGGCCTACGGTCACCCCCTTTTCTTAAATATAAATTGATATTGTTTGCTATTAAGTTAGCAATTAATTCACACACACACACACACACATTAATCTTAACGCTCTCCTCAGATAAATTTAGAAACCTTTGGGTCAGTGGTTCGCTACGACTCGCTACGGCCTGACAGCCTACGTTCACCTCCTTTTCGTAAATATGAATTGAAATGGGCGGGTGAATCACTGTAATTGCTTGAAAATCTCCTTTGATTCCAGAAGGGAAAAAATCGTAAATATCAATTTATAGCACACCTTGCGTGGTAATATGTTATCGTTGTAATGGTGACACATCGCCTTTTAATTCCTGAAAAAAAAGCATCAGAACGAAGATTCGAAACCACTACCTTTAAAACCGTCTGAGCTATTATGGCGTTGCGCTTGAAATCCTTATTATCTAGCTATATTTATGGAAGGCAAACTACCATCAGCTCTGATGTTTGGGACTGCAGCTCTAACCGCTCTAGCAACTCCAACAGACTCAGATCTTTCTTGCTGTATGGACAAATTATTCCCTATAGTACTGAGTTAGTCGCGATGTAGAAATACACGATGCTGCAGTGCATAGCTATCGTGAAAGCACATCACGAATGCGGAGAGTGTTGTGCCGAAACCGTGCGCAAATTACATATGTTTGGGCTGAAAAATGCACCAAACGGAACGACTGTAAAAATACAGGTGAAAAGTTTGAACAAACAGATTTGGTGATTGAGAACAAAAGAAGGGGCACCCTAGTACCGGACACTCGGCCGTAAACATCACAGCTATGAGCGTTGATGTTACTGCGTGTTCATGAACGTCAGCCACAGGTCTCTTGAGGAGCACCATGCTGTGGATTATGGTGAAAGATCTGCATGTGCCTTCATGCAAGATTCAAATGACTAAACGGCTTAAACCGAAAGACCACGCGATGCGACGGGCATTCGTCGATTGGGACCTAGAGAATCAGTAAGTGGATGGTGATTTCTTCATTGGTTAGGCACATTTTCATCTAAATGGGTATGTAATAAAGCAGAATTTTCGCATTTGGGGCAAAGAAAATCTCGTGTTATTGAAGAAAAACCGAGCGACTGTGTAGTGCGCACTTTGGTGTGGTGGAATTATTGGGCCGTGTTTCTTTGAAAAATCCGGAAGTGTAGTAACTGTCAATGATGGACGTTATCGCGGGATGATAACAGCGTGGCATCAGAAGCCATGGACTTTGGCTTTGATGTTGATGAGATGTAGTTCCAGCAGGATGGAGCCTCGATCATGGAACCGTTGAGTTACACCAGAAATTTTATGGGCAACTGATTTCGCGCATGCGGCCTTACAGTCTGACACCTTGTGACTTTTATCTTTGCGGATTTGTCAAGACAAAGGTTTACAGCAAACACATACCAACCGTTCCTAAACTTAACGAACAAATCCGACGTGCTACCGCAGCAATTGGCCCACATGTCTACGAAAATGTGATTGAAAATTTTGTCAAAGAGTGCACTAGTGTCATATGAGACATGGAGGACATTTGCCGCATATTATTTTCTACAGTGTTTACTCTTTTGAATAACATCACAACTTTGTCAATCTATGTATAAATAAAAGTTAATTTTGTATATTTAAAACAAGCTTTACTTTTGGACTATCTTTTTGTTTATTCATCTTTGTCATGCAACAATTAGTCCGTATACAACTCGAGGCATATTTTCCTGGGAGCGCACATGAAAAGATGTGGCGTTTTATGGACAACAGGCTTTTCCTACCGCTTCCTCTCACCTCCCTCATCCAAATACTTCACAAACGCACTGAGACATCAGTTTGCACCGTTAACTGCAAAAGCGTTAGAACTTCCTTCTACGGCTGAACTTCACCATTTGGATCCTGGACTCCCGGTGTCTTCCATATCTCATTCCTTCCTCTCGTAAGTGACCCCGTTGGGGGAGTAGACACAAACAGCCAACTTAAGTACCGATGTATTCCCCTTAATCTCAAAAGTACAAACCAACCCAATTTTCCGACAGTTTGGCAGCCGAAGTTGAGACCATATGATGGTGGGTGTCCATGAGAAAAAGTGGCACTCTATCTTCTGTGACTTCGTGTGAAAATTTAATGAAATGAACATTCCTCACGTGAGAGGTGTTGCTGGTTTATTTATTGAGTAGTCCTGTTATTTTAATACTTTTCTGTACGCTCAATAACTAGCAAATATAAGTTTTCGACAACTGTTGCTCATATTTCGAGAATGTGGCATGCAGTCACTAATTGATCACCCTGTAGATATAAGCAAAGTACAAAGAATTCTAGACCTTCTCAAACTTAATTGATAGTTGACTGAGTAATCCAAATAAATTCATAACGTTAGCTCTTATTGTAATACTGTTTTTGCCAACATCTTGAGAGAGAAAGGTTATTCAACTACTGTAACACACTACATGCTCCCATGACCAAATTCCATTAAGGTTTCGCGTTACATTTAGAATTAGGTATTAGAGCATTCAGGGATAACAGAACGCGTCAGGCCTTGCCTGTTGCTTGCAGCAGAATCTACTAGGGGATTTGCCGCACAGCTATCACTCCGTCCCAGGCGTACTGCTCGTGTTCCTTCTATTTTTCTACTCCTCGAGAGAGACGCGGTGAGCGTTACACGTCTATAAAAGCGTTCGATCAAGCGAACCCTTGGAGATGCTGTCATTTCTAGTAGAATGTGTAGTTCACTTTCCTTGAGCTATGTGGTCGTCATGGGAACTGTCGGCAAGTTGGAACATCTGACGATCGACTTTGGAATAGCTGCAAGTTTTGCAGTTAAGGAAATGTTGACTTTTTTTTTTCTTCTTCCTCTTCTTATACAGAGTTAGTTAAAAGTTTCATACAACCTAAATAACTTTTGAAGCATGTGGCTCAGTGACATAAAACTCGATGTGTGGGAATATTCCTACACTGAAAACTCAAAAATAATATTATCGTCTTTTCTACTTGCGGAATAACTCCAACTCTCTTATTTTAAATAGAATGTTCAGTATACTTATATATTTCCGATAATGCTCATAAATATTTTTCAAAAAGAACCCACATTAGACACTTCTGTACAAATTTATTGTTGCTAAATCAACAAAACAGCCGATTTTGCGAATTCTCAAACTATTTTGCTTATTTAATTTCAATGGCATGTATCTAGTTTCGTTGAGAAAACACAAAAGTCCGACACGGAGGATTATGTTCATATGTTTCAATAAACAAAAGCATAATACTATTTAAAAATAATACAATGTACTAAGCAAAAATATACAGATTTTCATTGCCTTTGAAATTTAATTTAAATGCTATTGTAGTATAAACATATAACGCAAACGTTTTCTGAAAGTTATTACAGAGTGCTCTTTCATACAAACATAATTCTCAAACATATATCAGATTAATATTTCACATTTGCTATCTTCACGACGATGCTTGTTATATGCAACGCTATAAATACAGTTTACATGCTGAATTAATTTCTTGTTTTATTTTAAAACAATATAGAGATAATTAAACGCAAAAGCACGGTTTAAATTTAGTTTTTCAAGTGTACTTTTACTCCATATAGTCGAATTTCCAAATTTTCAGAAACTATTTTTCTTATTTGCTTAAATGGTATATACCGAATTTTATTGTTAAAAACAAATATTGGTGCCACTGGGGCGATTTTTAAATTTTGGATAACCCCCCTAATAGCCTAATTTCCCTCATTTTCAGAAATGTTGTTTCTTATTCTATTTAAATAGCATATACGGAGTTTCGTTTGGTAAAAGCATATATTAATGCGAATGTTAAATTTTACGGAGCGGGCAAACCTTCCCTGCTAATAGTCCGATTTCATTCATTTTCAGAAACGTTTTTCTTGTTTTATTTTAATGACATATATCGAGTTTCCTTTTAAAAAATGTAAATTGCTGTCATTAGAGCGATTTTAAATTTTGACTTAACCTCCAAAAAAGTTTTCAGGTATACACCTGCTCGCAATAACCTGAAATTTTTCAAAAACTATATTTCTTATTTGTTTTAAATAGTACATGCCGAGTTTTTTGTGTGAAAAAACAATTATTGGTGCTGCCAGAGTGACTTTTAAATTTTGGGTTTCAGGTAACCCCCCCCCCCGTACTTAATGCCCGATCTACCTGATTTTCAGAAACTGTTTTCCTTGTTCTATTTAAATGGCATTTACAGAGTTTCTTTGCGAAAAACAAATATTAATGCCACTGAGCGATTTTTAAATGTTGGAGTGCAGGAAAAACCCCTTCCTCTTCTAATGCTCCAATTTCTCTAATGCTCCGATTTCTCTAATTTTCAGAAACTATTTTTCTTATTCTATTCAAATGGCATATGCGGAGTTTCGTTGCGAAATATAATATATTAACCCCCTAAAGGATTTTTAAATTTGCGTCTCGGGTAAACCCCCCTCTTATTAGTCCGATTTCATTAGTTTTCGAATACTATATTTCCTATTTTATTTAAATGTTATATTCCGAGTTTCCTTTAAATACGTTTAAAATTGAAGCCGCTAGAGCAATTTTTAAATTTACCTTAACCCCTAAAAGTTTTTTAAGTATACCCCCACTCCTAATGGCCCGATTGCTATGATTTTGGAAAATATTTTTATAATTTTATTACTATTTTTAGTTAGTTTCGTTGAAATAAATCAAAAATTGTGACCGCTAGAGCGATTTTTCGATTTTCCTTTTAAATTTTTGCTTTAAGTTAACCACCCATCAATTGGCCAATTTTACTTGTTAACGAACTCGTAGTCATTTGTTAATTGGTGTCAATGTGCCGAGTTTCTCTCATATATATATATATATATATGAGAGAGAGAGAGAGATAGAGATAGAAAGGGAACTTTTTTTATAATTTGTTGTCTTTTTCGGTGCCTTTTAGGTACGATCGATGTAGATTTAAATAGAATGGTAAAAACTCGTTCCATTGGCACAACCAAAATAGCTTACATTGCTTCAGAATTCGTTAAAAATGAATTAGTTTAAAAAAATATGTCAATTTTTCAGGGGTACGGCCGCAATAGCTTCCTTCGAAATTGGCTAAATAGAGTGATTTTGAATTTTTCATTTTCACTCCTAATAATCCCATTTTGCTGGTTAACAAATTCGATGAATCCTTTGTTAATTGATCGTTATACTCAGAATTGCCGTGCTAAAGTGTTAACAGACCCATATACAAATATAAAATGATAATAAATAAAAAATAAAATAATTCTTTGAACAATGTGACTAAAATAACAAGCACTAGAGAACCAGAAAAGATAAAACACTTAAATAGTCGCACAATTTGCGCTATATTTCTATTCATCCATCCATCTATTCCACCTATTCTATCAATCTATTCTGTCTCCATTCATTTAATCATCTATCTACCTGTCTATTTATCTGTCTATGTGCCTACTTATTTTTTCATCGTCATTTTTGCTGCCTAGTAGTAGGATCGATGGCAATTAACAGAAATCTTTCAAAAAGTTTTACAATCTCAACAGCTACGTTTCTTTGGAATTCCCTAAAAAAACAAAAACCGAGCAAGTGCTGCTGAAACACGATAATGCACGCTCACACTACGCTAACGTGACGAAAGCAGCTATCAAGGAGATCTACATCCCCCATACTCTCCCAAACTTGCGTCCTTGTACTTCCATCTTTTTCTTTCTCAGTCCAACAACCTTCAAGGAAACTTCTTTAATAACAAGGATGCTCCAGAAGTTGGTTTGATGACTTTTTCGGCTCCAAACTAGCAGATTTCTTCATATGTGGAACCAAGAAACTACCTCCGTGCTGGCAGAGTCATGAAGATATATATTCGATTAATTTCTGTATGCTATTCATGCAAATAAAAAGTTTTATCACAGCCAAAAAAAAAAAAAATTAAGAATTAATGCATTAACCTGTTATAACATATGCATTAAAATATATATTTTTAGTAGGAGATGTCTAAAAAACACTTTCTTCATTGTTAATAAACGTGCATAAATTAAGTTTTACTTGGCAACAAACGAATGCCTTTTCGTTCCCCAAAACCATGTAATATCAGAGGAAATTGTCTATTTGCCATTAATGTAATGTTCGCTATCTCTTAGTTAAGTTTTACACTGTATTTAAACTGTGTTTTCTTTGTCGTCCTTAACAACCTAAACAGTGTTTTCAATTCATAGGAATGAATTAAACAATATTTATTTGCTGCTGGAATTATTGAATTAAATAAAACATCTTCAGAAATAAATGTACATTTTGCTCCCCACATCTCAGTCCACAAGGGGTCTGTCGTTTTTTTTTTTTTTTTTTTTTTTTTTTTTTTTTTTTTTTTTTTGGCAAAATGTTTTCCTAGCGCTTCTCTTAGATTATGGTCCCCTGTTCGTGAAAATCACAAGTAGTATGTGTACTTGCAGTCGAAGAAGGTCATAACTTTCCCAGAACTTGCGTGTACGGCTTTGGACTTTCTCGATGGGGTAGAATTCACGTGATTTCATTGTTTGCTTTGACATTTGCTTTCGGATGACACGGAACAAAAAGGTATACTCTCTGGGTATCAAAGAACCCATGGGAGTCTTTTGTTCCTCCCTCAGTTGATGTGGAACCCACTGCGCTCAAATTGTTCGGTATTGCAGGCGATCTTTGAAGGTGGCGTGTATGGAATCAGGTCTGTCCCCTACAGATCACTGTGATTCGTCGGTTTTTCCCAGTAAAACCATTCATCCGCTCAATAACAGTAGGAGTAAAGACTCGGGCATGCATTTCCCTGGAGTGACATGATAAAATTTCGGAATATCTTATGCCATTCCAGCACACATGAACATAACATGCAGCATTCATCGTACATAACCGATATGCGATGATGAATTTATCAAACTTCAATACCCTCAGCAGTCAAAACAAGACCACCCCTCGCTTACTTGCCTGCATTTTAAATTTAAACGCAATACACGTATCAGTAACTTACCTCCAGCGCACTATAGTAGTAGCAGTGTATTTATTTACAAAATATATTGGTTATAAATGCAGCTCATCCATGTCGCACGAGTCCTGGGCCGTAAGTGCTTTCCCAATACACTAGGAAATACTCGAAATTGCACAAACCAATATTTGATTCTTAAGAGACAAATAATACATATAACGAAATAAATAAGTGAAAAAAATACATTTAATAACAGAAAAAATTAGAAACACATAAATAAAATTAACAGAAAAGAAAAAAGGGCAAAAGTAACAGCTTACACGCCTTCACATACATGTAAAAATAATTTTAAAAATGTTGTGACTCATGTTTCCCTATCCCCCTTCCCAGTACTCTGCCTCTCCTGATCTGACGTGCCTCACTTTGTTTAAAAATTTACCTACTCCCTCCTCCTCCTTCCTATCTGCCAGCTGTCACTGCCCTCTCCACCTGTTAACAAACGAGGACGGTAGATATCTCTTTCTCCATTCTTCCATCCCCTTATAGTACGCCAGAATATGTTCCCAAGCTTCTTTCTAATAACATAATAGGGAACATTCTCGTATCCCCTCAATCATCCGCCAGACGCCTAACCTAAAATAAGCGATCCTCTGATTGCTGAGTTTGGCGCCTTTTTTGATGAACACTCCATCGTCCATACCATTTTCAGCTTCGATTGTACCTACAGCGAAAGTTTTTCTGCACACTCCGAATTATTAATGTCCATCAAGCGTTTCTTAATTTTCCTCCAAACTCCCCTCCTATTTCTCCCTTCCGCGATCCAAATATTACCCATGTCTATACTTTTCCAGACCCCACCTTAATTTTGAAAACAATGTCTCCCCCCCCCGACCAATTCTCCCCTGAAGCAGATCGTCCTAATTAGAATCCAATTTATAGTCAGTACGTCACTGCTGGAATCCTGTATTCTATAGGCACCAAATTCCCTAAGATTTGGCAATTTGCTATACTCCTCCCCACTTTTAAAATACCTTTCAGAAAAAACAGTCCTCATCCAATCCAATTTCTCTGTTGTTCCCAACCCCAAATTTTGGTCTATAGATCAACGACTAAAATAACTAATTTATAATAAAAAATAACCAACGACTTGTTCTCTACTTCCACAAATATGGCAGTGTCATTAATAAGCAGTAGCAACGTTACCTATTCATTCACTGTTATAGAATTACTCCATGTAACTGTAATAACTACACTAAGTCCTCATACAAGCATACTGTTCATTCGGGTGTTATGAGGGGTGCTTCGATAAGCAATTAGTTTCGCATACTGCTAGCGAGCCACAGAAACGTCTATATGTCATAAAGTTAGCTTTCTATGTTCAATGTTCTATGATCATTAATCATTCTGATGTTAGTTCAGTGTTTGGCAGTTGTTTAAACACAAGTTTCCGGCCTCGCTGATAAGAATTATCGCCTTCACAAAAATTTTATCTGGTGTCATACCTTATCTATTAAGTAAATAATTGCAGCTGTAACTTCCGTTCCGCTGTGTTCAGTTGTTCAGATATAGTTGCATAAAGAAGGCTATGTGTAGAAGATTGTGACATGTTCAAAATGGAGTTTCGCGCTGTTATTAAGTTCCTCACAAAAAAAAACACTTACTCCAAATGAAATTGAAAGGTGGGGAAGCATCTCCCTCATATTCCACCGTAAAAGAATGTACCAATCTTTTTCGAATGAGTCGAGAAAGCATTGAAGACGAAGAGTGTGCAGGTCGACCCTTGGAGTTGCTTACTCCTGAAAACATCGTTCTTGTGGAAGAAGAAATTATGCTAGACCGGCAGCTCAAAGTTACAGAATTAGCAGCGAGGTTGATTCTTTCTAAACCAACTGTCTTTCGAGTTATTTATGAACATTTAAACATGAATATGGTAAGTGCAAGATGGGTGCCTAGACTTCTTTCCTCAGTCCAAAAGCAGCAACGAGTCATCTGTTAGACATTTTTGGAGCTCTGCCTGGTAACGAGAGAGAAGTTCTACAAACCATTGTTACAGATGAAACTATGGTCCTCTACTATGATCCCTTGCCCAAAAGAGAATCAATGGAGCGTCGTAAACCTAGCGAAGCATCGTCTCTAAAGGCCAAGGTCACTCAGTTGACTAAGAAGATCATGACCTCAATCTTTTGGGACTGTGAAGGAATATTCTTCATCGACTTCAAGGAGGGGAACATCACTGTAAATTAAGAGTACTATGCTGGCCTAGTGCACAGACTACGTGCTTTCATCAAAGAGAAAAGGCGAGGAAAGCTGAGTGGTGGTATGCGCCTTCTTCACGACAACGCGCCTGTCACACAGCTCTTGTAGAAGGAAGGTGTGAGGAAATGTGACTTTAAGAAGATCGACCATCCACCCTACAGCCCAGATATAGCTCCCAGTGACAATTTCCTATCTTCAAAACTCAAGAAGGACCTTCAAGGAAGGAAATTTTAAGTGTGACGAAGTGATGGTTGCTGTTTATGTCCATTTTGCAGGCAAGTCTTCTGACTATTTGGGGGGGGGGGGGTTGAAATTTTAAAGGTGTGAGAAGTGTTTTGCAATAAAGAGTAAGTGTACTGAAAAGTGAAATATAGTTTTACTCTTTATCATACCTAGAAAATGGTTAGGCCGGAAACTTATGCTCCTATCCTCTTAAGAATGGAATTCGTGGTGTGATTGTTATTTCTTTTTTCTGGAAAGAGAAACACGAAGGAAATTAATGAAAGAATTTTCCCTACATTGGATGACGAATGTGTTTCCTTTGAAACCGTTCGACTTTGTTTAAATGAGTTCAAACTTGGTAGAAAAAGCATCTAAGGTGCACCATGTCCTGGAGCTCCAAAATCAGCTGTGAAGCCAAAAATCATCGATAAAGTCCGTTATATTGTTTTGACTGAGTGAATGAATGAAATTTGCTTGATGAATTTCACAAGGAAAAACTTTGCGCAAGATGGGTGCCACGTGAGCAAAAGCGAACCCCGACCTATTGTTTGGATATTTTAACCGAGTGTTACGGTGTTTTGTGACTATGGAGACAACTGAATACGTTACTATACACCTTAAATGAAACAGCAGTCAAAACAGTGGGCCGTACAGGCGAACCGACGTCAAAAACGGCGAAATGAGTTCCTACAGCTGGAAAGGTGATGAATCCAGTATTTTGGGGACGGAAAAGAAATTATTGATCGCTAAAAACCCTGGAAATGGTGAAAAGGTGCTGGTTCGCCCTGATAATGTGCCGGTGCATCAAAGTTGTGCCTATCAGGACAAATTGACATTATTACTATTTGAAACACTTCCGCATCCACCTTACTCACCTAATGACCTTCTCTTAGGTCACCATCTGTTCCCGTAGCTCAACACCACCTCTCCACCTGGGTGTACACAAATTTAAGTTGAAGCAAGTGCTTTAGCTAAGAGAGGACTAATCGAAAAAATAAAGTACTTTGCAGGACTGGGCTTTTCTTTAATATCAAACCATCCTCGCACTGTTGTTGCTTTGTGAGTTTATGTACAAGTTTAAGAAATAATACTAAAAATAAATAAATTACCGCTGAGTTTGCAGACCTTAAAATATAGTTATCAACCGTTTTCAGTTTATGTTCTGCATGCAATGAGAATTATGGGATAAATGGAAGAACACGCATGGCTATTTCATTAAACAACCTTTAGAATGCTGTTCCCAACGACAGTAGCGCACCCTTTCAGCTCTTAATTAAGAGCCTGGTGGTTTATGAGTAACTTTACAGTGACTTCAATGGCTAAATCGAAACAAAGCTGAGCTTGGAGGGCATATTTAAACTTCTACTGCCCGGCGTAAATTTCAGATAAGTTGACTCATCTGAGTTTATTATGCCATCCTGCCCAGGTTTACCGTCGTTAAATTCTCTGCTCTTCTTTTTAAAGCGATGTCACAGAAAGGTGTTTCTTAGCAACAAGGTGAGGAAACAGGGGTGTGGGTACTTGTGTAGAACTTTTCAAAGTTTAAAAGATTTTTAAAAATAAGAGAGTTTGCAATACTTTACTTGAGATTCGAGTGACTAACCTGCAGTGGTCACGTCCATTTTTATAACACGATGACCTTGTGGATAACAACGGTCAACCAGAGTGATTTAGTATTTTAAGTGTGTTTTGTTAAATACATGGAATTGCCAGATATTTCAATAAAGAATATTTAATAAATATATTACCTAGCTCATATACATCCATAGCAGAAAACATGACATTAGAAATAAAAGCGAACAGGTAGCTAAGGAATGTATGCACTCAAACCGGTTAGAAGAATAAAATAGAATACGGTTCTTCTTGTTCTTGTTCTTCTCATTTGGCATTACAGCCCGGGTGAGTCATGGCCCGCCGCAGCGACTTCTGCTTTCTCTATCTCCGTCTTACGACTTCATTGATAGAGTGCAGTATTGCAGGGGAGCATGTTATCAGCATACCGCCACCCCGAGGTCGCCTATCACGCAGTTTTCGTGATCGAAGACCGCCACCTCTCCATACGCAGTTCCCCTATTGTCCTCACGAGGCTGAGTGGACCCGATTTCAGATCTCCTAACTTAGAAAAGGTCCTAAATATGCACGGGGCATCGAACCCAGGCCTCCAGGTCATCAATCAGCGTAACTTCTAGTCCAAGCAGGTGGTCATAGAATATGGCTGCAATTTAAACAAATGTAAAAAATCACTAGAACCTGGTGTATACCATTTAAATAAAATAAGAAAAATGGTTTTTGAAAATGAGGATTATCGGGAGAGAGCGTATACTTGAAAACCGAAATTTAAAGAGTGGAGGGATTAAAACTAAATTAAAAATCGCTTTAACGATCGCAATTGCTCATTTTTTAAGGAAAGTCGGTATACACCATTGGAATAAAATAAGAAAAATAGTTTCGGCAAATCAGTGAAATCAGACTATTAGGAAAACAGTTTTACCTTAAAGCCAACATTTAAAAATCGTTCTGGCGGTATTAATATTTGTTTTTCGCTACGAAACTCGGTGTATGCCATTTAAATAAAATAAGAAAAATAGTTCCTGAAAATCAGGGAAATATAATCGTTAGGAGTGGGGGGTTACCTGAAACGCAGAATTTAAAAATCGCTATAGCGGCACTAATATTTGTTTTTAAACAACGAAATTCGTCATGTGCCATTTAAACTATATAAGGTAAATAGTTTTTGAAAATTAGGGAAACTGGACCTAAGGAAAAGGAATATATATGAAAACTGAAATTTAAAAAACGTTCTAGCGTTTAATTTTCTGTTAAATGTTTCAAAATAAAAGGACAAATTAACTCAGCCTATAAACTCTATTTATAACAATACATGTGTTTAATATTTAACAAAAGCATTTTCACGAATATAGCAACTGTGAACAACATGTGTGTGAGAATTATATTTGTATGTAAGAGCGCTTTGTAATAACCTTCAGAAAACGTTTGCATTTCATGTTTTTATTACAATAAAATTGAAATTAAATTTCATAACCACTGAAAATGATTGTAACTTTCATTTATAAATTGTTGATTGTGTGTATTTGCTTCGTACATTGTAAGTGTGTTTAAATAGTAACATTTTTTTTTCACACATTTAAACTTCTTAAATACACAAGACTTCTTTCTCAATTTTAGTGAATGTAAAAATGATACCAAGGGCTCAGTTCAGAGTATGACATTTAAAATTGTTTAAAAATACCCACACAATATGACTTTGTCTATCAGTGTTCATATATTTCACATAATTATTATTCCATTAATTTTTGTGGTTTAATCTCAATAATAATAATAATAATAATAATAATAATAATAATAATAATAATAATAATAATAATAATAATAATAATAATAATAATAAATATGCTGTTTCTCTTTTGTGGTACTTATAGATTGCAAGAATCCTAATTTTTGTACCCTTTACTTTTAGAAATTAGGGTAATTTCACTATAGACATTTATTTCAAAATCATTTTGAAGGGAAAAAAAACAGTTCAACTTAAGTAAAAAAGTTAAGTCATGTATTATAGTTTAGTTTTTTTATTGGTTAGCTTTAGAATTTGTATGCAAATTAACACACAGTAATGGCATAACTTATTTCACTACTTAATAAGGCCACAATTTGGATTTAGCTTCTTTTTTAAAGTTACTGTACTTGGTGAGGAATTTGCTTAATTTCGCAGCTCCGGCATGCCGTTTTTTTTTTCTTCTTCTTCTCTTTTTGCAGTAACTAGGTCGGAACATTCCCTATACCGCGAATTAAAACTAACTTCTTTTGCAGCCAATACTTCAATGATAGGATACCTTGAAATGGATTAAATGCATAAATCAGTTAATTAAAGTATCCATCATTCCCTTAATGAAACGCTTGAGGAAGTCGAAACGAAAGCAACAAAACTGCACCTGTCAGGACTCCATTTAAAGTGAGGTGGCAAGACAAATGAAAAGCGCTACTATTCCTGGCTCCACTTGTGACAGGCGGGCTTTCACAAAATGTTTTTGTGCTACCTTTGCAAACATTTTTCATAGAACCACTGAGAGTTAGGTTGACCTGCAATACATCATCTTGGACGCTGTCATCCACCTTACAGCCAGCTCTAGATGACAGCCTAGATCCCGTTCACTAGAGTAAATATTTGTCTTCCCGTCTCGGCTCACTTGATACAGAAAATCGATGCGAGCACCTTGGGTCTGAAATGTTTTTCCCCTGGTCTCTCAAACACTTTCTCTGTCCGGGAGATGAGAGGGCAACCTGAGATTACTGATAAAATATAGACTCAGCTTTTGTTGCAACATTCTTCGCCAGTGCCTCTTTTGTTTGGTTGAGTTTGAATTAATTTCCCATTTTTGTCAGCCTACTTTTTCTCATTGCACTACAGCCTGTGGTGAGCCTGGCCTGCCGCAGCGACCTCTGCTTTCTCTACCAGCGTCTTACGAGTTCACTGGTAGAGGGCAGTATTGCGTGGGGGGCAATGCTGGAACCCTTCAGGTCGTCTTATTACGCGGCTCCCTAGATCAAAGAACTTTATCTCTCCATCAGGCAGAATTATCCTCACGAGACTGGATGGAACCCATTCCAGACTTCCCTAATTTAGAAAAATTCTAAGTAGGTACCGGGAATCGAAAAAGGCTAACCACTAGATCACCTTCAATACATTCTAATACCCATTCCCCATTAGATGACATTTGAGCATAGCAACTGCACGCCATTAGCCAGCGAGGTATTGTAATATCCAATATAATAGGCGATCCAAAGCACAAATCAGCGTGCACCGGTGATTTGTTTGAGCGCGTATAGCAGGCTGGAATTGAACATTGAACTTAACACAATGCATTTATTATCTAAAACAGACCAAAAATGTTCTAGTATAAAAATATCCTATACTTAACACAAAGAAAAGTTAATTATTTAATAAAATACACTTTATATAATAATTTTACACCCATAATTTCGCACGATAAAGTTTAACTTTGCAATATTTTGTTAACTTAATACGTAATGGTACCAGTTTCTTGTTGGCACTTTTGGTTTCAGCCTGTGAGAGATATGCAAGTTGAAAAATGTTCAGCAGCGCCTATAGCAAAATGGAAGTGATACGCGATGAACAATACACTGCTTTCTTCTCAACAAGCACTCTCTGCAAATAATCCTCTGTAGCCATTCATTGTAGTAAATATGGGAGTTTAAAAATAATGTCTCCATCCGAAAATAATAGCCACATTTCTTTAGAGAGGCACATACGGACATTGTTCATAGTGATCCGTTTGGGTATGGATAATATTAAAGATTATTATAAAGGCTAATATGATATTTTTTGCTGGTAATATTTTGTTTAAAAGTTTTGAGTTTCCGTATGCTTTCTTTAGTATGCTAAATTCGAGAGTGTTAAACATTTCGAAGTGCGTATAGCGTGAGTAATGTACCTGCTTAGCGTCATCAACTTAACAAATACACCAACAATTAACCTACCTGCATATAAATCAAGGGACCTATCAAATCGCACAAGAAGGAGGAGGAGGTGCGGAAGAAGAGGAAAACCAAGATAATACAGAGGTCGGAGGAGGACGAATGAGGGCGAGTAAAAGGAAAGGGAGGATAAAACGAAGACGATAACATAGAGGAGGAGGAAAAACTGTAGCTACCAAGGGAGGAGTTTGAGAAGAGGAAGTGAGAGAGGAACCGTTGAGGGAGAGTAATATATTAATTACCGAGGAGGTACCGCCACTGGTGGCCGAGGTCGTTTAAGGCGCGGACTCGTGAGCGGGAGGTCTGGTGTTCGAACCCCGCCAGGACCGTCCTCCCTGACTGAGGTTTTTTCCACGTTTTCCTCAGTTCTCATAAATGGCAAATGCCGGGAAGGTGCCCTAAACTTAGGCCTGGAACGTTTCTTTCACTTAAAAAAATCCTTTCCCAATATATCATTTCATCTCATGTATCATCAGTGTCCACCGCCTGTGGTGCCTCAGTAGTAAAAAATGGGCGTTAAACTATTCCAAAAAAAAAAAAAAAGAAAAAAAGAAAGAAAGAAAGAAAATTGCCAAGGGATTTTTTTTTGTGCCATAAGGTTTCAAAATATAAAACATAAAAATTACAATGAAGTGAAGTGTTGATTAAAAATAATTTAATAAATTAATGACTAGTAGAAGTGAATAATATTAAAGTTCATAAAATTTATAAAATGTTCTATTATTAATAAAAGTAACTAGTATTAAAAGATTATTATTATTTAATAATAATAATAATAACGTATATTTAAGCTAAAGAGAAATTAAATTACTTAATAAGTTAGGTATTAGGGTATAAATTGTACGGTATATAGATAAATTTGTTTTATACATAATTAATAAGAATTGGACTAAACTTAGATACTTTACTTGTGATACAGAAGAAATAAATTTAAGTAAACTATATTTGTGCTGGATATCAGTACACATTTTCGCCGGAAACCCGTGGAACGGTTTCTGTTATAATTTTGTAAGTAAATAATAATGTTTTCTTGCAATTTGTATTTTTGTTTTAATAGCTGGGCACCAGTGTTGACTTCCAGCATGTGGGGGGATTTATAATTTAGTTTAGCTTTATTATATATACATTAAAGGGTATTTTATACTATTTTTTTTCTCTTTCTAACTATTTTTACGTTTTTTTTTATCCCTTTCTTTCATTTTAGGTAGTTTTTACATTTAATCACATCTAAACAATATAATTGTAACAAATGTAAACATGTAATTTGTGAGATAAATTATAAAAGTTCGGGAATACATGTCCCGGTGTAGTAAACAAGGCACTAGGATAAAGTATTACAGATTTTTGTTTTATTTTAATTTTGTACATGGTACGATTCCATAATGTTGTGCAACGAACATTTGTAGAAAGAGGTTTTGTGTTACGCAGGAGGTTGCAATTGAAACTCAATACGAGAAGCAGCTATCTCTGAAGCCAGAACAAGGAGCCCTGCGAAATGTTTAAGACGACTGTCAGCAGAGATGAATGTGAGCATATTGTTCGAAAGTGCTGTAACTGCACCCATCACTTACAACGTTTACAAGCATTATGCAATGAAAAGCTTCAAGCTCTTTTCAACTTTGCATCATGATTTGCCTACGGATTGAAGAAGATGACGGCTGTTTAAACAAATGACTGTTTACAGACATGTCAAGGGAGAGTAAACACTCACATTAGACAAGGGAAAATCCACATGTCTCTCCTACTACAAGCTTGAAAGATCAAGCCCAAAAGTTACGTATGATGTTTAGTGAACTGCAATAAAGTGTATGGACCATTCTTCTTTGCAGATCGACAGTACGCTATGGATCTTATTTGGATATGTTGTAGTTGTTTCTGTTGTCATAACCTGAAGACAACAATATGTACTCCATCAAGATGATGCACCCCCTCACTGGACATGGAAAGTTCGTCATTTTCTAAATACCTCTTTCTATTGTATGTGGTGTGGTCGTGACGGACCAATTTCTGGGCCTCCAAACTCCCCAGATCTAACCCTTCCTGATTTCTTCGTGTGGGGTTCTGTTAAAGACACTGTCCGTTCACAGAAACCCGGGAACTTTGATGATCTGAAGTTAAAAATTACTCAAATTTAAAAAAATCACCCCTCCAATATTAAAACAGACATGGGCTGAATTGCATCACCGTTATGAGTTTTGCAGAGTGTGCAATGGGGGCATGTAACGTTCTAAGAAATCTCCCATCTTTGAATATTGTATACACTAAGTTTCAAACTATAAAGTTCAGTAGTAAATATTTTACAGTGTTTTCATTCTATCCATACCCAAAGGGATCACCCTGGTATGATGATTAAGCTACTTGATTTATACTCTGTATTTGCTAACATTAAATACATACGGTTGTTAGCTTATTGCTTTAAATGATATTGCATTTAGCACAGGCTATATTGAAGCGATTGGTGTTGTACTATTGTTTACAGCTTTGAATATATGGCACTATTCCGGTACTTAAGAAACATCATTGCATTTACTTTAAACGACATACTAGCAGTGAATCTTTTATTTATTTATTACTATCATTTTTTTATTTTTTTATTAATTGTCGCTTTGACTGCAGTGGTCTTCTCTCGACTTCTGTAGATTAGGCTTATAAATACTGCAGGTGTAAGTCTGTAGTCATGAATGGAATAATGTAATGAGGTGCAAATGACCTCGGAGTCGTTGGCCTTAAATCCATCTGGCATTCGCTTCTCCAGACAAGGAAAAACTATATATATAAAAAACAGGCAGCTTGATCTGACCGGAATCTGAACCAAAAACCTCCGGATTATTCGTTGCAAACGCTATCGCTAGATCATACAAGCTGCCTATTGAATCTTGTGCAAATATGTCAATATACTTAAGTATCAAATGCCTATCCTTGTAATGTTAAATTTACCAACTTCAGTTCCCATTTTCTCCAGGACTATTAAAGCTAATAAAATGAAACTTTTACAGCATACAGATGCACATGATTGAAATATGCTGACCTTTTTTCACTACTATACCATGACTATTGAGGCAAATTATTTAATTATTTTCAATTGTTTGCTTTTTTCTATTTTTTCCAACATTTTATTTTTTTACATTGTCACATCTTGTCCTAACTCTACCATAATATTTTCCACATCATAAAAATAGTATCATAAATAAGTGGTAAATTTTCAATGTGTTAGCTGATAAGAATCCTAAAAAATGGAAAACTTAAGCAAAAAATGCAGTTTTTCAATAATAACAGCCCAAACATATTTTTACAGAAAAACTAACTTTTTGAGGGAAACACCAGCTCAAACCCCCCATCATTGTAAAACAACAAAAGATGATATCATGAAATCAAATGCTGTTAATAATGAAATAAACTTATTCTATCATTTAAGACAAACCACAGCCTTCTAGAGCAATAGTTCCTGAGACATAGAATTTTAACTGAACAAGTGCTAGCTAAATCCAAAAAAAATGATCAGAAGTGACATAATTAAAAACGTATTAAAATATTTATAACCAAGGAACATTATTGAAAATCATATTAAAATATAGGGAAAATTCCAAAAACAAAATATGAAATTTAATACCCCCTTTTCACTTAAAGCTCATTTTCTTATTATACACTTTCTATAGTACCTCTGATGTCTTATATTTTATGACTACTATACTTGAAATATAATAGTTTTTACTCTATCAGCCTTCTGTTGTGTAAATAAGAAGTCTAAAATATTGATTAGATATAAATGTATATATCAGTATATTGTATACTCAAACTATGTAATAGCTGCTGAACGTTTTTCAAATTAAACTCATTATGTGGAGGTAGGGCTGCACCAACTTTTTTAAGCCGCGAGCGTCACTGGTAGCATGTAAAAATGGTTTTACAAAACATGTTTATATTCAACTGAGTAACATTTACGACTTACTGAAAATAAGATGCAAATTAAGTTTAATTTCAAGATACCCCTTATAAAAGCTTAGGTCCCACAGCTGTAACCTCAATGGTTTTTATCCAACATGAAACACTGTGGTATCTTTGAAGGTGTGAAACAGGTATTACAGACTTGTGGTATGTACACCTAGGCGTTGTAAAAATAGCAATATGTTGCCACTAACTGCCACCAAGGCTAACAAAAGAGAGCAGCACGAAGCCAAGTGCCAAATTGCCTCGTGTACAAACACTGTCCTTTATCCGCGACCTCATTCTGGGGTTTCTGTGTTATCTTTATAAAACACGAGCAAAGTTATCACATGTTATGCTTAAATCCGGCTGGGCCGCTCATATATAGCTCAATTATAATAAAGTGGCAAAGAGTTGGGAGAATAACGCCGCTGCATCCTTAGCAACGAGTGTGCCAACTCTAAAATTCTAAATGGTAATTCACAGCAAGCATTGATTTTGTACTTATATAGAAAAGGCACTTTAATGTACTCCCTTATATATATAATTTATTAATTGTAATAGATGCTATTAAATAGCTGATTAGGAAATAAGAAGAATTTATGGAGGAAGGTTAAGAACCCCTTGAAGGATATGGATAGGCGCTAGACAATTTCTTGAAGCAGTGAGATTTTTTTTTTGAGTAGTGTTTAATGCCCGTTTTTACTACTGAGGCACCACAGGCAGTGGACACTGATGATACATGAGATGAAATGTAAATTAGGAAAGAATATTTTTAAGGATTACGGTACCTCCCCGGCATTTCAGTTATGAGGACTGAGGAAAACCTAGGGAACAAAAACTAGTCAGAGAGGACAGACCTGATGGGATTCGAACCCCAGACCTTCCACTCCTTAACGACCTCGGCCACCCGTGTCGGTGGATGTGAGGCAGAAGCTGGGCGTTGAGGTGCGGACATTGACAGAGTAAAGCACCCCGATGCAGACGTGGTCACCTTCCTAAAAATCCTGGTACCTCAATGTAGTCGCTTCCACAGCAGTAGTCGGGATAGAAAAAATTTTAAAGCGCAAGTCACTTCGATACCGCACACAACATCAGCCACTTTCCTTGGCTTTTTCAACCCTGCATCAGAACAACAAGAGTCAAATAAGAGCGGAAAGTTGAGAAAGTTGAGTAAAGGATATTCTAACATCCGCTTAAGAACTGCGAAAAATCAAAATAACTGACTCTAAGGGATTTGAAGCGGGGACATTCCATATGCGAGTACCAAGTGTTACCTCCTAAGCCACCCTGTTCAATTCAATCATACCAGCACCATACTTACGCGCCTACCTCGACCAACTAAAAACCTACTTAAAGTTTGTTTATTAAAATTATTTTCTGTTAATTTTCATAACTTTCAGTAATATAGGTGTATATTGTATATAACACATTACAAAAGTAGCTTTATTTACACCCTGCGGTATTATTCTAACATAACCCACTCGTTAATAAAGTTCTGCTTTTAAAACTACTTTATAGTTCATCTAGACAAATGAAGTTCGCTGAAATACATCACAGAAATGGTCAGAAAATAATAATTAATTTTCCTATCTGGTACATATTATATAATGGTTTCAACTTGCGTAAAATAAAAGAAATTCCTGACTCTACTTTTGAAACTATTTTATAGTTCGCTCTAGACAAATGAAATTCGCTGAAATACATCATAGAAAATGTCATAAAATAATAATTAATTTTCCTATCAGGGACATATTATATATTGGTTTTAACTAGAGTGAAATAAAAGAAATTCCTGACGGTGGGTTTATGAAGTAAATAGTGGGGATTGTAAATAGCTCTGTTTAATACACAACCGACTTTACTGTCCGCAGTATTTGAAATCAGATGAAAACATTTATTGGCAGAAATGTATGTGTAGGAATTACTGAAAAAGAAACCGCTAAACATGCGAGGATTAACTGCTATCCGCTTTAAATATAAAATAATAGATTGCATTGTTTTGTTGGCTTTGTGGTTTTCTTTTGTGTGGAAGTTAGTACAACAGTTTTCCACAACTCGAATTTGTAAACACAAAAGTTGTAATTTATAATAGTAAATATGCAAAATATACAGGGTGTCTGATAATTATGGCACATTAAGCACATAATATGATCCTGGACAAAGGGAAAAAGAAGATGTTAATGATAGAATTTCGTCCTACAAAATTTTAATTGCACAATTCGGCAACACTGCTAAATAACGCATTATATGAAATTATTTGGCTGAGATGAAATAAGAAATATGAAAAATATGAAAAATGAAAAATTCAGTGTTTATTAGTACAAAATGTACATGGGTTTTAGGAGATAAATCTTATAATTTAATCAGTTATGAATTTTGTTGTTGGTATTTTTTAGGCATGAGTAGCTATTAAAATTGTTTGTGATGTTATAAAACAAAAACACATATGTACCAATGTACCATACAAATTGATAAATTTCTACCACTTATGGATGATTTTTAATAGTGTTTAATGACATTTTTACTGCTGAGGCACCATAGGCGGTGGACACTGATATATAATGATGTTATATGAAATGAAAGGATAAGTTTGTAAAGAATATATATATATATATATATATATATATGTGTGTGTGTGTGTGTGTGTGTGTGTGTTTGTGTTTTTTTTTTTTTTTTTAAAGAAGGAAACATTCCAGCCCAAGTTTACGGTACCTCCCCGGCATTTACCATTTATGAGAACTGAGGGAAATCTGGAAAAAACCTCAGGCATGGAGACCGGTCCTGGTAAGAATCGAACCCCAGATCTCCCGCTCACGAGTTCGCACCTTAACGACCTCGCCACCTGTGGCGATACGATGGATGAGCTGGTGGATACCCTGAAACTCCTCACTTTGGCTACTGAAGGGCTGCTAATCAACTCGTTGTCATCCTGGCAACGTTTACCACGCAGTGGGGTCTTCATGCGAGGAAAGAGAAGGAAGCTACTGGAAGCTAGGTCCGGTGAATATGGAGGATGGGGTAAAATGTCATACCCAAAGCAGTCACTTGTATCATTGTCTGATGTTAAGAATGTGCTGGCACGTTGTCATACAGCAAACGAACCCCCATGGTCAGCTTCCCGCGGCGCTTTTAATAATGATGTGCCTCATTATTTGCAGATATTTTCTCCCCTTTCAGGCATAATCTGTCAACAGCACACCACTGGAGTACTAAAAAATATTCCACATGACCTTCTCCGATGACGTTTGTGTCTTTGTCTTTTTTGGTGGTGGTGTATCATAAAGATATACCCAATATCCATCCATGGAGATCACGGTCTCAAAAAAGTCATTAGGATCAGTCTGGCAAAGCTGCAACATTTGGACTGCCGCTTTCTTTCTGCGCAAGCGCCATATCCACCAGGCGGCGACGTTTGCCATCTGCAAAATGTTGTCAATGATGTTTATCGCTGAACTATAACTAAAGCGCACATTCTCCACTAATGCCTCGACAGCAATGCGACGATCTTCAAGCACTTGAGCCTCCACTTGCGCCGCAATTTCCGGTTTCTCGATGGGCGGCCACTTCTTGGTCCATCTTCCAGATTCGTTCGTTCACAAGCCGCATAATTGCAGTGTCATACAGAGAGTTCGCGACATACTTGATCCGAGAAAGCGTGAGGGCCGTTGTTTGCTTCGCTCTCTGCCTGCTTCCTCACTTTTTTTTTTTTTTTTTGATTTGGTTTATTTATGAACGCTCTTTAACATCTCAGGTTATCAGCGTCCCATTCAATTCAGAGCGTGAAACGGCCGACAAATTTTGCTCAGAGGTCTCTTCTTTCAGGCTTGAGGTTCTTTATCGTGCCGTAAATGTGCGACACGGGATCCACGGTTTTACTTCCCTTCCGAAGGAAGCAATACTTAAGATTTTTAGGCCCGAAAATATCCATCTGAGCTGGCCTGGATCGAACCCGCGACCTTGGGTTTAGGAAACAAGTTTGGTTACCACTGCACTATCAGGATCGACAACTTTAGTGACATTTACACTAGCCAAGTGGTTAGGTCGGCCTGAGAATTTAACTCTCCCAACAAGGTTAAGCAGACAATGATAATTACATAGAACCTGCAGAAATTACAACTGTTGATCCTCAAGTTCCAAAAAATTGAAACAACACGAACAAAAATGAACCTGGGGAGACCTGCCAATCGCACAGGTAAAGCCCAAGGTGCGGTTAGGGACTTTGGCGATTAATGCACTTCGTAGGACGGCTCTTGGCTATTCTGTTAAGGTGTTCTGGCGTTCTTGGATCAAACTTGACTCGAACTCTCCGTACTTTGAGGCTGGGGCAGGCAACCAGCTAAGCAAAAATTTTCTTGGCATGTTTCCTTTCAAAAAACAGGTAACGAACAACCGCACGAACTTCCATCTTTTCAGTAGAGTGTACTATCTTGGATTTTGCATTATAGCGGCGTGCGGCATAATGATATCGCAGTAAAATTTAAGTGGCGAACACAACAGGGACGCGCAATTACTCTACAATGTAAAGCGAAGTTATTCTTCACTGTTAAAACCGATAATACAAATTGTATGCTAACACCTCGTTGTACTTTTTATGGAGGTTTGTGAATAATGCTGTTTTTGCGGCTCTAATCTCCGCCCTTCTTTAGGCTCTTTGTAACTGTATCATTGCTTGTGGCTCTGGTCAACAATGGTATGTGGAACGAAATGGATTAAGCAAAAATGTCCGCCGTATCAGCAAATGTTGACACATTGAGCGTTTGTAAAACATGTAAAAAGAAATTTTTAAGAGCTTCTTTCTTTATCGGCGTAAGAGTTGCTCAAATTCATTGCGCAATATATTTGAGATGGATTTTTTAAAGTTCTCACAATATTGTCAGTTACCCTTGTATTAAAGTAGAAAGAAAATATTTTTCTCTTTCTTAAATAAAAGCAAGCTGTAATATTAGTACTAAAATGTAGGGGTGCCTTACCTCTTTCAATGAAAACTCGCAGTATAAAAACCTCACTGACAAATGGGGCGGAAAATTAAGACATTAATGCCACCCACAGCCTCTTGCCTTTCGTCTCGAATGTGTTTTACTTCTTTACTTAGAACAATTGCTTTAAACGGCATATCAGCATAACCGCACCACAGCTGACTTTTGAACTAAAACTTCCTTACACATTACCATTGGCTCTTTCGATTTGGCGAAACGTTTCATCCGTAGGGTTGAGCATAATGACGTCAGCAGGGTTTTGGAAACAGCGTAATGAGGTTAATATGTCAGCGAAAAGAGACGAACGAAACCGCATCATTCCACTCTGCAATAATTGAAAAAATTCCGCTCATTAAACAAACTCTACAAACATTGAGAAAATGGAAACCGAGAGGGGAAAATATATGCCTACTGCCCCACTTAGAAAATTGAATATCAATCTAACCATGAAAGAAATGGAAAATAAGATGAAATGAAAAAATATGCTAATAAAGTCCTACATCTCTGGGAACAGCAGCAAAACGGGTAGGGGGGCATACTAGGGCCGTTTGGAAAGTACAGTCACCAAAATGCTTTGTTATGGCTTCACGAAAGTATTAAAGACAGATGTTGCTGATATTGCTACTGTTGTGTTTACATCCACACAGACGCACGCATTCATGCCGTTAGTAATATGAACGTGTTATCGTCGAGTACGTACTGGGAGTCTCATAATAAAACTGGGATATTAAGTTACTATACATGTGAAACAAAAAATATAGTAAATTTGGATCTACTGAAGCTGAAATGATGTTGTTTGGACGCATATGCTCACGCAATTTTTCTCTATTTTCTTGTTAGGTAATGCATGCGATTTTGAAATATTTCTGCCCAGCTCTAGGGGCACTTATAGTATTGATCCTCTTCTCTGATTTGATACACACAATAGTGCAACACTGCAAGATTTTTTTTGGCCAGAGGCTAGAGATGGTCAGTACTTTTCCCACTTGAAGACGCCATAATTTTGTAATTTACCATGTAACAAATCCTGAAACCTGTTGTATTGCATGACTATGGGCGAATGAACTATTATTATTATTATTATTATTATTATTATTATTATTACTGCATATAGTTTTGTCAGAAGATTCAAGATTTTCAAGCGGAAACAATTCGGCTTTCAACGACGATTCCGTTTAGCTTACCCGAATTTAAGAGTAGTTAATTTGGATGGACTCACATTGTCGAATAGTATGCACTATGTCATCAACAAGTCCAGATGTTTAGATGTAAAAGTTTGTTTGAGAAATTACTGAAGAAGTTTGTACCAGTACTGTATTGTAACTGCACATTTGTACCGTGCGGTCCATTTTAAACCTGCCGGCGTTCTAGCGGGCTGTACGGCGCGCGTTTACCGGGAAGAACCGACCGCTCCTTACGGGTGCACGCCAGCCGGCCGCTAAATGTCATTCTTACTTCTTGTTGAAAACAAGCGAGTTACAATGACTCCCATGTTTACAATGGTGTGGTACAGTGTCGAGCAACGAGTATTCATTGTTTAAACTTATCTCTCAAAGTAACAATCTAACGACATATATGCACGTAAATTTGGATGTCTTTTTTCCTGGAGTCACTCTCCCTTCAAGACCGTGCGTGACAGAACATGGCGTGAAACGGGGTATGTTAAAGACAAAAAGAAGAAGACAGACAGATGCTTATGTTCAGTCAATAACGCCATTGCTCATACTGCTGCTAAATCGTTAGAATTATTAGAGGAAGTGTTTGATGATCGTGTGATTTCTCGCGGACCTGGCCAACTTGTTCCCCTGATTTAAATTTTGTGATTTTTATGTGTGGGGGAATTTAAAGCACATTCTACAAGAACTTGAGAATGAAATCGGGCAAGTACTCAGGGAAATTTCAGAGAGGTAGCTGCAGACGCTGTTTCAGACTTTTCTAGGTCGTTGTTATCTTTGCATGCAGAAAGAAGGACATCATTTTCGACATAAGCTTTGATAAAAGATAAGATCAAGCACTACGTTTCCTTATTACCTCCTACTGGGGCCTTTATTTGTGTGTGATGGTAAGCCTAATCTCCGCTACTCACCGCACATGGATTTTTGTATCGTGCACTCGCATCTCCCCAGTGTAAACGGGCGCCGTATTATGCCGTGCGCTAAAACATCGGCAGGTTTGAGATGGACCGCACTGTACAAATCCGCTTAAAGTCATACAGGAAAGTTCGAGTGTGCCAACGATGTTCATGGATATATTCCTACTGACGTGTGGGAGAGCACGGCACAGCGTGGAAACAAATCCAGCCACAGAAACACGTTGGGGGAGTTGAAAGTCATTCCGAATTAAACCATCCAGTAACGATACGACCAGTGGGGCTTAATGCGTGGAGTTACTAACGGCCCACTGTAAAGGAGATTAGGAATTGAACCCTTCAGGGCGCTCTTTAATTTCTGTAACTCCCATTGCGTCGTCGTTGAAAGCCTGTTCAATATTTGTAATTATTTCCGCTTGGGAATCTCCAGGCTTGCGGTAAAACGTAATGCATGTTTAGTGAGTCAACAGATGAACTGCAATGTACGAACTGCACGAGCGATGTTTATACATTTCAGGCGTTCTTGTGGCATGAAATAAATTTTTGAAATAAATGTAAAATGAACGGCTTCTCGGTTTGACAACCCGTGATAACACCCCTTGCCTGCAGTTGCAGATATTCAATTTGTCTCATATTGATATTACATACATGCCCACTCTGTTATCTGGTAGTGTGTTTATAGCCAGAAAGAAATTTCTTTTTATGCATTAATAACATTGGTGAAGCTTCCGTATATGCGCCCAAAAGAAAGTAAAGTGTAATACTTAGCTGGAATAACAGGAAAGTTAAAAAAAACTGTATTATAAACGAATGTGGTTCGGTTAAAAGTAGTACGCCATATACCCTACCAAAGAGTGCGTTTAATTATACAGCTCAAATCGATTGGTGACGCTTTCTCCCGAAGCGCGGGGTTTTTCCTATGAGTAGGCCCCGTACGTTTGTCGTGCCGTGAAGGGTGTAGAAGCCTGCTTGCTTACTTGTAGACTTTACTGACAGTCGTAGTCGTAGCGCAGCTATTCCCGGGTATATATATATTGTTCGTTTCTTAATTCGATAGTATACATAAGGTGTATTATTATGCCTGGTGTCTTTATGTACAATTCATATATGTTAACTCAGTGGTGAAAGTATCATAGCACCAATAATTTTTTTAGCAAATAGTTGATTTTGTTAATTATGTCAATACCATACTAACCCCGTTTTTCAGAGAATTAACCGATAGGGAGTGTGATCATGAATTTTTTTCAACAGGACTCTGCCACTGATCACACTGCGAATAATTCCTTGATAGCGATTAATAATATGTTTTGACAAGACAGATTTGTTATTAGTAGGGATTTGTAGGCCCTCGATTTAACAGCCTGCGATTATTATCTCTAGACTAAATTTAAAAAGTCTGTGCATAAGAAGACCCCGCACACCATGCAAGAACAAGAAGATAATATTTGTCAGGAAATTACCCGGGTTTTCCAAAATGAATAACACCGATAATTTCCCAAAGAGGTGCCAAAATGTGTGGGGAATAAAAGTGGGTAGTTCAACATCTCGTTTGATAATTTTGTAAATAATGAGTATCTTAAATTGCTTTGTGCATTGTTGTATCGTTTGTTTTTATTGTTTTACCTGCCACCAATCACAGAGACCCGGCTGGCCAAGCTAACCGACTAACAAGCGGCGCGCTCGCCCATAGGTCAAACACTCCGGGGGAAAACAAAACTGATCGCACGGTAGAAGAAGATGAAATTGATGCATAGTGTATTTACGTCACGGTTGTACCAAGAGTAAGAAATAAAAAGTACGTGCAGACATTGTCACTAGATAAAAAACAAGTAGAATAATGGGTAAATGGTATACAACAAACTATCTGCTCTTAGACATTGCATTAACATACCAAATTTACACACAGCCATTTTGAAATATAGTAACCTCAAAAAACAAACGACATATGCATCCATGCCAACAATGCAACAATCGAAAAAATGCAATAAGTAATCAACTTAGATACACTAACCGCGGGTAAATCCTAGAAACCGGAGGACTCAGTACTTTAATACGGCTCACGGCCTCCGCTCGCCTCCTATTCGGAAAAAAATACACACGAACATGTCTGAAAATCGTAAAATTATATAATAGTTCGGTTGGCAATCCTGGAAAATAAACGCGGAATCGCTAAAACAGATGAATAAGGAAAATGTGAAGCTGAGACACAGGATCCCCTGGCGGCAAAAAATATGACATACAGTAGAACATTACTATATAGTAAAATTAGGTAGGAGTTTGCACTCTAAAAAAAAATGAACGACGAGCCGCTAAAGAGAGAGTTCGCAGACCCTGGTGAACCAAAAATCGCGGGTTCAATCCTGACCAGGATCGATGGATTTTTTTTCAAGAGTAAAAATCCTAAATATGACTTCCTTCGGAAGGAAAGTAAAGCCGTGGGTCCCGTGTTGTACATTTACGGCACACAAAGGACCTCAAGCATGGAAGAAGATGCCTTTGAGCAAAATTTATCGGCCTTTTTACGCCCTGGGACGCTGATGGATTGAAATGTTAGAGAGCGTCCGGAAATAAATCAAATAAAAATAACCTGGTGGGGAAATACTAAAGACAAGGACGCGAGTATAATAATGTGGATATTCGCTACATTGACAACGCAATATCTAAGTTTACGACCACGAATTCTAAACAACAACAATAAAATAATAATAATAATAATAATAATAATAATAATAATAATAATAATAATAATTGTTGCAATCATTCTCCTGAAATTAAACTTCCTGTAATAATGCCTACATTCACTTTAGGTATTATTGTACACGTTATCCCCTTTATGTTGCTCACCAAAAATAACTTCTGATATTAAAAGCGTTCCATTGAAATATTTTTCATTTGACGGATCAGAAAGTGAGTTATTTTGGATGAGCAAGATAAATGGGACACGCTGTATGATTCTATATTTTGGTTGAGTGACGTGCACATACGGAAGTTTGTATATGTTATTTTATTTATTAAATTTTATGATAAACTTAGTTTAAGTTTTTATTTAGATCATTTGCAATCAAGTATCTATGCAAGGTTGCTGGCGTCTGAATAAGATTTATTGGAATTATACGAATAACTTGTAGCAGAAATGAAAGTGACGGAAACGTCATCGAATGTTGGGGTGCGAAATTTAGGTGACGTCGTACACTTTGACGTAACTACCACCACAATATGCTCAGCTAGTTCAGGATTTGGTGCTAAAGCTGGATTTTTCAGATTGATACTTCTGGGGTGAAAGGAGGGAGATTTTAAGTATAACAAAACCACAATGGATAGAAATCTACGGAGTCTATTAATGTTTTGTTATTACCACAGAACAGTACACTTTTCTGATTACGACATACTCAGAGATTATTATTAGATGCAGACTGAATACGAGACAAACGTGTTAAAATTTAAATTTCTCTCCAGAAATCTGTGCTTTTTGTTCTGTTGTAACGCGTATATAATTTTCCTACATGGGTATTCATTCAAACTCGTAACACTTATCTTTCCAATAATTAATACTTTTGTAATTTCTCTCAAGAAATATTAATCGCCACTTATCTTTACGTAATGTTAAAATGTAGCTTCCCTCTACTACGGAGTACGAACCACGATTTCGGCTAATGGAATTTAAAACAAAACACAACTTCTCTCCACGGAATCCAAAGCATAACTAACACATTTTGAGATAAAACCTGTCACTTATTGTAATAGGATTATTATAATACTATACACTACAATGCATTATATTTTCAACATGGAATTCGTTCGTTTTTATTTAGTCGCAATAAAGCAGTCTGTCTCGTGTTTCATTCTTGGTACACATTATTAATGTTGTTACGCTTGCCATTGGTTGATTCACTTAGTATTAGTACAATTTTATCTGTAGTTTAATCTTTTCATATTCTTGGCTATGTATGTGTTCCTTTGAATAGTTATATTTTTATATTATTCGGTATTGCCATAAAGGTCAACAAACAAACATTAAGACGTATATTGTAAGAGTCCTTATCTGATACCATGATATATATACAAATGAGCTTACTAGAGTTATACACTTTGAAACGCATTACCAACGAATATTTGTTATTTGAATTGAAAATTAAAATCTTTACCTAACATAAAACATGTGCAAGTGAATTTATTAAATTTACATGATTAAAAACGTATTATCAATAATATTTGGAGTTTCAAATCAAATATTAAAGACTTTATCTTAAGTAATAGCATACATAAATGAACTTCTTAAATTAATATAGCTAACAGCTATTACCCTTACAAGATTGTGGTTTTATTGAGCGTTATATTCTTTACTTAATATAAAAATATGCAAATGAACTTATTCAATTAATGTAATTAAAACACATTAATGAAAGCTTTGAGTTTCAAATTAAATATTATAGCCTTTATCTTAGGTAATAATATAGGTAAATAAACTTTTTATATTAACATAACTAAATAGCTATTACTATTAAATGTTTGTGGCTTTATATTGAGCATTATACTCTTAACGTAGTATATAAACATATGAAAATGAACTTATTAAAGTAATAAAGCTAAACAACTGCTACCAATGAGTGTTTAGTGTCTTAAATCGGATATTTTCCGTTTCAAATTATTTTGACATTAATTTTGATATTAAATGTTTACAGGAACTTTGCTCTGAAAACCAAAAGAAACCAACTAATTTTAATGCCACTTCAGCAATTCAACTGCGAGCATTTTATCACTTCTCCAGTGGAGAAAAATACAACAAAAGCCTAGCTCAAAAGTTTTTGGTGCGGAAATAACTTGCGGAAAGTCTCCAAGTAACAGCTTTAGATCTCATCCCTTCTCCCTTCAGACTGCGACAGGCTCGTCATAGAAAAGCAACCAACAGAAAAATAAGCTTAAAGTCTCTTAGTGAAAATTCACTTCAGAATACTGCAGACCAACATAAGTACCTTACAAAACATCGCGAGATGAGAAAACAGCCAAGGTGCCAAACATTTGCATTCAGACGATGTGCAGATTAGCTTTTCTTATTGGAATTTATCATTAATAAAGGATGGTTTATGGAATGTTTTGTTGAGTTATCAGATTTCTGTACCCTGCAATGCTCTTTTGCGTCATGCTATCGTGTAAACCCAGCGGTCAAATCTGAAAATGTAAACCAGGAATCATGACAGTTTTACTCTTGTGATGGAATAAAATTCAGTGCTTGTCCAACCTAATTGTTTGATTTGGAATAGAATATTCTTTTCTTCTTTTCTTTTTCTTCTCATCCGGGGTGAGCCTTGGCCCGCCGCGGCGACCTCTGCTTGCTCTCTCTCCGTCATTCGACTTCATTGATAGAGAGCAGTATTGCAGGGGGGCATATGATCAGCATACTGGCATCCCGCAGGTAGCTTATCACGCGGTTTTCGTGATCGAAAAACGTCGCCTCTCTATCAAGCAGCTTCCCAATTTTACTCACGAGCTGGGTGGACCCCGTTCCAAACTTCTCTAACTTAGAAAAACTCCTAAGGATGCGGAAATCGAACCCGGGCCTCCCGAACAGCAGTCAGTGACTCTAACCACTAGACCAAGGAGATGGTCTTTGAATTAGAATAGAAGTACAAAATATTTAACATATAATGTAATATAATATAGACAAATAGGAGGGTAGTCTGGAAGCTTCTCTGCCTCGACGGTAGCTGCGATCTCAAATATTTTCCAAATGGAAGCAAGATGTGAAAACTGTAGTAGCGCTGGAATATACCCAGGTGTTCATCAGTCCACGTACTTCCAATAGTTTTTTTTAATATGTTTAACTTCCGTTTTACCACTGAGGCACCACAGGCGGTGACACTGATGATACATGAAATGATAAATTGGGAAAGAATTATTTTATAGGAGGGAAACGTTTCAGGCCCAAGTTTAGGGTACCTCCCCGGCATTTGTTATTTATAAGGTCTGAGGGAAAGCTGAAAAAAAAACTCAGTCAGGAAGGACGGTCCTGGCGGAATTCGAACCCCGGACTTCGCGCTCACGAGTCCACGCCTTAACAACCTGCGGCTGTATCAACGGAAGAGTAACCAGCTTTCTGGTATGGCATTACAACGTGTAAAAATACATCTTGGAGTTTAAGCCACAATGATCTTTTGTGCACTGCTTTAATCCTAACTTAGTTTCACATCTAGAGCTTTAGTGAGCTCTAGGGCCTTTGTTACCAACTTCGGAATAATCAAAACATGCTACTGGGGTACCGAATTCACATGGTGTACAGGAAACCCCTCTTTAGGAAAATTGTAGTTTGGTGTGCTGTTAGCGCACAGAATATCTTAGGTCCGGTTTTTTTAAGAGACGCCAATAAATGCAGAAAACTACAGAAGGGATATTTGACCCATTTTTCCAGCAGCTTACAGAAGAAGAGAAATGATATAAGTGTTTTCAACAGAATTCTGAATTGTGCACACAGAGCGGAGTCCATGAATAAAATTAAGGAAGTGTTTGAGTGATTATTACTGGTGTATGGACCTGTCATTTACCAGATTTAAAAGTGTGTGATTTTTACCTGTGGGGTCGCCTTAAGCACTGAGTTTATAAAACAAACCCTCAGCATTAGAGGAACTAAAGGAAAAGATCACAAATGAAATGAGTAACATTAGACTGGCCGAACTTAAACATGTCAATCAAAATGTATTTTCCAAAAAATGCGAAGGGGGAGACATTTGCACCGTCTTCTCTGAGGTAAGATTTTATTCATAATTTTAGAAGTGAAATTAAAGTACATTCTCGGGCGGCCGCGACGCGCTCATTCACCTAGAATCAAAATACCCGCGTGCGAGGTAGTTTTTACGTGAAAGCCCGGTATTTGCCAGTGTCCGCATAGCAAACTGCGCTTCCTACAAGGATGTGATGATCTATATAGTTGCCTCTTTCCCTTACCACAGCTGCTTGGTGCTCGTAGCTGAGCGAGTGGGCAACCTGTAAAATAAACTATTCAAATAGATTGTATAAATTATATCCATTCAAAGTAAGAATGGTAAAAGAGAAACAGTTCTATCTGAAATGACGCAAAGGTACACATTTCGAGGCTGCGATCGATAGCCGTCAGTTCGGGTCTTATTTCCTGTATCATTCGTTCTTGAAACGGTCTTTCGGAGTTATTTCCGTGAAAGTAGTTTCGGAAAAACGAACTGTGGGGAATTAGATGTAAGTGATAAGTAAATTGGTATAAGGAGCAGTAACAGAAGTGGCGTATCTCGTGTATGTGCTTGGGTTCGGCAGTAAACTAAAACGACCAGGGTGTTTTCTTCTTGCTCTTCCCCCCCCCCTCTCTCTCTATCATAATTGCTTGCCTCTTCTTAGCTCCCCCAGCGAGAAGGGATGGGAATTTCATTATGGGGATGAGGGATGAGATAGTGCAGAATTCCCAACAGCTTCCTACTACCGCAGTTTCCCCTCCTACGATCCCATTTTTGTTTTAGTTCGATAATGAAGGCGCGTTGTTTTGTTTTTTACGTGGTTCGTGCGAGGAAATCGAATTCTGTAGCGGTGTGTATTCGTTTTTTTTTTTTTATAGAGTTGGTAAACATGTTGTGTACTGTAGCGAAAATGACTTGTGTAACAGAGTAGGCTGGAATTGTTCAGGTGCACGCCTTCTGCATTCTTTACACTCGGTGAAAAAGGCGCCATATAGGAAATTACTTCGTGAGGTGCAACCAGATACTAAAAGCTAACTTGTTTTTGTTATTCCGCAACCATTTAATTAAACCTTATCATAGGGAGGTAGTTCGAATATTCCTGGCATTAATAAAATGTGGGTATTGTGCATGCTTAGCTATTTTTAGAGTATGAATATCTAGTCTGTTTAACTCGAAGCTCTGTCGAATGCGGGCTAATCCATAAGAAAGCGGGCTCCAGGAGGAGGGTAAAAAGACATATGATTGCACGATTATTTAAGTTAAGGGACACTGGGAGTGAGTTTTCAAAGTTCCACATTTTTGTGTGGGTTTTTCTGAAACTTTTACTGTAATTGCATATCCAATTTTCATTCAAATTGGATAAATACTTTGCGAGCTATAAATTATATCATCATTTTTGTTAATAAATATGACGCATAATCGAAATGTCCCACGCGTCTCATGTGTTGAGATAATTGATTGGCATTTTTGCAATTGGAACTTTGAATCACATACAAAAATTGTATAGAATTATATTTTAAATGAATTTGATGATTTAACTATATTTTTTTAAATCTACAAGGAATTTTAATCGTTAAAAAAACATTTTTCATAGAAAATATTTTTAGTTATTAATTTGTATTACCACGTCTTTTGACCCATGGAATATTGCAAGGGATGTTTCTACACATTCTGGGAAAATTTTATTGAATTTAAACAAAAACTGTTACGCGCGGGCATTTTGAATGTGTGAAAATTAAGTTTTGATAAAAACGCTGTTTTATATATAAAAAAGGTGTACTGGGTAACTGTTATAACAAAGGACGCATGAAGTCCTTTAAATGGCTGAAGAGCTCGATGGAAAGCGGGACATACAAACGTTGACTCTGTGGATACCCAAAGGTTCAAGGAACAATTTGCAGATTTTTTTTTTATTATGATCAATTTTGGCCAAAAACTCATTCTTAGTGTCCTTCAATTATTGTCTTGTTTAATGCGATAAATTTATCGTATACCATGGTCGTACGATCCCCGCTTGACCATGTTAGATTGAATGATTTATTTATGGACGCTCTTTAACAGCTCAGGTCATCAGCGTCCCATTCAACTCAGGGCGTGAAACGGCCGACAAATTTTGCTCAGAGGCCTCTCTTTCAGGCTTGAGGTTCTTTTGCGTGCCGTAAATGTACGACACGGGACCCACGGCTTTACTTCCCTTCCGAAGGAAGCCATACTTACGATTTTTACGCCCGAAAAAATCCATCGGTCCTGGCCGGGTTCGAACCCGCGATCTTGGGTTTAGAAGGCAAGTATGGTAACCACTACACCATCAGGACCGACGACCATGTTAGGAGAAGGAAAAAAAAAACGCATTACATTTTTCAATGAAATCTTCCTTTACTTCAATGCATTTCTCTCATCTCTAGATCAACATTTCATTACCCATAAAAAAAATAGTTTGAACATTTGTCTGAAAAACTCTGGAAAACAGGATCCTTTATCCTTCAAGAACCTCCGCCGTTGAAGGACAGTTTCACTTTTTAAAATAGGAAATAGACAACGTCTAGACTGTATGGTGGATGTTCCAACTCCTAAAAGCCAAATGTGTTCACAGCAGCCTTATGGACTGAAACGTTGTCGTGTATTAAACGACTTCTCGACTACCTACACATTCTTTGCAACTTTTCGTTGATGACACTTCACTAGCTCAACGCAGCACTCCCCAATCACCGCTGTCTTCCTTTCTTTGAAGTCAATCATCTGAATTCCTCTGCAGTCCCAAAACACATCTTCTTTGTAGAATGTGTAACCTAAGCATTTCTAAGGGGTGTTTCATCCTTCTTCCGGCACTCCATTGATTCTATTTTTAAAATAAAACACCCATAGCTATCTATAGTACTACAATATTGCCCTCTCGTTACCGGGGCAAAGATTGAAATAAATAACATTACGATATAGTAGTGTAACAATCTTGTTGAAAGGCTCTTTGCGGTCCTCGCATAAAATGCAACCCCCGGGTTGCTAATTACACATATTTGCGCAATGGGTCTTTTAACACATATTGCAATATACTATTACATGCGTTTAACTTAAAGCACGAATCTAAAAACATATATTTCTCTTAATAATTTCTAACTTTGACACATTTTTATTTATCGTTGCATTTGTGAAGAAATCATTCAAATATGCATAAAACAGATTTGCATTCAATCTTGCAAATAAATGGCTATGTTTGTAAACCATTATATTGGACAAGAAACAGGCTTTAAACCCAGCAATTGCTCATATTTCCGTTTTAAAAGTATTTTGAACTATGGCCATTATAAAAATATAATTTTAATAAAGTTCAGTAATATTGAAGAGTTTTTACATATAGGAATGTATATTTAAATATATTAACTGCATTATTTGTAGTAAAATGTTTGGAAATCTCGACAGCAGGAAATGTTACTTCACTCTGGTATTTAAATTAGGTCTCCTTGCTTTGTTCGCAACGCGTACGGCTGTACCGCCATAATACGAGTATTTTGACCATAAAATTGAATTTTAAATGTTACTAGAGTAACTGTAACAAATAAAGTGCGTAAATTATACACACATGTTGATTAAATATGATTTAGTTTCACTAATGCATCAATAAAATATAATTATTATAGTATAATGTATTTATGGTTTTTTATTTAAGCTGACAATTTATTTCTGTATCTTTATTCAGATATTCTAGGCATCTGATCGGTACCATTGTGTGTTTGTTTCCCAGTAGGGCAGCAGCTTGTTTGGTTTGTAGGCGTCGGATTATTTGCGAACAAACTTGGTGTATATATCACACATTGTCATGGCCTCCTACATTCACTTGCCTTCCCAGTTAACCCGATTTATCAACACCCATAGCGCGGATATTCTCAACAAACACGCGTTGCGACGTTAGTTTGTATTGTCAATTTCACAAGTTCAGCGATACATGGACAAACAGCGGTACCAACTGCTGACCACTGTAATTTGCGGATTACATATGCAAGAATCTTGCATCGGATAAGGAAATGTTTATTTTCAGTATTGTGTAGATTGCAACTCAACGGTGAGTTATGAATTAATTTGGGGCGGATTGATATAACACGTCCATAGAGAGATGTATGTGTTATTGACATTTATGAGTGAAACACGCCACATAAATTAAAGTGTTAAAATTACCTAGAATAACAGGAGATTGAATAAAAACAGTATTAGATGTTAGGAGATGAAGTCACTCGGTTAAAAACTATTACACCACCCATCGTCCGAAAAAAGCGCATTTACTTTTATAGCTGAAATAAAAAAAAAAAAAAAGGAAGAGGAGGAGGAGGAGGAGGAGGAGGAGGAGGAAATTGCTGCATAGTGTGCTTACGTCACAGTAAGAAATACATTAGAAACCAGAATGTAAGGGATAACGTGATTAAGGTGAATTTCATTCTATGTAAAACACCTGAAATAAAAGATTAAGTGCAGACAAAAGCAACACTTTCCAAAATAGCAAATAAATTACAGGTGGATACCTTTAAAATTATAATATAATAATAAATTAAGTAATTGTATTTATTTTATTTAATTATTGTATACCTATAATGTATTAGTTTGGAATATTTTGTCTTTTATTATTAATTGTTTTATTTTTTTAATTGAAAGATGTTTTAATGACCACCTTCTTGGTCTAGTGGTTAGCGTTGCTGACTGCTGGCCGGGAGACCATGTTTTGATTCTCGGTACCTGATTAGGAATTTTTCTAGATTAGGGGAGTCTGAAACGGGATTCACTCAGTCTCGTGAGGACAATTGGAGAGGTGCCTGATTAAGAGGTGGCGCTCTTCGATCTCGAAAACAGCGCGATATGGTGATCAACGGGATGCAGTGTGCTGATCACATGGCCCCCTGCAATACTCCCCTCCACCGATGATATCTGTGACAGTAGAGGGCGCAGCGGTTGACTCGCGGCAGGCCCTCCAAGGGCTATAACGCACCATTTATTTTTATCCAAATAAAACTGTTTTTTTTTAAATAATGGGTAAAACAGTAAACTGCCCGCTCTTAGATGTTTTGTTATCAACATACCAAAATTGAAATATGGTAACGTAAAATAAATGACAGATTTATTCATGCTAACATTGTTACTTGTTCTGTGATGCTAATAATTAACAGTATCAATGGAAGTAAAATGACGTGTACTAGGTGCTTATATTAATAGTGTATGAATAAAGCAGTATTTTTTGGATTTTGGAACCTCTAGCCACTAACATCCATCCGCAGTCTCCTAAAATAGGAACATTTCATTTTTTTAATATCATTAAATACAACAATGGAAAAAATGCAATTATTAATCAATTTATTTACATACATATTAATCTAAATGCTAGAAACCGGAGGACTCAGTGGTTTACTGCGGCTTGCTACGGCCTGACAGCCTTGGTTCGCCTCCATTTGTGACTAAAAGCGCAAACACAACAATCAAAAAAAGCAATTAGTATTCAATTCATATACCCACACACTAACCTAAACCTAGCTTCCGGTAAATCCTAGAAACCGATGGACCAAGTGCTTTATTGCAGCTCGCTACGGCCTGACGACCTCCGCTCGTCTCCTTTCCACAACTATAAATTATGAAATTGACAACTACTAATGCAAACATATATATTTTCCTACACTTGTGCGTTTCTCAGTAAAAACTGAAAAGTTCACATTGGTTCATTCATGCAAAGTTTCAGCAGTTATATTCCCATAATTGCATCATTTAGCCACATTGAGCCTTAGCTCATTAACTAAAATTAAAAAATAAAGGAAAAACTGATAAAGATCATGCATGGAGCCGCCCCTGTCGAGAAAATAGTACTGTAGAAAGAAAAACTCGAGCACAAGTACAGATTCGCCCAGGTGGTGAAAAATATAAGATATAATAGCAACGAACCACTGAAGAAATTCGCAGAGCCGCCCTGGTGGTGAAAATGGAACATAATATGTGGAAATTTGCTACATAAAGGAACATCTAAGTTTACTGCTGAGTACTTGTAACTACGAACGCCCAACTATAGTAATATTAATATCCTCTCTCATTCTCCTGTATTTATCTTGCTATAATAATGTGTACACTCACCTTCTAAGTTTGTATAAGTTTATAAACTTTGGTTCAGTGGTGTACTTATAAAGAAGTTAGTTATAAAAAGAGAGGTTAATTAAAGCACTTCATGCAGAAAGGGATACATGTTATAATTGTCAAATTTGCTGACACTTTATTATGGTTAGACAACACAAAAAGAAACCGCCACGGGTGGCCGAGGTCGTTAAGGCATGGACTCGTGAGCGGGAGGTCTGCGGTTCGAATCCCGCCAGGACCGTCCTCCCTGACTGGGGTTTTTTCCAGGTTTTCCTCAGTCTTCATAACTGGCAAATGCCGGGGAGGTACCTAAACTTAGGCCTGGAACGCTTCCTTCCTTAAAAAAAAAAAAAAAAAAAAAAAAATCCTTTCCCAATATACCATTTCATTTCATGTATCATCAGTGTCCACCGCCTGTGGTGCCTCAGTAGTAAAAACGGGCGTTAAACACTACTCAAAAAAAAAAAAAAAAAAAAACACAAAAAGAAGTTTACATTAACAGGAAAGTGAATTAAAACAATATTTGGAGATGTTAAGAGACAAAGTAACTCTTCAAAAGTTAATATCCCAACTACCCACCTCAAAAAGGGGGTAGATGGGATAACTGAAATCTCATCAAGAACAAAATGACGTCACGGTTGTGCCAAAAGCAAGAAATGTACTAAATTAGCAAATGTCACAGTAATTGAGATTCAAATGTTGCCTGTAATCACAGCCCATGAAACATACGCCCACTGATGAGCGATAAAATGCATTACATAGATCGTTGCGGAAGCAGGGATAATGGCGTAAATCTCAACAATGCGACTTTCTTAAGCTAAACTTTAACCTAACCTAACCTAACTGGACTATCGTAAGCGAATATTCGTTTTACAAGAATCTTAGGGAAACTTACGAGGATGATTGTGATCCCTGAGTTAAGTTTAAGACTTAACGGTAAGTTTATATATATTGCTACAATTTCATCAACGTTGCACCACAAATAATATACAGGAAATGATACCAGGCGATCAGTTTTGTTTTCCCGCGGAGTGTTTTACCCTGTTGGTGTTTAGCCATCCAGCCAGGCCTCGGTGATTAGCTAAAGGGTAAAACAGCAAAACAAATCAACTATACAACAATGCACAAACAAATTTAAGAGACTCGTTACTTGCCAAATTATCAAATGAGGTGTTGAAACTGCCCACCTTCGTTCTTCACACATTTTGGACATCTCTTTAGGAAATTATTTATCACTAACTGTGGTTCATTTTGATAAATCGGACAATTTCCTGACGAGTATTATCTTTGAGTTCTTGCATGGGTGCGGGTTCGACTTGTACACGACATTTAAACAATTTATCCCATAGATAATCGCAGGCTGTTAAATCGAGGGAACCACAAATCCTTACTAATAACGCTATCTTGTGGAAATACTTTGTGAATTGCTCTTGTGAAATTTTTCGCAGTTGAGCACTGACAAAGTCCCATTGAAAAAAATCATAATCGCGCTCTCGTCGGTTAATTATCTGGGGAAAAGGGGGATTAGTATGGTATTCTCATAAGTAACAGAATCAACTGTATGTTTTAAAAAATTGGTGCTATAATTCTTTCACTGTTGAGATAACACATATAAACCGTATATAAAGTCACACTGTGCCGCTGTAACACACGAAGCATACTATTGAATTATGAAACAAACAAACAACACACTCCTGGGAATATAATTTGCCCTTCCGAGACAACTTTTCTCTCTTTCGCTCTCTCGCTCTCTCTCTTGTAATCTTCATAGTTTGTCTGATAAAAATAGAATAAATGTTATTTTTTATAGATGTTACTTTTCAGGGAGTACAACGCATAGGTGGCAATTTTAGGTTAGGTTAGGTTAGGTTTAACAAAAAATTATGCATGCAAAACTCAGTGTCGGATAGTGCTGTCTGTAATTTACCCGTACTGAGAGCACCAGGGGTATTCGTCTGTCTGTACGGGTAAGTTATGTTTCCTTACCTACCGCCTATGTCTAGAGAACGCGTGTCGAGAGATTCCTCTCGTAGCTTGAAGTCACGGACCCGGTCACTCTGATCCACCCTCTGGTGTTCATTCTATCATTTCAAATGACTTGAATTACCGAAATTCCCACTGCGAATCAAAAGGCTATAAGTTGGGTGTATAGATGGTTTTTGCTCAATACCGCGATCAAGGAGAAATTCCCTGCATCGAATCATATCACTGTGATGTCAAAAAAATATTTTTCTTGCTTTTGTTTGTTCTTCCACTTGTATTTATGTTTAAATTTAAACATGTTTTTAGATTTACTCTATCGGGCCCGGTTTTTAAACAAATGTAATAATGTACTTATATGTTTGATGAAATATTAAGTTTTTGGACTTATAGTTGAGACAAAACTGTTTTTGTAGCTTCCATTTAAACTTAAATATTAATGTATACATTGAAAAACGAGAGCTATGTGTCAATAATTAAGAATTTCCATACTTTTTTCACTGTCGGGGGACAGAAAGCATTTTTGTCCTAGTTCTTATATGTCCTTCACTAGTGTCTCTTTTCATACCCCAATTGACACATTCCCATGCCCTAATAGCAGATTTTCGCTGGTTTAATGTCTTTATCTTGTTCTTCACTCGCTGCACCAAAGTTTGCAGGGAAATAATATGTCTTGAGAAAATGCACTTAAGCACTCATTCTACACTCTGCATTTCTAAAAGATTGTAATATTTCCTTCACAATTTCTTTATAGTTCCCAGATTTTTTGTTGCCAAGAACATTTTCTGTCTCTGTTTTGTATGCCAACCATGTTGACTTCTTTAACTCGGACATCGACTGAAAAAATATCTCATCTTACATAAGCTCACGAATCTGGGGTCCATCGAAAATACCTGCTGCTATCTTAGCTTAAATTTTCTGTGGGAACTTTGTAACAAGAAAGTTTAAATATTTGTTTTGTGTATATGATCAATGAATAATTAATAAAAAATGTTATATTCTACCAATTTCTCAAATCGGTATTATAGACGAAACTAAAGCAAGTTTGAGAGATCCCACGTGGCAAGGAATCAGAAAATAAGAACATTTTTCATTCAGCAAAAATTGTGTTAACCAGTGATAATCTGCGATGTAACATAAGTACACTATTAGCCTCCTAGCGAGCTTCGGATGGAGGAACGGAGGGCCTATTAGCTTGGAAGATTTTCTTGACAGTTCTATGGGACTCTCAAGGAATTTTGTACGTTGATTTTCTTCATGAACATAGAACAATCCATGCAGTTTAGTACTGCAATCTTCTAGTTGAGGCAAAATATAATTATTGGCGAAAAAGACTTCGAGAGGTTCTTACCCAACATAACGCCCAACCTCTTACAGCTGCTTTGACAAGAGAAAAATCCCATTGTTTCTACGATAATGTGTTTAATAAGTTTCTGTCAGCTGGAAAGTGTATTTTTGTAGATTGAGAATTAGACATGCCCCATTTTTATTTAATATAGTTTCAATAAAGTATTAAATATCCGGATTATATTTTATTCATTCTGGGAAGTTGATTTACATGAAATGGAATGAAATAAAAGTCGTTGTTATGAAGAAAGAGCAAAGACAATTAGAAGTGATATGATCTGGAAAGGATAGGATGGTTTTATAAGCGTAATAAAAACGTTTTAATATGCGATAAAATAGCAAATGGCTTTCTGGTACTTGTAAAGCAAAAAATGAATGTGGATCAGGTGTGGAATGCAAATCCTAAAGAGTAATATAAGAATAGGATGACAAAACTGGCAATAAATTTGTTATCTAATAGCAGTTGGGAAGCTGTGCTCCAGTTTATGCCTTAGTATAGCCATAAACTCAGTAGTAGAGTAGGCATTATGACCACAAACATTAGAGATACACCAACTAATTCATTTTGGTGCAGAGTGCCGGAGTGAATCTAACTTATTAACATAATAATTTAATCTCCTAGCGCAATGACGCACTTGCAGCCTGTTATTAAGTCCCACGATGCACCTCACTCTAATGGAAAAATATTCCCAACGAGATTCCCTAGGGCTGCGAGTGCTCTCTCAACTCGGGTGAATAATTTTCCCTGTTAATCTACCTCGTCCTCTGTAATTTATTGTGTTAAATTCTGGCATTAAGCAGCAGGTTTTTATCTCTGATAAGAGTTTCGCTCTTCTTTGGTATGCTAAATATGTTAAATTTGTTTTTATCAGTTAAGACACACTCAAGCAGCATCTTTCATCTATGCCGATCCTGGTGGTTTACTGTAACCGACCCAGGATCGCGGGTTTAACCCCTGCCAGGGCCGATGGATGTTATCGAGCGTAAAAATCCTAAGTATGGTTTCCTTCGGAAGGGAAGCATAGTTGTACGTCCCGTATTGTAGATTTACTGCACGTAAAAAAACCTCAAGCCTGAAATAAAAGGCCTCTGAGCAAAATTTATCGGTCGTTCCTCCCCTTGAATTAAATAGGGCACTGATGACTTGAGATGTCTAAGAACGTCCATAAATAATCCAAATATACAAAAAAGCAACTTTCTTCCGTAAAATGTCATGTTATACTACGAGAGTAGAGTCAAACAGAAAGAGAATTTTTCCATGCTCCCCCTTGCAATTAAGGTAACTTATCCATCTTGTATTCGTGGAGTACAGTATGTATTTCCAGGCGTACAAGGTAGGTCCATAAGTTTCCGACCTAACCATTTTCTAGGTATGATAAAGAACAAAAACTTAATATAGTTAACCTTTATTACAATATACTTCAAACATCTTTGAATTAACATTTTAATCCCCTCCACCAAAATTGTCAGAAGTCTTGTCTGCAAAATAAACAGCATCCATTACTTCTTCGTTACACTTAAATTTCCTTCCTCGAAGATCCTTCTTGAGTTTTGGGAAAAGTTAAAGTCGCTAGAAGCTAGATCTGGGCTGTAGGTGGATGTTTCGCAGTTCTTTTGTAAGCTGGGCAATGTGTATTAGTGCTTTGTCATGCACAAGACCAAAACCGCTCCATCTTTTTTTTTTTTTTAATATATTTCTGCTCGCCTTTTATGTGGAACGCTGGTGTGTCTGTCTTTCTGTTTTTTCGTAAAAATCCTAAGTATGACTTCCTGCGGAAGGGAAGTAAAGCCGTGGGCCCTATGTCGTACATTTACGGTATGTAAAAGAACCTCAAGCCTGAAGAGACCTCTGAGCATCCCTGAATTGAATGGAATGCTGATGACCTGAGATGTTAAAGAGATCCGTAAATAAACCAAAACAACATACTTTTGAATGCTCTGCTGATAAAATAAAATATAGAGTAGAACTTTAAGTACTATAAATTATGGTTAATAAATAAACTTAAAAGTATAACCCTGAAGTATTCTGCTGTCCATATTAAGTAAATAAGCGGTACTTGTAGTGTGTATAGTACTTTTATAATAGCTACATTTTATATCCATGTTGTCACAAACCTGGCTCTATTGCTTAAAAAGATTACGTTCTATGACATCTTAATATGAACTAATTAAACATTAACTCGCTTGGCATTGGTTATAAGAGAAATTTTGTTAAATCATATACACGCGGTTCCATAGATTACATTATACAATTAATTACAAAATTCTATTTGTCCAAAAGTGAGAAAGCAGTAAATACAGAGTGCGGCAGAAACAATGATCCATTTTCAATCGTGCACTATTGTTGGTCACGGCTTCTTAGAGAGATGATGTTTGTACCATTACGTAGTGCAATTCTAAGCGTTTTTATAGTCCAAATTACATGACTTTGCCCGCTCGTTCACTACACAATGCTACTTGGCAATCAGCATGGAGTGCAGGTCAAATGAACATGGTGCATTTGCAATTGAAACGTTTTTCAAATGTGGTGATTGTGTCATAAGAACACGGCTTTTATTTCAGGAACATATCGATATCGGTTGTAATGGACAAATTTCGTCACGGAAGGTGATTACGAGATGAATCAGGCAGTTCATGTTAACATTTGCTTCAAACAAGAAGTCACCTGGTAGGTCACCTACGGTTCATTCGCAAGCCTTTAACGCATCGGATAGAAGAGTGCATTGGATGAATGAGACACATAAAAAACCATAAAATATCAATTTCTAGCCAGAGTGTCATATTAAGCACTGCTGGACATAAGACTGTAACCACATTTGACTGCAGGATGCTACAGAAGAGACTTAAGCTGCAAACCGTTGCACACAAGTACCGCAAGGTTCACGCGGATGTTTGCAGGGCACAGATTAGCATTGAAGCCTTCTGAGAGTTTCCTAGGAAACGGAAGTTAAGGCTGTGGTTGGTGCGTACAGCTTTAACCCTTGTTATGTGGAAAGTTGTTTCAACTTCAGCGGGAGATGTTCCCTTATTTAAGACGGTGCTGTGTGTCTCACATTTCAGCAGCATTTCTTCCCCTTTTTCGTATATATTTCGTTTAATATTATTTTCCTCTGTATTTCTTTAGCTTTATATTTCATTCTGTCCCTCCCCAGGGCATCATTCTAAGATATTTTATTATTTTTCGCTGCAAGTTCACATTTCCTCATCTTTCTATTTTTATTCTTAAGTGTTTTTTTTAAACATTTAATCTATGAGCTTTTCGAAGTTAGAACTTTATATAATTCCTTACTCCAGTCAAATAATTGCACAGATTATCAACTTAAATTTCATTTTATGCTTATACCAGATAGGTAGTAGTAGTAGTAGTAGTAGTAGTAGTAGTAGTAGTAGTAGTAGTAGTAGTAGTAGTAGTAGTGGTAGTGGTAGTGGTAGTGGTAGTGGTAGTGGTAGTGGTAGTGGTGGTAGTGGTAGTGGTGGTAGTAGTAGTAGTAGTAGTAGTAGTAGTAGTAGTAGTAGTAGTAATAGTAGTAATAGTAGTAGCAGTAGTAGTAATAGTAGCAGCAGCAGTAGTAATAGTAGTAGCAGCAGTAGTAATAATAGCAACAGCAGTAGTAATAGTAGTAGCAGCAGTAGTAATAGTAGTAGTACAACAGTTGCTCAAAATGCCACATCAGCGTCGATACACTGAGTACGTTGAACTACTGATTGAGCAACGTTTGCGAAAGTGTCCTCAGCGATTGCAGCACATGCCGTTTCAATTTCTTCCCGAAGTGCTGCCAATGTAGCTGGTTTTCTACGGTATACAACATCCTTAAGAGTTCCCCATAGGTAGAAGTCCAATGGAGTTAGATCCGGAGAACGCGGTGGAAACTCAATCGGATCTCTTCGTGAGTGCTCTGCGGCGAGTGCTCAAAACGTTCCAAAACCATAGCCAAGGACGCGGGGCTTGTTGCTGTGCGAGGTTCCCCAGATCTGCCCTTGTGAATATCGCACACGGTACCATGAGTCTCAAATTTGTCTCGAATGGGTGCAATTGTTACTCGCGTTGGCGGTTCTGTTCTGTACATACGTCTCCATTGCCTTTGAACTTCAACAACATTCTCGGTTTTCTAGTACCACTTCAAAATTGCTTTCCGCTGTTCAAACGACAATCTTGACTTCATTTTTTTTGTAGCATAATGAAATGTGAGTCACATCTGTTTACAGAACATCATACTACACATTACTGTTGTTTTTCTGTACAACTTTGAAATATATTAAATAGATATCTACTGTGAAAGTGTGCATACATTTTGGCACCCTCAAAAACTATAAATATATGAATAACTTAAATATCATAAAATATCTAAGTCGTTAATCAGGACAGTACTTTTATATATACATATAAGTTAATTATATTAAATATATACAATGTATCTAATTTTATTCATAAATCAACTTAAGTTTGTTCCGCAGTATGCAAGGCACTATTTCGCTTCGCAATCAGAAATTTATTTTGCCAACGGAAAGTTACTGCATTAAGACATCTAGCCACCTGCTGAGAGAGGGTGCACGGTCGAAACTGATATTGCTCATGTTTTGTTTCTTTCGTTATTTATAATTAACAAATAGTAATTAATACTGATTCGTCATCATAGTAGATGCTCAAAGTGTCTGCCCTCCGCGGTGAGAATTCCTGAAAGCTTTAAAAATGTTTTGAGACTCTCGCTCCAAAACATATTCCCGAATTTTGTGAACTGCCTTCCGGATAATTTGTTTCAGCCCCTACACGGGTTTAATTTTTAGGAACAGCAGTAATTTTATATGGATGAAGATGCAGTAACTGAGTGGCTTTATACGCACTACCGACAGATATACCAACTTGTTGGGCTAATCGTATTAAAGATTTTCGAGAAGAAGTTTTTAATCGAAACCCTACTTCACCAAGCTTCTTCTATATTTAAACTTTTTTTTTTTTCCTTGTCTTGGCTTCTTGTCTATAAAAATGCCTTCGGTTAGAGATAAATTGCACTTTCCGATGGAAATGTTTCTCTCGGAGATTTATTACTGAATTCTGTACCTATTATACTTGTGCGATTTCTTTATTACATGACAATTATAAATATGAAATATTCTTTATTCTAGTGCATATCTCACTCTTAGGTCCGGTCTTACAGTTCAAGCTTAAGCCCTAGCTTAGCTAAATTTTCTTTCAGCTTAAGCCCCTTGAGTTTTACAGTTACGCTATAACCTTTAGCTTTGATAAGCTGAACATTGTTTGATACAGCTCAAGTTGGCAATGCATGGGCATGCGCAGTTAATTCAACGTGTCTTTTTTTTTTTTTGTTAATATTTACGGTTCTGCTAAGTTAAAATACAACATATAGAATATACGTATGAACTGCATAAAATTAATGTACTTAAACTGAAATTGTAAATGAAATTTTTGAGGAAACATTTATAAAGTTTTGTGTTCTTGAAGTGTAGTAATACATTCACAGCTTTATTTCTGATATCGGTCGTGAAATTACCGTGAGTTTCTGAAGTAATCAGTGGTGAGTCCATTTGTACATTGTTGTTGTAGTGTAGGATTTCTCTTCCATGAGGTACAGAATTACTTACTTCTACTGCATTTTCTACATGAAAGTCTATGTTGGTAAGATAATTTCTTTATTAATACAGCATATGTTATGCAGAACAGCTGTAGCAACATCACGCTTTGAATTTGCTAATATGGAGCCGGATGCTCGTGGAGAGTATGGGAAAACTTCTCTTCCACACACCGTAACTCCTTTCAACGAAGTTTCTCGTTTTAATCAGTGATTCGTTGAATAAATACTCTTCAGGAGAATTGGGGTTGACTAGTGGCGTCATAAATAAGGTATGTTTGGATAACCACTATCAGCAATGATTAGGCTACCGTCATCAATTTCACCATTTTCAAAACTTGCTCTCAATACAGTATTATTAAAGAAGTGGAATCTTGGCTTGATCCTGGCCACCGAGCCACAAAACCAGTAATCTTCAATTCTGAGTCATGCAAAGTCTGTAAATTAAAAAAAAAAAAAAAAAAAAAATCTCCCTCCTGGCGATGTAATTTTCACGTGCTTACAGTCTATTGATCCTATGACACGGGGAAATTAAGATACTCTATAGATTTTCTCTCTATTTTTAACTCTCTCTTCATGTGTTGAAGGGAATTTTATAATATATCACCACTCTGCTAGTTGTTGATTTTGAAACACCGCAGAAATCGCCTGTTGTTATCAGCATACTGCTTGTTGCGTTTAACCTCAAAGTTAGAAGAGACATTTCCGCCTATAGAGCATTGTCCCTGAAATAATAAACATATTAATTCTTTTATAAAATACGTATATGATTTATATATTACTAGTACTATTACCAGCGTGTTGCATGTTTTATTTCATTTCCATTGATTTCCAGTATCATGTTTGCTGACTGTTTACTTAACCTAATTCTCTCGCAGAATTCAGAATCGCTCCATAAATTAAAATTATCTGAACGTGCTCTAAATGTGATTGGTCTCCTTAACCTTTAAATTTGAGGTAGAAGAAACTGAATTCCTTCGTCACTTACATGATATGCCTTTGTTTTTAATGGAGGCAGTTTTACGTTTGGTCTTAGCGCTGCGATATCTATTTTTACGGCGGAGCTTTATGCAATTTACCGTGCGATTTCATTTGTTTCTGAACAGTGTTATTTATTCTGATTCTTTGAGTGCCTTTTTATCTTTAAAAACCTGTACAACTACCACCCTCTTGCACCAAAGATCCAGGATGCAGTGTTTACGCTTTTTGACCCTGGCTTCAGCGTGACACTGTCATGGGTACCTGGACATACGGGCTTTGCAGGCAATGAAGCCGCAGATGTCGCAGCGAAACCCGCCCTTTTAGACCCTGCTGAATTTGAGCAACGTTTTTACTCGGGGGATGTTAAGCATTCTTTACTTCGAGGCGTTCTCTCATACTGGCGCGAGGAGTGGAATTTAATACCTACCAATAAGCCTCGAGAATGTAAATCCACTCCTTTTAACTGGTCGACTTCTTCTCGCGCAGTTCGTCGCGAAGAACTCATTTTAGCACGTTTGAGAATAGGACATTGCCGTTTTAGTCACGGTCACCTTTTTAATAGTGAACAATTTTGACGTTTGCAGTTTGAAATCTGATAATTTTCCCCTTATATTAATTTTCTATCAAAGTCTAAAGTCACCGTTAAAATATTTTTTTAATAATTCGAAATTATCATGCTATCATTGAATTAATGATGCGTGTAGATTATATGCAAAAATATGTAAAAATAGGAGCAATTCTTCAATTTACATTATTTCTTTTTTTTTTTTCTATCAGAAAAGGTGCATTTACAACCTCTACATGTTTAATATTCTAATATAAATTATTAATCATTTAAAACGATTTAGTAATATACCAAAAGCAAGATAGAGCTTAGAGGAAATTAGAAGGTCGACTTCATCTGCAAATATTTGAATGTGTTACACGAGGGAACAAAGGAAGGTCGTCTGTTTGAATGGAGCAAGACAAGAATTGAGGATGAATCTCCGAATTGTAGAGAATGGACGTCAGAAAACATTCTGGAACCTGTCTTCATTTAAACCACCAGATAATGCAATTTCCAACCTTCCCTTGCAAGCTCTTCTGGCGTCTGTTTGAATATCTCCTTTCTCACTGCACCTGATTATGTGCGCTATAAGAGAAGGTTTGTGTCATTCTAATATGCAGATTTTCCTGTAATTTAGCAACGAATGTTTAGCAAAATATCTGATTGTCAAATGTATATTTTTCATTAACTTTAACTCTGTAATGGGACATCCAGATTATGACAAATAATAATTATACAGTATTGCAATGTAATCTTTATTAATATGTATCTTTTAATAGATATATAATCTTATAAAATGAACAAGATGTAAAGACAGGATTGTGTAGTAAAAACGAAATATGTATTTTGTTGTGACAGTCTGGTGCCATTCGCCTGTTTAAACCTTACAGCAAACCTTGGTAGTTGCTTTCACCCTTGGGAAAAAAGACCCTTAAAAAGATAAAATATCGCTGTATAACGTATCTAATGTAGGGCAGAAGGAATAAACTTAGCCAATAAAAAATCAATTTTTGTATTATAGCTTCCAGAATCCACAAAATTCACAAACTACTAAGCCAATCCGAGAATAAAGTTTAGGACGAGTTTAGAATATTCTAAAATTTGAATTCTCGCCTAGTGACGCGTGAAGAAATCATGAAAAGCACTACCTGAAGGCATCTTCAGTGCAGTACAGTTTGGGAAATGCAACAAAACGGTTCGTTTTGGTAGAAGCAAGTTTGCAGTTCGACTCGGAAGATGAAATGATTTAGTGCCATTCTGTTAACGTAATCGGGAGGTAACAGTTATTAGAAATATTTTGATACGAACAATTTTGGGAGAATCAGTGACCATTGAGTAATATAAGTCTAGTTGAATGTCAAATATGAATAGCAAGTTTAACGTGTGATTTATCTCATTAGGAACATTATCAAAACCTGACGAATCCTTGCAAGGGGTCGAGACGAGTTGTGAATGATAATTGACAATTAATATAAAAGCAGGGATTGTGAAAACATTATTATTATTATTATTTGGTAAAATCCTATCCAGTGTCTTTTTCCTTCCCTATGAATATTTTTCAGAAAAGCTGCAAATCATTTGCAGAATTCCTGAAAGGAACACTACTCCGATAGCGCCAGGAGACGGTATACAGAACTACAGCGTAACCGAGGTACTCACCGAGATTCAAGATTCATCAGCACCAAACTTATGTCGTTTCCCGATAAACATCGTCATGATAATATAAAATCAAAATAATTCCTCTACCACTCTCATAATTATAATATAAAGGGCTACAACTTCGTAGGTTCCGCCGCAAACCCTTCATTTTATAGAGCTTTAGTCTAAGGTTCAAATCTAATGAATATTTTTCTTTTTAAGCATAAAAACACAATAGACATTTGTACATCTCCTTACATAATAAATGTTCGTAGTTAACTCACCTGGGCTTTGTCAATAAAATAGAGAAAAATATTTTATTATTGCTCTCTATTTTTTTCATAATAATGTTTAAAGCCCGTTTTTACTTCCGAGGCACCACAGGCAGTGGACACTGATGATACATGAAATGAAATTTTATATTGGGAAAGGATTTTTTAATGGAAGGAATTGTTTCAGGCCTAAGTTTAGGGTACCTCCCCGGCATTTGCCATTTTTGAAGAATGAGAAAAATCTAGAATAAACCTGTCGGGGAAGTCGATCGTGACGGAATTCGAATCCCAAACTTCCCGCTCACGAGTCCGCGCCTTAGCGACTCGGTCACCTGTGGCGGTGCCGTCTCTCTATGCATTGTGAAAAACAAGAGAATAATTTTCTACCAAGCCCATTATTTGACAGCAACACTCTAAGTGGGTTGTGTCTTATATACAAAAAGAATAATTCACACAATTTTTTTTCCCAAAAAGATTTAATACTAGCAACTAAAGGAATGCAAAAATTCAAGTATACAAATGCGTCTTTCCAGGTTTTGTTGCACGTTTAACAGCAACAGGGGTCGGTAGCGGTAACTCCCGAAGCGTTTATATGTAATATTCACCACACTTCATGTTCTTGAAATTTGATGAAACACCTTTTTTTTTATTAAATTCTTCACAATGAAACATAAAAATAACATTGACCTATTTTGTTCTTACTGTTTTCAACTGAGAAGTGATCCAATCACGAGATAAAAAAATGTATGTCACTGTTGAAATTTGATAAAATTATTTATAGTAAGTTTGGTACGAGCGATAAGATCAAATGCTTTTTTAATGTCTAGCGATAGTCTTTTTTTGGGTTTCGGTATTTCGTAATTGTTGGTTATTACAAACACATGCGATAAGTGATTCGCATTAAAAGAAGAAAACTCAAGGACTTATAGAAAAATATATTTACATAATCATTTAACCCTTTTTATATAGGAGAGCTGTTCGATCATCATTTGACAACACACCGTTATTTATCCGCATAGTTCTGATCATCTTTCTCAAAGTAGTTCCCGTTATGCAATACATCTGTAACAGAATTTCTGCCAGTCTTCAAAAATAAGCTGGAAAGCATTTTGACAGGCCGTTTAGAATGTTTCCGCAGCCTTCATCACTGTTTCTTATGATGGAAAATGCCTCCCACAAATGCGTTCCTTCAATTTGGGAAAAAGGAAAAAGTCACATGGAGCTAAATCTGAACTATAGGTAGGCTGAGGGACACACTTCACCATTGATTTTGTGAGTATTTAACAAGTTCATTTGCGATATGCGGCCGTGCATTATCGTGGTGCAGCATTCAGTTTGTTGCATGGAAATGTTGCATTTTGCTTATTATATGGTCGTGCAGAATTTTCAGTACATCTCTGTAGTATTGCCCAGGCACAGTTGTGTATGCAGGTACGCCATGTTGGTGGACTATTTCTTGAATATCCAAAAACGAGATGACTATAGCTTTCCCAGCAGTAGCAACTACCTTGCTTTTTTGGTTTTAGTGACGATGAAAATTTCCACAAAGAACTTTGCTGTTTACTTTTTAAATTGAAATGTTGTAGCCAAGTTTCATAGCAGCGATTACCTCTGAAACAAACTCCGCCTCTTCCTGTAACTGCATGCAAACCTGCACGCGACCGTTCTTTCACGTGAAAGTCAGCTGTTTGGAACCCACTCGTCTCATATGCAACGTTTCAGTTACCAACGTGTGGATAGTCCCCAATAAAATGCTCACAATTTCTGAAAGTGTTGACGTTATACCAGATCTCTCAATGAAAGCAGCCGTGTTAATAATTTCTCCCGCTAGAACACAATCTGGGATACGGGTCCACCTTCCTTTAATATTGATTGACTTCTTTCTTTATATATTTTAAACTAATGTTGTCCAATTTCTGTTAACCTAAAGGCCATAAATGTATTTATTATCATATGGCGGACCTACGTTCTTGCGGGTTCGTTGTTCAGGTGGTCCACCTCAACACCAATGCAGTGGTTTACCACGTAGTGTGTCTGCACAGTGTGTACTGAAAGCTACGCGACGACAATGACCATCTGCCTATCGCTCTGCCAGGATATACTCCAAGCGTGGCCCAACTCCATTAGTCGGAATAGCATTCTTGGATGCTCAAGACCACAACACCGCAGGACGCACCTTCTCCATGGAACCGAGTCAACGCAGTCACTCTTCCCCATACCATCAATGTTACGGCTACAGACACAATGACAGCGAATGCAGGGCGCCTCCACACTGCCACTACTATGGCGCTGCATCGCTCACCCGTGATTACATGCAGCGTGACCTGGCCCACCCCAGCCCAGCCGATGCTGTGCCAACTGCGGTGGCAACAGCCATTACACAGACCAGGCCTCCTGGCCGTTGCAACCTGCTTTTCACCATATCAGTAAGCGCGTCAACAACACAGCACCGGTCACTTCCAAACTCAACTCTATTCAACTCCTCGGGCGCTACAAACTCAACCAGACAACTTACTAAAGAGACGTTCTTACAGCACGCCACAAGCTCACCAACCTGACTCATGAACTGCACCAAAGTCTACTGTGCCAACTCATCTGCACCGCACTAGAAAACCTTTCATCACGACTCGACAGAACAGAGGAGGCCTTTACGGAACTTCAGGAAACCAGCACAAAATCCACTGACAGCCTGAAGCGTCGCAGTCAGGACATAAAATCTAACGGGAAAGCTTCAACCCAGAACATCCTCACCAACCACAACAACAACTTTACCACCATAGCCACTACACAAAACTCAACTTACCGAACTGTATGCAGCAACACGACATACCATCCAAACACACGCCCGATGCACCGAGAAACAAAAAGCAGGTCAAGACAAGCGATTTATGGAAAACACTTACTACCACTTGCAAAGATTTCTTCTTGAAAGTATACAAATGAACGCCAAAGTAGATGCACCGCAGAATCGCATGATGGTAGTAACCATCAATAACGCCGATGGTCTCCAGTGCGAAGATGAACTTTGGCTTGTACAAGAGTCATCGGCTCCACAGAAACTACCAGGTACACGCCTACAACATCACATGGAACCGCACCGAGGACTGTGAAATCAGAAAGCCAGCGATAAAACAATTGTAACTTAATCTATGTTTAAAGAATATGCCACTCTACCTCCCCATTCAATACTCTAGAGTTATTGTCAGGGCTTGCCATGGCAACTACCGGCACGACACTTAGTCGCTCTTGACCACCGGCCAGCAGCACTGTAAACTTTCCACTACTTATGGGAGTACTAACGCTGGATCCCGCCCATCTTTTCACCTACTTTCTTTAATTCCTGCCTTTACTTACCTTACTTTCTTAGTATTAGTATTAAAAAACTATACTAAGCTAATTAACCATTTTCAGCAGAATTGGAAATATTAGTAACTTACGTGAAGGTAATGCGACAGATGAGAACGATAGACAGCACTCACCAGAGCCGGGATGTCTACATCAATTCCTGCTCCCGCAAGACGGAAAATATTCAAAAGAGAACAATCTGTGAGACAGACTCTGTGCTGATACTTAAGAACTTCAATGTGGAGAATGTACTTTAACATAAGTAGGCGCTTCCTAACGTTGATACAATTTCCCGCCCAAAGTGTTGCACATTTTAGGAAATCGTTCGCTGGAAAGAAATCTGAAGAATCCCAACCCTTTTTCTTAGTAATCTGAACCTTATAGTTCAGTTGTTTGTTTGAACAGCATTGTTGCAACTGTTTGAGTGAAACTATTATACTGCAGTATCGCTGTAAGCAGAAGTTATTTATACTGCAGAAACGCTTATTAAGCAATTAACAAGTTAATCGTAATTTTAAAAGAAGGTACAGATTTTTTTATTAGTTTATTATTCTTTGTATCAGAAAATTGCTTATGGGGCAGGACCGCATCGTATGGATCGGCGGGCCGCCTTTAAATCATCTTAAAGCTGTGCTACACGGAAAAACAAACTTTCCATAAGCCATGTGTAACATCGCATAGGCCTCTGCTGAAAGTTTATTTACACGAAAACAGAATTTCAGAGCAGCATATTGCTCGTAATGTGTCTCCTCCATTTAGCTAAATATTTTTCAACTTACGCGCCCCTTACAGGCGGGAAACGGAAGTTACAACAATAAAACTACTAGTACGAATACGATAAGTTAACAAAATATGGTAATTAATTTGTACTGCGTGAAAGTATGTCTGTCAAATACTAGGATCGATCTTTATAGAATAGATACTTTTTTTTCCCCAGTTAATATTAATTTGTAAGGCCTCTTGACTTCTGTGTTGGTCGTAATTTTCACTGAAGTCCAGCCTGCATAGTTAACTCTCTTTTTTCTCTATAATATCTAGAGCTGGTTTGTACTGATAAAAATTACCTCAATACTTTAGACACTTAACCCAAGATGTGTACATATAAACACAGGCTCTCTGTACACAACAAAGAGTTTTTACAAGAGATGCTCCTCTTAGGTGAATTGCTTTACGGTTAACTGAACTTTGGATTACCATCACAATATTGCAGATCGCCTCGCCCTCTTGCAGCAGTTTCTAGAAGGAGGAAAGGATAAGAGTAAAAAAATAGCGGGACCCCCCGGCAGAAAATTCAATTATAACACGCGCAAAGAATAACAATAGAAGATGGCGACGTGTCTAGAGTGATGAATGGGGGGATTATTCTGTTTGTGCTGCAGAACTGAGCTGCCATCTATTTTTATGTTTTCGTTTTATTTTACTGCGAATTATTTGATCTGTAATTTTTTTTAAAGGGTCTTCTTCGCTTGTGGTGTGCAATACATCGCATTGTTTTTTAATAATTTGGAAATGATTCATGGACAGTATTACAGATGTAAGATTTATTTCTTGCTCTCCTTAGATGAACACATAAAATATACAGGTCTCCTGCTTGGAAATATGTCATAGTAGCTGGTACACTGGCGTTAATTAGTATTGCCGATACAATACCATAAGTTGATCCGTTGAATATGAATAATATTAAATATTACCTTAAAAGTTAATACGATAATAGGAAACATTTCTGGCTGGTATTATTTTGCTTAAATGATGGGAGTTTCCATACATGGCAAGAATGAAAATCAACAACGCATAAGACAAATGAAAATCGTAGATAGTGGAAACGCGCTACAAATCAACAGCGGGCGCAATGCGTTCTTTGATATGCTAAATTTGAGAGTGTTAAACATTTCGACGTTAGTATGGTGTGCGTAATGTACCTAAATAAGATTCCATAATATTGTGGCATTGAACATTTGTATAAATAGTTTTTGTGTTATAAGGCATGCAGGAGATCGCAGGCGAAACCCAGTACAGAAGCAACTATCTCTGAAGCCATGACAAGGAACCCTATGAAAAGTTTAACACTACTGTCAGCAGGGATGAATGTCCTGTCAGCGTATTGTTCGAAATTACCTGAAACTACCCATATCACTTACAACGATGCTCAAATATTGCGTGATGAGAATCATGAAGCTCGTTTTAATTATGCATCCAAGATGTGTCAACGGATTGAAGATGATGATAGCTTGTTAAACAAATGACTATTTACAGACATGTCAGCGGGAGAGTAAACACTGACAACTGCATTATTTGGACAAAGGAAAAGCTATGTGTCTTCTAAGACTTGAAAGATCAAATCCAAAGTGCAATAAAGTGTATGGAACATTCTTTTCATGGGCCGAATTGCATCACCGCTTTCAGTTGTGTAGAGGGTGCAATGTGGGTCATGTAGCGTTTTGAGAAATCTCCCATCTTTGAGTGTTGTATACACCAAGTTTCAAAATACAAAGTTCAGTAGTAAATATTATACAGTGTTTTCATTCTATCCATATCGAACGGATCATCCTGTGTATCGTTTTCTGAGGACTTTACGAAACAACAGAACAGCGCTAATATAAATTACATATCACTGACTAGCTTTATCATCTACTTCATACAGTACATTTACATGTCATTTCAGTTGTGAAAGACATATTTTCTAAGATTTATTATTATATAACATCAGTAGTGTTTCAAGGCCTTCAGTATATTGCTATGGGCCGCTTTCATCAATACAAACTAAAAATATACTAACATGTCGCATTCCACCAAGCTTTTCCAGCCTTTTCACATTTTAAGAACCCCGAAAATTGCAACTAGCAAAGATCTAAAAGGCAACATTAAAAACTTGAGACTTCTGAACGCACTTCGACTATTGTAGGAGTGCGTTTATTGCAGTGATACCAATACAATACAATACCGCTGCAACTGGCGCACGAATTCAACAGACGTACGTGCTTTTATAATACAGAAGAAAAAAATATTAGAAGAATAATTTTAAATGTAATATATATGTCATGAATAACACACAGCTGTATTTAGTCAATTTATTTCACCCAATCCCCTCTCCGGTTATCATCCTTTTCAGACTCGAGCTGTCTCACTTTCATCAGAAATTTACCTAATCTCTCCTCTTCTTCCTTGCATGCCAGAAAAACTCAAACTTAATCAGCTTCCTCTGTTCGATCCTATAAAGAAGTGGGATAGATACTTTTCTCTCCATTCTCCCGTACCTCTACATTGTCAGAATATGTAATCCTCATAGATGGGACAAGTTCTCTGTTCATAGCAATCTTAATCATCTGCTATGTCCCTTGTCTGATCCACACGAACCCCTTTTTAGTGAGCCAGGCTCATGTTTTGATGTATTGATCCATCCACATATTTAGATTTTATTCCCGGTAGTTCTTCCAGTGAGACTCTCTGCATTACGCAATTGTCCGCTGCCTATCCATATCCCCTAAACAGTTCTTAATCCTCCTCCACACGCTCTTTCTATTTCCCTGACCCGACATCCAAATGGAACCCAATCCTATTATTTCTAGTTCCTTTCTTAATTTGGATGCCTATGTCACGTTTCCTTCCACCACCAGCTCTTCATGATAGTACAATACCCTAATTAAAGCTTGGTTTCCATGAATAATTCTCAGACAGTACTTCACGATTCTGATTTTACACTCTATGGTCTCGCTGTAGACCCCAGATTTCCTCATATTTTCGCAGTTCGCAGAGTCCCTCCCCAGCCCCAAAACTCCTTTCATAAAATATGTCTTCACTTAATTTAGGTTCGCAGTTTATTCCCATTCCCAAAATTTTACCCCATATGTCATTGTATTTTTTATTAGTGCTCCATTTTTCTAAACCCAAGATCGTGGGTTCAAACTCGGGCAGAATCGATGGATTTTTTCGGGTGTAAAAATCCTAAGTATGGCTTCCTTCGGAAGGGAAGTAAAGCCGTGGGTACATTTACGGTACGATAAAGAACCTCAAGCCTGAAAGAAGAAACCTCTGAACAAAATTTGTCGGCCGTTTCACGCCCTGAATAGAATGAGACGCTGATGACCTGAGATGTTAAAGAGTGTCCGTAAATAAATCCAATCAAACAAACAAAAAACAACTAGGCGGTTTGACGCATTATATACTTGCGAACAATCCACCACACACTTTTGAACCATGTGGTTCATTGACAGACAGGTATGTGGTTAAATGCTGCCAAAATTAATACTGAGAAGAACACCCGAGGTTCAAGTACTCCCTAAAACAATTGATCACTACTACTTTCTTATGCATTTTTAATCATTTTTCTCACTGAAAACTGTGGATATTTTTGCTTATCGCTTTCTAACCAACTGCGATAGTATAGAGGAAACGATTTTGCTTCTAAATTACAAGCCAGGTTCGGATCCAGTTTACATTTATCTTCCGGAGGGAATTTGTAAATACTTGGTGTCTGCTCAGTATCACGTCATATTTACATGCTCTTCTGACTCAGGCCGATTAAATGTCTTACTTACCAGACGACTGTAGTGATGTAAAGGGAACAAATGACTTCTGAACTGCGAGCCAGGTTCGAATCCAGCTTAAATCTAGCTTCTGTTTTCAGATATTTTTATGTTCATGGTTTTTGCTCGTGTATCACGACGTATGTTTAGCGTTTTATGTCCCCTGGCCCCTTTGCCTATTCGTTTAATTTGTTGGTAATTCAATGATACAGTCACACATTCGTTTGTTCATCTTTTATAGATCATCTCAGACTAGATAGTTTTTAATAAAAAAGTTATTTTTTATTTCAATTATAAGCGCATATTTTCTCGAAAATAAGAAATGTTTTATTATACGAATTGGGTTTGCTCTATACTATGTGGTAACAAATTATTTGTACAAAAAGACACAAGTTATACAAACACGGGTTATATCTATACATAAAGTTGTTACATTGAAACTTTCTCAGAGATATTGGTATGACACTTTTTGTAGTTTTTGATTATACAAGAACCACATACAAGTGTTTTACATGTCGAACAACTGTCTTTTGTTTTGTTTTTCTTACATAACTATTTGACATGTCTTGTGTTTACCGACCTTAGATGTTCCTTCATTCCTATAATTAGCCACGAGAAATTGTTACAGTAGTCGATGAGAGCTACGTGAAAATTAAAAACTAGCGAAATTTTAGAAACGGATAGAAGAGCTGATAAATATTGACTCTTGCACTACGCTGCAATCAGTTTGAAACACGTTTGTTGTGCAGTAATGATTATTTTTGGTTACAACTACGCAATAAATGTCGTAAGAAACTGGGTAAGGAAGGGGTCAATTGACCACCTACGGGAACCGATAGTAAATTTATTATTATTTTAAAAAGTTGCGCCTGAAATGCAGAACAATATTGGTGAACTAAACGTGATTGAAAGGAATTAAAAGTCTCAAGCCATAGAAAAATACTTCCAAAAACAGTGAAAATGTGAGCGTTCTGAAATTAAAAGCGCTCAATTGGCCACCATTGGGCGTTCTAGTGTTAAACCACATTCTTCTCTCATTAACCTATAGTAAAGCACAGAAAACATAATACACGCCTTTCAAGGATGTATCATTTGCCAATAAACATTCAAACTCGAAAGTGAGACTTAAAAAACAATTACCCGTTTAATTAATTTGGTGTCTCATAATTAAATTTCATATCAATATCAAATTTATATATATTTTAAAAATAAATAGTGTATTTTCATACGGTTAAAGATTTAATCAACTAATTCGTAACTTCCGTAATCACAGCTGATTGCTAAACACGATTCAGCTGCAGTGATTTAGCGCCTCTAATGAATTCATCGAGAACTACACGGATTTTAGCAGCAAGAGCATCAAAGGTACCGACACAAGCTGTCCCTACTGCATACAGGGCGTACTTTTGTTTGCATATTAACAGTGATAAACACGGCACATGAAATTAGTGTAAAGAGAAGCAGGGGCACAACATTTTCTTCATTTTAAAAGTAGTTAATAGTCGTGTTAGGAAATGTAAAGAAAGAACGAGGTTGTCGGTCTAATCTGATCTATAACCTCTTCTAATACAACTATCAGCACAATTATTGTTATAGTTGTTTGGAATACTTCGCAATGCCAGACTTATGACAGAAAAGTACTTTTTTCATATCCCTATCATTCGTATTCAGTGTGCGCTATATTACACTGCACTAAGCCCGTTTCAGGATATCCAAGCGTCAGGCGGAGGGTAGTTTGGTCGTGTCAGGATACTTGGGGTTTCGCATCTCAAGACATGATTTAATTTTGAGCCAAGCCAATCCATTTTGTATATTTTAAACTTTTAAAGTGTCGCGGGGAGCTTGGGCTTACGTTTTTGAACCCCGTGAAGGTAATTTTTCACGGGAGTTTATAAGGAGGCAGTTCGCCTCATTTGGGATCACTTGTTCGGCACTCAGTCCCTCTCATTCACTTGATCACTTCTTCAAAACACTTCTAACACTCCGACACACATCGTTTTCGATGTATTTCATCTGCTGTTACGTAGAGTGCATTTGGCCTGCGAGCGCGATAGCACGTAAATCATGTTATATTGCTGATGGCTCGTTCGCTTAGAAGTTTAGTGCCGTGAGAGTAGCGGAAAGTTTTATGTATCGTAATTAGAGGGCCGATGACCCAAACAGAGGATAGGGTAGTCCTAAAATCAAAACTAGATTCTCCATCGCAAAGTAATATTACGAAGATCGGATGTGGGTCAAGATCACTACACCGAACCCGGTTTTCTTCTTACACGCCTGCTAATGTAAACAACATTGCGATTAATAAATTGTGTAGTGTAAAATTTTACGTCGTTTAATCATTATTACCAATAGTATACTCTCCCAGGTCTGTTGAGCGGGGCTCCACAAAAAAGCGAAAATTACCCTGAGATACTGTTGTTTTGGAGCATAGACAACAGACCGAAGCAATAATAACAACAAACACATTTCAAAGGAAAAAATATAATAGAAGAAAAGAAATATATTTTTAAAAAATCAATAAACGTATAAAATTGAAAGAAATCTCATTATAAATGACACATAACTATTCAATCAATTTGTTTTCTCCAACCCCACCCTGGTTATCAGTCTTTTCACACCTGAGCTGTCTCACTTTCATTAGAAACTTACCTGATCTCTCCTCTCCTCCTTTCTCTGCCACCAAAGCCCAGCAAGACCATTTCCCCTCTGTTCGATCCTGTGGTGATACTTTTCCCAGCATTCTTCCGTACCTTTACATCCATCCACTATATGTGTCCATGTTTCTCCCTCCTCACAGATATAAATGTGATCTTTATTTTTATAATTCGTGACATTAGAGGCCATAAATGTTTTATAAAACTTTAATTATATATAATGCTTGCATAAATGAGAGTTTATTAATACTTACAATACAGAACGATGCACCCGTGTTTAAAATCAAATTCACATTTTTACTACGAGGCCGTTAGTGTTGGCATTACTGGCGAGGCCAGTACAGTATCGATTCACTTGTCGACCTTAACAAAACATCTTGAAAGGACTGGAAATATATTACATCTTGAGATGCTACCTTTATTGTGGAATGTCAAGAAATGATGGATGTGGAATCACTTTGTACGAACCGTTGGAATAGCATCATGCTGGTTATGATTGATCACTTTCAACTTATTACATTTGTAAGCACGTGGACCAGGTTCTACATGGATTTCTTTCTCACCAACATTTTTCCCCCTTGTACAAGGGATAAGGGTCTAGTGCATTATGATGAGGGTTGAGTTTTCATAATACGTTCTGGAAGTAAATAAACTGTAGAGCAAAAAGTAAGTAACCTATAATGCTAACAAGAAAAAGTATTTAAAATCTGAGTTTAGGAAATCATTATGATTGAAGCGATTTAGTCGGTGGGGGCTTGGTTGGTCGCTAATTATAAAGCGATTTAGTAGCTGATTGCCATATTTTGTAGCGGCGTATTGTTGATTGACTATTGGTTGATGAGTGTTGTTGCCTGGCATGACAACAATATCTCAGGGTTTTGTTCCGCTATTGTGTGACTCGTGCTCAACAGGAAGGGAGAGGCTATTAACTGTATTAATAATTACGCTATGAATATATATAGATATATGGTAAGTTTTTATTCCCAAGATTCTTTTGCGTCCCCTGGTGTTCTGCGTACGGTAGAACTTAACGACAGCGAGTATAAATTTAGCTGCTTCGACTTCACGGAGACGAACTGAATCTGATTATCTGACTTTCTGAACTTCTGAGTGCCTCCACGGAGCATACAACTTACCGCTGAACTGATCTTGACTCTCTCTCTTGACCTGATTAGCAACTGATCACTGATTATATCATCCCCTAGCTGATGTTCCAGCGGAGCAAACGCCTCCTAATACATTCGATTCAAATGAATTAAACGTTGACTTCACTAATCCATGGGATTCACACAAGCATGCGTAATTACCGCGCCTTGCTTTAAAAGTTCAAAATATACATCTACTATTGGCTGGTTCAAATCCATCTGCCAACACTTGCCCCCGCTATTACTTTGAAGTTTAAAATAGTTGTTTATATTGGTTGGTTTAAAGTTAACTGTACAAACGGTTGGCTAATTTATTGCCCTAACTATTCGAAAGCCTGGACTTTGTTAATCCTCGCCAACGAAAATTTAAAGCACTTGTCCCTTTCTTTTGTATAGCGGTTTATTCCTTGGCTATAGTCCGTTTCTGGCAGGGCTACCGTAGACAGTTACATCAATGAATGTTCTCTTTTTACAACATACAATTACACTTCATGATACACATCTATACATAATATCTACATTACTAATTAAAATACACAATATATGATGATTAGGCTTACAACATACATATTGAATTTATATTTCAGTGAGTGTGGGCCGTTTTGACAATAATAAAACACAATACAACTGTCTAAAAGCGAAAGTATATTAAACAGCTATTTTTTAAAGATGATTTAATATCAGAAAAATTTAATATAAACCTTTAGCAACTTGAAAATGTATCATAAGTTGGTTGCAAAATGGTAAGACCAACTAGTGAAACTCATTGTATAATGAGGTAAATTAAAATAAAATATATTTTAACTTGAGTATGTAAAATTATATAAGTTTTATCAATGATAGTTACAAACAAATGCATTCCTTTTCTTTCAGAGACTGTCGAATTCAAATAAACCGTCCGTTGCAAAATGATAAGATCACTTGTCATTAATATCCTATCCATAAACCCTTTTTTCAGAAAAATCTGAATCACACGATGTAGCAATCAGCAGAGATTTATTGCATTGACAGACAACTTAGTTCTTCCATTACACATCTGGGTTAATGCGGTAAAAACAGTTAATAACGACATGCAAACTTGCATTGGAAAAGATTTGTATTTGGGCTGGGAAGACAGTTTTATGAGATTCCAAAAGAATAATCCTAAGAAAAGGGTATTTTTTTTTTTTTTGATTGGTTTATTTATGGACGCTCTTTAACATCTCTGGTCATCAGCGTCCCGTCCAACTCAGGGCGTGAAACGGCCGACTAATTTTGCTCAGAGGCCTCTCTTTCAGGCTTGAGGTTCTTTTTCGTGCCGTAAATGTACGACACAGGACCCACGGCTTTACTTCCCTTCCGAAGGAAGCCATACTTAGGATTTTTACGCCCGAATCCTGGCCGGGTTCGAACCAGCGATGTTGGGTTTAGGAGGCAAGTATGGTAACCACTACACCACCAGGACGGACGGAAAATGGTATAACATAATAAAAGTTTATAATGAAGCATTGTTGAAACCATTTGAAAATAGAATTGAACGATAAAATGGCCAATATTGGCATATAAAGTGTACTCTTTGACGAGTACGACGCGCCGGCCGACATATCAACAGTCACAAAGTGCAGAAATTGGGCCGCTAATTTACTCCTCATCCGCCATATTCACCGAATTCAGCCCCTAGAGCAGCATAGTCCCTTCATTGTATTGCGTGCTCTGCTGAAATTTCGTTTCAATACTGGCACGGATTCGATCTTACTACTCCTATCCTGTCTTCAGCTTGCGACATACACTAGAAGTAAAAAGTATGGCAATATATCCTTAAAGTGAGAAATTACTTCTGACGACGTAATTCAAGATAACATGCTTTGGCATTACACATTCAGTTGTAATTGATGGGGACTTAAATGAAATCTTAGAAGAAAAAATGATTCGTTGTTCTGTTTCTTTATTCGAATATTTTCGAACAAAAATAATTTGTTTGTATGTTTGTATTGGATTGCGTTGTTAGGGACGGAAGAAAACGTTTCGGTACTTCAACCTTACTCAAGGCTGGCCGTTTGTGCTCACTTTATTAATGTTGCCGCCTCCGAAGGAAGGAGATAAAGGGTAAGGATCCATGAATGGTTAGGCAGAGAACCAGAGGAATCGCTGGTACTGTTTCTAAATGAACTCACGGCAACGGCAGAGCCCCTCAGAAGGGTCGCTTTCATACCTAACGCCGGGGCAGAAATTTTGCCGAGGCGCAAGTCACCGTCACACCTCACCATTTTTTGCCATGTGACAGAACCACTGAATGACATGAAATAGGAGAACGGAAAATTCGCCATTTATCCCAGCATTCCCCTAAGCGACCAGGGTAAAGCACGAAAACCCTGATGATGACAATGAACAGGATTTGAATCCCGGACCTCCCAATTAGTATGTTTACTGTGCGACACAGTATAACTGAAGTATGTGTTATTTCATCTTGGAAAAATATTCACTGCTACTTAATGTGCAAGAACCTAATATTACTTTATAATTTATTTTATAATAAATTATTCAATGTTTATTAATTTATTAATTTATTTACCCTGACTTTAGGCCACGAGACCTTCTCTTCCACTCTACCAGGCGAATATAAATCAGGCGAAAATACAATGTGTATGTGTGTGTTTATATATACAGAGAATGTCAAAAATGTATACACATTTTCACAGTATTTAATATATTTCAAAGCTGTACCGAAAAACAGCAGTAATGTGTAGTATGATGTTCTGTAAACAGATGTTACTCACCTTCATTATTATAGCGTTGCTACGTGGCAGTTAAATCAACAATGAACAAATGAAGCCAAGATTATCATATGATGTTCTGTAAACAGATGTGACTTACATTACGTCATGCTAACGTTGCTACAACAAAATGGAACCAAGATTATCGTTTGAACAGCGAAAGGCAATTTTGAAATGGTACTGGAAAATTGAGAATGTTGTTAAATTCCAAGGCAATGGAGACGTGTGTACAGAACAGAACCGCCGTTGGACTTCTAACTGTAGGGAACTCTTAAGGATGTTGTATACCGTAGAAAACCAGCTACACTGACAGCACTTCGGGAAGAAATTGAAACGGCATGTGCTGCAATCGCTGAGGACACTTTCGCAGACGTTGCTCAATCAGTAGTACAACGTACTCAGAAGTGTATCGACGTCGATGATGGGCATTTGGAGCAACTGTTGTTACTGTAAAAGTTTAAGATGATTAGTGCTCATCATTTTCTGTTGTGTGAATTTAGTTTTGTTATATTAACAACGTTTTTTTTTTTTCTTTGCTTGAAGTGTGTATACATTTTGGCACCCCCTGTATATATAAAATACAGGAAGAAAACAATCAAATTAAAATACATAATGTAAATATGACATATTTAATAGGTTAGGTTACTAGAAGAAGAAGAAGAAGAAGAAGAAGAAGAAGAAGAAGAAGAAGAAGAAGAAACGAGAGACTTAACTGTTGTGATTCCTAGAGTTGAGGAGATGACAGTTTAATCTACGTTTAAATTGCTTTATTGTCCGACAATCTCTTGACTTAAGGAGGAAGGGAGTTCCAGATTCTGGGAACTGACACGCTGAATGAGGTTGAGTAGAAATGTGTTCGGCGTTGAGGGATAGACAGTAAAGTCATATTCCGGATCCGAGGTGGTTGGGACAAAGCAAGAGGCGATATATTGCGGGGTGGAAGTGCGGAGGATTTTAAACAAAAACGAAAGGGAATTCCTACGTTGATTTTTTTAATAGGTAGTCATGGCAACTGATAGCCAAGGGGTGTCACATCCTCAAATTTTAAAGTGTTGAAGACAAATCATGAACGTTTCGTAATCTGTCAATCTGCTCAGTATTCTGATTAAAGTACAAGACATCACAATAATCAAAGTGAGGCATAAAAAACACTTGAATGAGATTCTTTGTGAGATTGAGAGGTAAATCTTTTGCTATGCATGTTTTAATGTGCGAATCAAAGATAATGTTTTATTGAATACGTGGGTTATCTGACTGTGTAATTCTAGATGGGAGTCTATATAAACATCTAGGGTTTTTTTTTTTTTTTTTTTTTTTTTTTTGCCGTGCTGGTATACTTAATCACATAGTCATTTATCATGATGGGCGGTACAGTGTTTGAGTTCATTTTAAACAGTGCACGTTTTTGTCCCACGACTATAGCCTGTGATTTAAGTGGGTTCAGTTTTTAGTCCAAATTATTGTGTCCAAATAGAGATGGAGGTTAGATCTATCATTTGCTACACCTACGACGTTATGGACAGAACGAAGGGCGGTGTGAAAGTAGTTGTAAGTCGTGAAATTTTAGGTGTTAATTGGAGATTTTTATTTCTTTAGCAATCTCTTTGATGCACAGCATAAAAAGTAGTGATTCGAACACTGACCCCTGGAAAAAAACATCAGCTAATTCACATTACTGACGCTCACTAAAATGGGGTTAGAAACAGTAGTAACACTGTTAGAGAGATTGTGGTTTTTATTGTTGTTTCGTTTGTCACCAGTAATATCATGAGAGGGTCTGAGATTACCGATAAATTAACGAACGTGGTGAATGAATTTATCTGGAAAGTTCAGACCCTCGAGTGTTATTTATTAAAACTATTTCACGAATAAAATAAGAATTTAAATATAATTCCTCTGAACTTGCCTTACAAAATTGTAATAATGATACATTTGTAGTTAACTTTTCAAGCAGCCCAGCAACAGAACAATGTCGATTGTCAGTAATGCCAATAGAGCAGAGCAAAATAAGAGTTTAGTACTATTTCATAACTATAATAAAAATAATAATAAATGTGTGTGCGCGTGCGTGCATGCATGCGTGCGTGCGTGAGAGAGAGAGAGAGAGAGAGAGAGAGAGAGAGAGAGAGAGAGAGAGAAATTCGCGTTCAAAATTTTAACACTTGTATAAAATGTTATACTTACAAATGTCTATTGTATTCAGAAACCGTGAGACTGAAATGGACAAAAATCGACTATTACAATCGATACCGTTCGATTTTCTAATACCAAATGAGAGAGAGAAGATAACATACAGTGTCTCTATATTTCTTTGTATTCTGTGGTTTCGAATTCGTAACGATAAGATCAATTTGCACATTCAACGCATCACCAAAACACTTTGAAGAACCCTCCATTTTGCATTATGATTGTCGATTGTCCATGCTTTTGTTGCTTTCAATAGTTCTCCACCGCCTGCTAGCAAAAGTGGTCTGTGATGCATGCTCAGGAATTACATAGCGCAGCTGACCACAAGAAAAATTAACATTGCGTGATAAAACGCATTTGATAATTTTTTCTCCATAATTTCGCTCCGCAATCCGGCTGTCATTGGTGAAAATTCAAAATTGCGTTTCGTTTTATTAATAGGTTTTAAGATGACATTGATTTTGATTTGATTTATTTAAGGACGTTCTTTAATATCTCAGGTCATAAGCGTCCCATTCTATTCAGAGCGTGAAACAGTGGACAAATTTTGTTCAGTGGCCTCTTCTTTCAGGCTTGAGGTTCTTTTTCGTGCCGTAAATGTACGACACGGAACCCAAGACTTTACTTCCCTTCCCAAGGAAGCCATAATTAGGATTTTTACGCCCGAAAAAAACCATCGATCCTGGCCGGGTTTGAACTCGCGATCTTGGGTTTAGAAGGCAAGTACACTACACCACCAGGACCGACAAAAGACGTTACATGAGTGAAATTAATACATTTGACTTAATAAAATCTTCTTATTTCGTCTTATAATATTGACTATTATATTTATTGATTACTATACGTTTATTCAAAATGACGGATATAAATTCATTTCCAAAACATTAGTTCCAGAATATTCAATGATAAAATGTGTGCTATAGAATCTAAAGACGAAAATACCCAGAGGAATGACTCAAATAGCAACACCTAGTGCTCGCATTTCATCGATCCAGGGTTCAAAACGTTTGGGATCGATCATTCTAAACTTGGGTTTGATTTTGTGGTTCCGCATGGTCGTTTAGTCGAATACTGTGATGGATTATTAATTTCCAGACATTTACCGCTCTCCCATTTTATCTCATCCCTTGCTTCTGTTATATGGTCTAATGTGCCAGGATGAAATAGTGTGGGCTTGCGCTTTTAAACTGCCTTTGCTTCAACGGTCTAATATAGAACAGGAGCTTAGGAGGGTCTCAATCCCCTCCTAGAAGTCCCCACACTGGGTGCGTTTAGGGTTCCAATTAAACTGATTACTTGGAAAAGGTCTTGTGCATAAATTGTTTGTTACATAGCTTTTACTCTAAAGTTTTGTAGTTTTCAATAGTCCTGGTGAATGAACTTGTATCGTGGTAACCTCTAAACTGTATAAATGTAACAAACAATTGCAAGTGAGAAAGCTGAGAGCGGTACAGCTGTGCAATAATGTGTTCAGTATGAAGGTAGATACTGGCCTGATTTCCCTATAGATGCACAAACAAAAAATTAACTCGACTAAAACCACTGTGCATTTTTTTTTCATTCGCCAGGACTATTCAAAACTACTTTGCTATGAGTTTGTTAACACGAGTACGTCGAGGGTATCTTCCCTAGCTTTGTCGTTAATTAATATTTTTATAGACATGGGTGATGTGTGTATTTGAACCAAAATGTTAGAATAGTTCGGCTACAGTGTTTTCATTCCTCGTTCTGCAGTTCACATACGACTGCAAAGACAGTTTTAAAATTGTACAGCTCTGAAACAAAGAACTTTGGAACAAAACAAAACCCGCAAAGCAGGAAATGCTTCCAAGTACATGCAAGGCAAATTGTTGAACTCTCGGTGTGGTGAGGCATCTACTGCAGGACAAGTGTTTCTCCTTTCCCTCTTCCAACATTCTTTCTCTGGCGACCGCAGAAGCGGAGCGGCGCAGCGAAATAAATTAAAATAGTGCAAGGGAGTGCAACTGGCATAATATTTCAGACTTTCCAGTTGCGTTTGCTGGGTGTGAAGTAAACAAAACTGAGTATCGTGTAACATCCTGAGTTATATATACACATTTTATATTGCATTTAAATACTGTTTCGCTTTATTTTGCTTTCTGTGGTAGACCATATTATATTTTATATTTCTGAAGTATGTAACTAAATATTTCATTATAATGCAGCTAAATTTCTGCAAATACTTTCTAAGATTCTATTGTCCAGTGAGGTGAAAATTTAAGAAAATAATGTAGGATATCACATTTATGTATCAGAGATATATTGGGTCTGTTTTTATATTTTTATATAGTGTTTTAACTCCCGTTTTTAATACTGAGGCTCCACAGGCGGTGGACACTGGTGATACATGAGATGAAATGATAAATTAGGAAAGGAATTTTTAGGAAAAGTCCCAGGCCTAAGCCCGGCATTTTCCATTTATGAAGACTAAGGAAAACCTAGAAAATCCCTGTCAGGGAGGACGGTCCTGGCGGAATTCAAACTCCAGACCTCCCGCTCACAAGTCCGCGCCTTAATGACCTCGGCCACCCATGGCAGTATAGGGGCTGTTGAATAAAGAATGATAAAAAAATTACCTGCATACTTTTTCGCGATAAAATTCCTTTTTAGATTATTTTCTCATTACCGTTCCCGCCAATGAGAGGTGTACAAGTTGAGACACGTTCAGTTCAGCCTACAGTAAAATGGAGGTAACACGCGACGAATATGCTGCTCTGATATTCTGAGCTTTTCTTAAAAAAATATATTCACATGAGGCCTATGCAAGTGTTACAGGACACATGGGGAAAATTCTTTCTTCTCTTTAGCACAACTTGAACATGGTGTTAAATGTTTAAAGAGATGAGGGAATAAAAATAGTTATTTGATTTAATGTTTTATAACTATTGTAATGTGAAATTTTGGTCTCTTATTTAGGTGCAGTGCACTCCTCAACGTAAATGGGAAACAAAGAAACGTGCCTGACTGAGCTAGCAAAATGTAAATATACCTCGTAGCAGGAAACATTACACAATGCAATTAAAAAACATAACAAACTCTCTTGCAACATACCAGTAGCTATCTAATACAAATTCTTTACAACATTAAAACCCAGTAATTGCAAAAGCGAAATGGCAAAATTTTTCGAAAAATAGTGGTATTAAAATTTTGTAATTTACGTTATGTTTTATTATAAACCTGGGTCACAAAACTAGCCTAGAAGTTCCTTAAATTATTCAAAGAAAGCGGAAACAAATCCCCATTCCTTAGGAACTTCTTGGCTACTTTCGAACAGCTCAAAAGAGAATCCGTTATCCTCGCATAGTGTGAGGTATTCGTACCCAGCTGTTGAAGGCAACACATGTACTGACCAATAAAATTAAATTTAAAAGTCACGCAACCACGATCACTTGACAGTACCAAGGAAAGAGGTGAGTACTGAAATGTCAATTGACATTCGGTCGTTTATGCAATAGCGACACAGTTTATGAATATAAATATGCATTTAGCTGAATTATAAGATCTTTTTACATGTAGCATACAATCTCGACCGTATCATGCGGGTTTTAGCTTCCTGCCCTTAACGTATCGATACGTGAAGTATTTCAATTATCGCCACATAATTAGCGCCTATTGTGAATGTTAGTGGTACTAGTGCAACTATGTTCTGTCGTCTCAAAGTGGAGTTTATAGTGAATAAATATCAGGTAGATCTGGGACTTCGTGCTGCAGAGGGTTATGAAATACTGTGTGATGTACACTGCGCTACCTTAATTATTATTACAGTTGCTAGCTTGCCGGTAGGTTGCATAATGTGCCTCCTTGTACAAACAACGGTACTCTCTCTATATTTATTTGAATTTTAATTAGCCCGCTATGAAACCACCTGTAAATGCAAATGTACCAGTAACCGTATAAAACTCAATTTCAGTAAACATCGAGGTTTTTATACACCGCAGGTAAATTCAGTGCGCACGCCGTTATAGTTTATAGAAATGTATGAAAGTAGCATGATTTGCCTCATTGTAATAAGATGCCACGTTCCGTTTACACTTTAGAAACAGTGTCACATACTAAGCTCCACTTTAAGTTTTTCTCGAAGGTGATGAGTATGACTGAACACAGCAGTGAAATATTGAAAACTTGACCGTCATGAAAAACCTTGGTCTATTGGTGAGTTTATATATACAGTGTGTCCATAAGGTCATGGTGCACACAAAAGGAACGAAATAAGACAGAAATGTGAAAACTTCACCAAATGAAAGAAAATCTCTCGAAGTTTGTCTGCATGTACAGTTCAGTATGATTTCCATTTGTTACCCTACTCACATCTAAAAATATTCTAATTCATTCCACACACGACTAAGGACATCAGGTGCAGCAGAATGAATGGCGTCTCTACTTTTCTCTTTTAAATGCTCAATATCGTTGATCCAAAACTGTACACACTTTGATATAGCTCCACAAGTAAAAATCTAAAGGCGCTAGGTCCGGCGATCAAGTGGGCAGAACTTCCATCGACTTCTAGAGAAACGTTGTATCCAGAAACAAACGAACAATGTCACCTCATCATTAAACATAATCTTCTGTAAGAATTGTCCATCTTATCAAGCATCTGTACACCAAACTCTAAACAGTTGGGCAGATAGCGCGTAACTACCGCAGTTTGTAAGCTGTAAATTGGAGACGTTTCTTTAAATCTTTATGAACTGTATTCTTCTTTAGACCCAGATTTCGAGCAAAGGTACACACCGACTTTCTGAGGCTCCTTAGGTTACTATTCCGTATAGCTTCAACAGACTCGTCACTAACCGAAGGCCTACCTGAACGTTTTTGGTCCAACATGCCTCCAGTTTCCTTCATCTGCCGAATGACTTTCATCTTTTTCGGCAGCGAAAGAAACGTCTGGAAGGGCAGCGCCTCCTCATCAACAGAGAACTTCGAAGACGCCGTGAAGATCTATCTCCATTTGCTGGCGGCAACTGTTTATGACAGGTGGCTGGATTCTATCTGGGAGATCGCAATAATGGTTATTGTGATTGAATAGATGTCACATTGTTGAAGCGTGCGCGTGAACTTGAAAATAATCATCATCATCATCATCATCATCATCATCATCATCATCATCATCATCATCAGGCAGCAAAGTGAAGTGAATTCTCGTTCTCGAAAAGCGAGGACAGTGCATGGAAGAAGTTAGTGAACCCCTGCCTTAGCGACAACCCGCTAGGTCGAAAAAGACAGACATGCATCGCATACGCATTCAAACACGTAACCATGAGAAATTTATTAAGAAAAGCGTAACGAAAACACGCTGCTGAAAGATGTAACTCAGGTTATGAATATGTTACAAACAAACAAACAACAAACATGGCCGAAAGAAAGAGAGCAGGTTATGAATACGTTATATGTCATACAGTGGCAACAAAATTACATACGATATGAATACAGGAAATAAAAAAAAATAAAAAAAAAAAACACGCGACATGGAACACGAAAAGAAAAAGAAAGAGAAAGGAAAAAACGGGGAAGGAATAATGAAAGTGAAGGAAAAGGAAAAGAGGATGAGGAGGGAACTACCATTAAACAATTCAGGACAAGAAGAAAAGGGAAAGAGGGGGAAGAGGAAAGGCTGCAAGTACACCCTGCTCAAAACGAAATATTAGTAATTTAGAAAATATAACAATGCACTTTTAAAAAATTGCCTTGAAACGAAATTATACAGTTAAGTGCCAAAAAAATCATATCATTTTAGTGACTAACTCGAATTTCTTAAGGGCACTGGGTAGTTACAGGGATGCTTGGAGTGCTCAGAATATAGACATTTTTAATCCTCTGTATTTTTCAAACTTCTAAGATAATTAAAACATTTTGATATAATATAAAGATAATTTTAATTATTTTAATGCATATAGTAGGAAATAATTACTTTTGCGTACTAATTTTTTTAGTTTTTTTTCATTGACTGTGCAATAATTTTGTTTATTTAGCTTACACTCATTCAGGTACACGTTTCTCAGAAAATGTTTCGCTAGGACTGTTAAATTTTTGTATAGTATTGAAAACAAAACTTATAACAATTTCCAGCTCAAAGTTGATTAATATTTCTTATATTAATTAGTTAAAGGAAAGAATAAGTGTAGTTATAATATAAGGTTTCGTTTTGTGTTTTTTTTTCCACTCTACAATTGTGTACTTGTTTTTAATTGTTGTACAGCATTTATTTTAGCGAAAGAGGAAAAAACAAAAATTTGAGACTATTGAGTATTAAATAATGGAAGGCAAAAACGTTCATGGTTGTATAAGATATGTTTATAGAGAGATCATCAGGACAGGAATATTCAAATGCAATATAATACTATCGAAATGATTTTCCTTTACTTTTCAACTTTAGGTATTTATTATACCAGACAGCGCACAGAAAATTAGCAAAGTGTTCTATTACTTTGATAAAGTTTTTCTTTTTTTCCTTCAATGTGACAAAATATCCCGTTTTTCGGGAAATTTCCATCCACCTGATAACACAGTATTTCTTTCGTAGCGTTCCTTTCTACTGGCCACATAAGTGGGGGAAACTCCTCACCACTAATGCGGTTAAAACGCAACACCTGCTTCTGGAAATTTCTGGCAACCAACCGTCTTTCTTCTTAACTGACATTTTTCCGCAAATAATTAACGAACGCCTTCAACAATCGATTTGCTGTATGTGAACAGCGCAGCACTTAGACGCAAGAGATATGTAACAATGAGTGCGAACCATAAGCTACTCTGTCTTTTTCCCCACTTGAAGTTATTGGAGCTTTTTCAAAATGCTGGATATTCCAAGAAAATTAAAAGAAACAATCAGGTGGAAGCTGTCATCGATAAGAAGTGTAAAATTGAACTTATTTGATTTGACGTGTCCTATCGGAAGCACATTTTCCAGAAAGGGATTATGTGCAAGCTTCTCGTATCACATCTCACATCTACTGGAACATGTGAAGTTTTTTTCCCTCCTGTAAACCGCCTTCGGTCCTTAGGAATCTCACGAGAACTGACAGAGAATAGTAGCGACTTGGGGACTGAATTTGCTGTCCGGAGCTACGAAGGGATTTGCCAGCAGAAAGAGATGTGAAAAAGAAAGCATGCTACTGATGGACCACTCACAAGATTGAGGGCGGATTTGCAGAAAGGAAACCTTTGAGATCCAATATCTCTTGCGTCAGGACTCTCGGAGATATTCTTAGGAGAAAATGGGTCTTAACAGCTGAGGTAAACTAACCCCCCCTCCTTTATACTCCCTCCTTCTCTTTTGCCTCCATTGTTTTTCTTTTGAGCAACTTTATTTACTTTTATTCATCTCTGTGCTATTTCCTTTAATATTTGCCTCGTTTTAAAATGTTTTGAGCGTCAGGTTGAAAGTAAACTTCATATCTCTTTAATGAAAAGACAATTTTTCCGCTCCAAAATTTAACTTTCGATATTTTGTTAGCTTATTACGTTGTGTACACGTGTACTAGTTTACTTTGAGTCACTTCCGGTTCTCGTTTATGAAAGCTGTACAAGTTGAGACATGTTCTGTTCCGCCTACAGCAAAATGTACCTTCACTTCTACCAGTTAGGTTGGCGTGCCCAATCCCCGAACCTTACACTACTAGAGGCTTTGCTTTCTAGAGCGGTCAAGGGTGCTGACTATCAAAATGTTCCAAAACCAGAGGACATGCAGCGATGCATTGTTGATGCTTGTACAGCCATCCAGGAGGAAGAAGTACAGCGATCTGGGGCGTCCTTCATCCACAGAGTGGACTTATGTATGAATGCCAATGGTGTCCATTTTGAGCATGAACGATCAGGTAATACCACGGGCTACAAAGGGTCATTTTACTTCTGAATTCTGATAAGGACAATAACAAGAGCCATAGACTGCACAGTACAGTTCATCTTGTTGCATTCCTCAGCGTTTATTGATCATTATGAAATGTTTAAACGGGCCTTGAAGAGAGTAAATGATTTAGTCAAACAGCTGCACTGTAGTGCTATTAAATAAAAACGTCATACATTACTTATAATTAGCATATCTATTGTTTTCTTGACTAAAATAGAACAGTGTGATGCTCTTGGAGAGGGTATGTGTATTCTTGAATAAAATGTACATGGTGTCATTTAAAAAAGCGTATCTCCGTATCTCCTACACTAATGAAGATATAAAAAGATATACTGTCAGCTAAAACTCCCCATGAAATTAAAAAACTTTTGTTTGAAACAATTTTTCATTTAATACATCAGAAAAAAAATTTTCTAAGTAAGATAAATGAGAGACCCTATATCTCTCTCTCTCTCTGTATGTATATATGTATATATAGTGTTATTTTATTTTTCATTTACGTTATATATATATAACATAAATGAAAAATAAAATAACACAATGAACAATGTAACTAAAATAACTAGATAAGCAGAAAAGGATAAAACACTTATAAAATCACAAATTTAGTATTGTAATATTTCGAACAACTCGTGTTCTTCTTAGGCAAGAAGACAAGTGAACGAAGTCAATATTAAATCTGTGACTTTCTAAGTGTTTAACCTTTTCTGCTTATCTAGTATATATATATATATATATACTATATATAAACTAATCTCTCTCTCTCTATATATATAAACTAATCTCTCTCTCGCTATATATATATAAACTAATCTCTCTCTCTATATATATAAACTAATCTCTCTCTCTCCATATATATAAACTAATCTCTCTCTCTATATATATGTATATATAGAGAGAGAGAGAGAGAGAGAGAGAGAGAAAGGAGGGGGGAGAGAGAAAAACGGCAGCTATATTTTAAAACGCGTATATTAACGGTTTAAATCTTAAATTTTTATGTACTCTCTTTCACTCTTGTTGAATCTGCTTTCGTTACGTTACCTTTGATATTTATATTTATTTTCACTACGTTCACTTGTCTTCTTGTCTTAGAAAAACACAAGCAATTCGAAATATTGCGTAGTGAATCTGTGACTTTCTAAGTGTTTTATCTTTTTCTGTTTATCTAGTTATTGTTACTTTAATTTCAGTATATATATAGTTTTATGTTAAAATAAAGAATATTTTTTGAAAATTTTGCAAATATAAAACATCAATACTTGACAGATAATAAATATTCATAAACCCGTTGAATTTATCTTGCTATCAAAAGGTGTTTGCTATGAATGCTTCATTAAACGTAATGCTCTCCCAAACGATTTCAAATCATCATCATCATCATCATCAGCATCATCATCATCATCATTATTATTATTATTATTATTATTATTATTATTATTATTATCCGTTGATGAACAGTATTAATTTGAATTTATTAATCAATAAGCACGATTCCAAATCTTGTATTCAATAAAACCGCCTCGGGTGGCCGAGGTCATTAAGGCACGGACTCGTGAGCGGGAGTCTGGGGTTCGATTCCCATCAGGGCCGTCCTCCCTGACTGAGATTTTTCCAGGTTTCCTCAGTCCTCATAAATGGCAAATGCCGGGGAGGTACCCTAAACTTAGTCTTGGAACTTTTCCTCCCTTAAAAAATTCTTTCCCAATATATCGTTTCATCTCATGTATCATCAGTGTCCACCGCCTGTGATGCCTCGGTAGTAAAAGCGGACGTTAAAAACTATTAACTATTTTTTCAATAAAAAACTTTGAATTTTTAGTAAGTATTTATTTTTTCTTCTTCTTAATATTATTTTTATATAATTTATTCAGTGAATCGAGTTTCTAGGGATTCAAAAATATTTTGGTTTCTATTTCCGATTAGGTTTGGACATTAGAAAATTTGGAATAAGTCCCAGCCTTAATCGTTTTTAATTATTTTTATTGCTCCAATTAGGTATATTAAATTATAACATATATGCATTGTATATAAGGATTTTCTTTTTATTAGTTCCATACTTTAAAATTTAAATTTAAAGTTATATATTCTGCCCTCAGTAATTACAAATACAATTTGGGATATCAGTTTCAAAAGCATGGTCTAATTTACTGAAAATGTGGCTCATAAGTTCAAAAGATAAATCGATTTCAAGAAGGAGTCTGGTTGGCACTCCTGCTGGTAGATTTTAAATGTTCGTCATTTGCCCCCTTACGCCTGAGATATAGAAATGCGATAGCTAAGTGGGGGTGGGTAAAGCACTTGAGATGAAGGAAACAGAGATGAAAGAGATTTATGTATGCAAATTATGATGAATGTAATAAAGTGGAGAAAGCATCGCAGGAGAAATACCAACTCATTAGTTAGAAGTGAAACCTCTCGGCATAATGTGAATTATCAGCAGGGTGCCATTACACTGTAGTAATGAAGGCTTGAGTGTCGCAGGTTATCTGTATAGATGTTTTCCAGCATTCTTAGATAGGAATAATGCAAGCAATTTCCGGGATATTGTTACCCAATATTATATCATTTTACAGAAAAATTACATTCCAAAGGGTCTTTCTCAAGTGTCAAACTACTGGCTTACCGTTCCTACAAATAATCATTTGAAAAATCCAACTAATTCCCTCGTCTATTTCACTCATGTGTCGTCATCTTAAAATCGACCAATGAAACGAATTTTTTTTTGAGTTTTGACCAATCACAGACGTATTATGGAGTGAAATTATCGAAAAAAAATCAAAACCTTTATATTACGCGACGTGCATTTGTCTTGTGGTCAGTGTAGCCAATTCTATACCTCCATTATACAATTCCTGAACACGTATCACTGACCGTTTTTACTAGCAGGCGGTGAGGAGCTATTGATAATAACAAAAGCATGGACAATCGACAATCATAGCACAAAATGGAGAGTTCTTCAAAGCGTTTTGGTAATGCGTCAAATGTGCAAATTGTTCTTATCATTGAGTATTCCAAACCACAGGATACAAAGAAAAATAGAAACATTGTACGTTATTTACCTTATTTGTTTGTTTTTTTTCCCCTCAGTTGGTATTAGAAAATCAAACGGTAGTAATTGTTATAGTCGACTTTTGTTCATTTCAGTCTCACGGTTTCTGAATAGAGTAGCATTCATAAGTATAACAAGTGTTAAAATTCATTGCACGAATTTCAAATATATATCCCTTTTATTCTTATTATATTCATGAAATAGTTCTCTTGCTCTTCTCTATTGGCATTACTGACAATCGGCATTCTTATGTCACGAGAAGGCTTGAAAAGATTAAGCACAAATATACTATTATTACAATTTTTAAATCCAATTTTGGAGGAATTATATTTCAATTCTTGTTTTATTGGTGAAATAGTCCTAATAAATATCACTCGAAGGTCTCAATTTTCCAGATAAATTCAAGCACTGCAGTGAATTTGTAGGTAATCTCAGACCCTCTCGTGATATTTCATTTCATTGACGTCGTTTTTGGTCAACATCATTCTTGTAACGTTTTATGACAAAGTTTCGACCGTAAGCTATCTGATTCGATCATTATTACTTGCAGAAACGAACATCCGCATATATCAAAGTCGATTTAAGTTGTACAAAACGTGGCCGTAACATGCACCGAATATGAAGCGTACTGCTTACGCTAAATGCTAACTGCTACTGCTATAAATGTGTGTTTCCCATATTTAATATAAGTTTCCCTGATAATAAGGATAATAGTAATCCTCAAAATATTGGAAGTAAGTTCGCCGTTCACTTGGCTGATCATCGAGAAAACTCTTACTAATTTATTTTGGTTCTTGTTGAAATTTTATACTAAATATGATACACACCCATGTGAACGTGGGAATGTTATAGCATTTGCCTTTTTTTTTTTTTTTTTTTTTTTTTTTTGGCGCCTGTGCAATGGCTGCTCATTTGATAACATTACTCGTCTGTGAGAGACACCCCTTGGACCCCGAACGAGGACAGACGCTTGCTTTCTTAGCCTGCGAAAGCTGCACTTTTGGTTTCAATTTTTTTTTTTCGGTAAGTAACATGATATGAATACTGCTCGGTCAAATTTCTCCCGCAATGTTGAAGCTTTAAGTAATTATGAGTTTCGTTTCTCGATTACAAATTGAACATGGACACTAGGTTTATATTTGAATGGGAAAATTTTATTAACTGCATTTTTTGGATGATGCATTTCCTAGACAACACTTCTTCGCTAAGGCGCCACAGCGGGCCTTGGCCTACCTCCATCTTGTAACATCATTGACAAGGGGGGGCCATGTTATCAGCTTGCTGACATCCCGCCGGTCGCCTAACATGCTACTTCCGAGATCGAAGGGCGTCACCTCTCTATCAGGCAGCTCTCCAATTTTCCTCACGAAGCTGGGTGGAACCTGTTCCAGACCTCTCTAACTTAGAAAAAATCTAAGAAAGTACCTGGAAAACTCCCTGGCAGCAATCAGCAATGCTACCATTAGACAAAGAAGGTGGTCGTGATAATACTAGTAAATAATAAATTTCATGGAAGGTTGAATAAAACTCTTTTCTATATGAGCAGTATGTAGGATTAGTAAATCCTACACCCTTTCACTTTGCATATTATGAAAGCACATGCCAAGCTTCCTTTTAAGTCATTTTACCTTCAGTAATGTAACGAGAGCTTCAGAATTTATCTTGAGAGGACCTGAAACTCGAGTTTTATTTATTTTAACAAGTTTGCGAATAAAATTTTAAATTCAAAAAATATATCCATAAAATGCACTTAGAGCTATGAATGATTAGTGTGACAGTTTAATTTTCGCTAATAGTTGAACAGAGAAAGGTCGAAAAACAATTTACGGGGTATATTGTTTTATTTTTTTAATTTAAGGGCACTAAGTGGAGATATAATGGCAATTTTCGTGCTGACATCAACAAAATACAAGCCGAACTTTCTGAAAAAATGTACTGTCTATCCAAATGAAAACGTTATCACTTATTAAGCGCTTATTTCTAAATTATATATATATTTTTTAAATTTTTCTTACCTTAATTGTTATTTTTATAATTATTATTCATTATAAAATATATAATATATTAACATCAAAGCTTGCTGTGCATAGGGAACAATATTAAAAAACTAATTTTTCATATGTTACAAAGGTTTATTTAAAAAAGAAAAGTGCTTCTTGCCGGAGGCGAGCCTGAGCTGTTAACCACGGTATCACTGCACACTCTGCCACAGAGCTAACGGAACACACACATACTAGACAGCTTCTTTAGTGCATGCCAAATAACACAACTTCTTCAGGGGCAACACACATGAAATCGAGCAGAACTTTCACAATCATAGCGCAAAATGGAGAGTTCTTCAAAGCGTTTTGGTGATGCGTCAAATGTGCAAATTGATCTTATCATTGGGAATTTTTGTCAAAAGTTTTACATACGCAAGCATTATCGCATATGTACACTGCAGTACTCAGACTTCAAGGATCTTTGAGTTCCCTTCTCTTCAATGAATAAGAAGTCAGTGACTGAAAAAAACACCCCTCTGATATTCCGCAGCATCGCTGTTCAGAATTTCTTCAGATATACCTCCGACTTGGAAATTACCTTTTCACACCTCCATAAAAAGCGGTGTTTAGATTTTTAAGCTTTTAATTTGCCAAATAGAGCTTAAGTCAATGATAGTAGAAGATTTACTGGCACTTCTGCGATGGATTCCACCAGAATATCGTCCATTTTATGAACTCCTTGTGTCATCTAATAGAGCTATGAACGATAACAAAGCTATGTAGTTCATATGTAATGATGTGTATAACACTCGTTAATAAACAATTTATGTGTTCAAGTCTGAGAAAGAAAGAGCTGGTTTATTTTCCTCTCACTTCATGACATTTAAAGATCGATTTGCTTGCCTAAATACAATAGTTTACATTCATAACCATCTTTAAAGACATCTAAATACTCGATTGATACATAAAACAGAGTTCTAAATGTATTCATCAATTAATAATTAATAAACATTTTTGAAATTTGAAATAAATATTTTTAAAGCAACAAATTGAGGGTTAGCTTCTTCCCCCGCCAACCCCTCATATGTAAAAGTTTCTCTAAATTGTTTATATACGATTTCTGAAGGATTGAGAAGAGGAGGGGGAAGTAGCAATCTGTCCTGTTTATTTCTGATCAGCATGCGATCGAACGGCAATATCGCTCATGCAGTGTTGTCAGACTTGACCGTTTTCTTTGCATGTTTTCTAAGCCCAGAGAAAAACTTTCTGAAAGATGTTGAGTATGTTTAACCCAGCTAAACCGCTGCAGAAGAAAGCGGTTGAAACAAAAGCCTGCATAGGAAGAATAAGAACACAAGATCTGAAGGGTAAAGAAGAGAAATGGGTACGTACAACACGGTGATGAGAATGAAATATCCATTTCCTCTCCGACAACATCCTTGTGTGTTTTTTGTGCTTTTCCATTCATTTGAATATCTAATCTGGCGAGTATTTGGAGCCGGGATAAAGTTTTATATTCTCTCAGGACCGCCACATCCTGTTCCAGACAAAGGAAAGGAGAAGGAAATTCGCACAGAGGATTCAATGTAATGAAAGTGTACCGGAGAACTGGCACAACGCACTTTAGAACATTCACTCCGTTGCCGACTTTCGCGATGTTAAATATTCAGGCACTTTGGTAGACAGTGTTTTTAGATTCTTATGTTGGTACTATCACTGCTATTCTACGCCAGCAAGCTAAGGGATGCTCATTTATTTCCAAATGCACGATCGTTTATAAATGATTGCACTTATCTGATTCCCAAGCCTCCAAACAATCGGCGACAAATTTCTGAAGCACTTTCTGCAGTCTACGTGTTTCTCTTTTGACGAAAATAGAACAGGAGAAAGTCAGCGACTAGTGATATTCAGTGCCCGGAAAAAAGCTTTCTTATAAGGGTGGACATATTTAACAGTCAGATAGAAATGAAACACTTTTTTGCCTATTTTGGCTTCTCCTATTTTAAGATTTAAAATCTTTAGTGCCTGTTTTGGATCGTTATAAATTTTTACTGCGATTGTTTACACATTTTAAAAACCACATAAAGAAGTCCAATATATCGAAGTGTAAAAAGTTATAAAAAGCAAATATCATGTTCACCTTACAAAAATATCTATTGATAATTTTGTTACACATGTATTTCTTTTAAAGCAGTGAAAAACGTTTTCCTCAACCCATTCACTTAAACCCTTTAAATAGCAGAACCTTCATTAGTGAAAGGAACACGGTTACCTGGACATACGAATACCAGGAAATGGAGAGGATAACGAAAGTACTGTAGTTTTGAATAGTCCTGGCGAATGATTGTATCGATCTGCGCGAGACAATTCTAGGAAATATATGGGGGGGGGTAACTTCAGCTGCATAAATGTAATAAACAATTGCAAGCGAGAAAGATGAGAGCGGTACAGCTGTGCAATAAACCGTCCGTACAATGTTTTCAATAAAAAAGTAAGAGAGATATTGACCTGGTTCCCCTATAAACGCCTAAACAGTAAATGAACTCGACCAGAAACCACTGCGCATCTATTGCTCATTCGGCAGGACTATTCAAACCCTTACTTTATCTTGATCAACATTTCCATAAAGTCCTGAAAGGGAATGTTTTCTTGTAACTGGTATATGCTCTACTGAAATAGCTTGTTTTAAATGTGTTCCTATCACTTTTGTGGGTAGAACGTTCTTTTTCCATGATAAAAAGTGTTCTCTCCGACAAGCTACTGACTATGACATTTGATACCTTGAAAAAACATCTTGTTGTAGCTTTTAATCAAGAAAAGTAAGCTTAAGTACTTTAATTATGTGATAAAGATACTGTTAGGTATCTTAAATATCTATTTTCATTAATAATGTGATAATACTCTCTGTTTTCACTTTAGTAAATGCCATATATTTTAATTATATTGCTGCTTATTTTCAGCATTTTCAGTGTTGTTTGCCTACCTCTTTTAACCAAAACAAATGCCTGAACTCCTGGGTTCTGGTTGTTAGCAATAATAGCTTATGTTTAAAGTATTTCTAGGTTTATATTCTTCAAAATTGTTGAGTTTTACAACTTCACGTTAAATTTACCACAAATAATATCACGAGAGGGTCTGAGATTACCGATAAATTCACGATCATAGTGAGTGGAAAGCTCAGACCCTCGAGTGATATTTATTAGGACTATTTCACGAATAAAATAAGAACTTAAATATAATTCTTCCAAATTTGGCTTACAAAATTGTAATAATTGTATGTTTGTACTTAACCTTTTCAAGCAATCTTGCGACAGAAGAATATCGATTGTCAGTAATGTCAAAAGAGAAGAGCAAAATAAGAGTTTAGTACTATTTCATGAATAGAATAAGAATAAAAGTGATATATATTTGAAATTCGCGGACAGAAATTAAAACTTATAAATATTTATTCTATTCAGAAATCGTGAGACTGAAATGGACAAAATTCGACAGTTACAATCGATACCGTTCTATTTTCTAATATCAAATGAGGGGGGAAGATAACATACAGTGTCTATGTTTCTTTGTATTCTGTGGTTTGGACTTCCTAATGATAAGATCAATTTGCACATTTGATGCATAGCCAAAACGCTTTGAAGAACCATCCATTATAATTGTCGATTGTCCTTTCTTTTGTTGCTATTAATAGCTCCCCACCGCCTCTAGCAAAACTGGTCAATGATGCACATTCAGGAATTATATAGTTCAGGTATAGAGTTGGCTACACTGACCACAAGACAAATGCATGTCGCGTAATAAAACGGATTTTTTTCGATAATTTCAGTTCGTATTTCGGCTGTTCTTGGTCAAAATTCAAAATTTTGTTTGTTTCATTGGTCGAATTTAAGATGACGTCACGTGAGGGAAATAGTTAAAAGTAATAAAACTAACAGACTTAAAGAAAAACGACTATACATAATCGTGGATCTCTTAATTCTCTGTATATGTTTTCAAAGCAATATTATGTTGCAAGGTAGCTTGGAGTTCGCTTTCATACATGTTGGTATGTGCAAAAGTTTTGTATTCTTAGACGGTATTTGGATACTGTGAAATGTATATTAATGAATCACCCCCCCCCCTCCAAATGTTATAGTTCTTTAGTAAAAAAGTGTTCATCTTTCTAGATGTGCGTTTTGTTCGAAGGAAACACATATTTAAAGTATTAAAATATTTATATGTTTGTGCTTCTGGAAAACTGAGATCACCCTTGAAACCACAGGCTCAATAAGTAAGTCGATTGTCTTTTCTCTTTTCTAAGGGTTTGCATCAAGCCTCTCATCCTCAGGCACCAAAGACAAATTCCCCTCTTGTAATTTTTTACAGCTCTGTCCCAATCTGTAAATGTGCCCGTTCAGACAACCCATTTGGCGTTGATTTTGTACTGAAGCCATAAATGTCTGAGCTAAAAGAAATGCCATTGACAAATGGACTAAAGTTGTCTTTCTTCTCTTTGTTACAGTTTCCGAGAAGGAGGTTCGACAATGGTGAGTGGAAAATTAAATTGTACAAACTGGTTCTCTTAAGTGTTTAATTTTAATGGATAGAACTTAAAAACTTTTTCTTTTTTACTTGAAACAAGGACATAAAATACGAAAGCTCTTACAGTAATTACAAAGTAGATTTACAGCTTCTCTTTAACGTGTTTCTGTGAGGTGAATTTCTTTTTGAAACTCTAAAGAAAGACTTAACCTCTCTGACAGCAATAAATAGCCAAATACAGGGTGATTCGTGGAATTACTCTCGACACGCGCTGCATTTTCACTAATATCAACATTCAAAGTCAAAAAATAAAGTTTAAAAATACCTTTAGGAAGAAAGCAGAGGCAGCTCTTCTGTTAGATGGCCGGTTTGCTCCATCTCCGTGCATTTAAATATTAAATGAGCTGTAATTATTATTTGATGCGTCTTTATGCGTAAAAAGTAAATAAAACTTCGCTTTTGGAGTATTTTGACAGAAAGCGATGACAGGTGGAGCCTCTTTCCCATAAGCGCCATTGTGTGTATGCATCACCTGAAACCTCATCTCTCGTCAGGAAAGTTTGCCTCGAGCTTTATACAGACTGACTGTTGTTGCGTTACAAATTTAAACAAAATATTTTGGAAGACTATTAGGTAGCTGTAGTGAAACAATATCCTTAGCACACAGCAACGCAAATGTCTGGTCGAGTTAATTTGATCTCAGCAGTGAAAGTGTTAATCTTGAAAGGTTTCTGCTAATAATGTTTAATGACTCTCTAAGATTTTGGCATATATTATGATCATAAAATATGTTTTTTAACAGGAAATCAACTAACATGGATAGATCGTCCTTACCTCAAATTATAAGTCAAATTATTATTACATGAAATCATGAGGTAATACCATTAAAAGACTGCAGTTGTAGCTATGAAAAGATCATATTATTATGGTATTTGACTTACCCCCAATTTCCAATGGTTAGAACCCTTAATGTAAAAGAGTTGTAAACATTAGGACTGGAGTATCTCCGAGTCATTTGCTTTGTTACCTGTAGAAAAAAATGAGGAAATAAGCCAGTGCCCTTATGGGAATGTTCAAGACTTCTCCAAACTTAAATCCGGGACGCTGCAGAAAAAGTTACAACGCTAAGTGACAAAAATGCACTGATATGAAATAAAATTAGCTGTTAAATTAACAACACTCTGGAATAGCGATGGGGTAATCGATTGATTTTTCAATAAAGAAACTCATTCGGTTATTTTTAAATGAAAAAATAATCGATAGCTTTACATTTAAGAATATGCAATCCAGTAAAATTACATTTTGTTTCCTTGCGGTTTGAAGAACAACAATTAAACATCTATTTATGTGAAGAAATTTATTCAACAATTCTATTCTTCAATTTCGGTTTAAAATATTAAGTTCCAATTACCGTATATTTGTGCGAATCTAATGCTCACCTTTTTGTTCAAATTTAGTATTCAAAATTATGTGGACATTAGATTTGAGTGCAAATTCGTTCCGCAGTCGCCGGTAACTTCATTCAAATTCATCGTTTGTTTATTACGTCATAATGCATTGCTGCAATTCTCGATATCGTTATATTTATTGTTGGTCTGTTATTGCATAGAGCGTTTGAATATTAGGTAGTCACAAAATGGAGGGCAAAAAAAGAACGCCTTATCATGCTACTTTCAAGCGTAAAGTAATTCTTTACGGTGAAAAATAAAAAAATGATAACAGAAAGGCAGAAAGAGGACTCAATGTAGCTGAGAGCAACGCTCGCTTGTGGCGGCAACGGAAATTGACATTATTTGTAACTAAAGTTGGTAGGAAGAAATTCACTGATCCTCGCAAAGGAAGACATCCTGACAATGAAGAAAAAGTTTTCGAATTCATACTGAAAGGAGGAAGAACGGGCAACCTGTGAATAGTAACACCATAAGAAATAACTTTTTCTTATTTGACCTATGTCAACTGTCCTGACAACAGCACGAGTGGTGGATTTTGTCCTACGTGCTTCAAGATGTAACAATAGTCAACACATAAATTCTGTGTTCTAATCGTTTTATGAAGTGGACAGCGTCTTAGAAATACTCTAAGACGCTGTAGGATAATATCCCACTTTTTTATGATTTTAAATTTCAAATTTGGGGTGCGCACTACATTCGATGGCGTATTAGATTCGCTTAAATACGATATTAAGAAGGCGGGTTTTTAAAAAGTTATATAATACTGCTGGTCAGTTGCCGATTACCTTTGCTGCTTTCTTTGTTTTCAGCTCCTCGACTATCAACCATCAGAGTGAGGCAATAATGCAATTTCTATGTTAAAATCTCATTTTATGGAAAATTATCATTTACCACCTTTTGCTGGGACCCATAATTTTGGTGGTTATAAGATATCCTTTAATTTAAAGTAATGTAGCATTATACTGGATGAACAATGCTTGACGCAACGGCGGGACCGGCCGGCAGCGCCATGTCGGCGGAGGCGGGGAGGATATTTCCTCTCTCCTGAGCGAGGCTTTAGTTGAAATCTTGCGCAAGTAGCACGTGTTTGTTCGGTTACGCAATACAGTGCATTGAGTGAAAGAGTTTCAAGTGAAATGGCGCAATGCAAGTATTCTATTCTCCAAAGAGTATTCGTGTATGATTCATGCGTGCGTACAGAATCAGCGCTAGCTGTAAGGAAATTGTTTCAAGAAAAAATTCCTGTTTTCCCCGTTTTACCCCCTGAATTTTTATCTCTGGGTGGTATTAAAAGAGGGAGTGTACAAAACAAACCCACACACTTTAGATGAAACTTAAAACTAAAATTCGTCAAGAAATTGCTGCCATTTCTCAGAGGGAACTGCAGAGTGTAATGAGCAATTTCCTAAGCAGTTGTCAGAAAGACTTGAACAACGAAGGGAGGTAGTTCCAGCATCTCCTTGCTTAATATATGTGAATAATTTACTTTTCTTTTTGTTTATATTAAGTATATTGGAAATAACTTACGCGACAAACCGTACTATATTTACTGTGGACGTCCTGTCACTCGCACCGCCGACACAGCAGCCAGCCTCGCTGGCCTGCTGCAGGCTGGGAAACCGGTTGCGTGAAGGATTGTTCATCCCGTACAATTAATAATATAATACATGCAATATGTAAAAATAAATGCTGGGTTTGTGAGTTTTGCTCACCCCTGATGTAAGTAGAGATAACTTTTCTTGTTTTACTATGCACAATCCAAAATATCGCTTGCAACTCAAAGTTACATTTTTTAAATGGAACATGTGTATGCCCCCCTCCCTAGCGATCTGAAATCTAGAGGTTTAGTTAGTGATAATAAAATTTATTTTACTTCCCTAAACAAAATTACTAGTTGCCTATAGCTCAAAGAAACTTCATGTTTGTAAATTACATCCAGCACTGAAAACACACAAATAATCAGTAGCGTCTTATCTGATAAAACTGCGTCACTACAGCAGATGTTGAAAGTGACCACCGTTTACTCTTGTGGAAACGGTGAACAAGCGAGCGTTCCACAGATTGCAGTGTTTCTACAGATATTGCCACATACGCCGCGGTAATATGCTGTTTCATATTTTTTAATGTTGTTGGGAGTTCCTAATACACTCTTATCTTTCACTGCGCTCCAGAGAAAGGAGTCTAATGGCGTCCAATGAGAGCAATGAACTGGCTATCCACCGATTTATAAACTTTGCAAGGACAACTTCTCTGAGAACATGGGCGAAGTGTGCGGGACACCCATCATGCTGGAACGCATGGAAAGACGCGTTTCCAATCCCACGTGCTCCAGAAATGATGCGTATAGCTGTCCGTTTAATGTTCTAAAAAAACGGGGACCGAAAGCACGGTTGCCAATGATACCGCGCTAAACTTTGACACTCCAATGTTGTTGATGAGTAACGCAGGTAAGCCAGTGGGATTTTCACTGACCGTAGTGTATGTTCCTCAAATTCACATTACCATAATTTGTGAACGAAATATTACTTAAGAAATGCATTATTATTTTGTAACTGCTTTCAAATATCGATACGGAAAGTTTGTATTAACTGAGAACAGAAACCGTAAAATAAGTTACAGGACGTACTATTTCCCTGTTTGAAACTGACAGCAATACAGCCGACCAGATCAGGAGACAGGGCAGACTGATAGACATTTAATTTAATAATATGATTTTGAAGAAAAAAAAAACAGACAAACCTATTTAAGTAATGTATTGTAGTTTTTTTTTTTTTTTTTTTGAGGTAGCTTTAGGGTTTGTCATACTAATACAGTAAGGTCATAACTTATTTTATTAATTAATAAGGACATAAGTGGATTTTTTTCTTTTTTTAAATATTCTACCTGCTATAGAATTTGCTTAGTTTACGCAGCTCCCGCGTGAGGGACTTTTCTTAAGACATATGAATTCTAATCTAAAACGTTAAAGGCTTGTGAAAGTAAAAACCTACGGAAGTTTAAGCAATATTCCGAAAAGCAGGCTTTTTAAAACCTAACCCCGTACTGACTGTAAATTAATTCTTAGACCTGCTCCTTCAGGCATAAATGTGCTGCCCTCGCGAAATTAACAAGAATTTTACTGGTGTGCATTTTTCAGAGAATATTTTGGTACATGTTCAAACGGTAAACAGATAACGTTACTTTCTGCTGGCTTTGAGGTTTTCTCCGCGTGACTAATGCACCAGTCTGGGAAATTCTCTGCGGCCCGCACTCTAAAAGTTGGCTGGCCATAATTTCGTTAGCCAAAGGCAAGAACATTACGGAAGTTAGTGAAAGTAGTGACCACACCAGGGGGTGTGGTGGAGTCGAAATGGATTCCTACATCTTGTTTTTAGGTAACCACTGATACATATGCCGACTTTAAGATACATACAAATAGTGTCTTTGACCCATCGAGTAATCCACCAGTTTATGCCACATATCTACCAGGGTCAATAAACTTTTTTCTGGCGTAAAAATTCTAAGTATGACTTTCTTCGGAAGGAAAGCAAAGCTGTGGGTCCCGTGCCGTAGATTTACGGCACGTAAAATAACCTCTACACTCTGAGCAAAATGTATAGGTCATTTTACGCCCTGAACTGAATGGGACGCTGATGACCTGAGATGTTAAAGATTATTCATAAATAAACCAAATAATAATTTAAAATCCTAAAGATGTTTTATAAATTGACGTCTATAAGAGTTAAACCATAACCGGATGGCACTATATTAATGTTTTAAACCAACCTGAGGGAAATGTTGGTGAAAAATTACGCGGTTTTCCAAATGAAAAAGCATTTTTCATCAAGTCAATGCAAAAGGGTTTTAAAGGTGAAAAAAGCTGAGAGATTTGAAGAGTAAATTGTTTACAACATCCTCTCTATTCGCCATATTTGACTCCTTTCAGTTCCCAAAGTTCAAATTCTTCTTCGCTGGTCAAATTTTCATCATATTAATAAGCTATTGCAGTTGTAGCGAAGAATTTTGCAGACCTTCCAGAAAGGCACTTCAGAAACGGGATAATAGCATAGGAGTGTCATAGAAATAAATGAGATTGTGTTCAAAATAAAAATAATTTTGAGGATTAAAAACTTGTTCCTTCATTTTTAGGCCTTTTCTCATATGAAAAGCAGTTCCAGAATCTCCTTGCAAGGCATGGATGAGGTTTTATGTGAGTAAATAGATAGCTTAACCGCGAACAAATGCCGGCTAAGCGACTGTTCTCCTCGGTTCATGAACTCTTAGCCGAGCTTATGTTTTATAGATCATCTGCTCACTAAGTACGAAGGCGATTTCGCTTCCGGTATAAATAGTAATGAATCCACCTTCCTTCCATAGTCACAAAACGCCGTAAAATTCGGTTGGATTCTTCTTAAACATTTCCAAACAGTTGGCTGATTTTCGCATGCGATTTCTCTTTTGCTCCGCAGTGAGCAGACGCGGCAACCATCTTGCAAATTTAGCAAAATTACATAAACCCATTCAGTTGAGATGCCCGAGATCTTTGCTAACTCATGCCCTTTCACTTGTCTGTCAGCAAAAGCAATATCATGGACTTTATCGATGATTTCTGGCCTCGTGGTTTTGATTTTGGAGCTCCAGGACATGGTGCGTCTTCGAAGCTTCTTCTGCCACGCTTGAACCATTTACTAAAATGGTCGATTTCAATGGAAGGGCGTGGTTCATCCAATGTAGACAAAATGCTTTCATGATTTTTCTTTTCCCAGAAAAAATATTTTAGTCCCACCACTAATTCAAGTCTTGTTAATTTTTAATTTTTCATTGTCACTCGAAACGTTCGAGTTTAAACAACTGACAAACAATGAATTAACACCAGAATGACTTATAACCATAGAATATTGCGGTAATAGAAAGCTTAACTTTGTGACTACACATACAAATGTTGCTGTTGTTCTCTATTAGTCCTGGTGGTGTTGTGGTTACCATACTTGCCTACTACACCCAAGAACGCGGGTTCGAACCCGGCCAGGACCGATGGATTTTTTCGGGCGTAAAAATCCTAAGTATGGCTTCCTTCTAATGGGAAGTAAAGCCGTGGATCCCGTGTCGTATATTTACGGCACGAAAAATAACTTCAAGCCTGGAAGAGAGGCCTCTGAGCAAAATTTGTCGGCCGTTTCACGCCCTGAGTTGAATGACGCTGATGACCTGAGATATTAAAGAGCGTCCATAAATAAATCAATCAAAAAAAATCAATCTCTATTAGCGGGCGAACCAAGCTCTTATTAAATCACACTCGTATTTCAGCTATAAAACGCAATATCATGACATTTTCAACATTTAAAATCTAAAATAATGACCTTTTTTTAGTAGTGTTTAACTCCCGTTTTAACTACAGAGACACCACATACGGTGGACACTGACGATAAATGAGATGAAATGATAAATTGAGAAAGGATTTTTTAAGGGAGGAAATGTTCCAGGCCTAAGTTTAGGGTACCTACCCGGCATTTGCCATTTATGAGGACTGAGGAAAACTGGACTCAAGTCAGGGAGGACGGTCCTGGAGGGATTCAAACCCCAGACCTTCCGCTGTTGATTCCGCGACTTAAAGACCTCGACCACCCTTGGCGGCAGGAAAAAAAATATGGTGACCTTACTGTGAGAGTACATTATAAATTTTTATATTTATACATTTCATGCATATACATAAATTTAAAATGTTCGGAATAAAGCTTATAAATTTCCACTGATAAAATTGGAATGAAAGAAGAATGATGAAGATTAGCTAATATATGTAGCTTATGAAAGTTTTATCTCTATTAGTTGCGTTTAATGGAATACACAGAACGAACATACCACAATAATGGATACAAACAGATGGGAAGTTACTGTGATGTAAATGGAAGCCAGTTTCTTTAAACTTTTATTTTAAATAATGTGATAATCAAAGTCCGGAGTTTGATGTTTCATAAAATCGTGACAAATTCTTTCGTTGCTGGTTCCTTGTACGTTATTTGGAGGTTTTACTGTAGCTGACACGTAGAGCGAACAGGTTGTAACATGAACTGCGCTTGGTGTTGCAGATGATACTCAATGCTACTTGACCACGTTACCCGACAATAGATGGAGTGGAAACCTGCCCTTCCATTGTTATGCATCGACAGTGCTACCAACTTCGGAGACAAAAGCTGCGGCCTCTTTAGTGTTGTAAAGTTTGAGATGAACTCTGGCAGAAGCGAAAAAGTTCAGTTACTCTGTCGCACTGTTCTCTCTTCTCTAAAAAGCAATAAAGAAATGGGCAGAATGTTGCAAAAGAATATTAAAAAAAAAATAAGGGGAAAAGTATCAGGAAGTCGAACTTTAAAGAAGAATAATTTCACAGACGAAAACAGAAAGTAGTGGAAAAGGTCATTAGGAAAGAGAAGCACAAAAGGGAAGAAGAGAAAATGTTGCTCTGAAAATAGAATAACAGGAAGAAAGTTATCGCGCAAGAGCGTTAGGCAGGGTATGGATTTTGGTAGCCTAAACTTTTTGAAAATTTTCCCATAAATTAGGGAAATTGTCGTCAATATATTGTAGGTTTTCCTTCCTGGGTCTTAAATTCTAAGTTTTAGTCATATAGAAATTTTAAAAAGTTCTCTGCTGCATTTTATGCTTAACCGTTAAGTGGGCGCGGCGCGGCAATGTGTTCCGCATTTTTTATCCACAGAGTATTACAATGAGGGCGCTGGGCATTTCCGGAAGTCCGTTCCTTTGAAGGCATTTAACGAACATATGTGTAATGATTGTTATTTTCAAAAGTCGCTTGCAGCTGTAATTGGCCTTAAAGTGAACACTGCATTTTTGCTGTGCCACAATACACGCGCCCGGATATGTAAGTACTTTTGAGTGTTCTTTTTTTATTTGTTTATTTACGGACGTTCTTTAACACCTCAGGTCATCAGCATCCCATTCAATTCAGGGCGTGAAACGGCCGACAAATTTTGCTCAGAGGCCTCTCTTTCAGGTTTGAGGTTCTTTATCGTGCCGTAAATGTACGACACGGGACCCACGGCTTTACTTCCCTTCCGAAGGAAGCCATACTTAGGATTTTTACGCCCGATTAAATCAATCGGTCCTGGCCGGGTTCAAACCGGCGTTCTTGGGTGTAGGAGGCAAGGTATGGTAACCACTACACCACCAGGACCGACCTTTTGAGTGTGTAATGTTAGTTTATATATTGACACATATCAATTTACTCAGTTTCAGATTGTAATAATTATTTTTTTATTTTGATTTGTGCTCCAGAAGAAATAGAAGCTGCAATGATCGAGGTACTGGAACAGAAGGGAGAATTAGCTGATTTCTCAGGCGAATCCGATGAAGAAGGTGAAGTAGTTCATCATGACGATAACCATAGTGACCAAGAACAATCCAGAGAACGCGATTTTGAAAACGTCGAAAAATGTTGAAAAATCACCTGTTAATATTCACAATTCTATTTTGCAAGCCAATTGGGCAGTTTTTGTCTTTTTATTGCGGAAAAGTTTCGTAGCACAGGCTCCTTACTTCATGAAATCTTCGTTCAGTTAGATGCAATACACGACATTTGCCAAGTTTTGTTGAATAATTTGTCAACAAGTTTTGTTAATGTTGCTAAATCCTTACAATCTTTTAGCAAACACACAACAAACCGATTCCACCGACCACTCTAAGCAGTAACGATTATCACATTCTTTCTTTTAACTTCTGCAAGTTGGTAATCTTGGAAATCTAGCTAAGGTCACCACAAGTCTTAAAGCTCGTAAATGCTGTAAGTAAGAAATCATTTTACTACAATTTACACGTCAAAACCTTTAGATAGAAAGCAAAAACTGCTTTCCACTTCATAACGGTGTGACCGGCATCTCCAAATGACCAGACCTATCTGCTTTTAGTGCAGGCGTCTCCACACATTAGATAATTGTTCTTGTATTACAGTAAGTTTATATCGTTTTAATGCAGGGTTTCTAAAAAAGAACTCCTACGTTTTAAAAAATTCATAACAGAAGAAATAAACAAGATGAAAGCATCCTATTTTTTCACACACGTTCAGCAACTCAAAAAGTTTGGTATGATATAAACGCATCGTTATTTGGCATACCTGGAGCGGAAATGTAGAGTCATTTGTTTATACGGTGTAATAACTTTCAGAATGACAACGCCACAGTAGAAGGTTCAGGCTGAAAAACGGTTTACAGTTCAACGGAATTTTCGTCGAGAATGCTATGGTCATGTACCAATTGATAAGATACTCATCATCAATTAAAACGTTTCAAAGAAACGGGGAGTGTTTGCAAAGGGAAATCGCTCGGCCTGCCATGGTGTTAGGAGTCCAAAACAAATAGTTAAAACGACGGAGTTTAGAACTGGCCATTCCGCAAAGTGTCATGTTCAAAGAGATATGTAAAAGTCTTCGATTACGTGCATTAAAGATTCAATTTCTCCAAGAAATCAAATACACTGATAGGTCTAAGAAAGCAGATCTCGCATTTGATTTTAAACAAGATGATAAAGAATAGAAATTTCTTGAAAATGGTAAATTTTACTGATTATAGCGTCCTTCCATATTAACGGTACCGTTAATCATCAAACTGTCACGTTTTGGAGTATGGGCCGCCGCATTCAAAACCAGCAAGACTTCCCTAAAATGAATGTTCCGTATTGGTTGATCCACGACCGGTTAATGAGCTTTTTTCTTTCCCATAAAAGAAACCATTACTGTGGTTATTTACTTTGAATAGCTATAAATATTTTTATTTCCAAAGTTGGACTTTATTCAGGCATATGCTGAAATGATTTTTTATCAATGCGGTTAGGTTGCACCAAACTATAGCGTTAACTTGCTGTTCCCTAACAGATGGATTGAAAAAAGAGGACCGAACCCATGGCCACCACGAAGTCCAGACGTTACGTCTCTAGACTTTTAGCGAATTCCGAAGGAATGAAGATATTGCTGTTGTACTCATGAAAAGATTTTTTGGAAAAAATCTTCAAAATCTCCATTCTACTTACTAGGTAGCAAAAATTGCAATGAAAAAATTATATGTAATATATATGTATGAGAGAATTATATCTGTATGTAAGAGCGCTCTGTAATTACTTCCAGGAAACTTTTGTAATACATATTTTACTGTAATATCATTTAAAATAGATTTCACAGCCAAAGAAAATCTATGAAACTTTGATTATATACTGTTAATTGTATATATATATAAAAGAAAAATAAAAATAAAACAACACTATGAACAATGTAACAAATTAACAGTAATAATAAAAGTAGAATAGGATAAACACTTAGATAAAGTCACACTTGAAATTGCTATATTTCGAACTCGTTGAGTTCTTCATGGCAAGAAACTAGACAAGTATTTTTATTTTTAATGGCAATTTTATTTTTAATGGCAAGAAGCTAGACATTTGTATAACTTCTTGCCATTGAAGAACTCAACGAATTCGAAATATAGCAATTTCAAGTGTGACTTTATCTAAGTGTTTATCCTATTTTACTTTTATTTTATATATATATATATATGGTTATTTCATTCTATTTTTATATAACATGTTTTTGCTATATTAACGCCGGTTTTTACTACTGAAACACCACAGGTGGTGAACACTGATGATACATGAAATGATATATTGGTTAAGGAAGTAAATGTTACAGGCTTAAGTTTGGGGTACCTCCCCCGAACATTTGTGGACTGAGGAAAACCTGAAAAAAATCTGTCAGTGAGGACGGTCCTGGTGGGATTCGAACCCCAGACCTCTCGCTCACGAGTCCATACCTTAGCGACCTCGGCCACCCGTTGCGGTGTTAGAGTATATCAGGAGCTCTGAGTATTTGGAAAAGATTCGTGAACTTCATTATCAACGTGAAAATATAATTGCAAACATAGCGAAAATAACTTCCGACATGCTGGAAGCGATTGAATATCGTTTGGATGTATGCAGAACTATGAACGGGACGCATATTGAAATCAATGAAATGGTGAACAAAATATATAGGTGTGTGTATAATATAAAAGAAAATAAAAATAAAGTAACACTATTAACAATGTAACAAATTAACAGTAATTATAAAAGTAGAAAAGGATAAAACACTAAGAAAAAGTCACACTTGAAATCGCTTTATCTTAGTGTTTTATCCCCCCCCTCCACACACACACATATACACGCGCGCTGTCACGTCATCCATATTTGTAAAGTTGACTCTTTGTTATTCCTGTAATAAACTTTGTCTGAAACCCCAGGAGTTCTTTTTGTAGAAAGATATGGAGGCGTGTTTACCAGTCTATTCAGCAAACCACAAAGCTACAGGAAAATGTTCGTGAATGTTCATTATTATTTCTAAAAGCAGAAAGTAATTCAGTGGAATAAATACCTAAACTTTAAAAATATTTATAAATCAGAGGTAGGGCGTAGTAAAATATAAAGCTACCGTAACATATTCCGTTCGAAGCGCGTTTTTTTCTGAGGGCAGTGTTTCCGAGTGTGCGCACTTTACCTTGCCCTATATTTTAGCTGAAAGCTGTGTAGGAGAGGTTTACCACTCAGAAGAGAACGTACACTATGTTCTATTGTATTAAATAATGGCAGCCATTGCTGTCTGGGAAAAAAAAGTGATGAAAAGCATACAGACGTTTCTCTCTTTTTTCCCTGCAATAAGCACAAAGGAATATGGAGGTGTACTGCATGAGAAGGGAAGCACTATACCCAACTCCTTCCATTTCACTCGCATTTTGTCTTTGTTTTGTTTTTTTTCGTTTTTGTTTTGTTTTTCTGTACGTGTGCGTCTTGCGTAGGACTATGAACAGAAATTAACCTTATGAAAAACAAGAGGAGTCTCTACTTGACAGTGGCAATACCCTAGAGTAGAGATTTTCATTCTATAACTCAGATTATCTGCCATAATTCAATATTATACATCGGTCAGGCGTTTTCCTGAGGTCAAGTGTTTTATACTTAGTGCATACTGAGTTCAGAATATAGCCCGTTCCCCAACCATGCTATCTCAATATTTATTTATTAAGAAAATCAGTTATAAAACTATAATAGACACAAAAATAGATCGATAAAACCTCTGAAAGTCAATTAGGTAACAAATACAATTACTAATATAAGGCTTATAGCCCTTAACTAGAAAGAGAACTGAATCAGGCATTGATGCTTACTTAAGACTGACCTTTTAAATCTGTTTATGGCGTTGACCCTGACTCTAATTTTAAATTAAATACTGAAATTATCGATAAATACAGTAGGCGACATGGAAGGTGGTACTATTAGCCATTTGTAACAGCCAATGCTAACAAAATGTTTTAAACTTTCAAAAAATATCAAATAGCATGCGTGACAGATGAACTTAAACCAGCCAATGGAAAATGTAAGTGTGAACCTTTAAAGATAGCCGCGAAGATTGCGCGTGGCTTTGTGATCCCGTGGTTATCGTTAAAACCAACGGTTATTCTATTTGAATTTATGTACCGAGGGTGCCAAAAAATGTATACACACTTTCACAGTAGATATCTATGTAATATATTTCAAAATTGGACAGAAAAACAACAGCAATATGTAGTATGATGTTTTGTAAACAGGTGTGACACACATTACGTTATGCTAGAGTTGCTACAACAAATGGTGCCAAGATTATCGTTTGAACAGTAGCGGAAAGCAATTTTGAAGTGGTATTGGAAAACCGAGAATGTTGTTGAAGTTCAAAGACAATGGAGACGTGTGTACAGAAGAACCGCCAACGCAAGTAACAATTGCACGCATTCGAGACAAATTTGAGACTCATGGTACCGTATGCGATGTTCACAAGGGTGGATCTGGGAGACCTCGCACAGCAACAAGCCCCGCGTCCTCGGCTGTGGTTCTGAAACTGCTGCAATCGCTGAGGACACTTTCGCAAACGTTGCTTAATCAGTAGTTCAACGTACTCAGAAGTGTATCGACGCCGATGGTGGGCATTTTAAGCAACCGTTGTAATTGTAAAAGTCTAAGATCATTAGTGCTCATCGTTTTCTGTTTGTATGAGTTCAGTTTTGTTTTGTTAACACAGTTTTTTCTTTGCTTGAAGTTTGTATACATTTTCTGGCACCCCCTTTATAAGGGGTTGCTGCGCTGGGACACTCAGTTAAAAAATGTAAAATCGGGACTCAAACCATGGATTTTTTGGCTTACTATGTCAAATCTCTAACCATTTGTTACTATGCCCTGTCACACTACAACCGCAAACTTGCTCTATCTGCGTCCATGCTCGCATGTACACCCCGGAGACCTTGAACCTTATCTCGTTAGAGATTAATATTCCCAAGAGGCGATGGGAAACATTCGAATGCTTGTGGTCATGTTCTAGTTAACTACACTGCTTTATAATTCTAAGATGAGATTTTCACATGGGGCCGTGCATCGACTGGAATTTCAAATCGGATTTATAATGTCTATAGCACCGACATAATAACCTCAATAAAAAATGTCTATGTAGCGTTTACAAGCACGAAAATGTTCAAGTACCTCTCTTATAAACAGATAGCTGTTTTTCATGTGGGTCCGGAGCTAAATTGAAGCCGCACACGTCCAAGTTTGCGCCAATCCTCGATGAACAAATCCCCCCCCCCTATTTGTACTCACACAACTTTAATCAATAACAATTATCGCAAAATATTAATTTTATTTCATAATGAATAAAAACCAAAATTATTCAAAGTGGAGTTCATCTGCAGTTAAACCTTTCTGACATATTTTTATAAAACTTTCATTTACTTGCAACACGTCTACTTCCGCAATTCTTTTAATTTTTTCCCAAACACCTCCCTACATGACCGCACTACCCCGACCCCAATACAGCAAAAAATGGCGGCCATTGTTGCCCTTCTACTGCAAGTAGAAAACGCGAAACTTTTATGAAGTATTATTTTTATAAAAAAACATTTTTTACCATAAACAACTATTTCAATGATTTTTAAGAATATGAAATAGTTTACAAACAATGTTTCTCATTAGTAAACGAAACAAAATATGTATTCCGATTACATAAAATCATCCATGTACAAAAAATGACTAATCGATTACTGCCCATTACTGTTTACTGCAGTGCAATGTGTACTGAATTAATAATAAGAACCATAATATAACACCGACAACATGCATAAATAAGAATAAATTATCAACTATTGTTCATTAGTCTCTCGTGCATAAAAATTGTTCCAAGCAAATTTATTGCAGTGCAAAATGGATAATTTAAATACTCGTGTATATATAATTTGGCTTTTGGCTTTTGTAATATAAAATAATTAACCATTTATCTAATTACAATTTTCTCTACAATTAGAACAATAAATTTTAAACTACTGGAAAGGAAATTTTAATTTGAAGCACAATCAATATTATATATACACCAGAAAAAGTTGCATTCCATATTAATAGCTATGCTGAATATGTAATTTGATTTGTATAAGAAAGCTTTTATTGCAACATTTATTTTGCCAGCTTCTATATCCGTATCATTTTAAGAATTCCTTGACAACGTTTATTAGTGAATTCACTCTGTTAATGAGCGAGATGATATTATTATTATTATTATTATTATTATTATTATTATTATTATTATTATTATTATTAGTGTTGGTTTTATAAGTATATATATGCTACCTTAATATAATATTATATTTTAACGTATCATTTGAATTTAAAAAGCGTAAACACAAACTAACGTATTCTTTACAAATAACTAAATAAATTCATGAACAGAAACATTTATCTTCTAAAGTGAAAACACGCAGAAATAAACACAAATTAATATCGGGGGTATGAACTCTCAGTATGTATAACTGCTCTCAATCTTCGGCGCACAGATGATGTCAGATTTCTACAGTAGTGTGGACGAGAGACTACAACATCCCAGGTTTCTTGAATTTGTGCCTATAAGCCATTTTTTAACCTTCATGAATGTGCAGAGAATGTGTGTGCAACAAATTGCATTTAGATATAACAATACTGAAGGAAATATTATAATGTTCTTTATTATAAAATACATTAATATTAACTTTTAAATTTTCTGTGTATGGGAAACAATATTACGAAACTAATTTGTCATAATATGTTACAAAAGTTTATTCAAATTAAAAAAGTGCTTCATACCGGAAGGCGAACCTGCACTCTTAACCATTGCATCACTGTACACTCTGCAACAAAGCTAACGAAACACAAAGTTAGACAGCGTCTTTAGTGCAAGCCAAATAACACAACTGCTGCTGGTTGCCTTTTGAACAGGGTGCTGTAACGAGTAGGACTTAGAAAAATTTAGCAATCAACAGATTACTTTTTTTTTTTGTCAAAGAGTGTACATTTTTAAAACATGTGTTCAATTTAAGAATCCAATAACATTCCTTGCAGGAAATTTGCGTATAAGAGTGCTTATGCATATTGCACTAATGAAAAGTATTTTATTAATTTATTTTTACTTATGCATATTCTTGTTTTTTATTATTTCATTACTTACAGAAATGGATAGCAGTTGATTAACCGTTATTTCTACATGCATGATTTTATGTAAGTTGAATTCATTTTGTTTTACATTTCGTTTACACATGATAAATTTCGTTTGTAAACAATTTCATGTTCTTAAAAACCATCGAAATATTTACCTATGATAAATAATGTCATCTTATAAGCATAATATAGCTGCCGTAAGGTTTTCATAGAGTGGAGTGCAAAGATTACACAATATTCAAATATTGGCTAACGAAAAGTATCATGCTATTTTGGAAACAGATACGAACAACAGTTTAGCATTAATGTATGGACTGGAATAATTGACGAAACATTAACTGGTCCTCTAATTTTGCTTGGAGCATTGACTGTAGTATCATGCTGTGACTTTTTAACTAATGGTTTAAATATTTTATGTGAAAATTTTTACTACACTTAACAAGTCGTATGCGGTTCATGCACGATGGGGCACTACAGCATTTTTCTCATGCGCTAGATTCCAGCGCAACAATTTCTAAAATGATGATAAATTTTGGGGGTACTGCTATCCTAGCTTATTCATTTTCCTGACCCCAATCCATTGAGTTTCTACTTACTGGATAACTTAAAAGGTTATTTGTATTGCAGGTCTACTGACAAAGTAGAAATTCTTCTCCAGAATATTGAACTTTAAGGTCGACAGATAACGATAGACACCTGAAAAAGGGGAAAGTATGAGAGCCCTTGATGGAGGCCTGTATTACAGCCCATGGTAGCCATTTTGGGTATCTTTTCTATAACTTTTGGTAAATAAAAATAAATACGAGTAAAATTGACCACATGTTTGAACTTTCTTTTTGTTTTTAAAAACTCCATATTGCCCAGAGTTTTCTCTTGTTAAGTAACATCCGGTATAAACAATATCTCTTAAAAAATAATGTTGTCATAAGCACTAATGTAAAAATCTTTGCTGAACTACAAGACAATATTCTGGACTGCAGCCAAAAGCGGGGGCACTTGGCAAGGAAAGTCACCAGCGGTGCCACAATGCCGTCCTCTACAGTCCAATAAAAACGCAAACGACAGGATGGAATACGCAGGGGAAATAAAAATAGTTCCACTAGCTGAAAACAAGAACGCAGTACAGTCAAACAATTTACAACATTTTTTTCTGCTTCATAGTTACAGTATCTATAAACATTCCTCGCCAGTTTTTTCCCAGCTACATATAAAAAGAGCTGTATAGAAGTTTGGGTTATTTTCACTGTTTCAAAATAATAGACAGAATGTCCCTTGTCTCCTGCACTTTTTATAATCTACATTGGCGACACTATTCGGCAAAAGATATTTTAACTGAACATTCTAAAGTAGGAAATGGCATTTTAAACACAGTTTTATTTATAGACGTTCAGGTCTTATCTGGGAGGATGGAAGTTCAACTGCAAATTGTAATCGACAAATCAGAAATAGTTGAAAATTAATACAAAGGCATTTTTTTTCAAAACATCTCTTAAAATTCGAAACTGTTATAAATGTGCAGATTATAAAACAATTTGATCATTTTAATTATTTAATATAAAGGTATCTCGTTCCAGCAATGAAGATATTAATATCAAAAGTAATATGTTTAATACTATACGACGTACCTTGGAAGGTAAAACAAGAAGTTGCATGCAAATGAAGTTAAATGATGGGCGTTCCCCTTATGGTAGTGAAAATTGGACAATAAGAGGACCCGATAATACAGAGCCTTCATTTGAACTAAATGGGATTTGCCTGAGCTATTTGTAACCGGTTTTGTTTCCCCTGTTATTTCATAGTTTTATTATTATGAACTTTATAATATATAAAGTAAAATATAGGATTATAAGCATCTGTCCTGTAAAAATGTAAGATTTTTCCAACTCTCCGCGTATTGACGCGAAGTCTTTGTGCTGTACATGAATTGAACGTTGTGAGACCAGGTGTTTCAGTGCTATAGTGCGTTAGTGCTGTTATATTGTAAAAAATCTGTATTCTTTAGCACACAGAATCTTAATGTATGATTCCTATGTAGAGAAGAGAGACCTATTTATAGATAGATTCATAACCTTGTGAGTAGATTTAGGGAAAAGGAATGCGCTGTTGACAGGAAATCGAAAGAAAACGCGACCATGTTCTTAAGGAGGAAAAACTAATACATAGGAGAAAAGTTAGAAGGAAGTCCAAAGCAATCTCTGAGAAAGCTTGCAGAGAATCAGAAATTTCGCAAACCTCGGCTTGTAACTCCACTGAACTTTTAAAATTAAACCTTATAAAATAACTGTAGTTCAGGAATTGCACCATGTGATAATGTGAGTAGAGTTAATTTCTGAAATTTGGGGTTGTATAATGTTAATGTTCGCTCTATTTATTTATTTATTTTAAGGCCTACGCGTGGTTTTATTTACTTGACCATATTGCGATACAAACAATAGATACTGGAGTGCAGAATACTCCGATCGTGTATGCGAAATGCCATTGTATGACCAAAAAAACTATGTTTGCAGTGCTATAGAAATATATGCCCTTGAATTCAAGGGGCTGTGAATATCCGACTCCGCCGGCAAACAGCGTGCTTCTCTTGCCAAGCAAATCCCCGTTAGGCTGGCCATGCGTCCAAACGAGGGCTCTGTAGAAGAATCGAAGCGGCGGACCATTTTAGATAAACAAAAGTGAAATATCACAGAGATTTTATGTTTATTTAACTTAACCGTTTGACTTAATAATTTGAAAGATAATTGGCTTACACATATACCAAGAAAGACAGATGACAGACAAACTAAAATAAAATAGAGCATCGGTCGTACACTGGCTAATGACAAGACAATCTCTTTTGATGTGGAAACAGGCTAACGCCTATCCATTGATGGAAAAGTAAAAGAAAATAATAGAATATATAGTTTCAGAGTGCTGCTACAATTTTAGGATATATTTTGAATTTCTCTAAACCTAATGGTTTATAACTGCTGATTTTAGAGCTGAAATAAACATAGCAAAAAATAATAACTTAAATTTTTGCATATTTTGAATAATGCCAATGCTATTACTAGCTCACGGATGTTTTAATTTTATGACCTTAAAGAGAGAAAGAATATGGCCATGGATAACTCTTTTTTTCTGACTCATCTTTTATAAAGTTAATTTACGTATAGACTCAACGTATGTTAAATCATTAATCTGTATTATTATTTTAAGAATTAAGTTAATCTAAATAGTTCACACTACTTCTACTAAGAGAACGGTACTATACCAGATGCACGGAACGTTTACTTCTTTCTGCAAGACTGCTGTTAAAATGCCATTAACGTTGGACCTGCCAAGGTCAGAAGAACCTTGGCGGAAAGCATGTGTGCACACTTCCAGTGGAAAACACCTCTAGTTGTTTCGTAGTTCCTTGGACCACTTCATAAAACCTGCAGAGTCGAAATATTGTGAAGGTTTACAAGTTGATATTGATGCAATAAATTTTGATTAGCACAGTTATTTCTCTTTGACGAAGAAAGCCATTTGTGTTCCTTAAAGGCAAAAGTAAGTGAAAGCTCGCTTTTTCCTAACGTAGTGAGCTATTCCACGCTAGTTGTTCGTATGCTGTTTAAAACACTGTGATTTGTTCTTTGGTTACTGCATTTCTCACTGCACTAGTTGCTTCTCAAGAGATTTCCATTTTTCTCTTCCTCTTGGTACTGACCAGTCTGGACATGCATGTTTCTTAAAGAGCCTTGTGTTCTTTTTCCTATCCAGGGGTCCCACATGGAGATCTTGTAGGTCCACCTTATTGTCCTGCATTCTTGCGACGTGACCGCCCCATTGCCATTTGCCTCTGGTAGCTATTTGTGCGATGTCTGTTGTCTGAGATAATTAGTTTATTAATACTATAGGTATTTTTCCTTCAAGGTTATTCCCAGGATCTTGCATTGAATTTTTCTTTGGCATATTTGCATTTGTTCTTTTGTTTTTCTGTTAGTGCTCATGTCTGGCACCCACATAGTAAATACAGGGTATACACAGGCTTCGAGCGTCTGGAATCTGATTTTCTTAGTTTGTATTTGGTCTAACAATATAAACTTAAGGGTTCAAAATGCTCTCCATTTGAGCCTTATAACTTTCGTTTGTCATTGATTTAAGTTGAATTCCTGCATTAGTTGTTAAAACATAAATGAAGAAAACTGTCTGCAATCTAGTTTCAAATATTTTGGTGCCTATTTAAGAAGCTAGCATCTTTCCTCACTGCAACTCCCTTCGATAAATGCAGAAATGTTGTCTCGAATATTATGCTTGAAATATTTAAGGGTATTTATACTTTCAATGTTTTAAAACACCCCAGAGATAAAAAGCCGGAAATAATTTTACATATTGTCAAAGAATCCTGCTGAAAAACTACTGTTCCTTTCCATTAATTCACCAAATAATATTCTCAATATTTCCACAAATATATGAGCTTTAAAAGTAAAAAAAGTGGGGCTGTATTTCTCCCGCCGTTCTATGCGCACCAACTTTCTCGCAAGGGAGAACTCAACATCGAGGCGGTAGGGCTTTTCAGGGCTTCATTGTCTGTGTTGCATATTTACACATCCAATAGTTGGAACCATATCTGATACGAAAACAGCACTATATTTACATAATTTTTTGTCATGCTCTACCAGATGCAGTCCTTAAAATTTAAAAGTTTACATTTTATAATCACTTTTGTCAGAACTATTACAACATATTGTGGACAACAGTCGATATTAAAAAAATTAAAATCTAATAATATTACTACAGTTATAAAATTCATCATGTAAAAAGGGATATTGATGAGTCAAGTTTTTTAAAACAGCCTTAAATGTATTTAAACTAATAGAGTGAGCATCAAGAGGTAATCTGTTGAACATATCTAAAGCTATATTAAAAAAAATACAATTTCTGGTTTTGCTTAATCTGACATTGGGCCTTAATATCCTAGTAACATATGTATGGTTGTCAAATTGACACTGCACTTGCAGCGCATTAGTACTGGCTATGACTAGACAATAAAGGGGAAAATATCCGATTTAAGGCCCTAAACACTCGATGGTAGCAATTCTTTAATTATATTAATTTAATAAGTTAATTTTATATGTTTATATTAGGTAAAGCGTATAATTCTCAATATAAACAACAAACATTTAATAGTAACAGATATTTAGTTATGTTAACTTAAGAAATCCATTTATGTATATTATTACGTTAGATAAATGCTATAATATGTGATTTAAAGCTCCAAACATTCATTGGTAATATGTTTTTAATCATTTAAATTTAATAAGTTCATTTGAACGCGCTTTTATGTTAGGTAAGGGTTTTAATTTTCAATCCAAATAACAAATGTTCGTTGGTAATATATTTTAAATCGTATAAATCTAGTATGCTCATTTGTATAGATTTCATGTATCAGATAAGGGCTATTGCAATGTATGTCTTAATGCTTGTTTATTGGTATTTATGACAATGTTTATAATATAAAAATGTAACGGTTCAAAGGAAGACATACATAGTCAAGAATATGAAAAGATTCAATTACTGATCAGAAAACTGTAATACTAAGTAAATCAACCAATGGCAAGCGTAATAATATCAATAATGTATACCAAGAATGAAACACGAGATAGCTTTATTGCGACTAAATAGAAATGAACGAATTTCATTCACTTAGTATACGTATGCTGAAAATAATTTATCGTAATAAGTGACGATTTATATTTCAAAATATTTAGTTAGTTGTACTTTGTATTATGTAGGGAGAGGATGTCCTTGTATTCCGTGAGAAGAAGTAGTGGCTCGTACTACGTAAAGAGAAGTTGCTAGTTATATTTCGTGAGAAGAAGTTACAAAGTCGTGGTGAATAATAAGAGTCGCGAGTTCGAATTAGTATCCGTATAGGAATATATTATATGATTTATACAAGGACAATAATAAAATATGCGTCTTAAATATCTATTAGCGATAGAAAGAGAATTTACGTGAAGTATAGAATAAAATCAAACAGATTATCGTCTGTATTGCCAACCACGAAAGGAACATTGCACTAAAGCACGTTTATTGGAAGAGAAATATAAATCCCACCATGTCTGTCTTGTATTCAGTCTGCATCTAATAATATTCTCAGAGTTCATTTTATCAAAAGGTGTACAGTTGTGTGTTAATGACAAGACATTAATAAACCTCGTAGATTACTTTCCCGTGTGATTTTGATATATTTAAATTGATAATCCTTTCACCCCAGAAGTATCAATCTGAAAAATCCAGCTATAATAATAAACTGTGAGCTAACCGTGCATATCGAGGTGGAACTAGTGAACATCGACGACACGCACGCACGCCCTCCTACTACCGCCGCAACAATTAAATGTTTTTTTTTTTTTAATGACAGTGAAAATTCTTAATTCAATAAAAAGGGGGCCATAACGAGCATCATATAAACCAGTTATTACACGGATAGCCTTTTTCTGCAATAGTAAAAGTTTACTGGCTTTACATTGTGTATTTTCTTAATAATGATTCTAAATCACCAAAGTAAGGTCCGGTCAATTTCAGTGCATTGTATCATTTAGTTAAAATACTATAGGAAAGATCAGGGGCTAAAGTGAGTAAAACACGCTCATGGAAGGTAATTTTTGTGAAAGCAGAATCAAAATATGTTTAATAAAGTTAAAAAAAAATTAGTGTTACAGTTTAATGTAAATTTAATACATTAGTAATTATTAAAAACCTCTCTTTGCACCTAGCATCAAGCATTCACGGAAAACAAAAGAAATGAAGTATTTTGCTGCGTCAATCTTTGCGTTTATCACATTATAAGAGGAGCATTTCCATACCAGTGTCTGTATATTCACCAAAACTTTCCACTCTATAAGAAGTGCAAAGACAGTTAATATTTCAGGTGTAAAAAATGTCAGCGCATTTTCATCACTAATGCATGATTTCAGTTTTGTGACACAAAAGTTGGAAAACGTAATAAATACATATTTAATTAAATGAAACTAAACAACGATACAGAATGTTCACTAGTGTTTTAAAAGTCACCAATTACTCTACGAATTAAAATGTTAATTCCTTTTAGTTGTCCATTGCTGTGCTAAAAATGCCTTGCAGAATGAAAAAGGAGTACGGCTTTGTTTCCGAGACGCCTTGCTCGATGCTCCTTTGTCTTTTCTCCCCTCCCAATGTGACTGATCCTTGAGCATTGTTCTCCGGGGCAGCAATATCGCACCATCTCCGTGACGTCAAAGGAAAAGGGACAGTATTGTCTTTTGTTTTGTGGTACGCTGAAACAGGTGGTATACCAAAAATTCCACTAAAAGTTTGCATTTCGAACCAGACGGTCTGCATCTTACAGAAAGTGATTAAATGTTGTAGTAGGGATAAAAATAGTGCATTTTTTACAGTGGCAGTATTTATTATAATGGCATATAAAAAACTTCAACAGGCGCACAGGTTAAACGGAACGTACGTGATTTTATAATACATTAGGTCTGTTTAATAAAAGAAATAGCATAAAATAGAAAATGGTAGAAGAATAGTTTTTGAAAATATTAAAAATACGTATAAAATATAACCAAGTCCCATTATGGATGACGCACCTCTGAATTCGGTCAATTTATTTACTCCCAACTTCCTCCCTGGTTACAGACCTGAGCTGTCTCACTTTCATCAGAAATTTACCTGATATCTCAGTATGACTGTCTCACACAATTTATCGTTTCATATTTCCAACTAAAAGTTCAAGGAAACTAAGCGAATTCCTCAGAAAGTTGAATTTGTAAAGGGTTTTACAGAGCGCCAGAGCAGAGAAATTGGCCGCTAGAGCGTTTTTAAATTTCGGTTTTAAGGTATACTCCCACTCCTAATAGTCCGATTTTTCTGATTTCAGAAACTCTTTTCTTACTTAATTTAAATGGTATATAAAGAAGTTTGTTGCGAAAAAAACAAATATTTGTACCGGTAGTAGAGTAGATTTAAAATTTTGAATTTCAGGTAAACCCCCCACTTCTAATAATCTGGTTTCACTGCTTTTCAGAATCTATTTTTTATTATTTCATTTCAATGTTATATGCCAGGTTTCGATGAGGAAAATTTGTGGCCGCTAGAGCGTTAAAAGAGAGAGAGAGAGAGACACACACACACACACACACACACACACACACTCTCGCTGTCATTTTTGGTGCATATTAAGTAGGGTCAATGGAGATTTGAAGAAAGTTTTTCAAAAATATTTTCATGGGTACAACGACAATAGCTACTACATTCCTTTCGAATTCTCTAAAACGAAAACTTTTCGAATTAAATTTTAAATGAAAATATGATGTACTTTAGATAACTACAAAAATAATTATTTACACTGTTTAACATCAGTGTCTTGTTTCCTGTAGTTTCCCTCACAATAAATTACCAAATGTTCCACCAAAAAGTGTGTATCTTTTCTGTGAGTGTAAGTAAAACGCTGGAAAAGCTCTTTTCACATCTACAGATGTCATTTGAGCATATTTCATCTTAATATGCATAAGAGCAATATGACAGTGAAATTCAGTTCTGTTTCCAGACAAATAATGTTTACTGTTTTCGTTCAGCGAACCCAAACAATGTCGACAAGGAATTCTACAATAAGTATCCAACCGATGCGATAGGACATTGTTTTTTTCTGTTTTCATACTACTCTCCATGTTTCACAGCAGTAGAAAAAAGGTGTAGACAGTGTATTGCAGCTTACTTATGTGGTGAATATGTGTTTCAAAGACTTGTCAACTTTAGGAAGTGAATCTACTCCGTATACACACACACACACACACACACACACACACATATATATATATATATTAAACTCACTTTAACGCCGAAATATAAGAGAAAAAGATTTGGGTAAGGTTTGAAATGGGATGTCATATTTATTACCTTACTGAGTTACCAGATACAGCCTGTGAAATTCAGTCCCTCAATATAAAAACTATATATGCAGCTTTATACATAAATATGCATATTTTAAAGACGAAGCTAAGGAATAGATTCTAACGTCTAAATAAGCATTTATGTACATTATTAAATTACAAAATGTATGCTTTTAATGTCGCAAAACATAAATGTTCTAATTTTCTTATTCGTATTTATTGAGAGAATTATTTGAAATGCGCTGTTAGGTATAACCATTAAATCTGTCCGGTTTTTTCTTGGTCTTAGGATGAGTGAAGTTGTTTTTATATGGATTTTACTAGATTTTTGGTTTAGGAAAATTTGGACATTTGTTGTATTCAGCGCTCATTAACGAATTAAAATGTGTGTAAAAAAACCAAGTGTGTTTTCAAAAGTTCATCAATCCTTTGGAATCTGCTACTTTTTAAACATGGTATGCGTCTCATAGTCAGAAATTTATAGTTTTCATAGTTTAACGTTCGTTTTTTACTTGTAAGACATCTCAGGCGCTGAATGCTGGTGATGGGTAGGTATATGAGATCAAATAATAAATTGGAAAATGGCTTTTTTAAAGCAGGAAAGCGTTTACGGTACCTCTTCGGGATTTTCTATCTATGAGCACAGAGGAAACCTGGAAAAAAGTCAGGGAGGGCGGTTCTGGCGGGAATGGAACCGTGGACACCCGTGCCAGTCAAAAATCGATGTTATGATGATCGAGGAAAATACTGGCTTATGATGCAATTCCCAAAGGCGTTTCTCGGTAGTTCTTTCCCTGGATTATGCACATGCGGAGAAAGGTCGTCTTGCATAAAGATAAGGTTTTCAATTTCACGGTTCTGCAAATGCGCTATCACACAATCTCGCAACATTGTAAAAAGACGCTCATCGTTTATGGTCACTGCAGTTCATACACCTTCTCAAAGAAAATGGGAAAGTGAAGAGAAAGCACTCTAAGCAGTAAAATTTTATGTATAATTCTTGACGACTGCCATTCATGCATCGTCTACATGCAAGCTATGGTTTGACACTTAAAATCAGGCATAGCCTCACAATTTGATTCATACTGGAAATTTAAACCCTTGTCTCAGTTCATTTAGAGTTTATATCTGCACCTTTTGTTCGAGAATTATCGATTACATTCATAAAACAATGAATATGAGTAATTTCATGTGTAGACACAAATAAATTGTTCAAAAAAAGAATGTGCGAATAAAAATTCTGCTTAAAATAGCTTATAAAGTTTGAACTTTTCAATAACGTTATCTTGTGTGTATAACATTTGTGATCACCAACCAAGATAATGAAATATGAGGAAATTTCTTGATATATCTTAATCTCGGCATATTCCAAATACACTAATAGAGGCACTTCCTACAAAATGCAACTGAAACAGTTGACATGATGAACACGAATGAGTAAGGTCAATTGCTTGCGTCAGCGCCACTGTAACTCCAGTTTTAATAACACGATATTAATGACAGGTTTCTATGCCATATTTTGGAACGGAAGTAGTATATTGATCATCAATACAACGCTAAGTAGTATAGTATGTAACAATAAATAAGGAAATAAAACCTTGCAATTTTATTTTTACTTATTTGTTCTGAATACAGACGCGCTTTAACATCTCAGGTCATCAGCGTATCATTGAATGAAACAGGCGATAAATCTTACTTAGATGCCTCTTCTTTCAGGCTTGATGTTCATACGTGCCGTAAATTTAAGACACGGAACCAATGGATTTACCTCGCTTCGGGAAAAAAACATATACTAGGATTTTTACGCCCTAAAAATCTGATTGAACCCGAAGTCTTGGGTCTACAAGGCAGCATGGTTACCACTATACCACCCGGATCGACAAACCTCCCAATGAACAATGAAAATGAAGCACATTGTGCAACTGATTGAGTTTGGTTTATTTACCGCGCTCAGGTCTAAAGCTTCCCATTCAAATCAGGACTGATACGAGCGATAAATTTTGCCCAGATGCCTCTTCTTTCAGGCGTGAGATTATTTTACAGGACCCGGGGCCTTACTTCCCTTCCTTAGGATTTTTTACGCCCGATAAAATGCATCGACCCGGCCAGGATTGAACCCACGATCTTGGGTACATTGTGCGAATTCATAATAGTAATGAAGGGATTTCTGTCTTTTCGTTCAGTGTTTGACGGGACTGTTGGGGTCCTTCTCGTCTGTATGTTCGTTCTACCTCCATCCAATGATGTCTTACTCGTTTCTCTGTGAAAGCAATATGTCCGAAACAAACGCTAATTTTTCGGATTGACATTCCGCACTTATGGTATGCCATAATTCTGTCTTGATCAAATGCAGAAATTTGCTGCTATTGCTGTTATATTTTCGAATAACGCGTCTCATAGGAGCGTTGAATTTTTTTATCCAGCAATGTATTATTAACTGCATTTCCCGAGATCGGGTAACAGAGAATATACTAACAGCAAAATATAATAACGTATAATGTTTTAAATATTCGCTGCATTAAGTGTTTAGTTTTCCACGTCCTGGCTAACTTCGGAATGGAAGGCGTCCCAAAAGAATGCTCTGTACGTGTTATCGGGAATGTATGAGAGAGCGTGAGTATCAAATTGTGTCAGAGTATATCCACTATGGCAGCAACTTTTCAATGTATGTAACTTTTAAATTAAAATAAAATTTGGGGAATAAAAAAGTTCCTCTTCCATGCTGTAATATTTAAATATTAATATTTTTTCAATGCCTTTAATTTTTGAAAATGTGTAAAAATTAATATATTATAGATTGCATGATGACACCATATGTATACAAAAATAATCTGTCGTTTTTAAACAAAATTTCTTGTTACACTCTTTCTTTTTTATTTAGAATATATTTCATAACACACTTGTTAAAAAAAACTCTCGTTATATCATTAAAGAAAATGCTGATAAAGTTAATAAAGTAATAAATCCATCAACTGCCAGATAAACGTGTAACGGCGACAGCGCTCTCCGACTACGATAATCGCGGGTTACGGTTACACACGAATAAGACGAAGCCACAATTGCTACAGGGAAAGGCACCCTCCAACAATAGACAACCCTTGCTATAAATGTTGCCTCTAAAGATAGCAGTTGGGCGGTAAGCTATCATGCTGTCAGGGAGGGTAAGGGAGGAGGGAATGATAAGCGGTGAAGAATAGCTGAGATAAAATAGGAGAAAATAACCTCCATAAGTACAACCCCATCTCAAATGTGCACAGGGCTTGCATCTCAGCAAATATTGTTCCACTCAGAGTATGCAAAACCTCTGTTAGAATAAACAGATCATGTAACCATGCGACAATTCTTGAATTGAAACAAAGACGTGATTTAATCCACTGAGATAAGTTATAGTTAGTCATATGTATTGGAAAACCGTCATTGTGATAAAAGAATTTGCGCTTAAAAACCAGAATATATGCACTAAAAATGACAACAACAAAATTAGAAAAGAGTGATTTCATTTCGAGTAACTTTATTATTAATTGATAATTTTATGAATTACCCCTTAAATTTAAACAATAAATAATAAAACCCTTAAAGTTTATTTGATTTAATTTAATAAGGGAGGTTGAATCCCGCACGTCAGTGGGGTTGCTTAATGTGCAACCCCGTAAGAAGAGACACTTTCATTGTTTCCCAAAATCTTTTCCCTGAACAATTTGCAGTGTTTCGGTTCCAATCTCAGCGTCCATTCTCAAGTCTTCCCTGGTTATAAAGAGGTAAGTTACTTTATTAGCAGGAATGGGCACTCAAATATGTACGCACTTTCAGAAAAACCTCTACAGAACGTTTTGTTGTCTCTTTGATTACTTTTACATTGTATCTGTATTTTATCTGTATCCCACCTCCTATACGCCAAACCCCTAGAATTTAAAATTATTTTCTAGAAATGCACACATTAAATCAATCAAGAACGGGAAATTTGCTATTGTTAGAAACAACAACAATTAAGCATTAAACAGCGTAAGGCATAACTTTTTTTTTATCGTTAAAAGTAATATTTTTAGAGGCGGGGTAACAGCCCAAAATGGCGTGAAAGTTTAATCACCCCTTAGGACTTATTGCGAACACGTCATCATATACATTGTGGCAAAAAGCCAAAGGCAGTAAAAAGTCCTTAAGTAGAGTACTTTTCTTGAAGTCTCTGTCAGGTCTTTAGAGCCAGGAGGTGTACCAAGTTGTTTTGCTAAAATGTTTTCTCTTTCCTTGGCTTGCAGGAGATCCCTGAATAATCTTGATGGAAGTTTTTTGATCGTAAAGTTAATAGGAAGTGTGCCTGCCGTTCTGTCCTATGTAAATATTTGATTCCGCCCCACAGAATTTCCCTTCGGTCCCGCATGACAAAGGCATAGCAAGGGGAGCCTGTTAAAGAGTTTGTGAGCCAAAAATTAAACTATAAAACAACTCCGTGGGGGGCTTTGTGACGTTAGCGTTTTCTGAAATGTTTTATCTACAGACTGCGAGACATAAAACGAGAGATATGGGATAGGAGATTCTCCAAAGTAATATTTAACATCATTAAATTCACTCTTAATAAATATACTGTACATTTTTAATCTTAAATAAAAGAACCATTTTATTACATGGTAACTTCCTGGGAGGTTATTTTACTTTGACACTATACTCTCCATGCATAATTTTCCATTGTTGTATAAAAGAACGCACGTCGATCGACATTTCGGTGACTACTTTACTCTTGTGACGTCATCTTAAAATCGACTAAAGAAACGTAACTAAATTTTGAATTCTGACCAATCACAGCCGGATCATGGAATCAAATTAACGAAAAAAATTATCAAATCCTTTTTAATCACGCCACGTGCATTTTTGTAGTGGTCAGTGCAGGGTCTACTGTATAATTTCTGAACACGCATCACTGACCACTTTTGCTACAGGCGAGGGGAGCTATTGATAGCAACAAAAGCCTGGACAGTCGATAATCATAACGCAAAATGGAGAGTTCTTCCAAGTGTTTTGGTGTTCCGTCAAATGTGCAAATTGATTTTATCATCATGAATTCCAAACCACAGAATACAAAGATAAATAGAGACACTGTATGTTATGTTCAGCTCCCCCCCTCTCTCAGTTTATATTAGAAAATCGAACGGTAGCGATTGTAATAATCGACTTTCGTCCATTTCAGTGTCACGGTTTCTGAATGGAATATATATTCACAAGTATAACAAGTGTTAATATTCTATGCACGAATTTCATATATACAAGGTCTCTTAAAAAATCGCGAATTTTGTGTTTTTTCAAAAAGTATTTATTTATTCATGAATATCTATTTTGTCTACTTCAAAGTAATCCCCACCAGATATTATACACTTGTGCCAACGTTTTTCCAATCCTCGAAGTATTTAAAAAATCGTTTTTTGTGATCTTGTTCAGTTCCTCCTTCAATGCCGTCTTTATCTCCTCAATCGTGACGCAGCGTCATCCTTTAATGAGCGTCTTCATTTTTGGGAACAAAAAAAGGGTCACGGGGGGCCAGGTCTGGGGAGTACGGTGGCTGCGGCATCATAAATGTGTTGTTTTTACCCAAAAATTCGCGCAACGATGTATGAGCAGGGGCGTTATCATGGTGCAAAAGCCAATTTTTGTTCCTCCACAAATCCGGGCGTTTCTGGCGGATTGCTTCGCGCAAATTGCGCATAACTTGCAGGTAATATTCCTTATTGACCGTTCTACCCTGTGGCAAGAACTCAGGATGCACCATGTCCCTACAATGGAAGAAAACTGTAGCGAAACCTTCACATTCGATTGAATTTGGCGCGCTTTTTTCGGTCTTGGCTCGTGTGGCAGCATCCATTGGGATGATTGAGCTTTAGTTTCCACGTCATAACCATAAACCCATGATTCGTCACCAGATATGACCCTCTGGAGCAAATTTGGGTCGTCGCGGACAGAGTTCAACAGCTCCTTAGCAACGTTAATGTGATGGTGTTTTTGGTCGAAATTGAGCTACTTTGGTACGAATTTTGCGGCGACCCGTCTCATGCCCAAATCGAAAATTGGTAAAAATCGAATGGCACGAGCCAATCGATATATTTAGGTCCTCAGCAACTTCTCTAACGGTGATTCGACGATTGGCCAATACTATTTTCTTCACTTCTTCAATGTTTTCGTCTGTTGTTGACGAGCTCGGGCGTCCGGGACGCTTTTCGTCGTTCACATCTTCTCGTACTCTGAGAACATTTTGTACCACCGATAAACGTTGCTTAGGTCCAAGGTAGCTTCACCATATGCCACAGTCAACATTCGGAATGTATTCGCGCACTTAATTTTGTTTTTCACACAAAATTTGATACATATTCTTTGTTCCATTTTTTGGAATAGGCAAAAATCGAAGACGAGCCAAAACACGTCCAAGCAAAATAGCTGCCAACAATTAACTGAACATTCAAAATGGCTGAACTTGTCAACATAAGTGAGGGACATGAGTACCAACATAACGCCACAAAACAATCGAAAATCGAATATACGTAGCCCGCGGAAATTCAAAATTTGCGATACTTTTTGAAGAGACCTCATACATATATATCACTTTTATTCTTATTCTATTCATGAAATAGTCCTAAATTCCTATTTGACTCTTGCATTACTGACAACCGGCATTCTTCTGTCGCAAGATTGCTTGAAAAGATTCAGTTATTACAATTTTGTAAGCTAATTTTGGAGGAATTGTATTTAAATTCTTAATTTATTCGTGAAATATTTCTAATAAATATCACTCAAAGGTATGAGCTTTCTCTCCCACTCAGTATGTTCGTGAATTTATCGGTGATCTCAGACCCTCTCGTGATAATCTCTTTCCTTGGCACTGTCGACAAGTAAACTGGTTGCATGACTTTCAAGTTTAATTTCATTGTCCAAGATATCGGTTGGGGATTAGTATCTAATTCCGTGACAGAGCAGAACACTTCTCTCCTGAGCTGTTCGAACGACAGGACGTGGCCAAGAAGTCCCCGGGAAATGCAGTTTTGTTTTGGGTTTCTCTAGAAATTTTTATGGATCTTCTTGGTTACTTTCGTGATCCAGGTATGCTATGAATTCTTCAAGGATTATTTTTTGTATTCACAAAAAAAAAAAAATAAGAAGAAGAAGATTTCAAACAAGTTTTCTCGGGAAAATGCTTACCGATTTTTCAATTATTGGGTTAGGAGATGTATTTCAGAGTTGCTAGCCCAGTTAGACAATTTTCTTTGACTTTGTCTACCATTTTTAGGCAATATAGTATATGAATTTCTTTTCAAATATTTCTTATTTATTGTTTTAATGTTTTATAAATTATTGTATTAAAATACTCGCACCATTTGAGGTGCAGCACACTCCTTAATTTTACCTCAACATGTTATTAAATTCAAGTTTTTTATTTTTATTATAATTAAAGGGATGAAACTAATATGTATGTTCTCTTAAATGTTGCTAAAGCTCCTATCTACTTTTAGCAAACCCATAAACATTTTCACCTCTTCTCTACGCTTATAAGATTTGTCTTTGAAACACTAAGTGGCTGCAAATAACAGCAGAAGAAAGTATTATTATTATTATTATTATTATTATTATTATTATTATTATTATTATTGGTCATGAGTTAATAACAAGTAAGTTTCGACTGCCCGCGGATAGTATAAGAATAAATGAAGATATTTAAACAACAATAGAAAACGCCCCTACAATAGTCATCTTTTATCCGTCTGCACCTTATGTGTAGCAAAGTGGCAGCATCGAATGCTCTTGGCTTTAATTACGGCTGATTAATTTCACTGTGGTTTCGAGTTTCCTCGTCTATTAAGACAAGTGCAAGGTTGGCTTCTTCCTTGCCGCGAACCCTCAAAAGTCTCTCTTTGCAGTCAAAGGCAATAGAAATGTCACAAGAAGGCGGTGTGTGACAATAGACAATCAACTGAATATCATATTAGAGGTTCAAACTTACTTCCTCGCTTGCTATCCGTGTTAAACACAATTACAGATTTTATTATAACCTAAAAGTAGTTAAAGTGATATCTGAAAGGGATCAAAACTGTATTTTTTAAAAAAGTTACAATATACCATTATAGACAAATAAAATACTTAACAAATGAATAATACACACTAAGATATTACTTTATGAATTACTAAATATTTTTTAAAACATTGTGCATCTTCGTTACATTTCGAAGAGAAAATAGTGAATGGAAATCGTCGGTTTAGAAGTAAACTGAAAGTCGGCATTCTTAGCAAATTTACACTCGCAGTTAATTAACTCCAAGTTCTGAAAGTTGGTTGATTCGCCGGTGAATTGCTAACGATTTGAATTTTCCCACAAATGACAAAGATGAACTGTGACCAAAAATAAAAATTTCTGCAACTTAAAGAGTTTGTCGGAAACGTCAGCAGCAGTAAGAGGGAATTAATGACCCAGTTCCAACCACTAATTTCACGGTTTTTGGAATTTTCAGAGGACAATTTAATACTCGTTTATGCTAGGCGCTAGTATCAGCAAACGTGCTACAGAATCCAGTTTTCAATAAATATGACGGTAGGTCCATAAGTTTCCGGACTAATCATTTTCTAGGTATTATAAGGACAAAAACTATATTTCACTTTTCAGTATAGTTACCCTTTATTGGAATACAATTCTCATGTCTTTGAATTAACATTTCAATCCCCTTCCCCCAAATAGTCTGAAGTCTTGTATGCACACTGAAATTTTCTCCCTTGAAGGTCCTTTTTGGATTTTGAGAAAATAGTCGCTGGGAGCTAGATCTGGACTTTAGGGTGGATGGTCGATCTCCTTGAACCCACATTGCTTCACAGTTTCCTTTACAACAAAAGCTGTATGCACAGATGCGTTGTCGTGAAGAAGCCGCACACCACCACTCAGCTTTCCTTGCCTGTTCTCTTTGATGGAAGCTCGTAGTCTGTGCAGTAGGCCATCACAGTACTCCCCATTTACTGTGGTGTTCCTCTCCTTGAAGTCAATGAAGAATATTCCTTCACAGTCCCCAAAGATTGTGACCATGATCTTATTGGCTGACTGAGGGACCTTGGCCTTTAGAGGCGGTGCTCCGCCAGGTTTTGATTCTCTTTTGGACAAGGGATCATAGTAGAAGACCAAGCTTCATCTCCTGTAACAATGGTATGCAGAACTTCTCTCTCGTTGCCACGGCATAGCTCCAAAAACGTCTGACAGCAGATGACTCGTTGCTGCTTTTGGACTGAAGAAAGAAGTCTAGGCACTGACCTTGTTCATGTTTAAATGTTCATGAATGATTCGAAGGATCATGTTTTAGAAAGGCCCAACCTTTCTGTTATTTCTGTAACTTTGAGCCGCCGGACTTGCATAATTTCTCCTTCAACAAGAGCGATGTTTTCAGGAGTGAGGGCACCTCCAATGGCCGACCTGCACGCTCTTCATCTTCCGTGCTTTTTGGCCCATTCGAAAAAGTTTAACCCGTTCTTTTACGGTAGAATATGAAGGGGGTGCTTCCCTATAGACTCCGTCCAATCGTTGTTTAATTTCTTTTAGAGTAAGTCCTTTTGTGAAGAACTTAATAACAGCTCGATTTTGAAATGTCACAATGTTCTACATATAGCCTTCTTTATGCAACTATATCTAACAACTGATTACAGCGGAGCGGAAGCTACAGCTGCAATTATTTCCTTGGCACAGTACCTTAGCCTTCACCGTCAAAGTCGTAAACGCGCCCTTGGCCAGCAGGAACGAAGATGAAAAGCTTTTACTTCTTATTTCCGACAGTGCTGCCAACATGTTCAAGGCGGGAAAGAAATTGGAATCCGCATCTTTACCACTAAAAGAGCCTTTGACACAAGTTTAAAGAAAGAAATACTAAGACCAGTGGACCACCCTCTTATTGCAACTCACTAAGGTTCTGCAGCGGAGCGTTTGCAACAATGATAAATGTATGTGCGATTCTCTAGGGGGAACAAATTCCAGATGATTTACCGTGGGGACCGGCAGCAGAAGTTTCATTGAAATTTGCAAGGATGACTTCATGCTGTGAGAGAACACCTTCTTACTATAAGAATGTTATAAAATATAACAGAAAAGATTTCACTGTACAAAACCTAGCAATGTATTTAACAGTGCAGTACAGTTTAACAGAAAAATGGTAACTTGCGGTTGTACCCGTGAAACCTTTATGTATATAGGTAGTGTGCGCGTATATTCGTTAACGCTCTAGCGATCGCAATTTTTGTTTTTCCTCAACGAAACTCGGCATATAACTATTAATTAATAAACGATATATACAATGTATGTCCAAACTTTCTGATATTTCTCTATTTTAGTGAACGTAAGGATGATACCAAGGGCTCAATTCATAAACATTGTTAAATTTAAAAATTTTTAAACTTACCCTCACAGCATAGCTTTGTCTATCGGCACTATTTCATTTCATTAATAGTATGTCTTTAATTTTTGTGGTTTAATCTCAATAATATTAATTTTAAAAATGTGGTGTCTCTTTTATGATACTTCTAGAGTGCAAGAATTCTAGTTTTGTTGCCTTATTAGCACACAGTAATGCCATAACATATTTAATTTTACTCTACTAGGTCAGGAATTTGCTTAGTTTAAACAGTTCCTGCGTGAGGAACTGTTTAAAAATGTTTCATTGCCTAATATTGTAAGCACTAGTTCTTTAAACGTTTGAAAATTAACCAAAGCGTTCATTTAGCATTCCTGTTCTAGGCTAGATAAAAAGTAAGTAAAAATTTAATGTATTTGTTTCTATGTGTTTATTCCTTTAGTAAAGAAGAACTTAAAATGTCTGTTTTAATATTAATAAAAAACCAATAAAGAGTTTATAAAAATCCCAAATTCTGGGCAGTACAGTAACATTCATAAGCAGCTCACACAAACTACTGGATATGATTCTCGGGTGCCGGAGTACCCAAAACTTTAAGTATGTTCCAGATCAGAGCCGTCAATTGTTCACCTGCCTTGGGCTGTGCATATCTCAAAAATCTCTTTTGATTAAAAGTGTAAAGTATTTGTATTAAAATGTCAACGTTAAACATTAAATTAAAAACCGGGAGATAGATAACGCGGTAGCAAAGGGGAAAAGAAAATTAAAATCTGGAAAGGGGGTTGCCTTTTGATCCTAATCTGACTTTTAATATGTTGCTGAAGAACAACTTTCATACAAACTTGAGCTACTTAGTAATGCTGTTTTAAGACTGGAGGGGGAGATATTGTGGGCAACTAAGTTTCTTACAACATTCTCAACTTTGATTCAAGTCCATCTCCCTGATTTTTTTAATCGCTTAAAGTTTCTTTTAGAAAAGTGCACCACTGCTGCGGTATGCAATATACACAGGGTGTCAAAAATGTACACACACTTCAAGCAAAGAAAAAACTGTGTTAACAAAACAAAACTGAATTCACACAAACAGAAAATGATGAGCACTAATCATCTTAGACTTTTACAGTTACAACAGTTGCTCAAAATGCCCACCATCGGCGTCGATACACTTCTGAGTACGTTAAACTACTGATTGACCAACGTTTGCGAAAGTGTCACAGTACTGCGTTCTCCGATCAGGGTCATCTTCATTTAACGCATGATAAAGTCTTGGGATGAAAACCTTCAACTTTGCTGTTTTAATAATACGACGTACGCTGGTTCTGCTAATCCCAGTCTCACGTGCACATTGCTTTGTAGATTTCTGCGGTGAGTGCTCAAAATATTCCAAAACCATAGCCGTGGGCGCGGGGCTTGTTGCTATGCGAGGTCTCCCAGATCAGCCCTTGTGAACATCGCATACGGTACCATGAGTCTCAAATTTGTCTTGAATGCGTGCAATAGTTACTCCCGTTGGCGGTTCTGTTCTGTACACGCGTCTCTGTTGTCTTTGAACTTCAACAACATTCTCGGTTTTCCAATATCACTTCAAAATTGATTTCCGCTGTTCAAACGATAATCTTGACTCCATTTTGTTGTAGCAACGCTAGCATAACGTAATGTAGTCACGTCTGTTTATAGAACACCATACGATAATCTTGGCTTCATTTACTCATTGTTTATTTACCTGTCACGTAGCAACGTTATCATAATGTATGTGAGCTACATCTGTTTACAGAACATCATACTACACATTACTGTGGTTGTTGGGTCCTACTGTGAAATATTTTAAATAGATGACTACTGTGAAAGTGTATATACAGTTTTTGGCACTCTCGGTATATAAGGCAATTAGAAAGAGGTGCTGTATCTCACATTTTACCCGATCTTGAAACTATAAAAATAATTTGGTGAAAAATATTGACAGATTTCGGATTTTATATAATTACATATTTTTCTTGGTATATGTCCGTTTGAAAAATTAAGATGATGACAAATGAGAATGTTAGGACGTATTGCGCACAGTTCCGCATATTTATACATAAAATTAACATTTGTGTCAAATACGTTGAATTAAATTGAAATTAATTATACGAAAGAATAAAGTATTAACTTGCACAATTTTTAACTGGGAATTGTCGATATGCAATGGGAAATATACTGAACTACACCGAAATAATTAGAAACTTACAACCATAGTTCGAAATTTGAACTGAGAGAATATTTCTTATTACTTGTCTACAACCCTAACCCTTCTGAATTTATTTCGGTGTATTTTAATAGTGTTTAACGCCCGTTTTAACTATTGAGGCACCACAGGCGGTGACACTGATGATACATGTGATGAAATTATTAATTTTTAAAGAAAGGAAGCGTTCTAGACCTAAGTTTAGGGTACCTCCCCGTCATTTTCATTTATAAAGACTGAGGAAAACCTGGAAAAAGGGAGACGATGGTTCTGGTGGGTTTCAAACCCCAGACCTCCAGCTCAAGAGTCCGCGCCTTAAGGACCTCGGCCACCAGTGACGGTTTTTCGATGTAATTCACTAACAGCCTTTATATACATATTTATTAATTCAGTTGTCACGATGGTACACTATTAGCATTTCCTTGTTTAACCTGTCATCTTGCATTTAGTTCTTAATCCTGGGAAAACCTTGATATAAATGAGCGTATCATTCAACCGTTCTTTACAGATCATCAATTGTCATTATGTTTTGTCAGCTGGTGATGACAATAAAACGGAATTAAGAGTTTATCCAAGATATTTCCTTGAGATGGAGCAGTTATGTATTGTTACAGTGAACAATAGTTTTAGCTTTCATTCCAATATTCGTGTGAAGTTAGACACATAAACACATTGTATTAGTTATAGCATAAGATAAATCAAGCATTTAGTTAAAATATGAAATAACCTTTATCTATCTCTTCCGTTCTAGAAAACAAAACATAAAAAATATACTTTCACATGACAATGTTTGAACCCCGGACCTTCACCACTGAAACCCAGAGCGCGCACAGTGTAACGCAAGTTACAACACGCCAAGAGGCGCATAGCAACCAAATCGACTGAAATCGATACGGCGTAGGAGACAGTGTGTACGGGATAGTCTGTGAAACTAGTCAGTTCATCAGTCAATGCTTGGAAAAAAGAATGCGACTTGAAAAATTCCGGTCACTGCCGGGATTCGAACTGCGAATCTTCAGCCTTTTGTACTGAAGCTCTTATCAACTGAGCTACCGTGTCCTCCTCCAAGCACGGAACCACAAATTTCTACAAATCTCCCACATCTGAATCTATATACTGTCTACTATGAGAGATTAAATCCTTAAAACCGGCACCTATCTATGTATAGGAGTTGATATACACCTGAAAAGTGTTCTTTCACACTAGCCGTGAAAGGGATTCGTGATTCCGTGCTTGGACGAGGACAAGGTAGCTCAATTGGTAGAGCATCAGCCCGGAAGGCTGAAGATCCGTGGTTTGAATCCCGGTTTTGACCCAAATTTTCCAAGTCTGTTCGCATTTTCAACTTTGTCCCACACGTAGCTAGAGGTGCCAAAGAACTATATCCCCACATAGACACTCATTCTCCGTTAAGAGGTAGCAAGGAAGCTGCAGGAGTGGGTGCTTTTTCGGCCTTATTTGCTTCAAATAAAAATAAACAATACACCTTACAGTGACGTGATCCGAACAATATGAAGCAAAAGTCCAGCCGTAGTGTCGAAGGGTGTTTTATTGTGCATAACAATGCAAGCTCACACACTGTGCAAGTACTTCACAAGCGTGATCGGGAAATATCGTCACAAACTTGGCGGCGACATCATGTTCTACAGCATTCAAGTATGGGAACGTAAACCCTATAGGACACATCTAACTGAAAAGTAACTGCATTATTATTACATTCGCTTGACTGGAAGCGGTTTTGTTAAATTAAACTCTTGTTATCCACTAGACCCAATTATGAGATTTATTAAAACGTTCCAGATATTGAGAGAATGAGAAATACAGTTGCTGTATATGAGATGTACAAATCTTACATTTTAGCGAGCTGGCTCCGCCGAGCAAGAGGAGATGTGGCAATAACACATAAGTCCTGCTGACACTTTCCATACGTCCTTTATCTGCAAAGACTTCAAACAGGATGCAACAAATACCAGCTCCCTTCTAGTATTTTTCCACACGCTGCTAACCGTCTTGTCTTCCAATAATGCTAAGTTAACAAACCCACAACAATCCAAATAACATGTATGACACAACTTTGGAAACTTGTTTGGAAATATTAGAGCATCCTGCATATAGTCCAGACCCGCTCCCCTACTGCGCGAAATGACTCAGGTGGTAACGTTAGAGACTGATATTCCAAAGATCCCGAATTCAATTATTTAGGCCGGCCCTCTTGACTTAGATCTTTTTTCGTGATTTCCACTGGTCACTCAGGCGAATGCTGGAATGGATATTTACATTCCATGAATTATCCACCCCTTTGATTCTGTTACAAGGTCGAAAGTGTCAGAGCGAAGTGAATTGGCGCGGCGTGAAGGTGGCTTGCTCTTTGTAAACGTTTCTACCCCGGCATCTGGAATAGAGGCAGCTCTTCTGAGGGGTTCGAATTTGGTATACTTACGGACGCTCTTTAACATCTCAATTCATCAGCGTCCCATTCAATTCAGGGCATGAAACGGCAGACAAATTTTGCTCAAAGGCTTCTTCTTTCAGGCTGAGGTTCTTTTACATGCCGTACATCTATGACATGGGACCCACGGCGTTACTTACCTTAAGAAGGAGACCATACTTAGGATTTTTACGCCCGAAAAATCCGTCGATCCTGGCCGGGTTTGAACCCGGGATTTTCGGTTTAGAAGGCAAGCGTGGTTACCAATACACCACCAGGACCGACACAGCCCTTCTGAAGGGTTCATAAAAATTCTGAAGGGGTATCTCATCCGGCTTCGAGGTGTTCTATCTGGAAATATGTTGAAAGCAAAGAGACTATGTTAAAAACTGATATAACAGTACGCTTCCTATTGTTGTTATAATAAATTATAAAAATAGATTGCTATATTTATTGACTTAAATGAGAATAAATTGTTTGCACAGTATTGCTGTACTTGTTTCCGCAATGTAGATTAGTTGAAATGGTTCAAGTTTATATGGATCATCCTGTATAACAGTTAATTTTTTAAATACTTTTCTTCGTTGATTTTCAAAATTGAAAGTTATAAAATGAACTTTTTAATCCAATGGGATGAATGAATAAATTATCCCGCCAGTACCTTTTGAAGGAAGCTGAGATTCTTGAATAGTTTGCTAAGAGCGAGGAAAGGTGTGCCAAGTGAAAGAACAAGAAGAGACGAACAAATTAACCCTACAGAGATTCCCCCTCTACGAGCCAGCAATGAGAGAACAATGGAACAAAACCTGGCCATCAAATATCCATTAGAACCATTAAAAGTTTGATGGATAACTTTGGGTATTCCTTAATGAAACAAAGATGTATTGTTTTCAGCTCTTCGCCGTGATTCATAATCCGGGTGAATGATTTTATGGCATGCTTGTAAAGACGAACTGAAATATTTCAGCTGTGTCAGACATCATTTCGGGTTAAACGATCTGTTGAATTGCATCACTCAAGTTTTAAGCACGTAATATGCTAAAAAAGAGCTTCTCCTTTCAGTTTATAGCAAGATTCAAATTTTAGTCTTGTTTTTATTGCGGTTTAAAACCCATCTGTGTTTTATGAAGGACTCTGAAGGAAAATCTGAGATAAATATGCTCTTAAAATCATTATCTCAATTTTAAAAGAACTATATAATCAATTTAAAGCATTGTGAATGCAAGGTATATCATTTAAAAATTCTAAAATGTTTGTTTCACCTAATAATAGCACCTTAGATATCTAAGCTACCTCATTTTACCAGATAATTTTGTATACACGTGAATTTGATTAATACACAATGTGTTTAGAATAATCAAACACAGAATCATTTATACGAGGGCTACTAAATAAAGATTTATTGCTTTTTACAACCATAATTTCTCGCTATAAAATTAACTTTACATTATTTTGCTAGCATTGCGGTACTAGTTTTATTGTTGTCACTTACAGTTACCGTCTTTGAGAGTGCAAGTTAAGACATGTTCAGTTCCGCGTACAGCTTTGAAATGGTGCTTTCGTCTTAACAAATCTTTATCTGTGGTCTATGGAATATTAGAGAAGACCCATAGAGAGTTTTTTCTCTCTGAAGCACAGCACGAAGATGACCTAAAATATTTAAAGAGGAGAGAAAAATAATTTCAAAGGAAGGTAGACATGACACCCCCTTTTTGTGCTCTAACGGAAAAAAAAATTAACACCGATGCGATCATTATGAGAGAATATCGCCGAATCATATTGAAAATTCTGAAAAATTCTGCGGATATCAGTTCCAGTGACAGTGTTTGAGCACCGCGGTTTCCAGGACCGCTGATTCCCGTACAAAAGGCGTTAGCGTGCAGGTTTGGATGTATTTGAAGATGACGTTTCAGGAAGATGTGTGTTTCTTTCAAAGGTAATCACTTTTGGAGAAACTTGACTGCGTCATTTCGATCATGAGAACACACACCAAAGCTCCTTGTGAAAATCTCATCATCACTACATCAAAAACACAAAAACTGTGACATCTACTAGAAACGTTATGGATCTTGTGTATATTTACGGCATGTAAAATAACCTCAAGCCTGAAAGAAGAGGCCTCTGAGGAAACTTTAACGGCTGTCTCACGCGCTGAATTGAATGGGACACTGATGACCTGAGATGTTAAAGAGCGTCCGTAAATAAACCAAATAAGTAGCACAGGTCCACATGTATTTGCCTTTCGTAATATGCAAAAAGGTACATTTCTTCAATAAATTAGTAAATAAGTTTTACCTTCATTACTTAGCGTAGTTATAATAATAATAATAATAATAATAATAATAATAATAATAATAATAATCCCAATGTTAGCTAAATAAACACTTTCAGAGCATTTAACGCCCTTGTCACTACAATAAGCGAACACAATATCATGTATACATACATTTTTAATTTAGTTTAGTTTCCTCCACTCCCCTGCCCCTGTTTTCAGCCTTTTCTGACCAGAGCTGTCTCACCTTCGACCGAAATTTGCCTACCTGCTCCTCTTCCTTGCCTGCCACCAGAGCCCATCATGCCCCTTGCCCTCTGTTAGAGTCAGTAAAGGAAGACAGCAGGTACTTCTTGCTCTCCACCTCAGGGCTACTACAGTTCGCCAGGATGTTTGAACATGGTTCTTCCTCTTCACATTAAGGGTAAAGTTTTAGTACATACTCACCTGAGATTCTGATCTGCCGCCATGCACCAAGCCTAACCACGCGAGTCCCTGTTTAGTAAGGCTGGTCCCTGTTTTGATGTACAGCTCCATTTTTAAACCCGTTTGTGTTTCTAACGAGATATTGCGCGATTGTATGCTGCCTGTCCATATCCTTCCTCCATACAGTTCTTCTGTTCCCTTGATCTGCTATCAAGTATTGTCCAAACCGACGGTTTTCAACCCCTTTCTTACTTTGCAGGCCTACGCCTTATTCCCTCCAAATCTAACAGATTGCTGTAATTAAAGATCTCCCAGAATAATTCGCAGCCAATATTTCATCAGTCTAATTTTACATTCTATTGTCTCACTATGATCCCCAAACTTCGTTTTAATTTCGGAGTTCGCCGTACCCTTCCCTACCCCCAAAATCCCTTTAAAAAACGCGTTCTCATCGATCTAGATTCTCCAGTTGCTCTAACCCCAAATTTTTTGCACCATATATTCATCGTGAATCTGACCAAAGTCCCGTAACTGTCTCCGGTAAACCAATTGGCCAATTTTGAATTCTTCTGCGTCTCTGGAGAGATCCGCGACCTTAATTCTCGCCTATTGTTTCGCTGCGTCAATACCTTCGCCCACTGTTCGGTCATTGTCAAAGTTAAGTTCTGGTTACATGGAGTTCTTAACGTTGGCCAGGGGTCTGTCCTCCATAAGTCCGCAGTCCCCATTAATCGTCGTTGAACATAGTACCATATCATCTGCATTAAAAAGACGGCATCAGAACATCATCCAGTACGGGTGACTCTATACTCTCCTCTACAAATAGACTGAACAGTAAATGTAACAGAATGCAGCCCTCGCTCCGAAAACTCTCCCATACTCCATTTCTGTCGTTACGTAATATTCCACACTGTCATAAATCGCTTTAATTCCTGTAACGTTTCCCCTGGCATTCCCTTTACCCACAGTATGTACCACAGTGCGTGGTTGATGGAATAGAAAGCATTCTGAAAATCTACAAAAGTTCACTATAGTTTTCCCCGTTTCTTTGACATTTGTCTCGTGTAAGTGTTTCTAAAATAAACGCGCCATCTACTGTACTGTGTCCCAAGCAGAAACCGATTTGGAATTTTAAAATTTTGCTAAATTCTACTTCACAAGTTTTTGTTTTGATTGATTGATTTATTTATTTATGGACGCTCTTTAACATCTCAGGTCATCAGCGTCCCATTCAGCTCAGGGCGTGAAACGGCCGACAGATTTTGCTCAGAGGCCTCTTCTTTCAGGCTTGAGGTTCTTTATCGTGCCGTAAATGTGCGACACGGGACCCACGGCTTTACTTCCCTTCTGAAGGAAGCCATACTTAGGATTTTTACGCCCGGGAAAAATCCATCGATCCTGGCCGGGTTCGGACCCGCGATCTTGGGTATAGGAGGCAAGTATGGTAACCACTACACCACCAGGACCGACAAAAAACTCAGTCAGGAGAACGGTCCTGACGGGATTCGAACCCTAGACCTCCCGCTCACGAGTGCACGCCTTAACGACCTCCGCCAGCCGCCGTGGCACAAGTTTTGTTCTACTATATAATATTCTACAATATATTTTTTTCAATAATTTGCAATAAAGTGACTCCCGTGTAAAATTCCAGAGACCCCGTTGTTCCTTTCCCTTTAAAAACAGGATAAACAGCGCATGGGGTAGATCACCTACATTTATTTATTGTTTATATTTAACAATTTTTTTATTTATATAGGCTGGCCTTTAGACAACTTTGATGTGTGTGTTTCAGTCTTTACTAACTGCCGTAGTTTCTAACGCTCCTAGAATTGGCTTATAGTTTCGTGTATTACAGAACTTGGGGAGTGCCAGATGGATGAAGATGAGAAAAGCAGAGCTGCAGTTAATTGTGTGTAAACTGAAAGCAGACGGGAGCAGATATCGTGTATTGTGAGCAGGCCCTCCATTAAGGCATCCCACAAATTTAGTTGCATGTAACCTCCCTCCAGTCGGCCACAATACCGGAGTTTAGCACTACGCTGAAGACAGTCGGCTAGTAGGGCATGTGTATAATGGAAGGTCAGATAGTTCACCTTGGGACGGAAACAAGTCTCAAAAGAGAGGCATCTCCTCGGATGTGTTATAAACTACAGTCTTAAGTGTATCTCACATTGTCATATAGCGCTTTAAGCCATATTCAGATTGAATTTAAGGCAACATCAGTATTTTTTGGGGAGGCCTCTGAGCAAAATTTGTCGGCCGTTTCACGCCCCGATTTGAATGGGACGCTGATGACCTGAGATGTTAAAGAACGTCCGCAAATAAAACAAATAAAAAAAGTATTTTTTGGTATTGGGAAATTTCATGTGAAATCGAAATGAAAACTGGACCAATTGATTTCACATATTTTAAATTTGGATATATTTTATGCAGTGTGTCCGGTAGAAGCATTACCAATAAGAAATGTGAATATCTCATCATTCAGTTAAATTATAAATATGATTTTCATCTTATCTTGTGTAGAAACTCTCCAAGTATTGCAAAGATGAAAAGTATGAGGCTATTGCGCCTGTATGACAACACATAGAGTTTTGTGAAATGGCATAATCAGCGGTTAGAAACTGATTTTTTATTAAGAAAGAAGGGAAAATGCAAAAAATTGTGTCTGCCAATAAGAAATGAGAATATCTCCTATACTAATAATAACAGAATAACCGGACGTAAATTTTATGTTAGAAAAACTCACCAAGTTTCAATATACCTCCACATTTGCGCCCCTGGTAGCCCGAACAATGTCGAGAGTTATTCTATCTCTCTCAACGTGTTCTGCTTATCCACCTTCGGAACTCAGCCAGGTCCTGTATTTGAGTTCGATAAATAAGGGTTTTTACATACCCCCAAAGAAAGAAATCTAATCTGGTGACCTTGGAGGCCATTCAATGGGTCCTGATCTTCCGGTCCACTTATTTGGATATTATGTTTTGAGGTAGTCTCGAATGTGATTGGCGTAATGGGGAGGAGCCCCATCTTGCTGAAGGAAGAATCCCTCCTGCATTTGAGGGACCGCATAGTTTTCCGGCAGACAGATATGTTGTCCCTGTCCACTGTGCTTTCAGTGAAGAAGAAAGGCCCAATCACAGAATCACAAGTCAAAGCCCCTCACGTTTACTTTCCATTAACTTTCCTATTGCATTATGACACGTGGGATTACTTCTCCCGATGGTCCATCCTGAAGGTGTAGTGGTAACCATACTTGTCTCCTAAACCTAAGGACGCAGTTTCAATCCCGGCCAGGATCGATGGAATTTTTCGGGCATAAAAATCCTAAGTATGGCTTCTTCGGAAGGGAAGTAAAGCCGTGGATCCCGTGTCGTAGATTTATGGCATATAAAAGAACCTCAAGCCTGAAAGAAGAGGCCTCTGAAAAAAAAGTATCGACCGTTTCACGCCCTGAATTGAATGGGACGCTGATGACCTGATATGTTAAAGAGCGTCCGTAAATAAACCAAATCAACAACCAGCCTCGTGGGAAGCTGCCTGGGGGAGAGATGGCGTTCTTTGATCTAGAGTGCCGATATCCTTGTCACAGGCCCCCCTGCAATACAGCCCTCTACCAATGAAGTCATAAGACGGAGTTAGAGGCAGCAGAGGTCGCTGCGACAGGGCAAGGTTCACCCCGGGCTATAGCGCCAATGAGAAGAAGAACAAGAACAAGAATTATGAAACTGTCTACACGTGCATCCAACATGCAGTAAAAACCAGTGCGTCTGTAGTTAATTATTCTGTGCACTCCGCATGTTGATCCCCCCCCCCCCCCGCTCTGGATAAAACACTGAGTCCAGGCTACCTTCGTTTCAAAATGTTCCAGGTTTTATAGCTATGTATTTAATTTAAACGAAAACATATATATTCAGGGGGAAGTTTGAAACTAGTGCTGATTACATTTTTGCTCCCCCCCCCTCCATTACCTCCAGCCTGCCCAGTTTGAAATAACGAGTATTGCTCCTTCCTTTTGATGCTTAAACTTTAAAACGAATTCAGTAATCACATTTTTTATGTAGTCTGATTGTTGTTATTGAGGTTAGAATTTGGACAGAAAACTCTGGTCATTTAATGTAATAATTATATTTGGAATTCTGAAATAGGCTGTATAGCTGTAACATTAATAGTTGTAGTTTCACCCCAAATAACTTGTATTTTCATCCTATAACTAACTGACTTATTTTTAATTCAGTCACAATTCAAGTAACAGTAACTGCAGTTCGTGTTTTCACCAAAAAAAAAAAAAAAAAAAAAAAATGATAACATTGCAATCTCATAATCACTATTGGCTTCATACTTTCGTCTCTATCTAAACTGGCGTGTCTTTTATTAAATTTGCTAAGTAAATTGTGATTGAAGAGTATAATAATTTCCTGGAATTATGTATGGAAGATTTCAAGGCAAAGATTTGAAGTATATCGTGTAGTAACAGAGTTCTCTTTTCTTAACTTTAGGACGATATAAGTTTCAGCATCCATAAGTAGCGCAGCTTTACGTGATCATACCTGCATGTAGATGTCCGCGCTTCCAAATTCAATATCCATCTTCCACATAGATCACCAACTTAAGCCTTTTGGCAAACAATTTAAATTGCGGTAGAACATGCGCGCGCCCCACTAATCCTTTGTGTGTAGCAATGTAATCCATCCATCCAACTTGCCCAGTTTCGCCGCAAATGTACAATTGGTACACACACGGCTAGATTTATATACAAATGCACTGGCATATTGCGGATTTTCGTCCGCGGCAGAGTGATTTCCAAACAGTGATTAAACATTGTAGTGTAATCTGTAGGAATAACATTTGTTATCTGCTAACAACATTTCTGTAGTGTTGCAAAACATATACGGGAGAGTAAAATTTAGTGCAGTGATGAATGTTTTATCACTCAGAAGCTGAAGTTTAGCTATCATATTTTACATGAGTTTATGAATTTATTTGGTTTATTTATAGAGCTCTTTAACATCTCAGGTCATCAGCGTCCCATTCAATTCAGGGCGTGAAACGGCCGACAAATTTTGCTCAGAGGTCTCTTTTTTCAGGCTTGAGGTTCTTTTTCGTGATGTAAATGTATGACACAGGACCCATGGCTTTACTTCCCTTCCGAAGGAAGCCATACTTAGGATTTTTACACCGAAAAAATCCATCAATCCTGCCGGGCTTGAACCCGCGATCTTGGGTTTAGAAGGCAAGAATGGTTACCACTACACCACCAGCACCGACTGTGAGTTTATGAAGAAAAGTTCACCAGCTAACTCCAAAACATCATTAAAAGTTTGTATAAAGCGTACAGCAAATGTAATTGAAGTATGGTCTATTAATTACAACCTTATAAAACTAAAATGTATCTGTGAGAGGTGTTGTTAAAGTGCTCAGAGATATCTTGAAGATGGTTCACTTACTATTACAGTTCCTAAGTATCATCCTTTAGATAGCGCGCTCTGAAGTTTCAGATATGAAAGTGAAGTCATTTGTGATGATCGTGTAAACAAACTAGTGTTATCATTTTCCACAAAATAGATAAAACTGTAATACAAGCTGTGATAAAGTACCTCGTCTTGAAGGATTTCGTCCCAATAGAAGTAAAAAGGAGCTAGGTTCCACATTAAAGGATTCTTCACCTTCGTTTTCGACGGTTAAAAAGTGAGTTGATGAATTTAAGTGTAGTAGTACATCCTTTCAAGATGATGAGCGATCAGGGCGTCCCAAAACTGATACGACTGAGAATATTGTGACAAAAATTCACTGTATTGTACTCGATGATTGTATATATGTGAATTGATTGACATTGCAAAGAAGTCTATAGGCCATGTTCACTACATTTTACACCACATTTTGGGTATGAGAAAGCTTTCCGTTCGATGGGTGCCGCATTTGTTAAACAATAAACGAAAAATGCATTCGAATGAACATTTCGCAAGAGTGTTTAAACTTGTTTAAACGTGATTCCATTTAGCAAAGTTTCATAGCAGTAGATGAAATGTGGATTCATTACTACACGCCAGAGACGAAGGAGCAGTCCAAACAGTGGGTGGCAACAGGTGAAAGTGCACCAAAGAAAGCAAAAACTGTTTCAAAGCCTGGCTACGGTTTTCTAGGATTCTTGTAGTGTGGGGCTAGTAGACCACCTCCAGAAGGGCAGAATCATCACTGGGGAGTATTACGCTTCATATTGCTACAACTGAAGGATGCTAAACAGACTAAACGCTCACACCTTGCGAAAGAGAGTTTTCTTTCATCAACATAATGCGCTGTCACACGTGTGGGATTGTTGTGGCAAAACTGCATAACCTTCGCTTCCAAGTTCTTCCACATCCGCCATACTCGCCGAATTTGGCTTCCAGCGATTACTTTTTGTTCCTAAATCGGAAGAAATGGTTGAATGGACGAAGATTCATATCAAATGATGAGTTTGAAGCTGAGATAGGCGCTTATTAATCACAATTGGACAAATATTATTTCACTGGGGGTATTAAAAAGTTGCAATTGTGTTAGACGAAATGTATTGACTTAAGTGATAGCTATGTTGCAAAAAAAAAAAAAAAAAAAAAAAAAATAGACAATTTCTCTTAAATATGCTTTTTATTTCTTTTTTTTTTTTCTTTTTTTTTTTTCTTTTCTTTTTTCTTTTTTTTTTTTTTTGCCAGTCTGAGAACTTTTTGAATGTCCCTAGTAATAATCTTGTCAGTGAGAACGACGAGCTTAATTAAGGAACAGAATCTTAGAATAGCGCTGAAGAAGTTGCAGCAGGAATATAATACCGTACCCGTATTTCGCTACGTAATCGGAATTTCTATACGTCAATGGAAACCCGCCACCTTCACTAGACGCACGATTCCGGGAAGACTGGAGTTTAGAGTTTCGCTGACGCAGGCGGACGTGTTTATCAACTGCTTCAGCTGCATTTCTGGGAAGTGAGAGTTAGACTTTCTTCTGTGCATTGGTGTATTCTGGCGTAGTTCGTGAGTAAAATATATTTTAGAACAAAGAACATATATTTATGATTGTTGTGTGCAAAAGAAAGTATTTGAGACAATTGTTGTCTAGCATCGATCTCAGGACCGCTTAGAAATAATATTTATATATAATATAATCATCAAAAGGGCCATAGACATATATTACACATGTTATTACATGCATAAGAAAGAAGACAAAATACTATTGAAAGGGAAGGTTTCCCCGAAATATGAAACTTTTTGGCTGAGAGGGTCTATTTGTAATGTTACTTTAGGTGAACTAGAACTTGCAAAACAACCGGATACTGAACAAAACACGATCTAAAGAAGGTACGAGTAATTCTTTTGTTAACAGTGTAGGGAAAACTCAGGCAATATCCAGATGGAATCATAAAACCTGTGTTACGGCCATATCATTTATGCCAAGAATCTAATACTTAAGCTTTTTAAGATCTTAGAAAATAGCCTATGATAATTAAACGATAATAAATTAGTATAAAATCCCACCAATAGGAAGATAGATGTAGGAAGAGCAAATCACGTGACAGTTGGAAAGCCATTAGCGTCTAGACCGACGGACAGGCGAATTAATAAAAGTAGTTGCAATGGACTTAATACTTAATTACTTGTTTGTCGTTTGGTTGTCACTTAGTGCTGAACTGAGAGGGAGAAGGGGTTAGAAAAAAGGAGAAGTGTTAATAAATTGTGAAAACTGCAACTACGAACGTTAGATTTTTGTTTGTTTATCATCTCCTTTCCCTGTGACAGTGCATCACAAAATCGTTCAGCTAAGAAACTGAGCTTCTGAATGGAAGTTCGACAAATTACCCCTGAGATACCAATTCAATTATAAAATTCGATCACCTCCTTATCCACAACGAATCCAAACCCAATTACAACCTAAATATAATAAAGAATTATATACCGCAGCATATTGCACTAAATCTCCAGGAGTAGCATCTTCATTGGGAAATTTTCAGATCGGTGAGCAAAGTTCAAACACAAAAAATAAAAAAAAATGGATTTAGCAAAGAGAAGTTTAATGAAAGAGATTATCGATAAGAAATGTCTCCTTAAACGTTTTTATAACGGTTAGCTCAGCACGTTGGTGTATCTTTCGGCTGTGGATATAAAACCATCTTTCTCCTCATCGAAGTAGAATTATTGCTCTATCTGAAATAAAATCCTTGGAGGCCATGAAATAAAATATACGGGAGGATAAAATGCTGTGAATGTCTCCAAAAATATCCAGGAGGTTCAGGCGTGCCTTACAACGGAGGACAGGGGCTTCGAGCATCTATAGTGAGTGCAATATTAATTATTAGAGCATAAACTAATGTTCAGGCATTATAAAAGATAGCAGGCAAAAAGGCACTTTAAATATGTAATAAAGACAATAAACACATTTATATGTTTAAACAACAACATTATTTACAAGAATAAATCACAAAAATGCTAGACACAGCCTGTTACTGCTGTTAATCATTTGTTGTACTAGGGTGTTCTAAAAGTTTTCAGCCTGACCAAGAAAACACAAGATATAAGATAGATATTTTTATCAACATAGTTACCTTGTAAATCAAAACGTTTAGTCCAACGAATTTTCAACGTTTTCATACCCTCAGTGAAATAAGATTAGTACACTGTCTGTCTCAGTTTCACCCTCATCAACTGGTGTAAATCTGCGTCCTCTCAGTCATTTCTTCAGGTTTGGGAACAAAAAGTAATCGCTGTGAGTCAATCCGGCGAATATGGCGGATGTGGAAACGCTTGAGAGGAAAGGTCATGCAGTTTTGCAGCAACAATCCCAGAGGTGTGTGAAGGTGCATTATCGCCATGAAAGAGAACTTTCTTTATCGCAAAGTATGGACATTTAGCCTGAATAGCATCCTTCAGTTGGTCCAGTAGTGAGGCGCAATACTCCCCGATGACGGTTCTGCCCTTCTGAAGAAGGTTTACGAGTACCACACATTGAGAATCCTAGAAAACTGTAGCCATGACTTTTCCTGCAGATGGAACCTTGGTTTCTTTGTTACACTTTTTGGAAAGCTGATGACCTGAGACGTTAAAGAGCGTCCGTAAATAAATCAATCACTTGTTACACTTTCACCTGTTGCCACCCACTGTATGGGCTGCTTCTTCATCTCTGGATCCATGTTTCATCTACTATTATGAAAAGTCGAAGAAACTCACTGAGTTGTTTTTAAACAAGTCTAAACGCTCTTGCGAAATGTTCATTCGAGTGCGGTTTTTTTTTTTTTTTTTTTTTTTTTTTGGTCAAATGCGGTATCCATTAAGCGGAAACTTTTCTCAAACCCAAAACTTCGAGTAAAACGTAGTGGACACGGTCTATCGAGGTCTTTGTAATGTCAGCTAACTCGCGCATCTCCAAGCGGTGATCATTGAGCACGGCATTGTAAATTTTTGTCACAATCTGGTAGGTCGCAGCAGTTTTGGGACGCCTTGAGTGCTTGTCGTCTTGAATGACTGTACGACCACGCTTAAATTCAGCAGCCCATTTTTTAAACGTCGAAAAAGAAGAGGAAAACTCCTTTAACGTGGAATCCAACTCCTTTTTGTATATCTGTTGGGATTAATCCCTTCAAAACGAAGTCCTTTATAGTGGCTCGTGTTTCTGTTGTATGCATTTTGCAGAAAATGTTAACACTAGTTTGTTTACAAGATCGTCGCAAACGAGTGACTACGATTTTGAGTCTGAAACTTTACAGCGCGCCATCTAAAGGATGATATTTAACAACTGTCAAGTATTTTTGGCTATCTTACTTTTAGAACACCCTAGTACATAACTACAAGGTGTTTCTTCAAATTACCAACGTTGAAATGTTGTCGTAATGTATTTTTCATAACAGAAAATGAACGTTCAACGTCCACTGTGGTAAATGGACCACACTTAAACAAACAATGGTCCGGGTTCATATTCACAGAATCTGTGTTTTAACCACTGAGGATGTTGCCCTCACTTTTTAATTTTTCTGATTTTAGATTGCCAGGAATTGCCTTGCTGCATTTATTTGTTCGGTTTGGCTCTTAAACGCTCACTTGTTTTCAGCATGGTGTCGAACTGTGAATGGAAACCCAAGTGCAAGTTTTTTACTAAACAACTGATTTTTATCATCATTTTTGTATTTTGTATTGTGAAATTTGAGTATATATTTTGTCCAACAAAGAATACGGCCTGAAATGTCTCCATAATACTTTAATTAGTGAAAATTTACGAGTCAGGAAACGACCCACTTAGCTTGAACGTTTGGTGCATTTCCTTTAAAAATGAAATCCGCCTTGAAACATTCTACGTTAGAAGAATCAATTGTTTCTTATTCCTGCCAACAGCATAACATTTGAAAAAATCAGAAAATAATTACGAAAAAAGTAGAAATAGGGCTAAACAGTACGAAATGCTGGAAAGTACTAAAATGTCAAAAGTAAAACCTTCCCACAATGTTGGATAGTTCACGAATATAATTTCTGTGAACTTTGTTCTTTAGTGGCGGTTACCTATTATAATTCTTTTCCCACAAATCCGGATTCTATTAATTACTATTTATAACAAATATGTCACCAAAAACCAAAAATATGAGCTATAATTTCCCTCGTCAGGTGGCGAGGCCGTTAAGCACCAAATTCCCGGTTATAAATTAAATTCTTTACAACGAACGAACATTTAACATCATTTTTTCCTAAGAGAGGATTTAATAGCAGTTGGATATTTTTGCGGTCTCTGACAACCAACTGTAAAGAAAATTCTTTCTCAATTTCACCTATTTGAGAATGATATTATAATCCTGAATGAGGTTGACTGCTCTTTCTGCAACATCATTCACAACAACTGTTTTCTCAAGTTTTTCAATCCCACTTTTCTCGTGAAGAAAAGTTTTGTACCAGGAGCTACAAAAGACGAAAACTCTCAAGTTTGTAAAGGAAGAAAAATCATTTTGGTGCAGAATGTACCTCTTCAGTTGTTTCTTCTTCTTCCTCTTCTTCACTTTTGTCTGCTTCCAGTATAACTTGAGCATGTTTGCCTTAACAACTAATGGATTATTGTCATCATATAAGGATAGGGCCAGAGTTTCGAAAACTATCGGAGATGATTGGAAAAAAAGTTTGCAGCAGCGTTAATGATTTCTATATCCTGATAATTTATGACTAGAGCTGCAAGTACGGGAAAGGGAAAAAGAAATCGTGGAAAGCAGAGACCATCTCTTTAACACATCCCTTCAGATGCTTTCAGACAGATGACAGAGGAATTTTCACCACTGTCACTGCTTTGACTGCTTGATCATCAGTTTTGGATGTAGCAAAATGTTTCATTTCTTCATAAGTCCCTTTTCTTTCGGCAGTTTCCACCCCATTGCCCTTCTTCCTTGTGTTTTAGTTTTTTATCTACACCAATAATGGAGCCTTATTGTTATTTTTGGCGCTGAAGCATTAAAAAAGTCTTATCCTTTTCATTTTTCATCCGTCCAAAAGCATCTGAACGATATGTGTCGAAGAGATCGTCTAGAATTTTCACAAAAAATCTCTCTCTCTCTCTCTCTCTCTCTCTCTCTTTATCCTTGCCTACCTATTCAATATTTTCCGTATACCTCTCCATTAACAGAGTTTGAATAACTTATCAACACTAGTCAGTTCTTCTAGTAAGAATTAGTGTTTTTTGTCATATAATAGAAACCTCTTGAATCACCGATGCTGCACTTTCTTTTGTTGTAAGGTATACAACTCTTACACTGTAGAAAAAAATGCTAAAAAGTTGCCGACTATTTTATTGGAGATTTAGCCATCCAGATATATATATAAAATATTTTCTTAATTTGCGTAAAAAATCCCTAAAGAAGAAGATGATGCCATCAAGTCTAGGTAATCATCAATTTTTTTTTTTGATTGGTTTATTTATGGACGCTCTTTAACATCTCAGGTCATCAGTATCCCATTCAACTCAGGGCGTGAAACAGCCGACAAATTTTGCTCAGAGGCCTCTCTTTAAGGCTTGAGGTTCTTTTTCGTGCCGTAGGAAGGAAGCCATACTTAGGATTTTTACGCCCGAAAAAAATCCATCGCTCCTGGCCGGGTTCGAACCCGCGATCTTGGGTTTAGAAGGCAAGTATGGTAACCATTACACCACCAGGACCGACAGGTAATCATCAAAAACACCATTACAATATAAGACAATAAAGGTCATGAAACAACAACATTAACAATAATAATAAATGTTTATCTACTAATATTATAAAAAATTACTTTCAGAGCTAAAATTTCAAAACTTTATGGTCGATGAAGGTCGCCTTGCAGTTGTTCCATTGAGCTGAAAATTTGCACAGGTTTTTTTTTGTGTGATTGGAACAAGATAAGGAGATGGGATCAGCACAAGTTAACTTTCGGAAAATTGCCTATAGCGGCACCCCAATACGCATTTTGAAAATGTAATTACTTCACCCTCTTACTTAGTTTACTGCAGTGACGAAAATCCAGCAGGTATATCTCACCAGCTTACACAACTTGCTTAATAATAACATATATTTGTCAAAATTTACAGACTAATCATAGTTACCCCATTTGACCATTTTAATTTATCTTCCTCTATGTTTATATATATTATGTAATACATCTTCCCTCTGTAACTGGTTCATATAATAATCGTAATTCTTTCTCTCTGTATATGGGTCTTTTGTAGTTTTTCTGGTATACAGACGACGTTTATAAATTAATGGAGGGATAAAGCGTTGAATTAATGGGACATGTTCACAGAAAAGCGAAAGAAACATACCTAAGGCTTAGTAGTGCAAGTGTAGTCAAATGTTGGCATCCCTGAAGCCAGTCCTTGAATATCCCTAATCCTGCCGTTCCGTTCTTCGTAACGGAAAAAAGATTAAAAGAGGGTTCTTAGCAAATTTAAGCGGAACTTCTGCAGGAAGTACTTCTTTTCTTCTGTAGTTAAAGCTTTCTAAATCCGTCAGACCGCCCCTAAACCATTTCCTTCAAGACAAAAGCCTTATATTTTATCCACTTTAAAGCTGCTAATTGGGTGCTCGCTGCTTCAGTGCGAGTCTAAACCCTGTTTCGTGCAGACAGATTCCGACATTCTGAACTCATTTACTTCAAAAGCCTTATTTTAATTAACACGTTTAACCAGAACGCTTCTTTCCCAGGATATAATATACCAGAATAATTCTAGACCTGTCCAGTTGTAATTATTCGAACATTTTTGACATTCGAACATTATTTTTCCTTTTTGAACTGTTTGTAGATTTTGTTTCATTTTATACTTTAACATATTAATGCAGTAATTAATTTACTATTTATTTAGTTATTTGCCGTAAACTTGAATGAATCAATTTCTGCATTTCCAAATCATTAGTCTAGCTTTAAAACTGACTAATTTTAAAATTAGAAATGAAATTATTTTTAAATTAAAACAATCTTAATATAAGAAAATTGCAAAGTAATCTAAATTTAAATATTGAATCGTTAAACATCTTTTCAAATAAATGTGACAAAAATCGTTTCAATAAACAGGTCCAGGGCTCTATTTATCAAACTTTCCAAAAGATTTCAATGCATGGGATATGTTCTCAGCTACAAATATTCGTCTCTAAGTTATAAAATACATATGGGAGCAATTTTCTGAATTAAACACCGTGCTTGAATGTGTGAATCATATTGATTATTTCATTTATGTAACTTAAAATCGACCAATTAAACAGTATAACTTTTTGAAGTTTTACCAATCACCGCCGGATATCGCAGTGAAATTTTATCACTCGATGTGCATTTGTCTTGTAGTCAGTGTAGTTAACTTTAAAACTCCACTGTATAATTCCTGAGCACTCATAACTGACCACTTTTTTGTTGTTTTCAGTAATTGTAAATTTAACTAACTTTGTGTATATTCACTCAAGCAATTGTTTTTGCGTATTCATCCAAACAGTCTGAAATCATTTTGTAAATTATGTAGCAATACCTGCCTAAACAACCATAACTTTTAATAACCACGTTTTTTAAATGATAAACTGTTTTATTGTTTTGTTTTTCTCAGTTGGTATTAGTAAATTGAACGGTAGTGACTGTAATAGTCGACTTTCATCTATTTCAGTCTCACGGTTTCTGAATAGATAAGTGTTCATAAGTATAAAATTTTATGCATTTGTTAATAATCCTTGCGCGAATTCCAAGTATATATTACTTTTATTCTTATTTTATTCATGAAATAGTCCCAAACCCATATTCTTCTCAATTGGCATTACTGGCCATCGTCTGTTGCTAGTTGACTTGAAAAGGTTAAGTATTCAATTAAATATGCTATTATTACAATATTATACGTCAAATTTAGAGATTTATATTTAAATTCTTATTTTATTCGTGAAATTGTCCTTATAAATTTCACTTGATGGTCTGAGCTTTCCAGATAAATTCACGAAATTTCAGACCCTCTTGTGATAACATATTAACAGACAAATTAAATTAATATGGATTAGAATGACTATCATAATTTACTCAGACCATATTGAGTGAAGGAATAAGATTGTTTTGCCTATTTCCAAAAAAAAAAAAAAACTTTTTGAATTATTGAGAAAAAGGTGTACAAAATTTCCATTTTTCTAATATTCAAATTTGGAATATTTTATGTTTTTAGATGTCAGATAACTACGAGTAGATAGAGCTTTACTATAAACCCAAATTAAATTAATCAACAACGTTTTCTGATATTAACTAATTAATAGGGTTCGATTTAACGTGGTAATGGGGAGGTTTCCCCTTCGTGTCAAAGAATTGCCCGACTCGTCAAGTAGAAATTCCTTCCTTGCCATGGAAATAGTTTTCTCCTTGTTTCATAAACATCAGAGTATAAATGCAAGTTTTAAAATTACAATGCAATTGCTTCAAACAGACACTTAACTTCCTTCATAATAGAGTTCCGCAAATTAATCATTTGCAATGCGTTGCAACAGTACAAATCATCTTACAAAACACGGCAGTAGATTTTCTGTACGTCTTATATAACCACTTTGTGTCCTTTTTTAAGCTAACTATAACAGAATTTGAATGACAATGAGTGCATTATGTCTGATGTTCTATGTTACTTGAGGTGTATTTTAAGAAGAATGGGTGTTATTAATAGATGGTTCTTGGTTGACATGGAACTTACTCCTCACGTGACCAGTAATTTTATCATTTAATTTTTTTATTGTTGGGTACATTCAACCCTTTAATAAAAAGCGTTACAATAAGCATTTTACAGAATACAGAAATAGCAGCAAGGTTGGGCCTTTCTGAAACAACAGTCCTTCGAATTATTCATAAACATTGAAACATAAATAAGGTTAGTGCAAGATGGGTGCCTAGATTTCTTTCCTCAGTCCAAAAGCAACGAGTCATCTGTTGTCAGGCATTTTTAGAGCTCTGCTATGGTAACGAGAGAGAAGTTCTGAAAATCGTCGTTACAGGAGATGAAACCATGGTCCTCTAGGATTCCTTGTCCAAAAGAGAATCAATGGAGTTGCGTAAACCTGGCGAAGCACCGCCTCTAAATGCCAAGGTCACTCAGTCAACAAAGAAGATCATGGCCACAATCTTTTGGGACTGTGAAGGAATACTCTTCATTGACTTCAAGCAGAGAAACACTACAGTAAATGGGGAGTACTATACTGACCTACTGCACAGACTACGTGCTTCCATCAAAGAAAAAAGGCGAGGAATGCTGGGTGAAGGTGTATGCTTTCTTCACGACAACGCGTTTGTGCACACAGCTCTTGTTACAAGGAAACTGTGAAGAAATGTGGCTTCAACGAGATCGATCATCCACCCTACAGCTCATATCTAGCTCTCAGTGACTATTTCTTCTTCTCAAAACTCAATTGGAGGAAGAAAATATAAATGGATGCTGTTTATGCCCATTTTGCGGACAAGACTTCTGACTATTTGGGGCGGGGGGGATTGAAATGTTACTTCAAAGATGTGAGAAGTGTATTGCAATAAAGAGTAACTATATTGAAAGGTGAAATATAGTTTTTTGCCTTTATCATACCTAGAAAATGGTTAGGCCGGAAACTTGTGGATCTACCCTCCTTTGTAAGTCCTCTCTCCTATCGAAGTTCATACATATTTCTTGTTATGTTTTCAGCATTTTGGTTGACGAAAACACTAATGAAGTAAAAGAAGCATGTTTAATTGTCTATGTTTGTTGAGTCTATGATGGTTCACCGTTCAACAATTTCTAAGATTTAGTAGAGTTAATTCATCAACAGGAAAAGTCGTTGCCGACAGTATTATATCTTGTTTTATTTGTAACGGCATTTCTGAAGAGATTTTATCTAAGCAATTGAAAGGATTTGTTTCGGATGAAGTCGCAAATTTACAATTAACAAAAGAGTAGCTACATACATTAATGATAAATACAACCGTAATCTTATAGTTATTCATTGTTTGAATCATAAACTGGAACTGCAGTACATGTTGTAATACGATTTTTTTTTTCAACCTCCGATCGCTGTGCTACTTGACCAGACAAGCATAAGGAGGCGAATCCATGCATTGTGCTATTGCGCTAGCACCTCACCATAACGTTCTCTAAGGTTAAGGTGAATGCATCATTTGGAGCTGAGTTACAGGCACTTCAACATGACCCACGTGATTGATTCTCTCACCCAGTGCGAGTTGCGAAACGTCATTCGTTTTCTACAGGCAGAAAGACATGGTGCAGCAGAAATTCATCGCAAAATGAGCCGTGTTTATGATGCAAACTGTATGAGTGGGGGTGTTGGGCGTGAATAGTGTAGGAAATTTAAAGAAGGCGGAACTGATGTTCATGATGAAGGTGAACAAGCACGCAGGTCTGTCGCTTGTTCAGCGAGTTGATCAAACGGTTCGAGAGAGACGGAGGTTTACCACCAGTGAGCTGTCTGTGGAGTTTCAGACATTTCAAGTTCAGCTCTGTACATGATGTTACAGAACCTAGGCTATCGAAAACTTTGTGCACGCTGGGTTCCCAAAAAGACCTATCTCCATACGCTGGCGGTAACTCTCTATGAAGAAGGCATTGGAAAGTTCGTCTATCGATATGACAATGTCTTAATCTTCTCGGTGACGATGCGGAAAAGTAACTGTGACTGTACTTGACTCATTTAATAAAATCATTTTGTGATTCACACTTGCCTTTTTATATGCCCCATCGGAAGTTGAAAAAAAAATTGACCTCGTGGATACAATGTCTGCTCTGTTTCATTTCATGTCCTTCATGGACACGTTGTGTTCATACTTTTCTGCAGTTCCGAAAAATAAACGCAAATTGACTAAAATTGCCATAGCATTAACTTGAACTTAAAAAATAGGAAGAATATTGACAGTCATTGGGTAGCATCCAGATGTAATGCCGTTACAGCTGTTATGTCTAGTTATACATCCCTAATCCAGTATTTTACATACCGAGAAAACGACTATTCGCTGCCTTTAGAAGCAGAACAACATTTCGTGGATTACTCCAGAAAATGACTTCATCAAATTTTATCATTGAACTGAGATTCTTGAAACAATAAAGTCACTTTTCATATATATCTGCTGTTTAGAAACTTTGCATTGATGCATCGACTGCAATGAAAGACAAAAATAGTTTTCACCTTCATGTCGCCCAAGTCGAATATATAGCTACAAACACATTCTAAAGTTACCCTATCTCTCCGAACCTTTGAACGTAGCTTAAACATCGCCCACAACATTTCAAGGTACCATTTCTTCAAGAATTAGTGGACAATATGACTGCAAGATTTTCAGTATTAGTTATTTTTAAAGAGTGGACAGTTTTAAATAAATGTGGTGACAACAGAAAGAAAATGTATTAATGTTATTTCGTAAAGAGAAAATCAACTCCTTATGTAACACTTTGAAATGAGTGCTTCACAATGTTTTCACTTCCCCAGTTCAAGAAAGTAAAAAAAGGGGATTAATTGGTGCAACATTAAGGGGACTGAAGCAAAGTATACAAATAATACCGTAAATGAGAAAGGAGTTTTAGTGTCATGAATAACTTTACTAATCTCCGAATCAGATGCAAACAAAAGAAAAACACTAGCTTTTGAGATCATTAGAGGGCCATGTCTAATAATATTGTAATATGAGTCTTGAAATGCATGGATTTCTCATCCGAGTGTTGCATTTCACGCGAGGATCGCATTGAGTATTTCAGCAAGTATTTTATATACTATTTTTTACACTACCATATCATAACGTATCTTATTTTTAATTTATTATATTATGTTTTAACTTGGAAAGTTAAAAATAACGAGAACTAGAAATATCGAATCAATTTGTGTTTGTTCATTTGTTTCCATAGTTACGCGTTAGTGTTTTGTTAGTTGTTGATTTTAGTGAAACAGTAGCGCTGTATATGAAAGTTAATTGAAAATTATAATGGAAATTGAAGAAAGTGATAAATGTTTTGTAGCGGATAGTTGAAGCGGTTACTAGAATAAGGAATAATTTGCTGCCCGAGAGATCTAAAAAACCTGAAATATTCATAATTTGGTACAAAAAGAAAAATATAAGAACAATTAGTGTGAATATATGTTGGTGGATTTTCTGGAGAAATCGAAGGTAATGACCTCTTCTACATTATGGTCTATTGGCATTGCTTGAATAATTTCGTAAATGTATTCTGTTAAATTGTGTAATATAGCAAGACCGCTACTTTCAGTTGTAGTTTATAAAATGCTGGTGCAAAGTTACTTTGCAGCGCTAATCTTCAATTTTTTTTACTCCAATGCCACTAGACTGCTACTTTCAGTTCTAAAATTAGGTAAGTATTAGTTACGTTCCGATGGGGTAGCATAAAAAATGTTCTCGTCGAGTGATTTGCGGAAGAGTGGATAAGAGTTGGGAATCATTTTGCCACAGACATCCCCACATGGAAAAAAGCCTTCCAGAATTTCGTCTAGTGTCCTTGGTCTAGCGGTTAGCGTTGTTGATTGCTGACCGGGACACCTAGATCCGATTCCCGATAAGTTCTTTTTCTAAGTTAAGGATATCTGAATGGGATCCACCGAGTCTTGTGAGGATAATTGCCTTGGAAGTTTGTCATCAAGGTACGCACGTACATCTCGGTGGTAATGTGGTGTTCCACCGTCCTGTTGGAAGTAAAATTCCTCATTTCCATAGAGTGTATGAACGGCAGGAAAGACGGGTGTTGGCGGTTCTGTTCTGTACACACGTCTCCATTGCCTTTGAGCTTCAACAATATTCTCGGTTTTCCAATACCACTTCAAAATTGCTTTCCGCTGTTCAAACGATAATCTTGGCTCCATTTTGTTGTAGCAACGCTAGCATAACATAATGTGAGTCACATCTGTTTACAGACCATCATAAGATAATCTTTCTTTCATTTGTTCATTGTTGATTTACCATAATCTTGGCTTCATTTGTTCATTATTGATTTACCTCTTACGTAGCAACGCTAGCATAACGTAATGTGAGTCACATCTGTTTACAGAACATCGTACGATAATCTTGATTTCATTTGTTCATTGTTGATTTACCATAATCTTAACTCATTTGTTCATTGTTGATTTATCTGTCACGTAGCAACGCTATTAAAGTGAATCACATCTGTTTACAGAACATCATACGATAATCTTGGCTTCATTTGTTCATTGTTGATTTACGATAATCTTTGCCTCATTTATTCATTGTTGATTTATCTATCACGTAGCAACGCTATCATAATGTGAGTCACATCTGTTTACAGAACAGCATACTATTCATTACTGTTGTTTTTCGGTAACTTTGAAATATATTAAATAGATATCTACTGTGAAAGTGTATATACATTTTTGGCACTGTCGGTATATATATATATATATATATATATATATATAACAATGTGATAGAGCAGGTCGGGAAAGTTTTTGCTTGGGCTAGCACTGGATTTATGAATTTAAAAGGATTAAGACATGATAAAGATGTAGAAAAATTTGCAATGTGTGGCGAAACCAATACGGAATTTCATTGTTATACTGTAGACAAACAAAGTTATAGACAGAACAGGCTTTGCAACAAAATGGCAAGAATTTAGATGGGGTAATATTAATTAGAAATGTTTTGACTGTGAAAGGAGAGAAGAATATATAAACGATAGGGGGCTATTTATGCTAAGTTAGAGAGAAATGGATAAAAATGAGATTAAAGATAGAGATAAAAAAGATTAAGATAAAGGGAAGCACAGTAGGTCAGATAAGTATAAACAAGGATAGGATAATACAGTGATGGTCATCATTACACTAATAACCTGGAGTTGTGTGTATTGGGATCAGAATGTAAACAAGCAACTCTAGAAAGAAAATATCTGTTAAATAAGATTAGTATTATTGTGTATTTTTAAATGTCATTTTATAATGGATTGATAAAGTATTTACATTTAAATATAGCGTATTATGTAGTGTTTGGAATATTTTCAGTAAATTTCATTTCATTTCACAGTACATTGCATTTACCTTCCACCCTCTTCAAAACGTTTGATTCGAACCCTGGTAATTAAAATTGAAAAGTCGTGTTTTTGGCAGTAATTTTAAAGAAAACCGTGTTTTAAAACCATTGATGACCACGCCGTAGTCCAGTGGTAGCGTTTACTATTCCTAATCTAAATATCCTGGATTCGATTTCCGGTAAGCTTTAACTGTCTGGTTAAGGTTTTTTAAGAGTTTTCCTTGCCCTGAGAAGGTGAATTTAGATAGTTTTAAGACGCTAAGGACTCCGAGCTGATTTGCGCCATCATTAATTCATTCAATTCACAACTACAGACTTAATTTTATTATATTCACGTCCAATCTACAGATGTCGCAGAAGACTACTGCAGTCAAAGCGATAATAAAGAAATCATTACAAAAAACATTTAACTTTGTTATAAGGATCAAAGTGAAACAAATGAATCACAAACACATTACATGGAAATTAACCGCAGTGTTTTGTTTCCGTGACTTGCTCATTGCCTTAGTACTCGTATGCAGTTGCTAATAGGAGGCAGGCTCTAAAGAAAAACATTGTCTTCTGTTTTTACGGTACTTGTAGTTATTTCTATTCGCAAAACAAATCCACTTGCGAGTTCTTTAGCTTTTGGGTCAATATCTAAGGAACTAAGGCCAATTTCTCGATACGGTTTTCTGAAGCCTATAACTTCTCCCTTAGTGCGCTGCGGGCAGAATTTGTAACGAGATTTCTTCACCCCTCCTCCCTCACGTACTGCATAAGCAGACAACCCTCTGCTTCACGTGACTGGTTTCACAAATCCAACTTTCGACACATCCCTTGGCAATGTTTGTCATCCCAAAGGAATGTATTGTGTTTTATAGTAGTAAAGGCTCTAAGTCTGGATCTTGACTTGCTTGGTTTAGTGCAGAGATATCGTAACATACAATGAGTAACCACATAAGGGAAAACAATGTCACAATAAGTAAAGTTGTCAAAATTATCTTTAGCCCATCGTTGATTTATATTACCATTACAACTAATTATAAAGAAACTAGTATACTTATTTATGTATAAGTTTGTCAATAATTGATACGTTTAACCATATATTTATATACAAATCAAATATTCATGATTACAAAATAAATGAGCAAATATGATAGATGTAAAAGACATAATATAATAAAGTTAAATCTTTCTTTTATGCAATCCTAGCATTAAAACAGCTTCTTATGACGCTATAAATCGTACACAATTGTCTAATTCTGACACTGGTTACCTAGCAACTAGCATTCCATGAAGTCATCACCGCCTTCACAACACAATTTCAAACAACGTACCTGTAAGAAAAAGCTAAAATCGTCGCCTTAACAAGCATACCAACATTCGAACACGAGAATTATTTTAATAAATAAATGATGAAAGGTCAACATTTTTTTCTCTTTCACCGTACATTTAACTTTCGAATAGTCACAGCAGAGCGTCGAAGGCATACAAATCTTGGACTGAAAAAAATAAATAAATCTAAGAATGTAAAATTTAACTTACCACATTAATAATCAATAAATGTTATATTATATATTTACAACTCTGAAAATATGAGAGCAATATTTTTTCATTAGTTGAACTAACAGGTTTTTCTTTTCTCCATGTACTGTTGGCAATTCTGATACGAGTGAATGTTTTTAAAAATATTAAAGTTTGAAGAATTCAAATGGAAATTGATGGTGATTCTGCAATGTTTGAGAAGGGGAGTCGGTCCTGGTGGTGTAGTGGTAACCATACTTGCCTTCTACACCCAAGATCGCGGGTTCAAGCCCAAACAGGATGGGTCGATTTTTTTGGGTGTGAAAATCCTAAGTATGGCTTCCTTCGGAAGGGAAGTAAAGTCGTGGATCCCGTGTCGTACATTTACGGCACGATAAAGAACCTCAAGCCTGAAAGAAGAGGCCTCTGAGCAAAATTTGTCGGCCGTTTCACGCCCTGATTTGAATGGGACGCTGATGACCTGAGATGTTAAAGAGCGTCCGTAAATAAATCAAATCAACCAACATACAGTCCTCCAAAAGATCTACATACTCCTCAGAGTTTATTGTTGAATCTCTTAGATTAGCTCACACTCCTCAGGAGAAAGCTACTTTACCTATTGCACCTTGCTCCAGCCGTTGCACGCACTCTCGAGTGTACTTTTATCTGGGAACGCCAAACGCATCCTTTCCTCGTGGAAACAAAAACACTTTCCATTCATAGTACCATGTTTAGAATTCTTTCGGCCGCATTACAAAGCCAACAGCCTACTCATTAACAAGTATCTCTTCCTACTACCTCCTTACCAAAGCACGGCCCCAAAAGCATTTGAACACTACTGTATAGTGAAAATGCACTTAACACCAGAAATTCATCACAACCCATTAACGCGAAAGTGGGACTTGGAGTGAAGTTTTAGAGTCTATTAATGTTGTGTATATTTAGGGAAGTTAGATTTGGCCTTTGTGGTTGAGAGGCAACGTAAACAAAGGTGCGGTCTTGTTGGTAAAGCACTTGCCCCAAGTGGTTCCGTTCACTTGGCCAAGCATCTTGAAACTCTGTCGCCTGTTGGAGTGCCTTCTGTCAACAATTCATTTTGCCCTTCCAACAGTTAAAAGCAATCTGAAGATAGTAGGCGTATCATAGATATTATGGTATACAGAGTGTCCTAGACCTCTTGAATTAAAACAACACAGATGATTTATTTATTTGGTTTATTTATGGACGCTGTTTAACATCTCAAGTCATCTGCGTTCCAATTTAATTCAGGGCGTGAAAATTTTGCTCAGAGATCTCTACTTTCGGGCTTGAGGTTCTTTTACGTGCCGTAAATTTACAACATGGGACCCATGGCTTTACTTTCTTTCCGAAGGAAGCCATACTTGTTTTCAATACTCTTCGTGCCAAATATCGTTTAATCCGATATTTGATAATTCGCTCTGTACAACCGAACCGCTGTCCACCATTTTGGATAATGCATGGTGTTTAATTGGTGCTGGCAGCATATTGCCCTCAGGGTTGCTTTTTTGTCCTTTAATTATTCTTAGCCAATATCTAATTGCATTTATTTTGCTGTACACTGCACCTGTCCAGCTTCCCACCTCTCGTAGTACCCTATAATTCGATGTTTCCCTCACCACCCCTAGAATTCGCTTCCAGAAATCTCATTGTAATTTATTTAGACGTCTATTTTATTCAATCCCTATCCATATAACAATAAGGATATAATGCGGCTTTGTTCAGGCATTTAGATCAGAAAGCAAGGGAAAATTAGGGAAATATAAAGGTAAAATCTTTTTAGAAATAATGCAGAAAAAATACGAATGCAATGGGAGTTTATTAGGGGTATCATATTCTCATTTATACCCTTTATCTACTTCCATAAAAATGACGGTTCAACATGAGAATAAAACAAAAACCAAGAAGAGAACATTTCACGTTAAATTACTTCATCTTCAATTCCACTACAGTCTCCTGGGCCATTATCTTGCCAGCGTCTATTCCATCAATTCTACAAAAGCAATGTCATCTACTGCATTCATTTCTTTAGTTCTGTCTTCACCTATAATGACACCATGATGGCATCTGATACGCTGCACCTCCAGCGTATTAGAAAAATCGCCACAAAATGTAATAAATGAAAAATAATACAATGAAATAATAGCTAGAACGTTAGTGCTATTATCTGTGATAAATTCTGATTACTAGAAAGACCCTTACTATCACATTTGTCGTTAATACAATACGCGCCTCTCCACTTCGCTTATTAGAGAGGATCTGCAGAAAATGCTAAATATAGACTTTCAAAGCAGTTGCGACACAGAGGATACAAAAGTTAGTCACGCAGGAGCTGCTAAACTAAGCGAATTCCTCGCCGAGTTGAATAACGTTTACTAAAAATTAATATAAAAGCATAATTATGCCTTATTAATTAATGAAATGAAATAGGTTATGTTATTAATGTATGGTATTAGGGGAACAAATTTAGAATTCTTACGGCCTATAAGACTTACAAAAGAGAAACCACATTTTTAAAATTATCATTATTATTATTATTATTAAGATTAAATCACAAATATTAATTGTATACTATTAATTAAATGAAATATATGACCACTGACAGACAAAACAATACCGTGTGAGTATTTTTAAACATTTTTAAATGTTTAAAAACTGGGCCCTTGATATCATCTTTACATTCACAAAAATAGAGAAATTACAGAAAGTTTCCAGTTAAGAAGATTATTTGTGTATTTAAGATGTTCATATGTTTCAATAAAACAAAAGCCAATGAAAATCGATTTAACTTTTATCTGCTAAATTATACATATTTTACATCGATTTTCATTGGCTTTGAAATTTAATTTAAATGTTATTATGGTAAATGTATGTAATACAAACAGTTTCTGAAGGTTAGTACAGAGCGCTCTTACATAAAAATATAATTTTCACACATATATTAGATTAATATTTTACATTTGCTATTTTCCATACGACGTTTTTATTAAATGTAAAACATATGCATCGTTATAAATACAGTTCATATGCTGAAATCATTTGTCATTTTATTTTAAAATAATATAGAAAAAAATTAAATGCAAGAGCACTTTTTAAATTTCGGTTTTCAAGTATATCCCTATTCGTCTTGATACGACTTCCATAACTTTCATTCACTATTTTTGTTATTTTATTTAAATGGTATTACGTAATTTTGTGTTGAAGAAGCAAATATTGGTGACGCTAGACGGGATTTTAAATTTTGAGTTTCAGGTAAACCCCTATTCCTAATGGCCCGATTTCCCTGGTTTTCGGAGACTATTTTTATTATTTTGTTTAATTGATATATATAAGGAGTTTTCGTTGAAAAAAATCACATAGAAATGCCGCTAGGGCAATTTAAAAATTTGGGGTACAGGAAAACTCACCTCCTAATATTCCAATTTCACTGATTTTTGGAAACTACTTTTTGTATTTTATTTGTATTTTATATGCCGAGTTTTCGTTTAAAAATTTTAAATTGCGGCCGCTAGAGTGATTTTAAAATTTCTCTTTAACCCCCACTAATTTCAAGCATGCCTCGTTCCTATTGCCTGATTACCGTGATTTTTTAAAAATACTTTTATCAATTTATTTTAAAGACAAATACCGAGTTTCATTGAGGAAAAAAAATTACGGCCGCTAGAGAGATTTGTAAGTTTTTTAAAAAAATTGTATTGTCTAATTTTGCTGGTTAACGAACTAGAAGAATCGTTTGTTAATTGTTAGTTATATGTTGAGTTTTGTTGAGAAAAACAAAAATTGCGACCGTTAGAGCGAGAATAAACACACGCACACACTGTGCGTGTATGTGTGCACATAGTTTTGGATAGATTTTTTTATTTATGTACCTAGTAGATCAATATAGATTTAGAGATACCATTAAAAAAATCTTTCCTGGGTACAACAGCAAAAGCTTACATTCCTTAGAAATTCGCTAAAAGAAATAAAAGAATGGTTTACTAGACCAAACACAATATCTTACTTCCTTCGTAATCCACTAAAAGCTGGATGGGCCTTAATTAATATGATGGTTATAGTGATATAGCGAGAAGCAAAGTTTTTAATTTCATTATACTTCCCATTGAACAAAAGAAACTGTTCAAAATATGACTCATCTGTATGGTAGACGAATTTGTATTAATTTTATCTGTTTATTTTATTTTGAAAAAATCTATAAACTTTTTGGTGTTGCTATTAATACTGTTATTATTTATATTAACCATATTTTCCATAAAACCTAAAACAATGTAAAGGAGAGGAACCCAGTTTTAAGCTGTTTAAACACAACTTTAATAAACCAACAATAAAATAGAACTCGTTTAAGGGACGTTAACGCACGACACTCCAAAATGGCGCATGTTCTTTCAATTATCTCTACAAGTTTCCGAGGTTGTTAAGGCGGGAAGTCTGGGGTTTGATTCCCGCCAGGACCGCTCTCCCTGAATGAGAATTTTTTCGGGTTTTCCTCAGTCTTCAATCCTTATAAACGGCAAAGGCCGGGAAAGTACCCTAAACTTAAACCTGGAACGCTTACTTCTTTAAAAAAAAATCTTTTTCCAATTTATCTTTTCATTTCATGTATTATCAGTGTTCACCGCCTATGGTGGGTGCCTTAGTTGTAAAAACGGGCGTTAAACACTATTAAAAAAACGATAAATCAGATTTTAGAGCTACATATGCAAAAGTAGTGCAAATATTCATTATAGCATCCTTTTTCAAAATACTTTAGAAAAGCAATTTTCTTCATCTAATTATTATTGTGCTCATGTCTATGTAAATAATATAACCTCTACTTACATCAAAAACAGTGGGACATAGTGAAATGTGTACTTGTAATTTTTATTTTAAGAACAATAAATATAGGAAGCTATCTCTGACCTTTGACAGAGTTGACATTCTTAATAGCTATAAGCTTCAAAACGTTGACATGTTTCGTATTGGTTAAAGTGTAAAAATAAGTACTGCCTATTCCCGTGCTTGAGCGATAACTTCTCTCACAGCTGAGTCGTGCGGGCAGTCTAACAAGCAGGCTGGTTTTGACGCGTTGTGAAAGGAATTTACTTGTGACTGTTTTTAGTACACAAAAGTTGTTTGATCATTCTATGCAACAAATCCCTTAGGCATGTTTCTCGAAAATACAGTTAATATCATCTCTTCTCGATTAATCTTTTTGTGTTTCAGTTATGAAAAAGAGCTTCGGAAAATATCTCCCTAAAATTGTCAGTGTGTGTCTGTTACTGTAACAGATTCTGACTGTATGGAAAGGGGAAAATGCTTAGAGATGGCTTTGTTCTTTATCATTATATGCCTTCCTGTCAAGAAAAATAAGCAGTGTGGGCTTTATATGTCTGTTGCTATTGCTTACAGTTTTTCATATTTTACAAATATTATTCACATTTATATGCACTCATTATTTTCCTTTATTCAAACTCAATAATTTGCATTTATTTGCATTTTGTAATTTTTTCATGCGTTTAAAATAGTGAGTTAATGTCTCTCAATAGCTGTGTATCATCACAGTATCCACATGTGTTATCCCATTAAACAGATTCGTGGTTACATTGCAAAAGAGTCAGTTCTTTTTGCCAGGCAGTAAAAATAAATGCAAATGATATTGAAAACAGTAAACGACATTGATAGATAGCTTTATCCCAGAAGGTTCAATAAAACACCCTCTATTTCATGTTTCTTTTTACTGAACAATCCTGTGTGTATGTATCGAAATAAGCTTATTACATAATTAGAGGGCGGATCAGAGTGACCAAGTCGTGACTTCAAGTTACTGGTGCTCAGAGCGGAATGTCTTGGACGTGTTCCCTAGGTACAAAGGATGGATAGGGAATTTCTGTATTAGGCTTGATGTTCCGCTTCGCAAACAGAAAGTGTAGATGCAAAGTTATTATTTGAGAGTACAGGTATCCAATTACTACGCTAGTTGTAAGCCTACAGTCAAACAGTGCAGTTAGGAACAACAGTGTACTATTTTCGTTGTTAAGAATGCCTAAGGGATAGCGTGTGCAAAGTGAAAAAACTGAACGTCTTATACTCGAGTTCGGAGGGAGTGTTTTCAGCAGTGAATGAGAAATAATTCCGTATAATAAATGTAAATTGAAGCTAAGAGCTACGAAAAAATGACAAAAGCCTGTAACTGCAGAGAGCACAGGAAACACACAAGAAACTCGTATGGAAATTCAAATGACATGTGTGCTATGATAATTGGTACAAAACATTCCATTTAAAAAATTAGATAATCCACACTTTCGAGACTTTCTACCTAAATATACAAAGCAACATATTCCCAGTGAGTCACAGAAAAGTTAGTTCCCCTCTTTGTATAAGAAACTGTGAACAAAATAAAAAAAGTGAGTGACAACAAAATATTTGTTAGTATGTGACACGATTAGTCGTAAATATACTTGTAGAAATACTAACATCTATCTCTCCTGGAAAAATATGTTTACCAACGTGTGATACGATGGAAAAGGTGAACCACACCACAATAACAACTGTATTTTCTAATGCCAGTTCTTTGTGGCCTACTGGTATAATAACAAGACGGGATGGTTGGCTGAAGGCTGCCTTAAGCCACATATTATTATAAAATTGTGAAAGTGACCAATGGTTTAGATTCCACAGAGGCACTTACATTTAAAATAGCAAATTTCTAGCAGTTTAGATTTCATAAAGAATAATTTTAGTCCCTTACGAATGTCAAAACGTCATTAGAAACATTGATTCAGAGTTGCCAAAGGATATAAACACTATGGAAGAAGTTTCTGTAAGAATCGGAGAATTTATGAGAAACGTGATGTGTTGTAAAATAATATTGGTTGTTCAAAATGCATGAGGTGTGAGATATATTGCTGCAAAGATAAACAGAGCCTTTCAGATGAATAAGTATTAGAGAGATATCAGACAGTGATACAATGTATTATTCGTATGCACCTATTGCGTCTTGCAATATCGAAAGAAGTTTCTCACGATATACCGAGGCTGCCAAAAAATGTATACACACTTTCACAGTAGATATATATTTAATATATTTCAAAGTTGTACCGAAAAACAACAGTAATGTATAGTATAATGTTCTGTAAACAGATGTGATTCGCATACATTATGATAGCGTTGCTATGTGACAGGTAAATCAACAAGGCACTGAATAGGACGAAGAGGTCCGATTGAGTTTCTACCGCGTTCTCCGGATCTAACTCCGTTGGACTTCTACCTATGGGGAACTCTTAAGGATGTTGTATATCGTAGAAAACCAGCTACACTGACAGCACTTCGGGAAGAAATTGAAACGACATGTGCTGCAATTGCTGTTGTAACTGTAAAAGTCAAAGGTGATTAGTGCTCATCATTTTCTGTTTGTGTGAATTCAGTTTTGTTATGTTAACACAGATTTTTCTTTGTTTGATGTGTGTTTGATATTTTTTTGACATCCTCTGTATTTTTCGTTTAAGTGAGAGATGCAGAATGTTCACTTTCGACTATCTCCGAATGTATATTATTGTTCCTTGCAATGTACAGACTATGTAGTATTCACTTTACACATAAGAACAGTGTAGTGTACTGTAACGGAGTGCAAGTTAACAGTCATCATGTACAACACAGTGTACGCGTTCTTTTGATACAACTGTACAGACAGTGCAGGCACGCGCCCGTTGTTTACCGTCTCTGCTTCTACATAAACATATTATTGTAATGGATCAGTAAACATCATCGATAAGTCATTCTGATCCGCCCTCTGGTTATAACGATAAACTTTGAAACCCCCCTTAAAATAAATAAATAACATTATATTTGTTAAAGGATTGTGAGGCACATTTGAGAGCACAAAATTTAACCACAGCATCTCGGGCAAAATGTCCTTTTTCAGATAGAACGAATGAAGAAAACTAGTAGGCTGCTAGTAAAAGGAAAAATAGAATGTAAGACATACCAAATTGAGATGAGAAATAGATATGCATAATATGGTGTTTGTAGATCAGAACCAACTTTGAGAAGAGGTAAACTGAGGAAGTCATAGAACTAGATTAAGGCCCAACGGAGTTCGAGCTTTATGTAAGACTATTGCCGCCATATCCCTGTCTCTGAGTGTACTCTAAGCGAATGAGACGGGCAAAGCAACAACAAGAGCTAACAAGAAACACTCGTCATTAGAAGCATCGTGCGAGAGAACAAGCTAAGCAACTGGTGGTGGTGATTTATTCTATGGTTATTCATCCTTAATTATATATTATGTGCTCCACAATGAGCAGATTTTTCAACACTTTTAAAGGAAACACAAACTGACTAAACATCTAAAATATTCAATATTTCGAGCCGAAGCCCTTCTTCAAGAACATCTGCAATTTGAGGACCTAGTAAGAAAATACTGACCTGGGCAACAACTAATATTAGCTTGATAATATAAAACAGTTTTATCTATTGTAGGCACCGCCTTTCTAACATTTATGCTTCTATAGATGAAATTAACCCAAAAACATAAAGACAGGAGCTACCCTTCGTTAACGTATTATTCCTTCTCACAAGAGCTTTGCTCCAAATCCACTGATACCTCAATACTTCCTATTTTCCAGTCATCGACTACAGTAATAATTAGACAGCGAATTTGTATGCAATTTCATATTTAGTTTTTTTTAATGTGGAATTAAGTTTAGTTTGTAAAGTATTATAGTGCATATAATTGCATGTTACCGATGTTGCTACATATTTCGTCATTTTCCCATGCATCGAGCTTATAAATTTTAAATTTTGAAATTAATATTTAAACACATTAGTGACAAAATAATGAAGTCCTTGTTGTCGAAACACGCATAAGGAGCCTCTTCATTACAGAATCCCACCAGGATCGTTTATCCTGACTGAGTTTTTTCCCAGTTTTTCCTCAGTCCTCATAAATGCCAAATGCCGATGAGGTACCCTAAACTTAGGTCTGGAACGCTTCCTTCCTTTAAAAAAATCTTTCCAATATATCATTTCATGTCATGTGTCATCAGTGTCCAGTGGTGCCTCAGTAATAAAAACGGGCGTTAAACACCATTAAAAAACGAAAGAATTAATTTTGTGATATATGTGAAGCTCTTATAGCCACAAACATACCCTGGAATTCACTCAGTAACCACCAGCTACGCAGTTTCTTGAACAAAGTATTGCTGTAATAACACCATTCCTGACGAATCAACCTTGAGAAGGAATTATCTAGACAGCTGTTACTGCATGGCAATTTTAGATATTCGGAACCATTTAAAGAACTCTCATGTACGGAACAATAAATGAAACTACAGTTGCCTGTGGCCTTCATGTGGCAAATTTTCTGGTAGAAAAATTATGTGAAGATAGCCAGGAAAACGGTACTTGATTGCTTGTAGGGTTTTAGTAAAACAAATCATTCTACTATTGCTCGCTTCATGAATTACTCTCTGAAATTACTTTGGTGAGAAGGATTTCATTGGTTTGGTTTATTTACGGACGCTCTGTAACATCTCAGGTCATCAGCGTCCCATTCAATTCAGGGAGTGAAACGACCGAAAATTTTTGCTCAGAGGCCTCTTCTTTCAGGCTTGAGGTTCTTTAGCTTTGTCTTCCCCTCTGATGGAAGCCATAGATAGGATTTTTACGCCCGAAAAAAAAATTCATCGGTTCTGGCCGGGAGTGAATCCGCGATCTTGGGTTTAGGAGTCAAATATGTTTACCGCTACACCACCAGGACCTACTGGCGAGAAGCAGGCAGTGAACGCAGATTTCGGATTCTGCTTACAGATACTGCAATTTACATGTTGAAAGCTGCTTCAGCATTAAAAGTATTTTTCTCTTAGATCATTCATGTTATGTGTGCTGTGAATGCATTTGACAGAATAGCCGAAGTCATAAGGGAACGTTTTCCTGACGTGAATAGTTTAATATCCAGCATCGTGTTAAAGCGTGTTTACAAAGACAATTTTCCATACATGACATTACCTCCAGAGCCAATATTTACCCGTTCGGCTACATGGATTGAAGCAGCTCTCTTCTATTTAGGTAATTTCAATGCTGTTAAAGTTGGTACGCTGAAACCAACTAACGTTTTGTCAATTCAGCATTCACAAAATATTTTAATAGTGAGTATTTGCAAAGAAACTTGGCTGTAATCAAAGTACATTTCAAAGGTATAGCTGAAGCCACAAAAAAAAAAAAAAAAAAAAACTCGAGAAATCTGTTGTCTTTACATGAATCTTTATTAATTCTCAATGAGGTGCAAATTAAACTTGAGAATGCTTCTTTAAAGTATGCAGAAACATTACGCGGTAAATTATGCAGTGTTTTAGAGAGAAATCCTGACGCTAAAGTTTTGTGTTATGTGGATAAATATCTTCAAGCTGAAAATGTAATGCTTCTTGAAGAAATTTCCCCAGAACTAGTAAAGTGCTTTCCCCAATAACATCTGTAGACGTGGAGAAATTCTTCTCATTATACAAACTTGTGTTAACCGATAAACGTCATGAACTTACACCTGAGTATTTGGAGAAAATGATCATTGAAACTGCAAATCAGATAACAACGACCAGAATGATGTCTAAGGGAGAATGTACTTTGTAAATACCAAAAAGTATAGGCTTAAAGTTAATAATTTTAGTGCACATTTTCAAAATTATAGAAAATATTTAAAAGATTTTGACAGTATAAATGCATGTATATTTTATATATTTTAGTGCATATAAATCCGATGTCTAGTAATAGTGTATTTATTTTACCTGACAACTGGCAAAGTTAAGAGCGTAACGTCCTCTCTTCCTTTTAACCATATATTACGATAACACTATACAATACAGTTAGTGACATTGACAATTTGAGCATGGTACTTGTTAAATACTGCATTCTCTGAATAACCCTCGAGATATATCATAAATTGTGGTTGTGACGACAGTACTTGAAATGAGATGATAGTGTTCCAGAAACAAATAGCGACAACTATGAAGGGTGAATAAATGTAGTGGTAGTGCTAGTGTCTTCATTGCTACAAAATTCTATATTCACAATACATACATATATATATATATAAATATTTTATGCATGGATCGTATACCGTATATGTTTAAATTGATACACATTCGAAAGCGGAACAGATAATAATAAAAATAAAACAATATTAATAATAAATACATTTTAAATTATTGAGAATAATATTTACAGATACATGAATTCAAACTTAAAACTATTTTTTATAATTATACTAGTTATTGCGTTCTAACTAGCAAATAAATTTCCTCTAGCTTAGGGCACTTTGACTAAGAAAATGCCCATATTCAACAATTAACGTTTTTTTTAAACAGAGCCCAGCATGTCAATTGTTCTCTAATTGACTTAAAAAGTTTTTTTTTTCCTTAGGTGTTTCAGTGGGTACATTCTGCCGAAGACATGTAAGAGGTGCAATGTAAAGGTATAGAGAGATTTATTTTGATGTCAATTAAGAGAATACCGCAGTAATCCCATCCTCCCTCCAGACTAAAAAGTCCGTGAGACTTTTTTCTGTTTCCAAAAATAAATAAAAACTTGTGATCAACGATTTCAGTTCGCAGTGGCTTCATGCGAAGAATGTGTCTATACCCTAGCCAAAGAAGCGTGGCGTTCATCATTTACAAACTGATTTCAACGGATAGGATTTTTTTTATTTGGTTTATTTACGGACGCTCTTTAACATCTCAGGTCATCAGCGTTCCATTCTATTCAGGGCGTGAAACGGCCGATAAATTTTGCTCAGAGGCCTCTTCATTCTGGCTTGTGGTTCTTTATCGTGCAGTAAAAGTACCACACGGGACACACGGCTTTACTTCCCTTCCGAAGGAAGCCATACGCCCGAAAAAATCCAACGATCCTGGCCGGGTTCGAACCCTAGATCTTAGGTTTAGAAGCCAAGTGTGGTTACCACTACACCACCAGGACCGACAGCGGATAGGATGTTATATAGAATGTAAAAAACAGTGGATACACAAATACAGAAAGTGGGCAACGAAAAAAACTATCAATTTTTTTTAACGTTTATCTTTTGAAATGAACTGCGTTAAAATTTATAAGTTATTAAGAGAAACCAGTTTTCAGTGTAATGTCTCTTGTTTATGTCTTACACATTTATCTGTGGTCTCCGCCTGCATAGGAACGCATGTTGTGCCGGTCCAAAGGTTGCACCAGTCCCCGGTTCCGGAAAAGTTCCCCTTTGAAATCTACTTGTTTTAAAATACCATTTATTTATTATTTGCATGTAATTACATACAAAACTAATTTCAATTTTAGTGTTTTTGAACACCAAGAACACGCTATGCGTGTCTTCCAGGCCGTTATATATATATACTACCCACTTTTTTAATATTACAATATAAGAACTCAATTGTTTATGTATTTTAACAAGATTTTGTTTAACTTCAATCTTCAAACTCAATTAAAAACTGTCTAATATACCATTATTAGGAAAATCTGTAAAATAATGTAGTAAAAGATTATTATATTGTATAGTTTATAATAAATGGAAAATTTAATATGTGCGCCCTGGTTTAGGAAACCAGATACCAGAGTGGCGTATACATATTTTATTTATATATTTATTTATGTATCATCAATGCTCACCACCCGTGATGACTCAGCAGCAAAAACGGGAGTAAAATACTATTTAAAAAGTGCTCAAATATTGACAAATGCATAATAAAGTATTTGAATTATAATTATTTCTGAAAATATATAACTTATTTAGCAGTAATGATACAATAATCCGCTGTATACATTAAAACCACCATAATATTACTAAGGAGTGGACTTAACCTAACTCTTAAGTATGGCGGCGTGTGGCAAACAGCTGTTCCTCCATCTTGCTCTTATATGGCGTCATTTGTAGCGCTGTATTACTACTTTACAAGTGTTGTATATTCTTTAGTAGAATAGAAGTTACAAGTCCATATTTTACAAGGACTTGTACTAATAAACTTGTAATATATTAAACCATATTTTTGCGAAGTAGGGCCCAAGTGTGAAACACTCGTAGCTGCAATAACAACAGTTTGAAATGAATGTTATCAAATTAGTATTACACATAACATCTGTAAAAGCCTTTAACATGGCATCTCTGTTGAATTACTGCCAGTGCATTGTGGAGTTTGAAATAAATTGCTGTTTTATGTTGATGAGTAGTAGATTTCTGACATTTGCTCGCCATATCCTCCATAAATCTCACAACAAACGTCACTAAGTGAAATGCATCAACTAGTTGTGCACGCCGGACATGTAATATTTCTTGTTCCGTCAAATGGCTTGCTTCTATTTTTCCTCCTTTCTGAGGCACACATTTTGAAATTTATCATGTGCTTCCTTTGCACAGCACAAACACACAGACCATGTCTCATGAATGTGTAATTTCTCATAGCTCGCAGCACAAGAGACGCTCTTTGAATACCTCGTTCCTTAGGTCAATATCTCTCACCCTGGGTCGGGCCGTGTCATCGAGTTCCTTGCTACAATGTTCTTGCGGAACGTGCGGTGGCTCTGGCACTAGAAGAACCTGCTTCTCTTATTTTCATGCATAGAACTTCCACTCCCAACTGTACCACTCGCACCTTTACCAGCTCGTACGAACTACTTGCTGCCCTGTAGGGAATTTAGAATATCAATCGTCTCCAGCTCAGCATTTTTTAAATTGTTGTTCACTTTTTTTTTCCCTAAATGTTCACTACGTATTTTTGGTTTATTCAAACTAAATAATTAATCTAATATTGGATGTTCAACGCCATAACTTGTACGGTCAGTAAAAAGACAAATATTAATGTATGTTTTATATTAACCGCACATCTGAAACCATTTGTTAATTTACGGACGTTCTTTAACATCTCAGGTCATCAGTGTCCCATTCAATTACGGGCGTGAAACGGCCGACAGATTTTGCTCAGAGGCCTCTTCTTTCAGGCTTGAAGTTCTTTATCGTGCCGTAAATCTACAACACAGGACCCACGGCTTTACTTCCCTTCCGAAGGAAGCCATACTTAGGATTTTTACACCCGAAAAAATTAATCGATCCTGGCCGTGATTGAACCCGCGATCTTGGATCTACGAGGCAAGTATGCTTACCACTACACCACCAGGACCGACATATGTAAAAATAACATTGGAAACATGTCAAATGTAGATAAAATGGTTGACTCGAATGGGTTATCTGGTATTATGGACAATGTTACCTCTTGCATTAGTTTGTTATAAAAATATGTTTTCATAATACTCTTCTGTTATCCTTAGAGTCTGGGGTGTAAAATTTAGCACGCTCTGTCTGTATAAAAAGGGCTGCCCTTTTAAATACAGGATGGGACGCTACTCTACTGTCAATAATTATGGATATATATTTATGGAAAGCACAGAGTAAACCATAACTCCAAGGTAATCGTGTCACAGAGTAATTTGCGTTGTTCATGATTAAAATATTAGAATATTTATTTCAATCTTTCATTACAAAAAGTATAACAACTGATTTATACATTTCTTACAGTTGAGACTGACCCAACTCTCTTGAGGCCCTAACACTCCCTGAGTTACATGCCTGTTTCACCAACTTTTCCACTTTTCCTCTTTTTCTCTGTTCACTTTCGTGATCCACTTGCCCCTTATTTTTTCTAAATATTCACACACATGTGAATTTCCCTCTCTCTAACTGTGAGCATTTTTATTGCTGCAATATTTTTTTCCATTTTACTCCATTTTAGATCCCACATGGTCGCATACGCAGGCCCGGTGTGTATATAAGTAATTTTAGATAGGCAATGTATGATCCACAACTAAATATATCGTAGTTTTATGGTGAAATGTTAAAGAGCGTCCATAAATAAATCAAATCAATCAAACCAGACAACATCCTATGAGGTTACATAAAAGGAGAAAGGGGCTGCAAATCGCTACGAAACAAATGAAGAACTAAAAGATGCCTTCACAACATTATGCCGCAGATGTTGCGCAAAATGCCACAAAGGACCTGGAAACGCATTCATTTCTGCCGTGACAACGATGGGGCTTATACACACCCGTTAGATCATTAGGTAAGTAGGGATAGGGTGATTTATGGCGCACGCTGTACATTAGATAGCCAACTAAACACCAGCCTCTTTTCGTCTAATCACTGCACAGGCGTATGGAGTGGGAAGGCAAAGTGCATTATTTTGTTCTGTTTGTGAGGTGAGTCAGATATGTAACTACGGTATGATGTAAGCACTGCATTACCTAGCATCTCTAAAATCCAGCTTTGTTTATTAGTCTAAGTTCAACTGCCAAGAACTTAAAAAAATGCGACATTGTAGGTATATATTATACCATTATCCATGGTTTATGTGATTATTTTTGATTAGCAACAAATATATAAAATATTAAATTTACAAAAGATATCAAATAGAGTTCCATATAACAATAATTATATAGCACGAATGTAACGCACTAAAATATCTCAAATGTTAAATTAATTTAAAACGCAATTTGTAATCAAGTTAAATCACCTATATACAATACACAGCTTAATAATGAGACAAGCCCAAATAATTTCAGAAAGTGTAGAGGAGGCGTATATAAGAAATTTGAGATAGGCGATGTATGGTCCACAACTAAACATAACGTAGTTTTATGGTGTTGCACATTTTTGCATCAGATGCTGATAAGTCGGTGTTAAAGTTATGCCGGGTGAATTGTGGTTTAAAATATCTTTAAAACTATCTTGGAAGCATAGACATATCGATTTTCTGTAGCTCTGTAAAACAACCTCAAGCCTGAAAGAAGAGGCCTCTGAGCAAAATTTACCGGCCGTTTCACGCCCTGAATTGAATGGGACGCAGATGACCAGAGATATTAAAGATCATCCGTAAATAAACCAAATCAACAACACTAAAGTACATTGACTAATAAGTTTATTGCTAACAGATGTCTGAAACTTAATTTACTTTAACACATACTCAAGGCACGTTCTGATTGATAAGTACAATAATTGTTTATAAGGGTTGTAATAATATGAATTGTTATGTTAAGATTTAAGTGTATAAATTGAAACATCAACTTAAAAACTATATTATTAGGCCCTAGTCGGAAAACAAAACAAAAACGTGATGAACAAGATTTGAACTCGAAAACAACTGACTATCTCTTACTCCAAACAAAATGTCAGAACCATGGCGCTCTGAAATCTCCTTTCGTAATCGTGTGCAATGCTTTCGAGGGGCATCTTCATTACTCAGTGGCGTACTGGCGCGTTAGAAACTTACAGCCATAGCTTCGAAATTTGAACAGACAGGCCATAAATGCTGCCAGGACCGTCTTCCCTGACTGAGGTTTTTTCCAGGTTTTCCTCATTTCTCATAAATGACAAATGCCGGGAGGTACCCTAAACTTAGGCCTGGAACGTTTCCTGCATAAAAATAATATTTCCTAATATATCATTTCATCTCATGTATCATCAGTGTTCACCGCCTGTGGTGCCTCAACAGTAAAAACGGGCGTTAAACACCATTAAAAAAAAAGTCAGGCCACACGTTTTCTATCTCAAATTACCTGTCTAAAACACATCCACGCTCTCTGAAATTATTTCGGTGTAGTCAAACAGCCTGTATGAAAACAGACGTTTGAACTTAAGGAACTGCAGGTGTATTATGAGAAATAACTCATTTTACTACATCATTCTGGTCAACATGTTAGGTGCATTTTTTAGTAGTGTTTAACGCCCGTTTTTACTACTGAGGCCCCACAGGCGGTGGACACTGCTGATACATGAGATGAAATGATAAATTAGGAAAGGGTTTTTTTAAGGAAGGAACTGATCCAGGCCTAAGTTTAGGGTACCTCCCCGGCATTTGCCAGTTATGAGGACTGAGAAAAATCTGGAAAAAACCTCGGTCAGGGACGACGGTTCTGGCGGGATTCGAACCCCATACCTCCCCTCACTAGTTCGCGCCTTAACGACCTCGGCCACTCGTGACGGCATGTTAGGTGTATGATGTTCTCTTTTTAGGAATTATGACTTTTGGAATATTTATCCATATTTTTAACAATAAAAAATAAAATACTCAGTTAAGTGATTATTTAGTTCCAGGCATTAAAGACTGTAAATTTTACTTCTTGTAATACATGCAAAAAAAAATACAAACGGTAGAAAGTGTGCTATTTACGGTTGCTAAATGCTAAAATATCACTGCTGGCGAGATACCTCATGATTAATTCACGGTTATATCCTTCCGTAAAACATGCATGGTCGTAAGCCAGTGTGAAAAAAATCTTGTTCCCGAAAACTAAGCTCGCTAACTCATTTCTGATGAGGAAATGGATTTCCTTTTTAATCTCCTGCAAAGAGCCGAAATGGAGCGAGGAAATAATTCCACCCACTCGATAAAAAGAGTTGTTCCTGCAGGCCATGCAGAGAGCTGCAAAACCACTTAACTTGCTTTTGATGCCTTAAACGCTTTATGTCATCGAAACAGTTGAGGAAGTGTTCTTTTTTATTTTGTTTCGCCTTCTATATGTACCTAATTACATGTTATGAAAGCAGACATTTCAGAATTAACGTTGTCACACACGTGTGCCATGTTTATAGAAGTTAGTTTTACGACGAAAAAAATATCAGACTAACGCTCAATAGCCATAAAGGAAATTGCAGTTTCAACTTTAATAAAGCTGGTTTTCATTGAGAAAACCATATTAATGAATAATGTAATAATATTGAAAGATACTGTTCGTTAAGAATATCTTATAAAGTATTTAATTGTGTCTCACAAGCAAAGCACACGTTCTATAAGAATAGAACCGACAAAAATTATAGGTAACGTGTGAATTATTGTTTAAATGTCTATTATCTGGTCGCATTTACTTCTATCCAAACGTAAACGTAGACCCTGTGCAGTAGATCTTTTCTCATTGGCTCCTGAACGAATGAATCAACAGTATTTAACGCCCGTTTTTGCTACAGATGCACCACAGGTGGTGGACACTGGTGATACATGAAATGATATATTGGGAAAGCATTTTTATTTTTAAGGAAGGAATCGTTCCAGGCCTAAGTTTAGGGTACCTCCCCGACATTTGCCATTTATGAGGACTCAGGAAAACGAAAACCTGGAAATAACCTCAGTCAGGTAGGACGATCCTGGCGTGATCTCCCACTTACGAATCCGTCCGTGCCTTAACGACCTCGACCTCGGCCACCCCTAGAGGTGCTCCTAAAAGAGCTCTAGCACAGACTATATTTACCTTAGGATAGAAATAACAGCGAACAGATAATAGTTAGATAAACAGTGTTTGCATCATATGTGTAACTTTTATAGAAAACCTCTGTGATTAGCGGGAGGGTAATACAATAAAACAAAGCAAAATCATACAACAATACACAAACCAATTTAAGTGGCTCCTTACTTACCAAATATTGAAATCGGAAATTATTCATCACTCACTGTAATTTATTTTGAGAAACCCGGACCATTTCCTGACGGATATTATCTTAGAGCACTTGTACGGTGTGTGGGTTCGTCTTATACACGGCCAGAGATGAGAGACTCTTAAATACGGGGAACCGAGAATGCCACAAACCCTTACTAATAACTTTGCCTTGTGGAAATACATTGTGAATTACTCTCATGGAATTATTTGTAATGTGAGCAGTGGCACAGTCCTGTTGAAAATATGCATGATTACGTTCTTGGTCTGTTAACTCTCTGAAAAAAAGGGTTAGGGATATTCACATTATTATTATTATTATTATTATTATTATTATTATTACTTATTACATAAGTAACACCACCAGTGATGCCTCAGTAGTAAAAACGAGGGTTAAACACTGTTAAAAAAATAAGTAACAGAATCGACTGTATGCTCAAAAAAAATTGGTCCTATGATTCTTTCACCACTAAATTAACACACATGAATTGTACGTAAAGACACGCTGTGCCGTATCGGTCCTGGTGGTGTAGTGGTAACCATATTTGCCTTCTAAATCCAAGATCGCCGGTTCGATACCGACTAGGACCGAAGGATTTTTTCGGGTGTAAAAATCCTAAGTATGGCTTCCTTCAGAAGGGAAGTAAAGCCGTGGGTCCCGTGTCGTACATTTACGGCACGAAAAATGCCCTCAAGCCTGAAAGAAGAGGCCTCTGAACAAAATTTGTCGGTCGTTTCACGCCCTGATTTGAATGGGACGCTGATGACCTGGGATGTTAAAGAGCGTCCGTAAATAAAACAAATCAAAAACAACGCTGTGCTGTTGTAAACACACGAGGAATAATACACTTTATGTTTAAGAAACGAACAACACCACATACACCTGGGAACAGCTGCGATACTACTGTGACATTCAGTAAGGTCAACGAGTAATCAAGCAAGATTGTTACTCCCTCCACGACGCGACAATTGAGTGAGGGCTCGCTTATACGAAAAACCCCGCTCCGCGAGAAAAAGCTTCGCTGATCGCACTGTACAATCCTTCTAGAAGGCACTGAGTTTATGGCGATGCCAGCAAACGAGCGCTGAAGAAATTGCTTCTCTTGTATGAAAACGCTTTTCTTAAGTTTGGGAAAGTGATCGAAGTAGCAGGTCTGGTGAATACAGGGGAAATTGAATAAATTTTACGTTAAGTGCTGCAATGCCAGGGCGACCAGAATTTGATGCATCTTCCACCCGATCATGTCGTGCCGAAAAGCGGTAACCCGATGTAGCAAAATTGCAACGACTTCCCTTAGATCCTGGTATTTAATTTTTGTTCATTCCCGAATATTAAGCATATAAAGCATATTTAGGACAGTGTTGTTTAACGCCACCTTTCAGTTCTCCCTGCATGTTCGTCTGCAAGTCTGCAATTGCAACAGCGAGTGCGTTGAATTGGTTCATCTTATCTCTACCAATGCTAGAATCCTAGATGGGGAAACTTGCGTAATTAATTGGGATTCTCCTAATAAGTTATTTAACTTGGTTAATTAAGTAATGTATAAGCTCCCTTGAACGGAGAAAAATACTGTAACTATAAGAAAATTTAGTTGAAAAATCTGTAGATAAATTGCGCATATTTCTGGGCGGGGAAAATAAATGGGCTAAGAAAGTGATATGGAATATTTCATCTACTACTTGGAAAGATTCATAAATCTTGGCAAGGGTTCGGAATCCAATCTGCCGAAATGAGGGGGAAGAAATGACGATAATAAAAAGAGGAACGTCGTAAAAATAACTCGAAGATGTTGTACTTAATCTTCTCAGTTTCTTGGGTGGAGTGCGGCCGAGTTCTGTTCAGTTTTACTCTTCCAGGTACAGATTTGGAACTAGTAGCGGTTAAAGTGGAGACACTAGGATTAATTTTCGAGAGTGGTGGTTGGTGTTGGATTTTAATGTGCCTGAAGGGTTGAGCTGGTTCTGCCATCTACATAGCCCCAAGTATCGCTCACGGCAACATTTGAGATTTCTACCTGAAGCATCGAGTAGGGGAAAATAGCTGCTAACTAAACTCAAAAAAATCCCAATACACCTTTACGTTTTAAAAAAAATTAAAAATTATATTTTCTCAAAACTCAAATATCCTTGCGTATCGTTGTAAATTTGTAAAATAAGTGAACGAAGTAATTTAATATGATGTGATGGCTATTTTGTGACTGTAGCAAAATAAATCAAAAGTGACATAAGTCCGGAAAGTTTTCAGTAGTTCCACGGTCTTAAATTTCAAACTTATCTTTTCTCTCTGAAGGATAAATTGTATTGATAGCTGAAACCTTTGCTTTCATTAGTGGGTAATGTTATTGGCGAATCTTTCTTATGTTAAAACTGAATGTTTTTGCTCTTGTGTTTGATCTTGCGATTCAAATTTGTGTACAATATCGTCAATTTCAGTTCTTGGGGAGTATGAAAGGCCTATTCTTTAATGTTAAATTTTCCAACTTCAGTCCCATTTTCTCAAGGGCTATTAAAACTATTGAAATAAAAAATTTACAGCATACAGATGCACATAATTGAAATTTGTTGATCTATTTTCACTACTATATCATGACTCTGAAACATTTTTTCTATTTTTTTCCGAACATTTTATTTTTTACCATCACGTTTTGTCTTAGCTCTATCATAATAGATTCTCATTACACAAATCCCCCAAAAATGGGACACTTATGCAAAATATGCAGCTTTTCAATAATTGCAGCCAAAAATATTTTTGCAGAAAAACTAACTTTTTGAGGGATATACCAGCTAAAACTCTCCAATATTGTAAAACAACAATAGATAATGTCATAGAAATAAACGCTGCAAATTATGAACTACAATTTTTTCTGCCATTCAAGACGAACCACAGCCTTCTAAACCTAATACTTTCTGAGATATAGAATTTTAATTAAACAAATGCTCGATAAATATAAAATAAAATAAAAAGACTCCTCCAGTGATATAATTAAAAATGTATTAAAATGCTTATAACCAAGAAACATAATGAAATTAATATAAAAATAAACAGAAAATTCCAAATAAATATTAAATTGGTACAAAAAACAAAAATATGATTTTTAATCCCCTGTACCATTCCCTTTAATACTTCCCTTAAGGACACTTGGTTAAGATTTTGGGTCAACAAATCCATTTTTAGCTTTATGCATAATATGAAACTACATAATTCGATGATTTCATCCATATATAATTTTTGTTTTGTTTGGGGTATTCAAATTGTTTAAATAGCAATTTAAGTATGGTCACCATGGTGTTACACGATTCACACTCTTATCTTTCTTTATCATTTATCGTAACTTGCATATTTATAACTTTCACTTTTCTCAAAATTTATGTAAGATAAAGCTATAAATTCTTTTGTAGACGTATGTTCCCTATAGCTGGTGAAAGCTTTTAACTTACTCATGCATGAGAGTTCTGGAAAAAAAAATGGTTTTAAAATGTGCATAAAATAATGACACTATGTGCAAATATTTTCAAAAATTAAGCTGTTGCTTTAAATTACACATTATTTAACCAACAACGTTAAGTAACACGTTTTCAAACTGGTTTTAAAATATAATGACGGTGAGATTAGTAATTTATGTGTGAAATGCACTTAAAGCAACACTTTAATTAATGGGTTTTCTGGTTTGTTACAATAATTATAAAGCAATAAAAATTAGAGGTAGGTTGGCATGCTGGCACCTGTTTGCGAACCACACTAATTGGTTGAATATGTGCATTTTCCTAGCCAATTTGCGCAAAGTAGAAGCAGTTTATTTTCTGATTAGAAAGCAATAACTGGTATAAATACAAATAATATGAAATATATTTTCATTTATATATCTATAAATACCGTACTCCCACTTTAACAATTATTATTATTATTATTATTATTATTATTATTATTATTTATTACTCTTTCTAACTGTGTATCATACCTAACCATGTGCGGTTGACGGCCCATGCATAAAATATATTTATAAAGTGTGTATATATATATAGATATATGTGTGTGTGTGTGAATTTTATAAAAATAAATACTATTAATTACTATCAGGAGACCAAGAAAGATCTTTCGATTGTTCGGGAAAAACGGTACCTATATAGACCTAACAGGTTATAAGTGCAACTTTTGAAAAATGTTTGGTTTCTGAGTGAGATGAAAGCTTCCTACTTCCTTAAAATATACTTTTTATTTTTTCATTTCCTGATGCCGACGATACTCTCTGGTCAAAACGTCAATTAAACTCATCTTACACCTATTTCATGTTTCTTACCCTTAAACCGCGTGGAGACACTGCTGAAGCTCTGCCCCGAACGACAGCGGAGAGAGCCGAGCTCCTAAATTAGTTCCGAACGGGAGTGGCAGCGGCAGAAGCTCAATCTTGCAGCGAAGAAAGCGCGAAGATGTTTGCCTCCTTTATATCAGTTTCCGCAAGGGGAATGCGACCAGATGTGGTTTCTTTTCCATCCTGCAGCAAATAAAAAGCGATGTTGTTGGCTTCCATTGTATCAGATTTTGCAAGGCCAAATTAATTTTTTATAATAGCAACAATATTCTCTGTGGAAAATCTTTCATATTTTGGGACTTGAGACATTTCTTCATTTTGGTTGCGAACTGTAGCTAAAGTTTCCTTTAAGGATGCCGTGTGTTTGTTACCAACTTCAAGTCCTGTTATTGTTGAAATTCCTTAACGGTGTCCAATTACTCGCAAGCAATTTTATCTTTTTGTCCAGATTGTTTACTCACTTGGACTAGTATTTCCTCATTTTCACTGAGAACAATAACATCTTCAGTGTCTATTATTAAGTCATTATTTTCAGAATAATCAGGACCGGCACGGGTGCCTAGATCTTTAAGACGCGGACTTGTGCGCGGGAGGTTTGGGGTTCGAATCCTGCCAGGACCGTCCTCCTTGACTGAGGTTTTTTCAGGTTTTCCTCAGTTCTCATTATGGCACATGCCGGGAATGTACCCTAAACTTAGGCCTGGGAACGTTTCCTTCCTAAAAAAAAAAATCCTTTCCCAATATGTTTCATTTCATGTATCGACCGTCACGGGTGGCCGAGGTCGTTAAGGCGCGGACTCGTGAGCGGAAGGTCTGGGGGATTCTATTACCACCAGGACCGTCCTACCTGACTGAGGGTTTTTTTTTTCCAGTCCTCATTAATGGCAAATGCCGGGGAGGTACCCTAAACTTAGGCCTGGAACGCTTCCTTCTTTAAAAAAATCCTTTCCCAATATGTCATTTCATTTCATGTATCATCAGCGTTCACCGCCTGTAGTGCCTCAATAGTAAAAACGGGCGTTAAACACAATTAAAAAAAAAAAAAAAAGAATAATCAGGGTATTCATTGCGCAGCTGAAATTGCCATAGGCTGTGTTTATCTTTACACATACTTCATTTTACACTCAAATCAACACACGTTCAACAGTATCTGTGAGTGCATCAATAATCACTGCAGATTAATTAGCATTTACAGTGCAAAGCTTTATCTTACACAAAATATATCGCGGTCATTTTAGATGAGCAATCTTCCAACCACAATCTTCTTTAATAATGTTGTATTTGCTTATTTCCAAGTTTGCTTTGTGCCCACGACGAATATACTTTTCAGCTTTCCTTTCGTAAGCACAATAAGCCTGTCATACAGCTTTTCACATGTTTTCCATGAAGGTATATGTTTGTAATGCATTCGCTCTATATGCATGTTTGTATTTATACCAGCATGTAACCTGAAACAGCAAGTCTTGCATTTTGCATCACTCGCGTAGTTCTTCGCTTACGCTCCGGATACAGCTCAGAGGTGTCTACTTGTGGTTTAAAAGTAAGCTTCCATGTTGTACATGTCTTAAATGTGCTTTAAGGCGGGATTACGATCAACTTTATGCTGACTTTGTGTTGCCTTACTTTCAAATTCATGTTCATGTTTATCAAAACATATAGTTTCATAGTATTAAATTACGTTCAATGTTTACTCAGCAGGCCGCAAGATGGCATGAACTGGCCATTGGAGGGTCTTAGTTTCAACGTAACAAGCCATTGTCCTCTACACTGCAAGCCATGAAATAAAATACTTGTGCTCAAATTACTCCTCGCATCATATTATTTCATTTATACAACATTTCATCTCTATAAATTAAATATAAGCACGCAAGGTGTGTTACTTCAGTAAATAAGTTCATGAATGTGTGAAATCAAGTGATTTTTTTAATTTGTAACGGTTACTTATAGGTTATGTTATTAATGTACATTTTATTTATTTCTATTCATGGCAATTCGTTAAAAAATGAGTTTATAATAAGCAATAATTAGCATCAGATACGCTCAAAAATAGTATGCTGAAATATTTTTTGTACTTAGTTTAAAATAAAAAAGGTACTGCTGCTAGTTTATATATACAAACACGCTTTCCGTTCTTTTCCTGGAAGTTTCTCTACAGTCTTCCCTGGCAAAGCAAGGATTTTTAATTGCCATAGTATGTATATTTACAATATTCCTCCTTAACAGATTTCACTTCTTTAACTCGTGAAAATACAATATGGACAATGATAAGTTCATCAAACTCCTTGCTGTGCAACCACCATGCAGTTCTTGGTACTGACACCAGGGTGAACCAGCAGTCATAAACAAACGTGAATGCATGTTGACCATGATATCTGCAATAAGTTGCCATTAATCGCAGATAAATACCATAGCCACCCAAAAGAGGCAAAAAAAAAGTTTTAAACCATAAAAAAATAGGCAACAGAAGCCAAAATTACCATAACGTGCTGTTAACTCCCGACAAATAGTAACAATAAAATGTACGAGTGTTATTCATAGAGTTACTTCCGCTTTCAAACAGTGGGCGCAGTAATCGCCATAGCAACGGCATGCTTAGCTCATTCAGTACGCTTCAAACAGCGGTAGAGGGGAGGTCACACAGCTAATAACTAAGCTGCGTGTATTCAAATCAAGAACACTTCAAGCAGAGCATGGCAGACTTGGGAACTGATCAGAAAGTTCCAAAATAGTTTAAATCGGTGGTTTTCTCTAAACCTTTCGCCAACCATTCAAATCAGTTCTTCATTCACGATAGTCGACCAGTCAGTTTTCCTCTTTCATCGTGGACACTGGTCCGCCCAGCTTTAAATCTGACACCTTCGTTGTTTGTTTGTTCATTGATATTTAACGCCCATTTTTACTACTGAGGTATGACAGACGGTGACACTGATGATACATGAAATGAAATGATAAATTGGTAAAGGATTTTTTTTAAAGAATGGAAGCGTTTCATGCCTGAGTTTAGGGTACCTTCCTGGCATTTGCCATTTATGAGGACTGAGGAAAACCTTGAAAAAAACCTGATGGGAATGGAACCCCAGACCTCCCACTCACCAGACCGCGCCTTAATGACCTCGGCGATACCGGCATCTTTGTCTTAAACCATCATTACTCATAACGTTTGGTTCATAAAATTCACAAATTGACAAGGGATTTCAATGCTTTAAAAATATTCGCGCCATTTTTGTTTGCTTATTTTATTTGTATTTGTACTTTTTTTTTTTTTCCTCTCTCTAATGACAAATGCGTGACAATGGCTTCATTTCAGCAAAGCATCACCACATAGCACAAGAATTCAGTCCGTACCAGCTACAGAGACATCGTTGCCCCACTACTGTAGGGAAAATATTTAAATTTAATCATTTTCATGATAATTATAATTCAAACAACAGCACAGAAACGTTCATTCCATAAAACATGGGCTCTAATTACGAAGTTGTAAAGGATTTATAGCAGAGGAAATTATTCATCAAAACGTCTGTTTGTGTACGTAACTTTGCTTAATAAGACGTGCAGATACTCTCAAGCGGAAGAGTGTACAGAATGCCCGCACTGCGCAAGGCTTGTCATTGCAAAGCCCCAACACGCTAAGGCATTATCACGGACTTCTTTCATCTTATTAACCTTCGTTTGAAGTATGAAAGCAAGAAACCTTACCCAGCGTTTCTTCTCGTAGTATTGTGTTCGGATTTTTGGCATGAGAAAATTAGTTTATCTCCTCCCTGCTTTGCCTCTTCCTCGTATCTGTCCTGATTTTATATATTCTATTTATTATTCATTTTATTTTATTTTTTGTTTATTTTTTATACTGTTGTGCAGATTTTTTTTTATTAGTATATAGCTTTTACTACTGAGGTACCACAGGCGGTGACACTGATGATACATGAAATGAAATGATAAATTGGGAAAGATTTTTTTTCAAAGGAAGGAAACGTTCAGGCCTAAGTTTTAGGATACTTCCCCGGCATTTGCCATTTATGAGGACTGAGGAAAACCTGAAAAAACTTGAGTCAGGGTCCTGCGCCTTAACGACCTCGGCCACTCGTGGCGGTGTTGTGCAGAACTTTTTCTGTTGTTATTATTAACAGTTTCTGAAAACATTTCCTTATTTTTTTCTTCTTTCCATGCTTCCTTCTACACTTTTATTATTTTCCTATAATATTTTTAATCTTACTAATTTCTGATTTATGTGTATCCTCATTTCGTTACGCAATTGAAGTTTTTGTACACTAGTTGAAACCGTTTGACTTCAGCGATCGAGTGATTCCGCTAATGCAGGCTGTTAAGCTTGTGTGCTTGTCACGCCATTTATTTCAGCTGCATTTCTGCCGAGATTGAGATAAACACTAGAACAAAGATTATCGAGGGTACCACAAAAAATGTATACACACTTTCACGGTAGATATCTATTTAATATATTTCAAAGTTGGACCGAAAAACAACAGTAATGTGTCGTATGATGTTCTGTAAATAGATGTGACTAACGTTGCTACAACACAGGTAAATCAACAATGAACAAATGAAGAGAAGATTATGGCATATCAACAATAAAAAAAAATGGAAGCTAAGATTATCATATGATGCTCCGTAAACAGACGTGACACACATTACGTTATGTTAGCGTTGCTACAACAAAACGGAGCCAAGATTTTCGTTTGAACGGCGGAAAGAAATTTTGAAGCATTGCAAAACCGAGAATGTTGTTGAAGTTAAAAAATAATGGATACGTGTGTACAGAACAGAACCGTCAACGCGAGTAGCAATTCACGCATTTGAGACAAATTTGAGACTCGTGGTACGGCATGCGATGTTCACAAGGGTAGATCTGGAAGACCTCCCGCGTCCTTGTACTTATATGAAAATCTTCCAATGCACTGTATAGGACGAAGAAGTTTGATTGAGTTTCCACCGCTTTTTCTGGATCTAAATACTTGAGGCTAAAGATTGTCACCAGACAATCTGACCGTAGTTTATTATGTTGGCACTAGGTGGCGGTAGTTGATTATGTTGGCACTACCCGCTCTTGTGAATTTAAAGCCTGCGATAATTTTCTGGTTGACACCTGCACAGATTACGGCAATGATATAAATTTTAATGCTGAATTGAATAACACTGACTGAATTATTCTAGAGGTTCCAAATTTTTACTCTTTTACTTTTGTAAAATATTGAAAACACTGAAAAAGGATGTTTCATCAAATGATAATTAATATTCATATTAAAACCAATTACCTGATCCATTTCTTCATTATATTATTATTATTATTATTATTATTATTATTATTATTATTATTATTATTATTATTATTATTATTATTATTATATCGTTTGAGGTTATGTTAGGTGTTCTTATGTGTTAAAATGGTGCTAAAAATTAATATAGAAAAATTAACAAACCCAGGTTGTTTTTGTGCTGCGAAATTGGATAATGGTTTATTTTTTAAAGTTTTTGGCAAATTACCACGCCCATCTCTTAATGATATCTTCTCTCCTTCCCTCATTTTTGTGATGTTGTTGCTTCTAAATCCGGTTCCCAGTTGGATATACTTCTCAATGAATTCATCTAATGTCACGGCTATCGCTGCACTAATTAACATTTTTGCTTAACGAACAGATGTTAAATGTAGAAGTTGCAGATGCATTAATTAAAACTTTAAATCTAATGCAAATGTCTTGTTCTTTTCAAAATAGACATGACATTACAGTATAGATCACTGAAATAACACAACTGTCAGTACTGTAAATACTGTGTTTTAAGTGCAATTTACCATACCATTGTGCAAAAACATTAATCATGTAATCAGAAACGCTGTGGTGGCGGAATAAAATTGTAATAATCAAAATGTAATTTTCCGATGCCAAGCCTGTTTGGCCGAGAGAAGCAGACAATTTCAGCATCTTCTGCAAGGTAAGACACTACACACGTGCTAGTAAGCGGAACTGAAGTCGGTTGCGGAAGGTTTTTTGCATGAACTGGCAAGGTTTATAACTAAATCCAAATATACAGAGATCCTATAGATACGGGTTGTAGCCCTATTAAGCGTGGACGTAACTGCTGCCAACATGTTAAGCCGCCGTTGATGTGACAAACACCACTACAATGTACTCGGCTAGTTCAGGGTTTGATGATATAGTTGGAGTTTTCAGATTGATGCTTCTGGGACGAAAGGAGTGAGAGCCTTTATCTTACGTAATAACATACGTAAATGAACTTCTTACGTTAACATAGCTAAATAACTATTCCTATTAAATGTCTGTGACTTTATATTGAGCATTATAGCCTTTACGTATTTTATAAACATGTGAAAATAAACTTATTAAAATAATATAATTAAAATTGCTATCTATGAGTGTTTAGGGCCTTAAATCGGATTATTTTCCGTTTCAGGGTTTACCATTGTTAAATATGATACTAAAGTCACGTCTCTCAGTTTACAATGACGTTAGTTCAGTGTATTTTTCCATGTTTGGTTTGAACATTATTAAAGTCCTTTGTCTACGGAGACATATGCGTCATCGTGTCGAACTGATTTCAATTATATACCTGAGCCGAACACCCACACAAGCAGAGGAAGGATCGATATGGCGTAGACTGCACCTGTTGCCAGTCTATCGACTGCGACTTAATCTCCACATCCTCGTCAAGAGCTTTAGAAAAATAAAAGTGCACTGGATAACTGTCGTGTTGACAGAGAAGGATATATCCATAAAGAGAGTCTATAGATAAGAGTGGATGGGTGATTTGAATACAGGAATTATAAATGAGTAAGGAAATCTCTCTATTAAGCTTATGAGCTCGACTCTGCACGATTGTCAACGTCAGTTGCATGACCCGGGTTTCATGTAATACCAAGGTGTGAATCGTGCAAGAATTATTGAGAAAGAGGACGGTAAAGAGTTTAGTGAACATCAAGAATTCATTACTAACATAATTTATGTATATATACACAAAAAGAACCGAAGAATGAGCTTATATACAAATTAATTTAAGGGTGAGTCGTCGAAAGTGGACTTTTTAAATGTTAATTGCACGCAATTTAAGTTAGTAATCCCTTACACATATAATTCATAGTCACAATGTCATAAATTTGAACATGAAAAAAAAATACAGAAGTAGTAGGAGTGTATTTATTACAGTAGCACCAACACAATACAAAACAACTTGAACAGGTGCGCCGATCCTTATGTGTTTTATGATACACTGTGTACATTTGATTTAGCACAAGATATTACATTAGATATTCACAATAAGATATAAAACATATATTCAACAATAAAAAATAAAAAGAAAATAAAATAATAAATACCAGAAGAATAATATTTAAAAATATAAAAGAAACATATAAAAATATAGCGAAATTCCATTATGGATGACACACAGAGGGAATTAGCCAATTTGTTTCCCTTCAAACCCGATTATCAGCCTTTTCAGACCTGAGCTGTCTTACTTTCATCAGAAATTTACTTAATATCTCCTCTCCTTCCTTGCCCTCAGCAAAGCCCAGCATGGCCGTTTGCCTCTGTTTAATCCTGTAAAGGAGTGTGGTAGATACGAGAGTAGGTCCATAAGTTTCCGGTATCGCCGATAAGTGCCTTCACAAAATCCTTATCTGGTGTCATACCTTATCTGCTAAGTAAATAACTGCAGTTGTAACTGTGTTTAGTTGTTCAGATATAGTTACATAAAGGAAGGTTGTGACATGTTCAAAATGCAGTTTCGAGCTGTTATTAAGTTCTTCACAAAAGAAGGACTTACTCCAAATGAAATTAGACAACGATTGGACGATGTATATGGGGAAGCATCTCCCTCATATTCTATCGTAAAAGAATGGGCCAAACATTTTCGAATGGGTCGAGAAAGCATTGAAGACGAAGAGCGTGCAGGCCTTGGAGGTACTCACTCCTGAAAACATCGCTCTTGTGGAAATTATGCAAGACTGGCGGCTCAAAGTTACAGAGATAACAGCAGGGTTGGGACTTTCTAAAGCAACAGTTCTTCGAATTATTCATGAACATTTAAACATGAATAAGGTTATTACAAGATGAGTGCCTGGACTTCTTTCTTCAGTCCAAAAGCAGCAACGAGTCATCTGTTGTCAGACATTTTTGGAGCTCTGCCGTTCTGCAAACCATTGTTACAGGAGATGAAACTGTAGTCCTCTAATATGATGTCCAAAAGAGAATCAATGGAGTGGCGTAAACCTGGAGAACCTTCTTTTCGTAGGAGGGCAATAGCTTCTTCTCGACTTCCAAACTGATGTCCCTCAGTTTATTCTTAACAGTTGCAAACAGGAAAATGTCATAAGGAGCCAGATTTGGACTGTACGGTGGATGGTTCACCAATGTCACTCCTGATTCTTGCATACATGTTTTTGTTTCATGTGTGCAGAGGCATTGTCGTAACGAAGCAACTTTCCTCGAACACATTTGGTCTTATTTCTGTTAGTGTTATAAGGAGACAACTGTGATGTACCAGTAGATAGTGACTGATTTTTGTTCATAAAGAGGATTGTTTGCAAGAGGACCATTTGCTGAGAAATAACTGCAGTCATCTTCTGCCCTACACTTCACATCATTTAACCTTCATTGGGGGATAGTCTTTTGGGAACACTTGAATCACTGACTGCGTTTTTTGATAAATTCAGCTTTCTTCACCTGTAAAGCTATTTTTAACACGTTGGAAGGTGTCGTTTCAAACAACGAACCAGCTCCCGAATATCTTGCTGTCTTTGTTCTTCTGTAAGTTGTGGAGTACCCAACAACCTTATTGCGAATAATGGCTACTCTCATTTAACGTAAATAAAACGAAAATAATGACTTTTAAGAACGGAGTAGTCTATAGCAGGGAAGAGACTTGGGCGTACGGGGATATACCTTAGTTAACGTTAAAAACTTCGTGTACCTAGAACTTACTTTTACAATGAACGGAGAGTGGACGAAGCCATTGACACGGAGAAACACAAGGCGGGAATGAAAGCCAAGAAGACTCTCCGGATACGCAACAGAATTTCAGATTTGCTAGCATGTTTACTGGAAATCGTTTACGGAGCTCAGGTCACATCCACGATGACATGTGGAGCGGAAATCTGAGGATGGGAGCAAACGGAGAAATCAGTGAGAACGCGTTTTTTGAAAGGGGTTAAGGTGTTGTGAGCGACACGCCGAACTCTGGAATTGAAAGGGATTTGGAATTCACAGTGTGAATTCCAAATCCACAATGGAGAAGTAAAATATTGGCTGCGAATTGTTCTGGAAAAGTAATATTTAATTACAGCGATCTGCTTCCAAGAACAGTTTAGATTAGGAGGGAATAAGACACGATCCTCCAAAGTAAGAAAGGGATTAGAAACAATCCGGTTTAACCCCTCAGGTCATCAGCGCCCCATTCCATTCAGGGCGTGAAACGGCCGACAAATTTTGCTCAGGGGCCTCTTTTTTCAGCCTTAAGGTTCTTTATCGACAAAGCCATACTTAGGATTTTACGCCCGAAAAAATCCATGGGCTTAGGAGGCAAGTATGGTTACCGCTATACCACCAGGACCAACAGCATGCCAAGGAAACAGGAGAACTGTATGGAAGAAGGCCAGGAATCACCTGAAGGACATAGAGAGACAGTATACAATCGCGCAATGGACAGAAGATCTCGTTGGAAGTACAAACGGGGTTAAAATCTGGGTGGGTGATTTAGCTGTACATCAAAACAGGGGCCAGACTCATTAACAGGGATTCGCGTAGGTTAGGTTGGAGCATGGCGACAGATCAGATAGGTGAAAGTGGATTGAAAATTCGCCCTTTATGAAAAGAGGAAGAATCTTGGTCTCACATTCTGGCGAACTGTAGTAGCTCTGAAGCGATGAGGAAGAAGTACCTGCTACCTTCCTTTACCAACTCTAACAGAGGGCAAGGGGCACCTGAGCTCTGATGGCAGGCAAGGATGAGGAGCGGGTAGGCAAATTCATGTCGAAGATGAGACCGCTCAGGCCTGAATGAAACCCGGAGAGAGGCGTGGGGGGAACTAAACTGAATTTAAAAACGTATGTATAGTTATATTGTATTTATTTATTCTATTGACGGGGAGGTTTCATGTTTTGAATGTTTATATTAAGTTAATGTTTGGATTATTATTATTATTATTATTATTATTATTATTATTTTAACTAAATTAACCAATGGAGGTATAACCTATATACTAATTTATTTAAGAAGTGTACATTTCTGTATATTATGAAAGGCACTTAGATCCCAGGGACCAATACAAAGTTTATAAAAATAATATCATGTAAGTTTGAATCATCAAGCGACAACAAAGCTTGCCAACACGAAAATATTTCTAACACCCTTGGTGAATGAATCTTTGGAGATTTCACTATCTCCCTATAAGTCTCTAGCGGATCTTTCTTCACTAAGGCTTCTATATGTTTCTAGTCTTTCAAAGCTATTCTCCTCGTCTAAACTCTGAAAATCAGTTATAGGAATAGAGTCTGGAAAAAAAACTCTGTACTAATGAACAGTTTGCTGTATCTGTAATATTGGGTATTGCAGTTACTTCCACGATGTATAGTAATAAAAAAAATTCTCTTTCCAATGTTGCCTAAAGGAAATGTGTATATTTCGTAGTTTCTTCAAATCCCGAAAGTTACAATATAGGCTATTTAAGTTAATCACAAGTTTTTTGTTGTCATAGTAACCTACGGGTCTGTAAAACATATGAAGTGTTTCGTAGCACTAATAGTCTCTTTCATCTAAGGTGAGCCAAAGAAAAGGATGGCATTTAAAATTTTTTCTGTCATGACAATAATCGTACTGTCTTTTTTCTTACCCCCCTCCCTAATAATAATTTAAAAGAGCAATGTTATGCGTAAAATGCCTCTTTAAATTTTATTTTAATGTATACTTTGCTTAAAAATAAGAAAAGAATATGAACATCCAAGCATTCTTCAGCTGTGATATATTCTTACGCTGCATAGGCGATATAAAATAAATGAACCTTTCCTGGCCGCATGGAAAAGAAGTTTGATTTTGTTGTCGAAGGTAAGAGAGGGCACGCTCGCTCTGTCTTGCACGCCGTGTTCTCGTTTATTCGGTAACTCGTTTTGTGCCAGGATGGATGACGAAATCTCTAAACCCATAACTCAAGAAACGGAGCGTGCCTGGAATATTTTACAAGATGTTCCTTTGTGTTTTATCATATGTTCCTTTCAGGTATCTTGTCTTCCTTTCCTAACAGAATTCTCTGGGATTGCGGAACCATAAATTCGAACATAGATTCCGACGTTTATAGCTACTGCAAATATTGCATCTTAGTTGTAAGGGAATGTCTGGTGAGAGAAAAAATTTATATTCAAAAATAACTTTAAGATAATTTATATTATATTAAATAACTTTACGTGAGATATAATTCATTAAATCTGAGTGCAGTTCTTTTGTTATTAGGTTGGCCAGAAATACTTTTTTCCCCTATAAACGACCTCTTTTTTGTATCTTAATTACAAGGCACCGAATTGTTTGTTTATATTTGATGATGATATGGTTTAAAGAAAAGTTTAGAGTAGTAGTTTAATATTCTCTTTGTTGTTTTAAAATAAAATGACAAATTAATTCAGCATACCAACTGTATTTATAACGAAACATGTGTTTTATATTTAACAAAAGCATCATCGTGAAGATAGCAAAACTGAAATATTAAATCTAATAAATATATTTTAATTATATTTGTTTGTAATAACCTCCAGAAAACATTTACGTTACATGTTTTTACTACAATAACATTTAAATTAAATTTCAAAGCCACTGAAAATCGATGTAACTTTCGATTGTTTTTATTTGCTTTGCGCATTGTATATATTTTAAATAGTAACATGTTTTTGTTTTATTGAAACATATGAAAATGTAAAGATGATATCAAAGGCTCAGTGTATAAACCTGCTTACATTTAAAAATATTTAAAAATATTCAAACAGTATAACGCTGTGGTCACACTTTTAATTAATAATACAACATTGATTTTTGCGGTTTAATGATGATGATGATGATGATGATGTTTCTCCTTTGTGACGCTTATAGATTGCAAGAATTCTAATTTTGTTCACCTAATATCACACAGTAATGTTATAATTTTTCATTTCATTAATTAACAAGAGCTTATTTGAATTTTATATTCATTTTAATATGTTATTCAACCGATAGGGAATTTGCTTAGTTTCGCAGCTCCTGCCTGACTAAAAATGTTATTTATGAGAGTGACCTGTGAATGTGTTCGAAGATTGTGTTCCAACATTCACATGATGTGCAACCTCATCACTCACGATGCAGTCGAGTTACGCAACAAGCTCATTCGTGTATGAATTCCTTCAAGCAAAATTCCTAAACTGTAAACGCTTGTAGCATTCTTAAATTCTGAGTGAACGAAACGTCTGTTAATTAAATGGTATGTTATTGAAATATGCAAAAGAGTGTAATCAGTATACAGATATTTCGCCAAATGGACAAACAAAAGAAAAATGAATAAGAGTTTTACGTTTTTTCACCTTTCGCTATCTGATATTCTTTTCTTTTTATTTCCAGGCACAAAGGATTTCTGAAGGACTGCCCTAATGGACTTCTTACCGAGCAGGTAAGAACTTCATTTCAAACAGCATCTCCTCGCTTTTCCTAACACTTGTATGTTTTTATTTGTTTTAATAAACAACAAAATGTTTGAAAAGTCTATTTATTGATTTTATTATATTAAAGGGAGGATGCAATACAATTCATTTCACTACATCGAGTGTTACACTTTACCCAATTACAATAAGCAAGAGGGTTGGTTAATAAAAGAAGGATCATAATATCTTACAGGAATAATTTTTGTACTAAAATTAATTTTACAATGTTTTGTTTGCTTAATGCGTAATGAACACGTGTCACTTTTGATTCCCGCCCGTGAGAGATGTGCAAGTTGAAACATGTTCAGTTCGGCTACAGCAAAATGGAGGTGAACGCGACGAACAGTATGCTGGTCTGAAATTCTGCTTTCATCTCAACAAATCTTCAGCTCAGGCCTAAGTAGAGCTTGTTGTTCCCTATAACACAGCTCAAAGATGATTTAAAGTATTAAAAGATTGGAGGCAATCACTTTCAAAGAAAAGTGCACCCAGCATTCCAGTTTGTGCTCCAAAATCAACACTAATACTTTTGTCAGAGAGGATCGTCGAATAACTTTAAGAACACTTTCAGAACTTCTGAAAATATCACTGGGAGTCACTCACATGTTGGTAACTGAAAAGTAGGTGTTTGTACACGGTAGCTTATTCCCGAAAAAAATGTTCCCGTCCAGTTAAAGATGAAGTTACAGGAAGAAGAGTTTCTTTAAAAAGTATCAGCGTTGGTCCATAAGTTTCCGGCCTAACCATTTTCAGGTAAGATAAGGACAAAAAAACTATATTTCGCTTTTCAAAATAGTTACCCTTTATTACAATACACTTGTTACATATTTGAATTAACATTTCAACCCCCCCACCCAAATAGTCAGAAGTGTGGTCTGCGAAATGAGCATAAACAGCATCCATCACTCGTCACACTTAAATTTCCTTTCTCGAAGGCCCTTCTTGAGTTTGAAGAAGAGAAAATAGTCACTGGGAGCTAGATATAGTCTGTAGGGTGGATGGCCGATCTCCTTGAAGCCACATTTCTTTACAGCTTCCTTTGCAACAAGAGCTGTGTGCACAGACGCGTTGTCGTGAAGAAGGCGCACACCACCACTCAGCTTTCCTCGCCTTTTCTCTTTGATGGAAGCACGTAGTCTGTGCAGTAGGCCAGCATAGTACTCCCCATTTACTGTGATGTTACTCTCCTTGAAGTCAATGAAGAGCATTCCTTTACAGTCCCAAAAGATTGTGGCCATAATCTTCTTGGTTGACTGAGTGACCTTGGTCTTTAGAGGCGATGCTTCGCTAGGTTTACGTCACTGCATTGATTATCTTTTGGACAAGGGATTTTTGTAAAGACCATAGTTCATCTCCTGTAAAAATGGTTTGCAGAACTTCTCTCTCGTTACCACAGCAGAGCTCTTTAAATGCCTGACAACAGGTGACTCTTTGCTGCTTTTGGACTGAGGAAAGAAGTTCTGACACCCATCTTATTCACGTTTAAATGTTCATGAATAATTCGAAGGACTGTTATTTTAGAAAGGCCCAACCTTGCTGCTATTTCTGTAACTTTGAATCGCCGATCTTCCAGAATTTCTCTTTCCACAAGAGCGATGTTTTCAGAATCGGTCACCTCCAAGGGCCGGCCTGCACGCCTTTCGTCTTCAATGCTCTCTCGACCCATTCTTCTGTGGTAGAATATGAGGAGGATGCTTCCCCATCTACACCGTCCTATTGCTGTTCAATTTCATTTGGAGTTAGCCCAGCTCGATACTCCATTTTGAACTTGTCCCAATCTTCTACACATGCCTTCTTTATGCAATTATATCTGAACAACTGAACACAGCGAAGCTGAAGTTACAGCTGCAATTATTTACTTATCAAATAAGGTATGACACCAGATAAGGATTTTGTGAAGGTGATAATCCTTATCGGTGAGGCCGCCCGTGACGGTAAAAGCAGTGTAAATAAAATGCTTGTTTTTGTCGTTATTTTATCATGTTAGGTATTTATTTTAATCAGTAATTATGTAACAAAGTTATGGTTTCATTCAGTTTCCTTTATATTTGTACTGTGTGCTTCATATTTGTTTTGCTAACATTTGATGCATGTACAGTAAAATATAAGTGTTTTCCTTTATACTTTTGCCATTTTCCTGCCGCTTACTTTTCAGATTTTAGTGCCATGACATTCGACTTGTGCTAATGATACGGTCTTTGAAATGCCAGCTTTCTTTCTCCTTATTTTTCTTCCCAGAGTCCTTGGAAATTCGGTAATTAGAGGACATATCGAGTAAAAGACGTCCTGGAGCATCTGAATTTAGTTCATACGAGCTGATGAAAGTGCGAACTCTAGGCGACTTATTGCAGGGGAAATGCATTATGCAATATAAAGGCTGTATTTAAAAGCCAGCGGGATAGTAACTAACCACAACACAACTGTGGAGAGAGAAAATCCTTGAATACTATGCCAGAGAATCAACATTCATATTGCATGGATGCCACAGAGGAACAAGGCAGCTAATAAACCGGGAATAGGTCTAGAGGTATTATGTACAAATCTCAAGGGTAGGTAGGGGCTCTGTAGTTAGAGAAACGTGCAAAACCAAAACTGTAAGTAATGTAAATAAAATGTATAGAAGTTCGAGTTTATTAAAAGAGGTCTGGGTACAGAAATAATGCATTTTACTTGAAAATCTGCTTCAATAATAGATTTAAGAGTTCAGGAAAGAAAGGGTTAAATTCATAACTTTTATTGAATAAACAAAATTAAAGTGTCCATTAAAGTCCGTTACGCAGGAACTGAGTAAACTAAGTGAATTCTCAGCATGTGAAGGTTTTACAGACGCTGGAGAACAGAATGTAGTAAAAAACAAGTAACGCTTACTAAAGATATACATAAGTATTTTAAAAAAATATTTTTCCCAGGCTTAAAAGCATATCCTTTTCCCGTATCATTTTTATTTTTACTTTATATCAACGAAATTCAGTAAATTTCTTCAAAATAAATTGCTAAAAGAAGTTTTCGAAAATCATGGCAATTGGGCCACTAGTAGTAGGGGTGTGCCTGAAAAATTTATCGGGTTTAAAAATCCCTCTAGCGGCTAAATTTTAAAGTGTTTAAATGAAACCCAATATATGCTATTGAAATAAAGTAGGAAAAATAGTTTTCAAAAATTAGTGAAATCGGACTATTAGGAGGGGGGTATACCTGAAACCCAAAATTTAAAAATCGCTCTAGTGGCATTAGTATATCATTTTTCGCCACGAACTCCGTATATGCCATTCAAACAGAATTAAAAATTTCTAAACAATGGAGGAAATCGGACCATTAGGAGGCGGAGTTTGCTTCACTCCCAAAAAAGTTTTGTTTTTGATTTGTTTAAGTCCGTTCGCTTCATAAAACGATCAGAACATAAGATTTTTATGTGGATTGTTGTTATATCTTGCAGCACGTAGGACAAAATCTATCACTGGTGCTGCTGTCAGGACAGTTGAGTAGGTCAAAGAAGAAAAAGTTATTTCTTATGGTGTCACTAGTCACAGATTGTCCGTTCTTCCTCCTTTCATGTACGAATTCCAAAACTTTTTCTTCAATGTCAGTATGTCCAGTATGCGAGGACCAGTGAATTTCTTCCTACTAGCTTTAGTTGTAAATAATGTCAATTTCTGTTGTCGCCACAGGCGAACGTTGCTCTCAGCTGCATTGAACTCTCTTCCTGCTACTGTATGTTTCAGCATAAAGAGTTACTTTACGCATGAAAGCAGCATCATAAGATGTTCTTCTCTGCCCTCCATTACGCGACTACCTGCTATTCAAACGCTCTATACAAATAATAGTCCAACAATAAATGTAACAAAGTTGAGAATTGCAGCAATGCTCATGTTGCAATAAACGATAAATATGAATGAATGTGAGTGAGTAAATACGGTCTTAGTTTATGGTGCACCTTCCTTTTAATTCTTTGAACCTATTCATGGTAACTAACACTCTTGTAAAATAGCAATAGATGTTGATAGTGTTTCAAAATGATTGGCGATTTCTGTTATAGTTGAAGTGGAAGTCTCCATTATGGTAGATCGATCTTTTGCAAAGGTAATAACCGTTAACGAGATGATTACGAACCAGCTAGCGAATGATGACGTATAGAACACGCGGGACATGGCGACTGTTACATTTCGATGTAGAACTGTACTCGATTATCTTGCTGAGGCAATTCTACAAATGGTTGTGCAACAGCCTGAGCAAACATTTCGCTACTGGGTGCCGGAGGGCAAGAAATAAACAATGAAATGGTGATGATTTTGATACGAGTATAATGCATGAAGTTAAGCGTCTCCAACTATTTACTGTACCCATGTTAATTAACATAAGAGGCCTACTTTCCAACATAATCATCACGAAGAATGAGACATTTGTTGCACTGGTGCAGCAAAAGTCGAATTCTTCAGCAAGTAGAATTTGTACAGAGCTCTAGAGCACAGAAAGTACATACGGGGTGATTCTAAAGTCCTTCTCTAGTTTAGGAAGGCCATAGAACAGAAACTATGGCAGACTTAGCGGAAACTTCTTATATCAATGGAAATGTATCTCTCCAAGTTTTCATATGTCATAAGCGCTATGGCGCAATTGTATATTTAGCCGCTGGAGGACAGTCATAGCGAAAACATGACTTGTTTTCTGCGTGTTACAATTTGATAAATGTGTATTCGTTGTGACGTTACAATTTCGTACGAAACATCAACAAGAAGCACCTACAACCAAAACAATTTGTTCAAGATGCAAAAGTTTGAAGCGGCTGGCTGCTTGTGTGATGGACGACGAACAGGCCGGCCAAGAGTGTCGGTTGAGACCGTTGAGTGTGTGTGAGAAGCATTGGTGAGCAGTCCTAAAAAGTCGACACGCTGCATAAGCCAGGAACTGTAGATTCCGCAGTCAACTATCTGGCATATTTTACGTAAGCATCTTAAAGTGAAACCATACCATATTGAAGGCGCTGAGTTCCGAAGATGACAATTCTGTGTTGATTTTCAAGAGTGGTTAGAATAAGACGGGTTTACTGACAAACTGATTTTTAGTGACGAGGCCACCTTTCATGTGTTCGGCAAAGTGAATCAGAATCAGTTGTTTTGTGCTGTTTCTTCATCAAAAGTAATATGGCCCATTTGTCCCTGCGGAGAAAAAATTTACCGGTTCATTGCACCTGGACATACTTCAACAATGGCTAATGCAAAATTTCATGCAGATAGCCAGAACTTTATTTAGGGGCAAGATGCGGCTCCTCCTCATGACCACCGTAAGTACCTCGATGCTGAAATTGCTTGTCGTTGAATTGGACGTGCTGCTCCAAATGACTTCCTTCTTCTTCTATGGCATTCATGATGACCTGACCTAGACCAATGTGACTTTCTCTTAAGGGGTTAAGTCAAAGTTCGTATGTGTTCGTACCGCCTTTACCACATGATATTTTAACACAGTTGCAACAGTGGATTACGCACGCACTCACTGGTATCGACAGTCAGATATTTAGACGTATGTGGCAAGATGGACTACAGAATTGGTGTCTGCCGCGTCAGCGTCAGTAACGGAGGACATATAGAACACCTGTGAGCTAAGTACAAAACTTAGACAGAAACTCTATCTACTGATATAAGCTTTTCCGCTATGTTGGTCATGGTTACTGTTCTATCGACCCCCAAAACCATGGAATGATTTAAGAATCAGCCTGTATTGAGTTTACATAAAGTGGGAGGAAGCAGTGACTCGTGTGTCTATTACCAGAAGTAATCATAAATTTGTGCATCTAGAGAGATTTTGAAATGTCAATTTCCAGATATACTCTCACTTGAGTCAGTTTCCATTGATTTTCAGAAACTATTTTTATTTTATTTAAATAGTTGAAGAGTATAATATCCGATTTAAGGCCCTAAACACACATTAAAAGCAATTGTTATATTAATTTAATAAGTTCATTTGCGTGTGTTTTTATATTAGATAAAGGCCACAGTGCTCAATATAAAGCCACAAACATCAGTTGGTAATAGTTATTTAGCTATGTTAGTTAAAGAAGTTCATTAACGTGTGTTATTTGGTAAGATAAAGGCTATAATATGTTATTTAAAACTCCAAACATTTATTGATTATGTTTTAAATTATATAAATTATATAAGTTATTTGAACATGTTTTATGCTAGGCAAGGACTTTAATTTTCAATTCAAATAACAAATTTTCGTTGGTAATGTGTTTTAAGTCGTATAAATCTAGTAAGCTCATTTGTATATATTTCATGTATCAGATAAGGGCTATAACAATGTATGTCTTAATGTTTGTTTTTTGACCTTTATGACAATACCGAATAATATAAATGTAATATTAAGTGATCAACCAATGGCAAGCGTAACAACATTAATAATGTGTACCAAGAATGAAACACGAAGAGCCAGCTTTGTTGAGACTAAAGAGAAATTAACGAATTTCACTCGTTTAGTATACTCATGTTGAAAATAATGTATTGTAATGAATAATATCATTATAATCCATTTATGTTTCAGAATTTAGTCAGTTCTGCTTTGTATTGTGTAGGGAGAGTATGCAATTTGTTCTTCACTAGAAGAAATCGTGGCTCGTACTCCGTAAAGACAAGTTGTGAGTTATATTTCGTGGGAAGAAGTTACAAATTATCAGTCGTGGTGAATAATAAGAGTCACGAGTTCGAATTAATATCCATAAAGGAATATATTATATGATTTATACACGACAATGATAAAATTGCGTGTTAAATATCTATTGCGATAAAAAGAGAATTTACGTGAAGTATAGAATAAAATCAAACAGTATTATCAACCACGAAAGGAGCTTTGCCACTAAAGCACATTTGTCGAAGGAAAAGTATAAATTTCATCATAAATATTAATGACAAGACATTAATAAACTTCGTAGATTACTTTCCGTGTGATTTTGATATGCTTAAAGTGTCACTCCTTTCACCCCAGAAGTATCAATCTGAAAAATTCAACTATATTGTGGTGAAAGTTGGAACGACGTCTACTACGACATACCTAGATACCGTTTCAAATTTGGCACCCAACGTGTAGGTGTCGCGCCATTAAAAAACCGACACATGGTACTCATACATGCCGACTTTCGTTACCAAAAGCAAATATTGTTGCAGCTAGAGTGATTTTTACATTTTGCATTTCAAACAAAAGCCCACTTCTAATATTTTGATTTCGCTTATTTTCATAAGTTATTTTACCTGCTTTGTTTCGATGGCATATACTTGTTTTCGCTTAGAAAAACCAATATTTCTACCTCCAGAACGATTTTTATATTTTCTTTTTAGGTTAACCCCCAACTCCTAGTGGTTCAATTTTGCTGGTGAACGAATTCGACGTATCATTTGTTCATTGGTTGTCTTAATCTGAGCTTCGTTGAGAAAAAACAAAAATTTTGGCCGCTAGAGCGTTATTAGACACACGCAGCTATATTCTTTTATCGTCATTTTTGGTAGCATCGATGGAAATTTTAATAAATGTTTCAAAAGTGTTTTCGTAAGCACAAACTTAATAGCTACATTCCTTCGGAATTCTCCAAACAAAAACGGTTTATCCAATTCTGCACAGTATCCCATAAGTCCTCGTATATTAGAAGCACTTTGATTTCTTCTTGCTTATACGAATTCACGTTTCATCACCTGTCACAATGGTTTTAAAAACTGTTCTCCGTCGTCTTTATAACGGCAGAAACGTTAAGGCTGATGCCGCTCCTTGTATTTGTCAGTCAGCTCTTGGATATCCACAGTGTCCATTACCGTATCCATGGAGACCTGTAACAAAGCTGACATTGATATTTCCGAAAAGTCTTTGGATAGTTCAGACCCCTCTCACGAGCCACTTGATCCACAAGTTCATCTCCCGGTTGACCACCTTCATAATGAACCTCCGTTTGCCTATCTCTACATTTCCAGTACCACTCTCCCATCTCGCCGTCACTCATAACGTTTGACCGTACAAATGGCTCATTCTGTTGCGAATTTCCGCTGCTTTATGCCCTCTGCCTGCAGAAATCGAATAACACTAAGCAACACGCACTTGGTGGGAGAGTCCATTGTAGTGGACACCTTTACGCGTCCGTAACCAAGCTTTAACTTATAACGTTGGCTTTGGCAGTGGCGGTGGTATTGACGGGAGAGGGGGAAACGCATTATGCTGCGTGACGCCCCGCCTCCTATCGCTTCACGGATCACCTGGTCGCTCTACCGAAGGTCCAGAATTTCGCACAAGTAAGGATAAGTAATTGTTAATGTTTAAGTTATTACAAACAAAATCATTACACATTTTTACTACAAAATTGTCTTGTTTAACAGATCGTTGCCAAAAATGCAATGGTTAGCGAGAAAACAATAACAATAAAAGGTTTCTATGGGCTATTTGATGGAATTTGTGTTTGTCAGTCAATTTTTATTTCAGGCATTAGAGGGAAAGAATTATAAAAATAACATTAATGATTTGCAGGAACATATATTATAATGCTTCGAAATCACGTATATCAGCTATCGCAAATTTGTTTCCATATCCAGTTAAATTGTGGGCTTACCAGTGATTAATCTGTTTCAACAAAATGCAGCTCCAGCTCACTGCGGACAGCATATTTGTCAGCACATCTACAAGCTTTTCGCACAACGATTGAATGATAGGAGCGGTCATATAGAGTAGCCAGCAAAATCCCCGGATTTGTCACCTTTGCACTAATAGATCTAGAAGCACCCATTTACTTAGAAGATTTGGAATATTAAATCATGGAAGTGGCGCAAAGTTTGGTTAAGTAATTCCTTACGAGGGTAAATACATAAGTTTCCGGCCTAACCATTTTCTAGGTACGATTAAAACAATAACTATGCTTAACTTTTCAATATAGTTACCCTTTATTGCAATACACTTTTCACATCTTTGAATTAATATTTCAATCCTCCCTTCAAAATAGTCAGAAATCTTGAAAAATGGGCATAAACAGCGTCCATCACTTCTTCGCCACACTTAAATTTCCTTCCTCGAAAGTCCTTCTTAAGTTTTGAGAAGAGGAAATAGTCACTGGGAGCTAGATCTGGGCTGTAGGGTGGATGGTCGATCTCCTTGAAGCCACATTTCTTCACAGTTCCTTTGCAACAAGAGATGTGTGCGAACAAGGCGCACACCTCCACTCAGCTTTCCTCACCTTTTCTCTTTGATGGAAGCACGCAGTAGGCCAGCATAGTACTCCCCATTTACTGTGGTGTTCCTCTCCTTGAAGTCAATGAAGAATATTCCTTTACAGTCCCAAAAGATTGTGGCCATGATCTTCTTGGTTGACTGAGTGACCTTGGCCTTTAGAGGCTGTGCTTCGCCAGGTTTAACCCACTCCATTGATTCTCTTTTGAACAAGGGATCATAGTAGAGAACCATAGTTTCATCTGCTGTAACAATGATTTGCAGAACTTCTCTCTCGTTACCACGACAGAACTCCAAAAATGTCTGACAATAGATGACTCGTTGCTGCTTTTGTACTGAGGAAAGAAGTCTAGGCACCCATCTTGACTAACCTTATTCATGTTTAAATGTTCATGAATAATTCGAAGGACTGTTGTTTTAGAAAGGCCCAACCTTGCTGCTATTTATGTAACTTTGAGCCGCCGGTCTTCCATAATTTCTCCTTCCACAAGAGCGATGTTTTCAGCAGTGAGCACCTCCAAGAGCCGACCTCCACGCTCTTCGTCTTCAATGCTTTCTCGACCCATTCGAAAAGGTTTGGCCCATTCTTTTACGGTAGAATATGAGGGGAATGCTTCCCCATATACACCGTCTAATCGCTGTTTAATTTCATTTGGAGTAAGTTCTTCTTTTGTGAAGAACTTAATAACAGCTCGATACTCCATTTTGAACATGTCACAATCTTCTTTCTACACATAGCCTTCTTTATGCAACTATATCTGAACAACTGAACACAGCGGAATGGAAGTTACAACTGCAATTATTTGCTTAAGGTATGACACCAGATAAGCGTTTTGTGAAGGCGATAATGCTTATCGGCGAGGTCGGAAACTTATGGACCTATCCTTGTAATTAGTTTCTATGATCGCCTGGCACATTGTCAACCAGTTCAGGTACCAGTTTGAACACCAATTTAGACAGTGAGCTAATTTTTTTTTTTTTTTGTGTGTGTTAAAAGGAAGGAGCATTTTATTACTCGCTACACTATTATTGTTTTCTTGGTTTGACAACAATATATTTGCACAGAAGTATCTGGTGTGGGTACATTTCGAACAGTTCTTAATGACAATTATTCAAAAAAATAAATATATATTGTAAAATAAGAGTTTGAGTTACTTCCGGTTAAACAGAAAGTAGAAAAAAAATTGGTCATGTCATTTTTTTTTTCTCAGTACACCACTATCCCCACACAGAGAGTTTCATGTCACTGAACCACGTGCTTCGAAAGTTACTTAGGTGGTGAGGAACTTTTTGCTAACCCTGTATGCATTTTATTTATATCTGCCTCTACATTGAGGCTAAAAATACACACGATTTCCGACGATTGAGTGACGATGGCACACCATTAGTGGAGTGCAGAGAAGAGTGGGTTGCGGCAGAAATATAATTTGATCTCTTCAATAGTACAGACGTGAGGTAAAGATCAAGCAAGTATTCATAGTTTTTAGTTAATTAGATCGTAATATGAAAAATTATTGCAAGGATTTTTATCAGTTTTTTTGCATAAGCTAAGTCGTTCTAGTGGTTACAAATGTATTACAACGACCCATTAATTTCTCACAAAAAACCAAAGCACTGGTATAAAGTTGTTGGTCTACTGTTAGCTTGAAACCGTGCGCGCTAATGACAGTGTTTTGCTCCGTGGGTTGCACCTTCCTCAGTTATCCAAAACAAGATAAGATAACCAGCATATTTTATGTTTAAAGCTTAAGCCAACAATCTGTGCTACACTTTTTCTGGCAGCCACGATAAAAGTTATTTTTCTTTCTGCCCCCCTTTGTAGAAACACAGGAACTGCAGCAGTTATCTCGTTAATATTTGCTCCATATATTTCTTTTCTGAGGGACCAGCAAAATAACTTGTGTCCCCTAACGTTGGTGCTGGGTAAATAAAGTCTCTCTTTTTATGCACGTTTGTGGTTATCTGCTCAGCAAAGACATGTCATGTAGGATCGGTAAAGCTGTGTTAAATTTCTCAATGATTCTGAACATTATAGTTTCGAAATATATCCAAAAGTGACTCGTTCAATTGTCCATTATCTCGTTAATGCCAAAAGCAGGACATTAGGATGTAACAGCTGGGAAGAGCGGAGAAAAGGCATTATGACTGGACATGGACAACGGTTTTTTTTTTGTTTTGTTTTTTTAATAGTGTTTAACGCCGGTATCTGTAGTAAGTGTTCTTCCTGGAAATCGTTCCCCGTACAAACTTCTTGCTTTCGCCGCGTTACATCTTGCTTCACCATAGAGCAACAGCATGTTCACAAATTCGTCGCTTGAATTCATTGCTGTGTATACCTGAGTAACAACCGAGAGTGGTAGAAAGATTAACAGTATCTGCTGCAAAGCACATGGAAGGCTGATTCATGCCAGATTTCGGCGCAACTACCTGGACACTTAACATTTTGAAAATTTTGCAAGGTTGAATGAGTGAAGTTTAATTCCGATATTAAAAACGTACCTGCGGACTATGAATTTGTCACCGTGTTCATTATGTATGTGCCAGAAAGAGACTTGAAGCATTTTCATGCATTCCATGTAATTTATTAATAATGTTTACATAATTTTTGTTTCGTAATACTACATTATTGGTTGAAAAAATTAAAATAAGGCGTAATAAAAAGTCGATCTGCTAGAGGAGATTGGAACCCTTATTCTCAGAATATAGTATTGAAATGTAACAATTCAACTCGACCACTCAAATCTTTGAATATCAAATCGCAAAGCTAGTTTAGTAGAGAGGGAACCGTGCTCTCGCCTCGAAGCTTTACTTGGATATTATAACCCTTTAATCTTGTTTCAAGCACGTTTTGGAATTTTAACATCAGTATTAACTTGGTGCAAGCTATTATGCCTGATATACAAACGCTATATGCCGTAGATTATGCTACAATTGAAATATTAACGTATTACTCATTTATGCGACTGTTCAATATCCATTGTGTAGACGTGTCTTATAATGGTTGTAGTCTGTCACTTTCTGCATTGAATACATTCGCCATTTTATTTTAAATAAATTAGATATTTCATGCATATGAAAAGTGGTTTGTTCAATGGGAGTTTCCATGGAGAAAGTAAGAATGTATACAATAGAATAAAATTTATAAAATATATAGAAATCGGTGCAGTTCTCAGTGTGAAAGTACCATGTTTATGGATTTATACTGCGAATACCTTCTGTACCTTTCACGGAGTTTTCAAACTGTCTTCTATCTACGTATATGTATGAACGCTGAAGATAGACTTAACGCGCATTTGCCATTTAGCGTGTTGCATAAGTTCGAAAAAAAACAGGGGCAGGTGATTCACCTGGTATAATTAATATTTGAATCTGATGACATACCATTGGGATTTCGCATGTTAAAAGTAATGTACTGAAATGTTGCTCTCTGATTATTTTACCATAAAAATATTTTTCTTTTTCTTTCTTTCTTTCTTTCTTTCTTTTCTTTTCTTTTCTTTTCTTTTCTTTTTTTTTTTTTTGTAGCGAAAAGCATTCTACGTTGCATTAATTAATTTTCATATGTTTATTTTTACATGTAACTTGTGAGGCAAGATAACTGCAGTAGGCTGTGGAACTTTAAACAGTTGAATGTCTATTAACAGCATTTTTTTCTTTCATGTATTCCATACGATAAAAAGTGAACGTTATTAAATGATATTATTGCAGTATATACAATAGGGATGACTTGGGCATTTCGTGAGAACGAATTCTGAGTGTGCATGTCACAAAATTGAATTTACCACGTGTATTTGCCTACAGATGACGCTTTAGAAATAAAAGGATGACATAATTGAGTACAAACCAAGAACATTTATTGCTATTTTAAATAAATAAAATAGCTATGAGGCATGTGTATGTCAGCGATGCCCTAATAATAATTATTGCTGAATACAAGCATTTCTAAATATTTACTATTGACGCTAAAGTTTAAATCACCAAGCTGGTGGTTGTTGCCTGTTATGTTGGCATTACCCGCTCTTGTGAATTAAAGCCTGCAACAATTTTCTGCTTCAACACTTGCACAGGTTATGATAATTATGAATGAAATTTATTAATTTGCTAAGAACAAGTACAAACTACCAGAGAGCATTATCTATCTGGCCCAGGCTATTTTGGGTGTGCCCCCTCACAATTACAACCAATATAAACACAATAATTGTCTTTGTACTAAGTTCTAATATAATTAAACAAATACATTATTTACACTTAATTGCATCAGCCCCCATTTCCCGGTTCATCAGCACCAGCCTTCTGGTATGACAATAACACAAATTTTGGTGTTGATGAGAATTCCTCTAAATAATTCTGACCAAATGACCATAAAAGTTTCAAATGCAGTGAGTAGTGTTTCACCGAATACACTGACACTAAAGCAAATTGCGTGATACTTTCTCCATTGTTGTTATTATTATTATTGTTGTTGTTTTTTTTGTTGTTACAATTTGATACCTGTCATATGTGACGTATTTGTAACTTTTATGAAACAATTAATAATCACTATATAGAGACAAATTTGTCAATTGTGTATTACACTTGTCAACGTTTATGAAATAGGACCCATTAAGTGGTTCTCCGTGCACAGTGCATTCTGGCTTTGCTTTTTTCTTGGCGGACACAAGTTAGTAATGTTGTTATTCGTCGTATCCATATCTCTCACACTTCAAAGGTAACAAGAGAATCCATAATCTGCGTGTAGGAGTATGGGAAACCCACATAGATAAAAGCAATAATCCTTTTTAAATCAAAGTCAAAATTTGCACCCAACTCTGTAGTTACATAGTTAAGCAATATAACGAAGAGAGAATTTTGGATTCGCCATTACAGGGAGAAGGGGAGGGTGGCTTAAAAAGTTAGCGCAAATCTAGTGCTCACAGGAAGATCAACACAACAGCCTCATCAAAAGCCTTTCTCCGCGGCAACTTCACCGAGTAAAACCCTCAAACTCTAAGTTAGCAAGCAGACTTAAGTAACAGGCTTCACAGGGGTCTGCTAAAAAGGTATATTAAAAAAATGAAAACGTGAGGCTCGAATGACCTGTTTTCCTGCAGAATTCTGGAATACTGTAATCGAGACAGATGAGAAAATATTCTCCTCAAATGAGAATGGAAGACTGTCACTTTGGTGACTTGACACACAGATACTCTCCCAAATACTGAAGCGAAATAGCCAGCTTCAACCCTTTATTGATGATAAAATATTCATTACAAATAAAGTAGTCAATAATCTGTGTTTCTTTCTGTTTAAGTAATAGCAGATCTGCTGATGTTAACAAACTGACTGAACAAGTGCGTGTATCTCATAGGAGATTGAGAAACTGACTTAATAAGTATAAATAAGGTGAAAGACTTCACAATGTAAGAAATATATCATTTTAAAACTGTAAAGCAAATTGTTTGTGATATTCTGAAACGCAACGTTCCTTCGCCCGTCTCCTTGGAGTCCTCGCAAGGTTATCTATTGACTTGCCCTTACAAGCAGGTTTGAAAGCACTAGTGCTGCTAGTGCAACGCCCGAGCGGCTGGCCAGTCCCGAGCGACAGTGGAGTTCACTCCATGCACTTGTATCTCAGGTTGAATATATCTTATTATTTTTTTTATAATGTAACTATGTGTGAGAAACGAATTAACAGTGCATTGTTACTCGGGTAAAATATTAGACTTGACGGCCTACGCTCGCCTCCTTTTCGTAAATATAAAGGTGAAATGTTGTAACGGTGGAAAATGTGCTCTTATTCCAATTCGCAACTAATTCACACACACACAAACCCTAAAGCTAACATGGTGTAAATCCTAGAAACCAGTGTACCCAGTGGTTTGCTGCGGCTCGCTATGGTCTGACGGCCTAAATATAAATTGATAGGGGCGGGTAAATCACTAATGCTGGCAAGTCTTCTTTGATTGCAGCAGAAAAAAATAGGTCAACATCAATTTATAGGCCATTCTGCACGTGATACTATGTTACCGAGTAAATCATTGTAATGGTGTCAAATCTCCTTTATCCAGCACAAATAGGAAGAGAAAAATGCATCGAGACGGTAGAATTCGAAAGCACTATCTTCACAACTATAGCATGACGCTCTAACCACCTGAACTATCGTGTCACTACTTGTGAAGCCTTATTATCTAGCTATAACTGTGCAAGTCACTACTTTCGGCTGTCGCTTGGGACTGGTTAGCCGCTCGGGCGTTGAACTAGCCGCAAGAGAGCCATGAAAGCACTAGTGCTTTCAGCCCTGCTTGTGACAACAAATATCTATTGTACATTGTATCGAACTCTGTATTGTGTTATTTTTAAAGGGACAGATTTGTTGAAGCGAACAAAACAAACTGCAAGCATGGTTGGAAGAGAAAGCAAGAGAGTTCGTTGTTAGGTGAGCCTTTAAAAAAAGTTAAATAGTCGTTCAGAAGCATAGCTTTATACAGATGTTTTCAGAAGTTTCGATAGAGGAAGTTTTTAGCCAATGAGATGACTAGATTTAAGAGAAAGCTACTAGAAGCTTCCTGCAGGCAAACAGTAGCTTGGCGTCTAAACTGTAAACATTCAAACTTCGTTTAAAGAGTCCATTTTTGGCACCCATAAGTTAGTGTCAGTTCAGAATCCGCCGGGTTAGTTGACGTTGAGAATTCATAGGAGTTTGTGGTCAGTATTCACGGAAGTTAGTTGAAGTTCATATTTAGCCGTGCACGCTGAAGTTAATTGGAAATTTCAGTTCAGACTTCGAGCTAATTATTAAAGTTCGCGGCGAGGCGACACAGTTTTATGCAGTGTTAAAGTCTACACAGATTATCTAGTTTACAATAAGTGAAAACCGCGCCTGTAGACTGCAAGTTCTAAATATATTTATGTACATACAGAGTGTTGTTAAAAGTATTCATATAAATTGCGAATCACAGCATCAAATTCTAAAACTACCGTAGAGGATTTAGGGCATTTCCCCTGCATTTGTCATTATGAGGACTGAGGAAAACCTGAAAAAAAACCTCAGTCAGGGAGGACGGTCCTGGCGGGAATCGAATCCCATACCTCCGGCTTACGAGTCCGAGCCTTAATGATCTCGGCCATTTGTAGAGCTGATTTACTGCCTTTTTAATGTACAGTTATTTTAATTAAATATGTTGCGATATATTAAAAGATTTAAATAAATGGCAAAAAAGCAATTTTAACTAATTTGCGCAAAATTTACTCGGGTCCTTTAAGAATACTTTATATAAATATTTCTGTAGTATGTATCCATTTCAACGTCTCAGATGAGAATATAAATATCCTTGCATACGTGGGCGTGGCTCTGAAATTGCAACTCATACAGTTCGCTCAATATTTTTCTCTTTCTGCTCATTTTAAAACTAGCAGATAATTTTAAGTACACTTCAAGCTGATGTTGGTTGTACCTGGTTGTCTTCAACATCACTCCATGGAGTTGTCACTTGACGTTACAGCAAGTAAATGCTGGCTACTGGTGTGGTAGACGTGCAGTCTCAAGCGACAGCGGAGAAAGCTGAGCTGCTCCGTACACTGCGTGTCGCTTGTAACAGCGTGAATGTTGCATGTATTTTTTTAAACATAATGCAACCTATGCGTCGTCCTCTGTAACTTTTAAATATAAGTTACGTTTTTGTATGTTATAAAGTACGTGAGTAAAATACGGCCTAATGGCCTAAGCTCGCCTCTTTTTCTTAAATATAAATTTATAGGGGCGGGTAAATCACTGTAATGGTGGCAAAGTTCCTTTGATTCCAGCAGAAATAAAATTCGAAAATATCAATTTATAGCGGATTGTGTGTGTGTGTGGTACTATGTTACCGAGTAAGTCTGTAATGGTGGCACATCTCCTTTAACTTCGGCAGAAAAAAAGTATCTGGATGTAAGGACTCGAAACCATTACCTTCACAGCTATATATGACGCTCTAACCGTCTGAGCTATTATGCCGTTGCCCCTAAAGCGTAATTATCTAGCTGGTCCTGGTGGTGTAGTGGTAACCATACTTGCCTCCTAAACTCAAGATCGCTGGTTTAAACCCGGCCAGGATGGATGGATTTTTTCCGGCGTAAAAATCCTAAGTATGGCTTCCTTCGGAAGGGAAGTAAAGCCGTGGGTCCCGTGTCGTACATTTACGGCACGAAAAAGAACCTCAAGCCTGAAAGAAGAGGCCTCTGAGCATTGTCGACCGTTTCACGCCCGGAATTGAATGGGACGCTGATGACCTGAGATGTTAAAGAGCGTCCTTAAATAAAACGAATCAAAGAAAAAGAATCTAGCTATTAATGCGTTACTACTTTCGGCTCTTTCCGTTGTCGCTCGGCACTGCACGTAACCGCATCACCAGTCAACATTTTATTGTTGTAACGTTAAACGAGTTTGTCTGTTGTTAAATCCTAGACTATTACTGGCTGGGCTAAAATATTATTGGTGCTATAAGATAGACAATATCTATCGCTATGTTATCAATGAATAAAACGTAACGACTAATTATTACGCTCCGATTGGGTACACGATTATAACTTGTGCACTTTCAGTGAGCTTTGTCAATGGTTTATGGCGTCATAGCTAATTTTGGAGCTCCAGGACGCGGTGCGTCTTTTTGGGGGGGGGGGCAACGCTTAGAGTCGAACAGTTTCATAGCAAGAGTATGCGTCCTCTCTTCCTTTGCTGTTATCCCTTCAAGACTAAAGAACTGAATCACAGCATGAATTCCATTTTTATCCATTTTTCACTGTTACTCGAAACGCTTGTATTTAAGCAACTGCCAATCAATTACTTGTGACTATAAGATATTGATACATAGAAGGATTATTATTATTATTATTATTATTATTATTATTAGTCATGAAAGGATTTTTATTTTGCTCTCTATTAGTAAGTTACTTAAAAACTTTCCGTGTAAAGCGAGGAACGATTTAAGGAGCCAATAAACAAAAGAATTACACATTCTGCCTCTGAGACACTAGTACGCAGGCGGCACATCCAATCAAAGAATCGTGGCAACGACATCTCACTTAAGACTGATCTAGATACCAAAAATCTCACCCAAAGTTGCACTGACCGCAACAAATTCCATACCCGGATGCTGGAATCGCACCCAGATCATAATGATGGACAGTAGTGTCACCACTCAACCATGGTTCCATTATTTTGTGGAAAAGAAAACGATCAAAAAGTAAACAAAGCTTCCCTACAAAGAATAAACTAAAAACATGTACTAGTTAGCAATGCCTGTAATAAAAACCAGCGAGGCAGCTACGTGAAATTAAAACAAGACAATTCTTTCGGACGCACCCCTGCGATGGAACGTGTACAAGGCAAGCAAATAATGTCCGCATATATTTACTTTGTAAACTGCATCTGCCCTCCTCATTCGCTCGCCGGGTCTGAATAAATGAACCGTTTTGCGCTCATTTACCCCAAAAGAGAGACCAGAGGCTTCCATCGGCTTTGTGCTCAACTCCAGAGAACAGCTGACCGAATTCCAGGAATCAAATTAATGAAATGCATTCAAATATAGCCAGCTACTCTCAAAGACTAAGAGCAAGCACTGTGCACTGTGCAGCCTTAGAAGGAAACTTTCCGCGCTATCAGTAGCTTTATGTCATGTAATTTTAGTATATGCATTGTGCATGACCAAGGTCCGAGTTTTTGGTTTCTGATTAGATTTATTTACGGACGCTCTTTAACATCTCATGTCATCAGCGTCCCATTTAAATCAGGGCGTGAAACGGCCGATAAATTTTGCTCAGAGGCCTCTTTTTTCAGGCTTGAGGTTCTTTATCGTGCCGTGAATGTACGACACGGGACCCACGGCTTTACTTCCCTTCCGAAGGAAGCCATACTTAAGATTTTTACGCCCGAAAATACTCATCGATCCTGGCCGGGATCGAACCCGCGATCTTCAGTTTAGGAGGCAAATATGGTAACCACTGCACCACCAAAATCGGTTTTTTTGAGGCAAAAAGCCTTAATTATAATATTAGTATATAAACTAGCATTATTATGTTTTTACTTTTATTATTTAGGTTTCAAAAAGTTAGTGTTATTATTTATTATTTCCCTGTTGGTACATATGGCTTTTGAATTTAATAATAAAACTATTTACTTACTACACACATAGAACGTTTTATATTTTGCACGTGTATCAATAAATGTTTTACAGCATTCTCCCATTGGTATCTGCAAGCTTTCTCTTTCGTACCAGTCTGATGGAAATCCCCAAGATGCTACCTGAAAAGTTGTTTCAACAATAAGATGAAGAAAAGCTCGCAAAATTCAGAAATAATAATTATATATAGCAATAAATCACGATGAATTCACAATAAGTTTCCAATGAAATAAATGTTTAAAACAAAGAATCTCTTAATAGATCGTAAAAGAGCCGTCCCATTTAACTAATAAGCTATATCAACTTTTGCATGAACAAATGACAGCCAACAAACATAGCAAAGCCTTTCATTTTAAAGAAACAAGATTTTTACAACTTTGCCAGCAATAACAGCACTTTCTAATTCCCCTAGCAGTGCAAATTCGTTGACAATACATTACAAAATACATCTAAAATAACCTTTAAGTAATAATAGCAGTGCCTTTCTTCAAAAAATACTTTATAATTTAAAAAATTCCTTGCAATTAATAATATCTTTGTTCTTTGAAAATACCTGGGTCACTAGACAAAAATAATGAAAAATCTCCATTCAACAATTCTAAATAAAATAGTCATAAGATTCCCTACCTTTAAATAAATATTAGGAATTCGATCAAATTTATTCGTACTTTACTACCAGTCATATCCAATTGATGACATAATTATTAGTCATGCATTCAAGACCTATAGCCCTGACCTTGTACCGTGCGACTTTGGTTTTCTGTGAAAATTTGGTCCTTTATCTTTTTTAAGATGTTTAATGCTGTTGTGTAATTCATTTCAAACTAACATTTGGTTTTTCAATTACTGAAGCTAAAACATTAAACGTTAGCTACCCAAGGAAAACGACATAAGTGCCGCAAACTTTTTTTTTCTTTACTAGAAATTGGTATATATGCCATTCCATAATGGTCCTACTAGTACTCTTTATTTGCAAAATGTTCGTTAGATGATCTTCTAAATTTTAAAGTCAGTTTCCAAGGGAATGGTAGAAATAACCATGCCATTTACACTGGATTTGGCGCTACCAGTTTTCTCATATTTGGAGCTGTTCTGTCGTATTAAAGCAGCAGCCTTGAATTTCCGGTCTTTGGACGCCGGCAACTCAGCTCTTCAAATTAAAGATACAAAATATAAGAGTCATAGTATTCTCCATTCATCGTCATTCCTTCTGGCATACAGTCAACCACTAATGGTCCTTCATAGTTGAAGAAAACAGTGAACATTCGCTTACGAGAACGAAAATCTTGTCGAAGAACGACTGGTCTTGCGTCATTCTCATTTATCTTCTGAGCTTTATTTAGGGTGATGTGTAATAATCTAATGTTTAGGACCATTTGGTGGAAAATGCTCAACAGTTTCTTTGCTCATAACTGTCTCGTATTCTTCTCTTCATTGGTAAGGGAATGTGGACTCCATTTCTGCACAGATTTTTCGCAGATTTAAATGCTGCCAACACTGTTACCCACTTCCATACTTAGAATTTCAACAGTAATATGTCGATTTTCCTTCACCAAGTTCCTCACTCTTTGAATTGTTCTCCTGTTCACAGCTTCCCGAGGCCGATCAGAGCAAGGGGGTCTTTCCAAGTCTTTCACCTTCTTCAAATAATCGAATCCATCTTGGAATGGTGTCAAATGAATATTTTTATCAACACGAAGAGTTACCAAGTTCTTGTGAATATTTTTCGCTCTTTCACGTAGCTTATAGTGTGTGAAAATGTAGAATCTAAAGTGTGCTTTAGAAATATTCATTATTTTTACTAGTTATTTACACAGGACTGAAATCAACAGACTATTTGGTTTGATTTCGTTTATTTATGGACGCTCTCAGGTCATCAGCGTCCCATTCAATTCAGGGCTTGAAACGGCCGACAAATAGAATATTTTTGTGAGGTGAACTGCCATTTAATTTTTATAACTTTTTTCACTTCGATACAATGAAATTCTTTATGTGGTTTTTAAAATGAAGAAAAAAAAATGCAAAACGATCCAAAACAAGCAAAAAAGGGGGATTAATCTTAAAGAGGCAAAATAAAAACTGGCCCTACTGACACCAAATGTATGAAAACATACTCATTTCTATCTGACTTTTAAGTATATCTACCCAGATAGAATGGGCGTTTTGCCTAACTTCCGGGCTCTGGTAATAAGAAAACTGTATGTATAAGATTTGTGTTGCTGTATTGCACATGATAAAGGAAGTGCTCTAGGTGATTTATATTGTTGCCTGCAGTGGAGAGATGTTTATGTTAGATCCTCTCTATTTCTAGGGCTTCATCAAGATCTACAAACAGTTCTTCCCGCAAGGAGACCCGTCCAAGTTTGCATCTCTTGTCTTCAGGGTCTTCGATGAAAACAACGTGAGTATTCTGAATAAATTTACAATAATTATACTCGGTCCTTGGGCGATCTGGAGCCATCGCTAAATGTATTTCACTCTATGTTCCCTATTCCCTTCTTTATCACCCTCTCCGCGCTCATTCATCTTCGTTATCCTTCATCTTAATTTATATCCCTTATACAAGAAACGTTCAGATGAAAAAAAAAAAAAAAAAACACAAATTGCTGTGGAATAAGTTTAAGAAAAAATTTTGTATTCCTTAGACTGTTTTGATGTATGTGTTTTTATGTATTTTATTTCACTCACAGTTATATAATCTGTAGTAAATAAAAATAGCAACGTCTGGGGTGCCTACATTATATACTTCTGTACGTAGACATAACGGTCGGAATTTCAATCTAATTGTTAATATATGCGATAAATCATGTGAAGATTATCATTACAAACGTCGTAGAATAAATATAGTACTCTGAATTAAAATGGGAATACTAAAATCATTTTATTTAATATGATAATTACTTCAAATTAGAATACATTTTCCATACATGTTTTAATATGTTTTGTATATTTTGCTTTTAATCCTATAAATTGGAATGAACTCATCGTGCGAAAATAAAATCCAGTTTTGTTCATCTAGAAAATATGTTTTTGCAGTATAGGCATTCTCAGTAAATATTAATTATTTTGAAAGATAAAAGCAGTATACCACCCTCTAAAAAAACTACTGTCGCGCGACACGATATCAGCTGTTAATCACAGTCAAACCGAAAAATTAATTTCTCGCCTTTATTTATGTGATGCAATTTCATTAATTAATGCGCACAATTCTGGCTTCAGCTACAAAGTAATTCCATTTTGTAATTATTGTAAGGCAGCATTGATAATCTAGAGGTTAGAACAGTAAACACCACTATTTTCACGTCGATTAACGATGTCGTTGTTGATGTAAAACAAACAAATGGCTGGATGATCATTTGACGCCGATATAATTCAGAGAGGCAATGTTTCAAATTACTGTGGCTTCATACAAAACATCAGCACATTTTCGTTCATAAAACACTGAAGTTTGGTTATAATTCAACAATGTTTTTAATAATTATTGTAACTGCCATATATGCATTGCTTTCACGGTGGATTGTATGGTCAGAAATAAAACAAAATGCACTTAATGTAATCCTAGCATTAAAACATGTTTCTTATGTTGCTATAAATCGTGCATAATAAATTAATTTTGACACTGGTTGCCTAGCAACAAGTATTCCATGAAGTCATCACCGCCTTCACAACATAATTTCAAACAATGTACCTGCAAGAAAAAGCTAAAATCGCGTCCTAACAAGCATACCAACATAGAAGTCAATCATTTTATTAAAGATATGTTTTGAAACTACAACAATGTAAGTTATTAATCATAAATTAAATTCTATTATCTTGGAAAATTTGAAAATATAATCAATTAATTAATAATAATACAATATCTTTCATTTCAAAATGTTAATCTCGAACCATTGGTAATATCTATTATACTAACAGAAAACTTCCTTAACTTTACTACATTGATTTTACATCCATGGGCTACTTTGCTTGGTAAATATTAAAAGTACAATCATTTACATTAGAAAACATTATTCATAAGCCAATGCAGATATCTACTACATTAACATTCAGCCTTTTTACATTTTTTTTCCCCAATTTCTACTTTACTTTCAATTGATTCCTCTATGTAAGCTTCAACAACTGAGGCTGACTTTCACCCTCCTAATCTCTTCACTTACCTTATTAATAATCAATTTACGTTATACCAGCTCTGAAAAATATACCAATGAGATTTTTTCGTTAGTTGAACTAACATGTTTCTCTTTTCTCCATGTACAGAACTTATCATATTTCTTTTCGTGTATACTTTTTCGAATTTTGATAAATTTACAAACTCTCAGCTACCTCGACTTTCTTTACAATTTATTCTGAAATGATATCCGTATTTTCAACATCAAACACTGCGGAATTAGCATCCATTTTCTATTTGAATTCTTCGAAACAAAAACAAAATAACATGGTCGTTTAAAGGAATACTAAGATATAATGCAATATAATACGTCATAGCCTCACATTTTGCAAAAAAGTGTTACAATATTTCAATGGCATAAAACGTTGTATGCAACACGTACATAATCTTCAATCTGAACACTTGTGAAAATTGTGTTTTCACTTCCGCGCACGCGTTAAACATTCACAAATACTGAGATCGTACACCAGTTCACTAAAAACATGTTTTTAAAGATAACATTTATCACAGCCAGTTTTAATCCAGTAAGCTTTCGAATATAATTTTAAATGTTCTGTTATATTTACTTTATGAGAATTACACAATATGTAATGAAAAAAAGAATTTTTCTCGACCATTTATCTCGGTAAAATACATTTTATTTGTAGTATTTTTTTAACCTTCCAGCACTCTTGTAATATTATTATCTCCCGCTAGGTGTTACAGATACAGTTTTTTTTAAAATATTGTCTTTAAGATACTTAACAAAAACAAAAGAATAATGTGACATTCAGAGTCGTTTAAGAAATTTATATGGAGAGATTAAAGTGGATTAAAGCACTGTCAGTCGATGGGAGAAAAGAACATTACTTATTAAAATAATCAGAGAAGTTCGACGCTATTGGCCTTTGACTAATTCTTAGCTCGTAAACAATTATACTAGAGAACAGTTTTTTTTTTTTTTTTTTTTCCACAACTCCAAAGTAAAAATGTGTGTTTCTTTGGAAAACGGTGCGCTACTTTTGAAAATGACTATGGATTTTTCCTATCGAACTTAATTCAAAAGACCTCCAAGAAAAATCAATCTCATTGTTTATTAACTATTTAAATTTCAATTGAAATTTTCTATTTTTAGGACAATAGAAGACACTTAGTCAAAATCGCAATAAAATGAATGTATACAAACAATTTAAAACATAAAAATAAAATAACAAAACACATACGAGGGTAGGTCCATAAATTTCCGACCTCGCCGATAAGGATTATCTCCTTCATAAAATACTTATCAGGTGTCATATCTTATCTATTACTTAAATCATTGCAGCTGTAGCTTCCGCTCCGCTGTGTTTAGTTGTTACGATATACTTGCATAAAGAAGGCTGTTTGTAGAAGATTGTGACATGTTTAAAATTGAGTGGTTATTAGCTTCTTCACAAAAGAAGAACTCACTACAAATGAAATTAAACAGCGATTGCACAGTGTGTATGGGTTAGAATCCCCCTCATATTCTTCCGTAAAAGAAGGGGCCAAACTTTATCGAATGGGCTGAAAAAGCATTGAAGACGAAGAGCGTGCAGGTCGGCCCTTGGAGGTACTCACTCCGGAAAACATCGTTCTTGTGTAAGGAGAAATTATGGAAGACCGGCGGCTCAAAGTTACAGAAATAGCAGCAAGGTTGGGCCTTTCTAAAACAACAGTCCTTCAATTTATTCATGAACATTTAAACATGAATAAGGTTAGTGCAAGATGGGTGTCTAGACTTCTTTTCTCAGTCCAAAAGCAGCAACGAGTTATCTGTTGTCAGGCATTTTTGGAGCTCTGCCGTGGTAACGAGGGAGAAGTTCTGCAAACTATTGTTACAGGAAATGAAACTACGGTCCTTTGCCATTGTGATCCCTCGTCCAAAAGAGAATCAATGGAGTGGCGTAAACCTGGCGAAGCACCGCCTCTAAAGACCAAGGTCACTCAGTCAGCCAAGAAGATCATGACCACAATCTTTTGGGACTGTGAAGGAATACTCTTCATTGACTTCAAGGAGAGGAACACCACAGTAAATGGGGAGTACTATGCTGGCCTACTGCACAGACTACGTGCTTCCATCAAAGAGAAAAGGCGAGGAAAGCTGAGTGGTGGTTTTGCCTTCTGCACGACAACGCGCCTGTGCACACAGCTCTTGTTGCAAAGGAAGCTGTGAAGAAATGTGACTTCAAGGAGATCGACAATCCATCATGCAGCCCAGATCTATCTCCCAGTGACTGCTTCCTCTTCTCAGAACTCAAGAAGAACCTTCGAGGAAGGAAATTTAAGTTTGACGAGGAAGTGATGGATGCTGTCTATGCCCATTTTTCAGACAAGATTACTGACTATTTGGGGGGGGGGGTTGAAATGTTAAATCAAAGATTTGAGAAGTGTATTGCAATAAAGAGTAATTATATTGAAAAGTTAAATATAGTTTTTGTCCATATCATACCTAGAAAACGGTTAGGCAGTAAACTTTTGAACCTACCCTCGTATATCTTAAATAAATGGAACAAAAGTAAAATTATTTCAAGAGCTGTATTAAATGTCCTCGAGTGCCGCATATGGCTCGCGGCCCGAGTTATTAGCACCACTGCTTTAGAAGATAATGAGCATCTTTTTTATCTGAAGGACTAAGACAAACTCCAACGCCAGGAAATGTGAGCATTTTTCTTAGTCTGTTGTGAGATTAAGGAGTTAACTCGTTGCCTTTTAGAAGTATTATAAAAGGTTTTATTGTTCTGACTGATTTTGTTATGGCTCATTCACATTGCTCATAACCATTACATAGATGCAAGAGAAACGGAAATGAATAAATGTAGTAGACATCTACCATGACCAGCAAATTGTAACTGTGTTGTTTTATTTAAAAAAAATAAAAGTTATAAGAAGAAGTAATTTAACTGTGCAGAGAATCGGAGCATGTCCCAAAAACTATCCTCTCAGAGCTACAAAAGTCTTGGGTACCAGGTACCTCGTGCAACAGTATGGCAGAGAGCACCAGGTTGTTATTCATAACCACTGGCTAAATTTCCAATCGCCTTTCCTTTCACTCTCACTTTGCTCGTTTTCGATGAATATTAAATATCTGCGGCAGACGGCAGGAATAGTTTGACTCCGCTTGGCACCAACTCAAAAAAAAAATGAAAAGCTGCAAATGGATGATATGAAACACGCAGCTGACACATTTCCCGAACAATGCGAGCAGGCAACGTTCCCAAACAAACGAGAGAGCATTTAAATCACTTTACAAGTTAGTAAAGTGTTCTGTCTTCAGGATCGAGTGTGTAGACAGATAGAAATATGATTATAATAATAAAATTGCCAACCCTTGTTTTTCTATGTCCACAGCGACATTGCGATTTATCGACTGGGTGAATGTACGGCATAACAGGAAAGTACAGAGTAGTGTAAATAGAACTAACACATATCTTTCTTTATTTATTCGGCTAGAAATTCATCCAATGCCCCGAATTTAAAGTCAAATTAAGCGGGATATTTGGAATTTTGACTTCCTCTCACGAGATGTGCAGATATTGGCTTTCATGTTTGGTAGCTGTTTTCGATACTTTGTTGTAGTCGCTGTGAAAATGCAGCACACATTAAATAAACTATTCTTTCTTGTAAAGCAATGCTGATTTGCTGATTTTATTACAGTTACTCAAGGCATACCAGAAAGAATTTGCTTTTCGCATTCCCCCCGAAAGCAACACAAAACTGGCACTGAAAACCAAATTTGAAACAACTGGATCTCTGGCGAGTGCAAAAGGCGAACATCGTTCATCTAGACTGCCCAAGGTGTGGACGTCGGGACACGATTGGAGCGGTCACCTCGCAAGCCATTAAGACGTTTTTTGCAGGAGACGGATCAATGTGTCAGAGAGCTGTGAAAAGTGTTCATCCAAAACTATATAGTTACAGTTGCTATCAGTTGCAGGAACAGGATAAGGATAAAAGAGTGAAGTACTAACGTTGGTTTCAGGAGTTTACTGTGCAAAATCCTCGCATATTGTCCATCACATGGCTTCATTTATGTGGCTATTTGAATCCATAGAACTCACTCTATTGGGCCGTCAAAATACACGTCTCATGAAGCATCTATGCATCCAATTAAAGTCGGAGTTTGGGCGTAATATCCGCACAAAGAATAGAGGACCTTTTTTGACCAAATTGCGGACACAGCAGAGTACCGCCGGATTTTCATGAAGTTTGTTCAGCAGTAGAGCTGAGTTATGAATACTGTCAACAAGATGGCGCTACATGCCATACATCAAACCAATCCAATCCATAGCGCTAAATTGAAAGTTTCTTTAACGATCGGATAATCTCCAAGACCCTGTGGTCGCCGAGATCTCCTGGTTTGACAACACCGAACTTCTGCCTATGGGGGTTACTTAAAAGACAGAGTTTATGTCACAAGCCCCCAGAGATTGGACGATCTGAAGGCAACATTCCAAAGCAGATTAATGGTATTGACAACACAGTCCTCCAACGAGCGGCCAATAACATGGAACGACGTGTTGAGTTATGCCTTTTGCAGAAGGGAGGACATTTTCAACACTATAGACGTTAATAATCTCACAAAGATAATTTATATTGGAGGTTTAATAAGTGTGTATAGTGTCGTTCTTTTTTAAATAAATAAAGAAAGAAATGTGTTAGTTCTATCATTCTGTATATTATATTCAGTGTGATATTTTCCCACTCAAGCCGCCAAGATTTGGAAACAGAGTCAGAGAGGAAAATTTTGAAGTCAAAGCTGGGACTCTAGCAACAGATTTTCGACTTCCCGTGCCGATGCTTTAACTTCTGAGCTACCGTGCCCTGTCCGACCATAACTGAGTTTCTTCCTTATCTTCTCCAGACTTCTTAAGGTTAATGTGTGGGTTGTTTTAGTATAAATTTAAATTTTTATAGCTCTTTTATTTTTTTATTTAATCTACTTTTGCTTACCATATGAATATGAATAATAAAAATCTTAATTCTGAGCCTTGAATAATTCCATAGAGTTCATTACCAAGTTCAAAAACTAGCTCATAAAAGATGTTCAGAGTATCTGCTATACGTTTCAGCCCAATTTGTCGATCCTCCAAAAGCTTATCATACACATAGTCAACATTTTTGGGAGCGGACATAAAAAAGGGTCTTCCAACACGGTGTTCATCTTTGACATCTGCTTTTCCCCTCTTAAACTTAGCAACCTAATGTTTTATGGCCTAGTACGAAAGACAATAATTCTTAAATGTATATAACATATCCTCATAAATTAGCTTCCGGACATGTCTTTCAAAAACACTTTATCAATTTTCTCAAAATTTGGATTATTCTCCGCCATATTTACTTTAAATGCTCACAATATAAAATCAGCCACACTAAGAAATGGTCAAAGTTTTTCTCTGCGGCGTTTTACTTTCGGTTTCTTATCAACAACAGACCCCGTTTCCCTGAATCTATGAACCGTTTCTCTGCGAGGAGCAATAACAGCAGGGAAACTGTTAATAAATCACCGTCTCGTTTCTCTATAACAGTTTGTTGTCATATAAGAATCATGCATGAAGATTCTGTGTGCTAAAGTATACGTACTTTTTGGCGTTATGACTGTACTAAAAGCTATAACACTGAAACATGTGGTCTCGCAAGGTTGAACCCCTGTACAACACAAAGACTTCGCGTCAGCACACGGAGAGGTGATAAAATGGAGGAAGGAACAGAACCGGTTAGAAACGGGGCAGGGAAATTCCCATTAAGCCGGCTATGCGTCCAAATAAAGGTTTTATATCCTAAAGAACGTTTTAAGAGGAGAAAAATTTGGAATTGTTGGTGGAACCAATGAAAAAGTGCATTCCATGGCTACATGTACATCGAAAATTTTTTTTTTTCTGATAGTTGGCGTATCAGCATGAGAAGTATTGAAAAGGAGGAGATATGTATAAAAATGGTATATATTTTACAAGAAAAACTCTTGGGTTCCAAAAAAAATCGAGCTACTTTTCAGCAGCAGGCCACATACTTACCTCTGGATTCAATGATGAAATTCGTTTTACGGAAAAACACTGCAGAAGTGTGTTATAAAGGTAAGCACCACCTCGAAGCAATGCACAATTTCAATTGACGTAGCAGACGACGAACAAAGATGGCTAAACGCAGCCCCTTAGTAACAAAATTCCTCATTTTATAGAAAAGCGAATGTCACAATCGATTTCAGAAATAAACAAATAGCATTAAACTGAATTTTGTTTGTTCTAATCTAAAGTTTTTCTTATAAGAGAAACACTGTTTTTGAAATATTAAATTGGCTGTTTTTTAAATGTCTTTAATAATCAATCCCAGGAAAATAACAATACAATCACAATACAGTCGCAATGCCTATTTAAAATGGTGGTTTGAAGTTCGTTCGCATACTAACAGAGGGCAAGAACTGCATCTGTATATATGGCCATAATGTTTTGCTTTCTGTATATCAATATCTATGGCCAGAAGTCATTCAGATTTTAATTTAATGTTGGCAGCTGTTTTGGACATAAGCGTTTTAAATGACAGTGAAAAACGAATATGTTTGAAATTAATTTGTGATTCGTTCATTTCGTTACTCTGGAAGGTAAAACAACAACAACAACAAAAAAAAACAAAAAAAAAAACGAGAGTTTTGACTACATTGAGTGCAGCATGTACTTCCTCGAAATCGTCCAAGTCTAAGCAGGACAGAACAAGTATCAAAGACTCACCACATCCTGGAGCTCCAAAAGCAGCTGTAAGGCCAGAAATTAACGTCAAAGTCCATGATATATTGTTTTGGCTGACAGATGAGTGAAAGTGCGCGAGTTAACAGAAGCTACGGGCATCTCAAATGAGCCTATTCGTTTTATTTTGCATAAATTTCACATGAAAAACCTTTGCACAAGATGGATGCCACGTCTCCTTAAAGAGAAATTGCATGCAACTATCGGCCAACCGATTGCGTTTTGTGGATTCATTCCTATACACCGGAAACGAAACCACAGTCAAAAAAAAAAAAGCCGCACGAGGCAACATTTCCGAAAATGGCGAAATTTCCATCCACTCGAAAGATATTGGCTTCATATTTTTGGAATGCAAAAGTAATTTTCTTGATTTCCAACTTGGAAAAGGGAAAACCCGTCCAATGTATCACTTTTGGAGTGACTGAAGGCAGCAATTGCGGAAAAGCGCCGGGAGTGGTCAGAAAACACGTGTTGTTTCACCATGAAATGTGCCAGTGTATTTAATCCGCGTCGCTCAAAACAAAAAGATCTATATTACGATTTGAAATGCTTCCGCATCCACCATATTACCTGATTTCGCTCTCAAAGAATTTAAGTCAAATGAAGAGGCCATATAGGAGATAAACAAATATTTTGAGCACCTCGAAGAAACCGACTTCCACGAGCAAATCACGAACCTAAAGAAACGCTGGAGTAAGTATGTTGAGCTTCGAGGGGGACTATGTCGAAAAATAAAGTGCGTTATTCTCATTAGTATCAAACCACCCTCGTATTTGTAACGAAATTTAGTAAAAATGTATTTAAATTCGCAAAACACGCTATGAGGCACAATGCTTATTGCATATAAACACGATACAGCCACAATTTCAAGGGCCAAATATGATCTACCTTTGTTTAAATAGCATGTGTAGAGAATACAGTCCTAGCTCAATAATACGAATGCATTAGGTTTATAGAGAAAACATACAACTGCACCGTTTGATTGTTCACGTTTTATCTCCGATTGGATCGCTTCATGTGCACCACTTTATATACTATATAATAACAAACGATCGACAACGAAGAGTGGGAAACCTATGCAAAGATGTTCTTAATGGAAACAAAATAATCATCGTAGGGGCATTGCCAGTTTCGAAGTTTCTGTTATTCTTTCGTTTTATATTAAACTTGGAGTTTGGGTTTGCAAAGGTTAGAAAGTTTAAGGGGAATGTAGCATAAATATGAAGTTCTAGTATTGAAAACATTGTTGTAACCTGTCATGGATTCTGATGTAAGAATCGGCGATATTAAAATAAGCTTCATTGTAAAAGCACAGATATTAAAATATACATAAATGGTTCTATAAATGTTTATTTTAGCGAATTTCGAAGGAATGTAGTTGTTGAGGTTGTACCTATGAACATATTTTGAAAATTTTCTTAAACTATCCATGATTCTACTTACTAGGCATCAAAAATGATGATGACGTTTTATATAATTTATATAGTTTGATCTCCTGCCTTCAAGGAACACTGGCTTTACGCGATATAGCTAAAATTGTGTGAATATTCTAAGTTTCTTATCTATTTGTGCTTCTTTACTTCTTGTTATTTTACACAGAGCGACAAAAACGCGAAATACTTAGTTTTTAAACATTATTTAAAATAAAAATCCGTGTTTAATGAAACGAAGACATAAATATTAAAATAGAAATTCTTTAACAATTATTTAACAATCATTCAAGTAACGCATTTTAAGCACAAAGTCTATCGCATTATTGATTTTAACGCAGAAAAATCTTCAAACATAGTCAAACATCACAATAAACAGAACTTTTTTAAAATGTTGAAAATTGACGCTTTTAATGGTTCTCTAGCTGTTTGTGTAAGATTACCACGGTTTCAGTAACGAATGTTGCCACCTCTAGCCCTATTGTACCTATGATTTCGTCAGACATGCTCTGGATAAGATCTGCAATCTCCTCTTGTGGTATCAGTTCTCATTCCGCTTAAAGTGCAGCCCGAAGACCCGCCAGTGAGTCGGGGAATCGACCATTAGCATGCCTCCCAGGCGTGTTTTATCCGGTTCAGGCCTGGACTGTGTGCTGGCGGCCATACCATACGTTCCATCCCAACCACGCTCAGGAACTCAGAAACACACCGAACATGCGGACAACGTTAAAGTGCATCAGGATAATATCACCTTTAGCAAATGCAAAAGGCAATACATGAATCTCCTCGGTGTAGCGATAAGCTGTCAGCGACCCATTCTCAATGAACACCAAATCCGTCCTTGCTTCAATGCTGAACCTGCCCAAACCAAAACTGAACCTCCATTAACAGGTGTTCTTGAAGAGAAAGTGCAGGTTCTCCTGGCTTTCTCCATACTCTCTCCCATCTGGTGCCCTCAAACAGAAATGCTCTCATCCGTGAAGAGCGCCGTGCTCCATTCATCCATATTCAGTTTTGATGAATGCGAGCAAACTGCATCCGAGAGAGATATGGTCAGCATTGGTTCCTTTAGCAGGTCTCCCGGACTGTAACTTCACTTCTTACAGCCTTCTTCTAGCTATCCTTTCAATGATGTTAACATGCCGTACTTGCTGCAAATAACTCCTGACCTTCATCGATGTTGCGTACCGATCGTGAAGAACTTGCAGTAAAAGAAAGCTATCGTCACGATCAGGGATGCTCCTTCTGCGACCAGAACCGGGTCTCCTGGTGTAGACACTCTCTCGACCGTCTCCCGTACATTGGAATGAGAAGTGCCAATGATGTCAGCACATTAACGTCCTCCACTAATGCCATAGCCTTTGCTGCATCTTCAGCTCTAAGAGACATTTCAAAATGTTAAAACTGACTTAAGACTAATAGCTAGGCAAGCCTGAATGTTTTAAAGATCACGCGGCACAACAATGCACAGTAACAATCTTAAACATTAAAACATCGCTTTGCGCTACTGCTGTAAAAACCGCCTTACCCGCAAAATTAACGGTAAATAGGTAAGAATCCCAAAAAATGTTCCAAGGAATGAACTAAAGCTTAATAAATTCATTTATTAGCCATTAGGCATGTTGCTGCGTTTCTGTAATGTTGTAAGGTTGGCCTTATACAAAGCTTGAACCCAAGCTTAAGTGTAGTAAAAAAAAAAAAAAATTACGGAGAATAGCTTGCTCTTCCGCTTTTTCTGCCGCTGGGTGTAGTTACATTGTTCAAAGTGTTACTTTATTTTTATTTATATTATGTACTTTGTATAATATATATATATATATATTATATAACTGTTAACGCCCTAGCGGAAGCTAATTTTGTTTTTCCTCAACGGAACTCGGATATAACGATCAATTAAACGATTTATTAAGTTCGTTAACTAGCAAAATTGAACTATTGGAAGTAAGGGTTAACCTAAAGCGAAAGTTTAAAAATCGTTCTTGTGGCCGCAATTTTTGTTTTTTCTCAACGAAACTTTGTATATGCCATTGAAAGAAAATAAGCATCATCAAATTATTAGAAGTGGGCGTTACCTGAAACCCCAAATTTAAAAATCCCTGTAGTGACACCAATGTAATGAAACTGCACATATACCGTTTAAATAAATAAGAAAAATAGTTTTTAAAAATCAAAGAAAGTTAGGTGTGGATGTAAACCTGAAAATCATGTAATAATCCCTCTAGCGGCACCAATTTACAATTATTTCCTGATTGTAAACACAGTTCCGATTTCTGGTAATTTCTTTGCTCTAGCACTCTGTAATAAGCTTCACAAGTTCGACTTGCTGAGAAATTCCCTTAGATTTCGCAGCTCATGCATGACTGATGTTTTCGGTGCATTTATATATAACGGTTTTGTGATCTTAACAATTAATACATGTTCTTTTAGAAAATTGGGTGATGCTGGTAATAATTCTAGTGTTGCTTCCTAATTTTAATGATATTATACATGTTTGAACACCAATATATACGTTCCCTGCTATGTTATCTAATACAGAGTCCCCCTTTGGACGCGTGGCCGGGTTAAGGGGGATTTGCATGCCTTGCGCTGCGCTGGTTCTAACCGGTTCTGTTGCCTCCACTTTCCCTCCTCTTCGTGTGCCGGCTCATCCATTGACGCGAGTCTTTGTACTGTATAAAAGTTAAAACGTTGTGAAATCACGTGTTTCAGTGTTATAGTGTTTTAATGTAAAATTTCCGTATACTTTAGCACACAGAAACTTCACGTAGGATTCCTATGGGACAAAAGCTCTTGTAGAGAAGTGAGACAGCGATTTACAGACAGATTCCGTGCTTTTCGTGCGCCTCACAGAGAAACAATTTCTAGTCTTGTGAATAGATTTAGGGAAACGGGATCTGTTCTTGATAAAAAACCGAAAGTAAAACGCTACCATGTTCCTACAGAGGTCTAAAGAACTCTAAAGAAAGTCTGCACAGGAATCGGGAATTTCGCAAACCTCGACTTGGAACCTTACTACACTTTTAAAATTAAAATCCTATAAATTAACTGCATTTCAAGAAGTTCAACCATGTGATAATGTGAGTATATTTAATTTCTGCAATTAGATGTCAGAAAATCCATGAAAAGAAAATATCAATCCCAACATTTCACAAACAAAAAAAGGGACTTTACGTTACTACCTGAGCCGCTCAGCATTTTGAATATTTATTCAGTTGGACATGTCTTACTTAATTTGCTTTACCATAATTTTACTAGTTTACTGTGCTTTTTTCATTTGCAAACATTTTAAAAGTTTACAATTTAGCATTATACAACTCAAAGAAATGAGGGCTAATCTCGGCCCACATTCATCAGCATTTCCTTTGAGGAAATACCGAGGGTGTCAAAAAATGTATACGCACTTTCACAGTAGATATCTATTTAATATATTTCAAAGTTGTACCGAAAAACACCAGTAATGTGTAGTATGCTCTGTAAACAGATGTGAATCACATACATTATGATAGCGTTGCTACGTGACAGGTAAATCAACAATGAACAAATGAAGTCAAGATTATTGTATGATGTTCTGTAAACAGATGTGACTCACGTACATTATGATAGCGTTGCTACGTGACAGGTAAATCAACAATGAACAAATGAAGCCAAGATTATTGTATGATGTTCTTTAAACGGATGTGACTCACATACATTATGATAGCGTTGCTACGTCACAGGTAAATCAGCAATGAATAAATGAAGCCAGGATTATCGTATGATGTTCTGTAAACAGATGTGACTCACATTAAGTTATGCTAGTGTTGCTACAGCAAAATGGAGTCAAGATTATCATTTGAACATCGGAAATCAATTTTGAAGCGTTATTGGAAAACCGAGAATGTTGTTGAAGTTTAAAGGCAATGGAGACGTGTGTACAGAACAGAACCGCCAACGCAAGTAACAATTGCACGCATTTGAGACAAATTTGAGACTCGTGGTACCGTATGCGATGTTCACAAGGGCAGATCTGGGAGACCTCACACAGCAACAAACACCGCGCACTGGATCCAAGGCACTATCCTAGGCACTATACAAGGCACTGGACAGGACGAGAGGTCCGATTGAGTTTCCACCGCGTTCTTCGAATCTAACTCCGTTGGTCTTCTACTTATGGGGAACTCTTAAGGATGTTGTTTACCGTAGAAAACCAGCTATACTGACAGCACTTCGGGAAGAAATTGAAACGGCAAGTGCTGCAATCGCTGAGGACACTTTCGCAAACGTTGCTCAAACATTAGTTCAACGTACTCGGTGTATCGACGCCGATGGTGGAAATTTTGAGCAACTGTTTGTAACTGTAAAAGTCTAAGATGATTAGTGCTTATCATTTTCTGTTTGTGTGAATTCAGTTTTGTTATGTTCTTTGCTTGAAGTGTGCATACATTTTTGACACTCTCTGTATCTATGTTTCATTAACAAGAAAACACTCAGGGATCAGTTGTCATTAAGCCAGTACAGTATAGCGAGAAGCTAACAGAAACAAACTGCCAAAGTTTCTCATCACTGCTGTAAAAGACATGACAGGAATATTCATTAAAAAATTCTAAACGACTTTTAACTCTAAATAACCGTATATAGAAATAGTATCAATAAGAAAATTATAACAGATATTTATTTTCATTTTATTAGTAGGATATTTGCAAAACAAGGCCAGAGGTCGAATCAAAATAAAAATTTTATCAGTATATCATAGACTAATTTTATGCAGATCATAGTAATTATAAATAAATTACACATTATAAATAAATTTCACTTATTCCGAAAGTTTCTTTTTCCAAGAAATAGTTCGTATATTTATCACTAGGAGGAGCATGGAAAAAGCTTTTTCTAAATTTTAGATGTTTCCAATATTTCAGCGGTGTTAATTATTGGTTTTAAACATTTTGACGTGGGAAATTGAAATTTGAAATATTATTGGGACATGTTCTTTGTATATTATACTAAAATGATGTTTAAAATTTAAAAAATGCAATATTATCGTGCTGAAAGAAACTATAATATATACGTGTACAATCAGCTGTGCTTGATTTTCTTCCAGCCTGACGTGGTTCAGGTTTGCCAACACTATTGCTTATACAAATAAATCTTAGAAACAAATTTATTTTTAGTAGTGGTAATGGATTCTTATTGTAGCAGTTTGAAAGTACACACAAGTAAGTATATAACTGTCGCATGCACCTTACGGCCGTACATGCCAATACAGTCCTTGTAAAAATCAAAATATACATATATGCATACAGATCTACATGAGGGCATACATAAATACAAACACATCGATATATATATAAATCACACGTTTTCTATGAGTAATTTTTGTATACTTATTGTCACGCTTATGACGTGAGTTAGGCGGGTGTAACGGTAGGAGCTCTCAAATTTATAATTAAAGATCTTATGCCGTGGAAAATACTTTTACTGTCTATCGTCCATGCCCACGATAAATATCTCCTCAACAATTATTAAAAAAAAATGGGTAACAAATTTAATGTACTCCTACAATCCATGGAGACTGACAGGGCCCTTACCTTAGGGGCGATGTCACTGAGCCGAGGTTACAGAGCGGCGAGCAGCAGCGCAGGGCAGCTCGAGCGAAGAAACCGCGGCTTAAGGCTCTGTTACTTTCTAATATAGGGGGTCTTTACAATATGTTGTAATATTCACCATTTATGGTAAACCAACGCCACAGGTTTGAATTATAGTGATCAATGAAAAGGTGTTAGGTTCTTTTCCTAGCATCCGCGACAATACAGGTGCGGCATGATTCTACTTGTTGATAAGCGAGAGAATGGGTCAGGATAAACGCCTTTAAGCCATAATCGTAAATGGTAAACCAAATGAATTTAGATTAGTAAGAATTTTCTGATTCAACTAAGCTAATCAAATGTATAAAATATTCAAGCAAATAAAATTAACTGTCTCATAATAATGTTGACGATATACTAAATTAATGCACCCCTCTGCTATACTTGAGACAATATATACAAACATTAATAGAATCCTTACCCCTGAGTCCCCCTTCCCTCCTCCTCAGGTACTCTCTCTTCTCCTTCTTTGTCGGGTCTCCGCTAGAAATATTCCCGATTTGTGTGAGTATCTCTCATGTACCAACACTTTCAGGCAGACGTTCAAACTTCTGTTGTAATTCAGAAATTACGGTGATAAATGCTCATTTCTTAAAATCTCTGTTCCCCTGCATTCTGCCAGAATATGCCTCCAGGTATAGCTTTCTCCGCACAGTGAATAAAATCTTTCCCCGAGAGCATTAACTGTTTTATTTCCTTTCCAAGCCCCTAATCTGAACCATGTGAGATCAATTCTTTCTTCTCTCTCACATTAAAACTTTTTTTAATATTACTGATTGGAATATCGCCTGAGGAATGTAAAATTAAAGCATGTCATTTGTAGCCCTTTAAATGGGTTAATAATCATCACATTTCATATTAAACCAAAGTTGATAACACTGGAATGCTATAAAAACTAATTTTAATATGAGCTATTTAAAATTTATTCAACTGATGATGAAGTTAATATTTTTGGGATCTTGGAACCAGAAGTCGTACAGAAAATGAATAATCCTATGATTCCAAATTCTGAAACAATTTCATCGATACAGAAACAAGAGTTCGGCATAAACTAAAACTGAACAAGTAAAACATCCTAAAATAAAACTTTGCTCAAGATGGGAAAGAATATAAAGTCATAAAATAAAAAACTTCGTGACATCCACTCTGTTGGAGAGTGGGTCAACAGAGGGCGAAGAGGATGGGAAAATATAATGATGTTTCAACAGCGAGAGAAGATGTTTGGTCCATATAGTAAGGAAGAGAAAAGCTGCAGGGAAAATAAACCTTGACAAGACTCAGAAAGTGTTGGAGTGACTCCTTCATTGGAAATGACAGGCTAATGACCTAAGTGCAGGATGAAGGAACAACTAAACGATTAGTATATAAAGATGAAGGCATTAATATTAGCCATACAAAAATGTACAAGCTTTAATGATTACCGTGGAATTTTTTATTTCAACTACTGCGGACAATACGAAAAACATTCCAGGACGGGAGTGATGATGACTATGTGTTAAAAGTACGCACAGTGTACAAGTGACCTGTCGGTTTGGATGAGGCGACTTGAATTCGGAAGGTCCCAGTTTCATATCCTGTGGCCGACTAAAACGACTGAAGTTTCCGGTGGTTTTCTCATTTTCAGAAAGAGAAAATGCCCGGTAAGTATTTCTCTACCATAATTCACCTTCCATTTCAACCTTCGTCTTCATTCCATCTCATTGTATGCGGCTGCATCTTCTTATGTTTGGGATATCATCACAAAAACATCTGACACTGAACTGGACGCTTATTCAGGGAGTCCCTCAGTAAGTGTGTGCTGTATGTGTGTGACCAGAGATAATTACTTCCTCGACAAACCAATGATCGGGTATTGGTTTCTAAGTCCCAAAGGGAATTAATTCCTAATGCCAGAGAAGAGTAAACAATCATAGAAGAGGAAGAAAAATTGTTTGTATTTCCTGTTCCTGTTGAAGCCATCCCTCACTAGCAAAGAATTATAAGCACTCTGACAGTAATTTATTTGTTTGTAATATTGATGCCGTATCCATAGTGTCTAAATTTCAAGGTGGTGGGTGAAATTTAAAAAATAAAGATGCCTGATGCGTCACAGCAAAATATTAGGAGCTTAAATATTATATACATACACTAATTTTACACCTAATATATAAAAATAAGAACTCAATTTGGCATAACTTTATTACACACACAAATAGACATTTAAAGGCTAATGTGAAATCCGAGACTGCTTGGCAGTAACTAAAGGGTGGTTCAAAAAGCACGCCGGTTATAATATATAAAAGTATGAACTTGATTTTGCAAAACAAGGACATAAACATCATCACACCTTCCCATTTCGGGTATGGACAATTATATCGGGCATACGACCCCCTCTTCCGCGCTGGCGTGAAATTCAGTACGACTGTCACAAAAACTTACATTTCAATTTCGCCGACTACTGTTCGAATTCCCTCCTTTAACTCCCGGTTGTTAAATCCCCTAGAGGTAACCGCAAATACAAACATCAGGCGCAAGATAGAGGTCCCCTACAGACATTTTTACTCTAAAAATGCATCAATCTCTAGTTATAGGTAATTAAACGTGCAATTTTGGGGGTTAGCGGAAACCAACAACCTCCTATAGAAGGCCGCCCTTGTGAATTCCAAATATTCACTTGTGGCGACACATTATCAAGCAGTGGTCTGTGTTCAATTCAATACCGTAGCATCATCAGAGATGCAGAAGGAACCTGGTGGGTAAACAGATTACTGAATATGTATCTGGGATTTTGGGGTGTGATATAATTAATTATTTGAGGATATTTGGTTTTTATTGTTGTGTCTATACTTTCCTGGTAATCTCTGTGTCTAAGCATTATGAACAGAACATTAGAAATTAGTTGTCTATTACGATCGTTTAATTGACAAGTCTGTGTTTTGTGTTTCAGGATGGTTCAATAGAGTTCGAGGAATTCATACGAGCGCTATCCATCACGTCGCGGGGTAACTTGGATGAGAAGTTGCACTGTAAGTACTTTCATTTAACAAATAAAGCACTTGTAGCTTTAAAAGAATACAAAAGTGCCACTGTGCATTTTATGAGGTTTGTGTCAATCTCGCTGTTAAGATTGTTTTGATTGTCCTCTATCAATGAAGCTTTAACACGGAAGTAAAGGAATAGGCATTTCTTATGAATCTGTGCAAAGATCTACTAAATTGTTTAAATTAAAACCGTATAAAATAACAGTGGCACTGATGCACAAACACGTCTCACATGCAACTTTTCAGTTTACAACGTGTGGGTGGCATCCAATAAAAAATTCAGCATTTCTGATATTATTCTTAATGTTGTTCAACATTCTTCGTCAGCAACGGTGTTAATGTTTTCTTCCACAAGAGCAGAAACTGAAGTGACTGATCGAAATTGATTGCCTCCCCTCTTAAAATCTTCATAGGGAACAAAAACACACTCTCTATACTCCTCCTGTAACATTGCAAAGGCATCAGCTGAAGATTTGTTAAGACGAAAGTCGTCATGTGTCGCCTCCAACTTGCTGTAGGCGGAACTAAACGTCTCCAATTGCACATCTCTCGCAGGCAGGTGCCCGGCCGTGACGACAATGAAACTACCACCAAGCGTGTATTACTCACGCTATTATTAAGGTAACAAAAATGCAGTAAAGTTAAATTATAGCAAGAATTTATGCCTGTAAAAAATATGAAAATTCTTTGTTGAACAGTCTCGTAAATAAACTATTTGAAAGAAGTACTTAATTGCTTAAGGTAACCAGGAAGTGTAAATCTAGCAAATAATGCAACAGTGTACATTTTATACTGTATCTCAGAAAGTTTTAAAGCTATTAATATGAAATTTTATGAGATATTAAGTAACTAAATATGCTCTGTAAATTTTCATTCTTTAACGAGCATAATTTTTTTTAAAAAAAAGTAAACGAAAATAACATCTTGTAAATGAATGTGACATAATCATGCATTTTTCTTATTAGATGCAATTGCAATTACTATTTTTTTTACTTAAACTGTAGAGAACATCATCCTGGGAACTAGAATAACATGTCCATGCTAGTTGCTTGAAAAGAAACTAATTTTCAAATTTTGAAAAAAAAAATTAAAATGTGTTTAATATATTATTGGTATTGATTTTATGAACTATTAGTGATATTTAAATACTTCTAGTTACCACACTTCACACTTGCATAATTATTTGCGTGCAAAGTTTCAACAAGATTGGTCCAGCTAATTCTGAGAAAAACGTGTCAACGTTTTAAATAAATAAGATTTGTTTGTTTAAAAAAAGTTTATGTGCTTTATAAAATTAAAATTTTATCATTATTAGTTAAGTGTTCTTAATATCTCATAAAAATTTCTGAGATACAGTGCAAAATATATTGCTGCTTTATTTGCTAGATTTACACTTCCTGGTTAAGACAGGTGTAGCAACAAATTGTATAGCCACGTAAGGTGAGATCCAAGAAATTTTCAGACCGCGCAGAAGTTGGAAGAACATCTATGAAAAGCATTTGACAGTGCTGTCTTGCCATATCAAACGATGCACATTGAGTGCCCGCCTTTAGACAAAGACGAGGTGGTATGGAGGATGCGTCACATGCTGATCACTCTGACACTGCAGCATACTGCATGTAATTAGTTCAATCTCTGCTGGAGATGCATGGGTAATGGACAGTGAAGGAATTCACTGCAGAGGGAGTAATAACACATTCGACAATTTTGCACGTGTTGAGAGACTTGCTTGGGTATTGCAAAATTAGATGCCGTTAAAAGTCAAAAGTATTTCCTTGTAATTAGAAGCGTATACGAGCTAGTGCTTCAAGAAATGAATGCTTGTTAAACGCTAATAACCAAGCTCAGTTGTGTTTCAAATTCCAGTTTAATTCAAACAAATGAAGCGTAATATAGCAAAGTTTGGCAATTCATCATAGCTCATCGCTACATGAAAGCACAAACTGCAAATAAAATCGCATGTTGGAAAGGGGAAAACAAAACGCTAACTGCAGCAATAAAAATCGCTCGCATGGCGATCGGCGAATGGGAAAGTGGAATCACAAGCCCATGACCGGAGTAAACAAATGAAACGTTGATGACTAGGGGTGTGATTAAGCATCCGTCGTTAACATCAAACAATTGCTACGCTTTAACAGAAATAGAACAGTGAGCGTAACGTTCCTGGGGAAGTCAGCATATAAAACCGAAACAAATATCGGATACCCGAAACGCTGACCATTAGTACAAGGAGCGTTCAATAAATAAAGCAAATTTTTTTCTCTCTTTCAAAAATTGTTTTGTTTTAATTCCAGATACACGGGGTTTTTTCTCAATTTTGAGGGTATAGAGTGGTTTTTACCAATATAATCATCTTGCAAATCAATGGCTTTGCGCCGTAATATGGATGTCGTCCCAGGATCCGAGCAGTGAAACACTGGAGGAGCAATAAGGTATCTTTTTGAAAAAACAAGCAGCACAACTGCAATGACTGAGAAATATACTTTCAGTGCAATGTTGTCAGAAAAGCTTAAAGGTAATGGGAAGAAGAAAATAGTTTGGGAGGAGACGAGCAGGCATATAAAGAATATGAATTATTTTCGTCGGTAAACCAACTCCTTGAGCATCTAGATTGCGAACGTCACTAGATCAGTATTGAGATAACAAGTAATGAATACTCGTAGAGACGTTTTGTTTATCCCAGTTTCACAAAGTATTCCCTCTGACACTGTATGCAGCCTTCCATCCTCTGTAAGCATCCACGGCAGTTTCCGGCACTGCAGATACGAGGGTAGTTTTCGGCCCAACCATTTTCTAGGTATGATATAGACAAAAACTATATTTCACCCTTTATTACAATACACTTCTCACATCTTTGAATTAACATTTCAATCCCCCCCCCCAAAACAGTCAGAAATCTTGTCTGCAAAATGGACATAAAGCATCCATTACTTCTTATCACATTTAAATTTCCTTCCTCGAAGGTCCTTCTTGAGTTCTGAGAAGAGGAAATAGTCACTGAGAACTAGATGTGCACTGTAGGGTGGATGTTCGATCTCCTTGAAGCCACATTTCTTCACAGCTTCCTTTACAACAAGAGCTGCGTGCTCAGGCGCGTTGTCGTGAAGAAGGCGCATACCACCACTCAGCTTTCCTCGCCTTTTCTCTTTGATGGAAGCACGTAGTCTGTGCAGTAGGCCAGCATAGTACTCCCCATGTACTGTGGTGTTCCTCTCATTGAAGTCAATGAAAAATATTCCTTCACAGTCCTAAAAGATTGTGGCCATGATCTTCTTGGTTGGCTGAGTGACCTTGGTTTTTAGAGGCAGTGCTTCGCCAGGTTTACGCCACTCCATTGATTCTCTTTTGGACGAGGGATCACAATGGTAAAGGACCATAGTTTCATTTCCTGTAACAATAGTTTGCAGAACTTCTCCCCCGTTACCACGGCAGAGCTCCAAAAATGATTGACAACAGATAACTCGTTGCTGCTTTTAGACTGAGGAAAGAAGTCTAGACACCCATCTTACACTAACCTTATTCATGTTAAATGTTCATGAATAATTTGAAGGACTGTAGCTTCAGAAAGACTGAACCTTACTGCTATTTCTGTAACTTTGAGCCGCCGGTCTTCCATAATTTCTCCTTCCACAAGAGCGATGTTTTCAGTACCTCCAAGGGACGACCTGCACGCTCTTCGTCTTCAATGCTTTCTCGACCTATTCGCAAAAAAATTGGCCTATTCGTTTATGGTAGAATACGAGGGGAGTGCTTCCCCATATACACCGTGCAATCGCTATTTAATTTCATTTGGAGACTTAATAACAACTCCATGTTCCATTTTGAAATGTCACAATCTTCTACACATAGCCTTCTTTATACAACTATATCTGAACAAATGAACAAAGCGGAGTGGAGGTTACAGCTCCAATTATTTACTTAACAGATAAGGTATTACACCAGATAAGGATTTTGTAAAGGCGATAATCCTTATCGGCGAAGCCGGAAACTTATTGACCTACCCTCGTAATTCCTCGTCGTATACTATAGCCGCTCCTTCGGGGCTACAAAATCGGAGAGCTCGAAGTCGGCTCTTCACAGGAAGAAATCGCATGGTGCCAGGTCGGGACTATGGGATGACTGAGGCATCAGTTTTGCCCAGTTCCTTGCAGAAACTTTCTTGTTATATTAGCGGTGTGAGCTGATGCATTGTTATGGTGAAGTAAAATGGCCCTCAGTCCTGTCTTTGGATGTCGTTCTTGGATTTTCTGAAACAATTTCCGAAGGAAAACTTCTGTATACCATTTTGCAGTAGCAGTTCTCTGATTTTCGAGCACAATGGTTGCCACGTGACCGCTTGTGGGGAAGAAAGAGGTAACCATTTTCTTTTCCACACTCCTTGACCTCTTGACTTTGGCGGGTGGTTGGTCATCAGGGAAAACCCAAATGGAGGGCTTGCAATTTCTGCATCAAACTGATATATTCACGTTTCGTCATCCATAACAATATCTAAAACACTGCGAGACTTTCCACAGTTAAATCTTTGCTGCATTTCTTAGCACCATTCCACTTTTTTTTAATCTTCATTTACTCCATGCTCCATTACTGTAATAATTAGTAATACTACATGCATTGTTATCATTTCATTGTTACACGTTATCCTTACTACTAAATTTTGACAATGTTTCATTCTTATTCGAACCTAATGTTGATCTTCTGTGCTTCAGACAAATTATGGATCATCCATCTTGAAGAAATGTTATTATAGGAAGGTAAAGGAAGGTTGAAACACACGGCGAACTAATCGCTAATACCAGCTCAATGTCCTTATAGGGTAGTGTTGGATCTTCCCTGATCATTGTTTCCGCAGAGGGGATGATCTTCTTAGTCACTACTGTTGTTGATCTCTCACTGTTCTCTTAATCTTTAAGAAATTGCCCCCTCCTCTTTAATTCTCCGAATCAGCGGAACACAGTAGCACGTAAAGGAGAAAAGTCCCTGAAAGATTCCCCTCAAGCGCTCAAGTGACTGCGTTTCATTTGTCACATTTGGATCATCGCACGAAAATGCTCTCTCTGTATTTCCATTGCACTTACAAGAACATTCACGCTTTCCAGACTTAAAACATAAAAGAGCTCTGCCTGCTACCATGGCAACAGCAGTGACTCAACAATTTCGGCCCAGCAACAATACTTTCTCTAATGAGAAACAAATTGCAAGTTATGAAATCGTTAAAAAAGTAAAGCCAGGAGAACTGTTTGGCACACATACAAGTTACTTCCTTGCAGGAAAAAACTTGACTTCAATCGCTTTCAAGCCTTAAACTAAACCAACAGAACAGTGGCTTCACTCTGTTAACAGTTTAGAGAAAGATTGTTTTCATGGAAGTGCTTTAAATAAAAATTAAATGTAATGAAAATCTTCACCGATAAATTAACATCTAAATATCCAGATACGAAAGAATATGTTATTGTATAGACGCCTGGTTCGAACACCTACATTTATTAGGATTTGATTGATTAGGTTTATTTATGGATGCTCTTTAACATCTCAGGTCATCAGCGTCCCATTCAATTCCGGGCGTGAAACGACCGACAAATTTTGCTCAGAGGCTTCTTCTTTCAGGCTTGAGGTTCTTTTTCGTGTCATAAATCTACGACGTGGGACCTACAGCTTTACTTCCCTTCCGACGGAAGTCTTTTATGCCGAAAAATATATCAATCCTGACTGGGATTGAGCCCGTGATCTTGAGTTTAGAAGCCACATATGATTACCACTACACCATCAGGACCTAATGGCAAGCACTCAACAGTATGATTTTGCCTGGCCTTTTCAATGATATTTATGTACTTAGTATAAGGTAGAGCGGCCATCCAAGATCTTTTTTTTTTGTTTTTTTTTTTTTTTGTTTTTGAGTAGTGTTTAACGCCCGTTTTTACTACAGAGGCACCACAGGCGGTGGACACTGATGATACATGAAATGAAATGATATAGGGAAAGGATTTTTTTTTTTTTTCAAGGAAGGAAGCGTTCCAGGCCTAAGTTTAGGTACCTCCCCGGCATTTGCCAGTTATGAAGACTGAGGAAAACCTGGAAAAAACCCCAGTCAGGGAGGACGGTCCTGGCGGGATTCGAACCGCAGACCTCCCGCTCACGAGTCCATGCCTTAACGACCTCGGCCACCCGTGGCGGTTCCAAGATCTTGAGAAATTGGTTTTGCATGTTTCTAAAAGTGATTAAACCCCTCCATCAAAATGTCGGTATGCATCCACCCGCTAATTACTGATTACAATTTAACTGAGCAGTGTGTCCACTTTACCCGATCGGGTGCCATGTCGGCGTTAGAAACTTTCAAACCGAAAGAAACAACAAGGATATATGTTTGTAGTCCAAAAGACGTTGTTGAAATTGTGAGATTGCAAAAAGAAGGTACATTGTTGGTAGGAAGTGAGACAACACGAATAATATGTGTGACTTAACCGAAAAATCATAAAATCTTTTGCTGTAAAATAGCGAACGGCACAAGCGTTCTTTGTTAAACTCACTGACAACACTAATAGCTTCTATTATAACTAATTTGACAGGCAGCATCACTCTTCAGGGCAAAAAATGTGCAATGGCCACTTTTTCCGCGCTGCTCACTTTTTCCCTCCCTCCACTATTGCTCCATTTTAGCTAATAACAACATATACAAATGACAATCGTTAATTGCAATACAAACAGATGACAGTGTGTTAGATTTCAGATCCAGCAACCTAACAAACTAACAGACGTGCTCAATTTAAAAATTGCGTTCATTACGGGACACTCTGTATTTGTTCTAGACTTAAAGTAAAAGAATCGACAATCTATAGAATTACTAACCGAAAACGACGTGATCTAATTGGAGAAAAACTTAATGACTTTGGAGAAATATTAGAGCATCCCACTTTCTGAAACCGCGTGTGAAGTCGTTTTGGGAGACCAAATATCTTTCACTTTCAATAGCGAAAGGCCAAAAGCCTAAAGGCAAATCTGAGCTATAGATCGGATAATTTTGTCCGTCTCCAATAAAATACTGTAGGAAAAATGTACACTATAAATATTTAACGTTCACATTACACAAGCTGCAGAAAAGTAGCGCAGTGGTGTTCACCTTTACGATATTGACTTGCACCTGCTGCAATCTTCCACTTCAATGCTTATAATGTTTACATGGATGGCATCACACTAGAGAAAAAAAGTCTTTCTATCCAGTAATGAAACGGATAAAAAGAACGTGTAACGTCCATGCACACAGACGTGACCAGGCTGTAAACGGGGCCCGTTTGGCACTGCAGCGCGCAGAAACTGACGCAGACGTTGTCATTAAACGAAATTCCTCATTAGTTGGTCAATTTTTCAGATACTGTCTTCTCTAATGAATATAATGAGCTCTGTTAGCAGAAATCGTTAATTTTAACAGAGCCCGGCAGCGAGCGAAGATGTTAAAATGTTTTTATAAGTGTACTAAAGTTTTCAATCTGCCATCGCTTTAGATGGAAATGTGGTCATTAAATTACTTTAATATTTGGCACGAATAAATGCTATTTTACATAACCAAAGCGTCTTTATACAATTTTAATAAAATATTATTATGTTAAAAAGCAAGTGGAAAATATAAGAAAATTATAAGTACAATTGTAACTCTCCCTATGCAGACCGCCTGCGTGGTAGTGGTAGCCTTTGTGGGGGTCTTAAGCTCAATCCCGGTCTGTTCGAAAACTGTAAGGTTCTTTCGATGTTTTTCCTTGTCCTGGGAAGGTGAATGCCACATAGCTCTAAGGTATCAAGGACTTCATGCATCCATAGGTTTAAGGACCCCCACTTGATGTGTTCGGTATTTTAAATATTTTGAAAATTTTCATGAAATAGGCCATGAAATATACGCGTTTCTTTTATTTATTAAATGGGTTTGGCCGCAGTACATACATGAGTGGCGGCTTAAGTATTTCGCGAGATCGAATTCTGAGTGCGCATGTCACGAAATTGACTGTTACTACCTCTAATCTCCTATAGATGACATTGTTCAAATAAAGTAATGGCACAATTAAATACAATGCGAAAATATTTGTCATGAACAAACATATATATTTATTGTTGAAGCAGGAAGTGTTGTCTCAGAAAAATTCCGTTTTATTTTAATAATAATTGCTTCTGATGGCAATAATAATAATAATAATAATATCATCATGACAATTAATTTCAAGTAAGGTTTAACAAGGTCAAGAATGACACAATAATTAAGGGTATCAATATTACAATTATGAACAGGATGTTTGTATAATTGATATTGTATATATAGATAGATACCCATGTCTTTTTGTTTAATAAGCAATATTTAGACAAGTGTTACATTTCTGAACATCTATCAAAAAGGCAGCTGTGTGACAATAGGACATGCTGGACATTTACGAAGAGCACAATGGCCTCACCTCGAAGGAAGGTAGCCTTTTGTGTTAAGGTTAGACCCACTTTTTCCTTCAAGTCCTCCCAGACAGGCCGGACGACGAGACAAATTTTTATCATTCTTTAAACCGGGCATAGCAAGGAACATGAGTTCAATCGGCAACAGTACTTGTCATCAAAAGAAACTCCACATGCTGAAACACCATCTTACAAGAAACCAACATCTTAGCTATTTCCGACAGTTTCTAAAGGATGCCGCAGATATACGGCCAAAACGTGCCATATCGTAGACTTTTAGTGTAAGAATCTAGAAAGGAAATAGCTAAAACGAAAATGGAAACAGTCCTAACCGACGCATACATGGCAGATGTCTCCTTTCTTGGGAAAATTGATTTTTGGAAAATAATTAATGTGTTTTAACCAATGAACCTCTAACAAAAATCTATCGAATAGAAGCGAGCATATAATAAACAATATCTAGGGATCCAATAAGATTCTAGAAGGAACCGAGTTTAGTAATATTTAATGGAAATAAATTTTCGCGAGGGGCGGAGCGATTTAACATAATGAATTTAACATCAAATATAGGAAGTAAGTTAGACAAAAGGGCAGGAATCAGTCAATCAGTTAAGTCAGTCAGAAGTGTAAGAGTAACCAGACAGAGTCAGTAGTGTGAGAGAAGAGTAACGCTAAGGTTACAGCCGTCCATTCAATATTACCATAGAGTCTGTACGGTAAAGTGATTAATGTTATTATAAAGTGTTAATGCGAAATTACAGGTGACTTCGCATTTCAAAATTGTGTTAAAGGAGTAAATTCACGAGTGAATGCAGTGATTTATAACCCGAGGGTAAATTATACAGTACAGATAGAACCAGAGTTATAACCACACGACAGACGCACAGCGTGTTCCTAAATCTTTAATTGTCAAATTAATAAAAAATCCAAATCGATATTTTTCCAGTGAAGAATCTCCTTCATTCCTAAAAATAATTTCGCTTTTTCATTGTTGGGTCGAGAACTTTTCAGACGGTCCCCGTATGTCACATTTGCCTATCATAGCACACTCTTCACCGCAGATATCGCTTCCGGACTACGGTAAAAAGATATAGGTAATCGAAATTCTTCTATATCTGCAGTGGTAACCTTGAATCTGTATCTCAGGCAAGACACGCGACCTTAGCGCATCTAACTGCAGGTGTATGTACAGGTGAGTCGAAATCACAAAATGAACTTTAACTCTAGAAAAGGTAATTTTGAGATGAGGCTGCCCTGGGTGATGCATACTGGATCCGAACTGTCAGCAAAGCTTGCAGAGAAACAGTTGCGACATCTTCACAGATATGACACGTCTTGTTCTTCACTTGCAGTGGCAAAAACTCCAAAGATAAACTGCGCCAACTCGAGAGCTGCTTCGCCTTTGATGAAAAGTTAGTGGCTTCTACAGAGAAGTGCTTTAACATTCTCTTTGTTGTGGCTTATATGACGTGACCTGCCGGTCGAGACAGTCGCATCCATAGCAACCGTTCGTAAGCCATTTTCTTGTATCGTCGACATGAGAGAGGCCCTCTTCAACAGTAAGCGAAATTCCTCTGCAGAGGCAACTTGCTTCATGTTTCTTGTTACGTTTAAGTTTGTGGAAAGAATGGTTTGTTGGTATGTTATAAAATTATAAAAATAATTGCAAATGCTCATGTACAATGCAAAGAGTATCCTTCACAAGAATGCTATCAAATAAGTTTGAAAACTCTGCAAAAATCTCTTTGAATTGGTGTACTTTTGTACGCGATTTGGAAGTTTTAATATTTACATCATAGTACTCTTAACGTAATGTAGAAATAAAGTTTCTATCTCTTTCAATGTTAAAGCTATTTATCTAAAAATTGGTGTATGCAGGGAGCTCTGTTTCGAACTTAACCCACTAAGGTATTTGCTGTCCATGTTTTTGTTACAGCAAATCGCCAGTCACTGGTAAAACGGAATTTCGTCAACAGCAATATACACTTACTGTTTTTATAATATTTTATTATTTCATTAACTTTTTATTGATATTACAAACAGTAAAATTGTAATGAACATTATACTTCTAAACTTAATTTTGTTAATACTGAATATCGCTTGAGAAATATTCTTTTAGAACTTTACAGTTCATGTGGATTGGGCCTGAATGCTTTATTTTCATTACAGCTGGAACGAATTCTAAATTTTCTCCATTCTAAATTTTAAAAGATTTTCGAATTACTTTAATCTTCCGAATCTCCAATTCCTCAAATCTTTGTCTTTGAAGAGTGAACTCTGATAGTCTCAGTCAAATGTGAAACTGGAGTCAGTAATGTGTAAACGTGATGCTCTCTCATTCAGTTTCTGAAATTTGGATAAATGTTTGGAGTAAAACACCCATAGTCGCCCACTGGAATTAAAAAGTAAACAGAAGGTTGCTAGAAGTACATACGAGGGTGCATCGAAGAGTAACACACAATAATTTTTTCTTTGTTGGTATTGCGACTGGGATGTTGAAATTTCACCCAGATATAGTTAGAAGCTTTCGTTACAGACACTATTTTGTTCTCATGTGTAGCTTTAGCGAGAGAAGGGTGAACTATGCAACAAAAGAAGGCGCGCACACTACTATAGTCCACTTGTGAAGAGCAGCGAGATGTAGTGCAATTTTTGTGGGCTAAAGGGCATAACCCGAGTGAAATTCACAGGTACATGCGTGGCGTGTATGGGGACGACTGTATGAACCGTAACAATGTCTGCAGGTGGTGAGCATTCTTCATAGACGGCCGTGAGAACTTTGCGATTCGCCACGTTCCGGACGACCGGTAACAGCTGCAACTCCGCAGAATGTCACAGCCATTGAGCTGAACGACCGGCGGATGCATCAGCAGTTCAACGTTTCATACGGTGCGGTGTGCGATATTGTGAAGTTTAGTAAAGTTAGTGCTCGCTGGGTGTCTAAGAACCTGACAGACGACCACAAGGGTCAGCGAATGATGACAAGCCTGGATCACTTATCGCGTTACGCTGCAGAAGGGCATCACTTTTTGAAGGGAATCGTCACTGGTGATGAGTCTTGGGCGTGCACACCCGAAATATGCTGCTTCCCCAGTAAAGGAAAAAATTCAAATAAAAGTGCTTGTGACAGTATTCTGGGATATGAATGGTGAATGGTGTATTATTGGCGGAATTTGCTAATCATGGAACCACTGTGAATGCTGCAGCTCACATTAAAACTTTGGTAAAGTTGCGTCGTGCATGACAATGCTCGCCCCCATATTGCTGCTGCTGTTCGTGAGAAAATCAACAAATTTGGTTGGGAGGTGCTGCAACATCCACCATACAGTCCAGACCTGGCATCGCCGAACTTTCATTTGTTTGATCCCATGAATAAATTCCAGGCCGTTCAACGCTTTATGTCAGAGTCAGAAGAGAAAACAGCAGATGGCTATACTCCGACCGAACGGGCTTCTATGAACAGAGTATTATGAAACTGGTATCACGGAGGGAGAAATGTGTTGGGAAAGTTGGCGACTATGTAGAAAAATAGACAAAAGATGTCAGTTCGTTTGTGCATTTGTTTATGATAGACCTATAAAACTTGTTTGTAAAAATATTTATTGTGCGTTACTTTCCGATCCATCCTCGTAGAAAGGTAACAGAACTCATAAGAGAAGCGGAAGCTATTAACCTACCCGCCGAATCTCAAAAGAGCAATTTCATTTATAGCAGATTTCGGCAGCAGAAAGGGAAAATGGCGTTTGAGCGGTGAAGATGGTGGTAACGTCACTGTTGTTGCTAACAGCAAGAAATTCACTAGAATGCAGTGCAGTTGAAATGGGGCGAAAACAGTGGTTGTTTCAAATAATTCTCAGGTATAAATTTAAGGCACTTTTACTGTAGCAAACTTAGCGAATACCTCGCCTAACCTAACATAAGGAGATATTCGATACTATAGAGATTCTCATGCGAACCAAACAATCTTTAGGTTTAAATTAACGCGTTTTATTCCGCAAGTTTCATTTGCAGGTTTCGTTTGAATAGATTGGCGTGAAAGAATGCCCCTGTTCCTCCCTATAATAATAGTATGTGCCGTTGGAGACTTTGGGAAAAGTAGATAAACCTAAGAAAGTGATGTACAAGGCTGCCCTGGTGAGGAATAAATGAATAAGTAGACGCGATGGCGCATTTTGCAGAAAACAAAGGAATTTATATTAGCAGAGGAAAATAAACATTTTCACGGTATGTAGGTCTAGAAAATGAATTGAGGAGTGTAATATGAGTACAGTAACATTAATAAGGAAGGATTACCGTGGATTTAAGGAAAATCGGAAATAAAAAACACAGGAAAGTTAAGGAAGTAGTAACATGTGTTAGCTTTCAAATGTTTCCACGTTGCTGAAGTAGTGTGTGAATATTTTTACAGGACACATTGCAATTCGCTTGATTTTACTATCCGAAATTTAAGAAGATGCTTGAAATAGTACCGTCTTATGAAATGACGTTAGTTACTTTGATTTCTATCAAGAAGAGTCCTCTTCGTTAAATTATATTTGGAACACGCGGGGTTCGCCAGTAGCGTCCACGCACGAGGCCGTGCGAGAAATCAGATGCACTACTTTGACTTGAGAGTGCTGGCTGAGAGATAACTGTATCGTCTTGCAAGACAGATATGAAGACTTTACTTCTAGATATGAAGTATTTCTATACTCATTTGCCTTGCAGCATAAATTTAAAAAATGTTAATTATTTGTAATTTCCATGTTTTCCTCTTTATTTTTGTGGGGAAATAGTTTAAATATACATCAAACAAATCCTTCTAATTTTGTAAATAAACGATTGTTTTACAAAGTATTTTGCAAAGTTTTTTGGGCTTTAAAAAGTTCAGATTTCTGTTTATAAGGTGTCGTTATATAAATAAATCTTAATAAAATACTATAAATTTGGCCAACTTTTATATGCAAACTATTAAACGTAGGAAGTTACATATTTCACGACTCCTTAAATTATATAGTGGTGTTAAAAATACATTACAAATTTTGAAAATGTTCGGTCAGTTTTTCTTATTTACCTCTCGATTTCAAATTAATTGTTGTTGATTTGGTTTATTTACGGATGCTCTTTAACGTCTCAGGTTATCAGCGTTCCATTCAATTCAGGGCGTGAAACGGCCGACAAATTTTCTCAGAGGCCTCTTCTTTCAAGCTTGAGATTCTTTTTCGTGCCGTGAATGTAAGACACGGGACACACGGCTTTACTTCCCTTCTGAAGGACGCCATATTTAGGATTTTACGCCCCAAAAAAATCCATCAGTTCTGGCCGATTTTGAACCCGCAATCTTGGGTTTAGGAAGCAAGTATGGTTACCACTACACCACCAGGACCGACTGTTTCAAATGGAGCTTCTGGGAGTACTAACAACGTTTTAATGTATACATTCTTTGTTGGAGAGTCTTATCTTATTCTCGCCACTTGACAATTAGAGCACAAATTTTGTCCCACTATATATATATATGCGTAGCACCGAAGACCAGAAATTGGAAATGAGAGAATCAACTTACATTCTTATTCAAGCGGTAAAAGGGGGTTAAGCTCATAAAAGAATTCCTGGAAATATCTTTATGAAAATTTCAATGAAGTAACTAATGATGGTTGCTGATCATGCAAGCAACACTTTCGTTATAGGCGCTAGTTATCGATTACGATCGCCTTCGATAACATCAAATAAAATCTTTTTCCAAAAATTTAAGAAATAATTCACTTCAAAAAGTATCTGCTTATCGATTTTAAGAGAGGAGATGCTGAAACCTCTTACATAATTTACAATCATTCACAGCGGATTCTACTACAGCCAGCATTTCTATGAGCGAGATAAGGAAGGTGCTCACTCTGGATGAACTTAAATGTAACATTTTTCGGAAGATGTTTCAATTTCTCGACGTAAGAGTAAAATACAGCGAGTGATGAATGGACGTTTACAGAGGTGTTTGGGTGTTGGAATTTTGCGTTTACGGTACAAACATTCAAACGCACTCTGTCCCCACGGCCCCCACGTGTGTGCCCTCTTCACACAAAGCCGACCCTCGTGTTATCCACAACAATGCACTCAACACGTGTAAACATGACCGCATGACATGTGCCACAAAAAATGTCATCTCTGCGGTTCGTTATCCCATATTGGAGTTGGCCCCTCTTAACTCAAGATCAAAGATGACCGTAACCAGACACAAATTGACTAATTAACTAACATTATTCACATAACTTGCAGCAGGAAATATGTTCAGTGTAAAACTCTACAAAAACGTTTGTTAATAGAACTATAATGTTGCATTTTTGCATGTATTTTTACAACAATTCGGTTAATATTACGTGTTTTTGTTTATAAATGTAAGTACCTTTAAATATGCATTTGTCTATTAAAGCTACTTTAACTGAATTACTCAGCAAGAAATCATCATTTGAAAATCATAAAATTAAAAGCGAAACGGAAGCTACACTACAAAGAATGTAATTTAGTTTAACTAGAGCTTTATAAATATGTATACATTGGGGTTAGAAGTAACTCCTTATTGTAATATTTTTATTACTTTCTTAATAATTGGTCTATTTTAGTACAGCAATTTTTGTTGAGGGGTTTAACATGGTTGAACTCTATGCAGTGAACCTTAAAACTCCACATATGCACCGAATTTTGCACCAGTGTTTGTAACCTATGGAGGATATTTTCGACTGACTTGAACAGGTACTCCTGTGGCAAGTTAGTGAGGACATGGCGAATGCGATTCCTCTAATTCACCCAAAGTTTTGGTTTGGTACGGTGCACCTCTTTCTTCCCCCTACCCCACAGGAAGAAGTCAAATGGAATGAGGTTCGGACTCCATACTGGTCACTCCTAAGGCTAACCAGCCTAAGTCCTGGACAATGCTGGTCAAGTCAGTCATGAACTTTTGAGTGCAAAATGAGGTACGGCACCATCTTGCATGACAAAATGAGAACGTTACTCCAGGTGGAGACGATTGGTCAAATTTCATTTTTCAGCCTTGCTCGGTAGAGTTCTGCGTGCATGGTGACTCGAAGACCAGCAACATTGTTGAATGTTATGCCATATCACACTGTGACCTAGGACGTCTTTGAGACTTTTCAGTCGTGATCCCCGGGTCCTGATGTGCACAATAGTGACGGTTAACAAACCCTCCGACATGAAAAATGACTTCATCGTTCGAAATGACGTTCCTGAACAATTTGGGCAATCTCCATACCAACCAAGCATGACCTCCCCATACTCCATTCGCTGGTCTTCTGGTGATAGCTCTTGACAGTAATGTGACTGTGTGTGTGTGCGTGCGTGCATGCGCGCGTTTTTTTTTCCAGAACATTTCTGATTGTGCGGCTGGAAAGACCGCCTTGCCATATTTACTTTTGGGGACTGCTGGTGTTCAGCACCAGCACCAGTTTCACATTTTTCTCTGACCTGGATGTCGAGGATCTGGATCCAATGTTTCGCGAGGCCCATGCACTGCCGACCACCATCTCTGCACCTGCATGACGTAATGTCAGACCTCATAACGGGCGGCCACCTGAGCTCTCTTCAGCACTGTGATGCGACGTGCCAATACAGATTCACGTTCTACCACTGTAAAGAAGCCATGTATTAAGTCACATAAAAATATTAGTATATACAAAAGCTATACGCATATTACAATGCGGAGCTACTTCTCACCCACCTGCATATAAATGTGTTGTAATTCCTATAAAGTTACCACAATAGCAATAATATTATATATATATATATATATATATTTGTTCGCCCAGGTGGTGTTTTATGTTTCGTTAATGCCGGTCTTACCACGGTACACATTCTTTCACGAAGATGATTAGTAGTGCTCGCATTTTAAGGCATGTGCTTATTTAGTTTCTTAAGGTGAATGTAAAAAATAATTGTAGATGTTTATGAATCATGAAAAATTAGGCCTACTGAAAGCACGTAATAGTACCTAAAAGGTGGTAAAATTTGTTTTTCTTGCCTATATCTACCTAAGACAATCAATTTTTAAAACTTGATATAGATTAATGAATTATTTTTAAGTTTTCTGACGCACATAAGGACTGTGATTTGCGTAGGCTACAGGCGAATTCGAATCAATAATGAAAGACGGGCCATTTGCAGCTGTACACCAACAACTGACGTGTCTTTTTTTAAGTTTTAATAACAGTCGTTTTGAATGCTTCAACAACTATGCACAACATTTATTTTAAATTTCATTTGCTCTTTCATATCCTGTATTGTGTCAGTTGCAGTGTAACAATTTGAAGAGAAATATACCGCAAGACAAATTTTCTACAGCATCTTTAATTCGTTCCTTTATGAGTGGAAAATCAGATTTAGTCTTTTGTGTAACAAACGGGTAAGCAACCTTATATATATATATATATATATATATATATATATATATATATATATATATATATATATACACATTCCCTTTGTATGAATAATTATAAAATGAAATCTCCGCTACTGGTTGCTCAATATGCTACCTTTAATTATTGTTTTTTGTTAACTTTCACTTTTGCTTTATCTCTCTAGTTTCTGAAAGTACTCTTAGAGAAAGGAGATTGCTGCTAAAAGTACGAATTCCGATTCTCAATTTATCTATATGAACCAAAAAGTCGTTTATTTACTCTCCACTCAAATTTCACTATAGCTGTTGTGTTTTCTTCTCTTGACAAGTGTGCCAATATTGCTTTCTAAAATATTTCTTTTTCTTAGGTTTTTCAACTTGGCAATTTCTTGTTTTGTATGCTTTATTTGGTATTAATTGATGTCCACTTCAGTATTTTTAACGGTGTACAAAAAAAAAAGTGATTCTTCTTGAAAAAAGGACTTCGGCTCGAAATGTAATGTTTTAGTGTATTTTATTTTTTGTGTTTCCTTTTAAAAGGGTTTAACAATCTGTTCACTGTGGAGTAACATTCCTGTAATGAAGATTGTTTGATTTTTGACCCTCTTGAAGCATTTCTATATAGGTAACTTTTATTCTTAACATGCAAGTAAGTAATGTTTGCTAGTATTTCCTTTTGTCTTACTAAATTTCACTATTATTTGTATGAAACCTAATCAATTCTGTTGTATTTCGAACTTGTTGTTTTGGTTGTTAGCACTAAAGTAACATTCAAATTTATAATAATTGTTTTTATATTTTAGCGTTTTATTAATGGTTTGCCCACATTTTTACCTTGGTTGGTTGTACTTAACCTCACTTTTTTAGAAAGGTTTATCTATTCTACAGTTTTTACCTCAGACCTGGTTACAGTGATATTTGCACACAGACGTCAGGCTAATGCTTTCTGACTACTTTTAAGAACTCGATTCAACTTCGTGTTTCGATTTACTTAATTTGAATGGCTTATTTTATTCATTTTGCATAAATATTATTAGTGATCGTTAGATTTTTACTAGTTACTTCTAGTTTTTAGATGTAGAGAAGTGCATTTGTTTTCTTTTTTATGTATTTATTTTTATTTTCGCTTATTTTATTGGCAAATGCCGGAGAGGCACCTAAAGTTAGGCCTGGAACGTTTCCTCCCTTAAAATCATTTCCCATTATTTCGTTTCCTCTCATGTATCACCAATGTCCACCGCCTGTGGTGTCTCAGTAGTAAAAATGGCGTTAAACACTTTAAAAAAAACGTATTTTATAATTATTTTGTTCGTAAATTTCACCACGTTTTCTTAACCATTAAATTATTCGGGATATATTTTGCTATAATTTGTGGCATATACACATTTTGGATTTTTATGCACATGAAACTAGCAGGGAAACTTATGAACAGTAAAATGTACATGTTGTGTTATTATTTACTGGATGTATGCAAACTAAGTAAATATGTTTCTTATTGTTCCAGGGGCCTTCCGGCTATACGATGTGGATAACGATGGCTATATTACTAGGGATGAGATGTACAATATAGTGGACGCCATCTATCAGATGGTGGTAAGTAATCAAGTTCATATTATCTCTTAGTAAAGGACTAACTCATAATATCTATGCAAATTTGACTGAATATGAATGAGACCATCAAAGAAATGCATAGATGAAACTTAAATGTACGTGACAAAGAACGAAAAGGTTTACTTTGCTTCTGAGGGAGACAAGTTTAAAAATTAGTTGAAGTAGCTGCTCTTTGAATTCTGAATCCAACACTGAGCATCTCAATAATATGTAACTAAGATCGTTTCTATTTCATCATGTTCATTTCATCTTAATGGCATGACATCGTCAGCTCTAGTGGATATTCCCCATTCATATAATTTTGATCTTGTATTTCTGACTGCTTCTTACGACATAGAAAAGTGTTCTTTGAGCCCGCCAATTGGTATCTAACCCCCAAGTTTCTGACAGGGAAATACAGTACTTCCTTGGTCCTTAATCACGTCGGATTTCTAAAGCAAATGAGGTTAAATGATGTGTTTAGGTGTAGTGGTAGATGGGACTTGTGGCGACGCAGGGTTCATTTATTCTCACTAGAGGGAACTGAGCCTGAACATTGGAAAATGGAATATCTGTTTTCGTTGATTTAATACCGAAACTTGAATTACTACATTTAGTAGATGGGACTAAACACTTTTAAATAATTGCACCAACATGCACATTCATTATAATCGGAATTAAACATTTCCACTTTGAAGGTATATCCTGCAGAACTTCAAAAGAAAATATTACAAATATTGAAATTAAAATAAGAGAAATTAAAAACTTCTAAGTAAAACATAGCATAGAGTATTAGTTATATCTACACTAATACATATATTTGTGCATAATGAATAAAATAAAAGCAACATTTGGAACTTCCCCGTCTCTAATTAGGAATTTCAAAATGCGTATGTCTTTTTATATTAGTATTTAGGAACAAAACATCCATTTTAATTATGTTACATTATTTCCAATGTAGTAAAACATTTAACACACTTTTTGATTAAACCACATTTGAAATTGTACAAGATCATTGCACTAAAATGCTTTCTCTGAATCTCCATTGCACTTAACAAGAACATTCACACTTTTCAGACCTGAAACATAAAATTTAGGAAAATGAAAAACACAATAGAGCCTGATGCCATGGCAACACCAATGACTCAATTTCGACCCAGCAACAATGCTTCTGTATTCCCAGTCTCAATACTTATCTAGTGACCCTCGCGTAAGATGTGTTTTTATCTGTTAAACACTTTTTTTTCAATTGTTTCAGAGTGAATATACGAGGTACATTCAAGTTATAACACCTCCGGTTTATTATTTTTTTCTCAGGATTGGAAAAATATATAAACATGTAGTTTGTTTCAAAATACGCGGACACTCTTTGTCAATGCAATGACATAGTTGGCAGAACTGTATAGCACACAGAATTCTGGCGGCAGTGGCGAGAGTGAGGACTGTTTTTGATACTTCAAAATGGCAATGTTTTCATTACAAGAACATTCATGGCACCCATCTGGAAACCACTTTTCGCATTTTCGGGTTTTCATGCAGAATTCTGTGCACAGTTCTAACGAAATACCAACTTTGAAGGCGGTGCGTTCCATACTCTTTCGGCGATCCTCCAAAAACAACTTTCTCCACTCGCTCGATCATGTCGTCAGACCGGCTTGTGCGAGGCCGAGATTGCCTTGGTTTGTTTTTACACGACGATCTGCCTTCCTTGAACTTTCGCACCCATGAACGCACATTATACACATCTATGACACCATCACCACATGTCTCACTCAACTGGCGATGAATTTCAATCGGTGTCAAACCACGCAAATGGAGAAAACGAAAGAGTACACGCTGTTCTTGTGATGGAAACGTCGTCCAGTATCGAAAACAGTCCTCACTCTCGCCGCTGCCGCTAGAGTTCTGTTGGCCATTCAGTGCTTCCATCTCTGTCACGCATTGACAACGAGGGCCCGCGTATTTTAAAATAAAACTTATGTTTCTGTCTGTTTCCAGTCCTGAGGAAAAATCGGAGGTGTTATAGCATGAATGCATCTCGTATTATCCATTCAACTTCTTTTAGAGCACTGTCCCTTCTTCTAGTACAACCACTTATGCAATGCTTCTCACTCTTTTGTTTGTTTTAATTTGAAATATATTTCATGTGTTACATTGAAGACTTTTGCCTGTATAATGTTCGCAGAGTACTTACTACGTTTCCTTTCCTAAATAGAGGAGTGGGTACTGCTACCTTTTGCCAACATTTATTCATTACATTTAAAAAAGTCGTTCTTGCAGTCTGAGTGAAGCGTATTTAATTAGATCTAAGTTAATGCCGTCACTTGCAGCAGATTTTTTTTTTTTTTTTAATTTTCTCTTTTTCAGCGTCTTCTTTAGCTCTGATAATCCAATTAAATCATCTCTTTTGTCCAATACATTTCTATTGCATTACTCTTTTTAATTTTCTCTCTCATTTCAACCTTCTAAGTGATAATTGTCCCACTTTTTAGTAATACTGAGTTAAGTTTCAATATATCCTCTCGTTCCCTATACAAATATTTCATTACTTTACAAGCTGTTTTGTTTTCCATGGAAACCTTATACTACATGTTAGTGTGGAAATGAGAAAATGTGTGCTTTACCATGGTTCCCACGTAGAGTTGCCATAATTCTGGAAGCTAAAATATGGACGTTTCTCCGCGTAATCAAAAATTGTTGAAATCATATCACCAATGCAGAACACAAGAGTTTGAGGAAGAAATATTAATGAACATTAATTTATATCAGACTATCATATTTAACATTAACTTTGCTGATTGTTGGATACTGGTAATCAGCTCTTTATGCCAATTACATTTACCTCTCTCAAAAAAGTATTTTTCCTTTGATCAAATCAAAGAATTCACTACCTGACCACAGAGAATTTACTTTAATTTGCAGAAAAAAAATAATTTTATTACTTTTAGATTATTTTTCTGTGGAAGCCTTATGTTTTTCTACGATAAAATATCTGTTGTACTTATTCCTTTTATTTTTTTTAATAGTGTTTAACTCCTATTTTAACTACTGAGGCATCACAGGCTGTGGACACGAAATGAAATGATAAATTGGGAAAGAATTTTTTTAAGGAAGGAAGCGTTCTAGACCTAAGTTTAGGGTACCTTTCTGGCATTTGCCATTTATGAGGACTGAGAAAAACCTGGAAAAAACCTCAGTCAGGGAGGATGGTCTTGTGGAAATGAGCCCCGGACATCCTGCTGACGAGTCCGCCCTTAACCACCTCATCCAACCGCGACAGGCTACCTATTTACTGATTCTAGTGTACCAGGAAGGCAGTAAAAAAATTATACATTTTAATTTAGTAGCCCTACTTTCTTTGAGTATTTTTATCCAAAGATTTGCATTCTGAAGTTTACAAGAGGACAACCTTTATTTGTCTAGTATATCCAACCACCACTTCATCAAAAAGTTTATCTATTTCCATTGAGTTTAGTGCAAAGAATTTTATAAGTATTACTGGTTTGTTGATTGCTGACCAAGGAATAACCTGACTCTGGTTTGTTGCGGTAAACCACATAAAATATTTAGTTCCCTCATAGGTACTTTATCACAATTCCAAATAAGAAAAAGATGTTCAAAAACAATGATACATATCTTTCAGCCTATGGTAGTGGTGGTAGTAGTAGTAGTTGTAGTAGCAGTAGTAGTGGTAGTAGTAATAGTAGTAGTAGTAGTAATAGTAGTAGTAGTAATAGTGGTAGTAGTAGTAGTAATAGTGGTAGTAGTAATAGTGGTAGTAGTAATAGTGGTAGTACTATAGCAGTAGTAGTAGTGGTGGTAGTGGTGTTAGTAGTGATGGTAGTAGTAATAGTGGTAGTGGTATATGAGAGAGTTTATACATTCCTGTACTGCAGCAATAGTCTTTTTGTGCCACCCCCAAATCTCTTATAGTATTCCCAATACAAGGTCCAGAACCTTGTTTCCTATAAGGAGTTCATCAATATTTAAATATGGTTGTGGACCGAAGAGTTGATATCTCCTTTGCAAAACCTCACACTCAAGGAGTATGTGCTTCGCAGTTCGTAAAATTGTTTGCAAAGTCTGCTGATGGGTCCTCCCTGAAAGAACCCCATTTTCTGAAGAAGTTTTCTGAAATGGCCATGTCTAATGATTAATCCCAACACTCTTCTGAACTTCTCCCTTCCCAACTTCAGGTTTCCGCCTCTAACTGATCCATTTCCCCTCCATGACCTTATTTTAACAACATTTGTTTGTCACTTCAGGAATAAACTTCTATTGTCTCCAAGAAATAAGTTCTCTTTAAGCCATTTTACGAGCATATTACATAATACGTCAATAGTTATGGCATTTGTTTTTTTCCTTACCCAAAATTGGTATCAATGAAAACTTGAAGGTTTCATAAATTAACCACATATATAATACATTGGGTGGAGTCCTAAAATTTTTGTTATTATTCTAGGATAAGATGACTGAAATAACATTTTCCTATTACAACACTTTGTAATGTAGTATCTATTACATCCTTTGTCGCAGAATTTGTGTACACATTTTCTGTCTTGCACAATGTATGATGATAATATTTTAAAGAGCAACTTCTAATGAAAATTGTGTAACAAAGAATGTAAAATATACTTCAAATGAAACTTGGCCTCTCTCTTACTGCACAAGTGATGGGTCTACAAAAATGCTTAACAGACACAAAATGACGAGAAGCAGGTACAGGTACAGGTACTACAGGTTAATAGAACTATTCTTTATTGCAGCTCGCCCTCCATTTCGTACGCGGCAACAATTGTGATGGTCACGTTTACGTTGAAAAAAGTGTTATTTCTAATGATCCCAATATTTGATAATCCCAACAGGCAATTAGTTCGGATTAAAGAGTTCTAGTATCATTACTTTCCGTTATTTCGATGTTTATTTCGATGTTGTAGACATAGAATGTGATATTTATTGCAATAGAGTCATGTTCGTGGCAATATAAATATCCAAAGAATCCAAAATTGACATATTATTTCGGTGCCTGATAATCTATTTCACTGTATCGTGTTTTTTCAAAAGTTCTTACAATTTATCCATAGTATTTTCATAATATTATGGTTCGTTAAAATGTAAACTGCTTATATACTTTATTAGCTTATTCGCCAGTAAGGCATGTAAGCCATATTTAAAATTATTATCTAATTTTACTTTATTTACTTTTTCAGTTCAGAAAACCATGGAGATAAGGCCATTCTTGTATCATTTGCAATAGAAGCTCTAGTGTATACATTTCTGATATTGAACTGTAGAACATCCAAAGCGTCTTTCAATAAACAAAATGCATCTTGACGGCAGCTTCCGCAAACATTTCGGTAAACATGTTCTGCTAGAATGTGTACCGTATTGTGCATATAGATAAGGGATGGCGTAAAGAACTTAAAAAACGAGTTCGACGAAAGCATATCACCTTCTCCTTCCTCACAGCTTCATCATTTTCAACGTCGCCGAACTTCGTCTCCGCGGAGTGTGTTTGCCCCCACGTTCTACCGTATTGAAAATGCCTGCCTGCTTTACGATGCGGTATTTTCTGTTTTCCATAGCCGCCTTTCCTTTAAAACGTTTTTCCATCGCGAGTTCCCCCAATATGCTTTCAGTTTTCTTCTCTGTGGGACGTTATTGTCCAAGTAGCATAAGAACCAAACTGAAACTTTCTTATAGACTTATTTTTATGCATATTTTGGTACAGGGTTTTCATAAAATAAGAATACAAAGTTCTGAAAAAATTAATGCGTAATTTGAATTAAAATTAAATTCGGTAATTTAAAAAAGCATACCTCACATAGAATTTAACGTTTTATAAATTAGGTATAACAATGTTTACGAATTTATGTAGAAATGAAAAAATATAACAGGTTAGAGGCTCTCTTATGCTATCGAAAATGCAACCAAAATTAAAAGAATTCTTCAACCTTCTAGAAAACAGGGATGGGATAACGGGGCGAGCATCGCTGTAATAAATGGATTGCTCTTAAAGGAAATTGTTTTGAAAAATAAAAATGCTCTTGTAACAATAATTTCGCGTTTTCATTGTTAGGCCGAGAACATTTTAGACCATCTTCATATCTCCTGCAAATTGCTTTTCAGAAGTTATGTTCGTTATCCTGGAATTACCTTATACGTACTTCAACTGAAAACCCAGACACAGTTCTAATTCGGATAGTAATTTAATATGTTCACGGTTCAAACATTAAAATAAATAAATATAAATAGTTTCTGAAAATCAATGCAATGAGTGGTATACCTGAAAACCGAGGGGGGAGGGTTAAAGCGAAATTTAAAAATTGCTCTCATGGCAATATTAGATTTTTAGAGAAAACTCTGTATGTACTATTGAAATAAAATAAGAGAAATAATTTCTGAAAATTAGGGATATCGGGCCTTTAGGAGTACACTTGAAAACAGAAATTTAAAAGGTCTGTTGTGTATGTTTAATTTTCTCTTTATTGTTTTAAAATAAAAGGACAAATTAATTCAGCATATAAGCTATATTTATAACGTTACATATAACGAAAGCATTATCGTGAAGATAGCAATTGTGAAATATTAATCTAATAGGTGTTTGAGAATGCAACGGGAATTTTAGAATGTAGCAATTAGATATAATAATGGAGGGAAAGTTGACTAATTATGAACTTTGATTAATTTAAGTTGTGCCGGTTCGATTCTCAGGGATGATGTTTTCCTCCTTCTCCTCTCCGATGATTTTCCGCTGGCTTACAGTTGCACTGACTAGCTCTTATTTTCTTTGCTGGACTTTTGTGATCCGGAGACCACAGGGGAAGAAGTCAAGGAGATTAATAAGGGGATTAACAAGATTTATCGTATTAAGAGACGAAACACAATTCATTGTTCAGAGTGTGTTTCACTTTAAGAGACCACCGTTAGTTCTTGGGGAATTTCTTGTGTTAATAAAATGTTGCACTAACTATGAGGATCAACGACATTTAACACACGATGAGTTTTGTTCACTCGATGCCTGGTCTTTAGCGAATAGCACTTATAACAATAACAACAATGAAGATGACAGTCATAAATGACCCCCTGATACTGATACGTTCTGATGTCCTGAGATAATCAATAAAACTGCTACGGCTAAATAATAACACGTAGTAAAACTCTGGGTGATAACTCTCTTAGTATAACTGACGCAACTGACCACTAATACTGATACAGCAACAACTTAGTGCTTGGACTGACCCTCAACTAACTCTAAGACCCAAAATTATAGGCTTAAATAAACCTTGAATTCGGTCATTCTTTCCTCACGCTATCTTTATACTTTCAAAATGTGACTTTAGAAAGATCTAGAATATTTTCTTTCATCGAAGAATTTCTATTGGATACTGGACTCGCATAATGTCCTTCTCATCTCTATTATTGACTATCGCGTCTACGTGATCCTCAGCATGTCATCTACATATACAGAGGCTATTGCCTTGTCTTTTTATCCCCGTAGCTGGCATATGTTTATTACGCTTATTCTTACCTAATATGATAAATGCAAAACTCTCTGAAAATATACAAGGGAAATATGTACTAAAACCCTGCTTTAGAATTTCTCCAAGTAATAGCGGTCGGTTTCCCATTTGCTTGGTTCGTCTATAGAAACACTGTTTAAAAAAGGCAATAGTTTTCTCTGTTCCCTTTTGGAGGTCAGTTTTTTATGGTTAGGACATTTCTGCACTCTGGTAAGAGAATAACATCTTACGCACAATACTTTAACACACACACACACACACACACACACACACACACACACATATATATATATAATAAAACTGACACCAGAATCATTAAAATAGAAAAGTTACATAAAAGTAATTAATATGTTAATTGTAATTTAATTGGGGAGGATGGAAGCTAAAAAACCCCATTCTCATATAGTATTCGAAATATAATTACGTATGAATTATAAACAAATATTTGCTATACAATAGAAAGCATATCTGAGCAATAATGGATCTTCCCAACAACAATCGCCTGTCAACTGATTTTAGTAACTGGCGTGAGTTTATTGTTAAATACTCGCCGAGCTTATCCACCGTGAAAGCCAATGCCATGTGGGTGTTCGACATCTATGCGTCTCACCCAGTTCTAATACATAATAACTAATTTTGGTTGGTTCCCCAAAATGATAAATTTAAAACTGTTTAGGCTCACATTCACTCCACATAACGCCAAAGCAATGTTAATACCATAATTCGCAACGTATATTTTACTTCCTTAAACAAGTGATATATGTGTAGTAGTAAAAATCGTTAAAAATGGCAATAATTAAAACCAAAACAAACTACGGTTGTTTACAGAGTGATTCGCTTGCGGCAATTCTTGAAGTCAATGTGTACAAAAGAGCCATAAGGGTGACTTTCCTCTAGCAGATGCCATTTTCCCTGCGCGGAGAGTTTGTTTAAGGTTTCCCCGTCTCGATTTATTCCACATTTTCCTTTCCCGAGGTGCAACTTTGTGTATACAAGAGTCTCCCAGCAGCAGACAGCAAAGCTAATAAAGAGACGCTCTCAAAACATTTCCTGTTTTCTCAAAGGAGACAAAATGAAAATTTTGCATCCTTGCCGCAATTACCGGCTTTGTGTCTTTGTTAAAAACTTTATATTAACGGCTTAAAACAAGCCTACTAAGCGCCAACACTGGCACTTAAATAACGTAAGCCGCAATGAAAGAAAGGCACAAAACACGTAATATCTTGGGGAGGGAATTTCTTAGCATCTCTCACGCCTGCTGGTAAAACGTGTTACACAAAAAGCTTGCTTGTATCCAAGACTCCTGTGTTTACAAACATTCTGCAAAAATTACCGATAAATCGTAATATGTGTATTGTAACACGCAAGAGCGTCTGCAGAATATTTTTAAGGGAGTAACAATATATTTTTCAAAGTAAATGATTAAAATTTACCAGGTTTGAAAAAACAATTTTTATATCCTAACTTTTAAAATTAACATAACAAACATTAAGACGTGTTCACCTTAAATGCTTTAATTTTAAAATATTAATGTTTTGGCTAATAAATGGAAATGTATTAATATTAAAAATCTTGAGGGGGGAGCAATTGCCCCTCTCTTCTCCCCCTTGCGGACGCCCTTGATAACATATAAGTAGTGTGGTCTACATAAACAGGATTGAAATTACTTAAGATGTATAGCTTCATCGCGGAGGGAGAAGTGCGAGTGAGAGAACATGCTGCCCCGCCGCTAAATGAATGAATAGTGTTTAACGTCCGTTTTTGCTACAGAGGCACCACAGGCGAAGTCCCCCACACCTCCGCCAATAAGCCTCGATAGCTCACTCGGTGACCAAACAGAAGCGTATCGTTGCCACGTTATGTACTTATCCTTACCCGTAGCGAAATTCTGGAGCGGCTAGAGCTACAGTCCCTATATACAGCGGAGAGAGCCGAACTACTGTTGAAAAAGTGTAAATGTTGCATGAGCTAATTTTTGTTATAGGTAATGTAACCTATTCATCCGTAATTTTCTGGCTGCAATATGTTGTTCCCTATTAAAAAACTGAGTTTTTCACTTTTTACCGCAAGTTGTCTGATTGGAATTCGAAATTATTTCACACACACACACACACACACACACACACACACACTGAACGTAGTGATTGGTTGCGGCTCGCTACGGCCTAACGGCATGTGCTCGCCTCCTTTTCGTAAATACAAGTTCATATGGGCCAGTGAAGCACTGTAGTGATGGCAAATCTCCTTTAACTCCGGCAGGGGGAAAAAAGCATCAGTATGTGAGGATCTTTACTATAGCTCGATTACCTTCGGCTTTCTCCGCTATCGCTCGAGACTGCACCTCTAGACTCTTCAGAATTTCGCCATGTGTAAATATAAGCCATCGGTTCAAACGAATCACCCACGTGTACGCTGAAGTGTTATTTCAGTGCTTAGTATCCGTTTTAAGTTTTTTAATGAGTGCTTCAACTAAATATATGGTTGCCTTATCCGAAATGAAAAAATACCGGCCACATTTTTGGTTTTATTCAATGTTTATACTACAAACAAAGGCAAAACAAGAAGAAGGAATAGAAGTAAGTGATGGTATTAAAAATAATTTATGAAGCCGTTGTATTGAAATATGAAATGCATACATCTTTAATATTTAAATATCACGTTGAGAATTGAAACCTATGACGTGCTAAACATTACAAGTAATAAGCCTGTTTCTCTCATGTGTCTAAAGATAGTTCATTATACTGAAAATTATTTCTTCAAAAGTATTACTATAGCGTATAGAAAACAAAACTTTGAACAACTTTAATATTGTGTAGAATCTATGACAAAATAAGTTTTTATCTAAAACAAAATGCTTACACAACTTTTCATTACTTGTCATATTTGCATCCTTCAGAGTTAGCAAAACCTCTTTTTGATGACCGGCTTCATCGAAAAGTGTATCTTCACAGCTTAAGTCCTAATGATAGTCCAGCACTAAGAAGTTCTTCAAGAGTGGATGGGGATTTGTCAAGTTTCAAACACGATACTGTTTGATTAACGAATCTTCATAAAACCATTTTTTAAATAGGCGTGAACTCTTCCAGAGCTCCATTCTTGAAATGTTGAACTTTTTCTTTAAAATTTTCAGGCATCTGTTAGCTTTGGCATCAAAGAATGGCTCATCTAGTCTTGTTTTTAAAAAAAATGTCAGATCTGCCATAACCGAGTATACATTATTTGCATAAATACTATATTTCTCCAGAATCAAAATATATATTGAAGCAGAGAGAGAACATGATGAAAGAAATACAGGTTGCATTAATGTAGAGCAACTTCTGCTGCCTAAATCAAACCTTTTTCTTAATCACCAATGTAACTCCAACCCATTCTGTCACAATTTTCTTAACTCTCTGTTACACTGTTATTGCTTCCTAGTTGAGCAGAATACAATCAAGAGTTTTGAAGAGTGTGGCGATAACATTCCTTAGTTAAGTGATATTTTGAACCTTCTGTGAAAATATGTTGAATACTTTCAAAACCAGAGTTTCAACATCAAATGAAATTTGCTTCAGACAATGTCTAGCCGCATGGTGCACGATGAGACAATAACAGATTTGACCAATTTTTTTTTACTTTAATTTAAGTAATTTGTAGTAAACAAAGCCATTTTTTCCAAAATTAGCAGATGCATTGTCGGCTCCACATGTCACATGTTTAAGATTCAATGTCGTTTATATAAACAGTTATAGCTTCTGACGATTTGTTTGGTTCCTCATAAAAATCAAACAAATAGTCTGCATCAAAAATCTTACTGCTAGAGAATTTGTTTCCATTTCCTTTGTTTGTGCGTTTATACTGATTTAAAAGGAGTGTGGAGGATTTGGACATAATGTATTTACCACACTTTCGTCTGGGACGGTTGCTGCCTCGGATTTGTTTTAAAATAACCGTGCGTTGGTGACCAGATTTGGCGTTGTCTCGGCTGGTGAGGTTGCTTTTAGATGACGTCTATTTGTTGCTTCCGTCCCAGGAGAAGCAACAATACCTCAGGGTATTTCCGCTAATTGTATTGATCCGAAATCAATTGGCTTAGGATGAGGTCCTAGCGTTGTGGATGAGCACGCGTTTCGATATTACTTCTAATAATGATTTATTCTGCGTCACTTTCGGGTAAATCTCGGTGCTTTGCCATTGAATCGACACCCTGTGTATAATTATTCCACAATGTTTAATTAATTGAAACTATTCTTTAAGTTAGATTTATTAATCCTTATAGCACAGTAGAACATTTGTATATCAATAAATCATTAGGCCTAGAGTGAGAGGGGCGTGGGCGATTTTGTGTATGAAAAGGGGAGGCGCAGTCCCAAAAATGTTGAGAACCCTTGCTTTAGAACATCTTTCATCTTACAGTCGACAGATGGAAGGCGTGTCGCGATGTGATTGGTGCTCGTATTGAACGTAACATGTGATGTACGTGCACCAATATGAACATAAATAATTCAGTCACTATTTCAACAAAATCTATACTTAATTTCTGGACATTCTGTATATGTGACGCAAGGATAACCAATTCTCTGACAACCCCAAGTCCATTATCGAGGATGCGGTAGTTGTCTGTCTCTCTCGGGCGACCAATGGCCCCTATAGGTAACACATCTCTGAAGCTGGGTTACTTTTCCGTTTAGAATCGTTTCTGTTCTGATTCTGTTAATTTTGTAACACATATTCTTAAATTGTATAAATTGATAAAGATAACCTATTTTGTCCCTTAAGGGCAAAGGTCTCCTAACTTGGTGAACTATTCCGCGCTAGTTGTTCGTCTGCTGTTTAAGATACTGACTAATTTGTTCTTTGGTTACTCCATTTCTCACTGCATTAGTTGCTTCACGAGAAAGTTCCATTTTTCTCTTCCTCTTGCTATTCTTGACCAATCTGGACCTGTATATTTCTTGAAAAGGTCTGTCCATTTTCTTCTTGGTCTGTCTTGTGTCATTTTTCCTATCCAGGGGCCCCACATGGAGACCTTGTAAGTTCATCTATTGTCCTGCATTCTTGCGACGTGACCGCCCCATTGCCATTTGCTTCTGGCAGCTATTTGTGTGATGTCTGTTGTCTGAGATAACTGATTTATTAATACTATAGGTATTTTGTCCTTCAAAGTTATTCCCAGGATCTTGCGTTGTATTTTTCTCTGGCATATTTGAATTTTGTTCTTTTGCTTTTTTGTTATTGACCATGTCTAGCACCCATATAGTAATACAGGGGTATACACAGATTTTGAGCGTCTGGAATCTGATTTTCTTAGTTAGTGTGTGGTCAACAATATAAACTTAAGGGTCCAAAATGCTCTCCAGGTTAATAAGGTACTTCTTTGTTCTTCTTTTTCCATTTTATCATGGAAGGAAATCTGTTGTTCTAGGTATGTACATTCGCTCACATATGTAAGGACTGTTCCATTTGTTTTTATTGGAGTTTCAGGTCCGTTTGAAATTAACTGTGTCTTCAGTCTGTTTAGTGACAGCCCTGCATTTTTGTCATGCACATAATTGTTGTAGCATAGTTTGTAGTGCTTTCGGTGTTTTGGCGAGTAAGACCACATCGTCGGCAAATCTTGGATTTTTAGTCGACTGCCGTTTATGTTGATTTCGAATTTATTATGCCAGTTCATTTTCCTGAATACTCCATTACACAGGTGAAGAGCTTGGGAGAGATTGGATCACCTTGGCGAACTCCTGTCTCTAGTCGGAATAGTCCCTCTTCTGCTTTTACTTTCCGAAAATTTGACTATAGATTTTGTGTAAGATACGAATGTACTTGCCTCTTTTCCTTGAGCTGCCAGAGCGTGTAATATGCGTGTATGTTTGACTGAGTGAACGCCTTGCTATAGTCAATAAATGCGGGATATAGTGTTATATGGAATTCCTCTGCTTTCTACATCAGCTGGTTTATAGTTTGCAGATGGGTATTGTGCTGAATTTTGTACGGAAACCCGCTTGCTTTGGCGGTTACAAATACTGGTATCCGTACTTAATTTTCATACTTTCTTTTATCTACTAATTTATTAATGATAAAATAGAAATTCTCCAACATTTTCATGGAATTTCACGAACTTTTAAATGAAAAGGTACATTTGTAATATTATAATTCTTTTAATGCTAAATTTTATTCAAAAGGTATTTATTTTTATCGTCGCGCATTTTAGAGCTAAAGATTAAGGCATGCAGACAGCAAATGCCTGCCCTATAGCATGAAGTAGATTAAAAGTAGTATGTCAGATGTCAAATATTAAATACAAAGTTTTTTGACATAATTGGCTAGAAATATTCTCTTCAGCATCGTTGAATTTAGCGGTTACCACGTTTAGCAGCTTTCCTTGAAGGATAAAGATAATTTTGTTAAATTTTTTACTTTACCTCGCTATGAATAAATGAATGCGAGAAAACCTTACATCTTAATGAGCATTATCATAGCACAGATACCCTAGAGGTCTTACAGGTCTGGGAGCGTAGAAAGTGCATCCTTTGCGCTTTATCTCGTAATGTAAACGTATATTTCAGCTTCACACATTAACTTAAACCCTATGTATAAAAATGTGTTCATTGCAACAGCTCTGGGGTTGGAAGCTGAAATTAATGAAGATAAATGGTCTCTTCCTCTCTTCTGGTAATTGAAATTCACCATTACTTCATTCTCTCTTCATCTCCAGCCCGTTATTTTTTAATTTTCTTATATTAACTCAAGGAAAGCTATATAAAAGGTAGGTGGAGTAATATACGAGCAAAAGGAAAAGTATTGCCTTGCAGCTCTAGTGGAAGCACGGCCTTGCAACATGTAACAAAAGCTAATCATTTTAATGCCAGAGAGAACATTTCCATGCAGTGAACAAAAAGCCTTTCATCTGTTTTGATTCTGTGAAATAACTTTATACAGAGATTTAAATATATGAAATTGCAAGTAATTTTCTTATTTTACAGATTGGAAAATTAAATATGGGAGATTTATTCGGGATGAGCGCATTATCTATGAAAATTAGTTCGTTGGAGAGTTCATAAAGGGCGAATTGCATTTTCCCGGTCGGCCAGCAGCAGCAGCAAAAGTTTGCGATCAAATTCACGATACTAATGACTAAAAATCCATCACACAGGAACTACGTAAACTAAGCGAATTACTCAGCAAGTCGAATAGCAAACGCTATCAACACAGCCGGGAAGTTAGGCAAAACGCCTTTTCTATTTGTGTGAATATATTTAAGAGTCAGACAGAAATGAACATGTTTCCGTACATTTGTAGTCGGTAGGGCCAGTTTTTACTCTTTTTTTTTTTTTTGTCTTTTTTGGATCGTTATGGGGTTTTTCTGCGATTATTTTACGCATTTTAAAAAGCACATTCAGAATACCAATATATTTAAGTGAAGAAGGTATAAAAATTAAATGCTTGTCCACCTCACAAAAATATCTATTGAGAATCTTATTATACATTTATTTGTTTTCAAGCAGTCAAAAAACTTCTCCTCAACCCATTCACTTAAGCTCTTTAAATAACAGAACCTTCATTAGTGAAAGAAAAGCACAGTTACCTCGGATATACGAATACCAGGAAATAGAGAGGATGAGGGAAGTACTGCAGTGTTGAATAGTCCTGGCGAATGATCTTGTATCGCTCTGCGCGAGACAATTCTAGAAAATTTGTGGTAGGGGTAACTTCTCAGCTGCATAAATGTAACAATTGCAAGCGAGAAAGAAGAGAGAAGCACAAATGAACCGTCCCTACAATGTGTTCAGTAAGGTAGCAAGAGAGGTACTAACCTGATTCTCCTAAAAACGCATAAACAGAAAATGAAACCACTGGTAATCTTTATCTCATTCGCCAGGACTATTTAAATCTGATATACTTTGTTGATCAACATTTCCATGCTGCTGTGAAAGGTGAATGTTCTATTATAACTAGTCCGAGTCCTTCCGAAATATTTCTTTTAAATATATTCACTTCAGTGGAAGTAGAATGTTCTTTTTTCATTATAAAAAAAAAGTTCTTTCTGATAAGCGGCTGACTAATACATTGAAATTATGAAGTATTTTAATTCCTATTTTCATTAATGAGTGATATTACTCTCTGCCTTCGCTTTTAATAAACGCCTATTTTAATTATATTTTTTGCCTATTTTCAGTATTTGAGTACCTTTTAGCCTGCCTATTGTAACTAAAATAAATGCCTGAACTTCCAGGCTCTGATTATAAGGCATGGTTTCTCAGATGGGGGACCTTTGTTAAGTGACGTTTTAAATACAGTAGCGGCGTGCTAATAATAATAATAATAATAATAATAATAATAATAATAATAATAATAATAATAATAATAATAATAATAGCAACAAATATTTCGTAACTTTAGATTTTTGGTTTGACATACTACCAGTTACATAGTTTCAATTCGTCAGGTTGGCACTAATTGCCGCCTTCGCTAGCCATGTAAATACGGCTTGTGTTGCATTTTCGATGCGTTATTTTGTTTGAATTAATTTTAAATATATTGTTACAATGAGAAATTGACAGGAGAAAGCTGTCCCGCAATATACAGAGTGAATCCGAACTCTAACGATAAACTTTCACAAGTTTTTCAGGGATCTTTTCTGAGTGCTTTGATACACGGCGTCCATGGTCTCCGGTGCCTCATTATCGGGTAATTCATTATTTTCATTTTGTAATAACTCGCTTTGTATCCGCTTACACGAATATGGTTGTTTCCAAACAAAACACAACATTTGACTGCCGAAGAGCGTGTTTGCATTACTGTCCGCTACCAATTAATTAACTCGTCACTTCCTGACAATTGTAATTATTTATTTTTAAGGATAAATGACCAAACATAAAAAAATGACATGAAAAAAATCCAAATTGCACGGTTACACTGTTTAAAGTAAATGTTTAAAATGTCGACCGCCATGATCACGACAAACTTCACAGCGACGTCTCATAGACTGTTGCACACGCTCTAGCATCCCAGGAGTTTGCGCACATTGTCAGCGGCTGCTACAATCCCAGTAACCATGTCCATGTTAGTTTTGACAGGAGCCAAGTACACGTGATACCAGAAGAAAAAGTACATGGATGTCAGATCTGGTGATCAAGCTGGCAATGGAACAGGACCACCACGACCAATCCATCTGTGCCCGAACTGCTCATCAAGATATTCCTTAACATTCACTGCAAAATGTGCTGGCACTCCATAATGTTAAAACAACATGCGCCTGCGAATTATCAGCGGCACATCTTTCAGAAAATGTGAGAGAACATATTGAAGGAACGTTTTGTAAACCACTTCATTCAGTCTGCCGGGTAGTACATAAGATCCAGTCACAAAATCGTTAACAATACCAGCCCAAACATTCATAGAGATGCCTGTTGGTAGAGTCGATTCGCCACAGCATGTGGGTTTTCATACTCCCAGATGTGGCTATTCCGACTGTTGAGCATACCTTCTGTAGTAAACATTGCCTCGTCTATGTACAATATCATAGCAGGAAAATGGCGGTTATCGCTGTAAGAACCAATTAGCAAAGTGCACTCAACGTGGAAAGACTGCTGGTTGCAATTTCCGCACTCTCTGTGGATGATACGGGTGCAATTGCTACTCATGTAAGACCCTCAAAACAGTTGCTTGGCTTAAGTTCGCCTCTCGTTCGACTACTGCTTACAGAGTTGTCACACACCGCATGTAAAACATCCTCCTCAAGATAGGGCGTCCTGACATTCCTCTCACGACCACATCTCGTACTAACAGTGAAGGACCCGGTTTCTCGCAATCATCTGTGTATATCTGCAAATGTGGTGTGATGAGGTTGCCATCGCTGCGGGAACGGCTTTGCACAGCGTCGTTGAACCGCTCTTCCATTGCATAGAGTGAAACCATAGACGGGTGCTAATTCTGCACAAGTAAATCCATACTAACAACGTACTAAAAAGTAATGTACTGTAGGAATCAAAATTTGAGACAGAACTGAGCAGAAGTTTCAAGCCTGTTGGCGGACAGCACTGAAAACACGTACTACTCTCTGCTACAGCAGTGAAAGGTTGTGTTTTGTTTGAAAACAATCATATTCCGAGTAAACAGATATAAAGGTTGTTGAGTTAAACAAAGTGAATGTAATGAAATTACTCGGTAATGAACCTTCGGAGAGCATGGGTTCCTTATATCAATACATCCGGAAAACATTCCTGAACAACTTGTGAAAGTTTGGTTTTTATTACAGGAATGAGCAAGATAGGGTTTGAAGATTATGTATAATAAGGTGGTGTTGTATATAAACTCAGTTTTACTAATACAGAGTAGCGTTCATATTGAAATAAAAATAGTTTCCCTACTTCCCACATTCTACGATATACCCACGCGTCACTTCTGGCGTATGAGGCCGTTTTGTAAAATTTACAATTTATCGAAAGCATACACAAACGAACCGATTGATATTAAGATAACAGAGGAATGACATGGTTTATATAAACTGTCTGGTGTCTTTTGTTTCCTAAGCGAAATTCTCGTAAGGCGATAATAAAGTCGATAACTCCTATTCGGCTATACTAATGAACGTCATAGTACACAAATTCTCGTTTCTTTTCTTAAACTTCACTTCGTAAAAAAAACTACCAATCTTACACTGACATGTGCGTTGCTTAGAGTCGGTGTTGCCAACTTAGAAAGATAAGATTATCGGATTCTAGCTAAAATAAGATTGTCATTTTGACAGAATTACCTTATATTCAGTAAAAACATTAATTAAGTGGTTCTTGGGAAAATACTAATGGAACCAGCAGTTAAAAATATCACAACACTAAACAATAATAATAATAATAATAATAATAATAATAATAATAATAATAATAATAATAATAATAATAATAATAATAATTCGCGAGCAATAATAGATCGGAGTGCACCGAAAGAATGTGAATGTAAGCGGTGATTGTTCCAAAAATATTAAATGTGGGCTGAATAAGAATTTCGTTTATTTAATGAACAGTTTTACCAATGTTCCATTGTTGTTAAGTATGCATACTGTTTTATACCTAATGGATTTCAGAACAAAAGTTAAAAGGTGGTGTTGCATATAGTACGCCTAAATTTTTTAATATGATTTGTGCTTAGAAGGTGAAACTAGGCGGTTTCATTGTATCCATTGTTTTATAGTCATCGATAAACCATGTACTTCTAGCCAAGACTGACTCACCAGACCCCAATGTATGTATCGATAGTACACAAAACGGTGGAAAATGTGATCCTTGCCGTTAATTGCATGGCTTTGTTAATTTGGTTCGTTGCAGTTACTTGGTATATTATAGTGGTTTATAGTTGGAAGTAAATCAACAGTAGCGTGTTACTTTTTTGTTTTTTATATAGTTAATATTGATTTAGTGAAATCACACCAGCAACTTGTGTAATAGAAAATGTTTAGTACAACATGGGTTGCTCTTGTGTGTCTTAATTATGGCAATGCAGCGCATAATTCCAGACTTACATTTCGTAGATAGCAGTAATTAAAGGAGTAGGGGATAAACAATATACACCATACAAATGTTGAAGTTAATAATGAAACTGTAGTGTGTATTAAACATCTCATACCAAAATTAGTGTTTAGGGAGAACATTTTCCTTGTGCAATTTTCCCTAATGTACATAATATGTGATAGTGAGGGTAAGAAATAGGAAAGATCTGAAAGAATGTGTGAAGCGGGTTTTGGAGCGAGATGAAGAGAGTTTTAATGAATGGTGTGAGCAGGATGTTATGTTTTGACTCATTTGCAAAAGAGGCTAAGACAAGAGAGGTACACTCATTTATAACTAATGCAAGGAAAACAATAAAATTTTCATTAAAATAGACGGTTATAAATGCTGTCCCATCTATGTGGATTGGTTTTAAGGTATTCATTAATTAGGAAGTTAGTGAATTTTATAAAGATTTGTACCTACCTTTGGAGAATTTTATAATTCATATTGTTTTATATTTCGTTTACATATGAGAAATATTGTTTGCAAACAATTTTAAATGCTTAAAAACCATCAAAATATTTTCTAATATAAGAAAGTCATCTTGTAAACATAATATCAGGTAAAATATTAAAATAATATAATAACTACAAAAAGTTTAAATTTTAGTTATGAACATTTGATGTATATTATTGTATTGAATGTAATATACGTACTATTCAAAATATATTATAATTATAGTTATATATGCATAAATTACACTGATCAATAAGATTTTGTAGCAGTTATGAAAATATAGCTACTAACCCATTACATTTTCTTATGAAGATTTCAAAAGTTGCTTTCATTCATAAATTTTGAGTAAAGAAATAATTGTATAAAATATAGTGAACTTTTGTAACAGTGGTGTCAAATATTAACATTTTAAAAAATTGAGTCGAAATTGTAACATACACACCACTAAAATTCAATAAAATGGAAGACTAGTTTCGGGAGCCATCGCTCCTATCATCAGTTCCTGGGTTACAATATCGACTCAATTTTTTAAAATGTTAAAGAAATAATTCTTCTTTGTGATATAGTTAAAAATTTAAAATTGAGAAAAAACAGTGAAATTGACTGTGATATATGATAATCAGAATAAACTTTCCACTCCTATAGGAGGACCAGTCCTTCAAGGTACACTGTGGTTTCATTCATTCATTCATTCAATTTTTCTTCACTATTAAAGACAATGTAACTAAGAAGACACTTGTTTTATATGTGTATTCTCTAAACTTTGAATTCAAACCTTATTAAGGGGAAATTTAAGCTCTGAAACTGGAAAATATAAGAATTTGACAGTGCTGTAAACACAAATGAGAATGCGTTTACCTTAAACCACTGACGCCAACTTTGAAATAAGTAATTTTCAAAAATGTAAACTGCATCAACAAACAAAAGCTGAATTTGTCTTATGACTAAAAGAAAGATCTCAGTAAATAAATAATGTTTCCATTTTTTTTTTATTTTAGTAGATGTGAATTTTTTTGAAAATGTCTCTAATTTATTTTAAATATGTGCATAAATGTTTTACATACATTAATTTCTGTTTTTAAGGAATTAAATGTTCTGTAATTACTGTTCATATATATTAGAAACTGTACATTTGTGCATAATAATACACAGGAATAATGAAGATTATCATGTGCATCTCACTAGATCGGCTGAGCTAATATCACATATTTATAAATTTATAAAAAGTACCAATTATGTGTCACATAAAGGTGGAATGTTATATGAAAATTATAAAAATTCATTAAAAACACTTCAAATTCAAAAAATTTAAAATGTACTATAAACTATTGTTAAAACATACTTTTTAACTATGAAAGAATTCTTAGAAACTGAATTATAGAGTTAGATATGTATATTATGTATTAATATAAGCTGATGAAGGCAAATGTACCTAGTCTTACCATAAATATGTCACAAAGTTTCCAATAAATTTACACAAAATAGTTTGAAATATTTTAATATCATAATAGTATTAATTAATTGGATGTATAATAAATCAAAAATCACATCTAATTATTAAAAATTACCACTTCTGACACATGCACAGTTTATAAGCCTTTGTGGCCACTCATCTATTGGATTATGCAATACTTCTATCTGGAAATTTGCTGCTACCTTCCAAAGAGAACGCTTCAAACTTTCAATATTTGGATGTCTCTTCTTGCAAGCCATCTCCTGAAGCTTGGACTGCAATTTGTAATCCAGAGGGTTTAGGTCCAGACTTGCAGAAGGCCAATCTGAGGCCAAAATAAAGTCAGGAACATTGGCCTCAAGCCACTCCTGGGTTGTTCCAGCCTTATGCACTGGAGCTGAATCCTGCTGGAAGCCCCAGCTTGATCCTTGGAAGAGAGTGTTGTTCAGATTCTTGACCAGTCTCTCCTGCACTGTTTCCTGGTACACTTTGGCTGGTGCTTTGACCCCTTTTTGGCAGAAATGCTCTGTGGTACCTTCATAGCTCACACATCACCATACAACAACATACAAAGGATAGACCCTTGGAGACTTTTAGCAGCTTCTGTAGAGCATCTGGCATATACTCTGTCATTTTGGGCATTAAAAGCACCCTTAACACTGGAAAACTCTTCACCAGTAAAAAGAATTCTTCATTGACTTTTTGCTGCATAATGCTGAACTAGGGGTTTTAATGTTAAGAGCCTCTGGAGCTTCATCTCACTTGTGAGAAGTGTCCTTTCTGTCGTTTATAAGCACAGGGTCCCAGGTCACTGCTCAATGTGCAAGACATAGATTTTAGAAATGTTCACTTCACAAGGTATCACTGACTGTCTCTGGGTTTCTTTGCACACTTGCCATCACTGCTTGCCTATGGCGGTCTTTTACAGTTCCAGTCTCAAAGAAGCACTGAACAGTCCGGTACATGAACTTTCTACTTATTTTCAGTTTCAGGAGAATTTTGAAAATCTGCCTGGGAATTTGCCTACCTTGTGCAAAGTTACCACAACTACATGATTTTCATAATCACTTCATTCTATTTTGAAAACTAAGGCATACAACTTTCTCCTTCTGCAGCTGAACTCTCACTGAATCACCACTAGTATGTACAGGCTGTTAGATGTGGCAAGTACAGTCAACCTTAAAATTTGTGACAGTACTTATGGTAAGACTAGGTACAAACTGTACATAATCTGTGAATAAAAAACTTCAGCCTTGAATCTTCTATGAATTAATTATATGAAGAGAATAAATGAATAACCTTAAAGGGATCCCATAAAAGTAAAAAGCCTCCTGCTAAGGCACATGATAGCTAATTTGAGCGTGGATAGGCATGCAAGTCCTATGAACCTTAAATTTAACATATTCCACATGCTAGATTGTTGTATCTTATTACTATACCTAGCTTTATTCACTTAACTATAATATAATATTATATGTATGTGTGTATGTGTGTGTATGAGGTAATTTTTCTAATAATCTTACCTTTAGGCATCAAGAACCACACTATTATCTATTTCTCCATGAGTAGATTCAAATGATGGTTCACATTTATGTTGCAGGGCCAGCAGCCCAATGCAGAGGATGAAAACACACCCCAGAAGCGTGTTGACAAGATCTTTGATCAGATGGACAAAAACCATGATGATCGACTCACACTTGAGGAGTTCAGAGAGGGCAGTAAGGCAGACCCAAGGATTGTGCAGGCCCTTTCACTAGGTGATGGTAGTGGGGGAGCATCATCAGTTGGGGGCAGCAGCTCCATGATGTCAGGTGGTGGTACAGCAGCCAGCGGCACTGGAACAACAGCTGCCCCTGCTACATCACCTTCCCCAGGATAAGGAAAGATGACTACTGCTTCTGGGGCATTCCCTTCAAATTATCTCAGTAGCCCCATCTAAGTCAAGTATCATTGTAGTTTACCTTTGCTAGAGATAACTTCTAGTGATACAAACAGTAACAGACAATACAAAACTTGTATCCTTTTTGTTTAAAAAAATTTGCTATTACTGTAGATTTATGCAGTAATGGTAAACCAAAAGAAATATCAGATGATGAAATCAGTGTGTTGTTTACACATGTGATTAAAAACAAAGAAAACTATTGATATATTTACAAAATCTACAGATGAACTTCTATCCCATCAATATTGCTAACCAAATGTGGGCAGGATCTCACAGTTCTTCACTAAGGCTGGAGCAATGGATGCAGATTTTGCAAATGTTGAAAAAAAAGAAGAAATATTAAAGCTCTAAATAAAAATAAGAATCATTAAAAAGTGTTGTAAATATTAACAAAATAAAGCAAGTAAACTCCTTCAATTATTACAGAAGAAATTAAGGGAGTTCTGATAAACAAAAGAAATGCATGTTTGAAATCACCATGCCTGAAGAACCTTTTTTCCCTATAGAATTGAATTTTTCTTTAATACAACTTGTGCCGTGCATATTTTATGAATTACTTAGCAAGTGTTTGTTAATTCTATCCATATATTTCTACAAAGCCCTGCTTTTGAATAACCAGTACCCACCGCTTCCTATTTCTGTATACAAATACATTATTGGTAAACAATGTTGGTATTAAAATGTACGGTTTTGTTCTTTTTATGGTGAATCAGTGTGTGTGAAGGAACAGAATATGCTTCATGGTTGCTGTTAGTTGCTGCGTGTGAAACAATACTAACCCCTGCAATATAGTATGCCTTGTACTGATAATATTACTTTTTATTCATCAGTGACTATGCATGAATTTTGATTGGAGTGTATATCTTCAGTAATCTAAAAATAAATTTAAGGCAATCATTTTATCTTAACTCCATTCCACTAATATGCAAGGGAAACTTATGGGTCCTTCATCAAAGCAGCAGTAACATACAATTTGGATTGCAATATAATATTTTTTACATTTATTCTGACAGAAGGACCTCAAGACTTCTGTGTGGAATTAGAAATGTAATAAAGCCTTTATTTTTAAATAACATTGTTCTGCATTGCCCTTGAATTGTTTTTGTTTTTCTAAGTAATGTTTTACAATTGTTGATTATATTTATCATATTGTTAAATATTAGAAATGTTAAGTTTATAATAACAAAAAATATTCAAGCACAAATGCAGTGTTATATGTATGTATTTTAGAACTGTATACAAGCATTGTGGCTTTGAAAAATGTTTCATGTCATCTTCATATTTTTTTAGCATGTTGTGCTGTGGATTCATCCTCTTAAGTTTTGTTTTTCTTTGCAATGCAATATTTCCGTCCCCTCATATGTTTCCCTTTACTTTAAGGAGCGAGGGTTCAATTAAATATTACTGGTGGATGTCGTATGTGCTAATACTCTGAATAGAAAATTAATTTATAAGGAAGACATGTAATTTAACTTACAAATAAGCTATATATTTACAGCATAAAATGTTTAATAATTATTTTATTATATTGAGATACCTATTTCAAATTTTACATACTCTGCTTGTATTCCTTATAAATATAGTATTTTGCCAAAAGTGCTTACCTAAAAATACTACATGCTTCAGAATCAAATGACCATTACATTTTTATGTACAGTATTCCATTACAATATCAGAGAATTTGCAACAAGTGTCTTCTGCAATTGAGTACATACTTACTCTTGCAGTTAATACTAGTGCAACAACTGCTGACTTGCCAGTGCATGTAGAAAACTAATGGCACACACAGATGGTAAAGATTTTACCTAAGTTTATGAGGAGCTAAACTATCAACACCATTTAAACATTTAGCATTTGTAATTAATATAGTATATGTGTTTTAGTTCTGATTTCAAATAAAAATAACATTTAGAATTATTATATTAATAGCGCAAAAAATCTGTAGTCTGTAACATAACTCTACTTCTTGTATCTAATATCTTACAAAAATTTTAATATTTTGTTTGAATGCACATTTCATAGCTAAAATACTGTAGTCTTAAAGAAATTCAGAAGATGTTACTTTTTCTCAAGCAATATGGAATTTTCAGTTTTTAAATAAAGAGCCACTGTAATGTAAAGTATGGATGCTGAACCAGTATCTTTATTACAGATTAAGTGTTTACATAGTATCGAGCAAAGGGTTGATTCTGTGTATTTATAACGTGCTTGTTTATTCTTCTATTAGTATCTTTGGGTTAAGCATCATATAGAACTTTGATGTAGAATTTATTTCACTGCATTTCCAGGATAGAGAACTTAATTTCAGTTCCATTTCACATTCCTATATTTATATTGCTTCTATCTGCAATTGTGACAGAAGAAACCAATAAAGTATTATTTATCTTCATATCTAAAGAAAACATAATAAAATGCCAATGCAGTTGGCCAGCTCCAAGCTTCAGGCATAGGATTTGCCAAAAGATGTTAGATTGTATGCTAAAATGTTGAGCACAAATGTATCAAATCAAGCACATAGCCAAGGTGCATACTCTTTTTCTCAACTTTGCTGCAGAATTTTGCTTGCATCTTTAATTCAAGATTTTTTTTTTCTTTACTCATCATTGTCAAGACTTTTAACCCTCAAAGTATTAGTATCACAGAACAATAAGTAACCTTCCATAATTTAATGACTGATTACCAAACCTGGTATCCTGATAGGTGAATAAGCCTATATTTGTAAAATAATGTTTGACACATAGGTTCAAAGTAGGTCCTAATACTGATTGGGTTAATTTTTTTAATGTTTTGGAGTTGTTTTGCAAAGGCATCACATTTTCAATTATTTTGTATAACAATGAACTTATACTCTTGAAGTTATTAACATTGAAGTAGTAAAATAATATTGGCATATAGTTGGTTTGGTAACATTTATCCTTCACATACTTCGTTTTATTAATTGGACATGTTTCAGGAATATTCACTCTTATTCTCAGCAGAAGACCAAAATGCAATTTGTTGGCAATCAGAGATATTTATCAAATATACTGTCTGTAAGTTTATGGAAGTTTTTAATTTTTAATGATGTACATTTTTTTCATGGCATTAGTTGCAAAAATTTGCAAGTGAGTTTCAAAGTTTTTTTTTTTTAAATACCAGTTTCATGGTTTTCTGACCAAAAGTGGCTGCCACTGCTGATTTCTCTATCTGTTTGTAATGGATATTTCTGAAATGGTTTTTTGTATGGGTTTCCAATTTCTTTTCATTTTTCCAATATATACCTGATCACTGTCTTTGCAATTGATTTGATAGATGCCTGACTTCTTGTCAGAAGATAAGATTTTTACAGGAAAAAGGAACTATTTTTTAATACTGTGAACATTTTGAGTAGTCGACAATATTATTATAAGTTGTAAGTTCTGAACTTGTGGAATGAAAAAATTTTGAATTGATATCTTCTTTTATTTGTGATAGCAAACTTGTGTCTTTGGTATATTTCTTTCTTTTAATTATTTTATCTACTAAATTTTATGGAAACCATTATATAGTGCTGTGTGGATGGTATATTGGTATTTTTCTTTATATTCTTTTCTATTGATTGGAAAATTCACTAATTTGTATGTAAGGTTACTTAGGATGGCAAGCTGGTGCATTCTGAGATTAAAGCTATTATTTTTAACATAATTATCACTGTAAGGAGGTTTCCTAATTTCTTATATAATGTTCCCAAAATATGTCTAATTAAAAAAAAAACCAAGTAAGGAAAATACAAACATCACCAAACCAACTATATATGAATATTATTTTGTATAAAGTTTAGCACTCTTGTTTTACATAAATTTGTGAGAAATTGCTAACAGAATATTTAAAGCACAGTTGAGTGAATGTGTTGTTTTATGCTGAAAATAATTTATATTTTATTTTAAATGTAATAAATGGAAGATATATTATGAATGCATTATATTTTCTAAAGTGTTAGCAAGGCTAATGTGGCTATCACATACCTACTACATATAGATGTGATCTCTGTAAAGAAAATTCACTAAATAAGACTCCATTAGGAATCCCAAGATCTCTAACCATGACATTCCAAAGAATGATTCATTGTTCACAATGTGATTATGCTACCCATTTTGTGACTGAGGTTAAAGATGGAGCATCATACCCAAATATGTCCACCATTTCCTCTTGAATCCCCTTGGGAGTAATCTTTTTTTATACTTGTATTTGAGCTTACTTAAAATTCATCATACAGCTTAATACCATGCATGTTGTTTGCATTTGTTCCCAATATTCATACTTATGCTTAATCTATTACTAACTGTAACAAAAATACTCCATGAAATGACCAAATTCTGTATATCTTCAAATAGTCTTTGCAAGGAACATTGGCTGGGGAAAAAATCTACACACAGAGTATTGAGGTAGATAATACAAGTCTTTTCAGAATTATTGTTGGATTTTCAGTAATTTATCTGGGCCTATATAAAAATTTTAACAGTTATAACTATGCCAGTTGATACAAAAACTCTAAAAGTTTTTTTTCTTAACAGACTGTCTAGTACTACAAATTTGATCACCAGATGGAAGCGAGAAAGCATTTTATGTCTTTGAAATTTATCAAATCAGGCCATAATGAATGGAATTTCTGTAATAAATTCAAGAAGGGCATGTCTTCTGACAATTCAATTTGCAGCTCAAGTGTTCAGTTTCAGGGGGCAGGATATAATTATGGGGAAAGAGCAGAGGACATACTTCCTTGACAGATTTAGATTAAAGATACATTTAAATGGAATCTAGAAACTCAACTACAAGAAGCAGCAGGGTGGTTATAATACCATCTAATAATGTGATATGATATAATAATAGAAATATCATTGAACAATAATAACTAATTGATTGTGGGAAACATAGCTGATTATTGCAATCACTATAATTTGACTGTCAAACTTGTAGTTATTGAAACAAAATCTCTGAAAGTTTCCTACCATTTACCATGGTTATAAATGTTCGCCTTATAAGCTGTCCCAAGATATTATTGAAAACTCAAGAACATATCTGTGTTTTCATTATGTCAGTTGAAAAGTATTTAATATATTTCACTCATAAAGCAATAAATAAAAATATTTATTTAAAATTATTAAAGTATATTAAGATGTACATATCCCCTATTCATTTTATCAATATTGTATGATCTATTTATAACCTTTCCTGGTAGATTGAAATTGTTATTTTTGCCTACATCTGGACTCTTTGACACCTTAAATAAAAGCAAAAGCACTATTATAATCTGTATCAGTAGTCTATATCAGAAGTTTTCAAACTTTCCTTGATCACAGACCCCTCCCCCCTTTAAAGATCTTTCACTATTACAGGGCCTAAAATTTAAAATCTTAAATTTGCATTCCATGTATTATTTTAAAGTTCATTTTTTATTTACAAAATTTAAAGATACAAATAAAGAAATAAATGCATATTTTTCACTATTTGCCTTTTTATTTTAGTGTATTCTTTAACAATTTAACAATAATAATATATTTAAAAAATATATAAACTGCATAATATGTATGTGTTCTAATGCCAATTTACTTGCCAGCCAGGCATTGAAGTTACACACAAGGTATAGTTGATTTGAAATGTGTGCATTTGAAAATGTGTGAAAATCAGCAGACTACATTAAACTGGATGATGAAGGGGAAGATGATGGAACAGTGGCAGCATGAGGGCAGAGTAGGTACCCAGAGAAAATCTGCCCAGGTACCACTTTATCTGCCACAAATCTCATTTACCACTAAAATTAATTTTTGGAATTATTACTGAATGAGACATGTTGCTTTTAAATTATAAGCATGATATATGGAGTTTAATAGGAGAAATATGTATTCTGAGTTCTACATTTTCCAAATGGTATTTATATTTGTCCTGTAGATAAATAAGTGCAAAGAACGATTTTTCACACAAGTAAATTGTTGCAAAAGATGTCAATACTTTCATAAACTTCTTTGATAGTCCAGGAGGAACTGGGGCTCACCTGTCTATACAGTTTGCTGTTGCCAGGGAATTGTAAATGTGTGTTCTGCTTGCTCTATATTTTTGGTTTATGTATTTGTAAGTTTCCTTCAGAACAAATGGTCACCTTTCATCTGATTCTAATTTAATTTACTGCATTAAATACATCATAATTTGTATCATACTTCATTTTCTCTTAATTCATTTTTTGTATCTATTCATTAAAGAATAAATGTTATTAACAGTTCTCTAATGCTTTGTGGATCCCTTTAGATGGCCTTACAGACCCCTGGGGGTCTGTGGATCACAGTTTGAGAACTACTGGTGTGTTTTGATTAAAACCCTGAACCATTAATGTATGTGCAGCTAAGTAATAGAACTGTAAGACCTTGAAAATAGTTCAGTAAATGACATGCCATTAAGGAATGACGGCATATGACTGGTAAGACATATAGACTGTTAAAATGATGCTGTGTAATACTAGTGAAAAAAAACTGGTTAAAACCTTTTTTTAACAGGTATGCATTGCATGTTTCCATCCTCCAAGGTAAATGTCCAAGACTTGTTTTTTTTTTTTAAATAAAAAAGTAATGTAAACCTAATCAACACATCATCAAATTATAGCAACATTATAAATATTAAGTGTGTCTAACATATGTAAGTGTAATCTAAAAGAATTCATTCTGAGGAATTAAGTTTTAATTGTGTAATAAATTATAAATATCACACCAGAAGATGCAGAAATGATGTAATACTTAGCAATGAAACTATTTGAAACTTTAAAGTAAATCTGTTGTAAAAGTTGTGACAGTACTTATTCTAGTATTTAAAAGTGTCTTGAAATATGTATTAAAAGGAATAACTAATAATTAGCTTACATTTACAACTTCCTTAAATAATGTTCATGGATTATCATTCTTTATAAATAACTACTGAGAATAAATGAATTGGCCTCATATTACCTATAAATTTATAAATACAGTTTTTATGTCTACCTGCTGCTAAGAATAATAAATGGGTTATGATACTTTGCTTCTAAAATGCAATTATCTTAAAAGAAAGTGCTTGGTACAAGAAATTAAGAATATGCAGCACTATGAATTACAACAAAAACCAAGTTAAATGTTTTCATGCCTTAGGGGTGAAAGTCCAGATTTCTAGTCCCTTTATCATGAGGTTGTATTAGTATTGCTGTTGCAGTGATCCAGAGAAGTATATGTGAGGAGTAGGCCAAGTAATGTGATGTAAAATAAACAAAAATTTTAATAATGTAACACATACCAATAACAATAATGTAATGAATATGTTACCTATGAATTATAAAAGCTTTTTACCAAATTGTTCATTTTATTAGGACTTAATCTTAATGCTTTACTTCATATAAAATTATTTCCCTAATTTCTCTGCTTTGAGTGCAAAAGTGATTGTATATTTAAGAGTATGTATTTTAAACAAAGAGTTATTTTACATAGCTGAATATAAGCTGTATATGGCAAGGTCACATTAGTTGCTGACTCCATCCTCATTTCTACACATAAAATTATAACTTTGATCAATATCAGCATGCACAAAACATTAATTTTATTTGATAATGAGTACAAATTTGTGTTTATAGAAGTTGTTTGAAGTAGTGTCTATCTGCAATCATTCATTTCTGTATAACTCTCGCGGTGCTGGAAATGAATGATGGTTTCATGGGATAGCATGGAGTAAAACATTGATTTAGTACCCTGAGGAAACCCACAGAGTCCCAATGACTGAAAGGCATGGTGGAAAATCCATAAAATGCTCGGCTGCTTCACTTATAAATAAAATTCTGCAACAGTATCAGTTCAGTCAGAGAAGGTGGGTAAGACAATCAGATGTCAAATGCCCCTGTCTTGAGTGGTTTGATTTTGGATCTTATGACTGGCCCATGAATCGGTCAATCAGATATTGAATGAGGCCACAGACCACACAGGAAACAGTTCCAAACTTGATGCCTAATTGGCCCATCGTTGGACCAGTTACAAGATCTAAAACCAAATCACTGATGACAGGGGCATGCAACACCTTATTGTCTCACCCACCTACTCTGACCAAACCAATAATGTTACAGGATTTTGTGTATAAATAAAGAATGAATTAGCATGATGATTTGGTATAATGAGGAAGGCCTCGGAGTCAACATGGCTGAAAGCATGACTGATATTCTGTGAAAACATCATTAATTTGCATTTACTCACAACAGTTCTGTTTACGTAATTCTTCTGATTTCTTCTATGATGTTGCTTTGATTTCCTCTACAGTATGAGGATTCTAGTATAGCCTGTAATAACACAAAAGCTTGAGTTATACCATACTCTTAACTGTAAACTAAGTCATAGAAACACAAAGACAATAATAATGCTTGCTCTCATAACAGCAAACTGCAACTGACTGACATGTGCAGCTATCAACTCAAGAACTATGAAAGAGAGTGTGAATCACCTTTGCCCAGTTGGCACTGCTCTTAGCTGAAGATGCAGGCCAGAAATAAATGTAAAATATATACAAGCTTATACAATGTATGATGCAGTAAAATATAATTTGCAACACATAGTGAAATAAACAAACAGTTTGCTCTGATTCACTGCATTAGCAATACTGCATATTCACTCCACCTTGGGATAAAGAAATTAGAAATATATACTCTAATTACTGCATATCTTAAAATGTAACAAAATTAGAACTCTGGCAATTATTTGCATGTAAATAACAGAATTTTTATAGTCATTCTATATGATATGTGATATTTTAAACCAAAAGGTTAGGTACCTATAAATTGTGTACAATGCAAATTTGTTAATTTATCTCTTTACCATAAGCCGAACAGAGTGAATGGGCAGAATGTGTGCAGTTACATTTTATCTCTCTTTTGTTTTTCTTTAAATATTTCCCTTGTTTTCTGAATGATTACAGCAATGTATAGAATATTTTTGTCGAGGAAGTTTTGGTTAGTATTCCTTTCTAAAAGCAAAGATGTTTAATTAAATTTTCATATGGGTTAACATTAAGTCCTAACTTAATATTATGAGGTTAATATTCAGTTTCCTTTTCAGCATTATTAAAAATAAATCTCTACAGCTGATGGACAAGAAAAATTTAAATTTATAACTGTGGGTTGGGGAAAAAAATATTGCATCACAACATCCACCATATAAAAACCCTCCCTCCAAATAAAATTACTTTTTGGCAGGGGAAAATTATTATATTTTTGTGGTTTTCCAAATGGAGCAGTTTTTCTCCCATGGCTCTATCCACTTTTTACATGTTATGGCTTATAACATGTAAGAAAATTTTTCCAGAATTTTTTTAATTTGAAATTTATTTTTTCCCCATATTTGTATAATAAATATACATTTAAAGGATAACTGATGAGAAACTCTTGCATTGTGATACAAATCCAGCCTGTGTTAATTGTTGATGTAAAATGTGTACTTGTGTGCTGTGATGTAAAACTGATTGTTGTGGTTTTATCTGTTTGTGCTTGCACTGTGCCTGTGGTTGTAACACTTGTTGCTTGCTCATTTTGTGTTACAGAGCATTGTAAGTCTATAACTAGTTGCTCTTGATATGTGATATAATCTAGTGTATTTCAGCTTTAAACTGGAAAATATGTAGAGTTTCTGTATGTTTGAAGTCAGTCGATTTATTATGTTACAAACATTATCTAGCAGATAATAGGATGACATCTCTTCTCCTGAGTGTTTAATGCAACATTTCCTTTAACAAGGTGCTTATTCAAAAAGTATTAATTATGATAGAAGAAATGAGTTCATTTTGTTAATTAATATACACTAATGGACAGTAAAATACCTACATAATTAAATAAAACTGGCTTTTGACTTTATTTGTCAATTACAGTTAGAAGTTTATTTTAGGAACCAGAGGTGAGCAATATGGTTTTCTCTTCAGTTTAATGCACAGAACTAGGTCCATGAAAAAATTATGCTGTAAATCATAGTGGTTCAGACAAAAGTTGACATTTTAAGGAAGAATGGAAAAAACCTGATCTGAATTCTCTAATGCTATTAGAGGTAAACTTGATCCTAGTGTGCTTGTTGTTTCAGGATCCTATACAGCAAATACCCCAGTTGTTGTGTATATGAATCTTAATTCACTCTTACTAAACATATTATGAAGCGAACATTACAATTACTTCCCTAAAAGGATCATCTTTCCATCATTGTTTTTTTATTACCTTCTTGCCTTGCTTTGATCACATTCCTCCACCACTTTTCTCTTACTTTCCCTACATAATTTCCAAACTGATTCAAAAATAATTTTCTGCTAATACCAAAAATGTTTAATGCCAAAATTTTTGCCTCTCACTTCTTGTTCCATATTTCCTCTAGCCATCCTTCAATTTCTGTACATTCTAATCTCAAGTGCAAGTTCTCGTCTGCTTTGCCACATAATAGGCACAACTTTTACATCATTTAATTGTTCCTGTTCTTACCAATGCCATACCTTCCCTTCCCATTTTACCACATTCATCGATATATTTTTCCCTGCCTCATTCTTTCTTGAAGCTTCTTTATCAGAATACTCTTGTCCCTTAAGCTACCACATATTTCCTGTTTCTCTATATCATCAATCCTTGCTTTCACTTTATTCCATGGGCTTTGTCCATTTGTTGACTGTAAACTAACTAGCTCTTCCATTCCAACAACTTCTTTTATAATTTCCTTTAATCAAGATAACCAGCTTTCTTCGCATTTACTTTTTCTTGTGCCCCCAAGCAGTCTTTAACACTATTTCCTTCCTCCAATGATTGTATCATCTGCCAATATTTCATAATGCATTTTATTACAAATCCTTTCCTACCAAACCCTCCTAGTTCCATTAGGGCTACTTCATTGGGTGCTGCTCTAGGTAATCCCAATATCATTTTACAAACTGTTCTATGAACCTGATTTCTACATTCCCACCCTATCTCTGTCCCCCAAATTTCTATTCCATGAATCCTTCTTGACTCAACTGTAGCCTTATATACTCTCTCTAGTCAGTTTATACTCATATACAAGTAAACTTGAAAAGCATGGCGACTGATCTGTGAGAAACAAAACTCATCCTAGAAATGAAAAATCAAATTAGAAAAATTTGTGTCATGACCAGGATTCAAACCATTGATCTTCAGCCTTCCAGGTTGATGATCTAATCAACTGAGGTATATATATATAATCTATATATTATATAAATATATAATAACCATTATTTAATTTATATTTGGAATATAATTAATACCATGTGTCCCTGAATACTATCAGTATTGGATACAGGCAAACATTTTCAGATATTTGTTGATTTGGTTTATTTATGGATGCTCTTTAGCATCTCAGGTCATCAGCATCCCATTCTATTCAAGGTGTGAAATTTCTAATAAATTTTGCTCAGAGGCCTGTTCTTTCAGGCTTGAAGTTCTTTTTCATGCTGTAAATCTATGACACAGAAACCCACAGCCTCCCTTCCCTTCTAAAGGAATTCATACTTAGGATTTTTATACCCAAAAAAATCCATAGATTCTGACTGGGATTGAACCCATGATCTTGGGTTTAGGAGACAAGTATGATTACCATAGACCACCAGAACCGACAATTTTCAGATAGGGAACTTAAAGGAGAAGCCTGGGTCATAAGTACTCATAGCTCTAAAAGTCGCTTCTTAAGGAATTAATTTCTTATAGTAGAGAAGCCTTAGGGTATAAAGAATCAGAGAAGAGAGGTTTGCAGTTCCATGCTTGAAGGGAGGCATGGCAGCTCAGTTGGTTAGAGCATCAGTCCGAAAGGTTGAAGATCCATGATGAACCCCAGCAGTAACCAGAATTTTTCAAGTCTGATTCTTCATTTTCAATTTATGTCCTATACAATGCTAATATGAAAGAATAATTTCTATATACAAAACCTCATGTTTGTCATAAGCTCAATATATATACTCAAGTGTACAACTATTTTCTGCCCAAATGTTCTTCTGGAGACCTTGCATTACATTTTTATACATGAGCATAATGACTTTCATTTCAAAACTTCCCAGTACGAGTAACTATCTATAAAGCAATGAGAGAAAGGTTTAAAACCAATGCTGATCAAATTTTAGGTTCATCTCTTCACATCCAGCTAGTCCCACTTTGAAATTTTTCAAATGGCACCCTTACTTTTGATGCTTAAATTTTAAATAGGATGAAATGTTATTATCTTTTGTTTTTATTTTTATCATTGCCAGACAACCTGTATTGTTATTGTTGTTTGGACAGAATAATAAAACTACTGAGCATTTAAGGTAATAGTTATGTTTTGGTAATAAAGTTGCTTCAAAATGGTGTATCCTATAAAAGAAGGAACAGAATGTGAGCAGGTTAGTCAGGAGTTCCAAAATAGGCTCTGTTACTGGAATGTTAATATTGTTGATAATTGTAATTTTGCACAAAATAAATTGAAGACATTATTACAAAAAAAATATAAAAAATTATGATTTTTCAGGAGAACAGAAAAAACCTCAGTCCATGTAAATTATAATACTCAAATAAAAATAAGCTTATTTTTACTTCAGGGTATAAGAATTAGATATTTAATAAAAATATTAAGTTTTTAGGGTAATTGATCGTAAATATGGGAGTGTGTGACACAGATTTTTTTTAATATAAAATAATCTAAATTAAACATTTTTTAATGCAATAGAAAATATTGTGTTATAAAATTATTACATTAAGTAGGAAATTACATCACATATTAACAGTTTTCTTCTGAACTGCTGTCACCAATGTCTGCAATGTAAATATTGGAAGTATCTGCTTGTGAACATTTGGAAATTTTCAAAGAATTTATGGCTTTTTGGGGGAAGCAATCTATAGAGCTTTTTTTCTGGCGGCCCATTTTTTACTTTTTGATCAATAATCAATTTTTGAAAATGTAGTATAAAGAAGTTTACTTACTGCAATAATAATTCTTAAATCAAAAAATTTGAAATAGGGATAATTGATTACATTTTCCACTATTTTCAGCTCATATACATTTTATTAACCCCTTTATAGAATGCACATGAATATGTCAATAGAATAGAAGGTATGTAGCAACAGCCAGGACTTCAGTTGTTTCTCATAGTTGTATTTGTTTTTTATTTCTCTTGTGTGTGTGATAGTAGTTTATTGTAAATGATACTACCCATGTTTAAAACATTTTTATATATATTTATTTTACCTATACAATCCTATAAATCTAAATGTGCATATGTAATGATCATGGATTTCTGTGTTTTGATTTAAACTTTCCTTGTGGTTTATTCTATTTTTATATAGCAGATAAATGCAGTCAAGTGGGAGAGTTAGTACTTACAAAGACCATGGTATAAATAGGTTCTTCCTACATCATTTATAATTATGGCCTTCTTCCATATTTTGAAAACATTTCACTTATTGGTCATTACCCCAAAAATAAATTGCATATGAAATTGGACATAATAAAAATTCTTTAATATTTTAAGCTGATTTTTTCCTTTTAGCAAGTTAATTAGAAACAAATATAGCTAATTTTAAGATTAATTATTTAATATGAACATCCCATTTCATACATTTATTTAAATTTATGCCAAGAAATTTTATTTCTGATGTATATACAATTTCTGTTCCACTTAAATTTACTGCGGTTTAACTATATTTTTTTCCTAGAACTATAGAACTATCCTCCTTAAAGGCTTATTGTAAAGATAAATAAATAATAATATAGATGCTGATACCCTTTTATGAATATTCACTAATCTCTGTGGCCCTTTATTCTTATATGTACAGATTTTCTGTCCATCCTATATATTCTTAGTTGATATCTAGAAGATGTAGCTCCAATATTGCTTTGATGTTCAGAAAATATTATGTATACAAAGTACCTAAATAATCCAGTGCTAAAGATATGTAACAAAAGAACAGACCATCTCAGTTCGCAAGGATAATTTTTGTTGTAAACCATGATGAAAACTGTTTTTGTACAACTAGTATTTCGGGATAGCTATTGTAGTTTATATGGATTGTTTTGGGAGATTCTTCAACATTACAAATAGTAACAAAAGCCTATCTGCATATGATTGTATTCTTAAATCATTTTTGTTAAAATATCTCTAGGGATATTTTCATAGTAATGTATTGTATTGGTTTTTCACCCTACAACTTGCAGATTTATTTTTTATTCTCTCCAAATTCATACGTTAACAACAGTCCAAGTTGCAAGCAAAATATATTATAACAAGTTAATTATCTTTAAAATGTAAGTATCAAAAGACATGGGTAATATTTAAAATTTCAAAATGGGCGATGCTGTGGATGAGGGAGTGATACCTAAAATTTAATCAACATTGACTTTAAACTTTTCCCTAAATGTCAAAGTGACTAACTTTTAATTGATATCATTGTATGATTCAGTTGAACTACACACTCTAAAAGCTTCACTTACTTTTCATAAATGTATGGAACTGGTTTCAAGAACATTTAGTTCCCATCTTCAGCCAGGCTAAAGTTCAACTGTCGGATCATTCATTGAGCTGTGGGAATGTATATTCTGCTCCGGTGGTGGTGTGATAAACTTGTAGTTTATGTTTTCATCTAGCTTTTAGTTTAAATTAAACTTATGTTAAACTTAGGCACTTATTCAGATATAGGTAGCTACTACATACTTTGTGATATAGAATTTTTACTCATTTTTTAAACAAAAAAAATTATTTTCTTTGTTAAAAAACACCTAGAAATGTACATATTTTTTAATCATTGTAAATTTTATTATCAATTTAAAATACATCCAACTCTCTGGAATTAAAACTTTGTTCAAAATTTACATTTCGGTAGGCTACATCATTAAATATACAAATTTCTTAAGCAGAAATGCTAATTATAATTTGTACAGTGAAGCCAAACATATAATTGAAATCATTGTATGACTGAGTTGAATTAAACTCTCTTATTACTCTCATACAAGTAAGTGGAGCAATAAGTGATTAGTTCAACTCAATCATACAATGATTTCAATTATATATATTTCTATTGGGACAAAAATTAATAAACATATTAATTTTATGTTCATTATATCTAGCAACTGTTAAGTTTGTGAAAGTATGGATTCAAAGATCTGATTTACTCAAGACTTCAGCTTATCTATAGGCAAATAAACATTGCTAGAAGTTTCAGCAAAAACTTTACACTTACATATTATTGTCTTGGTGGTCTAGTGATAATCATACTTGCCTCTTAAACCCAAGAATGCAGATTCAATTTTGGCCAGGATTGATGGATATTTTTGTGCTTAAAAATGTTAAGTATGACTTCCTTTAGAAGGAAAGTAAAGCCGTGGGTTCCCTGTTGTAGATTTACAGCACATAAAAAATCTCAAGCCTGAGGTTGTCAAACCTCAGACCTTAGCAAAATTTATCAGCCATTTCACTCTCTGAATTAAACGGGATGCTGATGACCTGTGATTTTAAATAAATCAAATAAATAAATAATTTTTGGTTTTAATTAAGATCTGAAGTGTTACTGTTGTTACAGTTTATAAACAAAAGCATTTAATGAATGATTTGAAATGTATTAATATTTTACAATATTGATAAATTATTTTAAAATATTATGAAAATTTAAAAATAAAGGGATATATTCTAAGATACATAATAAATTCTTTAAAATTATTAGAAAATTATTAAATAATTACTGCTTGAAATGTATTTGAAAAGGAAGCAGAATGGTCTGTCTGTCTCTCTTTCATAGTATTAAGCGATTTTAAACTTTTTGTTAACACTAATGAAAAATTATATAAAAACACTTTAAATCTTTATTACTATATGACTTTTTGCATTCCCATCTAATTTAATATAAATAAAACACATATTTAAAAATAATTTCAATATGTTTTCATAATTTATATTAATATCTAATTGACTTTAAATTTTAACTCCATATCTAGCTCAACTCAAACTGAATATTCTTATGAGCACAATAAATATGAGCCTATTGTAGTTTCTCCTGCTTTTATTTTATAACTCCATTGTAGCAAATTACACATAAGAATAGACTTGATTATTTCAAATTTGGATGGGAGTTCAATCATAAAGGGAGAAAAGGAGAGAGATAAATGCAACAATGCAGCATTGTATAATCAATTAGAGGGTTTTGGATAAAGCCTAAACAGAAAATAAAATGTACAATATAGTTTGTGCTTCATAGGATGGTCCATCATGAAATCAAGGTCTTGCCAAAAATTAGCTGCATTGATGGACAAGTTCCCATCACATTTCTACTCTCATAACTGTAATCAATTATATAGTATGATGCATAACAAATGACTAAAATGTTAGTTAATGGAGTTTCCACAGCAATGAAGTAACATGCTAATGAACAAACCCACACAGTTCTTTAAATATCCTCTGAACCTACCTATTGCTCAAGACTATGCTTTGGCAACTCTTAGCACCTGTTGGAGAAGTAGTCCCTCATTTGTGGTAATGGTTTTTGGGCGACCTGTTTATTCTTTCATTGACATAGGACATAGGACATAGGACTGATCCCATACAATAGAACTTGCCACCAATAGCTAACATTGTTTTGTTATTTGATACCTCCTCATTAAACCTCTTCCCATACTGTTCTTTAACATTAAGCAAACTTGGTCGATTCTGAGTTCTATTCCTTATGACCTGAAATAATGTTCCATGATAAATGCCTTCTCTTCCATCTTGAGAATCATAATGGCAAAAATCAATACATAACTGAATTCACAATGTGTCAAACTATTATAGACAATAAATACTTGATTGCAATGGAAAATTTGACAACAAATGATTCATTATTTTAGTGTTGTTTATTTTGCAGCCTACTGCATATGCACTCAATATTAGCATTATTTCATAATCAGTTATAGAAGTCTGTAATGGTATCCAAAAATTCTTAATGTCTCTTAATATTCTTTGCTTCAATTTTCTTCTGCTCTGTTTCTGTAATTCTTTCCATTTATACCGTAAAGTTTTCTTTATATTCCCATAAAGTATGAGTGCTATTACTAGTATTTTTTTTTTCTGTTAGAGGTGACGTTTATTACAATACACTGCAGTAAAATTTACTTCTCCAACAAGTAACATCAATGCACCAAGAGCCTATATTAATGCAAATGAATGAATGTTGTTTAACGCCCGTTTTTGCTACAGAGGCACCACAGGCGATGGACACTGATGATACATGAGATGAAATGATGTATTGGGAAAGGATTTTATGGAAGGAATCGTTCCAGGCCTAAATTTAGGGTACCTCCCTGGCATTTGCCATTTATGAGGACTGAGGAAAACCTGGAAAAAACCTCAGTCAGGAAGGACGGTCCTGGCGGTATTCGAACCCAGACCTCCCGCTCACGAGTCTGAGACTTAACGACCTCGGCCACCCGTGGCGGTATATTATTATATTATTATTATATTAATGCAAAGGCTAGACTTAACCACAAACTACAAACTGAGTTATAATAAAATGAAGACAGATATAATTCTTGCTATTATAACAGCATACTGGAATTCATGGTCCACATGGGCCATCAATGTGGAAACTGCCTGTTATTAAGACAAGTGACTGACATGTTCTGGGTCCTGCAGTACTGTTCTCTCAGTAGATAAGCATAATTTGCAAATTTTCTCAAACATGAAATATTCAGAAATATCCCAGTGTCTTGAAAAAAGTCTTGGGGACATCTAAATTTTTATTAAGAAACAAAATGTCTACAATATTTTCTCAATAATTTAGTTTTTTTTTTTTTGTGCCAGCAGCACAATAATTGAGAAATGTAAGAAATTTGTATTTTCAAAATACAACAAGGCATCCTTTAGATCACTACTTATGTGGTACCTCAGTAGTAAAAATGGGCATTATCCATGCTTATTGCTATTTGGCCTAAAGAGAATGCATTGATAAAGTTTGCAAGAAATTTAATTTGTTATCCCTACTTTAACAATAGAGCAAAAATTTTCATTTATAAATTTGTGCAGATGGATAAAACAACAACTCTTTAAGTCAGTTGTGTGAATAAAAAGCCAACAAATCTGGTAACAGATAATTGGATGGATGGATGTCAGGGGAATAAGGAGTTTGAACAGCCTCCTGTACATCATGTAAGGCTTATTGTGCTACCCCATTGGGAAAATACCTTCATTGCTTCTCAAAATCTGTTCCTTGTGCAAGTTGCAATAATTTGGTTCCAATGTTGGTGCCCTTTCCTAGATCTTCTCTGGTTATAGGGAGAACAAGTCTCTTCCTTTCCAAGATTGGACACTCAAACAGGATATCAGAGGCAGATTCCTCATCCTGTTTACACAATCTGCAAGGGGGTTCATCTTTATAAAAACCCACTTTTCATAGATGTTTCCTGAAGTGACCATGTTCAGGGATTATCGCAATTACTTTCCTTATTGCTCTTCTGTCCAGTTTGAGAAGAAATGTGGCAAGACTATTGCTAGGACCTTGGATAAATGTCCTAGCTTGCATTCGGTCAAGATAGTTTTGCCACCTTAGTTAATGTTTACCCCTAATTCTTGTTTTAACTGCAACCTTAGCAGTATGTTACTGACTCCAACCCCTGGCTCAGGGCCAAAAAAGGAGTGTATTAGCACCCTTTTTTGCCAACTGATCTGCCTTCTCATTTCCGTAAATGCCCTGGTGCCCAGCACCCACAGTAGTTCAAACCTGTGTCAGAATGCTAGGGCATTTTGGCACTCTCATACAAGTAGATTTCACCTGATCAGAGGAAGGTGCTTTTAAGGCACTTTGACTGCCTGAGAGGATAAGAATTCATTTTTTATGATAACCCTTCTCCAGTACTCTATAAGCACAGTTCAGGATAGCAAAATCATCTGCCTAAAAACCTGTGGAATATTTACCAAGGTTTGTACGGAAGTTAGTCCTTGGAAATAAGCCACACCGCATTGTATCCCTTTACAAGATTCAAATCTGGTAATGCTGAGTGTCTTTTTTCAGCTATAAACTTATTTTTATGGTAGATTTAAATTAAAAATAAAGTCTATTAATTTGAAATGCTGCTTAGAGGTGTGGCCTATAACACTATGTTGGTTACCATGCCTAAACTTAAATTATTACATCAATTACATCATTTCTTAACTATTTCATTTGTTGTGTTTAATGTACATCATCATCATCATCATCATCATCATCATCATCATCATCATCATCATCATCATCAGATATCAGACAAATTATTACTAAAAGTCATTAATGTGATATACTATCTGCACAGTGACCGAGCAAGGGTAGGGAAGGGTAGGCTGTTTGGTGGGAATCTAGAAATAAAATACACTGGACAGGGGGGCCTAATCAACTATCTCACATGATATATCATAATTAAGGTCATACTAAAACAGTTGCTATCTTAATATTTAAGTAAATAAAATATTATTTCAATTATGTTGATTGATAAAATATTACTCATAATGAAAAGGTATATTATTCCTGCTATTTGCACACTTAATGTTAATATCTGGGAGGTACCCTATGCTTATTGTTTGCATTTCACATATCTGGTGCCTTAAAAAATAACTTTTTTTTAACATTTGCTTAAGTTTATAGTCTGTTAACATCAGAAATTGTTATGTATATTATAATAGGATACTATTCTTTAAGTTACTTTGCTGATTTCACCATATAAGTTATAGCATCTAAAACAAATGTTAACACATATGTATTCCTAATACAAGGTGGCCTAAGCATATTTGTAGTTCTGTTAATAGCTTACATTTTGAAGAGTAATAAACAGCATATAATAATTTATGTGTTAAAAAGTAGATCCTATGGCATCTTCTGCATTCAACTTGATATAATCACATTGGCAACTCAATACTCCATGGAATCGTGGTTTCATTTATTAAATCCATATTCCTATTTTCAAACTTCTTTTATAATTTGCTTATATTTTTGTCATTCTTTGGAATGTTAAACAGTCTAGGATGTGTCCTCTAGTGTCTTTTTGTAAAATTCCACACAGTTTATCATTCTGTTGTTTGCAATAAAAGCTTCGCACATGTCCTCGAAAAATTGAGAGTAACTACTATGTAGGTGACTCCTCTTAAATGTCACTATCTAGCCTTTTTGTATTACAAGTGAGTTTATGTTTATTTGCTGCATATGTGTTTTCTAATATTATATACCATAGTACTTCATACTTTCACCACACAAAACCTACAGATCATCAACTACAAAAATAAACATCTACTGCATACTGAGAAATACACTATCGGTCTTACTTGATTTTGGCTTCAGCATTAGGAAGGAAACGAAATGAATACAATCTCCCTCTCATATGGTGTATTCTGAATGAACTTATGCCCAAGTCACTATGTACTTGTAGTGTGTGACAGGCATATGCTGCAGCTCTGTTTGTAAATATGAATAATATATATTGCATAAGTAGCTTTTAGCAATACTTTTTTAAAGACTTCTGCTCCTCCTACTCCTACTACTCCTCATCATAATCATCATCATTATATCTTGTGAGCTGTTGTTTGGCAAAGTACTAAAGTGGAATAAACCAAAGTTAGGACATGTTTTGGAAACCAACAAAACATGTCCTAACTTAAATGCAGTAAGTGAAGTGCGTAAGAAATTTACCAGATTGTATTAATTAATATATAATATCTTCACCATAAACAGCTTCAAAATAAACAAATACATTATATTGGACAAATAAACCAAAGTGTCCCAGTTTTTAGCCTGGAAAATTTGGTCAGCGTAGCTTACATATATGATTGGTCAATTTAATGAGGATTGCATAGCTTCACAATCAGTGCTTCCTTGAACTGTACTTGAGCAGGTAACTGTTTTACTTTATCCTATATTGTTCCTTGGTTTTAAAAAAAATGGAAATATTGTAATTCATGGTTTAACATAAGTAGTAGTAGTAATATTGCAGTACTATTTTTCTCTCATCATTTTCAAGCTTTTTCTCATATATTTCTTCACTAATATTTCAATTTCTTTAACATATATTTTATTCAGTTATTGAAAAACTGAAAATTACAGTGAAGAATGCAAACTTGCAAATAATTAGAGCAAATATATAACTATACATGGTTATATTAAGTTTGCCATAAACTATTGCATGCTCATTCAAGAATTAAAAATTCTTTGCATTTCATGTTGATTTTGCCCCACCTCCAGGTAAAAGTCTCTGGATAAAATGCTGCTCATACTCCATGGAATGAGCTGAATCATTTGTTATATGCTAAGAGATTGGTTCTAGGTCCAAGCAACATTCTTTCCACATCTCTTCTAAAATTGAACAGAAGAGGAATAAGAAAAATAGTTGCATTAATTACTGAACATGGTCACTTCAGGAACCCACCTGTAGAATGTGTAAACATAATTGGAAATCTGCCTTGCAAATCCTGTTTGAGTGCCCATTCCTGGTAAAAGAAAGACTTACTCTTTATATAACCTGGGAAGACCTAGGAACAGATGCTAACATTGGAACCAAAATACTGCAACAAATTTTGGGAAACAATGTAGGCATCTTTCCTAATGGAATAGCACAATAAACCTTATAGGCTGATGTGCTGGAGGACTTTTAAACTCCATTAAACCCCCCCCCCAGTTATCTCTCTATCTATCTATCTACCTACCTATCTGGTATATGAACAGTTGTTTGACCTCCTGACCAAAAAGATATATTTGAATAGCACTTACAAACAGCAAGAATAGATATTAATGTCTAATCATGGTTCTGAGAATTATTAATCCAATATATACTTAGTAAATGACACTGAATGTTATTGAACAGGGGGAATATTTAAATTTAGTTAAAAGTTTTAAAATTAACTTGTATGCTAATATTAAAATTGAGCAATTAACAAAAGAAAACAACATGCAGAAACAGAAATGTGTGAAAAAATTATCAGTGTTGTCAGATATAAATGCTTTTTGTCAAATGAGAGGAAGTAAAAAACAAGCGTTACAGCCAGAGGCACACATGGACTTTACACCAGTAATATCTTTGTTCTTCAAGTTCAACAAATATATCCAGACAGTTATTTCAGTAACACTTCAATAATCTAAAATAGGGAGAGGAAAAGAACAATAAAAAATAGTAAGTTCATTTTTACACTTAATCAGTGTTTGTGAATAATCTCAAAAGGCAGTACTAAGTACAATGTACTAAGGTCATATCTTGCAAAATATTATTGCACAATGGAACATTGTCTCTAAAAATACCTCATACTGTGTAAGGTCCATAGTTAAAATTATCTGTTAGTAAAATATTCATTCTACATTAACTTTATTTGTGCATTAAATGCTTTCTAATATTCAATTTAGTGCATTTTGTATTATATATAAATGGCATTCCGTGTAGTGTTAAGTTTGAAATATAAATTTGTTGAATAGAACATGTAATTAGAATATTGTGAAGAGATGATAGCCTAGATTGGCCTGGGAAAAAAAAATAGTTTGGTATCACTAATAATCAACAACAAAATAAAATATTTCTTCAGTGTAACATACTCTTAAGCTTTGTCAGGAATGTCTAAGAATTAAACAAAATGATTTAATCTTCATTCACTATCTTCTGAATACTTCATTAGGCAAATGCAACTAAATGTTCTATCTCCTTCTACTGAACAAAATATTGTAATATAGATAGTCTAGACTCTCTCACTTGATTAATTATATAGTTCAAACATGGCTTACAAGTAATCTTTCCTCATTTTATTGAAACTGCATTTTTCTGTGTATACACAAAGACAGTAGAATCTTGTTTTCAACAATCATGAATTAACAGGAAAACATGAAAAAATTGTCAGAAAGTAACTGCTTAAAACAAATATGTTTCATTTTCAACACTCACCAAGTGGAACCAGTAAGTATTATTGTTCAAGTAGTAAATTAATTCCTGTAATTGTCTTGTACATTTTGATTAATTTGTTTCTATCAGTGCTTGTTTATTTTACTCTTTATTGCAATTGATATTGCAAGAACACTCATTATTTTGAATGCAAGATATTAACTATATATCCGTCACTGAAACAAGGTTATACTGTAATGTGTTTCTTCTGCAACTAAAAACTCAGCATACAGTCGGCCTATTTAAGTGACTTAATTACTCATTTCTTTGCGTTGAAGTGATTCTGTGATATTATCATTAACAATATGCAATAATGAACTTTTTTTATTGGAGAATGTGTTTTAATGACATAAGTTGGAATAGTTTGTTACGTTTTTGTAAAAAAAAAATAACTCAAATAACAAAAATATTATTGCATCATATACAAGAGATTAAATATATATGTACGAGGATGTATGTATAAAAAATATGAACTTTTCATCACATCTTATTAAATCAAAGGATCCTCAAATTTATGGTTGTATTGATCATAAGGTTGCTATATAGCCATTGCTTACATAATTTTTTATGGAAGTACCTGTTATACAGAATTATCCTGTCACATTAATGTTAATATGAATAATTATTTTGTGTGCCAAGTTTTTCACACAGATTAAGCTTCATACATACTATAGTTATGGCACAAATATTACAACACAGCTATTTTAACTATATAAACAAAAAAATGCAAGGATTTTTATTTATTAGTCTTATTTCAAAAGAAATAAAAAAGGTGTTTATTTAAAATACTTGGCATAATTTGCTTTCACACAAGCCCTGAAAGCTGGAAAGGTGCCTCATACCTCCATAAAGGATTTCTATAGAAGTTAATACTGTTGAAGTATATTTGAGACCATGTTTGCACTAGACTTACTCAATATATGCGTAAGCTAAGGTTTCCACACCTCCAAACTATATTACTGATGTCTAGTGTCCAAACATAATGATAAAAATGTACAGGCATTTTCACATTTTATGTTGACTATAATTTGAAGTGTTGGGGAGGAGGGAATGATGATTGTCCATTTTACTTTCTATCTTGAGATAATAAAATTTAATGTTTAGGAATCATTTTTCTGTATTATGATATCACCTTTAAAATATCAAAGCAAGAGCAGCATCAGAAAAACTAAAAGTAAACCTATGTTTATGTTTAAATGTTCAGACATCTTAGTATCGGTTGTTTTGTGAAAATTAATGTGTCCACTTAAGTGAAACCAAGATTCGTCCTTAAAGAAAGAGCTAATGTGAGCCAATGGGAAAATACTGTTGGCTTATTTCTAGATCCATCTAAAGCCTTTGATTGTTTACCATATGAACTTCTTAAAAAACTTGCAAACTTATGGTTTAGGAGGCAAATTACAATCTTATCTTGAAAATTATAAACAATGCTATGAGATTTCTGATAGTATGGAAACTATGTAAAATCCATACAAAAAGCAAATATCAAAATATCAAATCAGAAGTATCACAAGGATCTGTACTGGTGCAATTATTATTCTTAATATCCGTGAATAATCTCTCAAAATCAACTGAATTCAATATCACATCTTATGTAGATGATACATCCCTTATTTGTAAGAGTAAGCATTTTAAAATATTAGAGGACAAATACTTCAAAATTTATGCAAAATCTCAAAATGTTTGTCCTATGATTTGCTTAAACTAAATATTAACTAAACCACTCATTTTTAATACCAGTCATGTAAAAATAAAGAAACTTATATGAATATAATTCCAAATAATACAAAAATAGAACAAATATCAACTCATGCATTTTTGGGAAAAACTTAGACAAACAATTAACATATGAAAATCCTGTAAATAAGGTTTGCAAAAAAATAAGCCAAAACATTTATTGATTAAAAAATTTTGTAAATTGCTTAAACATAGAAAATCTATATATTACAAAAGTTTAAACCATCTTAAGGGGAGTATGAAAGACCTATCCTTATAATATTAAATTACCAAATTCAGCACTTATTTTTTCAAGGACAAATAAAACTAATGAAATGAAACTTTTACAACATACAGATGCATATAATTGAAATTTTCTTATGTACTTTCACTACTGTATGATGACTCTTAGGCAAATTATAAATTATTTTTGTTTGTTTTTTTATATTTTATTTTCCAATTTTTTTTTCCCCTACATTGTCACATTTTGTCCTAGCTTTACCACAATAGATTTACATCATTACAATAATATCATGAATAAGTATAAATGTTTCTAAGTGATAGCTTATGCAGATCCTAAAAAAATGTAGTTTTTCAATAATTGCAGCCAAAAAATGTTTTTACAGAAAAATTAACTTTTTGAGGGAAATACCAGCTAAAACCCCCCAACATTTTAAAGCAACCAGTGTTTGTTATGTAAACAAACACTGCCTATTTATGAAATACAACTTTTTCTATTATTCGAGTTTAACCAAAGTTTACTAGAGCAAATAGTTTCTGTGACGTAGAATTTTAACTGAACCAGTGCTTCTGAAATCTTTTTAAAAAAAATGGCTTCTACAGTGACATTATTAAAAATACTGAACCAAGGAACATTAATGAAAATCATATAAAAATAAACAGAAAATACCAAATATTAAAATGGTACAAAAAACCAAAAATATGATTTTTAACCTCCCTTCTCTTTAATACTTCCCTTAATAACTATATATGCATGTAAGGTATGATTACATTGATTCATGATAAAGGTTCATTCTCAAAAAAATAAGGAACTATATGCTTACAACACTATAGAAAATGAAAAATATAATACAGTGCAATTAAACTTTTATGAACGAAAAAATGCTATTATAGGAATGATCCATTATAATAGATTATCAAAAAGTATAAAAAATAATTATGAAAATAATTCTTTCAAGAAGGAATTGAAAAACTATTTGATTAATAAACGGTCTTACAGAATGGAAGATACATGTATATTTTGGTTTTATTAAGTTGGTGTTTAGCTGGTATGTCCTGTATTTATTTTTTACTATAAGTAAAGCTTCTGACAATGTTTGACGCTTAAATGCAAGTTAAATAGGCAGCAAATAAATTCAAATAAATAAATTGATCCCAACAAAATAGTTAGCCATAAATATCCAGACATTTAAACACAAAAAGATGACAACCCTGGCATAAGCTGTCATAAAAAGCATATTGATTTTGAAACAACAGAAAATATTTTCTTTTAGCAATATTTATTTGGATACTTAGTAGTAATATGTGTAACACAAAATAACTTAAAATGCCCTCCTTGACTCTTCAAGCAGTGTCACCAGCACCAATGGCAGCACATATGACACTTAAAGTTATATTTGCAACAGCATTATTCTCAAACCCTTTTTGCATAAACTGGGATACATAGTAGCACATTAATTTTAGAACAGCATTGTTTCTGCAATAGGTATTTATTTGCATATTTAGTATTCATATAGGACATAAAATCATTAAATATGTCTTCTCTGACCTTCCAAATAGTGCCATTATCGTCTATGGCCGTATGTATGACATTTAAGGTTATATTTGCAGCTGTTTGTGAAATCTTGAAAGGGCTTTGTTTTCCAAAATGCCCCAAAGTTTATACACCCAAGGTTGTAGTCTGGGCTTGAGGATGGCCATCATTGTGAGCAGTGAGCTCTGGACCTTCTAGATCCTTCAGTGCTTTGGGTTGAGGTAAATCCAAACAAAGATTCAATATTTTCTCCAGAACATTATCTGATTGAGGGGCAGCCATTGGGGGAAAAAAAGGTTTGCATCAGTGCATTTATGCTCGCCAGCTGGAATGATTCAAGAAAGAAAGTCACTGACTAAAATTGCAGCTGAAATTGCTTAGAATTATTTAAAGATATTTATCACACCTTCACAAAAATACACAACCAACACAAGAGATATGATCGAGAAAAAAATAACAGAATTGATAAAAAAGATGAAGGTAGAAGAGCAGTTATGCGTGGTATGCACTTATGGATCAGAGAAAACCAGCCGGCGCCGCAGCAAGATCAAGAAACGCTGTCTAGAGGGGAAGAGCAGGGAGTAGAGACAGGAAACTGTTGACGGTGCATCTAGGTCAAGGAACGAGGAATAGAGGGGAGAAGAAGAGGAGGAAAGAAAGGGGAACAACATGCATCCGGCGAGGAGGAGAGGATTGTATAGTAACGAACGTGTCGAGGACCTCGCTGAATGCGAAACAGCTGCGTGGGACGAATGAGACGAGATTCCTATAATAGATAAATATTATTTTCATGCACTTCAGTTATTATTTTCTTTGCTTTCTGCAAATAATAATGTTGAATGCTTTTTTAATAAATTGTAGCTACATTGTTCGGAATATTGAGTTTTATCTCATCACTTCCGTTTAAAACAACCTCGGTGATCTGGAGGTAGCGCGCTCTCTATGGACCCAAGGTTCACAGGTTCAGGTCGTGGTCCGAAGATTTTTCAGTACGTAAAAATCTCGAACACAAATCCTCTGAGAGGGGCTTAATTTACGGCAAGTTAAAAAGTTCATACCTGGTAAAAGAGATCCCTGGACAAAATTATTAGCCGTTTTACGATCAAGAAATACCTTATTTACCTGTCAGATGAAATTGGAGACAGGTGCTTACCACCTATCCCTCTGCCATCTGTCAGGTAATAAATGCACTTGAAATTCTCCTTGGAAATAGAAATCTCCTTCATGAGAGGTGTCCATGATCCGGCTTACCAAGAGTTTTTGTGAAATAAAAATGCCATTTACTGAAGATCAAATTGTAAACGCATAATTGTTTGATGGGTGATGGGAGAAGCTTGCGTTACGCTGCATTGTGATCAGGGCATCATATAGACGTGTTCAGTTCAACATTCTCGAGCTCTCGGTTCTTACTATGGAAGGCCTAGATATGCCCCTAAAAGATGAACATTTGTGAGTGGTGACAGATTCCTGACTCTCCAGTTTCTGCGGAACGCTACACTACAACTGTTCAAGCCAGAACTTTCCCCGAAAAAGTTCACAAGGTCCATGTAAGTGAGCTAATAGACAAGGGGCCGATATGAAGTCAAGAAGTTATGCAATACGGTCGAAGTTCACATAAGAACACCAGGCAGCTCGATTAATTTGCTAGGCATCAGCGGAGCTCTTTTCACAGATGGTTGTCAAAGGAACTGAGTAGGGGAGAGGCGTTCATCAATTTGTTTCTCTTGAGAGGAGGTTTCACTATAACATGGGAAAACATCAACACCCAGACTTGTACTGATTTTTTGAACGTAGGAAGCAGATCACTCATTATTCACAGTGACATTCAGAGGTTCTCTCTGAACATGTGATCGTTTTTGCTTCATTCATCATGAAAACTTCGATCAAATTCAGGATAATGCTCGGCTAAACGCTTCTCGATGTACCAAATAAGATACAATCCTTAAGCTGACCAGAGCAGTACATATCTAAGTCTCATTAAACACCCCCGGACCATGCTTGATCAGAGAGTTTAGAGTCGTAAGATATGTGAGCAAATTTTACTCAAGAATAGAGCCTCGTTCCTCAAGATCATCTCAAGTCTGGTCGTCTAGAGACAGTGATTGGAAAAATGGTGAGAACAATTTGTTTTCTGAACATTCACAGTTTTCATCTAAAATGTGCAGTGTGTTAAGTGCCATTTTTACGATGATTGGTATATACTGGATTCGCCAACGATTATGTACATACATTTTTAAAAACAATTCATACATAATATAAAATAATTACGATTTTATGTTTTTAAATACAACTAATTGCATAAATTAAGAAATAAAACATTTCAATAAGTAAAGCATTAGTTTTCGAAAATAAAGCAATTCGCTTTTTTTAATTAGTCTTGGTCAATTTTTTTGTGTCGGTAACTACATATCCACAATGAGTTTATTTGAGTTACAGGCCTACTGAGCGCAACTACGTACTAGTCATAAATACCAAATAATGCATGTGCAGATAGCAGCTTGTAGTTAGTTTAAATAAGGATTTGTACGTTGTGAGTTACTCGGTGATTTCATAGTGTGCAAAATGTGTGCTAATTGTTCTTCGTTTGTTATATTACTACATAAATATAGTCCTGAAGAACAGGTTTTTATGCACGATGTGTGCAAAAAGAATAAGAATGCTAAACCAGTTAGAGTAAATGATGCCAGAAGGCAATGGCGGCTAGTGGCCCCTGTAGAAGGGAGAGCTAAGGGCATAACTATATGACGTCCAAAGCGTTGGGTAAAGACGTTTTTATCAAGACTCATACTCCTCCATGATAAACTGCAGCGTCATCGTATGTGTGGTCTAAACTTCTGGTTTATATGGAACTCTTCCATTTCAGCTGTTAAAGTATGCCTTAAGCCTTCTGCAGTCAATTCAGAAACAGCAATGAATTTTATGAATCTTTTAACCGATTTATCCCCACTGATGTATCATAATACCACATAAATTGTGGCATGAATGTAATATAAATCGTTTCGTCGGCTATTGAAACGAAATTTGTCATTTCTATTTCTTTTGTAATCTTATTCCTATGCACAAAGTATATTTCTCACCTAGCACGCTGTCAGCCAATTTTTTTTTTCAAACCATAAAAAACCCTTTTTAATTTTGTATCGTCTTGCTGAGTAAGCTCCTATAGTTTTGGGCTGATGAGGTCCAAATCGTTTCACTTTCAACTCAACAGTTAAACTTAGAGGCGAAAATGGAGTCTTCAATAAAACATCCATTTTATTCATTGCCACAAAACAGATAATTTTTTGTAACTTAACACTATCAAAGTCAAATTTCCACTGACAAACAGTGAAGAAGCCACCCCTAGTCAGTTGTGTGTGGTGTCAGTAATCTCTCAACATCTGGTTCCTAAGAGAAGAGAATACCGCGCGCTGGCCCAAGAGAACGTAGAAATAAGCAGGCTAACTCATCTTGGAAGAAGACAATTGTAAGTACTTGCAAATCTTTGCTGGCCCATGAAGGTATAAGTTTAAAGCGTGAAATGTTCCGGCCTGGTCCGTGAGCTGCCTTCGCTAACGGAGGACCCGCATGCCACCGCTACTGCAGTATAGAGCAAATGCGCTTATTGCATAAGATACAATTAAGAACTAATCGATTTTATATCATTTTCATGTATTTTTTTTTTATTTGAACGGGAGAAGAGAAAATGGTAAATAATTATGGCATTTTCTTGGGAGGGGGCTGGCCCTTATTGACGAGCCGCCCCTGTAAGAAAGTATTACAGTCGGTAATTTCATATATTGGGCTTGAAGGTAACAAAGGGACATACAGTCTAGCAAAAAAGGGAACCGAGCTGACAACAATAACAACTCCATTTGCATTACGCAGTTAAAAGAACAATCATTACAAAAAAAAAAAAAACACCAAGGTTACATACACAAGACATAGATTTAAAATCAATAAAAAAATGGAAGACATTGATAAAAAATAGTGATCCAGACACCATAATAAGCTAAGAAAGGAGGCAGCACTTCGGCTTCCTTGTGTATTCAAAACTCGATCCCATTCAACAACAATGCCAAACTTTATTGGAATGTCAGAAAGATACTGAGATGAAATCTTTATAAGAACCACCCAGCAACTGTAAAAACGGATTATTGCATAGAAGTGGTAAAGCGATTCGCAAGAAAATATCCTGACAATCGTGTTCCAGGCAGAGAAACTGTTCATCTACTTGTTCAAAATTTACGAGAAATAGGATCTCTCCATGATAAGAAACGTGTTTCGAACAGCCGTTTGTTACTAAAGAAAAGTTAAATGAAATACAGGAGTTTTTACCGATGCAGCTACCGGCAATTTATTGCAACCGAGGGACATCATTTTCAACATCTCTTATAATACAGGTTAGAGCTTATTATTGTCACTTTTACGTTTTCAGCAAAAATATAAATACTTAAATAAAAGTACTAACTTTAAGCGTGGTTACTCTTATCTCCCCTTTTCCGGCGGCGGGCCTTCCTAGCAAGCAGCTAAGCTTAAGAAGTCCGTAACTTAAATAACCGCACTGTACGATTTAGTATACTAATTTTTCTGTAATTACTGTTATTATTTATTTTGTTATAATTGGGGATTACTATTGCTAAGTTCCATTCTTCAGCCGAATAGCAATATCTCCTACTTTCATTTAAAAATTTATTAAAATTTTTCATATAACTATTAAGGAGAAACGTCACATAAAGTTGATACAAAACGTGCTGTTTCTTCAGGACAATAATAAGCCACAGTCTTGGGTTGCAAACCTGCAACTGACTAAGATGGTTTGAATTAATGGCTTATCCCACTTATTCACTACTGTTAATATTAAACAGCTACATTATAGCATGCAACCTAGTGCCAAGATATGTCAGCCCTCGAATACGTTGCCTAGATACTAACTCAAAAACCAAAGACTATCAAAGTTTTACACAGTATCCGAACTACAGGAAAATACGTTAACACGAAAGAAAGTGCATTAGGCTTGTCAATCCTTGACCTGACCTAGCATCAGACCACACTACATTCAACTGTTATCCTGACAAGATAAAATGTGATCATGCCCTCTATCAGCTGATACCACAACACAGTCAGGACATATTCACGAAGTTGATAGCTTCATTCGCACGTAACTTGCGGCTGACACAGAAGGGCTGGAGGGGGGGGGGGGGGAGAAAGAAAGAAAAAACCTAGCAACAAGGGAGACACCAAAATTAGCATCTTATTATACTATCATGATGAACATATCAGAATAAATTTTATGTTATTCCTTAAATACTAAAATCGCAATTGCCCCGAAGTTTTCCTCTCCTTCCTCTACAGTTGAAACCCATACTGTTCATGTTTGCCTATCATGTTGTACTTTTATTAACTTATATATTTATTTTCCGTTTCATTTTTGCTTATCAAATTTAATCATGCTGTACTCTCCTATTCTTGGTTTAAGCTAGTGGGTTCCAAATGTTTTCGACTCTCAAAGCCACTTTATAAAGATATGAACTGAGCGAAATCCTTATTAATGCACAAATGTTTAACAACTACCTCAAATTAACCTTAAGTCGCTGTAGTTGCGGTAAATAGATCTACTTTAGGAATCCCTCCAAAAATGTGCAACAAAATATTAATACTGTATAATTTTAAATGGTTATACGTTTGTTTTACGTTTAAAACATTAAATCCGAAAATAAATAGGTAAGTTAATAATGTAATAGCATGTTCCCCCATTTTCAAAGTCATGCTTTTATATTTCACATATTTTAATATAAACATTAATATATAATATTAATATTTTGATATTGATATTATTGAAACATTTTTATAATGGCACATAGGCTTAAGTTACACAGTTGGTGGATAGTTTCAATATTTTCAATTTCTCTCTTAACCCACAGGTTCCCATTACACACTGCTGGTCATTAAAATTGCAACATTGTTAGTCATTGTGTGTGTTCATAATAGCCATGTGTAAATGTCTACCTTCTAGTTCGGTTGTTTGACGGGGCCATTGGGATCCTTCACGTCCGTGTGTTCGTCATACATCAATCCACCGGTCTCAAATGAAAGCATTTTATCCAAAAACAAGCACCAGTGCTCCGAATGACATCCCGCACTTTATGTGCTCTTTAACATCTCAGGTAATCAGCGTCCCATTTAATTCAGGGCTTGAAACAGCCGACAAATTTTGCTCAGAAGTCTCTTCTTTCAGGTTTAAGTTTTTTTTTTACATGCCTTAATTCTACGATCCACAATCTTGGGTCTAGAGACAAGTATGGTTACCACTAGACCACCAGAACTGGCACATCCCACACCGTCGATATGCCACAATTCTCCCTTAATCATATTCAAATACCTGCTGGTATTGCTGTCCTATTTTCAACGAGTTATATTCGTTACTTCTGAGAAAATATATTGTTATAACTGGTATGAGTCCTTTGGAAATAGCTCATTTTAAATTTGCTCCAATCACTTCAGTGAAAGTAGAATGTTCTTTTTCAAGGTATCGCTTGTAGTAATCAGGCACTTGTCATAGAGAACATTTTTCATCATGAAAAAGAACGTTCTACTTCCACTGATGTAATTGGAGCACATTTAAAACAAACTATTTCGTAAGGACTCATACCAGTTATAACAGAGCATTCACCTTTCAGGACATCGTGGAAATGCTGATCAAGACAAAGTAAAGAAGTTTTGAATAGTGGTGGCGAATGAGCAAAAGATATGCAGTTGTTTTTGGTCGAGTTCATTTTCTGTTTATGTGTTTATAGGGGAATAAGATTAGTATCTCTCTTACTTCCGTGCTGAACACATTGCAGGGACGGTTTATTGCACATCTGTACCACTATCATCTTTCTCGCTTGCAATTGTTTGTTAAATTTATGTAGCTGAGAAGTTAGCCCTACCACAAAATTTCTAGAATTGTCTCGGGCAGATCCATACAAGGTCATTATATCGATATGCCAGAACTATTCAAAACTACAGTACTTCCTTCACTCTCTCTATTTCCTGGTACTCGCAAGCCCGAGATAGCGTAACTTCCTTTCACTAATGAAGGTTTTGCTATTTAAAGAGCTTAAGTGAGTGGGTTGAGGAGAAAATTTTTGAATGGTTGAAAAGAAATAAATATATAAAAAAATTCTCAGCAGATATTTTTGTGAGGTGAGCGTGCAATTTAATTTTTGTAGCTCTTTCGCTTTGATATACTGAAATTCTTTGCATGTTTTTTTTAAATGTGTAAATAGTCGCAGAATAAATCCATAACGATCCAAAACACCTTAAAATATGCAAAAAAAAAAAAAAAAAAAAAAAGCAAAATAAAAACTGACCCCAAATGTATGGAAAGGTGTTCATTTCTATCTAACCCTTAAATATATCCACCCAGATAGAAAAGGCCTTTTGCTTAATTTCCGGGCTCTGCTTATAACCACAATATAAACGTAAATCGTTGAATATGCTAACTGGTGGATAATAATGTTGACACTGCCGACAGAGATATCAAGTTGAACAGCGAGCTCTTTGGTTGTTGTTCGTCGATCATCTCGAATAAATTTTCGGCATTTTTATCATTATAGGTGTGACTGTGGAGTACGACCTTCCGGAACGTGGGTAATCATCAAGACAACCTTGACCTTCTTCCAATGAATGAGTACTTTTCTCCACCACCATTTCTCCATACACATTTCTTGAATGTTGGTGGTGATTTTACTCTCTGCCAAAAGAAATGCAATTAGTGCTTTTTGTTTACAATGTACATTGCTAAAAAGACTCAATTTCGAAAGCTAACTGCATCGCTGTTACTTAGAAGAAGATTTTTTTTAAATAATATTTAACGCCCATTTTACTATTGAGGCACCACAGGTGGTGGGCACTGATGATACATGAAATGAAATGATAAATTGGGAAAGGATTTCTTTACAAAGGAAACGTTCCAGGGCTAAGTTTAGGGTACCTCCCCGGCATTTGCCATTTATGACAACTGAGGAAATACCTAGAAAAAAAACAGTCAAAGAGGATGGTCCTGGCTGGATTCGAACCCCAGACCTCTCGATCAGAGTCCGCGCCTTAACGATCTCGGTCACCCGTGGCAGTAGAGAAGAAGGTAGAATTATATGAAAAAGTACATGAAGACTGAAAAATACTAGATATAAAATAGTGTTCTTTTTTCTAAGGCAATTTAGCTCGTGACCATTCCGATGTAAGAATATCAGGAATTCCAGTCAACTCCTCCACCTATCGCCACAGTTTTATCATTTCCGTTTTATCACAGCTACTTGAATTTGTTTTAAGGCAAATTCATCAAAACAGCGCACTAAAATATCTGTGTAGATTCCTTGGCCAAAGCGCTAGATGTCAATAATAAACATGACGGGCAATCGTAAACGTTTTGGCGAAACGTCAGCTGCATAAATTGGTCTTATAATTCAAAGTTCCAAGCCAAAAATAACGAAACAAAATAGGAATAGTTTGTGGAACCAATATGATTTTATTTTTAAAGTTGTGTTTTTAATAAGTTTACATTTAATTGGTGTTGTAGGCTATCATTATTCGGGTGTCTTCAATTTATAACCAAAGAATTTAAATGAAAACTAAAAAAATAAATTGATATATCTTGTAAATCATTTTTATTTTGAGCCTGTGGTTCCTCAATAGTAAAAACGGGCGTTAAACATCATTTTTTTTTTAATTTTCTCTTTCGTCTGGGTAAATATTTGTGGAAATTAAAATTCCGTACTGATCATTTATTGCTGCAAAGGATATTATTTTATTTTTATCATTTAATTCTCTAAATAGTCTAAACTTGATCTCCGAATACTCTCAAGATAATTCTGGAACTCTCGTTTTATTGCTACAGATAAATTCTTCAAAGAAATTTCATTCGGTTTGGTAATATTGTGAATTATCACGTGTAATTAAAATAATTTTTGGTCCCTTCAGTTTTTATATTCATCTTCACACCTTACCTATCAATATCAGCATGTTGCTGCTCAAGTGGAAATAGCCGGCTCTCAAGAAGACCTTATCAACAGAGCAATGCCAGGTTAAGGTCATATGCACTTTCGCTTAAGTGTTGAAGGTTAATAGTGCGTTGAGACTTTGATAATCCTGTCAAAGAAAAGCGCTAAGTCACAAACAGCTGGAAATGCCCACGTTAAGTTTAGCTTACAGTCATCTCTCAAGTGAAGAAGAGAGCAAACAAGACTCGAGAGTGTTAGAGGAACAAGCGACATAGCAACCGACAGATCGTTTCGCTCCGTCGCCGGGACAACATGGGAGAATTCCTCGAAGACCTGAGTTCGTGCACCCCTGTGCTATATTCTTGTGTGTTACACTTAAGATTCTATGCAGATGCATTGTGCCAGTAGTAATGTTGTACCAGCGACTTGTGTTATCCATTCGAAATAATTGTGAAATTCACGACCTGATAAAATCAGTGGGTGAACTAAGCCAAAAGAGCCGTCTATTTAAAATGATAAGCTTTTACAAATAGCACGAAATGTAGAAATTATTGCACTAGTATATTTCTAAAACAAAACGTGTGTTGACTTTACATTAAAAAAAGTGTTACTTAAATCATTACCATAGTTTACAGTGAACTTTAGAAAACCCGAAAACGAATTACAAACTAAATAACCCAGCAACAAAAGTTACTCAAAATGTATGAAATGCTTAAAGTGATTTAAAAAGGTTCCGAAGTGCTGAAAACATGCGTAAAATCTAAAGACTCGTTAAAATACTTTAGCCTTCTTAATGGTTGCAATTACAAAGTCCTATTTCCTCTACGCAATCGGAGGACGGGAAGTTTCTGCGTAACGGCCTTGCCACCTGCTGAGGGAAATCATATCGCACGGCTGAACTCATTAGTTATTTCGTTGTTCATTAGCAGTAAATAGTAATTAATATTGTACTTGCCATCATAGTAGATGCTCGAAGTGTGAGATATGCTTGAGAAGCTTGTGAGATATGCCTAAATTCTTTTGAAAATATTTTGAAACACCCGCCGCAATTCATCCTCCCGAATGTTATTAATTATCTCCCGGATAGTTTGATTCAGCGACTCCACTGGTTTTATTTCAGATACCACTAAGTTTATATGGATAAATATGCAGCAGCTGCGTGGCTTTGTACGCACTGCCAATAGATACACTAACTTGCTGGGCTAATCGTGTTAAATATTTTCGAGCAGGGGCTGATTTGCACAACTCTCAAACATTTCAGTTTTTAATTTTCTATAACAATTGCTTGGTGCGTTTTTATGTGTGGAAAAAACACCCCCTCTCTAGGGGACTCCTATGTTGTGTCTGATGTTCCTATTTGGGGTTATTATGTAGAGTGCGAGTATTTTGACCAGAAGAAGTCAGTGTGCACCGCATGAAAAGTCATTCCTCGGCACGTGCGTTCTAGAAAAGCTTGCCTCGAGTTTTATACAGACCACATTACAAATATAAATAAAATATTTTAAATACATCCGCTAGGCCAAAAATCTGAAATAAATTTTCAGTTTGTTTGACTTCAGTCAATAATTATAATTCAAACTTTCATCTTTAAAATCAATCATCGTTTAGGTCTCTATCATATTTCTAAATATGTTAATTATTTATTTTAAAATATATAATTTGTTGGTAAGCGTGTCCTTTTTGCAGCTTCAATGTCATTTGTTTGTTTCATTTTCAGATCTCGCGCTTGAAATAGGGAATTTTTATTAAATGGGTTACTTAACTGTTGTGACTATTCGTTTGTCTTTTGTTAATAAGCATGGGAAATCGCATGTTTAAGGGGCCCCGATATACCCTATATTAGTAAAGTTAAATTAATAAAATTTAGTTTTATTTAGTTTAGGATTTATTGGGAGTAGATCTTTCATTTTATGGCATATAGTTGCATACATTGACTTCACTTTAACATGGAAACTTTTTATAAACCAATTTTTACTTTTTCAAAAAAAATTCTTTGGACCAAAAACACCTATTTTACATTTTTATATATACATTGGGACCCATATTTTTATGGCCATGTTAAACTGTGCAGAGATACCAAAAGAACAAACCCTGAAAGTCTGAAAATACTAGGTCAAGTAGAACCTGAGGAAAACAAAAGTTTGTAAGAAAATAAACAGGAAGCTACTGAAAAGAGGTTGCTAATTTCACATCTATTTTTCTATAAATTACATTTTTTCTATTATTCAGCTTCTGCTTGACCTAGAGCTTTCAAATTTTGAGTAATTATTCTGATACGACAGTATAGTTTAACATGGTCATTTATAAAAAATAATTAAATTGTTACATTACACGTTTGCTATATATGTGCCCTATGGAGCTCATTTACTAAATCTGTAGGCCGAAAAAAGGCGTAGAGTAACTGCACTGTAGAGAAGAAATTAACTGCTGTTCCTGGGGGTCTGTAAAATACAGAAATTAAAAGAATACTTTTGTTTGAAGTATTATGTTGCAATGAACACTATTACACACATCATAAGCATAACCATATGGACAATAACTTAAAATTGAAATGAAAAGGTTTTCTTTTCTAGGTTTTCGATATGCTACATAAAGTCACTTCATCATCAACTAACATTGACAGGTATTCTCAGTGTTGAAAAAAGCTGATTGAGGCTTACCAGAGGACCTCAACTTTCTCAGCTGAGTTTCAGCAGTTTCATTCATATGTGATCTATAAGTCCAGTGTAACAAAAAATGTGAAAACAAGATTCACTCAGGCTGTATTTTATAAAACAGTTGTAGAAGACAATTTTGATTGTTATTTTTCAAATGAGACATTCACTTTCGTATAACATTAATGGTCAGCTGAGCTCATTTCCTAAGTTGAAGTATATTAAAAATCCCATCAGTAAAACCATGCAACAACGCAGGTTGGATGTCTTATCTCTATTAGAAGCACATGTGTATATAACATTCTTTTGAGGATATTATCAAAGACTTTGCAATTACGATAAATAGAACTGTATTATATAGTTCATATTTTTAATTATATATATATATATGTAAAGACACTAAAAAAATGTAAGTGCTTAGGGCCTCTAAGGGTCTTAATCCAGCACTGTCTGGGGTTCACACAAACTTATACCAACGTGGATAAATTGGCTGATATATTTATTGTTTTTATTTATTATCCATCATAAAACGTATCATTTTAATATAAAAGTATAACACTGGCGTCCAATAATTTTCTCCCAATAATTATATGCGTCAATGAAAAAATTTGAAGTACATTTCGTTACTTGCTTCTTACTTGCTTCTGAAAGGCACCCAGAATTAATAATGCAAGCAATGGCCAATTTTCTACATTAACTCTAAATAGTTTGTGTATGCCTCTACTGGATTTTAAGGTATAGTACAGTTGCTACTTATTCACTTTTCTTAAGGGTATAATATATACTATGCTTTTTAATTTGACATGTATATCAATTCCCTTTAGTGATACATACTAAATTCCTGTATAAATTTTGTTAAACTTATTTTATAAAATGTACAAATAATAGTCAACATTTCAATTCCACGACGAAACAAATTGTTCTGGTATGACTGGCAATCCATCTGCATAGTAATCTTGCATCTAATATTTGAATTGGCATAACCAAGTACTACATATCTGTAATTCATTTGTGTTTTCTAATTTTTTTCAGCTATTTTCTAAGATCAGGTTATGTTTACACAGTAAGGTTACTACTTGAATCTATTTCAAGCTATCATATATAGCAGTTAATGAGTTTTCCAAACAATGAAAATATTTTCAACAATTTCATTGTTTCTACCAGTAATGGACAATATTTATATGCACCACATATGAGAAATGAATTCCTACGCCGTTCTTAAATGAGCCTACGCTAGAAAGATTTTTTTACAATTCATAACTCTAAAGAAAGAGGCATACTAAACATGCTTGGGACTTGCATTCGGAAGACTACGGTTTCAATTCTTTTGGGGTTGGCCATCCTGATCTGGGTCTGGATCTTTATGTGCTTTTTGTAAAGACAAAGAAATTTTGCAGCGCATTCCAATCTAGTGCCTGCATAGGTACGGAACAGTGAAAGTTTACTGCGCCTTGGAGTAAGTTTTCTAAGTCGAATAGGAATAGGTTAGCATGTTGGGGTCTGTTTGAACACAGGAAACACAAATCGCCAAAGATTGGTTCTTTTCTAGGATCGAAAGTACCTGGGCACATGGGTTGGAGCGGGTGAAAAAAGTTCAATCCCAGTGTCTGAAGGCTCGAAATCCTTGAGATGGGGGCTTCATCTCTCTATGTCCTTAGCTTACCGCCCGTAGATAATAGTCACCTGGTGTCTTCCTTAACTCCTGGAGGTGCCCCATTGGAGGCGTAGACACAAACGCCAGCAGTTGAGTAATCCAAGAGCTAGGGCTAACTAAATTTTCTCTCAGATTTTCTAAAAGATACAAAAACTTGCTTGGGATATTTTCCTGTACAATATTTACTAATGTATATGTTTCTCTATGTTACAGAAACTATGGGTGCATTTCTCGGTTTGTTCATCGGAAGCAGCGTGACGTCACTTATGGAAGATGTAATGATAGTACCTCTTTATGTCTTCTACCAGGTCTACAAACTATCCCACTGGAGCGAAAATGTAGATTGAATGTCGTTTCTGTTCACTTCAAACATCTGCACAAATCTACGTCATTTAAACGTGTAGACCAACTCACGTGCTCAGCTACACTCAATTTTGTGAATATTTTATAAATTCGGTACTGTCAATAGGTCTAACATAAATAATTAAGAGAGTATGTCTATAGCAAAAAAAAAATTTGTAAGTTGTTTTATTTATAAGGTCTGTCCTGTAATATATAATGGTCGAATTAAGTATTTACGCGAAATGCAGCCCTCTAGACCTAGCAAGAGAGGGTTAGGGGAGGAAAGGTGACGTCAAAATCAAGTTGCGAAACACATGAACCTCTCGGCCCCGCTATCAAGTAGTAATTTTTTTTTTTTTAAGGCCAGACATTAAATAAAGCTCTTTACGACGATAATAAACTTAACCATTTATGCAGTTTTAAACAACGAAGGTAGAGAAACAGAGTTGGGTTCAAAATTAATGTTCTTTTCAATATTAAAAAGTAATAAAACATTTTATTTCATTATTTTTTTTAATTAATGCAATAAAAGGAACGCTTGTGATTAAGAATTCTTCTTCTTATGGCAACAAGGCTATTATATCTAGAGTTGCCAGAAATTTTTATTTTTTTTTTTTTTTTGCGAAAATACGGGAGATTTTGACCTAATATAAAGATTGCTATAAATAAATAATAATTTCTACCACACAACAATTGTAGTAGATAAAACTATCCTTAAAGGTCACAGAAGCTCTTATTTGAAATCATTCATTTACATCCTTGGCAACACCTGAAATGTTCGTTATTATTTACATATTGCAGGAATTCTTTGTATTTGAACGCCTATTTGAATCTAAGCTTTCTTTAGATCTATGTTAAAGCAGTTCCTGTCATCAGACCATTTATTCATTACTGAAAATAAGCTTTTTATGCATGCATTTGAAACTTCTTTATTACGTCTTTCAAACAACAAAATTGAAAATGCACACAATAAAGCAAAACATTCAAACGAAATTCACGGTAAACACATGTAATGCTAAAACCAAGACATACGAACCAAAAAGGGTTAAATGGAACCGGAAGTAATGGTTCGATTCGGTATATCATATTCATATATTCTGAAGTATCCAAGGGATGTTACTGCAAAATCATTTAGGGAGACGCGGCATATATCCATAAATAATCCTGAAATATAAAATCAAATCAAAGCGGGAGAAGGGAGTTTGCTAAAACAGCCAATAGAATACGGGAACTGCCGTACAATATGTGTAAGTTGTATGTCTTATTAATACAGGATTAAACCAAACATGTTGTCGAGAAGAACCATCATTAATTCAGATTTCACGTTATAATAAAATAATATTTGCACAATTTTTACATGAAGGATTTGGGTTAACTTTTTGTCTTAAATGTCGATGTATTTGAATACATTTGTTCGTATTTCTATCTCTTACCCTCTTGGCTGTTCCGCGCTTAGTAAAGTGGTTATAGCACATTTATACAGAGGGTGTCCAAATTGTATACACACTTCAGGCAAAGAAAAAACTGTATTAACATAACAAAACTGAATTCACACAAACAAAAAATGATGAGCACTAATCATCTTAGACTTTTACAGTAACAACAGTTGCTCAAAATGCCCACCATCGGTGTCGATACACTTCTGAGTACGTTGAACTACTGATTGAGCAACGTTTACGACAGTGTCCTCAGCAATTGCAGCACATGCCGTTTCAATTTCTTCCCGAAGTGCTGTCAGTGTAGCTGGTTTTCTACGGTATACAACATCCTTAAGAGTTCCCCATAGGTAGAGGTCCAACGGAGTTAGATCCGGAGAACGCGGTGGAAACGTGCACATTGCTTTGTATATTTCTGCGTTGAGTGCTCAAAACGTTCCAAAGCCACAGCCGAGAACGCGGGGCTTGATGCTGTGCGAAGTCTCCCAGATCTGCTCTTGTGAACATCGCATACGGTGCCTTGAGTCTCAATTTTGTCTCGAATGCGTGCAATTGTTACGCGCATTATCGGTTTTGTACACACGTCTCCATTGCCTTTGAACTTCAACAACATACCACTTCAAAATTGCTTTCCGCTGTTCAAGCGATAATCTTGCCTCCATTTTGTTGTAGCAACGCCAGCATAACGTAATGTGGGTCACATCTGTTTACAGAACACCATACGATAATCTTGACTTCATTTGTTCATTGTTGATTTACCTGTCACGTAGCAACGCTATCATAATATATGTGAGTCACATCTATTTACAGAACATCATACTGCACATTACTGTAGTTTTTCGGTCCAACTTTAAAATATATTAAATAGATATCTACTGAGAAAGCGTGTGTACATTTTTGACACCCTCGGTATATCAATGAGTTTAGATAAGAAAGTGAATATTCTTTAATATGAATGAAAGCGAAAAATAGTAAAGGAGTTATGGTATGAAATGAATTATACACCCACAGAAGCCTATTTTACAATGCAATATACTTTTGTATACATATCAGGTATAATTTTATATTTAAATAGATTACTTTTGAATGCCTTAACGGATTATCTTCAAGAAAGCCTTTTAAAAAATTTGTTATTTTACTGTTTTTACATCATGCGTTTGTTTATTTTGATGTGAGCGTTTGACGTCCATTTAACTTAGATCTCAAGATATGTGTGGTGAAAACGAATTGGGTTCACTACGTTTGTGCTCTGCTGTCAATATATACTAAATTTAAATTATTTAAAGCATTTAAAATATCGCAAGAGGAAAGATCATGGTAATAATAACCACAGCTAGCACAAAATGAATATTGAGAATATTTTGTTAAATATTTAATATTGCTATATCTGTCCCATTCTGATTAGTTTTTTGAAATGTGTAAGGTATGCCTATAAGGATGGCATTAGTGCACCCTATGATTGCTACTCATAAATATTTTCGTGTACTGGCGACATTATTATAGAATCCAATTAGTTTGGTAATCCAGAAATAGGCCTTAAGACTGACGGCAATTTATTTATATAAAAAGGCTTTTAATTAATGTAGTAAATGGTCAGTGTAGGAGAGCTGAAAAGAATAGAGGGCATTTTTTTCATCAAAATCACTCCAATACTTCTTAAATGGGTAAAGAAATAGCACTAAAATCTGTTTTTATATGAAATAACTTTAATGTTTTAAATCTAAAATAATAATTGACGACAGAGTAAAGAATAAAACGTTCAAAATAGCGTAAAGAGCTTAAATATTTTGAAATTTCAATATATGTCTGCTTTATCATGGCAATGAGAGAATTGTTTTACTGTTTATTGTTTCGAACACAGCTTAAGAGAATGCTATACAGTTAATTTAACATCACCATCAACATTAATGAGAATTATAATTTGGTGTGTTTTAAAAACTTTAAAATATATCAGCTCTAAGCTGCAATCTATGAAAAATTGTAGTGGTAGGGTTGTACATTGCACCAGCCCACATTTGGGTTTGAACACGAGTGATAAAACTCCATATAAATCAAGATAAACAGGATGAATGAACAGATTAAATTTCAAATAAATAGTTGCAAAGACATAAAGTGCTACTGTAAATTCGGGCTGCAAATGAAACCACGCCACATCACTGAAAAACAATTAACTAAGGCCTGAAATATACCCCCGTTCGGAAATACTGAAAAAATAATAAAAAAAATGTAAGATTTGTATGGTCGCTTTTATAAATGATTATATAGCACTTGCTTGCTGCGCCGACCTTGGAACAGATTTATGCGTCGATCTTTTTAATCGGGCAGATACTATCAAGCATTTCCTTTGCCAAAATATGATTGACCGCCTCCGTGGTCTGTGGTAACGTGGCGACTGCTAGTCTGGATATCCTGAAATCGATTCAGATCAAGCTGTCTGGGCAAGATTTTATCCGCAGTTTTTCCTTTCCCTGAGAAGGTGATGCATACAGCTTTAAGGCTTCTCATTTGTGTCATCTTTAACAAGTAATATAATTCATTCCTACAGATTAAGTTTTGGTATTCACAGATTTAAGGACCCCGTATGCACCTAACTATATCAGCTTCACCATCATGACTATAGCGGTGCTGCATGGCCTCAGAAATCCGATACAATGCGGTCATGACAGGGGAGGAAGCCAAGTTCTTAAGGACTAGGGTTAGAATTGGATAAAAAATGTCTGCGATCTATTTTCTTGTCTAATATATTTTGAAATTGTTTACTATTTTATAATCTGTAAGTCTATCAGGTTGAACAACCCTGGAAACAGCTGATTTTTTTATCTTAATTTTTGTATGCTGTAATAATAAATGAAATTTCTTTGTTCAGAACCAAATTTCTGAATCATGGACTCAAACACCGCACACAGGAATAGGCGTGAAATAATAAAACACCCGATAAACACAGCACTTTATCTCTGATTACAGAGCGCTGATCTGCGCAGCCTTTTTACTGAACATTGTATTTTATTGCTGCTAACAATTAAACATGTAGCGAAATAAACGATTTTTCCAACACCTCACCCCATGTCATTTCGGTTGTGTGCCCATATTTCGTTTCGTTTTCTCCTATTAGAGAACAACCGAATAACTTCTTTTCTCTCTCATAAGAGTGCGCACTTTTTGAAATGTTAGCCCAAACAGTAAATAAATATTTGTACTATTTTTTTTGAGGGGGTAGAGTTCAACACCTGTTTTTACTAAGAGGCATCGCAGAGTGGATATTGAGGATTGAAATGTTCAATCATTAAAAATGTAGAAAATGGTCAGGCAAAAAGAATTTTAAAATAAACATTATAAGCATTAAAATGCGTTACACACTATTGCTAGTAACTAAACATTCTTTTTAATGCAGTATTTATTAAATTTGTAAAATAAATTATTGGTTTATTATAAGTTACCTATTATTGGATGTTTAAGAAACGTTTACATAAGAAAACAACTTAAATATTTATTCTTATATTTTAGCGCATTCTGAAGGTTACGGTTATACCCATGAAAAGATTTTTGAAAATGTTCTTCAAATCTGCATCGATCCTGTTTACCAGGAAACAAAAATTACAATGATAAAATTGTGTGTGTGTGTGTGTGTGTGTGTGTGTATGTGTGTGTGTGTGTGTTAACGCTCTAACGGCCGCAATATTTGTTTTCCTTTAACAAAATCGACATATAATTAACATATTAAAATATTTCTGACAAGTTGTCACTTTTTTCAATCACACTAAACTTTTTACAAAAAGAATATGACAAATTCGTTACACTTCATGAAACAGAAACTTGTCAAGTTATTGAATTATGAAATTATTTCCTGTCACATTTTTATAACATGGATGAAAACTGAGTAAAACCTTAATAAAAAAAAAAAACTCAAAGTTGAATCGAACCCTAGGCCTCCCATTCACTACTCCGGGTCTCGACAATCTCGACTTTGTTCGTGTTTAAATGCTGATACATTTCATTGATACTTTATATCGTTCAGTTTGATTCTGAAGAGAAATGTTATCATTGCTCCCGTTCTTTTACAGGAAAGGAAGTTTTCACAAGCTCACTTCTCCAATAAAGCGCCAAAACCAGGGTCAGCGGCCTTGAACTCCGAGAGCATGTCTCTGCCGATCTTTTCTTGGAAGGTTTATGAATTTCCTGCTTTAGTTATCGCATCAGCTGGAAACAAGTCCCTTAGCAATAAAATAATCCAAGGTCGTTTAGGCAAGACTTTATGCTTTAATCATCATAACCTGCCCCACTAATGTAAGCGACGTTAATCGAACAAGACAATTTATCTTATCAGCACGACCCGCATTTTGATGATATACTCATATCTACTTTTCTCCTTACGTTCTTTACAATGACTATAACATGTAAATATTAGATAAGAGCTCTGCTTCCAGAATCGTAAATTTTAAGGTCTTTTGTGTCATTTTCCAGTCATTTTTGCGCTGGATATATTTTTTTAATAGTGAATACGACTAGGTCATTCAAAAAGTAATTGCTACATAGCTACTGTTTCACACTAAATTTATTTAAGTTGCTTTTGGCATAACATGCTTCAAATATATTCCACAAAATATTTCAAAATCCTTAGAAGACAGCGCAATTCACCTGCAGCATCATTTCTGGGTATCTCTCTCACTAGCGATCTAAAAGTCTTTGAATGTCAATTTTTTTTTTTTTTTTTTTTTTTTTTTTTTTTTTTTTTTTTTTTAGCGAATGCCTTGCACAGAATCTTTGATCTTCGAACACAAGTCATGATCAAAGGGGCTCATGAAGAAAGACTTTACCTTCATGGTCATGTCGCTTCGGGATAGTTTGCTGCCTTTATTCGCTGTCACTTTTCAATTTCAATACGGAACCCAGGGGGCACATATTTCCAAGTTTTCAGCTTCTTTACTAAGTTTTTATGAACAGATGATGCTGCAGTAGCAAGTTCTATAAAAAAATATCTGAGATGTTGACCGCCTGCCTTACAGCCTCAACGGGAAATCGTCTGTTAGAAAGACAGATCTATCAGCCCGTTGTCTGTGTTAACAGTTTCCCCTTTCTTGGCCATCATGCAATTGTTCTGTATGGTAACACTTTTCTCCCACAAGCTTCTTGTAATGCATATATCATTGAGTAGTGACTTTTTTCATATTGCAACTTGTCGGTCCTGGTGGTGTAGAGGCAACCATAGCATTGACAGTTGAACTCTTGTATTATGCTATAGAACAGCAATTGTTACATAAATCTGCAATATTGAAAGTCTCCAAGTAACCATATTTTGTTAATACAGTGCCACTTTCTGATTTGCAGTAAGTAAAAATATGCTTTGTATGCGTGAACAACTTGATTTTTAAGTTTCATAAAAATCCAAGTTGCTTTTTTTTGGGGGGGGGGGGTTGGTTTATTTACGGACGCTCTTCAACATCTCAGGTCATCAGCGTTCCATTCAATTCATGGCGTGAAACGCCGACAAATTTTGCTCAGAGGCCTCTTCTTTCAGGCTTGAGGTTCTTTATGTGCCGCAAATTTACAACACGGGACCCACAGCTTTACTTCCCTTCCGAAACCCATACTTATGATTTTTACGCCCAAAAAATTCATCGACCCTGGCTGGGATTGAACCCTCGATCTTAGGTTTAGGAGGCAAGAACCAAGAATATGAAAAGATTAAACCTCAGATAAGAACATTGTAATACTAAGTAAATCAACCAATAGAAAGCGTAACAACATTAACAATGTATACGGAGAATGAAACACGAGACAGACAGTTTTATTGCGACTAAATAGAAATGAACGAATTCCATGTTGAAAATATAATGCATTGTAATGTATAGTACTATTACAATCCTATTGTAATAAGGGACGATTTTGATCTCAAAGTGTGTTAGATATGCGTTCGATTCCGTAGAGAGAAGTTGTGTTTTAAATTCCATTAGCCGAAATCGTGGTTCGTATTCCGTAGAGTGAAGCTACATTTTAACACTACGCAAAGATAAGTGGCGATTAATATTTCGTGGAAGAAATTATAAAATTATTAATTGTGGTGAAAGATACCAGTTTGAATTAATATCCATATAGGAAAATAGTTTACGAGTTTCAACAGGACAAAAAGCACAGTTTTTGGGAAAGAAACATAAATTATAACACTTCTGTCTCGTATTCAGTCTGCATATAATAATATTCTCAGAGCATATAAAAGTGTACTGTTGTGTGGTAATGTAAAACATTAATAAACTCCATAGATTTCTATCCATTGTGATTTTGTTACACTTAAAATCACACTCCTTTCACCCCAGAAGTATCAATCTGAAAAAACCAGCTATAATACCAAACCCGAACTAACCGAGCATATTGTGGTAATAGTTAAGAATGACGTCTACGACAACACAAAATTTGGCATCCAACGTCTACGTTGGCGTCTCTTAATTCCTCTACACCCTTTGAATAAAGTCTGAAATCTGCAGGATGAAATCTGTCTCTACAGATAGCATTGTGCACTTCCTTTGTTTTAAAATCACACCTTGACTCATATTAATATTTGAAGTTTGTCTACTTAGGTTTTTTAATTTCAATTTTCTCTTCCAATTAAAAAGAACTTAGAAAACGCTTTGTATAGTTTTCGTAATTACTACAAAACGAAATAAAGCAACTACTTCCTAAATTCATACTAAACTTGAGCAGCCTGCAGTTAGTAACAGCTGACTGATTACACTGGGCAACAAAAAAATAATTTTTGAATGTTTCGAGCACTTCGTGAGGCAATTCCTACTAATTTTGGGTTGAGAAAAACAAATATGACAATGAAAAAATTTTATTAGCTCTAGTTTCTATGATATACACAAGGTGGAAGTATTACATATTAACGGATTGAGAGAAAAGGATACAATTTAATTACATACATGCTAACAACAATGAAAGTGCATTTGATTTTTTTAACTGGTAATTACATGCTAAGAGTTCTAAATTGCTGGAAAAATACTTCGCAGATAGTCGTGTCTGAAGAGAATCATGTGGTGACCTATTGACTTCGTCGTCTTTTAGCTTGCCTCTTGCGATGGAGTTCCGTAGAACCCCTATACAAAGACCAACAGTAATCCGCAAGCATTACTTCATTCCAACGGCCCTGATATCTTTGTTCCATAACAGAAATGTCCTGATGGAATCTCTCCCCATGTTCATCACTAACAGCTCCACAACTAGGAGGGAAAAAGTCTAGGTAGGAGTAGAGAAAATGGATCTTAAGGGACATGTTGCATCCAAGGTTACGGTATTTTTGCAGGAGCACTGTCACCAAATGCTTGTAGTTGTCATCTCTTTTGTTGCCTAAAAATCCATGAACAACACCCTTGAAGGCTTCCCAAGTTTCCTTTTCTTTCCCATCCAAAACTTGGTCAAATACAGGATCCTTTACAAGTTCTCTTATTTGTGGTCCGACAAAAATGCCTTCCTTAACTTTTGCATCACTTAATTTCGAAAATTTCTCTCTGATGTACTTAAAGGCCCGTCCTTCTCGGTTCATAGCTTTGACAAACTTTTTCATCAAACCCAGCTTGATATGCAGGGGTGGAAGAAGAACGTCTTTTGGGTCCACAAGAGGCTTGGCAGTCTTTACAAGAGGCATCAGATTGCGTTTCTGTGAGGAAAATGTTATTTCACCACAAATATAACAATAGTTATTCACCATATTTACACATTTTCGTGGCATTTTTTCAAATTTTACACTAAAAAAGCACTCGCGAACCAGAAATTTTGCATTAATTTGAGTAATTCACAGTCACAGCAATAGTATCTATGTTTATGACTTACAAACAGCTGAAGAGCATTTGTGTTTTGTTATTTGACAGGTATGCCAACTCCCAAAAAAATTCCCGCAAATTTAAAATCTTCATTCTAAAAAATGAAATGTCACTTTATCTTCAAAACAAGAGCTAATCTATCATTTTTATGGTGATTTTTGAATTCAGCAGATGGAAATACATGTAAATTCACTATTTTTAAGCCCGAAACATTTTCATTGTTGCCCAGTGTTATCGCTGCTGGAAAGTGTCGGCTTGAAAGCGTCATAACTTCAAGTTTGATGTGGAAATAACTGCAATTTTTTCATATTTAATGTAAATGACTTTCCTGCTATTAGTATACTGTTGCACAATAAATATCTAATATATTTTATTAAACTTTGCAACAATCTGTCTGTATAAAACTGGAAAATAACTTTACTGGTAACGCATATAGCGAGAGAAGAGGTTTCAGGTGGTGCATACAAGATAATAGGGCTGCTCCTACCGCTTTCTTTCAGCTCTCCGATCCAAATACTGCACAAGCTTGCCGAGTTATTGGCGATTTCAAACCAATGACAGCTCTTTAGAAGAATAAATGCCAGATCTCCGAATCTTAATCATATTAAGGATTCCTACGAGACGATTTGGCATTATGTTTAAACCATAAGATAAAATAATTTGGACATATATGGTGAATTATTTCTTTACATGTCCGTAGCGCACGAAGTAGGCCACCATCTTACTACCCAGTATGTATGTACAAGAAAACCGTTTTGGTTAACTGACTCTCAAGACACTCTGCATTTAAATTAGGATAGGTGCCAATATAGGTCCTTGTACTGCTTTGTCGACTGCCTATGCTGTCAGTGACGGATGTTTCTCTTCATAGTTTTACATTATGTACTGTGTAATTGTTAGTAGCCTGTTGAGTATTGCAACGTTTGAATCAAAAAACAAACTAAAACTCTGGCATATCACTGCTGAAGATTTCGTGCGTTCAGTTTTGTTTTAACCCGGAGTGTTTTGCCTTAGGAGCGCGCTGCTCATTATCCGGTTAACCAGCCAGCCGGGTCTCGGAGATTAGCGGGAGGGTAAAACAATATAACAAACCAACCATACAACAATACACAAATTAATTTAAGAGGCTCATTATTTACCAAATTATCAAATGAGGTGTTGAAACAGCCGCCTTCATTCTTCACACATTTTTGGCATCTCTTTAGAAAAGAATTCATCACTCGTTGTAGTTCAGTATGAGATATCCGGACAGATTCCTGACGAATATTATCTTTGAGTTCTTGTATGTGTCTAGTGTTTTTAAATTTACCCCAGAGATAATAATCGCAGGCTGTTAAATCAGGGGACCGAGAAGGGCCACAAATTCCTACTAATAACTCTGTCTTGTGGAACACATTGTGAATTGCTCTCGTGGAATTTATTCGCAGCGTGAGCAGTGGCATAGTCCTGTTGAAAAATGCATGATTACGCTTCCTATAGGTTAATTCTCTGAAAAATGGATTAGTATGGAACTCACATAAGTGACAGAATCAACTCTCTGCTCAAAAAAAAAAAAAAATGGTCCGATGATTCTTTCACCACTGAGTTAACACAAATATATCGTAATTAAACACACTATGCCTTTGTAAACACAAGATGCATAATGCATTTTATCTGTTCAGTCGAATTAAGAAGCCAACAACACACACCCTGAAACTGCTGCGGTAAAACTGCGATTGTCAAGAAGGTCAACAAGTAAGCAAGCAGGCTTACTATCCCCTCCGCGGCGCGGGAACGAGAGGGGGGCTCGCTCATAGGAAAAACCCCTCGCCGCGGGGAAAAGCATCACTGATCGCACGGTAGAAGACATATTTTAACGAATGACTCCATTTAAGACGTAAATAGAAGACTTAGTTGTCAGCAGCTCGATGCTATATATTCAGGCGTAGTAAGTTATTTAGGCGACTTTATATTTATGTGAAAAGTGACCAATTCTGAGGACAGCGTTGGAAATTGAAAATAGGTGAGCGAAACATTTTTTTAAGTTTCTTGCGTGCTGTATTTCATATAAGATCGTAACCAGAAGATACTGTTGTGAGTTGTTGTGAAGTTATAATGTAAAAAAAGTATTGCGTATTTTATTTATGCTACCCCTGTCCCCAAATGCTAGTCACATTTCCTTAGAGAGGCACTTAATAACAATGAATGAATACAGATACCTATTTATAGAGAGTACTAATCAAAAAGTAATAGATGATATTAGCAGTATTCTCAGACAATTAGAGCAGCACAGGTGCAGATAAAAATGTCGGGGTTGCAAAGAAAAACTAAACATCCCTCTCGTTGTAAACTCTGCTTCCCCATGTGAAGGAATTTATACCAGTTCTCTATTAACCTTCATACTTTCAATCATGACGCGTTGCAAGATCAGGAAAACATTATTCAATGTTCCTACAGGAAGATCTTCGAAGGTCTTTACACCGATGGTAACAAGTTCATTTACTGTTGATTTTGGAGAGACTGAATGGTAAATTTCCCAGAATTTTATTTTATCAGACCTGTCTTTGCAAGGCATTATTTTTCCTGGCATGAAGCAGGTGTTTAGCTATGCACCGCCCCTGATCTTCAATATTTTTTCATTCCTCCCCACGTTTGAATACTACATTTCTTTGGTCACATAAACTGCTAATAGTATTTCGATGCATCAACAAATCTGCTCTAATGCATATTCTGAACTGAACATCCAAATACAGAGCCTTCATTTGGACGTTCTTTTCCCCCCTCCACTTCCCCCTCTCCATGTGTTGACGCGAAGTCTTTGTGCTGTGCAGGAGGTGAACGTTGTGATACCACGTGTTTCAGTGTTATAGTGTGTTAGTACTGTTATAATGACACACAAAATGTTCATTATGATTCCTATGTGACAAAAAACTCTTATAGAGAAGTGAGACAGCGATTTACAGACAGATTCCTTGCTGTTCGTGCGCCTTACAGAGAAACTGTTCGTAATCTTGTGAATAGATTTAGTGAAATGGAATCTTTCTTGGTAAGAAACCGAAAGTAAAATGCCGTGTTCTTACAGAGGAAAAACTCGATGAGAAAAGTAGAACGAAGTCCAAAGAAATCTGTGAGAGCTTGCACAGGAATCAGGAATTTCGCAAACATCGGCTTGGAATGCCACTAAACTTTTCAAATTAAAACCCTATAAGATAACTGTAGTTCAAGAATTGCAAACCCCGATAATATGAGTAGAATTAATTTCTGCAAATGGGCGTTGGATAATGTTAATGTTTACTCTAATGACCCGCGTTTAATTTATTTTACGGTCCAAACATGGTTTTATTTACATAGTCATGTAGTGACACAAAACAATAGATACTGGAGTGCAGAAAACCCGACCTTGTACACGTAATGCCATTTTATAATAAAAAAAATTGGTGTTTAGTGTGCTATAGAAATGTATGCGCTTGAAGTTAAGGGGCTATGAGTATCCGACTCCGCCGGCAAACAGCGTGCTTCCCGATGACAAGCAAACTCCCGTTAAGACGGCCACGCGTCCAAACGAGGGCTTTGTAGATAAGAAACACAACGTTCCAATCACGTTTCACATGCTCTGTGGTGGTCTCTAGCTCGATGCTCCCTTATGCCTTGCTTTCGTTTCTAGAGCGAACAAGATGAATGAAGATTTTGATTTGATTTTTATTTATGAACGCTCTTTAACATATCAGGTCATCAGCGTCCCATTCAATTCAGGGCGTGAAACGGCCAACAAATTTTGCTCAGAGGCCTCTTCTTTCAGGCTTGAGGTTCTTTATCGTGCCGTAAATGTACGACACGGGACCCACGGCTTTACTTCCCTTCCGAAGGAAGCCATACTTAGGATTTTATGCCCTAAAAATCCATTGATCCTGGCCGGGTTTGAACCCGCGATCTTGGGTTTAGAAGTATGGTTACCACTACACCACGAGTACCGACAAGATGAATGAGGAAATGCGAGTATTATTTTGGTACAGAGGTACTACTATGCAAGGAATAATTTATATTTCTATTATTCAGTACATATCAGTAAACTTTTACTAATTCACACTACCGAATTCAGAAAAAAAAAAACATATCTCTTACTGCATTTCTTCAAAGTCAATGTATGATGTTACATTAAAAGAACATTATATCATAATGAGCAATTATTAAGTATACAATTCAAATTTTCAACGCGTAGAACTAATAAAATCTTGGTATTTAGAGGACGACATCTTATTGTATCGAAGATATTTATAAATAATGTAGCATTATAACAGGTATCAGATTTTAAATATTTGGGTTGTAGTACAATGCCTCTCAATGAAACAGACATTTTAAATAGAGTGCATGGATTCCAAGCAATAAGTGTTGGTGTAAATAGAACTTTAATAAATAAAACCAGAAAATACAGCCAGTTATGATTTTATAACGTTGTGGCTTTACCACGTCTTCTTTATGGACTCGTCGTAAAAAGAATATAAAAAACAGAGACATCAGATGTGAGATCTTGATGGGCTGCACCAGTAAAGATGAGCTTACAAATCAAGTTATTGCATTGCATTGCATTGGATTAGGAGTCAAGTGAGATATTTCAATACTTCAGCCTGCACAAAGGTTGGCCTTTAATGCCTATGCCCCAATGAGAGCACCTCCAGTAGACGTAAGGTTACTCTGGTGGGCCAGAATCCACGAGCGGTGTTGCGGAGCCCCTGGCACGTTTCTAGGTAGATGACACACCGAAGCAGGCGGATTAGGATGGTTGACCTCAAAGAATTTGAACGTGGGACCTCATGAGAACATATCCCATATAAACAGAATACCAAATGATCGTCTCCCTAAACTATTACAATCATGAACCTCTGGCATTCGAAACGTTGAACCAAGAAAATGTTTTATCGATGAAGCTGGAACTGGTGTTGTGTTGTTCCTTTCTTCATTCGATACGGCATAGGCTACTAGCTACTGCTGATAATAATGATGATGACTTTGTGTGCCGTCCTTGAATAGCAAAGTCATGCATTTGTACAAAATGAAAATCCCGCCTAACAAGTACCGTGGTCAAAAAGATGCACTGTGCGTGAAGTCGTAACATAGTATGAATAAAACAAGCAAAAAAATACTTATTAAAATTAACCTTATGCGATCTTACAAAAATACTGAAAGATTTAACTGCACGTGCGAATTGTTTTCAGACGATAAAGTTCGCCATTGTTTTGGATCAGAATTAAGCCATAAAAACTATACTTAATTGGTATAATAATATTTAATTAATTATGAACAGGCTCTCCCTCAGAAAATAACGTATATTTCAAAAGAATGCAGTGAAATAGTGGAGCAAATCATGCTAAGAATAATGATGTAAATAGAGAATTAAGAATATATCAAAACTGCAGATTGAAGTTGGCAAACGTCCTCTTTGACATGTTGGCAGCTCTGGAAAGGAGGTAAGGTCGTCACTGGTGGCTGTAACGCCAGCAGGAGGGAAGGCAGAGTCAGAGGAATGTCTAAGAGCGGTAAGAAAGTATCCGGAAAGTTCTTCTAGGATGGCAACTGCAGATGGTAAGCATTTGTGAAGTGCTGCTTTGTTAGGTTTAGTTAAGAAATTTGAATAAGTGTTATAGTTTTTTTCAGAAGTCGGGTAAATAAGAGTATGTACTATAAAATAATATATTCCGATATCAACCTTTGTTGAAAGTTGGGGGATTTAATAATATCACCAATAAGGACTGTAACACACGTGTTCTGAGTTCATTTCCCACTAATAGCCTTTTAATACATATTCTGTAAAATTTGGAATGTAGTCACTTCAACCGCCTTCACTGACGCCGTAATGAAAATGCGTTCTTTTCACATCCGTCAAGTTAATTCACAAAAATGTCTTAACGACTTAAGTCAAAGGGCATAGCTACAAACTTATCTATGACATTTTGTACACTGTTCTTTACGGTTGTCTTATTTTGCCCTACTTAGAGAGAGGTTCAGTGATTTCCTTTGTGCTCATCTTCAGACGCCATTTTGAAGCCTTTCATTTGTTCAGAAACAAAAAAAGTCCTACTTAAAAATGCTTGTATTACAGTATAGTTTTTCACGCGCTTAAAGCTATGAAAGCGAAGAAATATTATATTACGCTTTATTCTGTTATACTTTTAACCATTTTTATCAACCTTTAAGCAAATGTTTTCAAAGTTAAGTGAATAATTCAGAGCTTTAGTACCAAGTGTAAAAAGACAGAGAGTGTTAAAACAGGTTTTCGTAGTAAAGTTCATAACTCTTTAAATGCTTCTTTCAGATTTGGCAATAGTTTAAGCTTCACGTGATACATAAAAAGCAGATTTCATAAACTCGTACTTTGTCATAAAAAAAGGTGAATATAGTGTTGAAACAGAGGAAATATATTTTAAAATCCAAGAGATATTACTTCATACTTCGTTAGCTTTTTCCATTATTTCAGGAGGGTGTTTTTTCAAGATGTACATAGAAGTTACATTGCTCTACCTAAACAATTATTTTCCAAAAAGTGTGTGTTAAAATGTCCTCTTGCTCGATAATAAAGAGTAATATTTGACAATTATTAATCACAAACACAACAGTGATTATTAACTTATTTACAAATTAAAATTTATCCTGTTGCTTCATAGACATAATCTTTACATTTAGATAGTTTTTAATCAGTCATTTAAGAAGTTAGGATCATTTGTACAAAGTATTGAATTGACCGGAAACATAGTGAAAAAGCAATATTTCTTTCTATGTATGAAACTTTGCCTCGTTGACCTGAGGAATATTTGCTATTAAACGTCATAAAAACCAGTTTGTCGAAATGGCTATTAAATGTACAAAAGCATGCAGCTAAGGTATGGAGTGGTACAAGAACATTATTAAATAAGTTTTGTACAGTTTACTGGATGTATTAAGGCATTTCTTAAATGCCAGAATAAAATTCACAGCTTCTTCGGTAAATCTATTTGTAACAAAATATATATAATTTCATCATCTGTAATTAATAGTACATAATTTATATTTTCTGTATACCAGATTTATAAAACAATATTAATAAAACAAAATTATATTAATGCGAATTTTCTAATGGATCATTCTGAAGTCAATTCTTTGTTTTCCTATCTGACTTATTACGTTATTGTATCCATGGAGAGTATTAGTTCGTACGTCTTTTGTTATTGTTGTTAGCGATGATGAATTTATTGCCTGAAATGTTATCCCAGGGCTGAATTTTCACTAATATCGAGAAAATCTTATGATATTATCAGAAGAAACGTACCAGATTCATTCATTGAATGAACAGTAAGAGCATTTAAGGTATTTCAAAAAGTTTAGTGTTGTCATATATACAGAACAGGTTAATATCAAATTCTATCAATTAATGTGCTAGCCAATATTAACTCATTATTTTTTTTTATCAATTCTGTAATGAAGATGAGCTATTGGTTCTGTTTCCAGTAAAATGTTTTCTTAATATTATCATAACATAATATTCAGTTAATGACAGCATTTTGCAATGAAAACAATTTAATGACATTTTCTACTAAGGTAATTTTAGGCAGTTAATGCCGTTATGTAGTATTTTATTAACGATTTTGACGAAACTGTTTATAACTTTGGTATACAGAAGGTTTTATTGAAATTAATGTATTTAAGTCGCCATTTAAACGGTACTTTACTCAAATACCTTGCATATTTGTACCTCCAAATTATTATTGGATATTTATTGAGTTATTAAGTTATTTGAGAATCTTTAAAAATTTGTTAAATAAATTATTTTTATTAGTCGGAACAATAAAAATGAACTTCAAACAAGCGGGCAAAATATTCCAAACACTTAACCTATTTTTTAATTGGAAATGTGTGCCAAGCTATAAAAATCTAACCTAAGGTCGATTTTTCAGAAGTTTAAAATTACCTCTGTGGTAACTAATAAAATAAATTTAAAATGTTGTCTTACTTGATTTATCAAAATCTACTTCACATTTAATAAAGGAACCCAAATATTAATTTTGTGCCGATAGTTTGAGAGAGAATATTATTTACCTTTATCGGGGTTTAGCAAATGAGAAGACAACGAAAAGATGGGCTATGTTGAAAAATGTTTGGGTCTTTCAAATGATACTTCAAACTTTAAAGCGTTATAACAATTTAAATAACTGAGATAGAAAAATAAATTAAAATATCAGTTTAGGCAAAAACGTTTGCTTTTAATTTTTTTCCATTCCATAGTTTCCATTTTGTTTATTTTAACATTAATTATTTAATTAGTATTACTACAGAATTTTAAGCGGCAATCATTTTTCTTGTACTATTAAATGTTGGTACACAGGTGGTCCGATTCTATTAGGAAATAGAAGGTTTTCAAGGTCTAGGGTTCGAATCCCGTCAGGACCATCCTCCCTGACTGAGGTTTTTTTTTCAGGTTTTCCTCAGTCCTCATAAATGGCAAATGCCGGGGAGGTGCCTTAAACTTATGCTTGGAACGCTTCCTTCCTTAAAAAATATTTTCCCAATATACAATTTCATCTCGTGTATCATCAGTGTCACCGCCTGTGGCGCCTCCATAGTAAAAACGGGCGTTAAACACTATTAAAAAAGTTAAACATATAGATGGCGCACCGTCCCACATCTACACCCCTGCAAAATAGTAATTAATAACATAAGTCTTCAACAATAATATTATTAGCAGACACTTTCCAAAAATATGGCCTCCGTGATCCAATGTCTCAACTTGGCCCACTTTGCTATGAGGTTACCTTAAAGAATGAGTTTTCCTGACACGCCCAACAACTGAAATTGCAATATTTCAAGACATTGCAAAATATTGTGCATAGCTTTGCAGAAAGAATGGTGCACGTTCAACGAGAGAAAGACAGACATGTTCCCATTGTTTTGTAATATCGAAAATACATTATCAGATTTGGAGCGGAGAGAAAATAAAATTTAATTCTAAACTTAAGAATAAGAAGGTCAATTTTTTAATTCAAGAATCTGAAACTAGTATCTATATTTACTAAATAAACAATAGAATCTAAAATTCCGGATGAAACATATAAATAATAAAGTAAGAATGCCCAGTGCAATCGAACTCAAAGTTAACTATGAATATAATCATTTCAGGATAGTAATGGATAGAAAATTAATAAATAATAAATATACATATATTATATTCTTTCGCTAACAGAATTGGACTTCCTCCTTTTTTATTAATTGTCTAATGTGATTCATTGTTACAACAAAAATGTGTTACCAGCGTTAGCTTCAACAGTAGTGCCACTTTCTTAGACCTTTACAGCAGCTCTGTTGTCATCTGGTGTTTTAAATTTCATGTTATAATATTAGTTTTTAAGGAAAAATATTTTTGGGTTGCGACAGAGATTTCGCTATTATAGAGTAAGACCTTCATTTCCCAATATTTACATAATATTGTAGATTAAGCTAAAACTATAAATACTTTTCACGTAGTTCCAATGCAGTCAAGTGATTTCTGTGACTTTAAAAACGTTGCTGATTTCTGCCAACATTAAAGTACAACATTTCAAAACGCACATTGCTTAAAGTATCTCGATCTCATCCATCTCAAACATCCATTAAAAGAATTTACTCACCATTAGAAGGGTGGAGGGTTTTTGGATTTTTAAAAAGAGGAAAATCGGTTATTGATATGCAGTAACCTGTGCTTCGTCTGAAACACTAATGCAGTTTATCGGTTAGAAAAAAGAAAGATCTCTCATCAATGTTGCCATTCCTACCTGAAGAGCACAGGGAGTGTTATGAGACATAATTTCTGTGTAAGAATGAAAACTAAACTCTATCAATCGTAAAGAAAATGAAAATATTGGCATTCCTGTACATGTTTCATAACATATTTTTGTACTTTTGCCTTTAATAACACATTTTATGTTTAATAACATTTAATATAAGTTTCTGCTAATCATTAATGTTTATTTTGGTAATTACTTCCCTCTAAAACCTGAGATAAAATGTAACAAAAATTTGAATGCCACTTGTAACCAACTCTGCCATTCGATGGCAAATAGAACTTCTAACTTTTTCTCCCTGATCATTGTATTTTTGAAACGGTTTGTTATATAAAATAATGTTGTAGTAAAAATGTCTTCATAATGATTTTGGGTGTAATAAGTAAATGCTAACAGAGATGGGTAGTTTTTTGCTTATCCTGTAAAATTTAGAAAATGGCACTTAGAACATTTGACATTTCCATTCTTCAATTACATTTTTCTGCAATGCGACATTTAAAACAACGACTGAAGTTTCGAAGCACATGGGCAAACAGTCAGTTCTCTAAAGAAAATTATTTACTCATTCCTATGAATCATGGCCACTGAGAGCCATTCATGAAGAAAACTTTAGTTCTGAAGCTGTTAATTAGGCGTCAAATTTAAATATTCTATTGTTGTATCATTATATATATATATATATATATATATATATTAAACAGCAAAACCTTTGTCCTTCCATAGTGATAACCAACGAACAATTTTTGTGCACAAAAGACGATCTTTATGAACTTTTCTTATAGCTTATTGCTTCTTGACTTTCATTTGTTTAAACTTGACATAATTTACATTTTCAAAATAATTAGTGAAACAGCTTTAAAAATATAGAAATTCAACTGAAAAAAAACAATTTTTTTCGTCTATTTTTCTCAAAAAAGGGAACATTTGTAAATAATACTCTCCGCAATTAAAGACAACGCAGTCAAAAAGGAGCATCCACCAAATAGGTGCTGCATTCATAATTATGTAACGCCGTAAACCACAATTCTGGGACAGCCTCACCCATTTTGCGGAAGAAGTTAAAGGTTTCAGGCTGGTGATAAAAACTAATTCGTTTTATGTTCCTCTCAGCGGGCCAGGAATAAAGCGGAAAACTGAACTGCTGGGGTAATAAACGCTATACTGTGGCCTGACTCAAGGGAGAGTTAAACAACATGGTGACAAAAGCTTCGGAACGCTATGGCAAATACTAGTTTTTCAAAGGGTTTGGGCTTTCCTGTTTGTAAAACCAATTTCTCGTGGGCAATATTATAATTATTTCCAATCGTTTCTAGAAAAATCAAGAACTTCGAATAATATTTAAATAATTATAAATTCTATTAATGATTTCACTCTTTGATAACTCAAAAACTATCAGCGATTACAGCTTGTCGTTTTCTGCATTGTAATTGTCAACTCAAAATCTGTCATCTGTAATCTCTTGAACATGGACTCTAAAGTTATCAATCCACCTAACGTTCAAATGCAGATTCAACCAATGCAAGGTAGTCGACTCAGGAAGTCTATGATAACAACACTTACATCGTAGAAGAAAGGCCAAAGGCATTTTAGGGAATAAAAACTTAAAGTATGGCTTCATTCGGAAGGGAAGTAAAGCCGTTCGTGTCGTAGATTTAGCCTGAAAGAAGCCAAATTTATCAGTCTTAGGTTTATTTGACTTAAAACGCACTTTAATGTGTTTTTTTTTTTTTTTTGATTGCCCAACAATAGCCAAGCAACATATGGGGACTTCATTTACCTTGGAACCCCATCTGCTGAATCACAGATCACAAGATTTTTAGGAAGGAATCTAAGGGAAGTGCAAAAAGTGAATTTTTAAAACAAGTTCCATCCCACATTTTTGCAAAACTTCAAAATTTTGGGGGGAAATTTAGATTGCAATAACACAATTTTTATGCATTGTTTTTAAAAAAGTTGAATAAGTTCGAATTTTGTGTACAACGATGATAAATGCAATGTTTCAATATTGACTGATGGCATATTTGACACATTTTTATTTCAACAGTAAGAGATTTACTCTTGGGGCCACTGTTTCTTATTTAGTCGTTGCTGTCCCATTTGTACAAAAACAAACATTATGTATGTATGTATGTATGTATGTGTGTATGTATGTATGTATGTATGTATGTATGTATGTATGTATGTATGTATGTATGTATGTATGTATGTATGTATGTATGTATGAACTCTTTACTACGAATATGTAAAACTGGATTTATTGTCAATGGTAAATTATATTTCACTGTATGTTTTTTTTTTTTTTTTTTTTTTTTTTTTTTTAAAGATGTGATCTCTGTAATATTCGTTAAAACAAGAGACAATTAGTTGAACCTTCAAATCATGGTAGCGCAAACGGTGTAAAACACTTTTTCCCTCCAGTAAGAAACCTAATACGAGACAACTGTTTAGTTTTGAGAGTCTGCTAAGTGGAAAGTCATAACTCACGAACTCTGCCTATTACTTTTCGAAATATTCTCCCCACTCGCAATAAAAAGCGGCAACCTCCGGAACGAATTATGGAGGCAGCCACACCATGTTTCTTTAAATAAGGCACTAATCTCCTCTTCCTAACAGGAGACAAACTGAGGGCCCCTTGACAGTTGGAAACGGAAAATGATAAGTCAACTCTAGAATGTACAAGCGGGTGGTTCACCGGTATCACTCCTGATTCTTTCTGCTGACATTTCTCAAAGCAATTTGCACAGAGTTTCTGTCATAATCCTTGCAACCCAGACTTTGGACTTGCCTCTGTTGGTTTTCTGAACACGATGGAGAGGCAAACTGTGATATACCCTTTGACATTGACTGTTTTTTGTTCCTGCAGTGGAGTGGTTCCAAACTGGCAGTCATCTTCCGGTTTACATTCTGATATAGCTGGAGGGATCTTCACTTGGGAAGACCTCCTTCCGGATCTATTCGTAAATCCATATTTCGTCCCTGTGAAGATCCCGCGGAGACATTGGGAGCTGTCATTGACGAATTGAGAATTATTTCCTGGCATTATTCATTATTGCTGGCTTTTAAATAATTCAAAAAAACACACACACACACACACACACACACACAGAGAGAGAGAATATGGTGTTATGCGTCTGCTGGAATAAAGAAGTCATCGGGTACTAATTGCTTCTCAGGAATGTAAATTACTAAGTCATTTCTGTATGCCATTCATCTAATAAAAACGTTTATTACAGCCAATAAACGCTAAGAAATTATGCAACAATTTGATATAAAGAATGTCCAGTTCGACATTTTAATTTCCGCTACTTCAATTGTCTCCGTTTGCTACCAACAAGAAGCTTAATGAAAAAGCATAAACAGTATATCCCGTAAACCGTTTGAATTTTGATCTTCATCTGTTCAACTGTTAATGGGAATTAAAATGCCGGACTGAACATTTTAATGCATATTTTATGCGTATATTATTTTATTTTTATCATTTTATTCGCTAAAGGTACTTTTTTACATACATTATTTTATTTTTATCTTTTTGTTCGCTAAATAGTGGGAAAAAATGACAACTCGATCTCCTGATTCTCTCAATATAAAATGTCATGTTAATTATTAATTTCTAGTCCACACTGGTTAGGCCAAAGAAACAATAAAAGTATTTCAGTGAGCTATTCTGATGAATGCATAAAAAAAATTATGTAGGTGACATAGTGAAAAGTGATCAAACGGAAACAACGATAGGCAGTTGTGATTGGTTGAAATTCTCGATGTTCTTGAATTCGGATTAGTCATTGATTCATGAGCTAATAATTTAGTAATAGCACTTGTTATTAACGTCAGAATGAATCGGGTCAGCGTTCAGAGTTTTTGTCCTTAATATGTATTTCCTGTATAAAATATCGGTAAGATTAAGTATTAAATATTTTTGAACATTTAAACATTTTAACGGAACATTTTACTTCTTCTACGATATATATATATATATATATATATATATATATATATATATATGTTTCATAGTATAGTTCCTTGGAACTCCGTTGGCACTGTACCCAGTAGCTCAGTTTTAATGGAATAGCATTACTGAACTTTATTCGACAATATTCACACATTATCTCTTGTTCTTGTGCATCTTTTTCCTCGAAATACGAATATACTTGCATGATTCACTTTCTCGAATTCTTGTCTTTGTTAGAAATGTCTTCTAACACTCGTTAATGAGCTATTTGTCTTCTTCTTGTTTTAGATTAGATAAGATATCGGGAGAGTTCCATGCTCTGAATTCCAAAAACTTCTAATATTAAAATTTCTTTCTGTAAACTATATCATTTCTTTATCCATACTTATCTCTCCATTCGTTAGTTTCTGAACATTCTACTAAAGAGTGTATATCTAAGACTGACTATATTTACCAGATCCCAATGTAGGTATTAACTGTAGGAAAAATGTTGAAAAAAATGTAGTCCAGGTTTTTAATTACATGGCCTAGTTTATTTAATTCGTTGTAGTTACCTGGTTTATTACAGCGGTGCAAAGTAGAAAGTATATAACCAGTAGCTTGTTAATTCTTTACTTTTTTATTACGTTAATATTGATTTAGTGAAATCACAACAGCAACTTGTGTAATAGAAAGTGTTTAGTACAACATGGAACATGGGTTGCTCTTAATTATGACAATGCACCCATAATACCATATCTACATTTACTAAATAACAGTATTAAAGGAAGTATGTGTAAAGAGTATAAATCGTGCAAATTTTGAAGTTAATGATGAAACTGTAATATGTATTAAAATTTTCGTACCAAAATTTGTGGTTAGGGAAGATATTTTCCTTGTGTAAATTTTGTATGTACCATCGTATGTGATTGGGTGGGTTAGAAAAGAAAGGAAACATCCGAAAGAACGTATGAAATGGGGTTTGAATCGAGATGATGAGAGTTTTAATGAATTGTGTGAGCGTGATGCTATAACAAGTTTCAGCTTGTTTGCAAGTGAGGTTATGTTTCTGCTATTAACACATTGGTTTGTTTATTTGTTTTGTTGCAGTTACGTTTATTAAAGTGGTTTATAGTTGAAAGTAAATAAACAGTAGCGTATTAATTTTTTAGTTTTTATTAATATTATCAATAATGTTAATATTGATTTAGTGAAATCACACCAGGAACTGTGCAATAAAAAGTGTTTAATACATCATGGGTTGCTCTTGTATGTCTTAATTATGACAGTGCACCGCATAATACCACATTTACATTTCCTAGATAGCAGTAATTAAAGGAGTGGATAAATAGTATGGAGGGTGCACACTTTGAAATGAATGATGAAACTGTAGTGCGCTTTAAGGATTTCATACCAAAATTTGTGGTTAGGGAGGGCATTTTCTTTGAGCAATTTTCCTTAATGCACTATCATATGTGATAAGAGGGTAGTAATAGAAGGAAAGACCCGGAAGAACGTATGAAGCAGGTTTTGGAGCGAAATGAGAGTTTAATGATTGGAGTCATTAGGATGCTAAGTTTTGACTCCTTTGTAAGTGAGGTTAAGACAAGACAGGTACACCCATTTATAACAATTGCCAATGAAGACTTTGTTCCGTTCATTAAAATAGACGATGATAAATATGATGCTGTTCCATCTATGTCGAATAATTTTAATTTGGAAGTTAGTGTATTTCATAAAGATTTAAGCCTACCTTTGGAGAAGTTTATAATTCATATTATTTCATACTTCGTTTAAATATGGGAAATATTGTTTGTAAACAATTTCATATTCTTAAAAACAATCGAAATATTTTTCTAACGATAAATAAGGTCATCTTGTAAACGTAGTAGTGCGTAAAAGTTTCGATTTTGCTATTGGCAGTAGTAAAGCGACTTCGGTTGCCTTTATTATTATTATTATTATTATTATTATTATTATTATTATTATTATTATTATTATTATTATTATTATTATTATTATTATTGTTGTTGTTGTTGTTGATGTTGTTGTTGTTGTTGTTTGTAATGGTATCTGGTAAATGTAATCGGGCTTGGTATATCCTTACCTATTTTCTTAATAATGGACACGTCCTTTTTCAGTTTTAGTCCAATTAACCCTGCTCTACCCCAAGCAAATATCTCTCTTCCTCTTTCATTACAAACATCTACATATTCCGGCTTCCATTCCATGGCTTTTCTTTTGCAACAACGTTTTTCTAGTCATTGAGAGATGGTGTCTAACTTTTAATAAGTTGGTGGAAAGTTTCTCCATCGGGAACACAATTGCCAGGATATTTCCTTGCGTTTCGCCCTACCACTTCTTTTGCAAGAATGAGTTTTTACATATGTACTGTGTTTTTCAGGACATAAACAATGAAAAGCATTTATTAGAGGCGGGAGCAGCTATTTGTGTGTGTCGGAAGGAATGCGCAGGGACAAGGAAAGTCACGTGCCAAGCTCAACCAATAAGAGTCTTTTGAAGTCGAAAGTCTTGCCTGTTTTGTTGTCTGTGAGTTAGTGTGTGATTTCCGTGTCTTTATTTCGGTTAGTGCTTTTGTTTCTGTTTTAAAATATTATAGAGAAGTAAAACGTGGAGTAAGAAACGTGTAAACATGTAGTTTTTTTTATAAACAAGTACCTGAAATGGTATATAAAGTGTACCAGTTCTTTATAATGGAGGCAGCCGACACACAGCACGTGGCCGGCAGCTCAGTTAACGGTGTTGCCAAGTGTCAAGAACGCACGGCTGAAGCCTGTGGTAATAGTGTGAGAACGGTGCAGAAAATTGCTAAAGAAACAGAAATCATATGTGAAGTTAGTGGTACTGTTCATTTTAGATCATCAGGGAAATTTTGCTTGCGCAAAAAAGAGGTAACTGATCTAGATGACTTTTATAAAGGTGGTCTATGTAACATGATTTTTGACATTTACAAGAAGGGGGGTTTCCTACTACACATATACTAGCAATTAAAATTCAGAATGCAATTGACTTTAAAGGGGCAAACATTTCATGCTGCGTATTTTGAAGGACATGAACTTTAGGCAGTGTAACGATGGAAAAAAATTGCTTTTGGAAAGGAGTGACATAGTAGCTGCTGCTAGAGTTGTGTTTTAGAGAGTCAAATATGTAATTAGGGCAATATGTCTAACATTTATTATTTAGAAAAAACGTAGATGAATCAGAACCACACAAAGAAAATGTGCTGGACAAATGAAGATTGCTCTGGTCACGTCAAAGTTCTAACTGGTGGGGGGGGCTTATTGTTTACCTTGCCGGTTCCACACACAAAAACTGGTTTTGTTCCTGTTTGTAAGTTAATTTTTAGAACAAAATCAAATGCTAAAGAGCTTCATTCTAAAACGATATACTCTCTGTTCAGAAAATGGTTTTGAGGTACAATTATTGTCCCATATCACCCCTAACTCTGTCATTGTTATGGACAATGCCAGCACCCATTTCTTACAATTAGATTGGATAATGGGGAGTTTAATGGAGTTTAAAACGATCTCTAGCACATCAATCTATTAGGCTTATTGTGCTACCCCATAGGAAGAGAGACCTTCATTGTTTCCCTAATCTGTTCCTGGGACAATTTGCAGTATTTTGGTTTCAATGTTAGCATCCGTTTCCAGCATTTCCCTGGTTATAGAAGGGTAAGTCTCTTTCTTACCAGAAATGGACAGTCAAATAGGATATGCGAGACAGATTCGTCATCCTGTTTTACACATTCTACAAATGGGTTCATCTTTATAGAATCCCACTTTTCGTATGTGTTTCCTGAAGAGATCATGATCAGTAATTAATGCAACTACTTTCCTTATTCCTCTTCTGTTTAATTTTAGAAGAGATGTGGAAAGAGTGTTGCTATGACCTAGAACCAATTTCCTAGCTTGCCTTTGTCCAGGGAGGTTTGCCATCTTAGTTGGTGTTTGTCCCCTATTCATGCTTTAACCGCGATCTTAGCAGCACATGTACCGGTTCCAACCGCAGATTCAGGATTCGTTTCAATTAGATAAAGCACCTTGCACAAGCACCAGGAAGGAGACATTATTGCTTGGTTGTCCCGCAAGATCATTTCGCATTCTGTAACACAGACACGGGCGGAATTGTTGCAACTGGTAAAAATGAACAAGTTGCACTTTCACTTTATCACTGTCATTATAATCTCATTGAGCTCATTTGGTCAAGAGTACAGCATTGCTTTGCCGACAACAATAAAATTTTCAAAACTGCTGATGTAAAAGACTCGATGCATTTGACAGTGTGGGAAAACTGTGTAAGATATGCAGAAAGACGAAGATTTCCAGGGAGATCTTATAAGAGACAGCGTGACTGAATCGGTCATGTCTGCCTTATGAATCAGTTGCAGGACGACGAAAGTGACAGCGATAGCGAGTAAACCATTTTTAAGTATTTTGTGTTCATACAACATTAATATCACCATTTTTCATAGCTAATTATCATAGTTTACTTTATATGTATGATTTCTTTTCTTGCTCAATCAAATAGAATGCTTCCAGGACACGGAGATTTGGCACCTCCGCAAAACATATAGTTATCTCTATCTGTGCAATAACCAGGTAAATACCAGGACAGATAACTGCTCCGGACTTGCAACTTAAGCACAATGAAAGCACCGAGTAATACATGAACGCCAACTATTTGCTGACAAAGCCTCCCTCAAATTAACCCGCTGATGCATAATATGGCCTTGACGACTGGCGTCTCCTAGTGCAGGCGAGAAATTACTTTGTGATTGAAGCTTTTGCTCCGCGCTAGCACACTGTTGCCACATCCCGTTACACGCTCTCCGTATCCAACTGCTGTATCGTCTTCTTCCTGTTCCTCTTCGGTGTCGATTTCCATTTCCATTTCATTATGTTCACTATCACTGCCAATGAAATCACTGGTGCCACCCATGTTTATTATAAAACGTTCCACTTCTTCTAATATGCCAACTTCTTTACACGAATTCTCTTGAAAACGCGTTGCTATTGCGTAATTTCCGTTAACTGTTGCAACGCCGATGATTCCATGCCTCTGATGATAATATGTTGATGTTACCTGATTGGTCAGTGGTAAGACGAGCCTCTCGCCATCCGAGTCGCCGGCTTAAACACGTCCCAATTGTCATTCACAAAGTGATTTCTCGCCTACTGTAGCATGCAACCGCGCTCGGGTGGCTCGCAACTCAAATAAACTCACTGTAGAAAATGACAAATTCCCTGTACTTGGATGATCTTTGGCGCCGTCATTGTTTAGCTTACCAACATTATTTCTGCTTTGTTCTTTTTATTCTTACCTGTATTAAAACCTCATCCTAAGAGAAGAAAATAAGTAAATATCAAGTGTATGCGCCAACTGCTTTCATTTTACCATCAGTTACAAATAGTGCTTTAAACGCCTTGCCCCTTCTATAGGTTTGATGGACTCTCCAGTGCAATTTCTAATTCACATCTTGCAGACTATCACGATTTTCCTGTCTTAACTCAACGGTTGTCTCTCTCTATTTCTGTTTCCTGTCTCCTGACAGCACTCAAAAGGAACTTATTACTCCCTCTTATTTAATTAAATTACTCTCCCGTTTCCAATCGTCTCGTATCTCTGCACATTATTAAACGTACCACTTCTAAATCTCTTAATCATTCTGGTTCTTGCTTTTTGTAACAAATTCACGCATTTTCAGAGCGTATCTATTGTTCTTTGCCTATCAAGTCCAGGCCTGCATACAGAATGCATGAATCTGGTGAAAAGTGAACTGGCCAGCGTAGTAGACTCAAAGTATAAAAAGTCTATATGGACATAGGCATTCTATATTAACCGCTTGTTGTTGGCATACTCTTTGAGACTTTAGTTGACACAAGGCTTGAAAGAGAGAGCTATGCATTAATGACTTAGTAAGGGAGTTGAGGGTAACAGAAACATTCCATCCAAGGAGTCAGTGGTTAATTCCACCTCCTGCTCGTTGTTTTATCCCTCATTCTCTGATTCCTCTAAGTTTATAGACATCGAAAATCTTAAGCACTAACATCAAGTTAGGTACACTCAAACACAACTAAAGCTCCATGGGTGATCGAGATCTTAAGGAGCGGACTCGTGAGCGAGAGATCTCGGTTTCGAACTCCACCATCATCGTCCTCCCTGACTGAGGTTTTTTCCAGGTTTTCCTTAGTCCTCATAAATGGCAACTGTCGGGGAGGTACCTTATACTTAGGCCTGGGAAGTTTCCTTAAAAAAATCCTATCCCAATTTACCTTTTCATCTCATGTATCATCAGTGCCCACTACCTATGGAGCCTCAGTAGTGAAAACGGGCGTTAAACACTATACAAAAAAGAAAAACACCGGCTATGAGTCACCACCTGGAATACAAACAAGAACTCGTGGCTGATGGTTAATAGGAGTAAGGGGTGAGGGCAGTTTGTAGCTCGTGACCTATTGTACCCCTCCCGGTCTACAGTCTAGTACAAACATAACTTCATTAATATTCATTCTGAGTTAGTGCTTAGAAATTCCGATGCCTATTTATACACGATCAACTATCTCAATCCATTTCCGATAAAAGTACATATTTTTTACCTCTTGGGCTTTCATGACCCGTGTTATAATTGAAACAGTTAAAATCTTTCGGGACGTTTTGCAATAGCCATGATTTAAATTTCTACCAGAACTTTTATCAGTTACTTCGGTTGGCATCATCAGTGGATGATGAACAACACCTGGCGAAGAGGGATCATTATTGTCGTCTTCCAGCAGTCATGTGTTGTTCATCCGCCCACTGATGATGTCAACCAAAGTAGTTGGTGAAAGATATGATAGCAATTTAAACCATGGACTACGGCAAAACAGTTCGGAAGATTTTAACTGTTTTAATTAGTTTTTCTATCTGTTCACACATTTTTTTATCTGTGGCATTAAACTGGCAATAAAATGGTGGCTGATGCACTACATGTGGCTTTTCATCAGTTGTATCTGTTTCATATTTTTAAGTCTATCCTTTAAGATTTTAATAATTTCACTATCTTAGTTTTTTAGGATCAAGTTCAATATTGTGTTTCCTTAACCAAGTTTGCATCTGTAGTTTATTGGACGATGTTGTAGCTTTATTTAATTCATGATGCATTGTCCATGACAATTACTGGGTTTGCAGGAATGTTTGAAAGAAGGCTCTTTGTGAACCAGTCCTTAAAAGAGGAAGTATCCATTTCTTCATGGTAATTCATTGTCGACTTTGGTTGGGAATAAAGGAGGCAACAAATCCAGTCAAATATGTCACAGATGCTTTTTCGTCCTTCAGCAACATCCGAAAGCTTTTTCGCACCATCTGTACCGACATCACATTATTGCCAGACACCTCAGTTTATGTAAAATATATTTACCACCCTAAACCCAGCAATACATATACTCTTAACTTTTGCTCCTGTAATTGTTTTGAGCTGTTTAGTAACGTTGAGCGAAGGTATACATAAATTGTATAAATAATAAATTATTATTCTTTAAAATGCACTCAGAATACTTTATCTTTAGGCAATAGAAAGATTGATATTGATTTTTTTCTTAATTGCTGTATTCAGAGAAAAGGTGCATCTTTCCAAGGGTATTCATAGCGAAGAATGAAATTGGGGAAGTTCACAAAAATTATTTAAAGAAGCAAGAAATAAGAAAAAATATCACCACTTCCTATGTGTGGCGGACCAGATCTTGCTGCAAAAAAGCTGATTAATGCTATGTCTCGACTTATCGTGAAATTGGTTGTCTTATTACCAACATTTTCTTTGTCAATTTACTCACATACTACATTGCGTTTTCCGTTACTTCTGCCTCGACGTAAACAAATACGAATGTATCACTCCGCGGTGCATGGCTCCGATTGGTTACGTAGAAATATTAGTGCTACAATCAACTGATGTGACGTATTTGATTGTTACCTCTGGTTTTAACTATTTACAAGCTATGTTTATAAAAATTGTGCATGATAACCTTACCGCCCTTTTTAAAGAAGTTCCTTGATGGTGTTTTACACTACTAGTAGGACCTAGTACATGCTTCCGCCATGGCGCCTTTTTGCATTGAAACTGGCCCATATACAAAGTAACATGTGCGTAAATTACTAACAATTAAAATGCCGACTGGATTCTCTCAAGATTATTACAGCATTCACTAATAGAGCTTCCTTAATGAGAACTAGCCCTTATTAAAGTTTAAACTGTAATTTCCTTTAGGGACTAATATGCGTAACAACAGGGATGTAGATCGTCCTGGAGCCAATGAGAAAAGAGCTGCACTACATGATTATATTTGAATTAGGATAGTATCAGGAAAGTACCATTGAAAGTACCAGGAAACAGATAACATACAAGTAAAATCTATTTGCCAACATCTTTTGCCAGTTGGTATACCACACTTTCGCCTCCCCTCCGGAGATGTACGCCTCTGTAGTGACGTCACTTGACCTTGACAACTCCCCCTCTATTCTCCTGTGTCAGACTGTTCAATGTTGCCACATGTTGCGGCGCCGACATTTGGAATATCTGCACATCTCTATCGTGCATTCATGTTCTCTGTCTTCATTCTTCGCTCTCTACAGTAATTGCTTCCTTTGCGGGCATGTTGCTTTTTATACGGTTAATAAGAGTTCTCTACTTATGAAAAGAAAATGTTCGCTTTCTTCAACTTCTTTGCTGTTCGTAAAATTCCATAAGCCACTCACCTTTGAGCAGCAGTTATAAACTATTGTTGTTATCAAAATATAAATTATATCTTGATAGCCTCTAGTGGCACTATTACATTCACAATCCCTCAAATTACTCATCAATATTCTTTACACATCGTTAGAGATACTGCAACCGCTCAACAAAGACAAAGAACTAAGTAATCCGCATTTTATATAGTTCAGTCAAAACACATAATGCCACGTTTCATATAGTCATTAGAAATTTCTTTCAGCAATCATATTAGTTTTCCGCCTGTTCAATACTTAATATTACTTTTGGACAAAATATGGTTTAATTCCATATTCTCAAAGTATTATGGATATAACTGCAAACCCTTTTACTATATATACCAATTCTATTGTGCACAGCCATTGCAGAACAACAAACAATGTCATTATGATTATGTTTATTATAAAAATAAACCAGAACTTTTTACACTTTTGTCAGCTATTTTTATAATGTTAAAGCTGTTACCTAAACTATTTGAATATGTGATAAGTAATGATATGGTAGTAATTCATTTTATTAACAAAATTAACATCCTAATGCAAATAATACACTTCTTCAATTTTTTAAGAAATCACCAATTTGACACTGTTTCTTATACTACATCCGCTTGTATCTTATTTACCATTTCAATTTTTTCGGCAATCTGGTCGCAAGATTGTATCTAGATCTTCCGGAAAAACCGCATCTGTAAGCTCAGTTTCACCGACATATTGCCTATCCTCTAATGGGCCTTATTTTGTGCAAAACTCATTTCCACGTGAATATGGCTCTTCAAATCGAATAAAACATCATTTAAGCCTCTGAGAATGTCCTGAAGTAGGAAGTGGTTATTGAGTGCAAGTCAGGTGACTGAGCAAGAATGAAAGAATGCATATTCCAAATTCATCAAGTCTGTTACACATGATGAAAGCCTTGCGAGGTTTGAAGTTTTCACCGATGCTGCTATGAAAATTAGTGCACTCCGCGTTGTCATCTTTGTACTATGTGTTCCACTCTACTTCTATCCTAATGTAAATATAAACATGTGGTGCAGATCTTTTTCGTTGGCTCCAGGATGACTTACATCCCTGATGTTACGCACATTAGTCCCTTAAGAAAATTACAGTTTAAACTTTAATAAGGGCCAGTTTTCATCGAGAAAAAAATCATATTAGTGAGTACTGCAAGATTCCTGAGAAATATCAGTCGTTATGAATACCTTATTATGCATTTTAATTGCTATTAATTTACACACATGTTGCTGTTTGTACTGCATCTGTTTCAATACTAAGATGTGCCATGGCGAAAGCGTGTGCTGGTTTTCCTAGAGTTGCAAAACATCGTCACGGAAATTTGTTGAAAATGGCGATAAGTTTATCGCGCAACATTTTTATTAATGAAGTTTTTTTATCGTATCCAGAGCTAACAATTAAATATATTGCGTCCGCTGCATTTGCACTAATAGTGCTACTTAACCAATCGGAGACATTCACCACGTAGTGATACATTCGTAATTGTTTACGTCTGGATAAAAGTAACGATCAAAACATTATATTGTGAAGGTATCTGAGTTATGGGGCGCCTGAGCGGGACTGCTAACTGCAGCCATTGTGACCAGAAAAGGGGAGAAAGAGTCCCCGCGCGTAAATTAGTTTTTTTTTTTTTTTTTTTAGTGTGTAATATTTTACTGAAAGCATAAAAGGATAATGTATTTAAAACTGAAATAAGTACTAACCTGTGTTATAAACATATAAGACATGTTGAAAAGAATGCCCTCAGCGGCAATACGCTCTAACTTTTCTTCCATAAGGATACGTAAGTTAGGAACACGTCTTTTATCGTTGAGAGGTCCTGTCTCTCCCCGTAACTTCTGAACAATTAACCGAATATTTTCTCTACCAGGAACACGATTGTCAGGATATCGTATCGCCTTCTCTGCAAGAATGCGTTTTCATATATGCATCGTGCATAAAAATCCGTTCTTCAAGACTATTATTATGTAGTGGAATAATTAACGAAGAACTGGAACACAATTTATACAAAATGAAAGCACCGTATGATACTGGAACGCTGACTAAACCACACTCAAACTAACTACAATTTGCTACCTGCTCAAGCATTATATGGCTTCTCCCAATATGTAGCTACTCTCTTCCGTTCCGTAACTCATATAACCTTACTCTATCGTGGCCCCTTCACTTACAGATGTGTGCTCTTGATAGTATGCCACCCCAAACTCAACTTCCTAGAGAAATGTTTCCGTTTTGGGGATCCCCATATAGGTAGGATAACAGGGTATCTTTCCTCACACCATAGGATAGACGGCAAAGGCACTCCCCTTAGGCTTCCTTTTTGGACCATACCTTATTACTCAAATCCCCGCCTTTCGAGACCGATTTTGAGAGGGCAATTTAAACACGTCAGACCATTCGGTCCAGCATCCAGTATTATCCACTAGTAAGGCGAAAATGTCTAGCATTGACGTGCCCAGCTTTGCACGTAGATAGTCCCAGAGTTTAAAGGTAGCTCATCAACACGACCTTGCCTATGTACTCGATATCGCATGAGTTTCGCGCCACATATAACTATCACACTCATCATATACCCAGCCGATATCAAAAGAGGCGGCAATATTTGATATGACCATTACTCGATGTCCCAACAATAACACTGATAAACTCTCCCGAAGCTGTACGTTTGTCTGCTGTTAATCCTAGACCGCTATTGGCTGAAGCTATTGCACGTGGAGTTTCTCTGCTGTTAAATCAAACTCTGTTATTGGCTGAAGTTAAAATATTGTTTGTGCGGTAAGACAGAGAAATTATCGCTGAACAACTTATCTCAAAGGATCTGAGGAAATGGTGGGACAATAGGCTGTCAACATTTCTTCCACGTGGAGTTTGTCTGTTGTTAAATCCCACACTATTATCAGCTAAAGCTGAAATATTATCAGTGCGGCAAGACAAGAGGATTTCTATCGCTGATTTATCAAAGGCTGTGAAAAAAGTGTCAACTGATTACACGCCGATTGTTAAAAGATATCCTGATAGGTACACTTAGAAGTATCTTTACGGGGATTCATATGTCAAACTTAAGTCTAAATCCTTATTCATCGGTGAATAAAGTTCGTCGTGTATTTTTGAAGAAATTATATCTATGTTATGCCTATAGCTGGTGCCTAGCATTGAATGATAGGCATCTAGAATACATGTCCTTAAGTAGTCATCGTCTTGAAGTACATAGTCTGATATCAACGCCGATAGCATGTTAAAGTTGATTTAACAGTTGCCATAGAAAATAATGGATGTTTTCTTGCCTTGTTTGTTAAATACGGGTGTCTGTCATGTATCGTAGAACGCTACAGTCCTTGTGAGGTCAAGGCCTCCTTGGCCACACACTTCCATTCTTCTCAATACTATGTTTTCTTCTCCAGCCTTTAATACTCAGCTTTCTAAGATCTTCCCCCATGCTGTCCAATAGTTTTTCCTAAGTGTACTTCTTTCATAAATTGTCTGGCTTCTTCGGACATGTCCATCCATTTTATTTTTTCGTATTTATTTCTTGAACTTATTTCTTACTGTCCAAAGAGTATTTATACTCTTCGTTAGTCCTTGTTGTCCAGCCATCTCTTTCACATTATATTCCATTCCTTTCCCGCCCTTATAGCTCTCCTTATTTTCACCCACCTTCCTGAATCATTCATTACTATAGCTCTTAGAATAACTATATATATATATATATATATAGTTATTAATATATATCAATTTTCAATTGAAAATGTTGCATTTAAATACATTTTTCAAAGCGTAGTAGCAATTACTTTCTCTGGCTGTACCCTCGATTTATATTGAAATTTCGCTGTCGTCTATCATCAGTGAATCTAGGTATTTAAAGACCTTCGCTCTTTGATATAATTTTTCCATTTAAACTTACAAGTTCCGTTAGCACATTCCAATCTGTCATATATAGGCAACATTTATCTTCGTTTTCCATTTCTAGACTTTTCTTACACCATATCAGCTACCGAGTAGAATGGCTCAGGCTATAAAGCTTGAGACTCGTATTCGGGAGGTTCCAGATTCAATTCCTTTGAGCTGGCCATCCTTACCTTAGTTGATGTTGATTTGGTTTATTCATGGACGCTCTTTAACATCTCAGGTCATCAGCGTCCCATTCAATTGAGGGCGTGAATCGGCCGGCAAATTTTGCTCAGATGCCTCTCCTTTCAGGTTTGCGGTTCTTTTAATGCCGTAAATCTGTGACATGGGATCCACAGCTTAACTACCTTTCCGAAAAAAGCCATCAATCCTGGCCGGAATAGAACTCGCGATCTTTGGTTTAGGAGGCAAGTTTGATTACCACTACACCACCAGGACCGACTTCCTTACCTTGGGTTTTTAGTGGTTTCTCCTGGTCACTTAGGCGAATGCTGAATGGGACTTTACTTTCCATGAATTCTCTCTCTTCCATTTTATATAATTTCATTCCGTTGGTTCTGTTATAAGGTCGAAAGTCCCAAAGCGAAATGGGCAGGGGCAGTGTGATGGTGCTTGCGCTTTGTATAGGTTTCTGCCTTGGCATCTGGAATGGAAGTGGATCTACTGAGGAGCCCGAAATCCTTGGGATGCCCCATGGCGTCTACATACTCTATGTAGAAACGTGTAATGACTCCGACCATCTCAATCCCGATCTTCCGGTGTCTCTTCATCTCATCTGTCCTATCGGAGGTGCCTCCATTTGGGGTATAGGTACAAATGGTCAGCCGTTATCAAGGCTGAAGTACCGAAGTATCCTCGTCCGTCCCAAAATATTCAATCATATCAACCCCCCTTTCACGTATGAAAATACTTACTGATTACGCTTTGAGACACTGCAGATGCAACTACCATATGTGGCATTTTAAACCGTTTATCGCTACTGCTGAGACACACAGGCAGTAGACACGGGTGATACGAGATAAAAGTATAAATTAGAATTTTTTTAAGGAAAGACACTTTTAAGGCGCAAGTTTAGGGTACCTATCTACACCCTCGTATATCTAACGCCCGAGCAAGGTGTTTGTCTGATTTATTAACGAACTGCCAGAACAATATACTTAAGAAAACGCAAAACTTTAATTATCGCTCATTATAGTCACAATGTCATAATTTTGAACATGAAAAAATTGACGATAACACTAGTCCTTTTTGTGATATAATTTCGACATCCCATATCTCAGCATATCCTGTATACAAATTTACGCTTCCCCACACCACCAAACCGCCAGGGTGGCCGAGGTCGTTAAGGCGCGGACTTCGGACTTGTGAGTGGGAGGTCTGGGGTTCGAATCCCGCAGGACCGTCCTCCCTGACTGAGGTTTATTCCAGGTTTTCCTCAGTCTTCATAAATGGCAAATGCCGGGGAGGTACCTTAAACTTAGGCCTGGAACGATTCCTTCCTTAAAAATAAATCCTTTCCCAATAAATCATTTCATCTCATGTATCATCAGTATCCATTGCCTGTGGTGCCTCTAGCAAAAACGGGCGTTAAACACCATTCATTCATTCCCACACCACCGAACAGTCCCCCCCCCCTTGAGAATAGACATATACTTTTTGGACAGTGTTGAGATGCGGGACTATCGAAAAATGGTTCACAAACAATTATGTAACTACCATAGCAAAATAAGTTATTATAATTTTCCTGTTGTTTAATTACTTAATGTTATAATGTTGTATGGAAATGGTGAAAAGAACGGGAAAAAGGTGAACATCTTGAGATGTAGGCACCTAAAATGCCAAAACGTCAGGATAGTCAAATGTACGGATGTATCCTGAAAGGGGGAAAAATCTTCGGCGCTTTCTAAAAGCGAAAGTCACTGAACTTGGGGCGGGGGGGGGGAAGCAATAACTGGAGAGGACGCTATGCTTGCTATGGTCGAGGGGAATGGAAGCAAATGAAATGATGCTATAAAGACAAGAAAGCTACCAGCCTCTTTTGGGCGGAGATCATAAATTTGGTTCAGGACAGACCAACATAGAAGAAGTTCATTAAAAGAAGAGAAGATTTGAGAATAGGCTTGGGAGCGACTCCGGGGCAACGCCAATGAGATTACTGCTGCTGCGCCCAATAGCACAGAAAATTCTCTACAAGAATCTATCGCTTTGTTACATCATTGGAACAATCCGAAACTGCACTAATGCTAACAAAACGAGACAAAGTTATGTTGCTGTAGGTCTAAAATTTAATATGTGAAATACATCTTAGGATTTCTAGAATTTATTTATATATTCCTTTGAGCATTTCCTCTTTATGGGAGCAGTACATATATTTTTCAAGTAACTTTTGAACATATAATATATAATATTTTCAGGACTTCTGTTGGGCCAATGCACCGCACCGCCTAGAAACTGAGGACGACACTAGCATATCGGCAAAATTCCGTCTTTACATTTCAGAAATTGGGTAACACAATAATAATAATAATAATAATAATAATAATAAATTATTATTATTATTATTATTATTATTATTATTATTATGAAAGGGAATTTAAATGTACTAAAGAAATGTCCGAGAATAATTATTTTATTCGAACTGAAGGGTTATGTCGGCCCTGATAATGGAGTAACCATATTTGCCTTCTAAACCCAAGATCGCGGATTCGATCCCGGCCAGGATCGGTGAATTTTTCAGGGCGTAAAAATCCTAAGTATGGCTTCCTTCGGAAGGGAAGTAAAGCCGCGGGTCCCATGTCGTAGATTTACGGCATGTAAAAAAACCTCAAGCCTGAAATAAGAGGTCTCTGAGCAAAGTTTGTCGGCTGTTTCACGCCCTGAATTGAATGGACGTTGATGACCTGAGATGTTGAAGAACGTCCGTAAATAAAACAAATAAATAGAATGATTGTTGTAACATATTAAAATTAATGGAAATGACAGAGTAGAAGACGTGTTTACAATACATAAGTTATCAGGAGCTTGTTTAATAGCGGCCAATGTGGCATAGGCAACCAGACACTTCCATTTGTTGTACGAGTAACAGCTGCGCCGTCTTAGCATCCATCTCAATTTATAATTAAGATCACAGCACCACGCAACAATACAAAATAATTAACATTATTTCTAAAATTAAAGCGCTTAGTTTAGACTTCCTTGTTAATATTATATTGATTTCTGATCTAAAGGACACGAACTTCTGGCGCTTTGTCGACATGTGCACAGGCCAGTATTTACTCAGTCAGAGCTATAAGGTGCTCTCGTCTGTGCATTAGGCAACTATGACAGTCAAAATGGACCAAAGTCAAAAGTCAAGGTGCCACGCTTAGCTTGCTGACACTTTGGATAACAATAATTCACAAGCAAGCTATACGAATTTATACCTGAATATCACAAGTTATAAAATAACAAAATAAAACAACTAACGTTATGGACATGCTGATAACAAATTTAAGATTATCGGAACATGCCCATATATTGCTTGTAACATCTCAGAGAAGTTTGGTACTATCATGTAATTGCATATACTGCCACGGGTGTTAAGGAGCGGAAGGTCTAGGGTTCGAATCCCACCGGAACGTCCTCCCTGATTTAGTTTTTTTTTTTTTTTTTTTCCTGAGTTTTCCTCTGTCCTCATAAATGACAAATTCCGGGGAGGTACCCTAAATTTAGGCCTGGAACTCTTCCTTCCTTTAAAAAAATCCTTTCCCAATTTACCTTTTCATTTCATGTATCATCAGTGCCTGTGGTGCATCAGTAGTATAAACGGGCGTTAAAAACTACTCAATAAATGAATGTCATTCCACGCCTGCTGCTAAGTTGGTCCTGCTGGTGTAGCGGTAACCACACTTGCCTCGTAAGCCCAAGATCGCGGGTTCAATTCCGGCCAGTATCGATGGATTTTTTTCGGGTATGAAAATTCTAAGTATGGCTTCCTTCGGAAGTAAAGCCGTGGATCCCGTGTCGTACATTTATGGCATGATAGAGAACTTCAAGCATGAAAGAAGAGGCCTCTGAGCAAAATTTACCGGCCGTTTCACGCCCTAATTTGAATGGGGCGCTGATGATCTGAGATATTAAAGAGGGTCCGTAAATTAACCAAATCAACAACAAACTACTACCAAAGAATTCAACATACTAACGCATTCCTTTCTTGCGGTTAAGCAAGCTAGGGGTAGGCACGCAGAAACTACGCACAGGCTAGTTTTTAACCCAGCCTATGTTTTTTCTGATTCTGGTGGGAGTGAAGTTAAGTGGTGTCATTGTATTTCATGAAGTGAACAATGTTAGTGACGAACAAGGTCCTTCGAAAAGAGTGAACGTCTTAAATAGTCAAGATTGCGCTTGCAACCAAGTAAATTCATAGTTTGCATACTATCCAAAATGCTCAGTATAATAATTTTAAAAACGAAATTAGTTGGATGGTAATAAAAAACAAAAACAAAAATTTGGTTGTTCTCAATATGCCGAGACCAGTAGACTTAGCTTGGGACCACAGCTAGAGATTCAGGATTAAAACCAGCAAAATAGTTTCAGAAAAAAAAAAAATTATGCCCAGAAAACATCGTCACCGCCTTCGTGATCTAGTGGTAGCGTTTTCCGGAGATTCTCGGCCAGGTCAAGCTCACTGGGTAAGGTTGTTTATATTCGAGTTTTTTTCCTTACCCTGAGAAGGTGAATGCCAGATAGATTTAAGGTGGAAGGAATCCGAGCACCAATGCAGTCATAGTGATAATAAATAATACCTTTAAAAATAATTAGTAAATAATAAAAGAGCAGAATAAACTAAAGCTAGTGCTGAATGAATGAATAGTGTTTAACGCCCATTTTTTTTTTTGCTGCAGCGGCACCACAGGCGAAGGACATTGATGATACATGAGATGAAATGTTATATTGGGAAAGGATTTATTTTTAAGGGAGGAAACGTTCCAGGCCTAAGTTTCGGGTACCTCCCCGGTATTTACCATTTTTGAGGACTGAGGACAATCTGGGAAAAAACTCAGTCAGGGAGGACGGTCCTGGCAGGATTCGAACCCCAGACCTTCCGCTCACGATTCCACGCCTTAACGATCCTTTCATTTTCAAACCCCAGCCGCATATCAGAAGGGATTACCTTCCAATTGTCTGACTTTCTGCGTTCGGAGATAGACGAGAGCCTTTCTTTGACTGATTACGTTTTTGCACGTTATTTCTTAAATATTACAAAAATTACCCTTTATAAATGCCATTAAATACTACACAATATTAATTTTACATATGCCATTAAAGTTCCTCTGAGAGAAAATGCACAACGTACTTGCATCTAATTACAGAGTTGCTCATTCCAAAGTTGTACTGAGATTAATTGCTTCCTTTACTCTCAACAGCCGGGAAGCCAGGAACAGTTTCACGTTAAAGCACAAACTGGAAAACCGAGTCCACTTTCCTTTGAAATTGATTACCTATCCTCTTTAAATATTTTCAACCGTCTTCGAGCTATGCTGGAAAGACGAAAGCAGAATTTCACAGCAGCATATTGTTAGTTGCTTGTCACCTCTATGTTGCTCTAGGCGAATCTGAATGTATCTTAGCTTGCACATTTCTTATAGGCGGGAACCGGAAGTGGCAATACCATGTGTACATTGCGCATTAAGCTCAAAGTAGTTTAATGTTACATTTTAACGCGAAAAATTGTGTTTGATTAAAAGGTATGATCATTCTTTATTGAACAGACTTCTTAGAATGCTCACCTCTTCATTCAGTGAGAAGAATTGCTTGCTTTGGATGTCACAGAGCTCGGACGTCAGAAACCACAGAAGTTTAATAATAAGATTGGAAGAATGTAAAATGTTGATACTTTTTTTTTGAATAACTGGAACAATCGTTCTATTTTTTAATAATAACAACAGTCTTTATAGGGTATGTACTGTCGTACAGGGTTATTTTGAAAGAAAGATATGGGAGGCGACGTAGGAATAACGCCTCGTGTGATGTTTTTTATATCAAGCCCCATGTTTCGGCGTCAGCTTGAAGAAGGATTGTCGGTGGGGAATGGAAATTGTGCTGTATTGTAGCTGTGTTAATTTAAGCCCTCCGATCGCAGATTTCGTCACGACTGCTGCCGACCACCAACTCTGCTTCCACGAGACTCTCTCTAGGGCTTTCCGCTGATTTCTGGCAGCTATAAGCTAACCAAGGCTGAGTGAATGGGAATTTGATATGGAAAGCACCGATTAATAGCGCTTCATGACTTAGTTGCTGAGGTTAATTATTCTCCCAAACATGAATAATCGGATGCACTCACGTTTCACGCCGGATCACTGACAAGGTAAAATTGGCAAACACGTAAATTTGGTTGTGTTTCCCAAATGGTGGCTAATATAAAGATAGTGCCACTCCATTTTTTTAATGCAACTTAATGGTGCTATATGTGACTAGTGCATTGATTGACTGTCGAGCCTCGTTGACGCCAGAGCTAGAACCTCGGACTTAGGTCATTCTTCCTCTTACTGCCCGGGCGACGCGGTAGCACTATCTTGGCCTGGAGAATTCTGAGACTGCCCCTTTTTGAGTTAAAATCTGTTTCTTATATACTCTATAAACACTAACGCTTATACAAGAAAAGCGAAGTGGGGTTTTCGCGGCTGTTCTACTTTCACCATTCTCATAGGTTGATGCTAACATCACTCATGGTTCTTCCTATTCGCTACCCAATTTGGATGAAGCCACAAACTGCGCTATTCGTCAATCAGCTCACTTCAAACAAATTTTACACGTTATGTCAATGACCTGCGAATGGACATCTGTCGAAAAGTTGTTGACTTCTAGGTCAGAGGGGCGAACATTCTTTGCCTGTTGCATACCAGAAGGGATTAACTTGCATTGTTTGACTTTTCCAACCCTTGCCTTGCATGTTCAGAGTGAGATTCAAGTCCACCTTTACCCTTTGCTATATCACATATTTCTTAAATATTACTAAAATTACAAATAGATATTATGCTCAGTTTTGAACACTATACAATCTTAATTCTACATACATGAATTTTGTCGTGAAAGTTTTCTATATACAGAAAGCACAACATTACCTGTAAGAAATCACAGAAACGTAAATTTAAAATTATAAATATTAATTACGTTAATTACTCTGTAATTGGTAGGGGCCCAGGGACAGCTTCAATTTCTAGCCATACACTATTCAGCGAATATTGATCTAGCATTTTATACAATTGCCCACAAAGCCTCAGGTCACTTTCAGTACAAAATCTATCTCTGAACTTATTTTTCAAATAGGCATATGAAGAAACAATTCTCTTAACTTCCGTTTTTACTACTGAGGCACCACAGGTCGTGGACACTAATGATGCATGAGATGAAATGATAAATTGGGAAAGGATTTTTTTTTTTTTTTTTTTTTTTAAGGAAGGAAACGTTTCAGGCCTAAGTATTTATTGTGTTGTCCAAACAGCTGTATCAGTTCAATTGTATATTATGCAAAAGAGTATTTTTATATTTTCAATCTTTCCCCCTCTTCACGACCCAAGGTTCGCGGTACAAATCTGGCCGAGGTCCGGTGTCGTAGATTTAGGGAATGTAACAGAACTCCAAATGTAAGGAAAGAGGTTACTGGAAAAAAATTACTCCCCCCATTTAATGTCTAAGTAATACCTTAGCATAACTTTTTTTTTTTTTTTTGAGTAATGTTTAACGCCCGTTTTTACTACTGAGGCACCACAGGCGGTACCTTAGCATAACGCTAGAAGGCATTTGAAGTAATGAGCTGAGCATTTATTCTTCTGACGCCTGTAGGTGCTTAATGTAATTAAAATTTAAAAAAAAATATTCATTTAGTCCATCAGGCCTTATTTATAAGTCATGTGAGTTGATGATATTGATTTACGTTTTATAATACATAAAATAACTGCGATTAAGTAAATTTATTATCTTATGGAATTACAAAGTATCTTTGGTATATATTGTGGAAATTTAAAACTACTAAAAATAATAATTAACCATGTTATTTCCATGGTAGGATCACATGTCACATTAAGGTTCACAAGTTGAAAATTTTTGTTTTAATCTTTTATTATCACAACTCTATGGGTTATTATATTCTTTTATTCCACTGCCTGCAATACCTTGTTACAGGTAGTGATTACGTAGAGGAGACGTTGGCAGAATGCGATCAGATGAAGCAAAAGCTGGAATCAGAAACTGATACTAGCAGCAAGGTAAAGTTATGATCTTCATTTGGAAAATCAAAGTTCACAACTTGTAATGTTTACAATATTTGGTATAAAGCAATAGGTTTTGGGGCCTAGATGTGTAACTATTTCTAAGAAATTATAACAAACGTTCAGCAACTGTTAAATATTAGTAGAACTTATCACACCTCAATGTCTTTTCTATAGTTCGCATGGGATCTGAAAGAATGTTATGACCCATTCACAATAAAAACGTTAACTTTATGACAAAGACATAAACATACTATTCACAACGTCAAAACAAAACTGCTTCATCGGGAAGGGAAGTAAAGCCTTGGGTTCCGTATCGTATATTTACGGCTTGTAAAATGACCGCAAGCCTGAAAGAAGAGGCCTTGAGCAAAATTTATCGGCTGTTTCACGCTCTAGATTGAATGGAAAACTAAAAACCAAAGCTGTTGCAAATATCCTTAAATAAACCAAATAAATAAAGTCGAAAGAAAACATTTTCCTCAATAATTCATAAAACTGTTTTTATGAATTATTTTAAATCAATTTTAAAATGTATTAAGGTCTTCATGATCCCCCTTGAATCGTTTATGCCACTAGATATCTTGTATTTTGTCTAATTGCCTACTCCTTATAAGCTTTTGCACAATTTCCAAGGTCTGCCTCTAGTAAAACACAAAACTTAAATACAGCGCGTAGTTGCTACTTCAAATCATTGTGTAGTAACCACGACTACGTGTTTCGGCTTCTACTTCCAACTGAATACTGGCGCAATGGTACTTTTAGATGAAGAGATCATCGCGCTCCAGAGCGGTTTATTTAAAAGCAAGTATGTATATGCAATTATTGGGGAACAAAATGGTCCATTATATAAACTAACATCCATTACAATTACTTAACAATCGGATTTATAAGCACAAAACCAGAATGAAACGGAATTAATTTATGTTGGTACAGGATTGCATATCCGGGCCGCTGAAACTTTGGATTTGAGTTAGCTACAGTCCATATAAAGTTGGCTATTCTGCGGTTGCGACTTGCAACAGCCAGCATGGTTTAGTAGAGTTTTCAATATCGCCTCGTAAACGTATATTAAGTGTACGTAATAATGAATTATTTAGCCCCAGAATTATTTATAACTGCAAATGAGTTGCTCCATTGTAATGCAAGCATAATACAGAACAAACTTTCGACAGTGAGAGATCTACTCTGTAGTTATTGGCTTATGATTTTAAGTGTAAGTAAAAAGAGGATTTTTGTTGAACTGCTGGGTATTAGAAAAGAGGGAAGGATATTTCTCTAGGAAAAAGCTTCGAGTTGTTAACGATATAAGGCATCTCTTAACAGTATTTTGCGTCCATATAATACCAAACTCAAAGCTTTAGGTATCAAACCGTGAATTACTCTACAAATGATTTCTTTGAGACACTTTCTAACTACTAGTTAACCATTTCAATTAATCACAATAACTAAATTAAAACATGTGGTAGAAATCAGCTGCACACACAATAAGAAAAACTGGCAACATAGCACTTGAATGACCGATAATGTTACTATGTAATTGGTACGGAAGGTGCAATGGATAGCATTCCTCATTTGTTAATCTGTATGATTGCCAACTGAAAAGGTAGCTATCAAATGAACGGCCCGAGTGTAGACAATATGTGGAAGGGGTACAATAGATCACAAGCTACAAACCACCCTCTTCTCTTACATCTGTCACTTATAAGTTTTTGTTTACGTACCAAGCGATTGTTGTTGATTTGATTTATTTACAGACGCTCTTTAACATCTCAGGTCATCAGCGTCCCATTCTATTCAGGTCGTGAAACGGCGGACAAATTTTGCTCAGAGGCGTCTTCTTTCAGGCTTGAGGTTCTTTTTCGTGTCGTGAATGTACGACACGGGACCCACGGCTTTACTTCCCTTACGAAAGAAGCCATACTTAGGATTTTTACTTGCCTCCTAAACCTAAGATCGCGGATTCAAACCCGGACAGGATCGATGGATTTTTTCGGGCGTAAAAATCCCATGAATGGCTTCCTTCGGAAGGGAAGTAAAGCCATGGGTCCCGTGTCGTACATTTACGGCACGAAAAAGAGCAAGCCTGAAAGAAGAGGCCTCTAAGCAAAATGTGTCGACCGCTTTACGCCCCGAATAGAATGGGACGCTGATGACCTGAGATGTTAAAGAGCGTCCGTAAATAAATCAAATAAAAATAAAATAAAATAAAATAAAAAATAAATAAATACAAAAAAATAACATGTATTACAATTTTAAAATATTTGTAGTAAGTAACTGCTATTTTGTAAATTAAGTTTATTTATCTTTAATAACAAGACGATGTCAGAAATGGGGGAGGCAAAAAAATAAGACAGAACTATATCAGTATGATTACTTGGCAAAAATGTGATGTACTGAGGCTGAACCAATCAAAGCCTAGAAACTAATCAAAAATAATATGGTTGATATATGTTTCCTGATTCTGGGTGTAGTTTAGCATTTATGAGAGAATGTTGCGTCTTTTCTAATTTAGCCATATGAAATCTGAATGATAAGTAACATCACACATTTGAGAGGTCTTGTTACGTATTTCCCTAATTTGAATCATAAGTGGGAATCATAATGCGGGAGGAATACTTTAACAAAACCCTAAACAGGCATACAATTAAATATAAATAAGGCACTGTTATTGGGTAGCACATACAAATTTTATACTTAGATACAATTTATAATTTCTGTGCTCTTTTTCAGGCTGATGATGCAACTCAGGAAAATCAGAAGGATTCTAGTTTACAGTTGGCCAATCCAACCTTGTTGAACTTTGCAACTTTCTTATTTATAAGAGGCATGAATTATACAGATAAATTCATTCTGACTGCAAATGTTGACAATATTAGAATGTTTAATGATATCATTTATCGCTTTAAAGTAAAGAATGTACCTTATTTTAATACATATTTCATTAAAGCTACTTCTGAGGAAGATTTCTCTTTTAACTTCATTGAGGCATTTTTCTGTTATGATGTTATGCGAAAAAAGGTAGGAGAAGATGCATTGTTTAACAGTTGCGATATATTCAATTTCATAGTCCTCATTGACAACATGACTACAATTAATCATTTTCATCTGCACGCATATCTAGAGCAGTCATCTGAAGACACTGGTGCTGGTAAGATCTGCTTACTGACTTTCAACTTTCAGTTTATTAACACTGTGATAAGAGATACAGTTATTCTTCAACAAAACATAAAATTGCTGCAAAAAGTAAAGCAAGAATTAATGTATGGAGAGCTCACATTTGCTACAAATATACTTAGTAAACTAAGGAAGATGCTAGAGCTAGAAATGTTACAAGAAATGTTACTACCACAACATTACCAAGACTTTGAGCATCTTACCCTATTTCTGGGAAAATTTATAACTCTCTTGGAAATGAAAATTGATTGGCAGGCTTTTTTATTGAAACTTAGAATATATGCTCCTGAGATAACAAAAGACACCAGTCTAAGCAAAGAATTAAAGCAAGAACTAGGGCATATATATGATTTTCCTATCTTAGCTGTAGACAACATCATTATTAAATTGATAAGTGAGATCAGAAAATTGTTTACTGTCAAACAGTATCCCTATTATGTCACACAAGACAATGCACAATTCTGGATTGATATACTGAGAGAACATGCCCATGATGCCTTCTCTTCAGTTCAAAACAACAACTTGTCAGATTTGTCACTTATCAAATTCAAAAATAAATTTGTTAACATTTTAAAATCTGCAATAGAAAAACATCAGGTGACACATATTGTTCCTCCATTAGGCAAAAGTAAGAAATTAAGTGTTTGTAAGGTTATACAGTCATTGTCAACTACAACCTATTTCCTTATAGATGATAATGTGCTGAAACTTCGAAAGAGAGAAGTAATGGTTCTTTGGACTGTATCTAATATTGCTGTTCTTATTATTGAAGATGATTACTGGGATCCTTTGTTAGAAATTATGTTTTTGAAAACCAATCCCCAAAAGAAGTTAATAGTGGTCAGCATTGATTGCAGTCAGACTGAAATGCTAGCAAACCATTTTGATCAGATGTATGTAAGATTTGAAGATGTCTTAGATGTTGATCAATTAAATGAGCGTCTTTATTTTAAAAAAAAATATTTTAAAATTGAAAAGGTTCCCATGTACAAAATATTAAAAAAAAGAGAAAATATGAGAGCTTTAGCATCTCAAGAAATGTTTGAGGAACTCTTGAATGAGGAAAAATGTAAAAGAATTCAGAATGGCAGTACCAGAAATATTGAATCATATACTATCCTTCGTCTGCATTTTGTTCAGAAAGAAGTTGTCAGTGAAAGGGGAAATATTTTTGGAATAAAAGGTAATTTGAATAAGCTGGACCATTTGAAAAATTATATTAGGAAATACAATGAAGTTACTGCTGCAGAATCATTGTACTCTACAGTAATATATGATAAGAAAAATTTCATTGAATTATGTACAAAACATAATAATGTTCATTGGCTTCAGCCAAAAGAAAATCATTTGCTTTGGTTGGAGTCTAAAGGAAATATAGATTCAATAAGAAAGCACATTATAAAAGATGCACCAACATATTACACTATTAACAAGGAATACTGTCGCAATAATGAACCTCCAGGACGCATTATTTTGATAATTGATGATCAGGATACAGGCATTTTGGACTATGTTGCTAATTGTATGAAAAAGTTCATTCCAGAATATTTCATTATCTCAATAAAACTGTATGATTATATCACTGAACTGGATGATCCAAATATAGCAATAAAGGAAGTCATAATAAAAGGAGCAGGAATGCACACAGAGTTCCGTAGGATGCTTTGCATGTTTGGATTGAATAGAACTGAAAAGGCAGAAGTGTTCTTGAATGCCTGTGGTAACCTAATGTCTTTGCATTTTGAGAAAATGATTGAGTACACAAAGGAACTGCTCAGCAAGACAAAAGTAAGGAAAGTGTGGATAAGTTCAGGCGAAAACCACAGAGATATGCTGGAGAGATCATTATCCACTTTGGCATTTACAGTTGTGCCTCATTCTGATCAAGAAATACTAAATATTCAATCATTGAAAATAGAGAGGGACTTCGCAGAAACTGATTCAAAGAGTACAAAGTCTATGCATTCAACTGAAGTAGCAAATAATGGTAAAAATACAGAAATTGAGTCAGATCCCACTTTAATACAACCAGATGATGCTGATTCACACTTTAGATCATCATCTCAACTAGTTGAAGTGAAATATGAAGGTATAACCTGCAATGCATCTTTGCTTCATGTTGCCTGCCAAAGTGGAGATCTAAATCAAGTGCGGCAGCTTGTTTTGCAACAGCTTGTTGATATCAATGCCTTGGATAGCACTTTCAAGCAGACACCAATCATGTGGGCAGCTAGATCTGGTAAAGAAGAGGTTATAGACTTTCTGATACAAAAATCTGCCAAGGTTGCATTGTATGATAAAAATGGAGTAAGTGCCATACATTTGGCTGCTATATCTGGAGATATTGGTGCAGTTAGAAGTTTAATGTGTGCTGGTGATATGGACATTAACACTGTTGATATTTTAAAAAGAACACCTCTGATGTGGGCAGTAGGACAAGGTGATTTGAATATGGTTAAATATTTCATAAAAAATGGTGCAAGTTCTCTTTGCAGAGATAGTTGTAAATCCAACTTGTTGATGTTGGCTGCAGAATCAGGAAATGTTCCAATGATTGAATTTCTGTTAAATAGAAGAGAAACACAAGCAATAATCAACTGTGGTAATTCAATGAAGAAGACACCACTTATGTTGGCTGTACAAAAAGGTTTTCATGTTGGTGTCAGTATGTTACTTCGTCATGGCTCAAAAGTAAATTTGCAGGACTGTAAAGGACAGACAGCCCTGCATATTGCAGTAAGGAAAAATGATATTAAAATGCTCCAGATTCTTTTGAAATGGTGCCCAGAATCTTGCATATCCATATCTGATAAAAAAGGAAAAACTCTTCTACATTTAGCTGCAAGACGTGGCAGCATGTCTGTATTTAATTGCTTGGATAATTATAACAGTGATCATTTAAACTGCAATGCACAAACAAAAATATGGAAAAACCTGCCACTGCATTATGCAGCAAGAGGTGGCTATCTGGAAATTGCTAAATGGCTAATTGAACATGAAAGTCTGATGAATGCTTCAGATCGCAAAGGCAATTCTCCACTGCATATGGCATCACTTGCTGGCCATAGTACCATAGTGCTGCTTTTAATACATAACGGTGCAGATATAAATCAATGCAATAGAAAAATGCAGACTCCTGTGCATATTGCAGCAATGAATGACCATGCACACATATTGGAAATACTCTGGTTGTATGGTGGTAATGTGCATATTTTCGATGCAACAAAACACACTCCTCTGTCATGGGCACAGCAAAATAAATGTAAAAGTGTCCTTAATATATTGAAATAATGTTGAATGTCTACAGGATAATATTCCAATAAGCAACATATATCATATGTAGCACTGGAAGTTGGTAGTAAAACTCTTTTAAATTACAATTATCTATGACATCTCTGTGGTATAATTGCAAAGTGATTCACAATAATTCAAAATAACACATTTATCATATATAAACTGAATGCAACATGAGTGGAATTTGAGTATCTTTTGCTTCTTCACTTGATACAATTGCTGATTTTGGTACCTGTTTCATAACAGTCAGTATTAGAAAAGAGGAAACTTTTTTGTCAGAAAACTAATGTAAATTCTTACAAATGAGCTTTGAATATAACACCAGTGAACAGTTTGGAAATGAATTTTGTTCAGAAAAATAGAGTAGTCTACTTTCTATAAAATGTGTTTTATATATACTAAGCTACCACATAGACTCAGTAGGACTGCACTAGATTAAAAGCGAATATTAAGTGCATTATTGAATTCATCATAATTTTATACAATCACTGGAGCTTAAGTCATGGCAATTTTTTTAAAGGGGTAGATCACAGTATTCTTTGTCCCCCAGGAACCCTGGCTTCCATAGTATATGGACATGTAAGTAAATGGCAGTGTAAGTATGATTATACAAAAAGCAATGGTTGTGAGTCAACTATGCAGAATAAATATGACCTAATGTTAACAGCATTCCTATATCAAAATAGCAATTCTCCAGGAGAGAAATGCTGGAGAATGTCAGAGTAAGTTCATGGGAACTGTGGGGAATAATGCCCTTTCATACAGAACTATATGAGCAGAACAACAGTATTCCATCAAAGTGATGTGTCATGTGCAGTAATTGCTGATATCATGGAAAATGACAGAAGATGAATGCTACTTGAATTTCAGGCAGAAACTGACAAAAAATTTACAGGAAGACGCTTACCTGCGGAGAGTTGCATCAAGGTGGGTATACGTACACTCACTGAAGTACACAAGCAGATCAGTAGCATTTTGCCTATAGCTCATTGTTGTTTGTGCCATTAAGTTACTGCCTTACTATATCTACAGCACATATTCTGTATTGTTCATATGTCTCATGTCTCATGTCTCATGTATCTTTAAAAAATTCAAACTGGTCCCCATGTTATCTGAAAAAAAAAAATAGTTCCTATGACTTAGTCCCAACCCTCATAGTAAACATAAAAAAGTTTTCCATTTAACAAGTACAGAAAGCCATATAACAATATTGCAATAAACCTTAAAACTCAAGAATGTTTCATTCAGAAAATCATTTGGAAAAAATTTTGTGAAAAGATTTAGTAAATGGTACATGCCCATTCAAGAATTATTGCAAAATAATACATATTTATTCATGTAACTTTAAAGAACCGCTTTTTATGGTGAAGAAACTGAGGTCATCAATATAAGCTTTAGAGACTATTCAGTTTATATATCAGGTTAATGGTCATCAAAATTTAACATTACAATTTAAAACAGCACAATATTTTCATGGCAATAAAATAAAGAAATGAAGTACTAATTGAGTTTGGAAAAGAAATAACTTTTGACACCTTTGGTATAAGCTTTTAATATATTTTTTACCTCTATATATTTTCATTAGACATTAGGATTAGATTATAAGAGTTTAAAAACTTTGAATAGCTGAGGATTTTGTATGCTTTTGGTTTAAAATTGGCTATGCTATTTGACTCAATGAACATTTTCTCAGAAATGGTTCGATTTTTTTTTTCTTTTAAGATGACGACGACGATGATGATGGTGGTGGTGATGATGATTATTATTATTATTATTATTATTGTTGTATCTTGTACTTTAATCTGTAGCATCAAGATTTAAAACATATTTTATGTATTACTTTTAAATAATAGAAACTTGATTATCAGTTCTAATTAAGGGGGTGAGCGGTTAATGTACGCAATTAGTTTTTATTACCTTATTTTTATTGTTATTTGAAGAAATTCGTCACATTTTCTGAACCTTGCTAACAACATTTTTTTCTAATATACATTCTAATCCTATGAGGTAAAACAAGTCCAAGCAAGAATGAGGGATCATCTTATTCCCACCGCCACGGGTGGCCGAGGTCGTTAAGGCACGGACTCGTGAGCGGGAGGTCTGCGGTTCGAATCCCGCCAGGACCGTCCTCCCTGACTGGGGTTTTTTCCAGGTTTTCCTCAGTCTTCATAACTGGCAAATGCCGGGGAGGTACCTAAACTTAGGCCTGGAACGCTTCCTTCCTTAAAAAAAAAAAAAAAAAATATCCTTTCCCAATTTATCATTTCATCTCATGTATCATCAGTGTCCACCGCCTGTGGTGCCTCAGTAGTGAAAACGGGCGTTAAACACTACTCAAAAAAAAAAAAAAATCTTATTCCAAAAATTGCACAAGGATTTCTGCTGATTTAATGATGTCCCATATTGTTGTGAAACTGACACAAGTTCATTAGCTAAGTTAACCACCATTTTACCATTACCACACCCTTCTATCTTCCATTTTCACGTTCGTTTCTATGTACAAAACATTGCGTTTTCTATTAAATGGCAGTAGACATCGCTGAGTGAAATTTCACAACAAAAAAGTGTCAAGGTTACTGATCGAATAGCCAAAATATTAAAAGAAAAAGTTAATTGCATACATGCTCCTCTAGTTTACCATCATGAATAGCACCGAAAAAGGTTTCATATTAGACCCATAACATTAAAGCACAAGATGGAGTTTTATCCGAGTTTTCACAATTAATTAGGTACCCAAAAAAGTAATGATAAGGATGACCGTCGCATTATCTGATGATCTCCGATGGAGAGGCGGATAATCGAGGTTCTACTGTATTACATTCTATACTTTATGTTTATTCATTTATTTTTTGTAAAATGCCTCGAACCTAGACATATGTAAACTTTATTTCGAATGAAGCACTCAAAAATGTCATTGATAATTGGACTATTTTTTATATGTTTAGCTAATGCATGAGCATTCATTGTTTAAATACATACTTGTCAATCTGTCTGTAAAATTATTTAACCAACATTTTGAAAATAAATACAATTTTGTATTTTTTTTTTTTTTTTGTGTTATTCATTTTGCTACTTTAATTACAAATACACCTCTCCTGACATTACAGGATTCAAATGTACATGATACTTCGTTTGCTAAAGTACTTTAAGAGAGTTCTGTATAGAAGGTCAATAATATTTGTAAACAAAACTTTTTATGTTGGTTTATTTTCTAAGTATCTTAATTATTTAAGCATTATTAACAACCTTTCACTTGGTTATTTTTTAAACCAAAAGTTGTATTTTGGTTAGCTTCTTGCAGGTTCCACTTATTTGTTATTAATAATCATCAATTCATTGCCCTGCTTTCGGAGCAGGAAATTTTTAATAAGTGGGTAAAATTCTGTATCCTCGCTGAAACTCAAAGAATCAATTTTGATCAGCTGCGTTTCCCAAGATGCTTTCATTTGTGGCCATATATATTAATATATGTTAGCGATGTCAATTTTCAACGGTAGAAATAAGAGGTCAAGCAGTGAGGAGACATTTTAGATTTAATTGACAAACTATTGTTTTACTCGTACTATTTGTTTATCATTACATCTATACAAAAATAAAATACACTTATATTCTTAATTAAATATAATTATGCAGGAACACGATTATAAAATAAAAAGTTTACATTTACAAATATTATTGCTTAATGCTTCAAATGCTTATTGCCTATACTTGTCAACAGATTTTGTCTTTCTTCTATAGATTCATTGGTTTTCACGAATTTGAAAAATACCCTATATGAATAACTGAAATCAACTACTATATGTAAACCTGCTATTATAAACAGATAAGGAACAAATTTAAAAGAAATACATGATCCAATACTTTTCTCAAAATATGGCTGAAGTATGTATTTCTCGGGACACATAGGATAATTGATAATCCTAATCCATGTATACAAAAGGAAGATGCTTGACATTGTACTATGCAAATATATGGCACAGTAGCAAATGTCCTTTTCTTTAAGATAGACAAAGTAGGTCATGTGATGTAGCTGGTTTACAAATAGAGCTTTAGTATGCAAGTTGGAATATGGGATTGTAAGAGGGAAGGTGTTCAAACAACTTCAAAAGTTTTGGTAGTTGCTGAAAAATTAAATGGATGAAGAAGAAGAGGAAAACCTGGTGGCATAATGATTTTCCCCTGCTAGAGGTCACCAGAATATTTCAATCACACGCTGTTTATAGGTTGCTAAAATTGTGAAGTGCTTAATATAGAGTTCATCGTTCATATTCAAAAGAAAAAGCAATGCTAATGGTTAGTTTAATATTAATTTTTGTAAGTTAAAATCACTATAGTTAATGTTATTTGTTATAGAGTTGTACTTCTTAGTTAAACAGTCGTCAAAGAGTTAATTGCTTGTTATTCATAACCAATTGTTCACAAAGACGATGTAATGTTTATATCTTTGTTCATACTTTTTAAACAAACAGCCATGTGATGAATATGCTAGAATATCTGAGTAGGGAAACTTTTATACTTTTTAGTAAAATATAACTCTCGGAGAAAAAACACGATATAGGAAGAGATAAAGAGATAAAGATATGCTGTTTGTACTCCATCTGACTTTTACTGTCTAAAATCTACCTTAAATCCTCGAGTTGAAATCGAGGGTGTTGAAAACTATAGTGCTTATATTTTTATAGAACCAGTTTAAAGGTATGATATAATATATTCAACAAAGATGCCACAACAAATTATACAGTATAAGAAAAATCGTAGATATAAAAAAAATAATAATTGCTTTGGAAATTATAAATGTTTACAAAATTATGTGCAGTGTATTATTTGAATGATTTTCACCTTTTGTATAAGTTAGATGTCTACGTCAGCAGGACTTGCACAAGCTCAAAGGCATTAATATCCATCGGAATTTAACACGAAATATGCCATGAGCATAAACGAAATAGTGCACACTCTTAAAAAAGTATTGCAATTCTTTCGAAAATGACTAGTTTTAAAATCAGACATAATCATGGACACCTACAGTACCGCAGAATGTAACCACGTAATTCAATTCCTTCCCTCATATTAATTCTAGATAAAAGCGTTATTGGAAATGAACATGGTGCAATTAGACTCTGAGCAAACATATAATGAAATGATAAAAGTTACGAAAAGTATAACACTTTTGTGCAGTTTTAATTGTATCGTATGTGGTAAGTAAAATATAGTATTACTTACAGTAATGATGCTGTATATTTTTAGTAAATTTATAAATAATATTAAATTATAATTTAATCAGATGTTATACAGTTTGTTTTAGAACTTTTATAATACAAATGTCTCTTTAAAACAAAAAGGACCAGTATGAATTTGAAGACGTATGGGTGAATGTATTCTTAATGAATCTTATTATAACGAAAGTAATACAAACGACTCTCTTGTTTCTTGTGTTGTGCGAGTGTACATTTACATTCAAAGAAAATGTATTAAGATTTGTCTTAATATGGGTAGAACTTTCATAAATAAATATTAAATTTAATATATTTTAGCTTAATATGGTGTTGTATATAATTAAGTCATGTATAAATTAACAATTTTCCCATGCATACAAACGTACACTATGCACATTATGTATTAGTATAAAAAAGTTGTGATAATATACGCAAATGTGGAAAGAGCTATCTAAAGTTCGCAGTCCTGCTAGTTTTAATCATGTTTCAAATTGCTCTTTTCTGGAGTTTGAAAATAAAATTAGATTTTTGCAAATTTTTTTTCAAAATAATACTCTCTCTTATAGTAAGGAATGAAAATGTATATAATAAGACGAATATATTCCAATGATGACACTTTCCTTACTATTATCAAAGTAAAACATATTTTGTTTAATTTTCTAGTTAATGAACCATGTACTTCAAATGCTCATCCAAATATGGACCCAAAAAGTTAACACTTTCAGCATAACTGACACTCTATTTGGTGAAATATTCTCAGCAAATGTTTATGGTTATGCAACATATTTAATATCTGTATTAACTCCGTCCTGGTGGTGTAGTGGTAGCCATACTTGCCTTCTAAACCCAAGATCGCGGGTTCAAACCCGGCCAGGATCGATGAATTTTTTCGGGCATGAAATCCTAAGTATGGCTTCCTTCGGACGGTAGGTAAAGCCGTGGGTCCCGTGTCGTGCCGTTTACGGCACGAATAGAGCCTCAAGCCTGAAAGAAGAGGCCTCTGAGCAAAATTTGTCGTCCGTTTCATGTCCTGAATTGAATGGGACGCTGATGACCTGAGATGTTAAAGAGCATCCATAAATAATCCAAATAAAATAATTTTTTTAACTGCAGTACACCTTTGGATGTTACAGTGACATAGGAATATTAGTCATTATTCTTCTATAGGGTAGCAACCCATTTATTTCCGGATAAGTAACGGTTATTTCGTTAGTTTGAGTCACGAAAATCACTGTCCCCCCCTTGTGAGTAAAATGTTCCAGAACCGTTAACATTATTTGCATGATTGAGAGCAGTAAAAGGAGAAACGATACATATGCTTATAAGTACAATAAATTTTAATGTAAGCTTGCTTGAAGGTTTTGCTTTTAATGATACACATCCTCTCATAGCAATATTAATTTCGGTTACATATAAAATAAAATAAAGGCAAGACTAGGTAAATCCCGTTTCTGAACTAATTTGTTAACCCAAATGTCCATGCACGTTCACATGCATGGACATTTGTTTCTTTCTATTTAAGACAGCGATATGTAAACTGATTAGGCTTTTCGCGAAATATCAGCGCCACTGGTAATAGTACGATACTATTACCAGGACTTAATCTTGCCGTGTTGCAGAAGCCTGAAGTCATTCCATGGTTATTACACGTTATTATAACCTTTGTACTCTATGTTAATGATTAACTCATGCACATTCGTGCGCATTTATACTTTATTATATTTGGTGACAAGACAAAACATAAAACAACACAACAAAATATAGGTGCTATTTGATACTAGATGACTGGTTAGTCTTTAGAAGGCTGTGGATAAATAGAAAGAAGAATAATGATGCTCGTTCTCGGTGATAAACATGGAGGAAGAAGGATTAGAAAGTGGAATATTTACAGTTCTTAAAGGTCTATTTATGTATTGTACGCACATTTAGCAATTTTGGCACATAAATCGTCGATGGAAACAGCGGAAGGTTTTAATTCTAGAAGCAATTAAGCGTGAGTAAACATAGATGATTATAATTAAATACACTTGAGAGGCAGAATCATTTGGTTAGAAATTATAAAAGTAACGGTTAACATTAGTAAGGTACAAGGATGGACTAGATATAAAATTAAAATACTGGAATAAAAGGGTTTCTTAGTACATTATAGCTACTGTAATTAATAAACGACTGGTTGGCACTTATGTGAGCGTAAGCATTTCATTTTTATTATCTCAATCTAATTTCGTATTTTAAGGAAGTCAGTGGTATTTGCAAAGATCATGGTGCAGACTGCTGTTATTTATGGCCAACAAAGAAAACAGGATAGAAATATATATCACATCCCCTTTGAGCTGCATTGTTACAGGTTACATTAAGATTTTTTTTTTGTTTAATTAAGGAAAAGATATATCTAATGAAGAAAACCAATATTAACACTTTCCATCAGATCCTTCAAATATAAAAGTATAAAAATTTGAATAGGTAAAAATGTTTTACTATTCATTAAATCGTTTGATATTGATATTGCATGTTAGAAAATTGGTTAGAAATTGCTAAAATTGAATATTATAGTTTTGATACATTTACTTTGCTATCAAAATTTTGTTCAGAAAATAAGCCGCTTTGGGGTTCACTTTTCTATGTGCAACAAGATCATACAGAAAATATGAACATATATTTAGGAAAGGATATTTTGGAACCAGCATAATGGTAAAACATTTAAGTGCCCAATGATTGAAAAAGTTGGGGAACTTAGCTAAATGCTACAAAAAGTTTTATAAAGGCATAGTAGTAAAGAGGAGATGAAATGAATGCATTCAAAGCCAGTAACCTACCCACCAAATGGCAGAAGTGAGTGCACTTTTATAGCTGAAATGAGCCTAAGGAGAAATTGGTAGTATAACGTGGTGCAGTTAGTGGTGTCATGATTATTACCAACAGCAAAAAATGTACTAAATATCAGAGCACAGAAAGAAGGGTAAGGAGTACAGCTGAATTAAGACAAATTTCTTAATCCAAGTGGACACCTACCCTAGGGGCTACATTTTAAAATTGTGATCACATGTGTGCAATAGCAATCTTAAAATGTAACCTCTAGGTTAGTTTTAAGTTATTAGAGTAATATTAGCAGGCCTAATGCCAGTTGTATAAAAGTTGCTAAATGGAGTTTACTTTTAACTGTAATTAAAAGGAAGCTAGAGGTTAGTAATCATTTCTGTTGCATAAAAATAACCCCAGACTATTAATCTGAAGTTTGCAGTAACAGTGAAATCTATGGAAACAATAGAGAGGATTCTCTTCGAAATTGGTAAGTGAAGCACTAGAGTGTATGAGACAACAGTATTGGATAATCATTTATAGGGAAATTCTAGTTTCAAGTGAGTTGATATTCAACTGTTTAACCTGAGAAAATCAATAATTATTGAATTTTTCTGCCTTGTCTTCAAACATGGCTAAGGAAAGGTCAAAGTAAATGCAAACGACAAATTTTAGCAAACATGAAAAAAGTATTATTATTGATCTAGTGCTAAAATATAAGGAAATAATTGAAAATAAAAAAACAAATTCGATCTCAAATATAAAGAACATACATGGGAGAAATTGCTAAAGGGTATAATTCTATTCTTAAGACTGCATTTTTATCCCCTTGTGTGTGCAGTCCATAGCACCTAAAACAAGAAGCCTCACTTTCTGTACATCACCCTCTTTGGTTGACATTTTAATGAAGTGATCAATTGCTCTAGTAACTTTATAATGGTTCTGCTGACCATTGCTTACTCCACTTTAATATATTTCCAACAACTATTTTGAAGTTCCCTTTCACATGGAACCTTAAGAGATATTAGTATCATGAACATTGAATTCAAAGCATGATTTCGCTTAATTTGTGATTATAATCTGGGATGCAACATGTGTTCCAGTTCTTTGACATCTTTTGCTAAGCGAAATCACAGTTTGAATTATTCGTCATTCAGTTTTAGGAATGAATTTTTCTCTCATGAAATACACGAAGAGCACAATGAAATTCATTATCGGATGAAATGTAGGAATAATCTGAAATCTGTGCAATATATTGCTCATAAGGTTAGCCTAGCATAATCTATAATTGAGTGCAAATCTGTAACTATTTGGAAATGAAAAGTGATACATTGAAGAAACTTTATCTACATGAAATTAAAATAAATGTTACTCAGCATTTTATTTATAAATGAAGTCGTTATGCTTTTAATGTTTTATTTAACAATTGTTAAATTATAATTAGTACTTTAACTTGTGAAATTTTGTTAGTTAGGTTTAATTTGAGGAAGATTAAATAATTGTAGATTAATGTTTATACAACCAAATTTTCCAAGTTAAGCATAACTGATGAATAATATTATGCTCTGAACTGGAGTTAACTTTTTATACAACCTACAATCCATCCCAAATGGTATATTATATGTCTATTTCTACAATTCATTTACTGTTGTGCCAAATGGTACATGGTAAAATTATGGCAATTCTGAAAAATAAAGGAGGGACAGATAAAAGATATGCATAGAGCTGCCCTGGTGGGAAAGAATGGAAGACATACATGCAAACAATGGTGACTATAGATTATGACACATATTGCAGAAATTAAAGGAGTTAATGTTAGTACAGGACAAATTAAGTATATTTAAAATATGTATGTAATCATATATATGTAACATTAGCATAATTAAGTTAAGAAGCAGAGAGAGCATCGTTGATGGCAGGAAATTCCAAAAAAAAAAAGACATGAGTGTTTATGGATGTAGTATGCATAATTGATCTCCCTGAATTTAAACTAATAATCATCATACATACATGTCTCCAACAGTAATATAGAAATATTCACTATTGATCAAATACTATTAAACACAGAATTGGAAATCTTTAATTTTAATATGGTAGAAACTGGTTTTTCTAATCCTTGTGCACATTGCAGTTATGATAAGGTAAAGTGGTACATTAAATTTGACAAATTTTAAACAAATCAGGCCTTGTACAAAAGAAAATTTAGAGTATTTCAATATTAATTAAATTTGGAATCTAACTCAGTGAAGCACGCATTAATTAGCTCTTGTGACTCTTTAACTTAAAAATACTCTTTCTGGTTTGACTTACTGGAGATTATCTCAGAATAGGTTTCAAGGAGCCTTGTCCACATCCTCCATAGTTAAAACAACCATTGGATCATTTGTTGAAGTTGTGTTGACTGGTGGTCTTGTGATAAACTTGAATAAAGAGCTGTCTGCTTCTGGGATGTCCAAATTCATTAGGTGTTGCTCATGTGTTTTTATGTAAATCCTTTTACAAATGTTTAATTGCGGTGGCATTGCATTTTTGGAATAAAAACCATCAGGTAGAAAAAAGCAGCAAGCTGTTAAAAACAGTTCATGTCAAAGAAAATTTGGGAAAGAGTTCAATGAAAACTGATATGCAATATCAATAAGTGCATGTGTTTGTTAACCATTGCACAAACATTGTATTTGTTCTCCTTTGTAAATAGTTCACAAAATATTGGCTCAACTCAGCCTGTTATTTGAATTATAAATAAATAAAACAATCATAAATAGCTGTAAGAAAGGTTTTAAATCAATAGTAATTTTAACTATGTATAAACTGCTGTACCTGATAATAAGACATAAGATCATCTTGTGATTAATAGAGAGAAGTGTTTGCTTCAATGCACATGCCTTATTCCCTCTATCTCAGTCCATGTCCAATCATAATGCCTTATATTCTCCGGTTTGCCTCCAGCTTAATTGCAAAAGGATATAATGTTCGTTGACATTGCTTATAAGCTTTAAATGGACAAGTTTAGGAAATTAATCAGAAGAGCTGCATCATAATTCACAGAAATGTTTTTTTTCAAAATCAGCAAATGTTTTTGAGATGGAATTAATGCCAAAGTTTTGGAAAAATTACTTATATAGAAAGAGCCAACTTACACCTAACCTAACCTAAAAATCATCCTAAAGGTATCACAAAGCAAAGAATTTCATGAATTACCTCAATATTTCTGATGATACAATGATCGCATTTTGCCTCGCCCATCTAAGCAACATGGCATTTTCCATCAATCTGCAAATACACATGTTGTAATTGCTGCAAATATGATCGAGAATAAGCTCTGTTAAAAAGGAATTACAGTTCATAACAGTTGTTGAATTAATTTGCAATTCTTCCAGCAGAAGTTCCTGGTGAGGTGGTATTAGGAATAAAACAAGGAACAAAATGGAAAACTTGCACTAAAATTATTTGTGTCTATTAATGAAATTTCTAGAATGAACAGATTTATAAAACTAGCAGTTCCTCTCTCTCTTCCCCCCTCCACAAGTTCATAAGAACAGCTGGCATTAGACCAATTAAAAAAAAATCAATAGGATTTCATAAAGCAATCTTCTAAATAATTACCAGCTTTTATTTGTGTGCATTCATACTGCACAGACCTAACATCTCATTGTTAGGTGTCACACTATTGCATTGTTATCACTTTGCTGTTACTACCATTTCTGCACTATCCACCTGTGATTCTCTGGTGAAGATATAATGCATTCAATAAAATGTATGATAATTGGAGCTTGTAGACTGTGATCCAATTTAACTGTAGAGTAAGCAGGATGTTCCAGCAATGCAATCTCTGCTTCAAGACATAGTCCCATTGCAAATGTTCTGAAGAAAAAACACATCTTGTATATTGATTTCAATTTTCTGCAGTTATAGGAATGTCTCAGAGATTTGTATTATATATTCAAAGTTTTTATAAGCATTCATTTGCAGAACTATCATAAGTATAGGACAGGCTTCTCTGTGTTAGATCTGTCAAACATAGAAACGAAGCAAGTGAATAGCATAGCCAGTGGAGAAATAGGGGCAGTTCACATGTGATCTGCATGAAGGAGCCAAATACATGGGTGCATTGGTTGTCATAAATATATATTCTTAAGCGAGGTAAGTTAATCTATGCTGTGGCCTAAACGTATTATTGATTTCACAAAGTATTGCCATTGAATAGTGAGAACAGAACTAGACCATGCACATATGAAACAAAATCAAATGTAACAGGTAGCGATGTACACGGAAATACACAAAGCAAATTCCCTTGTCTAATGGTAAGTAGCAGAAGGAAACACTGGTGAGCAAGCTTGATCCATATCTGGCTCTTTTTGAAACCAATAGTAATAGGACATCAATCGTTAATATGGTATAGTTTCATTCTGTTGCATCCTAGTTATTGTTAATCACTGTAATTCTGCTGCTCTAAAAGTTTATACTTTTTCTTTATTTGAAGAACTAAATGAGGTAAACCTAAACATTTTTTATGTAGAATTAAAAAATGCTTTCACATTTTGTCTATAAAACAATAGTTTTGCTCAGAGTTTTAAAGAATTAAGTGCACCAGAACCGTTTATCTGAAACAGCTGAGGTAGAGGTAATTTTGGAAAAGAATGGAATTCAATTTCCAAAATAACTGTTCATTCCAGAAATCCTAGGCATATTTAAAAAATTATTACTTAAGGATAACTTTATTGCCATTATTAACACTACATTTCTTAAATAACTTAAACATCTTAGAATGCTACTCTTCGAGTTTCAGTATTGTTTTTGCCCATCTGAAACAATTTATATCCCTACATCATAATCTGCTGCAAAATTTTGCAGGATTTTACTGTTTTTTTATTTTTCTCATTGTCTTGAATTTCTATTCAGTTTTTATCATACTTTTCTGTTTGCACATCATTTCGCTCACAACTGTAATATGGTTGGTAACTAAGATTTGCACACTACAGGGTAAGGTTTCAAACTGCAGATATATAGTTATTCTGACTGAAATTCTACATTAGAGGTGCCTTTATTCTTTTGTTTAGTAAAGAAACATTTGAAAGCCAGATGAATTACTGAATAAGGGCACTCTCATTTCTCTCCACTGCAGAAGAATTGTTCATTGGTCATTAATAGGGGATGCTCATTAGCACATATTTGCATCTAAGATGGAGAGATTAGTGTTAGTTGCACGGAAATGACATTCTGCCTTAAAACTTGTGTAGAGGGAGGGAGAGAGGAATTTTGGTAAATGTGGGTTTTGGTTAATTAAAGTTCAGATAAAGAGGATTCTGCTGTGCTAAGTTTATACAACAAATTCTGAAGCGTAATTGTCCTCATGAGGAGGAGCTGCCTGATAAGAGAGGAGTGTCCGTTGATCTAGAAAGTCACATGATGTTGACTATTGGCTGTTCAGTACTGTTGATCACATGTCCTCCTGCAATACTGCTTTCTACAGGTGATGTTACAAAATGGAAGTAGAGGACATAGCTGTTGCAGCAGTAGGCGACTAACAAACTTAGAGGAAGTAAATAAATAATGGTATGTTTTGCCTCTAGATTGTCCAGCAGTAGTCAGCCACATACAAAGATGTTCTAAAAATTTTCAATCTGATTTAAAGATGTTGTGAAAATGGCCAAATTACTATGATAGTTAAGTATCATTCTTTAAATGGTATGCTGTGAAGTTTCAGACATGTAAGTGTAGTCACTTGTTTGTGGTGATTATGTAAATAAACTGGTGCTAACGTTTTCTACAAAATGGATAAAACTGAAATATGAACTGTGATAAGTATGTCATTTTGAAGGGTTTAACCGCAACAGAAATACAAAAAGAGTGAGATTCCACATTAAAGGATTCTTTCCCTTTGTTTTCAACAATTAAAATGCTAGTAAATTTAAATGAAGTCGTCCTTCCATTTAAGATGATGAGCACTCAGAGCATCTCAAAACTGCTACATTGTGACAAAAATTCAAAATGCAGTACTCAATTATCGCTGATTGAAGGTATGTGAATTGACTGACGTTGCAAAGACCTCAATAGGCCATATCCATTACATTTTACATGAAGTTTGGCATATGAGAAAGCTTTGTGCTCAATAGATGCTGCATTTATTAACAATGGACCAAAAAATGCATGTAAATGAACATTTCACAAGAGTGTTTAGACTTGTTTAAAAGCAATTCCAGTGAGTTTATTTGACATTTCATAACAGTAGATGAAACATGGATTCATCACTACATGCCAAAGACAAAGGAGAAGACCAAGCACTGAGCAGTTGCCACTGAGTGGCAACAGTTGAAAGTGCACCAAAGAAAGCAAAAACACTTTAATCAGGAGGAAAAGGTATGGCTACAGTTTTCTGTGATTCTCATGGTATAGTGCTCCTAGACTACCTCCAGAAGAGCAGAACCATCTCTGGGGAATGTTAAGGCTTCAGTACTGGACCAACTGAAGGATGCTATTCAAGCTAAATGTCCACACCTTGCAAATAAGAAAGTTCTCTTTTATCATAATATAGTGCCTTCACACATGTCTGGGAATGTTGCTATGACTTCACTTCCAAGTGCTTCCAATCCGCTATATTTGCCGGATTTGACTCCCAGCGATTAATTTTTGTTCTTAAACTTAAAGAAACTGCTGGGTGGATGAAGATTCACATCAAATAATGAGGTCGAAGCTGAGACAAATGCATATTTTTAACAGCTGGACAAATCTTATTTTACTGAGGGTATTAAAAATTTGGAAAATTGGACTAAATGTAATGATTTATTAGGTGACTTTCGAGTTAGTTCATGTCAAATCAACCAATGAAAAAATTATTTTGTTTTAATTTTGACCATTTGTTTTTATTAGATAATTTTTTAAAATGCCAAAATAAAAAAACACATAATTTGCCAACTGCCACATACTTATAAGTTATTTGAAAACTGTCAGAAATATATACCTAAGACAGATATCATTTTAACTCTTATGAATAGGGCTTTCATTTAACATATAACATGACACATTATGTATTTTTTCAAAATTCTCTGCTTCTTAATATTGTAATTTTGAATTTTCTTAAATTTTGAATTATTCTTTAAAAAATTCTACATAAAGGTACATGCGTTCTATCTCATTTGTATTATACAATACTTAAGCTTTCTTTGCAGTGACAAGGAATTAAATGCTTCAAGTTCATTTTTGTACCATTTCTATAGATAAAAATTATATGGTAATTTTAAATTAATGTAATAAAAATGTATAATTTGATTTATTACATATTGAAATTGAGGGTTGAAAGATCAAGAGAGGTGTGTGGTGGGAGTATCTTGTCCTTGACTGTAAACAGCCTAGTCATGTTTCTACCTTCTTGATCAAATGCTCTTCCTATCATCTTTCCTCATAGATCAGCTGAAAACTGTTTCTCTTTATGTATGGTGCACTTCAAGTTGTTTGAACACTGTGAGTTTAAGGGAGCTGTGTGTGTTTATCCGTAAAAGTTTTCAGTGATATTGGACAGCACTGAGAGCCAATATAATAAAAAAATATTTTTTTCTTAAGTGAGGCTTCTTTGTGAAGTTTAATTAATAAGTGGTCAAAAAAACTGTTGCAATTCTTTTTAAAAAAGGGAGCATTGGGTTAGTAAAGACTGAGAAAAGTAACCAATTGAATGGTTTAACTAATTTATGAAATAAAACCACACATGAAAATATCTTAAGGTAGATTGCAGCTGGAAAAGGAAAAGACTTTACACTTAGATAACTATGTTCATAAAGGAAATTCTGAGGATTTAAGTATTCAAAGTTCTATTCATTAAGGAGGTTGGTTATGCCTCTTTGTCCTCCCTTGGTAAATCTCCCTTTACTAAGAAGAAACATATGAAGAATAAGAATCATTAACTAGAGATGCTATTGGCACTTGTACAGTATGATTTCAATTTAAGAATCATCGTTTACTTACAATGATTCAGAGGAGGAAATTTATCACAGTGATTATTTACAAATGATTCAGCAATGGAAGGAAAAAGTTCAAACTTAGATCAACATCAAAGCTCTGATTTTGACATTTGCACCATAAAACTGGTTCTGTAATAAAATTGAAAATGAATTTGAAGTAACTACATTGCAAGGGAGGCAAAGAATCTTGTAAAGGAAAAAAGAATTTTTTCAACACTCGATCTCAAAGTGTAAAAGTGTTATCTGATGATGCAGGCAACTTAATAAGGAATTTTACTGCAGTAAAGAATCAGCAGGCCATGTAAGAAAGACTATTTTTTAAAAGTTTGTTGTGTAGCAGCTCTGTAAACTAAGTGAATTCCTCACCTAGTAGAGTAACTTTAAAAAAGAATATAAAATTCAAATTATGGCCTTATTAATTAATGAAATGAAAATGTTATGCATTACTGTGTGGTGTTAGGGAAACAAAATTATAATTCTTGCAATCTATAAGTATGCACAAAAGAGAAACCACATTTTTAGAATTATCATTATTATATTACTATTATTATTATATTTATTGAGATTAAACCACAAAAATTAATGGTATACTATTAATTAAATGAAATATATGACCACTGATAGACAGAGCTATAGTGTGTTGGTATTTTTAAACGTAACTATGTGTATGAACTTGGTCCTTGATATCATCTTTACATTCACTAAAATAGAGGGAAATGACAAAGTTTCTAGTAACATTGTGTATTTTACAAGATGATGTTCTTATGTTTCATTAAAACAAAAGAATGTTACTAAAGGGAATTACAATGTACTAAGCAAATATACACAATCAATAATAAACACTCAAAAGTTTAACCTATTTTCATTGACTGTCAAATTTAATTGAAATGTTATTGTAAAAGCATGTAACACAACAATTTTCTGAAGGTTATTACAGAGTGCTCTTACATGCAAATATAATTCTCAAACACATATTAGATTAATATTTCACATTTGCTATCTTCATGACAATTCTTTTGATAAATATAAAACATATGCATTGTTATAAAAGTAGTTTATATGATGCATTAATTTGTCCTTTTATTTTAAAACAATGTACAGAAAATAAAATGCAAGAGCACTTTTTTAAATTTCAGTTTTTAAGTACACCTCTACTCCTAATATTCAAATTCCCCTAATTTTCAGCAAGTAATTTTCTTAATTTATTTATATTTTGTGGTGAAGAAGCAAATATTCGTGCCACTAGAGCAGTTTTTAAATTTTGGACATCAGATAAACCCCCACTTTTGTTGACCCAATTTCCTTCATTTTCAGAAACTGATTTTCAGAAACTATTTTTCTTATTTGATTTAAATGGTATATGCTGAGATTTTTTGTGAAAAAAACTAATATTGGTGCTGCTACAGCAGTTTTTAAATTTTAAATTTTGTCTTATTTAAATAAGACAAAAATAGTTTCTGAAAATCAGGGAAATCAGGCCGTAGGAGTGGGAGTTTACTTGAAACAGAAAATTTAAAAACTGCTGTAGCAGCACCAATATTAGTTTACTGTATATAGATTTTTGTTGCGAAAAAACAAATATTAATGCCACTAGAGCACTTTTTAAATTTTGGGTTTCAGGGAATCTCCCTCCCCTCCAAATAATGCGATTTCACTGATTTTCAGAAATTATTTTTCTAATTTTATTTCAATGGCATATACCAAGTTTACTTAAAAAAAAAAATTCAGTTGCAGCCACTAGAGCCATTTTTAATTTTTGCATTAACTCCTATTTGTTTTTCAGGTATACCCCCCACTCCTAATGGCCGGATTGCCCTGATTTTCGGAAACTACTTATATCAATTTATTTTAAAGAAATATACCAAGTTTATTTGAAGCAAACCAAAATTTGGGCCCACTAGAACGATTTTTAATTATTTTTTAAAAAAAATTGCTTTAGGTTAACATCCCCAATGGTCCAATTTTGCTGGTTTGACGACTCGAAGAATCGTTTGTTAATTGATGGTTATATGCAGTTTCATTGAAAAAAAACAATAATCACAGTGTTTATTTTTAGTGCATTCCGAAAGAATGAAGCTATTGTGGTTGTACCCATGTGAATTTTTTTTATTATTCCTAAAGCAAAATTTTCTTTTTTCATAATTATTATCAAAAAGAAAGTTTAAATTTTGTATGACGCCATTAAGATACTATTGGAAATTCGGACTTAAAAGCTACAAGACATGTACATTTGTGTTTATATATATATATATATTTTTTAACAGAATTTAAAAATTTCTTTTCTCTGAAAACTCACAATTATAAATTTTGAATATTGAAAACATTTGCAATGGTATAATGTTACATATCAATTGAAAACCCTATTCATAAGCTTTAAATTCCTTTCTTCCTCATGACTGTAGCTATCATAGTTTGGTAGTAAAAATAGTTTTAAATACACTGGCCAGCAAATTTTGAGAAATGTAAGCATTTTGTATATTCAATATCTCAAAAAATAGTATTTAAAAAATTCTGAAAATAAAAATGTTAAATCACCTTCTGAAAAGTTGCAAATGTGTAGAAAATTAACAAAATTCTTGACATTAAAGTTTAATGATTGGTTGATTCGACATAAATTTAATCTTGGAGAAGAAGAAAAAATTCATTTCTCTTAAATCTTGTGTTTTCCAACTTTTAGAATGCCCTAAGTACTGGGTCACCATGTACAAATTTTCCATTTTAGAAATCTGGGAGGAAAAAAAAATTGCCATTATTTCAGAGAAATGATCTTAAAAATCACTGTAGCAGCTACAACTACATATTTCAGTGTCTTTGTGCTGCAGATGTCACCTTTTAGCCTGGAATTCAAGAGTGTGAATTGTTTTTTTGGACAAGTTTAAATCATATGTTAGTTTGTTAAGTTCTTTCTGTGTTAAAAAATGTGGTTCTGATTACCAGTTTGTCATAAATGCTGGATTACCACATGGTTTAAGTTATTTCCAAGCCATGACTTGTCATTATTAAGATCACAGAATGATACTTTGGTAATTTAAATTGAATTTAATTGAAAAACTTCATTATGTGAGACAGGTGTCATTGTTGATGCAAATTATAATATATTACTGGAATGATTTGTTATACAAAAATAATCAAATTGTTCTTAGGTTCTCTCCAAATCATTGGATTGAAAATGGCATAAGGCATTTATGAAACATTGAGAAACAACAATGATATACAGCATATATGATCAGCTCTCTTCCTATTAGCATTGCCCACTTTACACTCAAAGTAAAGTTCATAACCTCGTAACACTTTTTATGAGTGGCATGAAGTTTGGTCTTTGGGACTTAAAAAATTTACATAGAAGTAAGTGTCATGATGATTTATAGTTTCTTGGCATTGTTGAAAATAAACAATTTGAAATATATATATATTGTTGTAAATTGGTATATGTACTACATATGCTATACCAGTTTACTAAAGAGTATCTGCCCATAGAAGTTCATACTCAACAAATCTTGATGTCACATATATAAACCTACCCATCAATGATTTACCATACAGAGCATCTTACTGTTGTTAAGAAAATTTGAAAGAGAGCATAAAATACAAAGCTGTAGACATCTCACAATAGGCAATATATGCTAAAATTCCAACATATTTGATGGAAAAAAATTGCTATTTATATAATTGAATTCAGCATTAAAAACTATTAGGGACACCCGTTTTTCCTTGTAGCAAAAGTTATGTGGGCCATTGTTGTTTTTTCATGATGCAAAGATGGAAATACTTAAATTTATTTCCTTTAAAGCAAACAAGGATATATATGTAAAATAAATAACTAAAATAGACAGACAATTCACATGATATTACATAGTGTACATATTACACACAATGGGTGAAAAGAGAATTTTCTATATTTTCTTATTTACAGTGTATAAAGGTAACAATTTTTCAATGTTTAATGATACGCTATTTTGTTTCTTTCTGTAATTACCTACTTAATCTTTCATTCCAGGTAATTAGCATCTGCAAAGATGGCAATACGTCCATTACCAACAGGAGTTGCAACTTTGAAAGAGTTTATTACTCGACCAATTCGAGAACTTTCAAAAAACTGGGACGTGGATTTGGCAAAGGTAATGTATAAGCTTTTATGTAGATATTAACATTCGTTGCAAACCCACATTGGATTTGCACTTAAAAATGCAAGCTTTTGATTGTTTTCTCAAGGTTTAGGATATTTTGTGATGGAATGCAATAGTAATCATGTTGCAATGTTATGTAAATATCAAGGTTCTTTGTGAGCAGGGGTTTGTCAGTTTTCTAGGTTGGCCAGGAATACTATTAGAAAGGCCCTGGTCAGCTGTAAAATGTAAACATGATAAATGAGTCACATAGAGACTGCATTTTATTTTGGTTCACTCTCTATTGCCATTAAGATATGCATAGAGCTCTGGAAATGAAAAACTAACAGAATTGAGCACTATAAGTCTAAAAAAGAAATTGAAACATAACTTAAGCACATAATTACACATCAGAAGTACTAGGGTTGAAAATAAAGTATACAGAATCAAACGCTAATATTGTAAATTTAATGGAAGTTGAATGAATAAATTTATTTACTAAATCTTTACATAGATAAATTTACAACTTATTTAGCTTTCCCTAGCTAGAATTTTCTAGGATTTAATACAAAGAATATTTGAAGATTCACTTCATTGATAAATTTTACAAATTTTTTGATTTTCCGATAATAGAATCAATTTCATGCAATTCTCACAAATAACTAAACATGTTAAAATCAAAGTAAACAATTTACATTTCCATATTCTCAAAACGTGTAAACTTACTACAGTTAAAACATTTCAATTTCCCACTTAATCACCCTGAATTTATAAAGTTGCATTCTTTCTATACCCTATTATAAGAGCATGTAATGGGGATATATATTCACTAGTGCAACTGTCAACTTGCTATCCCCATTTTTTATTGCCCACCTTCCACAACTATTTTTGTCTCACCTTGCTTATGTATTTACCAAATTTCTTAATGTTTTCATCTGGTTTTAGATTTAAAACTCTTCTGCCTCTTAAGTCATTTTGTAAGTTTTCCCACCTTCTTAATAGGAACTATTCCAAAACTTGGTTTGCTTACATTCTAATATACAATGCCAAGTACTATCTATTCTTCACACATAGGACATATCCCCTTAATGTATCCATTTCTTATCCCACTTAAATATATTACTCCTGTTCTAAACCATGTTCGTTCTTCCCTCCCTGCCTTATCACAGGTTTGAATATATCCTTCTCTTCCCCACACATTTAATAGAAGTTAGAAACAGTGAAGTTAATTTGATTTATTAGGTGACACTATACTTCACTAACTGATTAATTGATCAGAACATGTTTCTAGAGCATTTGCTGTCATCTTCAGCTGAGGACCACTTAATGCTGGCAGGTGATGGTTCTGATGGTTCCAATATACAGCGAAACAGGAAGTCCATCGGTGGGATTTCAAAATTCATAACATGATGCTTATTCTATGAAATGAAAATCTTTTCCCACATTGCTAAGTCCGTGGGATTGTTGGTAGCTTTCAACAGTTTTGTTTCTTTTGTGATGTCATGATTGTTAGTCCAAAAATGATCTGTAACTGCTGATTTATCAACCCATTTATATCTTACATTTGTAAACTGAATACCAGTATATCATCAATACTGTCCTTAACAGTGGAAATACCGCCACGGGTGGCCGAGGTCGTTAAGTCTCGGACTCGTGAGCGGGAGGTCTGGGTTCGAATACCGCCAAGACCGTCCTTCCTGACTGAGGTTTTTTCCAGGTTTTCCTCAGTCCTCATAAATAGCAAATGCTGGGGAGGTACCCTGAACTTAGGCCTGGAACGATTCCTTCCATAAAAATAAATCCTTTCCCAATATATCATTTCATCTCATGTATCATCAGTGTCCATCGCCTGTGGTGCCTCTGTAGCAAAAACGGGTGTTAAACACTATTCATTCATTCATTAACAGTGGATTCAACTGTTCATTAGTAGATAAGAAGATCAGACATTTCGAACAAATTAAAGATATTATAAACACCACCACTCTCTCCACGATAAAAGGACTGAAGTTTTAAAAAATTCACATACCATCCATTGGCAAATAGGGCTTTTGTAAACATTTTAAAAAAATGTATATTGTGTTGGCAGCATAAAAAAAATTAACGTTTGGAACCTTGTGAACAGAACCATAAAGGTTGTTGTTCCATCCAACAAAAAGGCAGGAGCGTATCAGATAGATTGTTTGGTTTGTGATCAGATATACATAGGCAGAACAATAAGAAATTTGGAGGCAAGGACAAAAGAACACATTAGGAATGTAAAATATAAACACAGATAAATTGGCAGTTGCAGATTGTTTTTAAACTTAGTATCATGACATTGCAAAAGAAACCAAACTGTTGAAAGCTACCAACAATCCCAGGGAATTAGCAACATGAGAAATGATTAAAGTTGTGGCATTAGGTTTATAATGAATCAGTGTGTCACTGACTATGGAAACTTGCATTCAAAGTAATACCACACAACAACAGATGAGAACTGTGAAGCATGTCTCTTTGGCACAGTTGATATGACACTGACACTGTCATAGTTATTGAGTTTGAGTCCTGTTAATTACTGTTCCAATCAAAAATTATGTTTTTAAAAAGGGTAACAAGTTAAGGAAAGATGATAAATGTTGACAAGGAAGGAAAATTGAGGTAGGTACAAATTTGATTAAGTAGGAAGAATGGATGGAGTGATCCAAAGAAAATGATACTAGCTAAAGGGAAGTTTTCTTTGAAAGCTATAAGGGCATGTTTAGATAAAATACCAGGGATGTAAAATGATTGGAGAGAATATATGGGGCAGTGTGGAAGCCAAAATGATCTATGGAGTAGGGATTTGGGGTTTGAAGGAAGGTGGGCTAATGTGAATTTGATATACAGAAACTTCTGCAGACAGATATTGGACTTATCAAGAGCACTGCCAAATGGTGTTACTCAAGTAGAAATGGGAAGAATCAGTGTTTGGTAGGTTAGCAAAGGCTTAATCAAGATGCTACTTGGCTTAACAAGGTATGGAAAAGTCTAGAAAAAATTAGTTTTGGGGACATGTGGAAAGCTAGGAGAACATTAGTAAGGGGTTTCTGCAAAGAAATTAGGTTAAGAATCAAAGGCAAAAATATTTGCTAGTTTTAATTGCAAAACTTCATTGAGTGTATACAGAGAATTGAAAGAAAATTGGAACAGGGAAAATATGTGAAAAAGCAGCAAGAGAAGCCTTTGCATGGGTGAGAACCGGTGTTGTGAAATTGAAGATTTTAAGAGTAAGGGGGGAGTTGGATAAATGTCCATTGTGTAGCCAGAAAGATAATGATTGGCATATATTATTAGAATGCAAGGAAACTAAGTTTCTTAGGGAGATGCTGGGAATGCAGAGATGGTCCAAAAGGAATTATAGGGGAAATCATTAAATCAAGAAAGGTCTTTTTGGAAATTTGCATTTATTTAGGTAAAGTAAAAACAAAATTAACCAAGACAATGAAGAAAGTGTACAGTGTACAGTGTGAGTTAGATTGAAATAGTAGAAGTAGCCTACAACTCGTAAACTTCGGTGTTTGGGTATATCGGGCCCTAGGAAATACAGCAATGTAGCGTAATGAAGTATAGTGAATTATAATTTGTTAAATTATGTAATAATATTCAAGATAATTATAGAATGGTATATAGTTAAAGTTGTGTACAAACAAATGTGATTTGAAAATTGTATATGGATTTGTTAAATAAATATTCTATTCTAATTACTGTTTTTATATTTTAGGTATGAGCATACTTCATAATAAAATTTTAAAAAAATTAATAAATAAAATGCTCCACAGGACCCTACCTACAAGCTTCAAAACCACAATTTGTTGCCTTATTCATAGGTCACACTCTCTGGAGTAAGCTACATGAAATAAATCTATTAACTGTTGTTGAGCACCATTCGTCATATAGTTCGTTCAAGATTTTATAGAAATGTTGAAAATCGGAATTTCCTTACCCATAAAGCAGTTTGGAAATGTTCTAAGGCACTGTAAGGGACTGCATCTAAATAGATAAGTTCTTTGTCTTTCCAGATTTCCAATTTAGTAAGATGTGTTTTGCAGTCTCTTCAGAATGTTTACGTTGATGACATGCAGTTTCCATGATAGTCCCATCATCTGTTGGTGTTTCCAGAATGGCCAATGATTCCTGTAGCTTTCCTGGTTTGCTTTCTGTTCACACTCAGTAGATCCTAAGCCAGAATGCTATTGGATATTTTAATAAGGAGTTTACCTAGTTTTTGACCAGCTAAGCTCTTCCATCATGTCTGATGTGCTTTCTCGCCATATGCTATGGCTCTAGCAGTTTTCTTTCTGGTGTTGCAGAATAATTCTGGTCCTATGAAATCAATTCCTATTTTTGTTAGTTTATCTATGCCCCAAAGATTACTGGTGTGTATAACTCAAGGACAAAACAGTTTTGCACATGAGGAATGTGTTCATATGGGAAATCATAATTAGGAACCTCATATTGTACAGAAGTGCTGAAGGAAACAGAAATACGAAAGGTTAAAGTTTGAACTATCAGATTAGTATTGGCTGCCATGAAACATTGAATTTGCAAACCCTATAAATTGCACCTAAATAAACGCAGGCCATGCAACTCCCGCCAATCTTCCATTTTGCACGTGGCCACCAAGACCACCGGATCTTACCCCTTGTAAATTTTTTACATAGGGTTATGTAAAAGATTCTGTGTAACAGCCCTATCTTTCCAAGGATCTGCAGAAGTTACAAATAGGCATTGTTACTGCTTTTCAAACCATAGATAGCAACATGTTCTCTTGTGTATAGGAAGAACTTGATTATAGTTTGGACAGATGCCGCATGACACTCAGTTCTCATGTTGAATCCTGTAGTACCTGTAATATATCCAGAGTTCTGCTATGTATTAATACTGTGTTCCATCTTCTGTCATAATACTCCACAATAACTATGTCAAAGTGTGTCATCTTTTTGAATGACCTGTTATACACAAGCATAAAACTAAATATTGTGGAATCAATGTAGATTAAGTTAATGGTAATAATTATAATTTTCAAGACCAGGATAACCATTGTTACGGTGACGTCTGTACTTCAAAATGATAAGACCAAGCTGTTTTTTAACTTATTAACTTTGAACGCTGTTTGCTTCAACCCTGACTTCCAACTCATACCACTTTAATTAAATTGTATTGCCATAGTGGAATGGTAATATATCCTATAAGAATGCATTAAATATATTCACACTAATTCCACTTATTTATACAACATAAGGACATATTTTGGCTGTCTCTCCCATTATCAACTTTTGACCAATTACTTGATTTGGTGACTGGATCCCAAGGTGCTTCTGTGGCAGTCTCTGATGGTTCCGGTAGGAACTTGCAGAGTTCATCCTTGGGTAGAACATCAAAACTCATTAAGTTTTCCCAATTTTTTATGATGAACATTTTTTCCTAAGTAGATAGCTTTATTAGTTGTGAAGTTCTTTCAACAGCTTAGCTTTTGGTTTAATTTCATGATTTTGCATTATTTCTCTTCATTTTTTCTATGCATCTTTGGTTACAGTCTACACATTTAATTCCTGTGTTTTGTTCTGTTCGTATAGTGTCTTTTGCTGTGGAACCTAATAAATTTTTATATTAAATTTGTTTTTTTTTTATATTAAATTTGTTCTTATGCCATGTTTTTGAAAAACCTATTGAATTTGTTTTAAGTTGGATGGAATGTGAAATACATGGATTCAAATACCAGATTCAATATTTTTTGCTTAGAACAATATAGTTCTCAAGTGCAATAACATAGCACATTTCTGTTAGAAAATAATACATCAGAAGGTTCAATTTATGGAGGAATAAAAATAATACATGCTTTAAGTTTGTTGAAATGCTACGTGTTTTTGAAGATTGCAAGACAAAGTGGATTATATGCTATAAAAATGTATTAAATATGTTCACACTAACTCTACTTACTTATACAACATTAGGATATGTTTCAAGGACAATTGCTCTCATTATCAGTGTTAACTGACTACTCGATACTTATATACCAATTACCACAGCTTAATGGAAAAATTATAGAGCTTTCATGAGTAATCTGAAGCTTTCACAGCCGAAATCAGACATAACTAGAAGTTCCTTCCAGTCTTAGGAGCCATGGTCTCTTGGAGCTAAGGAGTCCAAACGTTTCATCCTCAACTGCGGAGGACATCTTCAGTGGCGCGGTCTGAGTCTTCTGGGCAAAGGTGTTCTTAGCTCCAAGAGACCAAGGCTCCTAAGCCCGGAAGAAACTTCTAGTTATATAGAGCTTTCACTAAGAAGACCAAAGAAAAATGTGAATAAAATATTTTTTCATTGTCGTACTGAAATATCTAATACCCCATTGCAGTCCTCTCTGCAACAGGCAAAAGGTGCTTTTCAACAAATGTCTGATAGTCTCTGAATTTCATATTACCTGAAGGAAGAGAAAGTTGCACTTTTCCTCTGTATCCAGATGCACCACGAATAATTAGAGACTTTCCTTATAGTCACCTCTTTGAAAATTATAGAGATTGAGCATTAAAGCAAAAAGAAATGAGTTATCACATATATTGCCATTTTTGACCATGTGATCTGTAAGAAGGGAAAGAAGAAAACGTTACTATTTAGTGTATACGAATGGTATTTTGTGATAATTAAACTCTGGATGTTAAGACACTAAAATGATATGCTTTGGACATCTAAAAAGGTTGATTCTTAATTAAACAATGAATCAATTTAATACTCTTATGCTGCACTTACCAATAAGTTGTACAGAACATTTTTCACAGGCATTCTGTATAATTGAATGATAAGTGAAGCATATGAGTATTAAATTGACTCACTGTTTAATTAAGAATAAATTAATAGTTTCACTGTATTGATTCTGACACGAAATTTATTTTCAATCTAAAAAGGTACTAAAAATCTTTAAAGTAGGCAGGAAAAAATTAGAGATAAAAATACTGATATATTTTATTATACTTTTATCTAAAGTTAGCAAAATATGTATGAAACTCAAAAGACACATAAAGGGAAACTAAATGAAATGATAGCTGTATGGGTTGGGTATATTATCAATTGAAACAAATATCTTTACATGATAATTGCTAAAAAAATAATGAAAATGACCTCCATAATTGGCATTACAGTAAATCAATTACACTTTCTCAAATTTAATAACTCTTCAAAGAATAAATTGTACTTACGAAGCTGTATACAATGGAGTGGACATTAATGTATTCAGACTGTTCACACTAACTCCATTTACTTGCATAACACTGGACATGTTTTGGAAGCTATTTGCTTTCATCATCAGCTGTTGATGAACTACTGGAACCCAGAAACTGGAAATCTCCATTACCCATATCAGCCAACCAATGCAGGTCATTCTTAAGTTCCCTTCCTGTCATTGTTAGATTCAATTAACCCCATCCCCTCTTACTCTACTGTAAAAGTAGAACAGTTCTACAGAAGCTTCAAGCCATATACTTCTGTAAATATTGAAATGCTCAAATATCTGCTGCTTGTTCAATAAGTTTATAAACCAAAAAAGTTTTCAATGTCAGCTGAGTCATTGAGACATTCTTAAAGATTCCATTCCAGATACAGTAAATCCCTATTAAAGGTCACCACTTTCCACTTAGTACATTATAGATTGAATGTATAGGTTCATAGCAGAACACTTAAATTTCTATATACTTGAGATGCATGCTTAGTAAAGGCCTTTTGTCATTAATGTTCTGAAACCATAATCTATGATATTCATTCGTAAAAATACAGGTTCCTAATTGCAGAATAATGCTGGCTAAAATATGAAATTTGCATTGATATATGTCATATCTACCTTTGGGTCTCTACAGATTGTATTTCCTTAATACAGTGTGCCCACCTCTTCAAATGCATTTACTATTTCTACTATCCTTTCATTTTCATAATTTGCCTCTGTTTTCAATTATGTTTCACTCCTTATAGCTACAGGTTCTAGGAGTAAGGTACTGTCTGGAAACTTTTCTTTATATACACTAAAGCTAGAGGAGGAACAAATAGAACAACTTGGGCATTAACACTTGAGATTAACGTTCGAGAGGCCTGGGTTTAAAATCCTTTCGGGCCAGCCATCTTGACATATTTTTGTGTGCTTTCCCCTGGTTGCACCCACTTATTCAGATACAGTTCAGCAGAATAATGCACAATTGCATGCAAAACAAATATATTCCTATGATGCAAGCACAGATTAACCTTACTTCCTTCAATTTCTTAACATTTCCCTCCCATTTTCCATTTTCTGCTACATAAACATACACTTTCACTTGACTCCAGCAGTTTCAATCCCACAATCCCTCATTTCTACCCAGTGCATCATGCATAAGAGACCTTCTAACTTCTGGAATAAAGTGTCTTATATTCAAAGATTACCACATTTTGGGCCCTTAAGTTTATATTGTTAGACCAAACACTAACTAAGAAAATTAGATTCCAGATGCTCGAAACATGTGTATATCCAGTATTACCCTATGGGTGCCAGACATGGTCACTAACAGAAAAACAAAAAAATAAAATCCAAATATGCCAAAAAAATATACCTCTAGATCCAGGGAGCAGCTTTGAAGGACAAAATATCTACAGTAATAATAAACCAGCTATCTCAGATAACAGACATCATGCAACTAGTCACCAGATTCAAATGGCAATGGGGCAGCCATGTCGCAAGACATAGGTGGACCTACAAGATCTCCACATGGGAATCCCCAATAGAAAAAAGAAACAAGGCGGACCAGAAGAAGAAGGACAGGCCTCTTCAAGGAACATGCATACAGTCACTGATTTCTTCCATACTTTAACCACCCAGTTATAAGTATGTGAGAAACTCATTCATTATTTTTTTAATCTCTTTCTTCATACTTCTCCACCATTTCTCCCATACTTTTCCTAGAAACTCTCTCATCATTGGATTTTTTCCTCCCTCCTACACATTAGCATTTCTATTACCTTTATATCTTTTTGCAATTTATCCCATTTATCATCCCATATGCATGTTGCCACCAATTTTCTCACACTCCATTAAATAATGAACCCATTATCTACTTTCCCACACATAATACATCCTACCTTGTTTTTCACTCTCAATCCTTTTAGGAATATTACCCCTGTACTCATCCATGCCAGACCCATTCTTCCATTTTCATCACAAATTTCAATGTATCTCTCTAGCCCCCATTCTTTGTAACTGTTTTATATAAAACCAGGGAATTATCTTCTAAACTAGCCAGATTTCTTGTTTTCAATATCCTCTACCCTCTGCCTCACTACTTTCGAGAATTCACTAACATTGCTTTCACCCAGTCTGCATATATCTCCCATTTCTATTTGTTCTAACATCTTCCCCACCTCCCTCTAGCAACTTCCCCTTCCCAGAATTCTCTTTGATATATAAGATATTCTTTTAATACATTATTATTTTATAATCTGAGGCCACCATATCAATATTTCAAATATTTCCTTCCTACCTTGCTAGTTCGACTAAACTTACCCCGCTCAGAGAATTTTTTGGTAATCCTAACTCTTCTCTACAAAAAATTTTTGTACCACATCTACCTCCATCCACCCCATAGGCACTCGCCAAATTTCTATTGCATACAGCATCTTGGCTTCAACCACTGCCTCATACAATCTCTCCAACCATTTCATGGATAATGTAGGGGCCTAGTACAAGCTTATTCTAAAAACTTTTGTCAGTAATTTACCTTACCTTTAGATACGTTTTGCCTGTGTCTTCCATTACTTCCAAATCTGACCTTCAAGTAATCATATTCTTTCATTACTTCTATTAGTTCACCCTGAATAAACCATCTATTATCTTTTCTTAACTTGATTCCTTTTTAAATACTTTTTTTTTTCTGTTCTCTTCCATTTATCCTTAAAACCCATTCTGCACAAAATCTACTAATCTTATCAATGGCATGCTGCAATGCTATCATGTTATTGCTCCTGCTATATCGTCAACAAAAAGTTATCCAGGTATTTCTTACCATTTGTTGGACAATGTCTATTACTTCCCCTAATCCTTTCAAGAATATCATCAATAAATAAATTGAATAATATAGGGCTCAGTTTACACCCAAGGTCTCAGGAAAATTTTGACCTTTCACACCCTGAATTGAATGGGGCGCTGATGACCTCAGATGTTAAGGAGCATGTTAAGGTTTGAGTTGTATAATCTGTAACTCTATTACCATCACATCTAACACAAAACCTACTTCCTTCATATAATTTTGAAGTCCTAATGCAAACTCATTACTCACTTCTGTACATTTTAACTTATATACCAAAGCATCCCTATTTATCATGTCAGATGCTTTCTCAAAATCTGCAAAGAAAATTTATACCCTGCCCTTTTTATTTCTTAAATATTTGTCCAAAATGGTGTTGATTATCATTATATTGTGTAATGTTGTTCTTCCTTTCTTAAAACCTGCTTGAAACTTTAAAAGTTTACCTTCACTCTCCTCCCATTCATGGAGCCTTCCAGCTAATATACCCATATAAATTTTCCCAATATAGGTAACAAACTAATTCCTCTATAATTACGTGATTTATTTATATCCTCTTTCTCCTTATATAATGGCACAACCATGCTCGCCTTCCAACTCTCAGGTGGTTTAACCTTCCTTTCCTTAATTTTATTTAGTAACTCTGTTAATCTAATACCTCCTCCCATCTCGGCAAATACTTTCCAAAACTCCCAGGGATTCCATCTACTCCTATGGCCTTTTTTCTTTTCAAAACTTTAATCTGACCACCTACCTCCTCATGGTAAAATCTTTGTCCAGGCATTCTATCCTATATAAACCACCATTCAATTCTAGTTCATAATTCATTACCTTCCCACCTATCAAATTCCTAAAATATTTAAGCCAGTCCTTGAACATTATTTTATTTCCTCCCTTTTTCTTTCTCAAAATTTGCTTTATAACAGGCCATATATATTTACTATCTTTAGCTAACACAGCTTGCTCAATTTTCTGTGCCATTTTCCACTGCCACTCCTCCCTTTTCTTCTGTACTAGACTTTTATAGCCTTTTCCTTAACAAAAGCATTTGCCCCTCCTTTCTTTTATGTCTTTCTGCATCTTGCTAAATCCTTATACACTTCATTTATTGTTTTTATACTTTCCCCATTATACAAGGGTAGGTCCATAAGCTTCCGGCCTCACCAATAAGATTTATCGCCTTCAAAAAATTCTTATTTGGTGTCATAGCTTATCTGTTAATTAAATAATTGCAGCTGTAACTTCCGCTCCGCTGTGTTCAGTTGTTCAGATATAGTTGCATAAAGAAGGCTATATGTAGAAGATTGTGACATGTTCAAAATGGAGTATGAAGCTGTTATTAAGTTCTTCACAAAAGAAGCACTTGCTCCAAATGAAATTAAACAGCAATTGGACGGTGTATATGGGAAAGCATTCCCCTCAAATTCTATCATAAAAGAATGGGCCAAACATTTTCGATGGGTCAAGAAAGCATTGAAGACGAAGAGCATGTAAGTCGATCCTTGGAGGTGCTCACTCCTGAAAACATCACTCTTGTGGAAGGAGAAATTATGGAAGACCAGCAGCTGGAAGTTGCAGAAATAGCAGCAAGGTTAGGCCTTTCTGAAACAACAGTCCTTCAAATTATTCATCAACATTTAAAAATGAATAAGATGAGTGTGTAGACTTCTTTCCTCAGTCCAAAAGTAGTAACGAGTCATCTGTTGTCAGGCATTTTTGGAGCTCTGCCATGGCAACAAACGAGAATTTCTGCCAACTGTTGTTACAGGATGAAACCATGGTCCTCTACTATGATCCCTTATCCAAAAGAGAATCAATGGAACCTGGTGAAGCATGGCCTCCAAAGGCCAAGGTCACTCAGTCGACTAAGAAGATCATGGCCACCGTCTGTTAGAACTGGGAAGGAATACTCTTCATTGACTTCAAGGAGAGGAACACCACAGTAATGAGGAGTACTTGCTGAGCTACTGCACAGACTACGTACTTTTATCAAAGAGAAAAGGGGAGGAAAGCTGAGTGGTGGTGTGCACCTTCTTCATGACAATGCATCTGCACACAGCTCTTGTTGCAAAGGATAATGTGAAGAGTGGCTTTAAGGAAATTGACCATCCACCCTAAAGCCCAGATCTAGCTCCCAGTGACTGTTTTCTCTTCTCAAAACTCAAGAAGCACCTTTGAGGAAGGAAATTTAGGTATGACGAGGAAGTAATAGATGCTGTTTATGCTCATTTTGCAGACAAGACTTATGACTATTTGGGGGGAAGGGATTGAAATGTTAATTTAAAGATGTGATAAGTGTATTACAATAAAGGATAACTCTATTGAAAAGTGAAATATAGTTTCTCTTTTTATCATACCAAGAAAATAGTTAGGCTGGAAATTTATAAACCTACCCTCGTACCATCCATAACCTTGTTACTTGCCTTCTAAACCCCAGATCACCGGTTCAAACTTGATGGATTTTTTTGGGCGTAAAAATCCTAAGTATGGCTTCCTTCGGAATTGAAGTAAAGCCGTGGGTCCGGTGTGATACATTTACGGCATGAAAAAGAACCTCAAGCCTGAAAGAAGAGGCCTCTGATTGGCTGTTTCACGCCCTGAATAGAATGGGACGCTGATGACCTGTAATGTTAAAGAGCGTCCATAAATAAATCAACCATAATTTCGCATTTTTTTCTCTTGCACTTCCATCTTCCTTCCTGCCCCCTTAACCATGCAATATGGTGTTTAAGTGGCAGAAGAAAGCTAGTATATTATTGGTTTATCACCTTTGCAAACATGTAAAACTTTTTATACAGTGTAAAATTATGACTTTATCTTCATTATATATTTATCACTGTTTACTACACACAAAGGATAATCTAACAGATTTTACTTCACACACCCGATACATACACACATACATGAACTTCCAGAATATGTCCTAACTGCTTGTGCAGTTTTCATTTTGGCAGCAGATGTACGCTTGTATAGCATGAGTTTAACTCTCTTTCTTCTTCTTCTTCTTCTTCTTCTTCTTCTTCTTCTTCTTCTTCTTCTTCTTCTTCTTCTTCTTCTGCTTCTTCTTCTTCTTCTTCTTCTTTTTCTCCTCCTCCTCCTCAGGAGACTTTAAAACTCCATTTTGTGCTAATTTCAGTAGTAATTTTGTTGGTGAATATTCAAACTTTGTGTCATTTTTGTCTAATTTGTCTTCACATGTGTCTTTTCAAGAAACAAAGTATTTATTCAGAAGATCATGAATTGCAGTTCTGGAAGGAGGAAATTAATGAGGGAACTTCCAAATAAATTCCTCACAAATGCGATAAGCTTATAATAAGATTTACATACAAAAATATGTTGCTCTGAAGTCTTCAGAAACCAAAGTATACTGGTGACTGTTTGGAAGTTCAAGGACAGGCAGGCAACCATTTGTGGGGAGGGGAGCCGGCCTTAGCCAAGACCTGTGTGAGTGGTGGGTGAGGACATATTCTGGAGTATGTAGTAGTAAACTGGGCTGCAGAAGAAATGCTAATAAGATATATCAATTTCCAAGGGCGTAAGCAAACAAGGCTGCACAAAAAATGCTGATATATTATTGTTTCCCAAGGATACTTTAATAATTTGCAAGAACCAATTATTGTCATGTCTTGGTGGGTAGGTTACTAGTGGCTACATTTATAATTTTTTCATAGCTTCCCAATAAAGAGCTTCCAAATGGTTTTTCATTTGTTTGTTGCTATCAAGTTGGCTTATTTCATAGATGTTGTTTAGGATAGTATTCACATCTTTACAAAATAGGCAGAAGGTGCCCTTGATTAATTTCATCCTTAAGCTATCGTGCCCAAAAATTAAGCAGAATGGGGCACTGTAATTATTCTTAGTTTCAATAAAAGGTATTTGAAGGTATTTAGATCTTCATATATGTTTCTTTTAAGGTTTTGTTGGATATTTGTTGCTCTTTAGTTATTAATCTTTTTCCAAGTTTCAATTTAGAAGGAAGTGTATAGTCTCTGAAAAATAAATTAATTAAATTGTTATGTGAAATTAGTATTAACTATTTTTAACAAAAGCTAGTACCAAATTTAAAACTGTTCTTAAAGGTTTAAATTACAAGAAAAAAGGCATTAAAATACTGCATTTGACCACTGTCAAAAAAGGTACTAAAATGCAAAATATTTTATTCATAAAAATATCCTGTTGTAATTCATTTACAAAATTATTGTTGGAAATGCATGTTGAATTCATTTCAGTTATTAGATGAGTACTTCCGTTACCTGTTCAGTGAGCTGGATGACAGTGATAACTACAGGAGTACAGTGAACTTCTCAGAGGCTGCACTTGTGCTTCAGGCTTCCTCTCAGATTTATTCTAAGAAAGTGGATTACTTGTGGGAATGCATGCTAGAGGTTTTAGATGGCTTACAGATGAAAAAGTAAGTGTTGAAATGCCTTTTTTTTCCTTCTTCTCTCCCAATTACCCGTATCTGTACTTGTGAGAAGTTCAAATATAAGAAGATATCCTTAGTGCAGGATGAGAATAACATTTTAGAAGCACAGTTTTTCCTGCTTTAGTACATTTTAATTTGTATGTGATTAAGAGTATTGTATAATAAAACTTGTTCTCAGCAAATCTAGTACTAAAGGGAAACCCTGTATAGGCATAGTCATAAATAACTGTATTACTATTAACTCTACTTTATTTAATTCTTAGATGCCTTGATTTGTTTGAAATAAAAACTGGGATAGTCAAAAATATATGTGCAATTTTACTAAGGTTTTGCATTTTTTTCTTTTGCTTTATTCAGTGAAAGTATCCAGCAACTTGTACTCTCTAAAGGATGATTAAAAGCATTACATACTTTCACATCGGGTAGAGTTGATCAGAACTAGAATAAAGTTCCCATGATCATATATCCAGAAACAAATATTTTACATTTTTGAGTTATCATTTCTTTATTATGGAAAAACAGAGGCGAGTAAACATGAATCCAAGATAATAGGCTATCTTCTTAGTTGTGTGTTGTAGACTGTCTTTCCATTTTTGCTCGTTGCCCCTTAACTTACTCATTTGGTTTATCACTGCACTGCACTGATGGTAATGTGCACTTCCAGATTTTTTTTTTTAATATAAGCAGTAAACATAAAATGTAACTAACTTGCGGTTGCACCAAGAAGTATATACATGTTTTACTATAAGTGTGAGTGTCTTTAATATTAATTTAGGTGAATAAATTGTACTTATGAAGCTGTAGACAATGGGATGGTATTATATCTTACACTAATGCATTCAACATGTTCACACTAACTCCACTTACATAATACTAGGATGTTTTTGAAGCCCTCGCTCTCATCATCAGCTGTTAACTGACTACTTGAATTGATGGCTGGAAGGAGTCTCTTAAATTAGTTTGTGTATTGTTGTATGGTGGTTTGTTATATTGTTTTACTCTCCCACTAATCACCAAGAAGAGACTGGCTGGCTAACGAGTTGTGCACTCACCCATAGGCGAAGCTTTCCAGGGGAAAATAAAACTGATCACACAGTAATAACAGCTTTATTTCAATGTGAATACTGCAAATATAAAGCCCTATATTAGATTATTATTGCTAATTAAGATGGTATAAGAAATGTATGACATCACAAGATGAAAAAAATTAACATAAAACTAATATGTTTTAACTATAAATAAATACACAGAGTTGCCCCACTAATGTGGAATGATGTTAATTTACATTTTTTCATAGTGAATTCACTTTCGCTGTTACTGATTGTGCTTGATGTGATGTCCATTAGCTTGAACTATTGCCCTACAATGCAATTTCCATTGCTGGAGACTGTGCCCAAAACAGGATGGGGAATGTTACTCCAAACCTCCTGGCAGATTTTCCATAGACCCTCAACCATGGTAGGATGTCTAGAAACAAGGCGTTATTCCAGAAGATCAAACCTGCAAAAATACATAGGTGATGCATCTGGTAACTTCATTGGGATTCTTTTTCTGCAGCTTTCTGGCGCAGAAGGCAAAATATGATCTGACATGCCTATATGCCTTATGCATATGAATTTGGGACATTGTCACCTTGCAACCAGGAAATCTCTTCATCAAAAACTGGGTCCATGACGTTCTCTTGGAAGTAGGCTGCATTTATCTTTCCATTATTGGCAACTCTGTGAACCTTTAGTTCCCCCTGGATTCAGTAACCTGCAATCACCATGAACTCCTTGGAGAAGTTTTCTTGTTTTCCTGGATGAAGTTGGAAAGGACCTCCACTGTATGGTAATAAATTGCACAAGTTTTTAATTTAAATGCTAATTAAAACTTGTACAGTGAAGCTAATCATATAATTAAGATTATTGTATGATTGAATTGAATTACACACTCTTATTGACTCCACTTATTTGAAAATACAGAGACAGTGAACTTCGACACTTCAAAGATGAAAACCTGATCTTTAAGTTCATCACACCTCCACCAGAGCAGAATGTACATCCCCAAAGCAACACAATTATCCAACAGTTGACAGCTGAGGATGCAGACGATGATCTGCAAAACATGTTCTATGTTTAAACAAGTATATAGTGCTATTCAAGACCCAAATTTTCATGGATTATGCCACAAATAGTGTATTTAAATGTTCCAATGGTTGGCAGTGCTTCTTTGTGTTTTGTCATTGCAGCCCTCATCTTGGCAACTACTCCCTTTGTTCAGGTTGTTTGTAATCATGTTCTCGTCAATATTTTTTGCAGATTGTGCCTCATGTGGGAATCCTTTTTTGTGTAGCTGTGTTATGCGGCTCACACACACTTACTATGATAAAACTCTTATTTTACATTGTTTACAGTCATTGAAAGGCTATTTCCACGCTGAAGAACATCAAGGAAAGATACAAATTCAAAAGTGTTACATGCCATGCAACTTATCACAACAAATTTAAGAGGATATTCAAAGAGCAAGGTATAATGTTAGCCCCAAAGAACAAATATAATATAAAAATTTATTAGATTGCGCAGTGAAAGACACCATACCAACAAAACAGAAATCAGGAATTTATGAAATCAAATGTGCAGATTATGATCAGAGATACATTGGAAAAACAAAGAGAAAATTGGCAATTCTGAAAAAAGAATACTTTGGGAATATTCGTTTTAAACAGGTTGATAAATCAGCAATAGCAGCTCACTTTTGGACCAAAAAGCATTAAATTAAACCAGAGGCTAAGCTGCTGAAAGAACTTCACAACCCAATAGAGCTATCCACTTGGGAAAAAATTTTCATTTTAAAAAATAAGAAAACTTAATGAATTTTGATTTTCCACCCATGGACAAATTCAGCAAGTTCCTACTAGAAGCATCAGAGACTGCCACAAAAGCAACTTGGCATTTAGCTTCCAATTGAAGTAGTTTGTTAACAGCTGCTGATGGAAGCGAGGGCTTCCGAAACATGTCCTAGTTATTATGTAAGTGGAGTTAGTGTGAACGTGTTGAATACATTAGTGTAGGGTACATTATAGATTTACTATTTCACCTGACTATGCCAGAAGCATCTCCAGACACACACTAATGCAGTTACAAGTGTTAGCAGTAAAAACAAGGAATAGGAGAGCCACTCAAGATTGTCGAAGCTTAATAGGGGCAGCCCTCTATATTTTATTAATTTTTCATGAAAAATTTAAAAAATTATCCTGCCTTGAGATGCATAAGTCATTCATATACCAATTAGTTTAGGTTTTATATATATATATTAGTACAGGTTCACGCACAATGGAGCATCACCCCATTTTCTACATAACATTTAATCTTTTGTGGGCAATGAATTGGCTAAGGAATCCAGCATAGTCTCCAATCAACTGCTTTTAATGCTTTGGATTTTTGCCTATGAAAGCATCTGTCTAAAGATCTTAGTGTAAGCCACATACACATCAATAACATAAACATTGCAGGATGACGTATACACTGGATGTCATCAAATCTCAAGAGCAGGCAGGTGTGTTCAAACAAGTAAATAATTCTCGAAACAAAGGGCTGAAGGATGCATAACAGTGCATGGTAACCACATATAAATTATATAACAGAATGATAGGCCATAATGCAACATGGCCCATATCTCAAAATATATTTGTTTTCAGACATATGTTCAGAGGTACTTTTAACACCCTTTATTTCCCGTGTTCTATAACACTTTTTGCACCACAAAACTCTGTATAAGATATTTCCTGAAGAAGAAACACTTAGGAATGTATTTGTGCAAAGGACAGTGGAAGCTAAGAAATCCATCACTAGCATGTTTTTGCAAGGCTTGGGTTATACAGTTTACAATAGTTTGCTGAAATCTAAATATGCGAAGTGGGAATAATTAGATTTAGAAATTTACAAATTTAACTGATAAAAAATAAATGATAATTAGCAAATTAAAATAGGGGATCCAGAAGGATAAAAAATTCAGAAAAATTTCCAGAGAATATTGGAAACATTAGTTCATATTTTTGTGTATTTTGAATTTTGATATTTATACACTTTTATAGATGTTCTGTGAGGTTTGTTTGTTTGTTTGTTTGTTTGTTTGTTTTTTTTAAACTACAAGAGTGGCTAATATACTGTAAAATATTTTATTATTTTAATAAACAAGACTATCAGTTTGTTATGCAAGTACAACATAATTTGTATGCGATGAAGGCCTCTCCATCACTTTACAGATTCCATAAGAAGTTATTAAATATAATGATGTATGTACTTACTGAACTAAACATGCAAATGCCAAAATTGTTGACTCTTGTTTTCCAAGCTGCCAATATAATGTAAACATCTCTCACTGCTGTTCAATTTGGATAATGCATGTCACAAATTTATATGACTTTAATGTCAGTTATTTGTAATTTTATATATGTATATATATGCACTGAAGCAAATGAAATAAAGATTTAATGTGAGAAACTGGAGAAAATTTTCAGGCTTTTTGCTTAGTACACTTAGTTTCAGTATAGATTTTTTTGTTATACTAAATGCAGGAGTTGCTTTGCAATCTCTGGAAATGATATGCTGCTGTGATGACACAGCTGCACGCATGCCATGGTGTGTGGGACAAACCTAATCAATCCTACAGAGTGACCCAGTGAACGATCAACTAACTTGTGTTTTACCTATAGGCGAGAGCAGCACTCATTGCCATATGCAGATATCATCAAGTGATGCTGACACAACCATACAATTATCTCCTTAACTGTTTTAAAAGGTTTTAGTTACCAACTTTATGAAAAGGGATGCTGAAACTGGCCACTGTTGTTGTCCATACATTTTTGACATCACTTTAAAATAACTATCCTAGTTCAAGTTGAGTAATGCTGACTGGTTTCTGGCAAATATTTTGTTTCAGCTCATTCAGATTATGTGGGTTTGTCATGTATACAATATTTTTTATTCACCCTTGAGATAAAAGTCACACAGGGTTAGATTAAGGGAACCGAGGGGCCGCAAATCCATATACCAATTTTTTCATTATGGAGAGACACCATAATTTATATAAGTGCTCCTCCAAAGATTACTTTGTGTACATGCATAATCATGAAGATGGAACAAGGTCTCATCCAAGATAAATATTAAATATGGGCTTGTTTATCCATTGTATACACCATTCAGACTCCACTTATAAAATGTGTGCCTATATACAGGATCACTTGGTTCAAGAACATGTGCCACAGTTATTTTATATGGTTTTAATATTAATAATTTAGTAGTTCTTTGCACAGAGCCATAAGAAATGCCTGTTTATAGTGGAAGGTGTCTTAAGTGATTTTTTATGGGAAATTCTCCAAAGTAGACCATTGTCATGTAATGTTTCTTGTTCAGAAACTACGCTATTACATTTCCTAGACTGAACTTATCCATAGCCTGAAATTTATTATAAAGATTATAAATTATTGTATAGCCTGGAACTTTTAAACAAAGATTTACTATGTCAAAGCATGAAATCAACCATAAGTTGAATAAAAAGGAAAAGGCTTGCCTGTAAGAGTAAGAAACAAGCAAACAAGCAAGTATTGGGATATCATGAACAAAGTTCTAGTTCTTGACAAAGAGACTTTGCATGTAGTTAAGGAATGACATCAAAAACTGTTAACACTATATATAGCTGCTGTTGTATATAATTGCATATATAGAAGTGGATTAAAAAATGGATATATTCTAAGGAGAAATGTCCTATGTGTGAAGAACCAGATAGTATCCTAAATTTAGGTATTCAATTTTTACACTAAACCAGATAGTACTTGGCATTATATACTAGAATGTAAGCAAACCAAGTTTTGGAGGGAACAGTTCATATTACAAAAGTTGGAAAACTTATCAGATGAAATAAGAGGTAGAAAAAATTTAAATTTAAAATCAGATGAAAACATTAAGGAACTGGAAAAATACATAGGGAAGGTAAGATAAAAATGGTTATGGGTGTAAAATACTTAGGAGAGGTCTTTGAGAAATGGTATAGAGTTGTCAGAGTGAAAGGAGGATGAAATGAGTAGAGAAGGGTATGAGACTAGTTATCTAATATTAGTCAAACCAGATCCTTATATGCCATTAACCAGGGTGTTAGTGTGTATAATGTCCTAAGGAATAAGCAACTCAAGGATAGAAATTTGGCCAAGTGGGTTTATTAAAAAAAAAAAGGAAGGTTTAGTTTTGTAGGCTAATATAAGTTAATATTGTTTTGAATGTATAAATTACTTTTAATGTTGTGTTTTGTTTTGACCATCATCACTACCACCACATGTATTGTGGAACATTCTGGAAGCTTATTTTAGTTCTGCACTTCAAGCTAAAACATGTGAAGTGTACATGAATGAATAATTTTGAAATAAAAACTTAAAATAACTTCTCTCTCTATCTTTAAGACCAACTTTGTGTCTGAAGTTATTTCTTATTTTATCTCTCTTTATTTATAACACTGATGCAACTGGGCAGATGCAAACACCACAATCAGAAAAAGTAAGTCACTGTATAAATTGATGTTTTTATTTTAGTATTTATACTTTTACTGAAAACATAAAATGATACTGTACTTAAAGCTGATAATATCTAACCTATGTTTCAAAAGGAGTCAAAAGTGATACCCCTCAGCAGCAATATATTAGATATATTTCATCTAACTTTTATTCTGTAAGAACATGGCAGTTGGGAACACAATTCTTGTCATTGAAAGATTCTGTTTCTCTCAAAAAACTTTTTAACAAATTGGTGTACAATTTCTCTATCTGTACTTGATTGCCAGAATATTTTCACCATGAAACGCACACAAATGAACAATCTCTTGCAGACAAAGCTTCTACAAATTAACTGCAGGCTGTTGCCTGCACAAGCATTGTATGGCCTCAAGGACTGACTTCTAATATGCAGTTGCACTCAAATAATTTCACTGTACAACATTGAGAAATGGAAAATGGTCATTCATCAGATGGCCTGAGATATTAATACTTAATTTCCAGATATACTTGGAGAAAGAAGGTTAACAATTTCAGCATGCATGTATTATCATGTTTAATAATTTGCTACATATGGAATTGGTTGATATTATACCATTATCTTAACTGTGTCTTAAGAATTCAAGTGTCATGTATCATTTGCATTTAGAACTGATCATGGTGTAGGTAAATATAACTTTCTTTCAAATATTGTAGATACAGAATAACCTGTGGGAAATACTATTTTGTCACAAAACTATTTTCATTTTTAATTTAAATTTGTTTCTTTGTGTTAATTTAGGGTGATTGTTGAGCCAAGTTTTTTTTTTTTTTTGGGGGGGGGAGGGGTTCGTAGGGTATTTGGTAGTGCTGACTGAAGTGTGTCTTATAAAGAACACTGGTGAGATTATAGGATTGAAAGAGAACAAATCAAGTCAAATGTTTACTGAGAGAAAAAACACTCATTTTGGCCCAAACTATTTGCCACATATAATCAGAAAAGTTACTGAATTATATTAATCTTATAATTAATATTTCTTTATACCTCAGTACCTTCCTTTTTCTGCTCAGTACATATCTCTTCCTCTTACTATTTCTCAATTATCAGGAGTTTCTTACAGGAGCTTTCTTTAGACATGGTTTCATCCCCATCTTGCAGTTATATTGCATTTAAACTGACAAGACATGGGCTTGTAAACAGGAGGTATCCTAAACTTAGACTGGGCCCTATTTCATAAAAGTATGGCCTAATACATGACAAGCGTATTAGTATAAGTCTTTATAAAGTATGGAGTAGTAATTTTCTGTTCAACAAAATTATGCATAACACTTGCAATATATTAGTAAATAATTAAAGTGAATTCATATAAGAGCAAGATGGAGAAGCAGCTGTTTGCTACCTTGAATCACAATCCACTATACCAAAAACCAAGTTAGGTATCAATAGTAGTCAAAATGGCGGAATAGTGGTCCATGTGTTAATTACATCACATTATTAATTTACAGATCTGGTTTATTACTGTGGTTTATAGTTGAAAGTAAATCAACAGTAGCGTTTTACTTCTTTTGTTTTTTATTAAGTTAATATTGATTTTGTAAAAGCACACCAGGAACTTGTTTAATAGGAAGTTAATACAACATGGTTTGCACTTGTATGTCTTTATTATGGCATTGCATAGCACAATAACTTATTTACATTTCCTAAACAGCAATTATTAAAGGAGGAATGGATAAAGAGACTGCATTGTGCAAATTTTGAAGTTAATATGAAACTGTAATGTGTATTAAACCTATTATATCAAACTTTATGGTTAGGTAGGACATTTTCCCAGCAAATTTCTCTAATCTTCCATTATATGTGATGGAGTGGGTTAGTAAAGAAAAGAAAAAATCTGAAAAAACTTATCTAGCATTGTTTGGATTGAGATTGTGAGAGTTTTAGTGAGCCTGGTGTTATAACAGGTTTAGGCTCATTTGCAAGTCAGGTTATGCAAAGACAGGTACACTCGTAGTAAAATGGTTCATTTTGTTGCTATTAAACTGGTTTGTTTACTTGGGTCATTGTAGTTACATGGGTTATTACTGTAGTTTATAGTTGGAAGTAAATAAACAACAGCATGTTAGTTCTTTAGTTTTTAATTAAGTTAAAATTGATGCTGAAATCACACCTGGCACTTGTGTAATAGAAAGCGTTTAATACAAAATGGGTCATTCTTGTATGTCTTAATTATGGCAATGCCTGCATAATACTACCTTTACATTTCATAAATAGCAGTAATTAAAGAAAAAGTGGATTAATAGTAGACACCATGCAAATCTTGAAGTTAATGATGAAGCTGTAGTGTGTAGTGCACATTAAACATTTTGTACCAAAACTTGTATTTAAGGAAGATATTTTCTTTGTGCAATTTTCGTTAATCTACTATCTTGTGACAGTGAGGGTTAATGAAAAGGAAGGATCCAGAAGAACATATGAAGTGGGTTTTGGAATGAGATGAGAGTTTTAATGAATGGTATGAGCAGGATATTATGTTTTGACTACTTTGCAAATAAGGTTAAGAAAAGAAAGGTACGCAAGTTTATAACTATTGCCAAGGAAGACAATGTTCTTTTACTTAAAATAGATGATAAATATGATTTAAAAAACTATATAAGGAACAATCACAGTGAAACCAATTGTATAATTGAAAATTTGGGTTATATTGACCTAAACAACCTTATTGCTCCACTTACTTCTTACAAAATGTGGTATCAGTTTTTAAGACCTTTGTATTCATCCTCGGAACGACAAAGGTCTTCGAAACCAGTACCCCATTTTATAACATGTAAGTGGAGGTTTAAGAGTGTTTAGGTCGACATAACCCAAGTTTTCAATCATGATAAATATGATGTCCCAACTATATTAATTAATTTTAAGGTATCCAGTTATTTGGAAGTTCATGTATTTTATAAATTTTCCTTACCTGTGTAGAAGTTTTAATTCATATTTCATTTACATTTGAGAGATATTGTTTGTAAACAGTTATAAAAAATCATGAAAATATTTTCTAATGATAAATAATGTTATCTTGTGAAAATAATACTGCATAAAAGTTCAGCATTTGCTATTGGCAGTAATAGGGCCACTTTGCCCCCCCCTCTCTCCTTCTTCCCCATTTTGGGGTCTGGTAAATATAGTTAGGTTTTGCTTGAATTAGGTATGTCCACTGCTTAGTAATAAATTCATATTTTTTAATGTACCTCCAGATTGTTATCATTCCTGCTATATTATTTTGATATCTTTTCTAAGAAATAATGACCATTTAAATGTTTTTGTCAATATTCATGCTTAATACTCTATTTTGGGATGAAGGTTGTATATTTTAATGCATATGACTGCATTGCAACAACCATTTCAAGATAAAAATGGCAAAGAATTGAGCTTTTCAATACCTCTCAATCATTTTGTTATTAGTTCATTTTATTTAAGGCAAAAATTTGAAAAGGATATCAGAAGAAAGTTAATAATTTATTTTAAAAGAGAATGGAGCTAGGAAAGAGATTATTTTCATGGCATTTAGCAAGAACCTTAAAAACAACATTAAGATGTTGGATATTTGAAACAGGAAAGACCAACGCCATTCATAAGCCATGCTTTGATTGCAGTTAACCTAAAATTATGTACTCAATTACTGAATTATTCTTTCTGTATACAAACACCTACCATAATCATTTTTAGCAATACTACACATATTAGGCCAATAGATTCTCTAAACTATTAAAAATAGCACTAGTATTTAAAGTAACCCATATTCCTACACTTGAAGAGAATTTTATATAAGTTAAACGTACATGTCTGCTTCTAATATTTCTGTGGAAAGAAACAATGAAAAATAGCTTCTAAGCTTGTAAATATGGAGTTATAAAGTACAAGGTAGCAGAAACCTTTGTGAAACAGAATTGTACTAATATTAATGTTACATGCTCATATACTTGTAATGGAAATGCTCTCTTCCCAAAATTCCTTTCACACTTTATCATTCATTGCTTGTATCATCTATGAATTTCACGCCCAAGAAATAACTTAGTTCCCTGTTACGTGGCATGCAAAGTGTTATGCTTATTATCTGTCCTTTTGCCTTCTGTTGGTAAATAAAGAGTACTTGAAATCTCCTTGATAATTGAAACTTTCCTAATGGAAGGTATCCATGTTCCAGGATGGGATGATAGTTACTAACTAACTAATCACCTATAAAAGTTTATTCTTCAAACCTAAGTCCTATGATTTTTTGTGCCCTTTCATGTCTATTTTTTTCATCCTGAATATAAACTCAATAGATTTTTATTTGTAAATTATACTTTTAAATGTTCTTATTTGAGTCACCTTTCTACCCTTGAACTATTAATTCTTGAATTAACTCTTTCCTTTATTCATTAAAAAATAAATACTATCACAATATTAATTAAATTTGGAATCTAACACAATGACACACACATTAATAATCTCTTCTGAGTCGGACTTTTTAGATACACTGTTTTTTGTTTCATTTACTGGAGATATGCTCAGGATATGTTTCATGGACCCTTGTCCATATTTTCAGCTAATTCTAAGAGATTTCTAAAATAGCTACACCAATCTTCTTATCTTGTACTATTTTCCCTTGCTTTACCCTTGTACATTCTCTTCACTAAAGCCCATATTGCTGTATATCATTTGCTCTGGCTGCCTCATGTATTTTCAGGCTAATTTTTTCTCCCCATTCTTTCTTTTTAATTGTCATGAGGCATTTATATCCCCATATTTCAATCAAAGAATTCTCTTTTTCCTGGCATTCCCCTGTTTATCTCCAATTCCTCAGCTCCTTTACAATTCTCCCCTTTACATTCCTGTATTCTTCATCATACCATTCCTTTTGCTTATTAATTGAATATTCTTTCACCCTCATTTTTGCTCCTGTCAGCATCATCTCCTCTAACCTTATAATGCTTTCTCATTTCTATTATCTTTTCAAAGCTCCACTATACCTATTTTCCTCAACTTTCCTGTCTATATCCCTAGCCTTTTAAGATATATTTCTAAGTCAGCATCCTTCCATTTTGTTTTTGAAGTTTAACTCCTCTCTGGTCATGAAATTTTATCTCTCTCCTCTATCTAGTTTGAAACTTAGCCATTACTGGGAAATGACTACTTGAACATGTTATATTCAAAACTTTAAAATCGAGATACATATCTAGCTCTTCTGTATTTAGTATATAATCTAAGACACTTTGGTCATTCTTATTTACAAATGTAAGTTGTCCTCACAGAATTCTGTCAGGTTCATGCCTTCATTATTATAGATTTTTGTCTTTACAGACTCTTCTTTCCATATCCCTTACTTCCTCTGTTATCTCATCTCACATTCAAGATCTATTAACTTAATTTGACTTTTCCCTACTCTTGCATTAAAATCTCCCACTATAATAAATGCTTTATATATGCCTATTATGTAACTTCCCCGTATCTTGCCTTAGTTTCTTAAATAAATTTGCATCTAAAATTCTGGTATCCTTGGTGGTTAATGCTACTGCAACACACACCCTTTCACTTTCCCATACAGCACTTAAAACATGCCACAACACTGAGTTTCCACCTAATTCATTCCACATTGATTTTCAAGCCTTTTCTAACAAACAAACCTATTCCAGATTTAATATAAATAAAAGTTGCAGTTCCTAAATGATCTGTGTAATGACTTATAAAAAATCATAATAAATTAAATAAATTTATGGCGACAATAGCAGTTTAAAAATTTAAAAACAGTCAAAATGACTGATATGTAAGCTTCCATGGCTGTGTCACTAGTCTACTGAATTTCCAGGGAAGCCGCATCTTGTCATGATTTAAAACCAACATTTTGCCCAACATTTGTGAGCTACGAGTGAGGATGAAATGTTGGTTTTAAATCATGACAAGATGCAACCTGCTCCAGAAAGCTCAGTGCACCAGTTAAAATGGCTATTTGAGAGTTCTGGTATTAACCTTAATCATAACTTACACTTTATAACAACTGCAATTGACTGCATTCATCAGTAACACACTCCCAACTAGCATAAGCTCTTAAGTCTCCTGTTAGCATGTTGTTCACAGTACATGCCAAATACCTTCAGATTATGGCAGTTGATGCATTCAACACTCATGCCTATGGAATATGTGTAATCTCTTGACTGTATTATAATAATAAAAAAGAGAGCATAACTAAGAAATTTAATACACAAGATGAAAGAAGCAAGAGCACAGGGGAGGAATGCATATATTAGAAATTTCCAGCCATGGATTGACGGAGAAAGAGTACTAGAAATGGACAAGAATGCATCAATGGAAAATCAATGCAACATGGTGGAAATCAAGCAGTAGAAGCCAGTGGCAACCGCAACAAATGAGGTGGAGGAACTAAGCCCAGAAATAAATCAATTGAGGTGAATCCAGAGGAAATAGCAAGTGATAGAGGGAGAGAAGTCTCAAATCGCTCAATCAGCATGGACAAAGGCCAGATGTGAACGTTGAGCACAACAAGCGATGGAATAGCTGATCAAGAAATGACAGCAGTGGAAACAACATCAATGGTGATGGCAGCAAGGATGACAGAAGAAGAACTCAGTAGAAGGGACACCATCCAAGAAAATAGTGTTACCTGGAAGAGGGGAGGTAGAAGTAATACACGACCTGGCATAGTGGAGAAATAAGGCATAGGAGCAGAATAGAGAGGAAAAGGGAAAGAATATGGTGCTTAGACTGAAGAAAAGACCTTATCAGCGGAGGGGGAATACATAGTAAATTCAGCAGCTTTGAGCTTAAATGGTGTAAACCCCGACGGATGGTATAATGGAGATGGTTGAAAATGAACACTTGGCTGCAAGTGAAAGGAGAACGAGATACAGAGTGAACTTTGAGGAATTCAGAGGAGAAAGAGCAATTAGATTGGAGGATGGTTCTATGGAATGTACATTAGAGGTAGGGTTTCAGGAGGTATAAGGATATTCATAAATAAAATCAATGGAGTTAATGTGAGTAAGGTGGTGTTTACAGAAGAAGGACAAGTAATATGGTTAAAGATATATAAAATGCAGGGAGTTAAGCTATGTTTAGGACTAGGTATTGTGTATAATCCATTTGATTCATCTGAATTTTATAATGAAAATTTGTATTTAAAATTAAATGAAAATATTGAAAAATTAAGTAGACAATATCTTAGTATGAAGTTCATTGTAAATGATGACTTTATGCAAGAGTAAATGAATGTGATATAAGATTTATGGGTTTAGAAAATGATTATGTGTAATGGCTTAAGAGGACCAGAAAGGGTTTACATTTACAAATATGAATAGCAGGGTGTGATTATATGCTTTGCAGTGAAGGAATTGGCCAGTTGTTGCTAGAATTTAAAGTTCTAAATGTGATAACATGTAGTGGGTACTTTCTATTAAAAATGAATTTTGAATTTAGAGAAATGAAATAGGGAATAGGAAGTAACAGAGTTCAAATATATAAGATGTTATAAATGGAAAGAGGGGTATGCAGAGTATTTCTGGGATAATCCTAAATAGGGGAAATAAAATTGTGTTATAGACACTGGGAACAGGAAAGATAGAGGAGGCATTGGAAAGGTTGACAAGAAGGAAGAATGAAGTGTACCAAAGAGAAAAAATGAAAGGTTATGGATGGTATGAAGGGGAGTGTATAAATGCAAAAAATGAAGTATCTTAAGGTTTAATAAAGTTGAGAAAGACAGAAGAGGAAGAAGATAGGAAAAATTTAAGGAAGCTGTGACAGCTAAAGACAGTAAATACATGGTCAGTTGTGAAGGAGATCTTGACAAAGAAAAGGGGAAGTAAATAAGATAATGCCAATGGAATGGAAAAACCACTTTAATAATTTGATAGGTTTCAGGAAGGTATTGAGTTATGAATTAGAATTAGATAGTGTTGTAAATAGGATAGGATATTGTAAATAAAGCTTTTACTATGAAGGAGGTAGAATATCATATCAAAATATTGAAAATAAAAAAGACAAAGAAATAGATTAGAAGAGTTTTGGAAAATATTTGCAAAAATAGGAGAAGGTACTAGTAGATTGGTAACAGAGTTATTAAATAGAATTAAGGAGAGGAAGGTAATATTCGATAGCTGGAAAGTGAGTATAATTGTACCATATAAAGGGAAAGGTAATACTAATAACCCAATTAATTATACAGGAATTAGTTTGTTATCTATATTAGGTAAAATATACAATGGCATACTAGTTGCAAATTATGAGTGGGTGGAGAGTGAAGGTAAATATCAGAATTTCAAGGAGGTATTAAAAAAGAAGGAAGAACATTAGATAACATAATGATAATCCACACCATAGTAGATATATGTTTAAGAAATAAATAGGTAGAGTATATATGTTCTTTGCAGATTTCAAGAAAGCATTTGATATGGTAAATAGGGCTGCATTGGCATTCAAATTAAGGTGTAAGGGAGTGAGTAATGAATTTATTCTAAGACTTCAAAAATTATATGAAGGAAGCAGGTTTCTTGTTAGATGTGAAGGTAACAGAGCTACAGATTGTATGACTCAAAATACTGGATTTAGATAAGGGTGTAAATTCAGTCTGATATTGTTTAACTTATTTATTGATATTGTAGATAGGTTTAGTGAAAACAATAGACATCCAAATGATTGGTAAGAAGGAAATACCAGGACTGCTTTTTGTTAATTTCATTACAAGAGCAATGACTAATAGTATTGCAGCATGCCAATACTGAGATTATTAGATTTTGTGCAGAATGGGGTTTAAGGATAAATAGCGAAAAATCAAAGATAATAGTATTTAAAAATGGAACAAAATTTAGAAAAGATGAGACATGGTATATAGTTGGAGAAATAATAGAGGTAGTGAAAGAATTTCATTACTTGGGGGTTAGATTTGTGAGTAATGGAAGATGGGAGACATATTCTAAATATGCACAAGCTAAAGGCAAATTAGCTATGAAAACTACCATTATCATTGAAATGATTGGGAGGATTATATGAGACTGTGGTCAAATCTAAGATGTTGAATGCAGAAAAAATTTGAGGAGTGTCAAAGGGATGTATAAACACAATGTTTTGCAGAGAAGTTTTGGGGTTAACAAAAAGTTTACTGAGGGGGGTAAATTTGGTTGAATTGGGAAGGTTAGGAAAGGTATAATAGTGGAGAGAATTTTGAAATATTTGTACAGAGGTCTCAAATTAGGCAGTAAAAATGTATTAAAAGAATATCATATGTATCAAAGAGAGGTATTGGGAAGGGAGAGTTAATATGAGGAGATAGGGAAATACTAGGAGAAATTAGAATAGAATATGTATGGTGACTGGCTAAAAGTAATGCTAGTGGATTTTTGAAAGCAGTGAGACATAGTGTAGAAGATATTGAGAACAAGAGATTTGGGCCAGCTTAGAAAATGAAAGTTCTTCGGTTTTATATAAAGCAGTGAAACTGGGGGCAAGAGAAATAAAAAATAATCAAAATAAAAATCCACTGAATTCAAAATAATAGGTTAAAATAAGTCAAATCTGGCTTAACCCCGCACCCCCTAAAATTTCTGCCCAATTTTTCAATTTCTAAAAAAACAAAAAAGCCGTTGGACAAGAATTTTATAGATGATTGCAAGTAATTTGGAAAAATGGGCTTGGCTTGGTTGAATACAGGTGTAATATTGTTAAAAGGATTAAGGAAAAATACTATGGAAGAATGTATTATGTGCGGGAAAGTGGGTAGTGTGTTCCATTATCTAATGGAATGTGAAGTGGTAAAATGGTGGCATGACAATATTTAGGATGGTAAATGGAACAATCTACATAAAGATATGGTGGCAATAAAAACGTTATTAAATAAGAGGATACAAAAATCAACAAGATAGAGGAGTTTCAAGGAAAAGTAAGGCATAACTGAAGAAGTATAAGGAAGGAACAGTAGGGTACACATAATGGTTGAAAATGTTTTTTTATGATAGAGGTTCTTTACCATACATACAACTGGGCGGTTAAGGTATGGGAGAATCTTAGTTTTATTTGGTACTAATAAATTTTCTAGGTTAGTTGACAGTGTAAATTGATGTGTATACAATTGTAATATTGTGTATTAAATAAAATTCATTCATTATAATTATATGATTTATTTCTATTCCAAAATAAATATGTTATTTAAAACATAGAAAAGAAATTCAGATGCAAAATATATGGCTACTAGTTACCTGCATTTCTTTATGTAAATAAATGGACAATGCTGTCAAGCAAATATAATTTATACTTCAAAATATTTTGGAAAAAATCAGATGATTAAAAAATCAATTGCATAACTACATTTATAATATTTTGCAACTAGAACATCAGCTTTGAACACCCTCATTTTCCATGTCAAGGGTACCTTTTGCAAGATAACTAAACTTTTGGTAAGATTAGCTCTGAGAGAGTTTAGAATATATGTGTGTGAGAGAGAAAATGTTAATAACATAATTATAATTTAGTCAATTGTTACTTATCATGTTGATGCATCAGCAAAGTTATTTGTAATGTTAGAGCAGCTTGTTAAGAGTGTAAGTACTTCTGACTCTTTGGTTAAAGATCTGGCATGTTACAATATTTAGGAACTTTCTGGGAGATGTTGGTGATAGTTTTTTTATAACCAAATACACATTTTAATAACTGTAACTTTCTTTCTGGAATGCTTTCTTAGTAAATCCTTGAAGATAGGTATAGTGCAAGAGTTGAAATACTTGTAAATAAGAAGTAAAAATCCACCCATTTTTTGTTTTTGTCGAAGGAGTGTAGAAGTTATAGTGCAATAATAGTTGAAATACTTGTAAATAAGAAGGTAAAAATCCACCCATTTTTTGTTTTTGTCGAAGGAGTGTAAAAGTTATTTACTCTTAACAGATCACTCTGTAATTTTGGGCATCGCACTTAATGAGGTACAGTATGTTTCTAATACACCTTTCATCCTTGATTTGTTTCCTTCCTACATCTGTATGCATGAAGCACAAGGTGGAAAAGCAAATGGACAAAGAGAGAGAAACAATTTTTCTCATTGGGGAATTCAATTATTAATCTTAACACTTCATTTCTTATTGTGTTTTCTGTTAGGCAGCATCATGTGAAAGATAGAGGAAAATCTGAGAGAAGAAGAGCAGATGACATTGAAAAGTCACACCTTTTTGGAGAAGTCTTACCAAAACTTGTTGGTACGTCTTTCATTACTTGTATTTCTAATTAATTTCTAATAAAGCAACTGGAAGGTTTTAAATGCATTTTCTGAATTAAAAAGAACAAGTTATAAAATACAGCACTTCGCAAACATAGCCTAAAAAGAGAAATTCTGAAAGCATTTTGAAAAAGCTTACAGCCAATTAAAATGAAATGTGGATAACACAGTCCCTTTTTACCCTAGACATTTAAATCAAGAAGCAAGAAAGCAATACATAATGGATCAAGAAAAATTTCTACACTTATAATATTTGTTGAAAATCCTCATGCTTTGGACGTACTTTAACGAATGCGGACATTGAGAACATAAATATGCAAATAAAAGGAGAATTTGTAGCAATTTATATCAATCAATTGGTAGATATTGTTAAATGGAGATATTGGTGCTGCAAGTGATCTGCAGTCTTACGTGCTTCATAAGTTGAGACTACAAACCCGTCAGTGAAATCAGGTAATAAAACAGGACTTCAATCAGTGACAATATCCTGTACAGCTTTTATTTCATTCCTAACAATGAAGATAATAACTGTAAGTCATAAAATTGCCTATGAGGTTGCCAAAAGATTAGGAAAATGCAGTGCTGTATAGGAAAACCACATTAACTGATTTTTTTTTTAATTTAAATTGCATCCTCCAATGATTTTAGCCTTGTAATGCACCGAGCTGTTCTCCTATGCTGGTGCATAGATGGTCAGCTTTGCAATTCCTCTTTCTTTTAATTGAATGAAATCTTTTTATAAATCTCAAGAACAAGTCCATTTTGCCTGCTTTTGCAAAGAGTTCTTTTACAAGGGGTTATTAGGAAAGTTTGGTAAAAATATATATGAAGAATATTTTGTCGGAAAATTTCAAAATTTATTTCAACATAGACCTTTGGGAACAGAATACAGTTTCTTTTGGCTAAGTATGGGTAGTAGAGTGTAGGAGTAGTGAATTCTAAGCCAAATGCAAGCACTTCTGTTATTGCACCTGTTATCCTGATGAAAGAGCAGTTTCAAATGTTTTTCTTTCAGTTCATATTCCAACCAGTCTGACATTGCTGCATATAGGCTTCTGTTATTGTTTATCCTTTTATCAGGATTATTTTGAGAATCCTGAAAAACAGTGGTCATCACTGTCTCAGCTAATATAAGTCTTCACCTACCTCAGTGCAGTTTCACCAACCATGCATTGCTTTGACTCAGATATGCAATAATTAGAGAACAAAAAAATGTATAAAATATGAACATATATGAAATTTTATTAAAAAAGTAATATATCCAAATTGAAAGAATAGCAGTAAAATTTAATATACTTTAATTTTTTTTACATTAATGTTAGAATATTAGAATTATATAGTACAGTATTTTGACAGTGAATTGCAAGAATTTTTTTACCATGTTTTCGGTCAATGAAAATATGATGAAAAGTCCATTCACAAGTAGCAACAGGAGCAAACTTATATTGAGCTGCATTTTATAGCTATATATATGCTGGAATGGATTTTGCCTTGCATTCTAGTCATTAAAGTTTTATTTAATAACAAACATCTGATTTCGTTCTTACATCACATTTATTAAGAAGGACGTGTATTTTATTTAAGAATATAAATTGTGCCATCAAAGCAGTTTTTATTATTTATACATAACAAAATCTTTGGGGGGGGGATTTTTACAAATTATACAGGTCATGACATAATTCTGTAGTATTCTAATGGGTATTAGAATGCCACAGAATATTAATAATATGCAAATATTTTCCATTAGAATGATTTTCATTCACATACACATAAATAAAAAATTAACTCACCTTCTTATTACATTATTTGCATAACATGATTTTCCTGTCACTTATATAGCCCTTTACAATAATCTCTTACACTTACACTTTCTTTTGTCACCTTAATGAAGACTGTGTTAAACAAAATAAAGCAGAATGTGAAGTGAATGTCTGTACTCTGTACTGGCTCTGGTATTACTATTGCTGTAGGATTGCTTGCAACTAGGGTATGGCCAGTCCTACCAGAATATCTGTGATTTTATCTGTTAAAATAAATTTCTCCCACAACTTTAGTAAATTGTGGTGCTTCTGATTAGGTTTTAAATAGTGCAGAAATAATGTTTTCAAAATACAATTAAACATATTTGATCCTGTATGTGAAATTTAAAAAAACATTGAAGCTAAGACCTATTAATCTGGAAACTCATCTTCAGGTCACAAAAACATTAAAGGAGGAAAGATCTGTTACTCCTTGCAGCTGAATGCTAACAGTGCAGCAAAAATAGGAGGAAAACAATGCAAGAGTCAGAACTAAAAGAACCTATATAATGTGAGTTTTCACAGATGCTGGTGAATTTCCTAAAAAGTCTAAAAATGAAATCTTGAAAAAAAATTAAACTCTAAAAGAACAAATAAATAAAAATCAAAAAAAGATAATTGGAAGATATGAGCAAATATTAAGATTTTTCAATGTTTGGAACATTTTTTGAAATGTGAAAGATGAAATTGTGCTTATGCCTTTTGCTGCCAAGCTAAAATGCCATACTACTGTTAAAACTACCAGCAATAGTTAAAGCAAAATGTAAGGTTTTGGTGGAAATTTTGTACCCAATGCAATTTTGAAGTTGTATAGTTCAAATGTTCTTGACTGATGATCCTATTACATATCCTGTAATTTTTTAAAGTGTCTTTAAGTTTAAATAAAATTTGAAATTATCAATTTACTTTTTTTTTTAAATTTAAAATGTGATATTTGAACTAGATTTTGGCATAATAGTTATTTTTTCACACTAATTTTGTTACCACTGTTCCAGTTGCTAAACAATTTTGTTTTCATTTTCAAAATTGGATATTTTTTGGTTAGATATATCCAAGTGATTTCAATTATTTTATTTAGATGGCAGTTTATACATGCTTTAAGAATACCATTTTGTTTTTGTTGTTATAACTAGGAGTAGAAGTTGCAGTAGGTTCAGAAGAGATAATATTATTTTCTGTTATACTTAAACTATTGCTATTTTTATCATCTTCACCAAATCAGAAATTACATTAGTTTTCACTTTATAGCAATGCCGCCTATATGCCCTTTTATTCCATTCTGCCTTATCGTATACAGTTAGCACACACAATGCCATTTCATTGCAAGCAATATTCAGTAACACACTAAAAACTACACAGAATATACTGAAATAGAGCCTGCTGCAAAACAAACACTTTCATGTGTTTGACTGTTCACTGTGTAATGTTGTGGCACCTATATTGGTCAGTGCATGCCAACCTCACAAAGAAAATTAAAATAAAAATGGAATTCTACTTTGCCAGGGAGAAATTTAGTATTAAATTTTAGTCTAAATGCCGTAGATCAAGCACAAATAAATTTGTGATATCTGTAGCAGAAAACTTAAAATAACTAGGCTGGATCAAATTGTATCAGATCTTGGCATTTTAGGCATGTGCAGCAGATCAGATCTTAATGGGGACAGGGTGTTGGATTCTACCCATGCTAATGCATAAAAATTATGCTTGTCAGTACTCTTTGATTAATGATCTAAAATGTAAAATTTCAGCTGTTTAGTAATAATATATTCAAGTTTTTTCCATGATCATGATTCAGGGGCAAAAGGGCATGTAGAATGCAATTTAACAATACCAAACTCTGCAGTGATTTGTCGAATATTGTTTTTATCAACAGTTGTCAATTATTGTAACACATATTGTGCTCACAGCCTTTTCATATGCAAGTTTTTCTTGTATGATTGAGGTGTCTACAGTATCAGTGACTTCTTTTGGGAATTCAAAACATGTTTCATCTTTGATAAACATTTATATTAGTTTAAACTTCTTTTCCACAAATAAATCTTTTCAGCACAGATGAAAAGTTAAGATCTGTGCAGCTCTCAGTTTCTTCAAATAAGAATGTTTAATCGTTGTGCAGAACTTTTTTTATGGTAGATGCATTAATTGAGGTGGCTGTCAAATATATGGTATCGCATCTGGCGAAACTTTGTCATAGAGAGTATTTGCAAATGATAATGTCTCTTTAACGGATTTGCATGGAAATTTATCAGACTTTTCAATGACCTTCATGTTTTAGCCACCATTATCTGTATAAAGATGAACATGTTTCTGGTCGCATGCATTATAGCACTATACTTCATCTTTTAATGGAAAGTCTAGAGCAGGAGCCTCTTTGGCATATTCAGTTCAACGTGTTTCTGCACATGTGAACAACATGTGACATATTTCATATGACATATAAATGTCAAAAATTTTAATTTTCTTAATTTGCAACAAAATGCAATACAATTTATATTATTTTACAGGATATGCTCAATAAAAAAATAGGCTCTAAAATTACAATAAAATTATAGGTTAAAGATAAAAAGTAAATTACAAACAAATCAGACATATATAAAGTGAATAAGAACAATAAAAACATTACAATATACTTATTTAAGTTTAAAAAGTAGAGGCAATAAATTTCAAGGGAAAGTGTGTGGTCTACAGGAACAGGCCCTGGTCACTTGTCCAAATAGATCTACATAAATACCCTCCTTTATTTTCAATTTTCCAAATCCTCCATGCCCCCTAGCCACTATTCCTTTCATTAACTTATCATTACTAACATTGAAACTATTTCTATCAATCTTTCGTACCATTCCCAATAATACATCCCCTTGTATTTTTTACTCTACTCCCATTAGTCCCCCAAATACTTCCTAAACTTATTGCCCTGCACTAGTTCGATTGACCATTTCCATTTCATCCTAACTTTCCATAGAAATTCCCCTAATTGTCTTAACTGTCCGTGATCTAAAACATTTTCTCAATCACTACACTTCTATTGCTTCTTAACCACTTCTCACTAATTAACATTTTCCTCCATATTTTCATTCCTCTGCATTCCAAAAAAATATGCACTCCATACTCATTCTCCCCACAGATGGGACATATACCTTGCATTACATTCCTCCTTAGACCTCTTAGCTTCCATACTCCTAGCTGAAACCATGCAATACCTTCCCTCTCCTCCTTGTTACATATTTCTAAATACCTTTCTTGGCCCATTTCCTAAACCAAAGCAGTAAAGTTAAATTCGTATTTAATAAAAAAAGCATAGCAAAACTGTGAATATATTACTGCTAGAGCAGGGAATTTTAGGTGCTGCATTTATTTTATGTTATTTGAATGGGCAGAAATTACTTAGCAGGAAATAAACAATACAGACTAGTTAATTAAAATGTAAATTGGAACTTGCACAATGAAGCCAATCATATAAATCAATCAATAATATCAATAAGACAAACTATTTTTTGCCCTTTTCTTAAATGTCTGATCTTTTTTGGCACCTTTTATTGCATTTTATTTTTACAAACAGTGAAATAAGGAAAAAATCAATGTATTCATAATAATAAATAATGTTTCATATGATCACTCCATAGGCAGGTCAGTGCTTAATCAGCTTTTCATCCCAATGATGCTTGCATTCAGTGTGCCAAAACAATGTGCCAAGTCCTCATGATAAAATGTGAGAGATTGTTGCAATATTAAGTGATGGTATTCACAATGGTGGAGTACTGTAAGGTGCAATGTTTTTATGCTTCAGTTGCAATTGATAAATATAACCAATTGCTTATACAGCATACAGGCAGTGGAAAACATGCCAGGAATAAGGAGCTACAGCATAATAAAAATGGGAATGTGACAACAATTTTTTTATTTTTTAATTTCAAGAAATTTGAGTGAATTTTTACTGACAGAAATAGGACATTTAAAGTATTTGGTATACCTCTTTCTAAGCTTAACCATCCTGCTATGAAATTGTATCTGGAAAAATATACAAAAAATCCATTCCAGTTGTGAGCACTTTAAGAAAATTATATATTCAACCTTTACATGAAACTAAATAAATATCACATATCAGGCAAGCAAGAGATTATCTACTATATTTTGGCCAATATGAAATGGCCAATAGAACAGATATGCTTTGAACATTACAATAATACCCTATATTGGACAAGTGAATCCCATTCTTTTGGAAATCTTTTTTATGAACTAAATGAAAACAATGCCAGTTTGATGCAAAATCTGGATAATGCAGGAATCAAATATGACTGAATGAATCTCTTAGCTTCTGGGATCATTGTGGCTTGTAGAGCTGACATTTTGTTCCTCCTGTGTTGCACTTCCTCATAGCCGGATGACTGTGATTGAAGGTCTAAATACTGTCTCTTATGTAAGGCTAAAGACAACTGCCTCCTGTTATCTGATTGGCTGAGTGATGCCCAGTAATTGACTTTTTCAGTTTCCAGATGTTATTCAAATTCCAACCATCATATCTGTTAATATTGTCCTTATTTTTATAAATCTCTTTAGCTTTCCTGTTATTTATATTTTTTATATGAAATTACCAACTCTTTTGATTAATACAATCTTGTCAAATTGAATGTTCTGGTACTGCTGATTTTCCTGGTTGGTTAAGAGGGATATGACAAATACATTCAGCTTTTCTTATGTTAAAGAATGCCTGTTCACCTGGAATACTATAGATCCCAGGATTCAGAAAATCTGTAACTAAACGGAAGAATGATCTTAATTTGTAAGTTATTCAATAAAGTGGTTTTGTATTGTGCTTTTTAAGTAATCTTGTCACTTTATCTGTAACGTTCTGAATATAAGGAAGAAATGCATAAGTTTGTATGTTCTCAGTAGATTACCAGTAAATTGTTTGATAATAAATTATTTGCGTTTTAAAACTTTGTTAATACTCCTGGCATATATATTTGTCAGCAGTGTATGCTAGGGATGAGTGATACCTTGTGGAGCACAGTAGAGTTACTGAGGAGTGTAGCTGTGTGTTCTAGGTATTGATTGATAATTGCTCTCTTAACTGTTGGAGATTATTGGGAAGTTACATAGGAATATCTGTTTGTGTGAGTAGGTTCTCTTTACACTGGTGTTCTTAATGGATTGTTATTAGTTTTTTCTACCAACAAATCCAAGAAAGAAAGTTATTTTTTGTTTTGTTTTTATTCTTAACTGTTAACTGAATGGCAGGATGCATACCCATTTATATGTGCCAAAAAAGGAGATCATATGTGATCAAATACCAAACATTTCTTCTACATATTGAAGTTTAAACATTGTTTATTCAAAGTTTCATTTTCAAATTCTTCTAAATGGATGTTTGCTATAACCGCCAAAAGGAGAGAACCCATTGCTATTCCTTGTGTTTGTTAAAATGCTTGGTCTTTAAAAGTGAAGTATGTAAATTTGAGACAATGTGATGCCAATGACATCCATTTTTATGTAGAAAAGTTTTCTCACACCAGCCAAATGTAGGACATTAGTTGGAAAAGAATAAGACTCAAAAAATTCAAATTCAAGGCACAGTTGAGATTTGAACCACAGATCTTCAGCCTTGCTAATGCTCTAGCCAACTGAACTGCCATGTCCTCCTCCAAGCTTGGAACCATGACCCTCTCTCATGATTCTATATATCCTAGAGACCTCCCTAAGGTTTTTCTCTACTGCAAGAAATATATTTCTTAAGAGTCAACTCAAAGTGCTTTGAGATATTTGAACCTGGCTTCTATTTAAACCACCTAACTACTAGAGACTATTTTACATATAGAAATAGTTCCTTTTACACTAGCCATGTGTAGGACATTAGTTGGAAAGAAAGATCGATGAGAAAGGTTAATGATTTCATGCTTGGAGGAGCATATGGTAGCTCAGTTGGATAGAGGGTCAGTATGGAAGACCAAAGATCCATGGTTCAAATTCCAGTTGTAACCTAACTTTTTCAAATGTGAGTCACTTCCAATAGAACCCATATTTAGGATTTGTACATTCACTTCCAATTAATGTCCCACACATGGCTAATGTTGATTTGTTTTATTTACAGACATCTCAGGTCATCGGCAACCCATTCAATTTAGGGTGTGAAAAACTGATAACTTTTGCTCATAGGCCTCTTCTTTTAGGCTTGATAGAAGAGGCCTTTACATGCTATAAATCTATGACACAGGGCCCATGACTTTACTCTCCTTCCAATAGAAGCCATATTTAGGATTTTTACATTCCAAAAAATCTATCAATCCTGTTCAGAATTGAACCTGTACTCTTGGGTCTACAAGGCCATGGCAATTGAAAAAGAACTATTTCTGTGTACAGATTTATCCCTATATAGTTGGTGGTTAGACTAGAAGCCTGATTCCGAACTGCTCTTTGTATTTCATGTTGCATCTAAAGGAATAAATTAGTTTGTGCTTGGAGTTCAGCTGGCTAGGGAATAGGAACAGAAGGCTAAAGATCTGTTTGAATCCCAGCCATGACCCAAATTATCAAATCTGATTCTTTCTTTCAAACTGATGACATTTATTCTGTATATAAAAGGCAGCATTTAGAACCTTCAATGACAGTTGTCCAGCTCTGAGTAAGGAGATGCAAAACATCAGCTCTGCATAATAAAATGACATAGCAAAATTCGAAAGCTAAGAAGAGATAAACTAAGCCTGAGAAACATTATCAGATGTAGCTAGTTCTTGTAGACCATGCTTCATGATAGTGTATTTTCTGACCTGAAAGCTATGTGCTGCAACTAAAAACATGTCATCTGCATTATGCTTGCATTGTATTGAATTTATGGATCACTAAAACTATATGAAGAAGAAAGAAAATATCGAAAAAGTTCCTGCTGAAATATGAAAGTATATAGAAATTACAGTACTTCCTGTACCAGTTTCCATGGTTCTCATTAGATGGGATAACTGTATAAAAGCAGCAGTGATTATGTGCAATCATTTGCAGGCTATATACAGTTTCTTATACACTTTTGCCACTTTTGATCTTTTCTCCAGCTGTAAAAAAAGGCAAAGGCCTAACAGCTAAACAGGAATTGTTAGATGAATATGGTTGCAGTTGCCATGAAAAAATAGATTGTGAAGGAAGAAAATTGTACTGTACTGATGAATGTTAAGGAATTGTTGGAAGGTATGACAAAACTGGAACAAAGCTTAACCAAAAGTCCTTATATTGAGGATATCTTGACTACAAGGATTTAGACCACCATTAAAAAAGTACACCATTTGTGTTTGTTGACATAAAGCACTTCTTTTCTATTATAAGTATCTGCTTGGTGACTGCAGATTGCTTAAACAGTTTTTTTTAAAGCATGGCAAACATTTTTAATAACAGTCACTTCTTCAAGAGTAATGCAACTAATGGGTAAATAAATACATAGTATTTTATTTAGTTGATATTTTGTATGGTGAGATCAGTTTAAAAATCCTGCAACTTAGTTCACCAAGTAGTGAGACAACCCTCCTCCAATCATTGAAATTCCCCATGTGTCATATGTGTTGCCATTCTCTCTTCCAGTCAGTTACGAGTGAGATTTCGACAGAGTCAGGCAGTTTGCAGAAGAGTGAGGTTTCACTAAATAGTGTAGTAGTGTTGCACAACAAAGAAAAATTCACTGTGTCGTCTTATGTTAATCTTCAAGGCATACATCAAGTACAGAAAGTCCTATAGCAGCCCAGTTCTAATATGAAAAATGAAAGTGTAATGGAACAGGTTCTCTGACTGGCTGGGTAAAAAATCAGACTGCTCATCAATCCATGACAAAATTAAGCTGTATATTTCATCCCAGAATTATTGGCCCTAGTTTATGCTCTTTTTTCCCCAAAACTTACAGTTTGGGATTTTTATCTTTGGGAACAGTGAAAAATAGAGTATATTCAACTCTTATACAATAAGAACTTAAAAAAAACATTTGAAATTAAATTATGTCCATTAGTGATGGAAAACTGATGTATGTCCGTTATAATTTCCAAAGAAGTGGATTGTATGTCAGGAAAATGGGCAACACTTGCAGCACTTTAAGAAGGTTGAATACCAATGTCTATTATTTAATATATTGTACCTAAATTTTAAAATGCCAGAGTGCTTGAGCACCATGAGTCTATGCAAGAATATCAGCGGTAATGCAGCTGAACTATATATCAAGACTTTTAAAGTGCTCTCACTTTATAATTGTAATTTTACATTTTAAATGTCCATCTTTTTGGGACGATTATCAACCAAAATGGAGCATATTTTTTTGCATTTTTCTTAGCACATTTTTGCACCTAAAATTCCAAACTCTAAATGAAAATCGTAATTTTGGGGAAACATTGGTCCAACACATTAGGGTAAATTTGAAGCAAGGCATTTCAATTTCAGTCTATAAAATTTTGAATGAAATTCATCCTCGCATACATGTGACCTGCACCATCAAGCATGAATCATCTTTTATGTCTTAGCTTAAATTGCTTTGGCTAGATGTGTTTTTCTTGTTTGTTTTGAATTGACATTTAATTGAGAACATGCTTATGCTTATCTTGACATTTACCACAAGTAATAAAAGAAAGTTGTAATTAGAAAAGAAATGGAAAAAAGCTTTTCACTTACATATCAGCTCTACTTAGAATAATAGAAAACTACTGGGGAAATATTTTACTACTTTTTTCACTAACAGACTAGCCAGTGATGAAAGCAAAATTGAAATAGGAAGATACCGGGCTTCCAGAATATGTCCTTGTTGCTTGCATATGGTTTTGCATCTTGGCCAAGGCCAGCTGCTCTCCCCACTCTCAGCCGTCTCCTCTATCCTTGAACTTCTGAGCAGTCACTAGTCTAAAATCATTTGCAAAGACTTTAGAGCAACTTATTTTTGTGTGTAGATGTTATAATAAATATGAATCAGCTCGTTGTGCTCATGAGAAATTATTCGGAAATTCCCCTTCTTCCAGAACTGCAATTCTGATCTTGTGAATAAATGTGATACTATTGGTTCAGTGCAAAACAAGAAACACGTGAAGATGTACTGTTTTAACAGAAGACAAATTAGATGAAAATGGTGCAAATCTTGAATGTTCTCCAACAAAATTAGCATCAAGTTGGCTTTCAGTGTCTTCTGCACAGCAACAAAATTGTTAAAACTCAAACCTTACAACCTCAAACCTTAAACATGCCCATTGTCTACATCAGGTGGTCCCATAGCATGTGCATTATTTAGTGGTTTCTTTCATCAATGACTGAAGGGTTAATTGATCCGCAGCTTATGTTCTTTTCAGACGAGGCATGGTCCCACAAAAATGGTCATGGGAACACTCAACATTCGATATTGATCTAAAAATCCAAATTGTATACAAGAAACCCCTCTTAATGATAGGAAATTTGCGGTTTGGTGTGTGATTAGTGCAAGATGGAAAAGGTTATCTATGGCATGTCCAGCAGCTGAGATGTAAAACCCTGTGAGAGCAGTCAGGACATATTCTGGTCTAAAACAGCCCTCAAGAATTTTTTAATTCAAGCCCATATTGTTCTCTTGATCACAGGTAAAAATCTGGTTCCTTTTTGTGTGGGGCATTGAATAAAATTAGATATTTGCTGTTTTTATAGCTATGTTTATTTCCTTTTGCAGTACCTGATATAAGACATGGATTGGAGAAACACGTGAAACTGCTGGTGGATCGTTTTCATTTACTATTAAAGCTGCATGAGAGACAACTGCACAAGGACACTGGTTTTGTTGATGATGAAGGCGACAGCATACATATTGCTGAAATGGGGTAAAACTGAGTTTGAAACATGTATATGCACTTAGGGCTGAAATAGGCTTTTGCTTTTGCCATAGTGCTCGTAAAAAAGCAGCAATCAAGCCTGCTCAGTTTTTAAATCTGAAAAGCTATGGGGAAAATCTGTTAATTTGCATGTATATCAGATGCCTGATGTTATTACAAGAGTGGGTTGTTTCAGGACAGTTGGTATTCCTGAGACAATATGATTAAATATGAAATTTGCGAATTGGAAAAATCATGGTAGCTTTTCTCCTGCTCCATCCACATCATTCTTCTTCTTTTCCTCATGCCATATACATACATATGATACACTATTTAAGGTTGCAGCAATATTTAAATAAATATGAGTTTTAGAAGTTTATATAGAAATTATTTTCAGCTTCTGTAATTGAAGCATAACTTTATTGACAAGGTACAAGCTCAATTGAAGTAATTTTTATAAAATTGTAACATGCAGGATCTCTAACCAAGGAAGCACAAGTGAAATGCGTTTGTTAATCTTAGTACTCTCACTCACAAAAAACTTTTTGTAGGGCCATTAATGCTGTCTGTATTTTCATTATGTTCTCCAGTTACATACCAGTCTTAAAATGATTACACTAGTCATCAAATTTCAACTTTTTTTTTGTAACTGGTTTGAAATGTAATGATCTTACCAAAATTTGGGGTGCTGAATTCAATAGAAAAAACCATTTTTCTCTATCACATATTTCCTAGATATACAATACTAATGCACATGCATGCAATACAATGTGGGTCCTCATTAATGATTTTGAAAATATCAAAACAATTACATTTAGAACTAATAAATATGTGGATTTGCCTAATTTTGAGCAGCAAAATTCATGGAAAAGTCAGTATTTCTCTATGAGATCACAGTACTTAAATACACAGCTTAATTTAAAAAACAATGCTGGCAAACATTGTCCTAATTAAATATAAACAAGAAATGCAAACTCAGAATTTTCAACTGTGTTTTTCAGGTTCATTATAAATTGTGTCCAATAGAATCACCACCAGTAAGAATTGTGAATATCTCCTTGCTCAGTTAAGTTAGAAATATGATTTTTATTTATCTTGTGTAAAAGCTCTCAAAGTTTTGTAACAATGAAAATTGCGACACTAGGCCGCCTGTGTGTGGTATAGCAACATATAGAATTTTGTGAAATGGCATAATCAGCAGTTAGAAACTGACTCTGTGTTTAGAAAGAAGGTAAGCAGCAAAAATACAGTGTCTACCAATAAGAAATTTGAATATCTCCTACTCTAATAGTGGCAGAATAACTGAACTTTATGTTGTTCCTGTCATTGTGCTTTTTAGCAAAGAAGAAAGGACCAATCACACAATCACAAGTCAAAGCACACCACATGTTAACTTTAGGGCTATAACGTTCGTATTCCATTATTACATGTAGGTTTTCTTCCTGAATTGGCAAACTCGGCCCATCTGGGTTGATCGTTTGACTGCAGCTTCTGCACAGTTTGGATTTTGTATGCTGTAAGTCACAATCTTTTATGGGCAATATCGTGAACAGTGGACTTTCTAATGTCCAGATCTGAACTGGCCCATTGGATTGATTTCTGTGGGCAGCATTGAAATGCTTGCCTAACATCTTCAACTTTAGCTGAAGACACTTTTTTGCCACTTCCCTTCTTTCTTAACACAGAATCTGCTTCTAACAGCTCTTATTAAACCACCATGGATGGCCGAGGTCAGTTTGGCACGGTTTCGAGAGCTGGAGGTCTAGGTTTCGAATCCTGCCAGGACCATACTCCCTGACTGAGGTTTTTTCCAGGATTTCCTCAGTCCTCATAAATGGCAAATTGCGAGGAGGTATCTAAACTTAGACCAGGAATGTTTCCTTTGTTAAAAAAAAAAAATCTTTAACTCCCTAAGAAGACACAAGTATTAATTGTTCATCATTGAAGGGTTCCAGTGCCCATGATAACTGTTTCATAGTGAAAGCTTGAGTGTAAAAATTGAATTTTAATAGCTATTATCTTTTCTGTTGCCCAGAATGCCATTAACAATTACTTTTAAAGACGATCAAGCAGCTAATTTTGAGATTTATGAGCTTAGGTATCAAAGGCTGAATCTTTCAATTGTTTTCTTTTTCTGATTAGTGGTCCAACAAATATGCCTTCTACTATTACTCCTCCCATCTAATTATATTTTTAGAAATTGTACTACAATAATACTTCTTTATGTTATAAAAAGAGTATCAAACAAAAAAAAAGAGAGAAGGAAAGAAAGAAAAGAAAAGAAACTAATCAAACATGTAAACAAAATAACAGAATAGTAAAAGACTTAAAATAAAAAAAAAAAAAATTAAATTGCAAAAAAACATTAAATGCTAATACATTTTAAAAGGCAATTTTGGGTTATATGCACAAACCTACATACTAATTGATATTATAACATATCAGATGCAAAAGGGCTGTTGACTAGTGCTAACTAGCATCGAACAGAAAATGATTAAAATAAATCGATAATATTCCAGAACCTCGTTGAAAAATTAAATTTTACCTAATAAAGAAAAACAACTGAATTATGGACACTCATTTAGATGATCATTTTGTTGTTGTTGTGGCGATCAAAATATCTTTGCTTGTGGGCATGCACTTGCTAGCATTGTGCTTCCCCTTTATGATGAATTAAGTTAATTATTGATGGTGTGAATGAACTGAAGAGATCTGTTGTTAGCTCTTCAAGCATATGAGCACATTCTGGGGAAAAGAAGGAAAAAAACACATACACAGAAGAATCTAGATATTTAGGCATGGGACCTAGTCAATGAAACAATTACCCTCGTTGTCTATGATAAATGCCTACTGCTTGAAAAGAACAGAAGTCTGGATTGCAAGATTATTACAAAGTAACCAAATGTTTGTTTTTCTATAGTATTGAGCTAGGAATACTGCACTTATTTTTACAACTGGGTTACATTGTTCACATCACTTTGTTAATCTGTTCATGGTGTGTTTTGATAATTATTTTTGTAGATTCAGATTTATTGATGAAATGTTCTGTAAAAGTAGTGGAATATATTTTATTTGAATGCTTGTGGTATGAAAAGGAGAGATTAAAAATGCATTTTAACAGTTGTCACTTTTGAAATTTTAGATTTTGCTGCTGCATTGCTTTTACACAGTTTGCCTCTTATGTATAAAGAGGCTAGGCTGTAGCCAAAGAGTTTTTAGCTTTATAATGTCTAAAAGTTATTGGGTGAGAAATGTTACCAATATTTATCATTTTCACTATAATAAGTTAGTAAATAAGGAAATAAATAAAGCTATTTGATTACTAGAACTTCTTTTTGTCTGTTTCAGCAGTTTTTGGTCCAGTACATTTGTCTCGTTGTTTTAAAGTATATTCATTACTCCTACCAACCAAAAAAAAAAAGTGGTAGAAAACTCCCAGTCTTTTATTTGCCTATAGTTTTGAAAAGCCTCAAGAGATGGATCTTGTACCAGGTTCTTCATTTATCCCAATACGATCCAATGCCATTCTTACTCCATACATGTGATTTCGAGTACTACCAGGCTCTAGGTCCAGGGGTGTAACACAGAGGTCTGTGCCACCCGTGGTATTTTGCGTTTAGGACGGTACCTTGTAACTTTAAACTGACCCGCCATTCGGCTGCAGACGATTGCGTCGCCCAGGCGTGCTAAGTTCCCTTAGCTACCAGATTCTCACACTGAAGAATTCTCATTGCTTGTAAAATCTGATTCATCTCCCAAAGGAATTATGATTAAATCTATTTGGTTGTCCATAATCTATCTGCCATCACATATTCTCTTTGAAAGATCCTTGACATTTCTTTCATGCTGTATGTCAACATCATTCTGACAGAAGTCAATAAGTCTAAAATTGACTGTTTTAAAATATTAACACTATTGTATTATGGTCTGGTAGGATCCATGAAGTGGTTTTCCTGTATGTTTGTTACAGATACCTTGTGTAATCATTAAGTCTAGATTTTACATCTTTTAATCAAGCAGACATCTCTAAAATCATTATATAGCAAAAATACAGTTTTGGACTTGATGATTTTTGCCAGAACAATGATATGTTCTCAGACTATCTTCCTACACAATGCAAGTTCAAAGGTAGAAGCTATAGCATAAACCCTTGTACAAATTAATGTGAACAAAGGTATTACTCTGTTTTTTTATTATTTCACAAAATTTCAATATTACTTTTTATTAAACAATGTTTTTAGTATTTAATGTGCCTACGCTTGACCTCAATTATCATTTTCAGTCGTTTAGGTATAGAATCAATGAGTTTCTTACATATTTCACTTATTTCTGGGTCAAGAAACCACACTTTTGTCACAGAACAAAGCATCTTTTCTTTGGTGGTGAAGTTCATTTTCTTCATCTGTTTGACAGTCCAAAAATTATCTATAAGGTTGAGAACCGGTGAATTTCCAGGTCAGTCCAAACAAAGGAAACCATTTGAAGGCTTTAACATTTTTAGATGCATGGCATGGAGCAAGCTTGCTGGAAAATGCCTTTTCATGTTCAGTTCCTCTGCAAATTTCTTCAATTATGGGTGGCTCTTTTCTCTAAAATTGGGATGTACTTGTCAGTATTCACCATTCTACCAATAGGAATCTAATATTCAGTGTCTGTGAATGCAAAATAGCCCCAAAAATCTTCTTTTGTGGACTTTTTCATTTTCGGTTACATCTCCTTTTCTTTGAGGTTAAATTGACCCATCTCATTTATTCTTCTAATAATTATATCATTAACAGCACCTAAACTTACATTACATTCAGCTGCTACCTGTCTCTGAGTCACATTACTAAATTCATAGAGGGTTATGACCTTACTTCTCTTCTTAGGTGTGATATTATGAATAAAAACATGTTTGCTAAATAAAATATGAAAAAACCAGAAACACAAGTAAATCACTTAACTTTTAGTACAAGCAATTAAAGAAATAAGTACAAAACTCAACAATGGGTGTCAATAATGCGGTTAATTGGAAGGAAACAGTTACTAGCATTGAATAACTTAATAAAATAAATTTACTTGCTTGTTCATGTTAATTTGCACAAGACTGTGTGTGTAAAAAAACTGAAATATAATTAATCTGTTTGAAACAAATAGAATGAGAAAAACTTAACAAATAAATGAAAATGAATACAAAAATACAGTCACCTAGACCAACTATATGTATAATGTTCGCTTGAGATGCAAAGAACTAACTGGAGGCAATGGGTACAAGAGGCTGATAATAGAGTTTATTTTTGCAGGTTAAGTCTGTTTGCAAAAGGCTGGAATTTGAAAACCAAGAAACTGATTCAAGTTACCATATATTATAGTAACTTCTTTAAATAAAAGAATGGTCAGAAAATGGTCTCATGGAAAATGTAATATATTTGTGCTTTATTTTCCACAGCTGTTATGACATCCTTAACTAGAAACCACTTGGATCAAAAATAAGTGACTTATAGTCTTCTTCTAGAAGAAACTTCAAATTATTAAATGTTTTTTATTTTACTTTAATAGTTCTTGATTGTACATATCTTCAACCATGCATATCTTCCTTTCACATATATTATGATAAAAGTTACCAATATTATCATATGTATTCAGTTAACTTCCTTCTCAGTTGGTCCTTTTTTTCACACCATCTTGAAGCATTGCAATGAGCTGTTTGCAAAGAAACAATGCCACTTTTTCCTGTCCTCTTGGCTTCCTTGTAACTTGAACAATATAATGAAAATGGCAGCAAAGTGCCCTCTATTAACAGAATCTCTTCATTACATTGGGAATACGATGCACTTACCAAATAAGTAAAATTTACAGGCAGCAATTTTAAATGAAATGTTATGATCAACCCTGCAGAAAAGACCAGCTTGGCAATTTTGAAAGAATCCAAGTGACTAAAACTCTAAGCATGTGTTTAGATTGTTAACAGAACTTAAGAGAGAAATACAGAATTTTAAACTAATAAATAAGAAATTGTGGTTATATATATATATATATATATATATATATATATATATTTATTTTGAAGGGGGGCACATATTTACAGTTATTTTTAGTAGAATGTCCAATTAATATTATCAATTGCAGAATTGGTGACTTTGCAATACAGTGTACTCTTTCAAATGTGGATTATTCGAACAGAATTTTATTTCCCTTGAAATCCCTATTGAAAACAATGTTAAAAATCCCTATTTAATTCAAATTTTTGACCATTTATTTGGATAATTGAAAACAGTACTTTATTTATTCAAAAGAGCAGTACTTATTTCTGAATTCCAGATCATGCTGTGTTAAGAACTTTTGAACATCAATAAGAATAGTGTAACTTTAACTTGTTTATATTTATTGAAAGACTATTATAGAGAAGTAAGCTTTTTATTTGCTTGTGCTCTGCCTGCAGCTTTCACTGTCTTCTCAACAGTATAGATATTAAACCTCTTTCGTGTGCAGGTGCAGTTCTTCGACTACATCCTCAATAGCAATGCTATCTCCACCATCACCTCAATAATATGGATTTACCTCCTTTTTTATGTATGCAGGTGTTTCTCTTTTAAGATTTGTAAGAATAAAAAAATTTATAAACATTTTTACTGAGCTGAAGTCAGTGATCAAAGTATCCTAGGTTGTAAGTTGTGATTTGCCCATATAGTACATTGTTGGCATTGTGAAAGCATGGCATGTATTGCTACTTAACATGACAGAAAATAGTAGTTTTAAAAGAAGTGGAAGAAATGTAAGAGCATTAAAGACCATGGAATAGCACCGAACATGTATTTTTGCTAATTCATATGTTGAATAGTTTAATTTTTTTCATATTTCCTTTGAGTTAAAATTAAAAGGAGTCCGCATGTCTATTTTGGCTCAAAAGAGCGAAACCTTAAGAATGCATTCATTAAATTGTTTGAAATATCCCATCTGCCCACTCAAAAGAATCCATTCTACACGTAAAACTCTCAAAATGAAAATGCACATAAAAAGTATTAGTAGATAACACTTTTTAATATACATAATATTGATTTGCAAGAGTCAAATAAACACCTTGAGACTAGGTAAATATGGTAGTCTCAGGAAGAGGTGTGTGTGTGTGTGTGTTTAAATTTGCGAATAGCTTGATCTTACCTAGATAATTTAGATATACAGTTTATTCTTACAAGCAGTGCTACCAATGACTAAGTATATTCAAAAGCATGGAGAGTATCTGTTCATTTTTCACTGTTATTGTATCTGATGAGAAATTTATTTTTCACAGCACATTCTGCAGATTCAGTAAAAAAGGAGCTCTAGAAAGTCGACGCTTAGATGAGATGCTGTGCCAAATGAATAGTAAGTGTTTGATGTATTAATTGTCAGTTTAACAGTTATATAACTATGTTTTCTTTTACGACTTTCTTCGTTTCAAAATTTCTGGTTTATAATTGGTTATAGTTCTTTGTTTGACTTCACAATTTTATTTTTGATGTCTACAAGGATAATTTTGTGAACTGTACTAAGTGAAAGACTGCAACTCACCAACTTTGCATATCTCTTTTTTAAATAAGAGGGCCAGTCATTAAAAACCGAATTTTTTTTTCTCATCACACAGTGGAGATATTGTGGTGAAACAATTTTTCTTCAGATGAATATATCTTACATGATTAGTGGAAAAAATTGGAAATACAGGACCCCAGCAAAGAGTGGGTGTTTGTCGTTTGACTGCATAAAATGGAATTGTTTCGTAACAAGCAGAATAATGCTCTGAAATTTTGCTTTCATCTGCAGAAATTCAGAATGAAAATGTGTGCAATGTTATAGCAAGCATATGGTAATAATATTCTGCCACAATCAGCTGCACATCAGTGATTAGAATAGTTTAAGGAGGGCTATGTTTCAACAACAAAGCAGGACTGTCCAGGTGCTCTAACCACTGCAGTGAACAATACCATAATTAACTCAGTTGCTGTCATTGTTCAAGAAGATTGACAAATAACAATGAATAGATAAGCAGATATGTTATAGATTTCCCATTTTAATGCATTCACTAATCTGCATGATCACTTACACATGATATGCATCTGTGCCAGATGTGTGCCAAGATTGCTAATGCCTGAATGTATCTGCATTTGGTAGCAAAACATGGTGAGGCATAGTTGAATTCCATCATTACAGGTGATGAGATTTGGCTTAATCATTACAATCCCAAAACAGTCAAGCTGAGTCTGAAAATCTCTTGACACCAAAGAAGGCCAAGAATTTTGGTCAGCAGAAAAAGCCCTGAGCTGCATTCATCTGGTTCATTCCTTCACTATGACAATGTAAGGTTCACATTTACAATGTTGTTGCTCAACATTTAGCCAGAAAAAACGTTGAATGTGTCCACACCTCCATATAGCCCAGACCTAGCTCAGCGTACATTTTTTCTGTTTTCTTGTCTTATAAACGAGTTACTGGATCAGCATTTGGGTTCATCTATAGCTGTCAAGAAGAAGGCAGAGTATATTTTGAAAATGTCATAAAATGGCTTTCAGCATATCTTTCAGAACTGGCAGACACATTGGGCCAAGTGCGTACAATTTAATGAGGACTACTTCAAAATAGATACATACCAACAGACCCTTGTAAGTATTTAAAAAAAATAAAACATTCATTCTCAGTTTTTATTGCAGAGTCCTTGTGGTTTCTTTGATATTCTATATAGATTTGCATCCACTGGAGCCAAACATGGAAGCAACTGTACAATTTCATTAGAGATGGCACCAGAGTGCTCTTATAGCACACTGCAACATCCCTGAGCTGTAGCTTATCTATTAAAAACAAGAAATAATAATAATAATAATAATAATAATAATAATAAGTATATAGTGAACGGTTCACTGTATGTACTCCTGATTTCAATGCAGTATGTGCAAATACCTTGTTATGGCGAAGCAAAAATACTTGCAATAATTCATTTTTATATCTGTAAGTACTACAAAGACTGGTGAACAAATTGTTGTATGGTCCTTTTTTTCCCTAGAGGAATGGTTGCAATATGCCATTTGTAGAGAAGCTGGCTTATTCTTAAGTGTTGCCTAACCTCCACAGTAGGATTTCACTTGGGAAAGTCATTCACCTGTTTGATTTCAGTTTGTACTAATATTTCCAGCTATTATCAGCTATGGCGATGTAGACACACCAGGAGTTCCTATTGTTTCCTGCCATCATTTCATCTTGCTTTCTTTAGTTCTGTGAGATAGTGGAGGACATAGTTGCAACAAAGTTTCCATATAGAATGTGATTCTGTGGGATAGAAGAGTCCCTGTAGGTTCCTTTGGTTTATATGCCCATTATTATTCCTGTCAAAAATGTGGAAATCTTTAATAAAATGTAGGTGAAGGAGCAATGTTTGGAAAAGCTCTCCATTTTGATAATTGTTAAGTACATATAAGCAAAATAGAAAAGAAATAAAATATTAAAGGCTCTGGCCCTGGTCTCTTTCTTATAGACCAGTGCATAATGCATTTATTGCACAGTAATAATTTGTAAAACAACAATCTTTATAATTCCTTTACTTCCTTGATCAGTATCCCAACCTTCAGATAGTCAGAAGGCATCCCTCCTTGTCCCCTTCTCCTTGCTACTTATATCCATAAAACTAATTAAATTTATTCATTAGAATTAAAATTTTAAAAAGAATTATCAATGTTTTTAAATAAGTTTCAGTATTTACTATACACACACATTCACATATGCACGTCAGTCCTGGTGGTGTAGTGGTAACCATACTTGCCTTCTAAACCCAAGATCGCAGGTTCAAACCTGGCCAGGAGCGATAGATCTTTTCGAGCGTAAAAATCCTAAGTATGGCTTCCTTCGGAAGAGAAGCAAAGCTGTGGGTCCCATGTTGTACATTTATGGCACGAAAAAGAACCTCAAGCCTGAAAGAATAGGCCTCTGAGTAAAATTTGTTGGCCGTATATATGTGTGTGTGTCAGTAACAACATTAAATGTAAATATATTGTATATATCTTATATATTTTTAGTTGTATCAAAAAATAATAAACAGTGCATTCGTGCTTTACTTAAATTTCATTATGTAAATTGAAATGGCCCAGTATTTTTGTATCTTGGCACTCCTAAGTTTCTTGAGACCTTTTATTGCTGTTGGTGTCTATGGTGGAATTACTCCAGACAGCAAGCAAGACTTAAGTTTGGGTCAAATTTGGTTGGAGTAAGTCCAACAATTTTGATGGAATCAAGGCAGTAGTTGTTCAGGTTAACAAACTAAGTGATCAGAAATATCTATCAAAATCAAATATTGAAAAGATTGCAACCACACTGCAACTAAAAACATTATAACCAATACGTAAAAAATCATTACACCAAATGTTCAAGTGGATATACGAACTTAATAATTATCAGCAGGTACCTACTGGAATATCCAGGGAACCAGGCATCACTCCAAACAAAATACACAATAATATAAATCATTTGTACACAAACCATTATTTTAACAAATTAACTGCAATTTTCACACTAATAGTTTCCATATTTCTAAGTTACTCAATTACACCTAAACAAACACATAAAATATCTAAAAGAAAAATTTAATACTATCAAAAGTAATATTAACCAAAGTGCTTAAAACCCCATTATACATACTATATTATAGTAATAATAAATCTAACATACATCTATACAAGGCCTTATTACACACAACCCTTAGGTTATCTATATAATGAAACCTCCCACTTCTTGTATTTCCCTTCATTTTTTTATCAGTCATCCCCAAATTCTCTTATCTGTAACTATTCTAATCCATTTCTTCCTTACTTTTCCTAAATATTTCTGTATATCATTTTATTACCCTTTGTACCTATATCAGTCAACGTTCTATGTGCTATGTTTTCTTTCTGTAATTTATCCCATTTCGCTTCATACACATCCTCCTTCCATCTCTTTACCCCTTCACACTAATAAACAATTACTTCATGATTAAAATTAAATTCTTTCATGCTTTCTACATATAACATACCCTTCCCCAATTTCTTCTCTGAGACCCCTTAAAAACAATGCCCCTGCTCACATCCAACCCTTCCTTCCCTCCCAAATTTATCACAACAATCTACATATTTCTCTCTCCCCCACTCCTTTTTAATTATTCTGTACACTTTTAAACAACTCTCATCTCTAAAACTAGCGCAAATTTCTTGCCTGTCTATATCTTCAGTTCTTTTCTTTACTTCCAAAATTCTTGTCTACTTTTATCTCCAAAGTTCCTCCATCCCAATTTCTTGTAATATTTCCCCCACTTCTCCCATTCAGCTGTTGCCTCTCATTTGTTTCCTTTGATATTTCATACACTCTTTTAGAACATTTGGTCCCCTAATTTCACAATTCTGTACCAATATTTTAAAAAGCCCTCCACCACCAAACCCTTCCTCCAACTCTTCCTAACTCGGCTAAAGCTACACCTTTTGATGAAGCTACCATTAAATCATCTGCAAATGGTAAGCCTGGTATTTCTGTCTTTCCAATAATTGAACAGTATGAATTACTGCTTAAGATTTGTTCCATAATATCATCAATAAACAAATTAAACAAAACAGACTTAACTGGATTTAACTGTCACAAATCTACCTTTTGTTTTACCATGTCTGTAATCCCATTTCTTGTACACTTTACACAAAACAACTCATCGTACAGTTTTTGAACCTCTGCAACAAACTCTTTATTTACTCCTTTTTACCTCATTGTATGAACAAGTCAACATCTCTTATTGTATTGAATGTCTTATCAAAATCCACAAAAAGCATGTACACTTTACCTCTTTTGTTTCTTAGGTGCATATCTACCATAGTTTAAATGTTATCAACAGCCCTTCTACCTTTTCTAATTCCTGCCTGATATTCACAAACTTCCCTTCTACCTCTAACCATTCCTGTAATCTATGAGGCAATATGTATCAATCAATGAAAGGCATAAAATAAAAACTTTTAATATGTGTATGAAATACTTGAAGTCAGCAATATATTGTAATTAAGCAGTGTATTTCAGAGCTTCATAGAATTGATGAAACTTTACAAATATATCAATAGATGTTTAGAAAACATAAAATAAACCCTAATATTTGACATGTAAAAATTGCCATTCAATTATAATTGCTTTTGAACATTATTCCTGCTTTCTAATCTATGTACTATACATTGTCTGAAATGACCAAATTGATGGCACTAATCTACTCCTGCAGGTTATATTTAGGGAAGATACCAACTATTTATTTTAAAACCTTGAGTGGTTTTCCTGTTCATGAAATGTGAGCAAAAGTACTGCTGATAAAAAAGATATGAGCAGAAATATGAATAGTTTTGTCGGCAAAGTACAATCAGGTCATTGTATCAGAATTTGGTGTACTTTGCATGTTGTTAAATGATGCAGATAATTACAGACATTACATTTTTTTATATATCATAAGTTCTCCATGCATCCCAGGTTGAAATAGACAGCTGAACTCACTATCATGGTCCATGATCTGGTCGTTCATAAGGTTTAAAGTGCCTATAGAAAAAGTTTGAAGAACAAAAAGGCAAAGTATAACATTTTATGCCTTCAGTTTTTCAAGATAGCTTGCACCGTCCATCATCATTCTATTCCTTCTCAGGTGGAGGTGCTTATAAACAAAGAGTAATTTATATCATTTTAATTCCAGCTCTATTTCCACCATCATTCTGGGTTGATGCATTTCAAATGATTGAAGCAAGACTGAGGAAATTATTGCATTTAGGACCAGAAGACCCAATCGATTATGCTGCTGTTGATGCTGAATGTGAGAGGCTAAATGGAATGGCTGTGAATGAAGAGCAACAACCCGTTGAAGAATGCAACAGAGAAGGTGGTGGTGAGGTGGAATCCATTACAATGAACAACGAAGAAGAGCCATCATCAGCAAATGCAGATCTGCCCCAGGAACCAGATGCTGAAAACACATCAACTATATTACCACCACCACCTCCTCCCCCAGAACCGCCTCCTGATGAGATACCTTCTATTCTAAACCCTATCCCTGAACCGGAGTGTTCCACATCGCAAGCTGTATCAGCTTCACCTCTGCCGTCCACAGTGTTAGAGAAAGATGATCAAGAAGTGTGTGCTGGAGGCCGCCAAGCAAGAAGGTAAGCTACATTCATATTTACATGGATAGATAAATTCAGAACAGATTAAATTTGTGTACAAGAGCAAGTCAGTAATATCAGCAAGATGCATTTATCATTCATTAGAAGTAAATAGAGAGCATACATTTACATTGTTTATCAATATAATCCACTTACTGTTCAGTGTACTAGTTCCAGCATTGCACAAGGTTGCATATCTCCTCAGAAGAAAATGTTTTTGATTTGCCTGCAGCCAATGGAAAACCTACATCTTCAGCCAATTTTACATTGACAAAACAGGTGATAAATCAAAGGAAACAAGATCTTGACTAGATGCAGGATGCTCTGATATCTCAAAATCTAGCTTTTTAAGTATTTTCACAGTGTAGACGATTGTATGTATTGTCATGCAGTAGTCCTTACAGCAGTAATACTCCACTTTTGGTTTGAATTGCAGGCCTCAGTTCCTCACCATATAAGCTCTGTTCAAAAAATAACTCAACTTTTTAATTTTTTAAAATTTGGGTATACCCGCATCTTTCTGAGTTTTATTGCTTTTCTGACCTCTTCTGACATTTTCTCAGAGACAACTGAGGGCATTTTGATAATACCAGAAATTCACAGTGTGACCCTCCGGCAGAATTTGTGCTGACTAATATGCTGAATGTCGAAGAAAACCATCAACAGCACTTGACATTTGACCTGGTCAGCTTAATAGGTCTTGGGGAAAATTTTCCAGAAATCCTGGATTTCAAGTAAGTGTTGCAGAAGATGCTGGCATTATCTAGGCTACTGTTTCTTGAGTTATTTAAAATGCAATTAAGGAAAAATAGAATTTTCTAAAATTGGAGCTGCCCTTCAGGATGCTAAGGCTGAATGGTCAGAACTTTGTCTGTTTCATGATGCATTTGGTGCAAATATATTTGGGAAAGAGTTATAAACGGAAAACTGGTTGCTAGCATCAATGTGCAACACAATAGAGAGGTTTATTATTTTGATGCCAGCTGGCCCTGCTCTATGCATGACATATTTGGAGAAATTCTGGTTTATGGAGAGCAATGGCCAATCATACTGCAAATGCACTTATATTTGGAGACCCGAGTTATGGAATGTGAAACGGTTAATGGCACCATATCAGAATCTCTCTATCCCAGTTCAGACTATGTACAACAGCCACATTACAAAAAAGAGAGTAATTATTGGACAGTGTTTTGATCAAGTTATAAACAGTGGTTCCCAATTTCCACCAAAAAAGTGCCTTACTGGTGGTATGCTGCATGGTTCTCCATAATGTTGCCCATACACCTCCAAAGAAGAAGACAAGATGGCTGCAAAAATTACCAATAAAGATCATTTGTGCTTTACTGCTGTAGATTCCTGGCTCAACTCCAAAGCTCTAGCCAATGCAAGAAGCCCACAAGCAGGTGCACCCATTTATGTATGGCACACTTGATTTTCATTGTTACTGGCTGAGAAAATGCTTCTAATTGTGAAGTAATGCTCAGCTGAGAAACGCAACTAGCAAGCTGTTGCTTGATTCTCAGTGCGCTTATCACCACTGGCTCGAGAGAAAGGACTCACTTTTAATGTCATGATTCTGACAAACCAATGAGTAAACTATTGATAAAGTAGCAGATTATATGCAAATTAGTCATGACTCTGCATATGAGGTTATTCATAACAGGCTTGGTTTCATAAATTCTGTGAAGGATTTAAAAATAGCTCATTTTACAGCTTTAGTACAATTATGTGGTTGTCTATTAATACATATTAGGCTATTATGCAAATGAAAGTGAAACTTTCAATAGTTACTGGAGATGAAATATGAGTTCATAATTTTTAACCAAAAAGCAAATGCCAGAGCATGGAATAGGAAGATCTGGAATCACCAGTCAAAAAAGGAAATCCAAAATTTAACCTTTATCAGGCAAAGGCATGCTTGGACTGTTTTGGGGCTCACAGGGGCTAATACTGGAACTTATTTGAAAAGGGATAAGCAGTAAACAGTGCATTTACAAGGTCTATTCAAAAAAAATATCCAAACTTTTGAAATTCTATGCCTAAGAAGTGTCACAGCAAAAAGTGAATGATGGCAATGATTTACTCTGACCTTAATGTGACATATCCTGTTGGTCATGCATGGTTATTTTATTTCAGTCAAAATCCACACTACTTTCTTTGCAACAATGTTGTGTGTATTATTGAGATGGTAGGCTATCATAAGCAGCAGATTAACATTAAATTTTGTGTGAAACTTTGTAAATCCTGTACCCAGACCCATGAGATAAGAAGAATAAGCTTATAAAGATAGTTTAAGCCTTATTCGTAGCACTATGAGTAGTATATGCAGTTTAAAAATGGTTAGAAATCTGTAGTTGACCTTCATCCTGGATGTCCATTGACATCAACTGATAGTGCTCATGCAACCAGAATTAATGAGATTATCCATAAAAATCAACACCTGGCTATTTGAAAAATTGCCAAGGAGTGTAACATTTCTTGGGATCATGTCTTGAAATCTTAACAGAAAACCTTTGTATGCGTAGCATTGCAGCAAAATTTGTCTCTCGGCTGTTGATTCAAGAACAGAGTGACGTGATGTTGTGATCTGTCAGGAGCTCTTGTGAGGTTTACAAGTTTTTTGAATAGATAATCACTGGTGATGAAACATGGGTTTATGATTACAATGTTGAGATAAAAGTTTATTTGTCACAATCAGAAAATATTTAATCCTGTAGCCTTGATAACTCCAGCATCTTCTGCAACACTGACTTGAAATCCAGGAATTCCCCACATTTCTTCTAAAAATTCTCATCTATTCAACTTTATTTATTGCTCCACTTCTTGTTTCTGCTGTCTCAATAAAAAAAGATTGTGCAAGCCATTCTGCAGTTTCCTTTTAGATTTAACAATTTTTATGTATATTAAATTGAGTACCAGCTTAGAATTTGTGAGTTTAAGGTGATGCTTATTTATACCACAAATTGACCTTAATATACTCATATTGTTGCCAGTACTGAATGTGGATGGGTGTTTTGGACCTTCATGTATAATGCATATCCTACCACTTTTTTTAGTTCTCAAGTCATTGGTATCTGGCACCTGCTTTGATAAACAATGTCTGCATATTGTGCATAAAGCTTTGCTGGATTTCAATCCATGGTGCATTTTCAAGGTTAAATATTTAACAAAACTAACAACTAACAGCTTATCTTAAACTAGTATGCCCAACCAAAAGAATGTTATAGTAAAACAGTGAAAATAATTGACCCACTCTTGCATAATGAAATTTGGTCAGCAACAATTATTTCCTAACATTGGAAAAGAAAAGCTAAGCAGTGGAAGCATGTTATTGATGTTAACAGTCTACAACAAATTTCTGGAGGAATCAAATATAAAATAGAATTTTTAATTTTTATTTTTTTGCTAGTAACTATTATAGAGCAAGACACACCTATGTTAATGCATTTCTGGATTTCAGGAACAGGGAGATGGAAACAGTTTTACATTTCACAGACATTTAAGTTTTCATTATGTTCGAATATGAGGTACACTCATCTATTGCACAAGAGGACATAAAACTGAAATTTTGCAAATAATAAGAGCACAGTTTGGGTATAAGACACTATCTAAAACAAATGTGTATAATGAATGGCACAAAAATTTCACAGAAGGACGAGAAACTGGAAAATGAAAGTCACCGTCAACCTTGGATGAACATAATGGAAAGAAATATTCATTCTTTCAAATCATTTTAAGTTTGCCTGATGTTTGATGATTTCTGAAATCACTTCTAAGAGTGGGATAAGATATGAAGTGTTCAATTCATCATTTCAAATAACTTGGATTACCAAAAAGCCTTGGCAAGGTGGTTCTCAAATTTTCACAGAGGATCAAAAGGCTGCACATTTGGGAACTTGTCAAAGGCTATTGGCTTAATACCAGACTCAAGGAGAAATATTTCTGCATCAAATTATAACATTGCATAGACCACTACACTCCTGAGTTGAAGCCAAGCATAGAATGTAAATAAGGGAGGGAATCCACTCCTGTCAAAGCAAAAACTTGCCTGTCTGCTGGGAAGGCTCTCTTGACAAACAGCCATCGTTGGGGCTATAAGTATAATATAAAATCCTTCACAGTCATTTTGCTGAAACTGCATGGTTCTTGGTAGATTGCACATTATTTGGCAGAAGCTGAGAAACCTACACCATTGCAAGAAAATGCTTAAAAAATTCAATCAAGGGTGCTAAGATTCTGTTTTCAACATCATAGCAGGTGATGAAATATGAATTTTTTGTTTTGGGCCAGAAAATAAATGTGACACTTGCCATAATTAATTTTTCCAGATGAAGACAGGCGAACAAGCAAAAGAGGCCAAAGCACTGGCAAAAAGATGATTGGCTCATTCCTTTATTACTCTGTTCCTATCAATGTTCCACTGGAGGATTATCATGTGGTTAATGCTGAATGGTATATTCCATTTTTTACCAACAATCTTTCTTTGCAGAGTAGAAAACTCTTCAGCAGTTGAAATTTATGGATTATCTCCAAAAGCACAGATCTCCATAAATCTTGTGAACTTTGTTACAGTTTTTCACACAGTCAAGCAATTAAATATCAAGTCAACTCTAGACTTGTATAGGAATGTCTCCAAACACTCATTAATCTTTCCACAAAGAAGCAATTAGAACTTTGTTGAGTACATGGACACCAGGGCATAGAAAGTAATTAAGCAGCAGATAAACTGGCCAAAGAAGGAACTGAAACAGACTTCATAGGACTAGAAAACTGCTAGAACTGCAGCATATCAATAAACTAAGATAAAACATCAGATAAGATGGAAGAATTTTCCAAGAAATGGATAAAATTCTTATTAAAATATCCAATAGCACCCTGGCCAAAGACCTATTGAGTAGTAATAGGAGGCAAAACAAGAAAGCTTTGGAATGATTACTGGACTTTGAACATTCTGGAAACACTTGCAGATAATGGGATTCTATAATGGAAATCCCACATGCTGTCCATGTAAACAGTCTGGATGAGACAGCAGTTTACTACAGTATGAAACTCTGGAAAGACAGAGAGCATCTCTGTTAGGATTCAGTCCTTTAGGAGATGTAATTCCTAAGCTTGTAGGAAAGATTCTAGAGCTCATTAAAACTTTAGATTTGAAACTACAAAGTTAGGATTGAAACGAGTGCAAAGGACCCTTGTGGCTCATGTGCCTAGTTATATTACTACACATTCCAACATCAGTCTAATTTATTCTGACAGTCTTGGAAAAAGCATGTATGGAAAGATCTCAAATTCCTATCATTCTCCACCATGGCAATGCATCATCTCACACTGCAGAGTAGACAGTGGACCTTTTGGTTACTTCAAGTGTAAAATTAATGACTCATCCACCCATCAGTTCCTAATAAATGACCTGTTTACAACAATCAAGAAGAAAATGCTAGGATGGTCCTGTAACACTGCTACTGCCACGAGTGGCCGAGGTTGTTAAGGTGCAGATTCGTGAGCGGGAGGTCTGGGGTTTGAATCCCGCCAGGACCTGACTGAGGTTTTTCCAGGTTTTCCTCAGTCCTCATAAATGGCAAATGCTGGGGAGGTACCCTAAACTTAGGCCTGGAATGTTTCCTTCCTTTTTAAAAAAAAATCCTTTCCCAATTTATCATTTCATTTCATGTATCATCAGTGTCACCACCTGTGGTGCCTCAGTAGTAAAAATGCGCGTTAAACACTAATCAGTCAATGTTACACTGCTGAAACTGTGATTGAGGTCTTCAATGAGTGGGTGTTTAAAATGCATCCCAAAATGTGAGTGCATTGCTTTGATGACTGGTTCCATAAGATTTAATGATGGATATTTTGTGAAGCAATAAAACTGGAAGCAGGAATAAATTGTTGCTATTCATAAGTTTGCAAGAATTTTCAATGCCTGTCACACACAAAATTAATTTAAAACTAGTACTACAAATTATTAAATATAAATTTATCCATAGGCAGTAAAAGGAATGGTAGATTTCAGTTGTAGTTCTGCCATAATAACCACATTATAAATTTTAGAAATTGTGAACATGTTCTGCTTATTCACAGGAGAGATAAAATAGTAACAGTGCTGTTTCCTTGTGTGCAAATACCAGATGAGAAGATATATCAAGACAAAATTGTCAGAAAAAGAAAATCTTCTGAACTTTCTCCAGACCAAATAGCAAGCATAGAGGTAAGTAATGCATTCATATAGACATATATTTTCTAGAAAATTCTATTCAGTATTGGTTCAGATTGTTTTATTCCTTTATACTTACTCTTAAGTTCTGTAGAAGCTGTAGTTAATATTGCATTTATATGAGGCCCATTCAGAAATTATTGAAAATGACCTTTTATCTATCAAAATGGTAATCATTCATTCAACACTTTCCTGTGAGATCTCTGCACTGTGCTTCACATTGCTGGTAAAGCACACAAAGCATCACAAAACCAAAATTTGAGATTTGGTGCACCAAGTTGTGGACAGCTTCATTCAGTGCATCTTATTCTGGAAATGTGTAATCTTGCAAGAGCTTAGCATTAAAGAGTGCATAGTTCCCTTGAAACAAGGTCAGGAGAGTATGATAACACAATGAAGCCTACATATTCTGTTTCTGTGGTGTTGAATCATATATTGTCGTGCAACAACAAAAACATTCAGAGATCACTTACACTTATGGTGCTGCTGAATTTTACATCACCTATAATGTCTCACAATAAGTTGCTGTTGCTGATCATGTCTTTGGAAACCATTCAGTAATTAGTATCCCATCTTCATCCTAAAAAACTGTACTGATTTGCTAGCATGCTAATATAGTTTATTGGAATTTCTTGAGTTTGGGATTTTTTTTGTTCTTCCATTATCATAACCAGAGCCTGGAATTTAGGCAAAATGTCTTTTCTATCTCTGTTGATATATTTAAGAATCTGATAGAAATGGACATGGTTTCCGACATTTAGAGTCAGTAGGGCCAGGTTTTATTTTGGCTATTTGACTTCTGTTGTCCATTTTAAGGTTTAAAACCTTATTTTGCCTCTTTTGGATCATTATGGATTTTTTTCTGCAATTATTAAAACATTTTAAAAAGCACATTAAGAATTTCAATATATTGAAGTGAAAAAAGTTATAAAAATTAAATATATTGTACTTAAGAAACTGTTGACAATGGAATGGTAATATATCCTAAACTTAGGTATTCATTTTTATACACTAAACTCCATGTACTTACGTAAGTAAAAAAATTAAAAAAATTAAACATGTTCACCTCACAGAAATGTATATTGAGAATCTTGTTAAACATTTATTTCTTTTTAAGCAGTCAAAAAATTTATCCTCAACCCATTCAGTTATGTTCATTAAATAGCAGATCCATTAGTGAAAGGAAAGCATGGTTATCTTGGGCATACAATACCAGGAAATAGGGAGGATGAGAAAAGTACAGTAATTTCAAAGAGTCCTGGCTAATGACCTTGTATCGATCTGTGCGAGACAATTCTAGGAAATTTGTGGTGGGGGTAACTTCTCTGCTGCATAAATGTAACAACAATAGCATGCAAGAAAGATGAGAGAAGTACAGCTGTGCAATAAAACATCCCCAATATGTTCAGTACGAAAGTAAGAGAGATACTAACCTGATTTTCTTATAAACACACAAACAGAAAATGAACTTGACCAGAAACCACTGCACATCTTTTGTTCATTCATCAGGACTATTCAAAACTACTTTACTTTGTTTTGATCAACATTTCCATGATGTTCTGAAAGGTTAATGTTCTGTTGTAACTGGTATGAGTCCTTCGAAAATAGCTTGTTTTAAATATGCTCCAATCACTTCAGTGGAAGTAGAACATTCTTTTTCTATGATGAAAATGTTCTCTCTGACATGTGGCTGACTGTGACTGTTGATACCTTGAAAAAACATCTTATTGTTGCTTGTAACCAAGAAAAATAAGATTAAGTGCTTTAATAATGTTATAAAAAATGATTAAGTATCTTAAATACTTATTTTAATTAATCATGAGTTATATTACTTTCTGTTTTCAGTTTTAATAAATGCCTACTGCCTATTTTCAGTATTTTAAGTGCCTTTTTGCCTGCATGTTTTAGCCAAAATAAATATCTGAACTTTCTGCTCTGATCATAACTGTTATTTGGTTTGTGGAATGTGGTGATGAAAGCAGTGCTTATCACTGTAACCAGGTATGAAAAGAATTTCTTATGTTCTATTGTTGAGAACATCCTTGCATATGTATCCTTTTATTCAGGAATCAAATAATAAGAAAGCATATTTTTGACAGTTGTAATTTTTTTGATTTGATGCAATGTGGTATGACCATCAGCAATTACAACTTTCAATGTATCAAGAGTTATTAATTTGTTTTCGTAAATGGGTAGATAATGGTCAACTAGTGTTGGAACTGTATAAAAAGTCGAGTCGACCAGGAACTGATGATAGGAGCAATGGCTCCCGAAACTAGTCTTCCATTTTATTGAATTTTAGTGGTGTGTATGTTACAATTTGACTCAATTTTTTTAAAATGTTAGTGTTGGAACCCCTTTTCACTTTCTTCTCACCATTAGCAAAACTTGATACCCATTTGAAGACAGTTGCTTGTGACATGCCCATATCACCACATGTGTTGACTAAGCAGATATGAATATTGACTCATCTTTCGCCTTCCTTCTACAGCAGTGGTACCCACTAGAAATTACAGGAGAACCAGATATAAGAAACAGTTGTTGTATAATTACTCTAATTTTTGGTTTCATTTTTGGTTGGATCAAGCCGGTCCCATGTATATTCCAGTAGGTAGCTGCTGATGAACCGGGGACTGGGGGGGCTGAGTCAACCAAATTGGAATAAATTTTGGCTAGAGTCAGTGCCTTCTGAATTGCTGAAGGCACTGTTCCTAATTGTTATATTTAAAAGTAAGGTTTTTTTTTTGTGTGTTTATTTTGTTAAAAAAATTGTTTACGTTGATGCATGAGAAATAAATGCTACTACTACTAGTATTACTGCTACTGCTACTACATCCCTATATACTTACCAATTTTTTTCAAAAACTCCTCGTTTCCTGATCCAAAAAGTTTTATTATTACCAATTCTGTCTGTAAATCATCCCTTTGCCTAACCCAAAATCATTTCTCCAGTCTTTAGTTTGTAAACATTCTGCAATACAGTGAAAATCTTTCTCCATATAGTGTACACTCTTCCTTTTCTCCTTTTAATCTGTTTAACCCTAATATACTTGCTCTACCCCAGGCAAATCCCTCCCTTCCAATGTTGCAGTGCTATCAGTTGTTCAATTTTACTAAAATGCCAAAATGTGAAATCAGCTCGGAATATGCTGTAGGTTTGGTATCAGCATGAAGCTCTGAATTTTTCCATACATTTTTCTTCCTTTAAATTATTACCCTAAATTTTTTATTTCTAAAAATTGAGGCAGGGGTCTTTTTAGTAGGCTGACCATATTATGTTACCACTGACAAATGTTTACTATAATTATAATTTATTATCTCTACAGAGCTTGGAAGACAGAATCACTGTAAGGCCAAAAATATTGCCAGAATATCTTAAGACAACTACATTTGCAGCACAGCATCATATCAGCAACAATAACAAAAACAATACTATTTCTACAGAGCTGACTGTGTGTTATTTGATAGACATCAGACATAAAAAGAGGTTGATACAGGAGCTAGAGAAGAGAAGAATATTCTCACGTAAGTCTACTCATTACCTTACATCTCTAACAAACAATTTGTTTGTTATGACATAAGTTTCAAATATATATCATTGCTGGCTAAATTTGATAATTTATTCAACATTGATTTGATCATATTTTATCATTCTTTCCGCAGAAAATTTGGAAGCTCTCAGAAAAAAGTACTCAGAGGATTTAACAGAAGGTAAGAATTTCATTAAGTTTACAAGAGGTGACAGCTTAGATATTGTGTATATTACATTGAATTTTCAAAGCTAATTAGTAGAGAGTGGAAAACAAAACCAGTAAATGTAGAAAAATAATAGGTACAAGAAAATAAAAGATAAATATACAGACTTTTATTTGTTGACAATAACTTTTTTAATCTACTGATCTTTGTGAAAAGATTTTGATAATGGGTAGTTAGTGAAACCTTTATGACTAAGTTCAGAAAATGATTTCTTGAAACTTAGAATGCAACTTTGACCATAGGCACTGTATCGTGTGCATAGAAGAAGCTTTGACTTTTATAAATGCATCATGTACATTGCCAAATCCCAATTTCACAATCCCAGTTATTGCATGGCTCTCCTTAGACACTGGCAGTAATCAGTTAACCGTCCAAATAGAGATTGTTTCCAAGTTAATGTTTATCACTATGAATTTTTGTTAATCATTGTTAGAGAGGAAAAAAATGAAAAATTTGATGAAATATGAAATCTGCATCACTAAAATTTAAAAATATATTACAGGTTTATTTGTAAATTTCTCAAAATGATCCACAGATTATAGCAGTTCCAAAGCAGTTTCATTATCTTCCATAGAAACATTTGTGCAATAATGGATTGGTTAAGAATTGCAGTAGCTATTACTGTTTGTTGCAGTGTAGACGTGTGTATATGGGTAAAATGCAAATATCAAAAGGTATAAATGCAACAGAAATTCATATAAATATGGCAAACATTCTAGGGGACTCTGTACTATCACTTTCAGCGAACCACCGAGTTTAAATGTGGTCCTAAAAGCTTGAAAGATGACGCAAACAGCAGACAACCAAAATACATCACGACATTAGAAATTATCAATAAGGTGTATGATGTGATTCTGGAGGATTGCTGATTAAAAGTGTCTGAAATTTCTGAATGCACTTTGTCTGGCGATGCTCCAAAGTCAAATTCCTCCAGACCAGCAAATGATGATTTAAGCTTTTCATCAGATATAATATTCTTTCCTCCAAAGAATTTTCACAGTTTAAGGAACAGATGGAAGTCTAATGGAGCTAAGTCAGGAGAAAAAGGCAGATGCGGCAACAAATTGCAACAGCACATGTGTAAGGGCAAGCATTGTCTAGATGCAAGATAATATTCTTCTAATAAACCTGACCTTTTCTTGCATATTTTTGTCTTCAATAGTTCCAAAAGGTTAGCATATTATGCTCCAGTGATAGATGTTCCAGTCTGGAGATAATCAATTAGCTGTAGACCCTTGACATCCCAGAAAACTGATGCAGTGATCTTCCACACCAATTTTGCACATTTGTCTTCTTTGGCAGCGTAGAATGTGATGCTTCCATTGTTTTGTTTCAGATGTGTAGTACATCCAGTTTCATCACTGTTCACAAATCAATGCATAAATTTGGCAGAATCTCTGAAGATGGGCCACTCTTTGTTGAGAGATTTGCACTCCGATTCATTTCTTATCCTGAGTCAGCTGTCGTTGCACCCATCTTGCCAATAATGATTGAAAATGTTGATGCAGAGTCGCCTAATGTGTCATATTTTTATGAATTGCTGTTGCACTCATACCCTTCTTTACCGAGTACTTAATAACTGCATGATATTCACTATTTGCTATTTTACTGATATACTCCTATCTGCGCTGCAATTAATACCTACAGCTGCTATGATTCTTGATCAGTTCATCTATTTTTTCTATGAAAGCTGGCAGATTTTTATAACAAAATTGCTTTGGAACTGCTGCTGCAATCTGTGGGTCACTCCAAAAACTTTTCAAATGAATGGTGTAATTAATCCTCCTCCTCCTCCTCCTCCTCCTCCTCCTCCTCCTCCTCCTCCTCCTCCTCCTCCTCCTCCTCCTCCTCCTCCTCCTCCTTCCTCTTCCTCTTCCTCCTCCTCCTCCTCCTCCTCTTCTTCTTCTTCTTCTTCTTCTTCTTCTTCTTCTTCTTCTTCTTCTTCTTCTTCTCAACCAGTATGGATAAAGCAAAACATTTTGCCAAATTGCTTACAGTGTTCATATCACCCTCTCCATATATATTTCCTAAACACCCCTGAATGATGTAAATGAGTGTTACTTTCCATTAAAAAGATTTAGTGTTCTTTGTTATACACACAACTTTTAAAATCTAAATGCATCAGTGCCATCAAATAGAAGAAAAGTGAAATTATATGAAACAATGTGCAAAGGTTTAAAGATAATGCACAAAAAAATATTATATTTTTCCAAAGTACATAAAAGCACTATTACATGTCGTTCGTATTGGTTCAAAAATTGCTATTATGCATGACATCATCAGTGTAAAGCCTGCTTTCGAAACAAAATTCTGTTGATTCAATGAACATTTTTTAAACCTTCTTTCCAAATTTGTAATGTTTATTTTATTTCTATAAAGTAAAATAAATAGGGCATCATTCGATTGCAGATAAAATTGCATGTTATTTCAGATTTTTCTCTCTGTTTCTAATACACTTAATATGTCTTATTAAATATTCCCACACACAGTGGAAAATTTTTGTCAAATTTCTTTCACGTTTAGTTACTTCATACTTTTTTAAACATATATGGGAAAAAATGTTATAACAAATAGTAAAATTTGACATAATCAGTTCAATTTTGCCTAATACACAGATTTTAACAAAAGAGAGAATTATGATTCAAAAGCCTTATATAATTTATTTTGTATGTAATTATAAACAATTGAACTTGAACATTAATAATTGGTTACATTTCCAAATTATGCTATTTCTTATTTTTGTAATATACCCCCCTGCAATAAATACTGTTTTTATTTTCAACTCACAACATTGTTAAAATTTCACAGCATCTTTAAGGGAAACAGAAATAGAAGACACATGCTACTTCTGTCTTTTGATGATAATCTTTTGCCTTGTGTGCTTTGGTTGATACATTTAAGACGTACTCGGATAAACACTCTAGTGCATACATAGGTTTTTATAACAAGCAAGTTCACAAATGAAAATAAGTTTTCACTACATGAGGCAATTTACAATTTTGCTTTAATAAAATTGTTAATAAATTGTTTAGTTTTAACAGCAACACCAATTTTTAAGGTGTTTGGCATAGAGTTGAGTTTTCAATGTCCAATTCAGAACCTAATTTCTGTATTACATACATGCTACATGTTAGCTATAGATTTTTGCAAGCATTTCAAACATTAATTATGTACTTCTGTCTGCATGTGTGAGCCCACTTGTTACAAAGCTCAGAATTCTAGGTTAATTAATACCAAGAATGACTTTGTGGTGATTTTTATTATTGTAATATAACTGCTCCTTTTGTTTTTTACATTGCAGTTTTCACACAAACTACAGCATAGTTTGGCATTTTGATATTGTCTACACAACACAAATGTAAAACTTATACAATTATATAACTCATTAAGTATATACCTGACTCACTAATTGACAATTTTAATAACTAATATCCTTCTCAGAAGTCTGTAAAACAAAATTGTGCGTTATGTAGAGAAGGAAAGAAAACAAGTGGACAAATTGAGGAATGCATGCTGCTGCAAACAAGTGATCAGTTTAAAAAATTGACAAAAAGGGAGGGTTGGTTGCTCTGATGAACATTGACAGAAAAGGAAGGTTTCTCTGTGGTCATTTCTCATATTAATAAATGACATATACAAAATTGATTCTTCCAATCTGGCTTCCAGAATTATCCTGAAGAACTCTGATGTCTCCAATGAAAATTCATCAGTCTACAAATGGCTGTGGATGCTTCTTGCTCAGCATTTCTAAGAAAGGCATTCCTTCACTGTCACTTAATGGTTTGCTTCTGTATTTTGTATAATGTGGATTTTCCAACTCTGATAAGAACAGCTATCTTAGCAATACATTCTCTTGTTGTTTTACCAGCACATGCAAATAAATTATATATGGCATTCTCCTGATTCAGCTTTAGACATGTTAAAAGCAGTTAAGTTAGAGCAGAAATTGTCCCCTCTCAGCTTGGAGTCGCTCCCTCCATGGGATCCCTGTATTTCCCATGTAATCATTGGTCCAGCTGTCCTACTTGACGTCAATTTAATGGACTATTAGGGGGCTAATGGTTGTCTGTTAAAAATAAGACAATTTCAGTAGTGCATATTATGCATTTAATGAGAATTTTCTACATACATATCATATTTCTGGGAATTAGGATTGAAAAAAGCATTAAGTTTTAGTTGTTTGCTACTTCTGTATTGTTTCTTAATTATTAGCGATCGGAATTGTCAAAAATATTTGTAATAAGCAATCACCTCTGGATCTGATGTGCCTGTAAACAAAATAATGTCATCCATGTTTCTCGATAGCTACTGACAGTTTTGGACCAACTTGAACTGCCTCCTCTTATTCCTCATTGTTAACCTGATTAGTGCATAGAAAATCTTCACCAATCCCTTCTTGGCTAAGCATATGATAGCTTGCATCACCCTTATCTACGTCTAGTCACTGTTCAATGTTATTCTCAATATTATCACCAGTTCACATGATAGTTTCACAGAAAACAGAGGTTTCCAAACTTCTGAATTTGTTATTAAGGTTCACTCCCATTCAGTGACTTAGTCCAGTCATTAGCTAGTGTTATAGTTCTTAATTATCTAGTGAGTTGATTTGATAATCTTATGCTCCACTTACTGTTGAATTTGCAAAACTGAGGATGCAGGCAAAACTAGTTTCGCAGGCTTTTGCTTGCATCCTCAGTTTTGCATAATTCATCAGTAAATGGAGCATAAGATTATGAAATTGACTCACTAGAATTAAGAACATAATAGTCACTTCACTGTATTGGCTCTGACATGAAATTCAGTGTTATAGTCTGTATCTCCTTCCAGGTGGCTCCCAATTTAAAGATAGAGGAATTGATATTGTATGCATAAATGTTGAAGTGTCCTGGCTGCTCTCGTATTTTCTTTTGAATCATTGTCATTCTCTAATATAACCGTAACCTCTTCCAGAAACTCCTTCTAATACAATCTTTTGCAGGAAGCAATGACACCCTGGTCCAAAGGTTGAATTAAAGAACTGCAGTTCGAAGGAAGGAAGATATATTTTATTCTTGCATCCTTACTAACCAGCTTCTCAACATTAGAATGAACTCTGGTGCATTATCTAGAAGTAAAACTGCTTTTACTTCATGTGAGATTTTCAAGGATTTTTCTTGATAGTTTCTCACTTCAGGTATGAAGTTATTGAAAAACCAGATATTTCTGGAGTTAGAATAAATTACAGACAACTCCATCAAAGCGCAAGGTTTTCATACTTTTCGAACAATCATCGACTTGAGGTGATGCTTGCCATCAGCATTAGCACCAAGAAGACCTGAAATGCATTCCTTGGTAAATTTTGTGGTCAGGCATGCTTGTCTCATGTTTGTTCGCAAGAGTATTTTCAGGCACAGCACAATAGTATAGGCCTGCATTGAGAGGCAATAGAAAGCCCTCAAGCTTAATAACTGTATGTATGACCTTTCTGAAGGGCTGAACTTATTCACAATTGACTATCATTGCATCACCACATGTTTGCTTGTTCATAATTGCATGGCATTTACAAAAGCGCCAAGTCCATCCATCGTTAGCCTGGAGTTGGATGCCCATGTGTTGTGTCAGTTTTTCAGCAGCCGACATAGTTCAACACCACAAACAATAACACTACTAACCTGCTGTTCGACAAACCATTATAAACAGCTTCATCTAAATTTGAATATTTTGTCAACTTCACGTGTTTCTTTTCTGTCACCCAGAAATCATTTTTGGAGCTCCCAGACCTGATACTAAATTTGAGGGAAAATTGAGTCAGTTTGTCTTTGTTTTTGTGAATGTTCGAAACCCTTTATTATTTTACCCCATAGATTTCACAAATATAATATGGCAGCACTTTCCAATTAATTGATTAATTTTACTTTTGTGCAATCATTAAGTTCACTGGTTTTCTTTTAACTCAGAACACATTAAGTTAACTAATTATCTTAATGTTTGACAATTTACCAACATCATGTGTTTTGCGCAGTAACTCTAGCAATGGTACTGATGCTAATCACACTATGCTAACAAACTATCTGCAAAATGCATTACTTCCACTTCTGATTATTCATCTTATTACAATATTTTGTTTCATTTTTTTATCATTTATTATTTTGTCCTCTTTATTTATTTGCAAATTTTGTCTGTTAAATCTGAAGTTGGTTGAATAGGGATCCATTAAATCAAAATTTTACTTTAGTTGATTTCATTTCCTTGTTCTGCAGACTTTTGAGGGAGATGTTAACCTGCATTTAATAACTCCCAATCCTAAACTAAAGTCACCAAGGACTTAAAATACAGCATGAAGCCAATACAAAAGTTGTTAGACGAAATGCACGGATCTGTAAAACAAGTATCTTCTGGGCATTGCAAATGACAACCCTCTGATATTCTATTGATAAAGTGGACAAGAAAAAATTCTGTTGTACCACAAATTGAACACCTCACATATAATGGGCATTTGCAGCAATAAATGCTTTTTCATTTTAGAATTTTTAAACATATCGGTGTTATAATGCACTATTTTTATTTTCTAATGTATGAATATGTTTGCAGATTTTAGAGGTTTTGAAGACTTTGAGCCTTCAGATGGTGAGGAGGATGGTGAGTGTGTTTACAAATATTTCTAAAATATTGTGCAACATTACATTTATCACAGGTGAACTACATAAAAGGGACAATATAGAAAAGTTTCAATAATTCAAGTTGGATAGGACTGGGACTATGTCATATTATCAAAAACTCAGATCACACAGTAGAACCTTGTTTATGCATCCTAATGAAGGGGAAATAAGAGTGGTTAATTGAAAAAGATGGATATTCTATACAGTTAATTCCCTATACATATTTTTATGCCCTTTGGAATAAGTCTTATCACTTTTTTCTGAACTTTATTTTTTTATTTTTCTTATGTACTTTCTAATTCTATGAAATAAAACAGTGTCCGTCAATGAAGTGTCATCTCCTTTCTCCAGAAAACTGCACAAGGGTCTTAGCTAATTTAAGAGCCTTTTCTAACAAAATACCTGAATAAAGTCTTATTTCTTCTCCATTATTGCCATGGCCATTAGTGTTACAATTATAACATCAGACAAAAGGTCAGTAATTTGCAAATTCTATGGCTAGATTTGAAACAACGTAACCAGCTAGTAGGTAAGGAAAATGATATGGTAATATTAAGTTGTTGTGAAAAATTGTTCTTGTTCTATTAGCATAGGTCCAGTTATTAGAGTATCTTCTCTGCATTTCTGCTAAAACCATTTTAATAAGGACATTGTCCTGCATCCTAAAACTCGACTGCTTCATGCGTTTTCTTTTCTGTAGACTGTCAGAACCTGGGGCAAATTGCAATAGATTTTTGTTTTTAAGTGCATATTGTTACGACACTGGCACCAAATTCATTAGCTAAGTTAACCACTATAATTTTCAATTTTTGTTTTTATAATTAAAACTGCATTTTCTCTAAGCTACTAGTAAAGATATCATGTAATATTCTACAACAAAGTGAAAAAAATAGCTTACAAATTTCAAGAATACTGTATTTTCAGTAGCCAAAGTGTTTAAAGAAGATTAGTCTACATGTTTTCTGAGTTTACCATTATGAAGTACGTAGCTTCAAAAATATCAAGTGTTAGACTTATAATATTGAAATGCACAGACTCTTTTTAGCAGGGTTTTTGCTGTTATTTATGGAAGAATTAATGAGCAGAAAGACAGTCTAATCTGATTATCAATTAATCATGATGCAAAAAATTTATATTTTAGAAATATTTTTCAAATATAAAAGAATTATAACTTTTTATAGCAAACTATTAAATACACCACTAAATTATGTTGTACTTACGAAGCTGTTGACAATGGAGTGGATAAATCCTACACTTATGTAATCAATTTGCTTACACTAAAACTCCACTTACTTTTATAAACTAAGAAATTGATTACATAAGTGTAGGATTTATCCACTCCATTGTCAACAGCTTCGTAAGTACAATATAATTTATTATATAGACAAACAAGTCGCTAGAAGCAATAGCCGAAATCTTAGTTTATAAAAGTAAGTGAAGTTTTAGTGTAAGCAAATTGATTACATAAGTGTACACCACTAAAATTTATGTGTGCATAAAAGGGGAGTTAATGTTTTGAAATTATTAATATTTTAGAAGAAACCTAAACAGGAATTTATTGCATTGATTTCTTTAAGAAAATGGAAAAGTACTGTGTTATTTGTAGCATATGCACACACACACATACATTGTAAGAAGAGATAGCTAAATCCATGGTAATTAATTATTGCATCATCATTCTGTAGCTAATTTATGTAATATGATTTGGTAAAAATTTAGAATTAATGTTCTATCATATTACAGGGTTTCGTGGTTTTCCTGATATGTGTCCCACTGTGAATGACAACTCAAGTGAGGGTAGGTATATTATTTAGTGCTTTGTGCAATTTACTTGTTACTATAGTAGATAAAGGGATTAAAACAAAATTTAAGAACAGGTACTAGGAAAAAATTTAATTTTGTAGATACAAAGCAACATATAAGTTCAATTGCTGTTCAGTGATACATGACTCTGGAAAAGTCTTTAGAAATTTCAGAAATGTCGTCCAAGAATAGGCTTGAGGGGAATAATGGTTGCAACACAACATACCAAGCCATCATATAGACTTGCCAGATTTTCATAATTTTAGTAAAAGGACACATTTTTTCTCTTAAAGACTGGAAATATGATAACCAATCAAGTCAATACAATATTTATATTGCACTACATACTCATGGTCAATGCACTTAATATAATAACATAAACATAGTACATCATCATACTTGCAACTCTTTTTGGCATTATTTAGTAATACTTTATGTCTTATAAACCTTGACTACAAACATTAAAAATCAAATTTATTTGAATTTCATTCTTAATTAAATTTAAAGAAAAATTTCATTTTTCTGTTTCTTATTTAATATTGGAAGCACCCTCTCTGCAAATGCATTAGGGCCAAAAATGCTTAAAAATTAGAAAATTAATATGCTAACATTTGGAACATCAATAAGAAAGTGAATACTGAACATTTTACACCAATTTTCTTCTAATGATTGAAACTTTTGTCCTCTCACTGACCTTAAACTGTCACAAAATGCACCAAATTCCGTATTAACAGATAACAGACAATATCAAACAGTTGGCCCAGTTTGTCTATAGTAACCATACTTGCCTTACAGGCGCACAGTTGTGGGTTCAAATCTGGCCATGGTCAATGGAATTTTTTAGGATGGTTTCCTTTGGAATGGAAGTAAAGCTGTTCATCCCATGTCCTTTGATTTACGGCATATAAAAGAATTTAAAGCCTGAAAGAAGAGGCCTCTGAGCAAAATTTAACAGCCGTTTCATGTCCTGATTTGAATGGAATTCTAATTAGAAGTTAAAGAACATCTTTAAATAAACCCAAAATGTAAAAAAATAAAACAAAGAGTTTCAAATGGCACATAACATCATAACACAAGACAAGTGCATTGACCAGAACTTGTTCACTTGTTCACCCATGCCGTACCATGCCCATCACAAGATTCACATCCCCACCTACAAATAAACAGCATTAGTGCTTGATTTTTAATTTTGTAAGTATGAGGAATTTAGAAGAATGTTTCGTAAGTTCTGCAAGATTGCGAAATGTAAAAATCAATCAAGAGACAAAATATGGAATTTTTGATGTCCTGTAACAGGGCATAATTTTTCCTCATAATTATAGTAGATCTTATATTATATGGAATATTTGGCAAGTCTACCATCATAACAGAGAAAAATTGCTAAGATAAAGTTGTTTCTGACTTTCCTAAAGATGCACATTAGCTTAGGTAAATGAAAGGAACAGACAGAAGAACATGTGGCTGAACTTTTTGAATTTTGTAATATTGGAGGATGGGCTATCTACATAGTGTAATGGAGTTGTTAAATATCAATTGTAAAGTGTGATTTATTTTTAAAAATTTCATTACTTACTAAGGAGACAAACAAATAACCTTTTGATTTTTAAATAGGAAAAGTCTGAATATCTCATTATTCAAGCCTGGTTTATATGGAAAGAAATAAGCCAAATTTACAATAGAAAGAGGGGAAAATATACAAGTGCACTTCAGAAAATAACAGCACATTGACAGTATTTCATGAAAATGAAAATCCCAGAGATTTCAGATTCCTGCTCAGCAAAGATGCATTCTTAGAGATTGGTTTATACTGCCAATATATCCTAAACCCAAGCGGGTTTGAACCCGGCCAGGAATGATGGATTTTTTTGGGTGTAAAAATCCAAAGTATGGCTTCCTTCGGAAGGGAAATAAAGCCGTAGGCCCATGTCATACATTTACAGTGCCAAAAAGAACCTCAAGCCTGAAAGAGAGGCCTCTGAGCAAAATTTGTCAGCCATTTCACGCCCTGAGTTGAATGGGATGCTGATGACCTGAGATGTTAAAGAGTGTCCATAAATAAATCAATCCAAAAAAAAAAAAAAAACTGGCAATATATGGCATGCCATGCTTAATTGGAAATGCAGCCAGCATATACAAAATGCTGATGACATTGCTGCTTGCATTGTAGAGCAAAAACAAGCATTCATCAAATTTCCATGGTCTGAGACTGTGAAACATTGTGAAATTCATAGAAGAATGTGCGATGGTATTGTACTAGTGAGAGAAGAGTAGTATGAATGGGTAGATACATTTAAAAATGGGCAAGCATCATTCCATGATGAGCAATGCTCTGGTTGTAGCAGCAATGCTCTTACAAAGGAGAAAAGTGAATCAGGCAATGCCATTATTTGTGAAAACAAGTGCATTTCTTTGCAAGTTCTGGCCAAGGAATTGAATGTCAGCATAGAATCCAAATGTACCATTGTTACAGAGGTTCTCAATTATTATAAGTTATGGGCATGAGTGCCTAGTAGGCTGACTTATGTTTCAAGATAATTCATGTGCTGACTTCCACAGGTTTTTTGACATATTATATCGCTGAAGGAGAAAATTTTCTGGCATGAATTATAATGGAATGAAATCAAGAGGTTCTCTGAAGAATATCTTCTGCAGCCAAGAGAAAGGTTAGATCTCAGCCCTTTGCCAGAAAGGTGTTGTCAATTCTCTTTTGGAATGTTAAGGAAGCAGTTATGGAACAGAATCAGGAAAAGGGTGAAACAATGAATAGTGCCTAATTAGCGCAAAGTTAAAGAAGCTGAGTCAGCAATATAAAGGTTTTGCAGAAGACTTTATCTAATATGCTTTTGTCCTTCATGCCCTCACATGGCCAATGTAATTATTGATACCATTTGGAGCTTGAAATTTGAGCTCTCACAGCATCCCCCATAAAGCACTGATCTTACTCTCTCAGATTGTGTGTTTTCACCCTGAAGGATGCTTTAGAGGAGAAAGATTTGGGAGCGATTGTGGTTGAGAGTGGTGCATATCTGACTATAGGACAACGAAAAACATTTTTTGTAAGGAAGGAAATAAATTAATATAATAGTGTAGGATATGTGAATATGTACAAAAATGCATACAATTTATATTTCTAACAGAATTGTATGTCTCAAAATATCTCCTAATTGCTGTTAATTTTTGAAATGGCCTCATAGTTACTGAAAATATTAAGAGTTTGTCTTGTGCCATAATTTAATTATTCAGAAAAGCCTAAAAAAATATATATTTAACTTGGGGTCTTATGCACTGGTGCCATAGAGATGCTGGTTTTGCCTGTCAAGCACATATTAGACAGAAAACATGCATTTCATACTGCATGCACAAATGTTTTAGAAAGAATAAATGTTCCCATTTTTTATAATTTTAGTATTTTGAAAATAAAAAGTAAAAATGGATTAATTTCCTCGTGTGTTTCAGGAATGCAACCATTGCATTGGGAGGACCCTATCAATTTATATTCATTTTCAGTATAATTTATTATCAATCATTTAATTCTTTTTTCACTTCATGTAATATTTTTATGACCTTTTACCACTATCCACTTTTGTATTCTGCCTTCTACTGACTGATGTCATGCTAAAATTGTTGGATTGCATTGTCAATGTTTTTACTCCCTCTTTCAGATTTCCATGGACTTCCTGATGAAAATATGCCAACAGTTCAACAGAGTGAGCCAAATTCACAGGAGAATGATACTGAACCTGTAGAACCAAGTGGGGAACACTCGGATATACCAGACAATGCTTCCACAACCAGTCAGGAACATGTGAGTATTGTTGGTGGCAATATATATTCCACCATGCACTGGAGTTTGTACATTAGTGGAAAGAGGTTAACCTTCAGTGAATGCATGATTTCCAATAAAGCTGATGCAGGCAATTGAGCTCAGTTGTGTTTCTGTATTAAACTTTTTACTGCATGATAATTTTTTGTATGATAAGAGTCAGATCTAAACAATTATGTAGCTTCACTTGCTTATATGCAGTACATGTTTTGTAAACCATTATTTGTGAATCATATTTAAATCAAGAATTTCTGCTATGTATTTGCATATTTTGGAGTGCACTGAGTGACATTTAGGCTAGAACAAAATATGTCATGTGCAAAAGAAATTATACAAATAGTGTATGAAAGAATTTTGTGCTAAATAGAGTTTCTCCAAGTGGAAGTGCAAATTTCAGATTAACGAGCAAAGTTCAAAATGAAGGTGTTTTCAATGGCAAGAAGTTCAAGACCCAAAAACCAGGTTTTACAGAAAAGCCTGATGAAACATGTCATTGATTAGAAATTTCTTCTTGAAAGTCTTTAATATGATTAACCCAGCAAGGTTGCCATATGCCATGGATATCAAAGAAAGTCTGTGATTTTATGATGAATGAAAAGTCTATATTAAATGGTCATAAGTCCATGATTTTGCAGGATTTAAAGCTAACTTTGACTAATTTAACATTTCTGCCTAAGAAGCATCCGGAATGCTAGCTCTTTGTCATCATAGAATATGAACATTACCAATACAATGTCCCTTTAAACCAAAGAGTACAGAAATGCTTTTGAGATAGTAACCAGTCATCTCTTGTAATATGTGTTAAAAACCCTCTCTAGTCTCTTGTTAATAATTATCATTTCAGTTTCCTTTTGTCATCACTTCATGTTTTGGCCAGCTTGATATTTATTTGCATCTTATTTTGATTTAAAGTAAAACATTAAAAATCATGTCGTCACATTAAAACTCTCTTTAAGTTTCACAAACACACTTATAAAAGTAATTTTGGTACATGTTTCGTGAGGTACATTCCTCACATTGTCAACCAAAACGACGACTGAGGAGCCAATTTCAGCAAAGTATGTATGTTACTATGCTTGCTCTGGTGGTCTGTTAATGAACTTAAACAATATGTTGTCTGCTTCTGGTATATCAAAATTCATAAGTTTGTATTCATATTTTTTTATGTAAATTTTTTCCCATATATTAAGTTCTTTCGGATGTTGAATTGTTTTTAGTAATGTTATGTCCTTCTCTATTTCATGATTCTCATTCCAAAAATGTGCAGCCACTGCTGATTTTTCTACTTGTTTGTGTCTAATATTTCTCCAGTGTTCCTTTAATCTTATCCCCAGATTTCTCTTTGTTTTTCCTATGTATATTTTGTCACAATCCTTGCAATTAATTCTATATATACCTGAATGTTCTTCTTTCTTCTTTTTTTGTTTAATTTTATTTAGATTTAATAGTTTACCAACACTATATCTGTTTATTGGTGCTAGAGTAATGTTGTACTTTTTGAAAATGTTTTGGAATTTATGGTTAACATAAGGGTGATATGTGAATTTTTGATAGGTATTTTCTTTAAGTGAAGAACTGAGTGTGGTGATTAGTTTAATTTCCTTTTTATTTTTAAATCTTTTTATTTTTTTATCTACCATTTGTTTGTTAAATCCATTTATTTCTGCTGTGTGTATTATATGTGCATATTCTTTCCTGTATTCTTCTTTACTGAGTGGTGTATTAACTAGCCTATATGTCATACTATTGAATGCTGCTTCCTTGTGGGGTCTGGGGTTGAAACCTTTTGCTTTTATGTAATTGTCGGTATGTGTGTCCTTTCTGTATATACCAAATTCTATATTTTTATTCCTTTTTATTATCCTTAGGTCCAGAAAAGGTAAAGTATTACTAACCTCGGTTTCCATAGTGAATTTTATGGTTTTTTCTTGCAAGTTCAACAGTTTCAATGAATCTTCTATGAATCTATCTTCTACAGTGGCAAACACATCATCAACATATCTGTACCATGTTTTGAATATGTATGGGAAGGCTTTCATTATATGTGTTTCAAAATAGCTCATGAACAGATCAGCCAAAAATGGAGATAGTGGACTACCCATCATTAAACCTGATTTTTGTTTATAAAACTTTCCTTCAAATGTGAAGTAGGTTTGGTTTAAACATAGTTCTGTGAGTTTTACATATTCAACTTATTTAAATTACTTTTAATAAGTTTAATTGTGAAACTTCAAGAGTGTTTTAATGTGTTGACGTGATTTTTAGTGTTTTACTTTAGATCAAATCAAGATTCATGATAATTTCATTGTATGGATTCCGACATAATCTTCAAACTTGTCTCCTTGCTTGTAAGCACGAAATTAATTTTAAGATTGCTAATGCAACTAAGAAGTTACAGATATCTCATGCATTAATGTCCCATTATTCAATTATTTAATTGAATACCTGCAAAATAAAATTATTAATAAATTTGCATATTTGCTTAAAGCATATTTTCCTCTAACTGTAATACAATGTAGTCTGTGAATCTTTTCACTCATAGCAAGCCTGGATAGAACTGTTTGACAAGCTTATGAAGTGGGACAGATTTCTGGCACCCAAGTTGGAGCGTGCACATGAAAGAGGACACTTTGACATCCATGAATATGAGACGCAGATCTTGGAGGCATTTCCACAAAGTCCTGCCAAAACAACTTTAACATTTGCTGAAGTTGTTGCTGACAAAGCTACAGAGGATGTGCCACGTTATTTTCTAGCAGCACTTCAGCTGGTATGTTCCAATAGTAACTTAAATTGTATTTTTTTTAATTTTGAAGCTGTTTACAGTGAAGGTATTACACATTAATTTATATAATGTGGGTAAATTAATATAGTGACTTAGAGACTCAGACTCAAATTTAAATTTTTTATAGACACAACACATCCTGTGGTATAAATATTTTGCCATTTCATACAACATTTCAGTCCCATTTCTCATTTGTGCAAAAGCTAGAACTAAAAAGCATTTATATGAACTACAGTATTAGATTAATATGTCAAGCTAGAGCTAAGTTTTATAATAAATAATTTGTGGTAGATTTTCTTTTATTAAGAAAGTATTTAGTAACAGCATTCAGCAGTTAACCACTAGATAGGTAAAAACTGCCAGTGCTTACATGTCTTGGAATATACAAGCTGTAGATTTGATATTAAAGATACCCTCAAGTGAGATATGTTTTTTATGAACTATTTACAAGGTGATACTCACAATATTCGGGACTGGTGCTGCCATCTCGACAGTAGTTGCAGTAAAGTTTTGTACCTCTAGGTGGCAACACTAGTACATCTGATTATATCATATATTTTATTCACCTTTGGAAATTTGTTACAATTTCATGGCTTCGTCAATAACAAAACATAACAATTTTAAACTATTAATACTTATAATTTATCTATATAGGTAGTTTTTTAAAATATGTATTTAATTCTTGAATACTATAAAAACACTGATTAATTGAAAACCTCTTAACTTTCTTCCTAAATCTAATCGGGTGTGTATCTATGATTTCGTTAGTTATTAAGTTATACATTTGGATGCGACTTTGCAGGATTGAATTGATCTTTTTAGTTGTTCTGGCAGTTTGTAGGTGGATTTTGTTGATGGTTCTAATACTGTACTTATGGATTGATTTGTGGGAGTAAAATTGTTGTATATTACTATTTATGAAACATACACTTTCTAATATAAGCATGGTAGGGTAAGTATATTGTTCTGTATAAAGTATATTTTATAGTGGGTGCATTTGTGTAGATTAAATATTTTACATATAATTTTCTTTTGTGCTAAAAAGAGTATTTACTGAATTACCCCACAAGATAATGCCATAAGTAAGAACTGATTGTACATATGCAAAGTAGATAATTTTTAAAGTGCTAAGGTTGCATAATTTTTAGTACAGAGATTATATAATGAGTTCTGTTATTCTTTGTTGTGATGTAAATGTGTGACTTCCAGTTTAAGAATTTGTCAATAGTTACTCCTAAAATTTTGTTTCAGAGGCATACTGAATTACTTTATTATTGTAGGCAATCATTGGATCAATATTTTGTCTTTCCCTATTAGATAGGGCAAAATTCATGCATTGGGATTTATTGGCATTTAAAACGTATTAGCGGAAAGCCATTCTGCTAGACTAGCCATAACTTCAGCGGCCTATTGTTGTAAATTTGTAGGAGAGTTTCCCTTTAATATGCAGCTTGTATCATGTGCATATATTATCATGACTGCATGAGGTATATTAATCGGCAAATCTTCTATGTATACTAGAAACAAAAGAGGCCCAAGATATGAGCTCTGTGGAACCCCACATTTTGCTACTTTTAAGTTTGAATTAACATTTCTGCCATTTGTTACATTTCTTATAGATGTTACCTGTGTCCTGTTCCTTAGGTAGGATTTGAGCCACATATATGCAATGCCACAAATACCATATGATTCCAGGATAATAAGATATTATGATCAACCAAAGCAAATGCTTTACTCAGGTCCATAAGTATACCAAGTGTAGATTTGTTTTCATCAACTCCCTCAAGTGTTTGCATTATGAAGGAATATAGGGCATTATGTGTGCTCTTGTTTTTTCTAAAGACATTTTGCAGGTTGCCAAACACATATTTTTCTAGAAAGGGGTCAGTTCTGTTATACATTACAGTTTCTAGTATTTTTGAGAATCCTGATATGAGAGAAATTGGCTTGTAGTTATCAACATTATTTGGGCTATCTTTTTTAAATTTAGGGACAATTTTACTTGTTTTAAGATTCTCTGGAAATTTTCCTGAAGCAATGGAACCGTTACATATATCAACAAGGGATTGATAATGTAGCTTATGCACTGTTTAATTAAGCATTCTGGTATTTCATCAGGTTCTGCTGAAAAACTATTCTTTTTGGAGTTAACTATTCTGGTTATTTCTTCATGTGGTATTCTGTAGTTCGCTGAATCTTGAGGACCCTTTGTGATTAAGATGCACACCATCTTGAGCATAATCACTATAGTCTAACCAAAAATTGCCATCTACCAGCAGGTAATTCCTTACATTGCATAACCAGTTCAGCTCACTATTCTAATTATTTTCTTTTGGGTACATTATGTCTGCGTAGCACCCCACTGATCATTTTCATTAGAAACTATCCCCCTTATGGTGCTCACAAGATCCATTGTCTCTCCCATTATGCTCTGCATACACCCCTGTATTTATGTCATTAGACCCTGCGTGTATCAATATCACATCTGGTTTATCCTTTGTTACTAGTTGCTCTGCCTTATTTTTTAATTCACTTACTTTAATCCCTGGAAAGCAGTGTACATTGTAGCTTCTCTGCCTGCAGCGTTCACCTGAGAACTTCAATAGTGAGTCACCAATCACTGTCACTTTTTGCATACTTTTTCCGACATTACTTAGCTGGTTGTTTGGGTGCATCACCTTTTAACACTATAAATATTCTGTTTCCTTCTTTATTTGACACGGTTGATAGATTGTTTGCATTTGCTAGAACTTCGAACCTATTCTGGAGCTGAAATTGCAAATTGGTTACATTGCTCGCTAGCACGTGTTGTCTTATGTTGAACTGCTTTTACGAAGCTCTGTCTCTCCTGTAGTGTGGTTAATTGCAATTTCAAATGTTCATTCTTTGTTTTTAGTTTTGAGATCACCGACTGCACTTTTTGCAGATCTTTGTTCAGCATACCAATGATCATTTGAAGCGACGCTGTAACATCGGCCTCGTGTGTCACATGGCTACCATTCCCCTGCGATCGTTGTTCTTCTTGGTTGACGGTGGTATCCATTGTGGTACCTTTATTCCACTAGTGTCTATTACACTATCGTACACATTACCACTAACATTATAGCTCACGTTTTCCACTTTCTTATGTTTTTGATTAAATACTGCGACATGCTTCTCTTGACTCAACCTGCCACTGCTGTTTTGGTATCCTGATGAGTGAGTATTGTTAAATGCAGCTGGGTAGATATGTTGAGATTCTGTAGTACTTTTCATGATACTCTGTGTGTAGTGTGTGGCGATTTTACAATAGATCAAAGATTAGAACAGAGAGTATGCATAAAATTCTGTGCAAATCTCGGGGAAAAATGCTACAGAGACCCTCGCAATGATTCTACAATTATTTGGGGGACAAAGCATGAACCGTACACATGTGTTTGAGTGGTATGCTCGGTTCAGGGCCGGCCGTACAGCTATTGAAGAGGATGCTCACACCGGTAGGCTCGTCAGCTGCACAATGCCTGACATTGTTGCCAAAGTTCAACACCTCGATGTCGAACCATTGAAGACCTTGTTCATGAAGTGGAAATCAGTTATAGGACATGCCAACGAATTTTAACTGATGAATTGGGCGTGCATTATGTCGCCGCAAAATTTGTGCCAAGGATCCTTTCTTGATCAGAAGGCGCAGCGTGTTGAAGTTTGCACGGAACTTCGTCAGGCCGTATCCGATGACCCAACCTTCTTGTCCTGGGTCATCACCGGCGACGAGAGCTGGATGTACGCTTATGACCCTGACACAAAACAACAGTCCTCTCATTGGAAGAACCCAAACTCACCAAGACCAAAAAAAAGCGAGACAAGTGAAGTGCAAAGTTAAGAGTATGCTCCTTGTTTTTTTTTTTTATACCAAGGTGAATGTGCACAGAGGATTCGTCCCACCAAATCAAACAGTGAATTCCACGTACTACAGTGACGTTTTGCGACGGCTCCGTGAAAATGTGCGGAGACGACGGCCCAAACTTTGGCGACAAGGGAACTGGCTGTTGCATCACGATAAAGCACCCTGTCGCAATTCCTTGTTCACCAGGAGCTTTTTGACGAAAAACAACATGACGGCTGTTCCCCATCCACCTTACTTGCTTGATTTGGCACCCTGCGACTTCACTTTATTCCCCAAACTGAAAATCAAGTTGAAAGGACGTCATTTCGACACAATTGAGAGGATTCAAGAAGAAACACTGTCTGTGCTAAACACCCTCAAAGAACATGCTTCCAAGATGCACTTGGAAAATTGTAGAATTGCTGGGACTAGTGTATACATGTGGACGGGAACTACTTAAAGGGCGATGGCAGTCATTAATCTCAAAGTAAGTTTTTGACCAGATGGCAGCACCAGTCCGGAATATTCTGGATATCATCTCGTACGTTATTATTCGTAAGCATGGCATGTGTGCAAAATCCCAGTAACAAATTGATTATTACTTGGCATTTATGTATAAATTCATTGAAACCTTTGTAAATAAGAAATGTATATAAAATATAGGCAATTCTGAGCATATTTAAATATATACAAAAAAAAGTATAAAAAAAAAATTCCCGGGGATAAAAACCATGTTCTTGATATTATTATAAGCTATTGGTTAATGTTATAATCATGTATATTATATGTATGATTAAATTATTAATAAATAATAATGTTAAACTAAATTACTTTCTGCTAATCTGGTTGTACGGTATTTATCATTAGGATTACAATGTATAATCATGGAAATTATTAAACAGTAACATGTGGTAAATAAGAGGAAAAATGAATAATGATCTGTGGAACCCTATCTGCATAAGCAAAAAGATGAATAGCTCATAATATGCCTCAATGATATCTAATGGAAGAGTAGATCCTAGAGTGTACTCAACCTATTTTCTCAGTGTGGAAACAAGGTAAACTTCATTGAAGAGATCATAGCCATATACATCACACTATAACAAATTATTTACAAATCACAAGCATTTAACAAGGCAGTAATACTTTCAGATTCTGCAGCAGCACTAAAGGCAATAGCATCCAGAAATGCTCCAGTTATTCAGTTAAATAAATCTAACCAGTTTCATTGGATTCCCTCACTTTTCAGTCTAACCGGAAATAAAATAGTTTACCTAGTAATAATAAGTAATAAACATCCAAACTCACCAAAACACTGATTAATGAACTTTCAATAAAGAATTTAAAAAATGAAGTGAAGAACAATTCCTCAAAGCCAGTTCACAAATAACAAATCATATAAAATATACAAAAATCCAATAAAAACAAACCAAGATAAGAGCGTTCAATCTTTGGGCTAAATAGCAGCCATGACAGCCTCATACAAGTCAAAAATCTTGCATGTAAATATTATGTAATATGCAACCAATCAGAAACAATTAAGAACAAGTACTATCTCCTGGAATGCAAAATCTGAATAAGAACAACAACAACACTTATAGAACCATTTTAAATAAGCACTCCATTTCCTATGCACATTTTATATGAATTTATTTTCTAATCTTATTTATATATATTGCTATGCTCTGTCCATTGTGCCAGGCTGCAATTGTGGGGAGCCATTATTGCTTTGTCAGTATATACGTATAACATATTTAACTACAGGGATGCCAGAAGACAAATGAAGCAAATTTTCATTGTTAGCCAGTTGGCTAACTGAACTGGACAGACCAAGCAACCGACTGATAGTTGAATTGGAGTTTAAAGGGTTTACAGGAGAATATTGAACAGTTTATACACCCCATCTGTAGGGATTTGGAGAACTCACTACACATTATATTTGAATGTCAAGATCAGACAAAAGGAGTATTGAATTAGTAAAAGAAATATAGTTGTGTATTACTAGCATTTAAAAAACTTGAAGATTAGTACCAGATGAGGAATTTTGGAGACTTTTTATGGCAAATAAAGTAAAACTGTATGTAAGTTGTTAAGGAATATTAGTATGCAGTAAGTTAAGTAATATGAATGCATTTCAAAAAGTAACAATTGACCATATTTCATGAAATGAAAGTTCCAAGGATTTCAAACTCCTTCACAGCGTAAATAATATAGTTGACACTGCCTAATAGATGATGTTGCACTCTTCAGTGGAAGTGAAGTATATACAAAATGGCAGTATCCTCAACTGTTTGCACCTTATAATAAGAATGAGTATTCATCAGATTTCTGTGGTTTGAGGATATAAACCCTCATAAAATTCATAGAAGAAGAATGATGGAATGACATAGAGATTCCTACAATGGTGAAAGGAGAGTGTACAAGTCAAGAATGAATTTTAAAATAGGTGAACATTACAATTAAAAGTGAATGTAGAAATCCACACAGTGAAACTATCATAAATCTTGTTGAATTAAAAGTAAAAACTAATGTGAAACGTCAAGAGAGTTTTAATATGTTAACATGATTTCAGTAATTTTTACTTTTAATTCAACAAGATAGGTGAACATTAATTTCTGATGAGTAGTGCTTTGGTCATCCCAGCATGGCTGCTATTGGTGAGAAGATGATTCAGACCAATGTCATTATTTGTGAAAACTGGTGCATTTCTTTAATTCTGTCATAATGCTTTTCTAGGAAACTGACTAATGAGCACAAGATATTTCATGTGAAAACTTCTATAGCCTTTTTGGTACATTATAATTATTAATTCTTGGGCATGTATTATAACAAAGTGAAACCTGTGCATTACTATGAGCCCAGAAACAAGCGAAAGTCTAAAACAGATATTGGCAAAAATTGAACATAAGCCTATCGAGAAAATACTGTCCTGCAATACAGCAGGTAGACTGAGAGAAGGGAAAGCAGCTGGGCAGGTCTTAGACATGCAGAACTGTTCAGATGCAATGCAGACGTATAGTATGAAGTAACTGCATTGAGTGAACCAACCACTTCTAGTGCCTGGCTATAAATAATGTAAAGTAAACCTTATTGAAATTTAAATGCTTATTACTTGGGTACAGTACTTGCACATGTTAACTCTATTTTAATAATAGTGTTTATTTCTCATGCTTCAACATACAATTTTTTTTTTTTACCAAAATAAATGCAAATAAAAAAACATTAATTTTAAATGTAACAATCAGGACCAGTGCCTTTGACAATTCCAGAAGACACTAACTCCAATCAAAATTTATTGCAATTTGATTGGCTCCGATCCAATCAAAAATAAAACACAACATTAAAAATAATTTATAGTGCTCCAACTTTGCTTTACTTCTTGTCTCGCCTCTTTATCTGGTGTGACTTCATTCCTCTACCTGCATAATACTTCCCCCAGGCAGACTACACTCAACCCCATCTCTCTTCATATATTCAGACCATTCATAGAACCCAGTGCTTCTCTGTTGGCATCCTTTGTTGAGACTACAAAGCGTCGTGGTGGTGTCATCATCTTTCCCCTTCTGTCCTTTTGCTGTTTCTTCTTCTCTACTGCTGCCTTGGATTCCTGGACTGTAATCCTTTCTGCTGGCTGAGCCCACAACTATCATATTTCATCCATTCACGTCCTGTTTCTTTCCATCTATGAAAAGATCCATATGAAAAGATCCAAACCCTTAATGTATGCAATCTTGCCTTCTCAGGCTTTTTTCATTTACTTCAATAAAGTAGCCCTTTATTACCTTTCTTCTTTCCCATAATCTTGCTTGGTGAATATCGTCACACCCCTAAGTGTTTTTGTACTTTCCAGCACCATCCATTTAAATTTTACTGTGGTACACTTGACGAGTATTGGCCTCGGTCTAACTCCTTTTTACATATTCTAAAGGAGTCATTAATTGCTCAGCCCTGTAGTTGGATCCCCAGCTGTTCCTTAAATATTTCTTCAACCTCTTGTTAAGTTCTCTTCTCTCTATTTTCCTGTATTTCAAGAATGATAATGTCCCCGAGATCTTGTTCCACTCCTTGTTGATAGCTTGCAACACTTTCATATCTACAGTTAATCTGCTTATTCTCTTTTCTAGCCTCTTCTCCATCTCAATTTAATAATTTCTTGTGATATTCCCATTAGCATTCCAGCAACCTGCTCCATTTCTAGACCAGGTTAATTCCACTTCACTGATCATTAATAATGCCATCAACACAAAGCCATAGCAAATCATGGTCACTTGGTCATTGAAACCATTTTCTCCAGCCTTAATTTTTCTTTTAAAGGCCAATTCTGAAGTGATTGATTTCTGTTGGTACACCCATTTTACCTACTGCAAATGGAGCATGTGTAGACACGTCCGTCTATATCAGCCTCCACTATCAACTCCTTTTTTATTATTCATTCATATTTTCTTATCAATCACAATTCTGTAACTACTTTAAAAATTGTCATTTGTTTCATATAGTTTAATGTGTTTTCCACCAAAAGCAATATTGTAGCTAATTATTTTGCACTTAGGAAGGTAGATCTTTACATTATCAGGCTGTCAAAATTTGGAGATGAGTCATAAGCAGCAGGTGTTAACTGTGCAGTTAAATTTTCATTTGTAATGTAAGGTCTTTTGAATGATTTTACAATGTTAATTTTTTAATATAAAACACTGCTTACAGATTTAAGTTGAGCTGTATATTTCTGAATTCTTGTCAGTAAAGGAACTGAGTTACAGACTTTTTGAAGAATCCATGTGCATAAATATCAAACAAGCATATCTGCACATTTGTTTTTTAGATAAGGCATTTGACATCTCCTGTAGCACAAACAAAATACTTTTCCTCACAATCATTCCGAAATGCACATTTTATTGACTTTTGTTTTGGTGATGAGACTTTTGATGTCAAACCAGTCTAGTAAACAAATAAAAGCCATTGTCCTGGTGCTACAGTTTGTGTCTTCAGCATTACAACAATGGTTGTTGTCTTTTTGCTTACATTCAGGGGCTTGTGTCGCAATACTGGTTTTACCTATGTCTGGCCTAAAGAATGGTGAAACACACTTCAAGCCAAAAAGAAATTCAAATTTTATTCCTTCACTGGAAAGATACTGTTGTTTCTCTTCTGGTATAAGAGAGGACCAACTAGTAACTCTTATAAAAAGGATGAAATGATAAACAGTGATCCATATAATTCAATGTTGCAGAAGGAGCTGAAGTGGCAATATAAAGCTGTTAAAGGAGACTTTTTGTCTAAAGATGTTCTTCATTAAAATGCACACTGTCATGTAGCTACTGCAAGTTTTGATATTATTTCAGAAATGAAATTTAAGATTATTAATTGATATCATTGTATGATTCAGTTGAACTACACACTCTTAAAGCTTCACTTTTCATGAATGTATGGAACCGGTTTCAGGAACATTTAGTTCCCATCTTCAGCCAGGCTAAAATTTAACTGTTGGATCATTCGTTGAACTGTGGGAATGTATATTCTGCTCTGGTGGCGGTGTGATAAACTTGTAGTTTATGTTTTCATCCCCGACAATGTCGAAGTTCATTATGCTGTCTTTGTATCTTGTACTGATTTTAATAATTTTGTTTTATTTATTATGTCTGATTTTGTATCCAAAAATGATATGCTACTGCTGATTTCTCTATTTGCTTGTACTTTATATTCCTGAAATGTTCCTTTAACCGTGTGCCTATGTTTCTCTTTGTTTTCCCTATGCAGATTTTTCCACATTCTGCACAGTTTATTTTGTAAATACCTGATTTTTCTTCTTGCAGAATACTGTCATTAACATTATCTATCAGTAGTTCTTTTTTAAAACCATTTTTAACTGCTGTTTCTTCTATTTGTTTGTATTCTTTAAAATATTCTTCTTTGCTAATTTGTAGGTTAACTAGCCGGTGTATTAAACTGTTAATTACTGCATGTTTGTGTGCTGTGTGGTTAAAACTTTCAGCTTTGATGTGATTATCTGCATGTGTATTCTTTCTGTTTATCCCAAATTTTTAAGTTTTTCTTGGCATTTCATTATTTTAATATCCAAGAATGGCAGCATGTTATCTGTTTCTATTTCATATGTAAATGATATATTTTTATCTTGAATATTTAGAAGTTTTAAGGCATCATCAATGAGTTTTTTGTTAACTATGGAAAATATATCATCCACATATCTGTACCATACCTTAAATATGTATGGAAACACTGTGTTGGTGTGTGTTTCAAATCTACTCATGAAGAGGTTAGCTAGAAATGGAGATAAGGAGCTGCCCATTGTAAGTCCTGCTTGTTGTTTATAAAATTTTCCTTTAAAAGTAAAAAAGGCTTGGTTTATGCAAATTTCTGTCAGTTTGATGTATTCTTTTATGTGTATATCATTAATTCCACTTGTTTTTAGCCAATCATGTAGATAAATCAGGAGTTTTTCTTTTGGTATGCTCGGAAACAGGATTCTACATTGAAAGATATAAGAGTGTCAGAGGGGTGCAATTTTATGTCTTTAATTTTTTCTATTAACTGATAAGAATTATTTATGCTCCTGGTTTGAAATTTTGGTAATGCCTTGAATCTATTAGCTAACCATTTTGCTAAATAGTAAGAGGGAGTATTGATGTTGTTAATGATGGGGCGCATACCATTTCCAGTCTTGTGAATTTTAGGTAAACCATATAACTTAGCTATTTTAGGGTTGCTCTGTTTTATTTTGAATATTGTTTCTTTTGGAATGATTGTACATGTTTTCAGAACCTCATTGATGGAATTAACACACCTTTTCAATGGGTCTGATGGGATCTGAACATATTCTCTTTTATTTAATAAATTCTGCATTCTATTATTATAATCTTCTTTATCCAAAATTACTACTCTGTTTCCTTTGTCTGCTTTAGTATAAACAACATCTTTTTCATTTAAGGATTTTATTGTATTCTTATAAGTGTTGTGTACTGCTGTATTCTTTTTAACAATCCCTTTAAAAACTTTTTCTGATTTAATTCTAACTATTTCTTTTTCTTTGTTCTTCAATCCTTCAATGGCCACTTCCAAATCTACCAAATAATCCTCTAAGAGAAGCTTTAAGAGTCTGTAGTTCAACTGAATCATACAATGATATCAATTAATATGATTGGCTTCACTGTGCTAGTTCCAATTTACATTTAAGTAATGAAATTTAAGATTTTACAGCATATGCCATGCAGCCCTGATTTTTCTGCCTCAGATTATCATGTATTTGCACCCCTGAACCCTTTTGATGAGGTAATAAAAGCAGTGCATTCCTGGCTGTAGATACAGGCAAAAAATTATAAAGAATGGTGCAATGGTGTGAGAACCGTGATGATAATGTAGAAAAATGACATATCTCTATATATCTATGTACTTTATTATTGTGTATTTTGGTTTGTTCTTGTGTAATAGACATAGTTTTTATTTGCAGGTGGTTATTATAACATTATGTGGCTTGCTTGGTATAGTGCTTGAGCTAGAAGCAAGAAATTTACTTTAACTGAAATAAAAACATCAAGTTTTGCTTCTTGTTTATTTAGTTGATGATATATTGTTCTGTATTTACTATCAAGAGTGTATGGCTTTAATGTGCCGAATAACCTTTGCTTTTGCTTCAGGGGCATTGTAGAAGGTACACCATTCAGAATAAATCAGCTTGTGCATTCAAAAAAAACAGCAGCCATAATAGTATTTTTTTTCAAAATGTATACAATATTTGTGTCAAAGTAGGATACATAAGATTTTGATAGATTGTTCTTTATTAGCACTTGATTTGATTTAATACTCTTTATCTTGTACATCTTTTGATAGATGGCTCTTTTTGTATGTACAGGCTAATGCTTGCAATATAGAGATTGCCAAATCAGACCCAGATCCACTGGCCATGAACTGTATGGAGCTTACATTACTTTCATCTGTTAGACAACATGAAGCTCTGGAAGACTACCAAGCACCATCAGAAGAGTAAGTATTTGCATAAAAAATAGTGCAATGTAGTCGATAACACATTAAGTATGAATGAATTTTTATTTAACCAAACAAAATTACAATTAAATTTACATAAACAAAATATCAAAAGTTAGCAATACCAAAACTAAGGTTTGCCCATACCTTAACCGCTAGGTTATATATGTGATAAAGAACTCCTAAAATAAATTACCATTTTTCACAATTGTGTGTGCCCTGAAGCTCCTTTATTATACTTCTCATACACTTATCCCTTATTTTTCCTAAAAATTCTCCAATTTTCTTTATTTTCTTTATCCTCATATCTGACAACATTTTAATTGCCACTATATCTTCTCTTCCATTTTTCATCCCAGATCTCCACCTTTTTACCATTTCACATTCTATTAGGCAATGGAAAGCACTATCCATTTTCCCACACATCCTTCTTTAAATTTTTTGCTTAATCTTTTAGAAATAATACCCCTGCACACATTCATGCACAACCTATTCTTCTAAATTAATTGCAATTATCCATATATTTATCCCATCCCCAATTTCTTTAAACTATTCTATATAAGTCTTAAGAACGTACCCTCAAAGCTAGCCCAGATCTCTTGCTTCTCTATACCTTCTACCTTCTGCCTGACTTCTTTCCAAAATCCACTAATGTTATTTTCATCCAGTTACTATATATCCCCCATTCCAATTTCTTCTAATAGTTTTCCCACCTCTCCAAAGCACTCTTTCTTCCGTATACATCTCTCTGGCATTTAAGATGTTCTTTTAGTACATTGTTATTACCTAACTTAAACATTTATACCAATAACTAGAAATGTTAATCGAAACCTACACAGTGATTATTTGTACCAATATTTCAAGATTCTCTCAACCTTTCCTTCCTTCTCTTCCTAGTTATGCCAAACTCACCTGCCTTGGTATACTTTTTTGTAACTACAGAACTTCTCTACAAAACATTTGATGTACCATGTCAACCTTTGTCTACTCCTTTGACACTCTTCAAATTTCTACCCCACATATCTTTCACTCAACCTACATACTAATATAGTCTTTCTAGTCATTTCATTGACAATACGGGAACTTTATACAAACTTATTCTGACAGTTTTCATTGCTAATTTACCTTTGACTTGTGTACATTTTTCCACCTTCTGTTACTCGTAAATCTCATCTCCAAATAATAAAATTCTTCCCTTCCTATATTAGTTTTCTGTTTATACACACCTCTTATTTTTCCTTAATTTTGAACCTATTACTTTCTTTGATTTTTTACTATTTATCCTTAGACCAAATTCTGTACAAAATCTAGTAATTTCATCAATGGCATGTTGTAATCCTATCATGGTTAATGGTCCTGATATAAAATCATCAGTGCAAAGCACATATGACACTTTTCTTCTTTCCAATAATTGGGCATTGTCTATTGTTTTTTCATAATCATATCTAAGATATCATCTAAAACAAATTAAATAAAATTGGGCTCAATTTAAATTTTTGTCTCGAACCAAAATTGCCACATATAATTTTTTAAGTCCTAGAATAAATTCAGTACTGACCCCCTTGCACCTCAATTTGTATGCCAATGCATCCCAATTTATTGTATTGAATGCTTTCTCAATATCTGAAAAGAAAATGTATACCCTACCCGTTTTATTTCTTAAATATTTATCTACTGTAGTATGAATTATCATTATATTATCTATTATTCTTTTTCCTTTTCTGAAACTTGCTTAAAATGAAAAGAGTAGTCTGCTTAATTTCTCCATACTTTCATTTAGTTTTAAATATAAATTTTTATTGTAAAACTCCCATGACTTAGGTGGTTATACACTATACCTATACTATATCATGTTCAGCTATGTAATCATAACCTTCCATTTATATATTCTTTTATCTTGTCCAATTTGTTTCATTAATTGGAGTTGCTCGCCCTTTTGGATAGTGCAAATTTGATCTGCAGCAGAAGTGCAGTGAGCTCCTGATATATAATGATCATTTCAGTGCCATCCTCTACATTGTAGTAATGTTGTCCATACACATAGATTTGTCTTGATTCATTGCTGCCAGTATTCTAACAGTGACTGATAAAAGAAAAAGGCTAGACGTAAGTCCAAATCATAAGCATTTGAAGTGATAAGAAATCACATTGTCTGATGTATGATAACTTCCATCCTCTCCTTATGCAACACAATACAATAAAAATCTAATGAGGTCTCATTGTCCTCATTAAAGATTAATTAGAGTTGGTTGCCTTCTTGGATATTGGGAGTTTGATCTGTAGCAGGAGTACAGTTAGTTCATGATATATGTGGTGAACGATCCTTCACGCAACTGGTTTCGCAGCTTACAGCCAGTGTCAGCAGTGCAGGTGACAGAAAGTCTGCAGTAAATATAGTATGGTTTGTCGCGTAAGTTAATTTAAACATACATAACATAAACACTAAAACAGAAAAGTAAATTACTCACATATATTAAGCAAGAAGATGCTGAAACTGGCTCCCTTCATTGTTCAAGCATTTCTGACACCTACTTAGGAAATTGTTCTGGAAATAATCTGCTTACAGCACAAGCTGATTGTGTAACCACAGATGAATCATAGGTGAATACTCTTTGGGGAGTAGAATACTTATATTGCCCCATTTCACTTGATACACTTTCACTCATTATTGCCTCATCTAACAAACACATACTACTTATGCAAGATTTGAACTTGCACTGAAGGCTTGCTCAGTGGAGGGGAAATATACTCCCCGCCTCCATCGACATACCGCTGCTGGCCGGTCCCGTGGTTGCATCAAGCATAGCTGATGCAGTATAATGATCATCTCAATGTCATCCTCTGCACTTGTAGCAATGTTGTCCATGTATTTTACGAGTATAGATTTGCACCTGGATACTTGTCTTGATTCAATGTGCCAATATCCTTATAGTAGGTGGCAAAAGGAAAGGACTAGACGTAAGTCCAAACGGTAAGCATTAGAAGCGATAAGAAATCATAACTCCAATTCTCTCCTTGCTGGATGTAATACCATAGAAATCTTGTGAGGGGTCCATCTTTTTCATTGAGGATTAATTTGAGTTGCTTGCTACTTGGATAGTGGGAGTTTAATCTGCAGGAGGAGTTCCTGATATATAATGATCATCTCAGTGTCATCCTTTGCATTGTAGTAATGTCATCCATGCACGTAGACTTGTCAATGAATGCAGACACAACTGGATACTTGTCTGGATTCAATGTGCCAATATCCTTATAGTGACTGGCAAAAGGAAAGGGCTATATGTTAGTCCAAACCGTAAGCATTTAAAGCGATAAGAAATCACATCATCTGAAGTATGCTCAGCACCAATTCCTCTTTATGTAACACAATGCCATAGAAATCTAATGAGGTCTCTATCTTCCTCATTCAGGATTAATCATCATTGTGTCATCCTCTGCATTGTAGTAATGTCGTCCATGCACATAGACTTGTCTATGGGTGCACACACAATTGGATACTTCTCTGAATTGAATGATGCCAATATCCTTATAGTGACTGATAAAAAGGAAAGGGCTAGATGTAAGTCCAGACTGTAAGCATTTGGAGCGATAAGAAATCTTAAGTTCCATCCTCTCCTTGCTGGACGTTATACCAGAAATCTGGTGAGGCCTCTTGTTGTGTGAAAACTTTGTACCACTCATACTCTTGTCTCTTTTATCCCCAAATTATGCCCTTAATCTTTGCAAAATTTCAGCTGGTTTTATGTTCTCCCACACCAAAAACTGAACAGTAGCATTGCGTAGTCACTGAATGTATCTCTTGTTCAGATATGATGCTAGTGACAAAACAATTGTGTGGGGCAAACTGGTTTTCTGCCATGCTCCTGAAACCTCTATGCATAATGTCTCGAAGGTTTGTCTTGCTCTGTACTACTCACAAGTCTAATCTAAAAATTGAATTTATATTTGATTTACCCTTGAATGAGATTTGCACTTATGGGTTTCTCCTAAATTATTAAGAAATGAAATTGAAGATGGGAGCCCTATTTGCAAATATATTTTATTTTGTTAAATAGACTTGTCACTAATCATACATTTCTTTAATAAAAGGTGTTATGTTCTGATATTCAGTTCAATATTTTTAAAACTTCACTGACCTTTTAATGTTTGGCCATTGTATTCAAAACATATTCAAACATTAAAAGGTTAGTGAAGTTCTGGTGTTAAAAAAATCAAACCAAATATACAAATTTAATTAAGCTTTACTGTGAAGAATCTTTTTATAAAGTAACATAAGGTGTTATGTGTTTTCTGCTAGTAAAAAAGATTGCACTGGTATAGATGTTAATTATAAATGAGATTTTCTAATTGCTGCAATTTTATTTCAGGAGGCAGGGAATAAGAGATGTTTTTAGTGAAATCCAAGCACACTCAAGTCAGCAATGTAGTACCAATGAAAAACTATCAAGAAAAAGAAAGCACAACAGAAGGTAAATCAACAGAATTCATAAGAAATAATTGATGGTAATTCTATTCTTTAATGTTAGCAATAGGTTGTGCAGATATTCTTTGCAAACTATTCATGTTTGTAATAATGTGTATCTCAAGCAAATTTGTCAGATAGTTTATTAGTTTATAGTATCTGTTATCTTTATAAGTTATATCCAGTGTGATATGTTTTGAAAAAGTGTTCAGAAAAGGAAAATTTCTGCACACATCTTCTTTTCTATCAATGGAATGCATATAAAGAAATCCTTGTCTTTCAACCTAAGGGTTTGAATTAAGTTGATTTCCCTTCCTGTATTTAGTGTTAAGGGACGTGAAGGAGACAGCAAGCATTTGTATTTGGAAATATAGTTATGTCATTCTTTTTTTCTAGTGTCGGTGCTTTCCAGATGCCATTGTAAAGAATTAAAAGTTGTTTGTAAAAACTTTTTGCGTGTTTTATATTTATGGTATTGCAAAAATTGGGATTTTGATTTTCAGTCATCTAAGTATGAAAATATTTTACAGCTGTAAGTGAAAACATTTATGTTGCAAGCTGCAATATTAAATCAAATATCAGAGTAGAATGTTTGTGCAGAGCACAATCAGGGCAAGAAATTATTTTCAGAAATATCAGGTCATCTATTTATCTAGTGACAATGCCTTTTAGTATTCTTAGCAGACTTTACTGTAGGATAAGACACAGGTTATTTCTTTCACTGTTCAAATGACACTGAATCCTGTTAAGACACAAGACCCAATACAGTAGTTCAGTAAACCCTACCCAACCACCCTGACTCGTGTATCCTGGCAGGCCTTGAGTAATTGCTTATTATTCAATGCAGTTCCCTGCCGTCACATTGGTCATCACATAAATTCAATGACCCAATAGTTTAATTAAAATGTTCTCAGAAATTAGATAATGTATAGGATGTATTTATTTTTTGTTCAATAAGTAACTCTAAAATGTCATGTGTTTAGTACATAAAGCTATAAGCATTATAATGTTATTTATATGCAAATGAATTATTCTTTTTATGATCAGGATGACAATGGGTTCTGGTGAAAGAGGTGTTTGTGGAGCATTTCCATAAAAATCTGAATGTGGCTGGAAACTTTCAGAAAGTCTTTTTTCATGGATCAAATAACATTGTTCACTTCTTCGAAATATATCTTCATTTCTATAGCCAGTCGGTGTAAGCCATTAGGAAGATGTGATAAGGCTTTTCACTGTCACTACCTCCTTGATCATATAGGCCAAGCATTCGTAAATACAAAATAGAAGCTTCTGATCTCAGTTTTCTGCTGCATATGCCAGTGCAAGCTATGGAACTGTGGTTTGTTTTGCCCAACATCTTGCATAATATGAGATGGAGTTTAGCAGGTTCGGTGGGCTCTAACTTGCCCACTATAACGTTAGCAATGAAACGATACTATTGGTGGTCCCACCTACTGACAGCTAGATGTTACAGCCCTCTAGTTCTGTTCTGATAAATTCAGTCTTTTCCTGGTATAGATGCATCCCCCCCTTAAGGATGATTTGTCTAGTATTTTTCAGTCACTCACGTCTTAAAGAAATTTAATGGATAATGGATTTTGTAGCACATTTGCTAATACCTGCACCTCACATAATCTTCTGAAGAATCAGAAAAACCTAACATTTGTTATTGTAAACTTATTAGAACTTAAAAACATTGAAGTACATTGATTGTACACATAGAGAAGTCAATATTATGTGACACTATACTTCACCAACTGATAATCTAATACCAAGATCTTTAAATGTATACGGAAAGTTGTTCTTTGAACTGGATCCTCTATTTCTTCTCAATGCTACTTACATGACTTGCAGATTTTTTATGTTGCAGAAAATGTGATTTTTGTTCACAGCTCACCTGCTTTTAGCAGGCCCAACAAAATATAATTTTAGCAAATGTGATAAAATTTGTATCTTTGCTGATTCCTTAGTAAATCAATCAACTTTTAGAACACTTTGCTTGTGGCAGCTTGCTGAGACAAGTGCTGTATATTAACTATAATTGTAAGCTACTTAATGCATTCAGTTTTCTTCTAAAAATGAACAATTTCTGTTCACTAACAATTTCCTTTACTGTGAAAATGTATTGTAGCATTGTTGCAGTAAAGGATGCACAATGTTCGTTGGCTGATAAGTAACTTTTAGTAAAACATAACATAATGTTCTCAATTAACTAGTAAGTTTATTTAATAGTCTTATGCAAAGGCCAGTGAAACATATTCTGTATAATTCAATGGTACGTGAGCATAAGAGTGTTAAATTGACTCACTAGCTAATTGAGAATGAATTAATTGCTTCACAGTATTAGTTCCAACACAAAATTAATTTCAAATTTAATAACATAATGTCTTAATAGGCATTTTTTTTATTTGTTTAGATATTTTATTTATTATATCGTATATTTTAGTGTCTCTATGAAAATGGCAATTTTAACTATTTTTAGGTTTTAATGTCTTATTTAGCCCTTTAGGGCTTAAGATTCAACAATGTGACTCCCATTATAATGAAATGGTTCATTATGTTCAAGTATTACAGTTAACTAGCAAGAAACAGAATAGTTTAAACCTTAGAATCCAAGCTCTACTCATGATACAATCTAGAATCAATCTTAATACTTCATAGGATTCTGATAGAACTGTAGAATTTGCAAGTAGTATAGATGCTAATTTATTGCTATCATGAAGAAAAGTGCCTTTAAGAGTGACTTCTTTTTGAAGAGTCAATAAAAAACCAAGTTGTGCAAATATAGAAAGTTTATATTGGCATGACTGGAAGATGCATTGAAACTTAGCTGCAAAAGCATAAGCAATATTTGCACCTTAATCAGCCAGAAAAATTCACAATAGTGAAGCATGTCATCCATGGAGGAAAATTTGAAGAAGAAAAACAAAAGTAGTTGCTAAAACAACCAGTTACTTTAATCTGTCTAGGAAAGAGACTTTAGAAATAGAGCAAAATCCAGATAATATAAACAAAGACAAGTTTTCAAATAAGCAAGGTATACAGTAGACAAGCCAACAAACAACATCTGCACCAAAGCTCTCCCACCACTCCTAACCTCTCCCACTTCTAACAATTCTGTCCCTCTGCTTCTCCAGACACTTTCACTCAGTTCACTGATGATGTTGGTGACAGCTAGCAAGATGATTGGTTTTCAATTTAATTATAACCAATAATCACAACAAAATAGCCCGGTAATGATCAATATTAATAATATGTTGCATTGTTTTTATTCTATTGAAGAAAGTTTTTCATATTATTGGATTGTCTGTAGATTGTGGTCAGTTTCAGGTAGATTGTTTGTTGCTGTAAGTAATGCACATTAGGAAGGTGGTTTATTTTGATGGTATATTGATACATAAATATGTGTTTGTATTGCAGCAATCAGAGAGAAAGACAAGATGATGATGGAGAGAACCACTCAGAAACAGAAGATGAAGACTGGCTGGTAGCTAAAAAGACAGCACGGAAAAGAAAAATCAACAAAAGGTGAAAATGTGTAGAGATACTGTACATTGTTGATGATAATCACATGTGATGTGCTCAGGTAAAGGTTAAAGCATTGTCGAAGTGTTCACCTTCAGAAAATATTGCTGAAATAATATTTTTTAATTTGATAAAAGTTTATATGCTGTTAATGTGTGTGTGTGTGGGTGGATGTAGTAATGACGAACAACCATAAAAAAACAGATTTTAAAGTAAGCATCAACTATGCTTAAATCCACACCTAAAGTATGCAGCGATGGTTAAATTTTATTTCATCTTCATCTTGATAGTTATAAAAACTATCTTTACTTCTGACATTTATATTATGCATCTGAAACTGTTGTTCCAGTATCCCTTTCTAGTTATGATGCCTTTAGGGGCCTGGGGTTGCTCACAGTTTTATAGTCTTAGGCTAAGTGAATATGAAATTATGTCCCTGAGAGTATGTACAGCTGTGGTCAACTTCAGTACTGATGATGCATGTTATAAATGCATTACAGCTAATATCAGAAATGTTGAAAGGGAGCTGACAGTGAAGTCTGTGCCCTCTTACATTCCTTATATTACTTTATTTTAACAATCAGTCAAGGGATTTCATGTATGCCATGTGCATTTGATTCAGTACTTAACATACATATATAATGGGGTTTGCTGGTGTATTGGGTCTCAGCTGGTATGCCCTCAGCTTTTTTCATTAGATTTTGCTAAATGAGGGGTTATATTTATATGTAAGTAAAACATTAAGATGATCTTATGCCATATTGTATGCAATCCACATTTTTAGTGCTTTGACAAATGAAAAGAACTTCAATAATATTAATAATCTGGAAAAAAAACTTCCAAAGAAAATAAATTGAAGGTGATCTTGTTATGATGGAGACCCTCTAAAGTTTTTACAGACATGTAAAACACAAAAGGCTTATTTTTGTCTTTGTAGCATAAATTTGTATACTTAGTAATTCTTCCAAGGTTTCTGTGGGACTGAAAGCCAGTGTCAAATCAGGAGTAGGCACAGTAATCCATCATTTTTTTTTACATTCTTGCAGTATGTGTATCCTAATATCAACTCTCGTACCTGATCGGGGACATTAGAGTTTTGCACACAATAAGCAGAGGTCAGTAGCATAATCCATTTTTAATGTGCATAATGATAAATCAGCAGACTACATTATGCTGAATGATGATTAAGGTAAACATGAAGGTGAGATGATGGGGCCGGTGACAGAATGAGCAGCAAGGAAACAGGAATACCTGGAAAAAAAACCTGTCCAAATGTCTCTTCATTTACCACAAATTCCACTTACAACCACTGGGATTGAACCTGAGCTTCCTTGACGGGAGGCCAGCAGGTTTAACCACTAGACTGTGGCACCATCTACATTTCTGCAGTATAGACTGATACATTAGAAAATTTAGCCTGAATGTTGCTGTGCATACACCTTTTCAAATGATGGTGTGTCACTCAAGGCAGAAAAATGCATAAGCAAAGAAAGGAACTGCTATCCTCTGCAGGATCTCTTGGCTGCTGTTGACTTCTCATTTGGAAAGACCCAGTGTCATAGTTCTACTCCTTTTCTTATTCTTAAATTAGAGTGGCAATTTTTACAGAATTTTTAATGCAAGGTCATAATGAAAGTTTTAGTAACCTCTAAGAAAATCATTTTACTTACAAAACTATTTATACAGGCTGCCTATGATCTATTGGTAGCATTTGCAACTACTAATCTGGAGGTACTGGGTTCAATTCCTGGTTAGATCAAGCTGTCTAAGGTGGGTTCTCGTTGTTGTTATTGTTATTCTTCTTCTTGACCCTGAGGAGGTGAATGCCTAGCTTTAAGGCACCAAGGGCTCCAAACTCATTTGTGCTGTTATTAATTCATTTCATTTACCCATAGATTTAAGGATCACCATGGTGCACTATAACCATATCACTTTCACCATCTCCACTGGAACATCGCAGTGCCCTAAGTGTGTCCCTGTCTCAGAAGTCTGCTGCAATACTGGAGGGGAATGCCGGGAAGTTCATGACACATTAAGTTGTAATTGAAACATAAAGAAAAAGTTATCCACACAGATGGCTCATTAAAGTCTAATGGGACCACTGTGGGCGGCCAAGGTCATTAAGGCATAAACTCATGAGCTGGAGGTCTGGGGTTCAATTCCCACCAGGACTACCTCCCTGATTGATATTTTTTCCAGGTTTTCCTCAGTCCTCATAAATGGCAAATGCCAGGGAGGAACCCTAAACTTAGTCTTGGAATGCTTCATTCCGTTAAAAAATAGTCTTTCCAAATAATCATTTGATCAGTGTCCACTACCTGTGATGCCTCAGTAGTTAAAACAGGCATTAAACACTATAAAAAAAAATTATAAGGAAGATCAGGCACCAGAGTGTATTCAACACCATTTTCTGACTATATTGCAGTAGTGAAAATGAGATAAATTTTGATGGAGAAATGAAAGCCATCTATACCTCACTACACAACTAATGATTTACAGATCATAAGCCTAACAAGGCAGATTCTCAACAGTATAGAAGAATAGCATCTAATAAATACCCCCCCTCCCTAACAATCAACATAATATGGCAAATAATCAAAATGCTCACCAAATTAAATAAAAATACCTACTTTCAACCAATACCTCATATGTCAGTTTAACCAGAATTGAAATAGCAGATTCCTAGCCTCCCCAAAAGGAGCAAACATACAACCCACTAAAACATTAATGAACTTACATTCAATTAAGAATTTTATTTAAAAAAAGAAATAAAGACAATTCACAAACAAATATCTGAACATTGAAACACATACAAGATTCCTAGCACAACAATAAAAACAAACCAAGAAAAGACTCAACAACAATCTTTTGTCCTAAACTTAGGTATTCATTTTTTTACACTAAACTCCATTTACTTACATAAAAGTAAGATGCGTTTCGGGAGAATCTCTCCCATCTCCAGTTGCTCACCAAACCGCATTACTTGAAATGATGGCTGGACACCCGAATGTTTCTGTGGTGGCCTCTGTTGGTTGAAGTAGGAAATTGTTGAGTTCATCCATAGGAGGAAACTCGAAATTCATTAGATTTTCTCTATTTTTTAATATAAAAATGTTTTCCCAAATGGATAACTCCAATGGGTTGTGAAGATATTTCAGCAGTTTAATTTCCGGTGTTATTTCATGGTTTTTGGTCCAGAAGTGAGCTGCTACTGCTGATTTATCTACCTGCTTAAACCAAATATTCCTTAAATGTTCTTTCCTCCAAATTTCTATCTAAACTTCTCTTTGTTTTGTCTGTGTAGCTCTGCTCACAATCTGCACATTTTTTTGTAAATTCCTGATTTCTATTCTGTTTATATAGAGTCTTTTAGTGTGCAATCTGATAAATTCTTGATGTTGTATCTGTTCTTTGGGGCAAACGTTATCCCATAACAACAATCTTTTGACTAAATACTGGCACAGCTGCCTCGCAGTTCACCTGCACAAGATAAAAATCTACCAAAGTAAAGACTGTATAATATGCAATTAACCAAACACAATTATGAACAGTAACAGGATTCTGAAATGACATACTGGGAAAGAATTTTTTTAAAAGGATAAAGCATTCTAGGCCTAAATTTAGAGTATATGGTTTATAAAAAAATGCACCTAATATTGAACCTAGAATGGTCCATTTATTCCACAGTAGTTGATTTTAAACAAGATAATGTGTGCTATTACAAATGAATGGCTGAAGAGACTTAGGTCATGAATGAGCGCAAATGGGAGTCATTTTGAGAATTGATTGGTGCTAAACATTTGGAAAACATGAGAGAACAAAATATTAAAATATGCTGTAGTTACTTAACTAAAACTTTGTAACAGTATTTATGGCAAAACTAGGTATTTTTATCAGTATATAACAATGTATTGACAGATTATTAGTGTACAAAACATATTCACTATTGCCTAAAAACTTGTTGAAATTTTTTGCTTTTAACTTGCATATTTATTCAAAGGTTTTAAAAGCATGGAAGTTTTAAACTTACTGTTACAGTCTGGAATAAGGTCATCATATGTTTAATGGTTCCTGAAATATTGGTATTTAGAACAATGTTAAACTACATATATGTGTATGTAAACTATTTTTGAAGTGCAAGGAATTTTTAACTTTCTGGAGAAAAAGTAACTGTGCAATTCTTTTTTGAAGGTGATTTTACTGTATTATATTTAAAACAGCACTATGTTCATCATTTATAACTATATTTATTTAATTTTTATTGTATATATATATATTATTGTCTTAGTCAAACTTTTAATAAAGTGTTTAGTCATATTTCATCAGCCATGTGTGGAAATAACAGTAAAAAAATTAAATGTTTATACTTGATAAGTTGCATTCCATGTTTTTTCATTCTTAACATACAGTTTTAAGCATTTTTGGAGGTAACAAAGACAATTGTACTCATGCATTTTGTTCTGATCTGGCTTAGGTAATTTTGCAGAACTGGATATTGGCATAGCAACAATTTTAATTACTTTTGTAATTAATAAAATTATCGAACTATTATGGTTGCATTGTGTTTTGTTGAAAATTAGTATTTAGATAATATTTCTCCAAGTTGCAATTAGGCAATATAGTTCAGGATTCATATTGTAACAAGGCCTTTGGGTGTTCAAAACTCCAGGTTTCCAAGCATGCAGAAAACTGCATGGTAAAAGCTTTGTAAGAAAACTGAGTCCAGCACAGGTCCAGCAAAGCTCAGCATTATTAGTTATCAGTGCAGTACTTTCAAATGAATGTTCATTCACTAGAATGCAGCTAGCAACAGCAGAGAAGATGTGTTGCTAACTGGTTCCTCTGACCTTCAGTGTCCCCCATCTAAACCAGGCAGAGAAATATCTTTATGCTTTGTGCCATTTGGACATTCTTAAGGCGTTAAGTCTTGAAACAAAGGTTTTTTTTCACTTTATTTATGTTTTAGCTGTTTTAATGCCAAAATGTCAGTACTTTTTTAGAATTCAAAATTTTCATCTGTAACTTGTATGTGAAAACAAACTCTTGCAGAAAATGAGACAGCTATTTGTAAGAAAAATCCCCCATTATTCCTGTACCTCATAGATATCCGATCCATTATCTTGTGAATGGATTTAGGAAAATTGGATCTGTTCTGGATAAGAAACCAAAATAAACTGCCTGGTGTTTACTGAGGAAAAAATTAAAGAAATTGGAGAAAGACTAGAACAAGTCCAAAGGTATTTCTGTGAAAGCTTGCACAGGAAATAGGAATTTTGTAAAGCTTGACTTGGAATACCACCAATCTTTTAAAATTAAAATTATACAACAGAAATTACTATTGACTCACATTTATTTTATTTAATTTAATTTTATTTTTATATTATCTTTCTCTCTCTCTTCCATGGATAAAGCCTGGTTCCATATAGTGAAAGGGAACAAAAGGTACTGCAATGCAGAAAAACTTAATCTTGTACACACATGCCATTGCATGAACAAAAAAATGTATGTATGATGTGCAGTGAATGCTTACTGAATTATAGGGCCTATATTTTATAAAAATGCTGTAAATGTGCAGAGATGCAGAGATAACAAAATCCCATCAATATTGAAGATTGTCGGACATTAAATGTAAACATGTATTTTTTCAACAAGAATCCAATGCAGGACATACAGTTGATCTCTCATTAGTTTTAATTGCAGAAATTGCAGAATTTTTTAAGTATAGAGTCTAGTCATTAGTAAAGGATCTTAATCTATGTGATTTCTATTTTTAATGGGAACTTGAAAAATAAAAGTGTACTGGAATAACCCACATTCATTAGAAGAACTGAAAGAGAAGAGAAATTGCAGCAATTTCACAGGGACTAATGTGTATGATTACAAACTTTCTTAAAAGATGTGTGGCACAGGACATTATTTCCAACATAATCTGTGACAAAGGTAGGTGCTTACTCTAATCGTAATTTGCATGAGAGATCTATGCACTTTAATTGAAGGGTTATGTATTTCTAACTCAAACTCCCTCACCATATGGGCCTCATTCTCATAGATAAACATTCAATTTAAACCACTTTATTTGGCTGGAAATATGAGAAAAGTAATTTAGGTTTAGACTTTTTCAACCTAATTTTCTTGTCAGAATGGAATTGTCTATCATAGGAAAGGTGTATAGTAGAATGTGCAAGAACACTTTATTTTATTTTAAATATTTTATACTAAGTTTCATTTTAAAATATAATTACATTAATACTAAAAACATCACACATTCCAGGTTTATGAACAACAAAAATCTGTTGCGCTCATTTTGAACATCAGTGTTTGCACATAAGATTTTAAACTCAACTGTCCAGAGAATAATCATTTTAAATAGCCAAACATATTCACTGTTAAGTGAATAAATTGTACTTATAAAGCTGTAGACAATGGAGTGGTAATATATCCTACATTAATGTATTCAACCTGTTCACACTAACTTTATTTATGTACATAACACTAGGTCATGTTTCAGAAGCTAATTGCTTCCATCATCATTGATCATCATTTGGCAAAATTTCTCATGGGAAGGGCTTTCCTGGGTTTTTACTTATTTAACCACTTGTTTGAAATTAATTAGATTGGTTGAGTTGGTTCAGTAATTAATTTGGTTTTAGTTTTGTTAAATTACTTTATAGCGGGAGCTGTTTATTTCATAGATTATTGTGTTCTTGTTATTAAAAATTTTATATGATCATCATTGATGATGGAAGCAATTAGCTTCCAAAACATGTTCTAGTATTACATAAGTAAATAGAATTAGTGTGATGAGGCTAAATTCATTAATGTACAATATTCACTGTTGCTACACAGCAATGAATAAAAACATGAGAGAAGACAGTCTTTTAAATTTAAAATTAGTTTTGTGTCAATTGACTTGCTAGTTAATTAAGAATAAAAAAAAATAATCTTTTGTTAAAACATTTATACATTGACTGTAATTTTGTTTAAATTCAATGAAAATTAAAAGTTTGCTTGGAACTGATTTTCTTTGCAAAATTAAATATGGAGAGTAAAAAAAAATGTTTCAAATTTGGACTAAAAATTAATTGTCTTTTGTGCAGAGGAGTCCATAAGTAAATACTTCAATTTAATTACTGAAATATTTGTTGGTAAAACTGCTGGAGCAATCCTGCTCACCTGTTTGTAAGCCTTGCAAGTCAATAAGGTGACCGAATAGATGTGAGGAGATCCTCTCATTCCTGCCTTCTTTTCTGTTGAACTACTAATCTATATGAATGTTCTTTATAACATCTTTTATTCCAAGCTTATTCTTTGGTGCTAAATTCTGTAAAGATATTCATATTTCTGTGCAACCCAAGAATGTTTTTCTCTTCCACTTCCAAAATGTGAAATTTCCTTTGGCTCCTAAAGTTTTTGAACTTCTGCTCAGCCTTGTAAACTAATTACTTACAAAATCAAGAAAGCAGTGTATAGTAGTATTCACGAAAGCATTTCTAGATATCATTACACATGCCCCGGAAAGATCTAAAAAATCATTTTGTCATTGTTCTTATTAAAGAGAAATTTCCATTTGTATGAACTCAAAGATACTAAGTGAAACCCTGTAAAATCACTGAATTGCAAATACTGGAACTGGGTGAACCTGTATCCAGGAGTGAGATTTTGGAATGGGTTTTGACTCAAAGTGCAGGGTAAACAAATTGATCCTAACCTCAATTCTGTTTTCGGATAAGCTTGGTTTCACAATCATGGGCATTTTAAACTCTCAAAACAACCAATACTGGAGTTCTGAAAAACCTAAATTGATTCACAGGAACCCCTGCAAGATAAAATAAGGAGTGTGGTGTGCTATTAGTGGCAAAAGAATAATGGAACAATTCATGTATGTGCAAATAATTTTACAGCTATTTTTTGCAGAATCAACTAAGAGCGAGCATAGATTCGCAACATTCCAGCAGGACTCTTATAACAGCACACATAGTAAAGTTTCCTTTAGACAATTCATGAAATAAGAACATTTGACCTGCTTGTTTCCAGACGTAGCTCTCTGCAATTATCTTTTTTTGGGGGGGAGTCATTATTTTAAGTATTTATTAATAATAATTTATGAGGTGTGTAAATTATATTGTATGTACCTCACATTTAATTCACTTAAGACATGAAAGGTTGTGCAAGCCAATGCTGGGTGAGTGATTCTTTCTGCACCTTATGTTGCATCTAATTATTATAGATTTGCTCAAACAATTCAGAAAAAAAAAATGAAAAAAACATGCAGCAATGCAAGCAAAATTTGTAGTTTTTCTCAGGATAATTGACGTTACAATTTAACCTACCAAAGCTGCAATTCTTTTTCACTTGTAGTGGCTTTTCATATTATGCATTTTTCTCAAAGTTATTAAAATTTAAAATTTGACACCATAAAACCATAATCAGAGCTGGTGTTTTCTTCCTCTCCTTTCCTCTCCTCTCCTCTCCTCCCCTCCTCCCCACTCCCTGTAACATTTTTAAAATATTTGTATTTTGGTGTTAAAAAAATAAAAAATGTTCATGATAATTTTGCTGTAAAAAACTTGAACTCTATTCAGTGATGGATGGTGTTTTAAAAAACTACTAATAATATATGAATAATGACAAGTGATGATATCATCTTTACATTCACTAAAATAAAGAAAATAACAAAGTTTTGAGTTACATTGTGTATTGAAGAAAAAGCTGTTCATATGTTTCAATAAAACAAAAGCATGTTATTGTTTAAAAACGGTTATACAAACACTTTCAACAATAAACAATTGAAAGTTTCATCAATTTTATCAACGTTGAAATTTAATTTAATTTATTTTAGTAAAACCATAATGCAAACATTTTCTGAATGTTATTAAAGAGCACTCATACCTATAAATGTAATTGTCAAATACATATTAGATTAATATTTCACACTTGCTATCTTCATGATGATGCTTTTGTTAAATATGAAACCTATGCATTGTTATAAATACAGTTTATATGCTGAATTAATTTGTCCTTTTATTTTAAAACAATATAGAAAAAATTAAATGCAAGATTACATTTTAAATTTCATTTTTCAAGTATACCTACTCCTAAAGGTCCCAATTCCCTAATTTCAGAAACTAATTTTTCTTATGTATTTAAATGGTATATATGGAGTTTCATTGCAAAAAAGCAAATATGGTTGCCGCTAGAGTAATTTTTAAAATTTTGGATCTCAAGTAAACCCCCACTCAAATTTCACTGATTTTCAGGAACTATTTTTTTATTTGATTTAGGTGACATATGCAGAGTTTTGCTGTGAAAAACAAATATTGATGCTGCTAGAGTGATTTTTAAATTTTGGGTTTCAAGTGAACCTCCCTCATTTCACTGATTTTCAGACACTATTTTTCTTATTTTATTTCAATGGCATTTTGCTTAAAAAGATTTAAAATCGCCCATTTGTGTACATGGAATACGTTAATGATATTTTAAGTAGCTTGAATTTGAAGAGTCGTGCTGTGGTGTGCTTGGATACAAAATGCTCTCTTTGTAGCAAATTGGACTTGTATGCAAGTGTATCATCTAAACTTCTACTTGTTAGTTATGTTTATGCTGACCACATGCTAAAATATTCAATAAAGGGCAGTTTTTCCAGCATAGTTTATAAATAAAGTGAAAATTAGAATTAGCACATTCTGTGATTATATGGAAGCATAATTGATGCACCTAACTAGTTCTCTTTACAAAATGTTGAACTCTTTATTTTCAGGGACTTTATATGATATTAATATGTTATGCTTAAAATTCTACAGCTAATAAAAGAGATAAAAATGAATGTTTCTTGTCAGATAATCACAAGTTTTGAATTAATATTAAATGGTTATTTGTAATTTACTTGAAGTTAGTAACCATGAAGTAAAACAATTATGCAATAAAATCATCTCTAATTGGTAACACTATACTTAACTTTGTATTTTTCATACAGAACATGTTTTAAAAGCCATTGCTGTAGCCTGACTCAGTTGCATGCAACAGTAGCTCTTGAAACGTGTTCTATATAAAAATATAGAAGTATAGTGTTACAAGTACAGACAATTTTTATTTATTTGTCAACCTTCATAAGTAAAATGAAGAAAGGCTGAGGATTCTGTAGACCAGTTCATAGTTTCTTAATGGCTGCAGCAGCCACAACCATTTAGGACATACCTCAAATTTGCCAGCAAACTTTTAACTCTGTTGTGCCACTTAATAGCAGGAATTTTGATATTATTGCAGAGTGTGTAATTCAGCATTTTGGGAACTGATTCAATAATAAATTCTACTAAATGTAAGATCAAACTATCCTCATTTACATCCTAACCATCTCTCTCCAATTTTACCTGTGCATCTGGATTAGTCAAGTAATATTAAAGATTTATATTTATTTAGAAATCAGTAAAATTTGTTTTGCAATCTTCAATTAGGTAATCCAATAAATTTAGGCATCAAAAGTTTGAACACTGTATAACATAATTTTGGGTTTATCTATAATGAGAGAACAAGAAGCACATAAAACTCAAAACTTGAAAAGTCTGAACATAGTTTGTTGACTGTAGCTGCATGAAATTTGGTATATTTTGCTAAGGTTCAACATAAGAAGTTAATGGGTTATATTAGAGATGATTTTGTGATGAAAGAGTATGTCATAGTTTGGTGGGAAGAATTTGGAAATAACCGAAAACCATGAAATGCTGTATACAATGAGATTTTATGTATCATAGTAACAATCACTGTATATAATGTAGCAATCAAATAAAATAATTTAGAGATTGAACTTTGAATTTTGTAGCATGTTAACAAATCAAATGTACTACAATAGAGATTTTGCCATAGATGTTCATTAGCTTCTTAAAATGTTTTATCATAAGTACTGCAAAATAGGAAATATGTTGTTTCAACATAAACCATGACTAAATGTAAAATGTTATGTTTCTACATTAAAAATATTTGGTGTCTGATATATTAATCCCATAGGTTGCATTAAGTGTGTTAAATTTCATTAGCAATAAAATATCAACTTGTCATGGATTTCTGTTGTTTTGTGTTCTTGTTATGTAAAAGGATTATTGAAATGTACAACTTTACATCTTAGAAATCATAAATATAGTTAAGTTCAAAATGCTTTGGAAGCTGCATTAGCAAATAGACAAAAATGTTGAGAAAATTGAGATTATCACATTTGTCATCTAGTTTCTTCCTTTAAGATGAGCCATGTGGCGCATGTTGGACATCATGCAGATCTAAGAGAATATTGTGTCTTATAGAAACTGTAAATACATATTTCTTTAATGTATATATTATGTTCAAATGACAGAGGTGCCAACTATCTGCTGAAACAAGGTTTGTAATGGTAAATGCATTTCAGCAGATCATTATGGGTTATGAGGGTCACTGTGAGAGTTTGAGAATGAATGCAGTCAAATAAATAAATGATAAACGTTTCATCTCATAGTATTCTCAATCAGACTCTATACTATATTTCATACTCTCAAACTATTTTGTAAAAAGGCTAAACTTGTTGCAAAGACATACATATTTCATATCAACCACTGTAACTTCAGTTAATTCAAATCAATAGCTATGTAACAATAAAAAGGATCAAGTAGGGTGAGATCTGGACTCCAGAGGAAATGAAAAGGACTTTTAACTCCTGATCATATAAAAATGCAGTTATTCTTGCTAGCAGCCATGTTTTTGAATGCTTCTTTCTCAGTCCATCAAAAACATGGAGCTGATATCTTGCAATAACTTATTCTGTCGTTGGCTCCAACTACTTGTCCCACAATAGAATTCTTCATAACTTGCAATCGTGCAAAATTTACATTTTATAAAATAAACTTTAAAATTACAAACTTCGTGTGATATCAAATCTCTACTCATTTATTGCCCACTGACCATTTCCATTTCATCTTCACATTCCATAGAATGAATGAATAGTGTTTAACACCTGTTTTTGCTACAGAGGCACCACAGGTGATGGAAACTGATGATACATGAGATGAAATAATGTATTGGGAAAGGATTTATTTTTAAGAAAGGAATCGTTTCAGGCCTAAGTTTAGGGTGCCTCCCTGGCATTTGCCATTTAGGAGGACTGAGGAAAACCACGAAAAAATCTCAGTCAGGGAGGACATTTCTGGCGGGATTCGAACCCCAGACCTTTCCCTCACGAGTCTGCACCTTAACGACCTCGGCACCTGTGGCAGTTACATTCCATAGAACTTTCCCTAAACTGCTAATCTGTGCTTGATTGCCAAAAATTGTCTCAACCATTGCAATCTTATTAATATTCAACTATTTCTCTTTTAATAATATTTTTATCACAGTTCCTCATTTATTATTAAAAATTAATAAGGAACAAGAATTGAACACATTTCAAGGACACAGCTGGGACTCAAGCCATGGATCCTGTTTACCATGGATATTGGCAATGCTCTAATAATCTGAGAAACCTGGAGAACTGCAAGGTTATCTTGTTATACAAAAGTTATCCCTACGAGGTAACTCAAAACATTTGAATGCTAATGGGCCAAGGCCTGTAGTTAACAGCATTATCTGGATCAATTATATTGTTTAGATATTTAGATTATTTTGGGAAATATAATCAGATTGGAAAAATTTGAGATTATGGTCATGGGTCTACAGCTTACCATACCAATTCCATAATCATTGTTTATTTCAGTATTCTAAGCAACTCTATATTTTCCTTAAAAAGAGTGTTTCAGGATGACAGAGCCATTAGTAAGGATTTGTGGTCCCTTCATCCTGACCTAACACCTTACAACTTTTATCTCTGAGTAAATTAAAAAAATACCGTAAACAAAACAAACATATCCTGGAAAAATTGAAACAAACTATCATCCAGAAAATAGCCAGCATTACTCAAGATGCAATGCAGTGAATGATTAATCTTTTTTTTTTTTAATGGGTGCCAAAAATGTATGGACAATGACAGCACCTCTTTTCTTAAAGTTGGTAAGTAGAACCTTTTAAAATAGTTAAAGAAACTGTTGTATGGTTGTATCAACACAACTCCTAGATTCCCACAGACAGCAATGAGCGCCACTCACCTATGGGCAAAATACTGCAATTTGGTTTATAGTTCATTAGATTGCCTTGTATTTTGAGGTTGATTTCTATTTTGTCACAAATTAAAAAGTAATTAAATAATGGCTAAATAGTTAAAATGAAAATTTCAAGGCATGCAATTCTTAAAGCAGTTTTGCATGTATCATAGCTGTGAAAAAAAGCCAATTATTTTGTTTGATAAAAAATTTTGACAGAGAGATAAAAGGTTTAAAAGAATATTGTAACTAGGCCTGCATCTGTTAGAAACAAATGAATTAGCGATTTTTCCTGAAACTTTCCAAACCATTCCATGCTGTCATTTAAAATTTAGAAAGCAGCCTAGAGCATTTTGTGTGAGTGACAGTTTTTAGAAAACAGTTCAAACATAAGATGCTGAAGTTGATATCATTCAGCAAATGATGATTGTGAATTGTAGCCTGTTTTGAGCAGTTAAATTTATATATTCAAATTGTTTCTTCTTTGGATTTCACTTCTAGCATTATGAGCAATGAGGATGTAGTTCTTCACTTATATTTGGACATTTAAAGGAGCTAACTGTGGTTAAATATGATCAGATTTAAAGAATTTAGGTTTATGAAACAGAAATACACATTTTCTGAAAAATGTTGTTCATTATTTTTATAAAATTATTTTCTTGACTTCTTTAGATAGCTTTAAATTATAAAATTAAGTTATGCAAATGAAGAGAGGACATCTGAATTTTTTTCAGATGTTGAGATGAAGTAAGTAGCATTTAACTCATTTTTTTCACTTTCATAATTCTTTTGTCAAATCTAGAGCTGACTCAAACTGTACTTCTGTCTTGCTATATTTTTTTTAACTTGGAGTGTAAATGTTGTGCTTTTACTATTGAATTTTTGTTACCCTTGTACCATGTTGAAATGCCTTGAGTTAAAATATGCAAATTGTATGTGTTTATGTGCAGAGCAGAAATAGTTGGCATTTCCTCGTTAAGTATTTTAATATCACACACATGCAAAATTGTGTTTACATTCCACATTCACTTGAGTACATTTCGTGGATATTGTTCTATTTATATTTCAGAGATCTGTAACATAGTCCTCCTATACTTGTAGATGACTTCAGAACAAAGAAAAGGATAAAAAATCCCCAGTGCTTATAGTGAACACGCATTATATTTTGATTACTAGAGCACAAAAAAAATAGAGTATTTGCAATTTTCATGTTCTGTAGAATGAGATCTTTATTGCTTGAAAGAGGCTAAAAATGTGTAAAATATTTAAGGTAATCGTTAGCATGGATTCTATAATTTTTCTATGATCTCAGCCAATTCATTCTGATGAAAACTTTCATGTACTTTTGCAAAAGGAACACTAAGTTAATTCTTGTGCATTGTAAGGAACAGCAACACTATGTTATGTACATTATATATATATAGATTGTAGACCAAAATATTCGTTCAAGTAGTGTCACTGAAGTTGCTTGGTCTCATTTCTTTTTGACTTATTAATTATAAAATGTACTTTATCATAAAAGTTATTGCATTACGATTAAATGTTGACACCAGCTCCATATGCTTTAAAATCAAAATGAATTTCAATGTAAAACTGACCTGTAAATTTTTAATTTCTGTTGTAACAGCTGTGTGTCTTTGTTGATGTTTATACCATATGTTTTAAAAATTTTTGTACTGAAAGAGGGAAGAGTTCACTGATACAGTTCTAAGCTTTTAATAGGACTGAAGCTCGGGATGTCAATTTTTAATATTTGACTTTAGAATATTTCATTTTATTATTTTCTTTTTTACTTTCCTTTCTACCTACATTACTTATGAGATAGTATTTATACTTTTGAAAATCCTCATTATAGTTTTGTATTATAAAAAAATTGTAAGTATGGATTCCTCGGAAGGGAATTAAAGCCGTGGATCCTGTGTCATACTTTATGGCACGATAAAAATCCTCAAGCCTGAAAAAAGAGGCCATTTCATGCCCCAATTTGAGTGGGAATCTGATGACCTGAGATAAATAAACCAAATAAAAAATAATACTTTTAAGAGATTCAGTTAGCTAAAGCAAAAGGTGGTAAGAGACATTTCTATGTTACACTGACAATTATGGTTTTATAATGCATAATTAAGTGCAGGTTTCAAAGTTGTTAAAGTGTAGTTACAAGCATATAATTCTCACCAGGAAATTATGGACCTCATTTCTAGCATTATCTCAAACTTTACACTTAAGTAAATATTAATAGAAAAAACATAAGGGCAAAATATTAATTGCTCATATGAATAAAAGAATGTAAAAATTTACTTGGAATGTTCCGTATTAAAGGCATGACACATATCTGTGACGGCAGCTGCACAGCCTTCTTCCAATGAGCCACCTATTTTCTTTCCCTCTCTTCTATCCTTCACACTTACTAGCTAAGTGCAGCCAGCTTATAACACTGAGTAGAGTGGCAGGGTAGGGAGATCTACTACTAACATTGCACAGCATCTTTGTCCAAGCTTTAATTTCACACCTTTTTGTATATGTATGAGCAGATAATATTTCATACTTATATATGTCCTTTTAAAATCTTAATATATGCAATTTTATGGTAGGTATTAAGATGAACTATATGGCAATCCTCTTGTCAGGTCTAGATGTATTAAATAAGTGATATCTGTTTTAAGAAAATGTGAAACTATAAGATGAATTAAAAGAGGAAAGGTTGGAAAAGATGTTTAAATTAAATGTTACAAAACAATGTTTTTTCCTGCCTTATTGTGTGCAAAAGAAAGCTGGGCAGCTAGGAAAAGAAATTTAAGGCAAATTATGAGGGTCCTGTGATTAAAAATAGAAGACCTGGTGCAAAAATTCAAAAAACTTTATTCAGCTAGACATAGTCATTGTTTCTGTTCAGACACATCCCACTGCGAGATGAGATGATGAATGCCTTTGTGGAAAAATTCCCTAAATTACTGTTAGAACCATTATTAAACTGCACTTTCTTGTCTGAGGGTTGCCTTTGAAGGAACATGAGAACATTTGAAGGCTATAAGATGGGTATGCCAGTACTTCCCCTCCAAATTCCTGAAATTTGATGCTGACAAGTTTGGCAGTGCAAAATGACACCATCTGAGTCCTGGGCATTTTCCCTTCATCGCTCACCATAACATTGTATATGTTTTGGCATAACACATGGCATTTACAGTTGCCCTTCTTTCCAGAAACTCCATTAGGAGTGGACCATATTAACCAAAAAAGAACATTTACCTTCCATTTTGGTGACTGGATGGTGCCTGCTTTTCACCAGTGCTGTCTCATACACTATGTGTCACGTGATGCATGACATTGTGCATGAAGATTAAGTATTGTCTGGACCTTCCCATAATATTAAATGCCAGGATCACTGAAACATTTCTACAAGCACATCTACTCATTTTTAAAATAATTGACCCTCATAAATATGAAGTTCAGATCTATGAAGTGCTATACTAGAGAAGATAGAATAGCAAGTTAATGAATAAGCAAGAAATTAAATGTGCAGTCAATAATTGAGACAGTTGCAAAGTATACAAAAAATGGTGGGAATAAATGTCTATATAAAAATTCCAGAACTCATGGAATTACAGCGAGGTTGTTTGAATTATGGACCAGTAGAGTGCAGCTGTGTACTGCAAGAAGTCAGTAATCAATGAATGTACAAGTAAGAGCTTGTAGTTGTTTAAGGGACTGCTTTATCATGACTGATTATGCATTCATTTGTTACTACTGTTTTTTGTGTATAATTGTATGCTAATAACCATTTGGTGCTAGTTAAGCGAATACATAAAGTCTTGAAGAATGAGTTGCATGTACAATACATATGTGAAAATGAATTCTTGCAGAGAAGTAGTAAGGTGATTTGCAAGAAAATATCCCAACAATCATGTTTCTGGTAGAGAAACTGTTCAACAATTAATTAAAAAATTTTAAGAGACAGGATCTCTCAATGGCAAAAAATGTATTCTGAACAATTATGTTCTTATGGAAGAAAAATTAGATGAAATACAGGAACTTCCTACGCAGATGCTGGCAATGTATTGCCATTGCCATTGAGGGGCATCCTTTTCAAGATCTCTTATATCTCTTATAAGATTAGTGCTTATTATCATCAATTTTAAAAACAATTTTGTATGCTTTAGGAAAAATATAGAAAAGGCATTGTTCGTGCAGCCCTGTCTTTAGTATCTGCCCTGAATTTGTGAGAACAGAGGTAGGTAGATAGATCTTTGTACACCACCTTGCAGTAACAGACATCTGGTTTATTAGCATGGCAATGGCTGCATGGCTTTTTGTTGATTTACATCCTTTGTCAAAGGCTACCTGTTTGGAAAGACCAAAACTAAAAATTGCTTCTTGATTTTGAGATCAAATTGGTAATTCCAGGTTTTATCACCTCATAAGGTATGTGAAGCATGTCAAGAGTTTCCATTATTATATCTTTCAAACATTTGTATGTAACATCTGGTCTCATGTGCTTTTGTCCTTTAGCAAGACAAGACAAGAAAAATGTTGTTCACTCTTAAATGTTGATGCATGAGGTTGGGAGACTTGTTGAATTAAACCTTAAAGCCATCTAAGGACCTGTATAGTCGGTTACCACTTTTGCTGGCCTGCCACTTCTCTCCTTTTAAGTGCTATTTATCATGTCTTAAATTCCAGCAGAAAACTGGCAAATGAAGCAAAAATACCTGTGTCAAATGCTTAATTGTCTTCTCATTTTATGCTCACTGGTCTTGAACATCTAGACAACTTCAATGGCCTAACACTCAGAGTTAACAAGACATGCCATATTTTCTGCTGTTGTGAATGGAGGGTAAATTTATAATTTGTATACCAGTTAATGGCATCACCAAATTGGTGCATTGGTGACCCCATACAATTCTGGAAAATTATGCAAAAGTAATTCCTGCACGTTGGTCTTTGCCTTGAATGAATTTAATTTATGTAGACAATACTCACAAATTGATATATCTATACTAAAGGAAAACTGAACAGCCTTTGATAAAAGATATTTATGTCAATTCATAGTGGGTTTTTTTTTTTTGGTTCAATTTTATGCATCAAGCAAGCCCTTTAAGATGAAACTATTCAATGCTTAGTTATGAAACTGCACACTTGAATAAACTTTGTCAGTAATTTGTCATAACATGAGTGTTTTATAAAGTACTTTCTGCATGCATTATTTGTTGGCTTCAAAAATATATATATATATATACTGCTGGGCAAAAAAAAAAGTGTAACACTAACAAATTGTTGTTGTTGAAATATGTTGTATTCTGTGCATTTATGTTCACTTCTGAGGTTTATTTTTATATCCTTATTCACAAACAAGAATAAGAAAACTGTCCACTCTAAGAGCTACCCTCTAATGCATTTTGTTTACTTTACAGTATTGTTATGATGTCTCTTTGAAGTTTTCAAAGCTTTGCGCATAACTGCCAATCAATATTACAGTGATTATACAACAAAACACTGTCATGATCATATAGAGCAGGTTTTCACTCAGTAATAACTCTATAGTTTAGAAAGCTTACATACTATAAGAGACTTCCCCCATTAATTGGACAAAAGTTGTTATATTAATTTATTGATAATGGATGCAGTTATCGTTATGTATCAGGAGTGTTCTGTAAGCTGTGAGACAGTTTCAGAAACACAATATTAATGACATTTAGTGGAACAGGGCATCTTAGGTGCATTTCAGTTAGAGATGACCATTTTTTAACTTCGAAAGTTTTAAGAGATCTTCACTTAACAGCAGTTCAGGTTAAAAATTGCCTGGAATAGGTATGCAACATTAATGTTGGTGATTTAATCTGCAGAATTGATTCAGAAAAGCAAATTTTAAATCCAGAAAGCCTGCCACAGGACCAAACAACACCAAAGGCCTTCTTCAATTTGCCTCAGATCACATGGATTGGATAATTGAAGTTCTTTATGCATATGAGTCCAAATTCAACCTAAGATCTTTAGATAGAAGAAAAAGGATGTGAAGGACACTTGGAGAGCATTATGCTGCTTTTACTTTTTCACCAAAGATACTATTTGGTAGAAGTTCAGTAATGATGTGGAAGTGGCATTAAATTGATGCATGTACTGCCTTATGTTCATTAAAAATGGAGGTTTAATGGCATTATTAAGGTTCTCCTTCCACATGTTATCCCCTATGCTACCCACATCAACAAGAACTTTATTTTAATGATGTAGGATAATGCTCAACCCCACATTGCTTGGTTTCTGGAGGTAGCAAGGATCATTACTTTAAATTAGCCTGCACAAAAACTGGACCTGAATATCACTGAACATGTGTGGGATGTGCTGCATGTCATATTTGTTAGTTTTCCACATCAGTATGTTGGTCAGGACATGAGCTGTTATTCAAGCCAGGATGGTAAAACTTCTTACTGTACATGTAAGAATTTGTTACTTTGTTCTAATTATATTTTTCTCTACTTAAAAAGTAGATATTAAGATAAACATAGGCATTTGAGCATTAAAATTTGCCCTAAATGGTAATAAAAGAAATAGAATGTAATAAGTATTAAAATATATGTGAAAATTATTTGATAAAATAAATGTGCATTGCTAGCATTGTTTTGCAAAACACACATCAATACATAATATAAATTTTGCTGTTGTTTTCCAGAAAATTTAAGTGTTATGTTTTTTTTGCCCAAAAATGTAATATGAATAAATATTATGTATATGCAAATAAAAGTTCATTGATAAAGGTAATTGAAAAGTCATTGGCATTTCAAAATCTGTTACATACTGTGGCCCAAAAGCTCCAAGGTGAACTCTGCACTCTTTATATGGATGTTATTTTTTCTTCATTAATAGTATCATCTGTTAGCTCTGACAGCTGCCCTTATACAAGTATAAAGGCAAACAACATCAGGTGCTTGAAGGGGGGGGGGGGGGGGAAGGTTCAGTTTAAACTTTTTTAGCTCTTACTTGTCTCAGAAATTTTCATAAACTGAAAACATGCAGCTGTAGATTAGAAACATGTTTTTACTTTGAATTGTTTGACCTAAAGTTGGTATATTGGTAGATGAATTATATCTTTCCAACACAACACCAAGAAATGACATAATAAGACTATATAGTTAACATAATTCATGGACTAAATGTTGTATAATAAAGCTGCTAATGTTTTCATTAAAAAATAAATAATAGCTATAAGAATTTTGATTATAAACAGCTAAAGTAAGCATAGAATACTTTTTGTTATATTTTTCCAAAATAATTGTTTAAAATTTGGAATGTTTATGTATAAGTACTATGCCACAACGTTGATTGAAAGTTATGATGAAAGTATATCATTTCTCTTTAATATGTTAATTTATTTTTACTTTAACATTATTGCATACATTTTTAAGGATTAAATGAAAAATGTTTCAGAGAAATATCTCAAAAAAGGCATATTAATAAAGGATATCACAAAAGCAATCTTTCAAATCTAAATTGGCCAATAGCTTTATGTCTTCTCATTTATGGTAATGTATTTAAGGAACTAAATATGTGTAAGAGACTAAAAAAGGAAGTATTTTTTTATTATATAATAAAAAGGAACGACTATAAAGTGTATATAATGCATAGTAGAGAGTTAACTTGAATTGTAAAACATTTTTTAACTTTATACTGCAAAATAATAGATGATAATGTAGTCATTCTCTGTATATAAAAATGTCTACAAAATATAAGTGGTTGGCAGACTTATGATGTATTTTTCAAAGTTTATCCTTTAACTATGATCCTTATATTTTCATTATTAAATTGTATCATCATCAGTTCTCCACCTATTTGTTTACTTAATACAATCAGCAAGGTGTGTGAGCAATAGCAAAAAGAATAACAGAATTTAGAATAATGATATATAAATAATCACCAATATGAATTCAAAAAAGAAAGGTTAGATACAACTAATGAATTAATCAAAACAGTTAAATAATCAAATTCTAACAATGTTGTGGCCATACTAATTGATATTTCTGGGGGCCTTTGATAATGTATGGTGGCCCTTTTTGTTTGAAAGGCTACAAGAAAAGAATTTTCCAAAATGCCTGTATGCCCTTGCTCTATTAAAAGATTACTGTTTAAATAGGAGGGTATATATAAAAGGCTTAGGAGAGGTGATATATAAACAAATAATGAAAGAGTGTCCTTAGGGTTCGGTCCTTGGGCCGATCTTTTGGGACATTTTCCTGGAAACCCTTTTGGATAATTTAACAACATTAATGTACTGAACACCATTGCCTACACTGACGACGTTATATTTATAATTGAAACACCTGGAAGAATGGCAAATAACCTAACTTCAATTTTAAAGACAAGGTGTATAAATTCCAAACTACAGATTGCTCCTGCCAAATTCTGTTACATGCTCCTGAAAGGAAATTTAAAAAGATACCCATAAAATACAATAATCAAGTAATCACAAGAAAAAGAGAAGTGAAGTACTTGGTATTATATTAGGATGAAAAATTCAACTTAAAAAAACATACTGATTATGTAAAATCGAAATCCAAGAAAACAATGATGCAATTTGTGAGAATTATACAGTCAAAATTCAAAGTACCATTAAATGCAATAACAATTTACCACAACTGCATATTTGCAGCCATAACCACATATGGGGCAGGGGTATGGACAACCAGGATAACTTGTATAATGTAAGGTTAAAAAAAGAAATTAAGAAGCACACAGAGGAAAATACTTTTAAGATACACAGGAACGGTTAGCATCACACCTACCCTAGCCCTCCTTGTAAGCACTGTAATTTGGCTGATAGATTTATTAATATGTTTAAGGGGAACAATATACTGATTTAAGAAAAGAGATTATGATAAAGCTACTGAAATAGCTGGAAAAGATTGTATTTCTACATCTGATATAAAATATAAGCTTCAATTAACTGGCAACAAGAGTGGGATGAAATCAATGTAGGGAAAATAATCCATAATCTGTTTATTAACATCTCAGAAAGGTTTAATTAAAGGTGTATAAAACCAACACAAGGTCTGATTCACTGCCTAACAGGACACCGCCCATATGGCACTTATTGGTGCAAAATTAAAAAATTAATAACAACAGCTGTAAATATTGTCATATGCAAGATACTCCAGAACATGTCCTATTTGAATGTAAGAGATATCACGATAGAACACAAGAGGAGAGAATGGCGTTAAGTGGATATCAGATAAAACAATCCTAAGAACAGAAGAATTATACTACAATCTTGAAATCTTAGCTCCCAAAATAAGCAAAATCGCCTGGGAGGAGAGAGTTGACTTTATTAATAAAAGATAACCAGTATTAAAAGGTTATTATCAATAACAATAATGCAAACTTTAACTTAAGGGAAGCTAAATGGCAGAATAAGTTAGGTATTAGGGCAGGAATTATATAGTATAATATATAGTTAAATTTGTTTTATACATAACTAATAAGAATTGAATTAAAGCTACATAGCTTATTTGTGATACAGAAGAAAGAAATTTAAGGTAAATTATAATTGTAAAAGATACCAGTACACATTTTTGCTGGAAACCAGTGGAACACTTTTGTTTTAATTTAGTAAGTAAATAATAGCGTTGATTTGTAAATTGTACTTTTGTTTTAACAGCTGGCTTCCAGCATGTATGGGGATTTATAATTGGTTTAGTTTATGAATATGTTAATTATTTTTTAAACTATTTTTATTGTAATTATTATTATTTAATTGCTTTGTTTTTAGTTATTCTTTAGATTTAGATAAATCTGAACAATAATAATGTAATAAATGTAAACAAGTACTTTTTCAAATGCAGAATGAAAGTTTTGGAATACAGGGAACTAGGTACCGGGATATAATATTACACATTTTTATTATTTATTATTCTTATATTCTCCAGGTGCTATATAGTTTGTGGTTTTATAAGCCTTTTTTCTAGATTTTGGTTAAAATACCTGGAATGGTTTTTTTTTTTCTGCATATTCCATGATTATTTTACTCCATTTTCTGAACTCTTTAAGAATCATTTAACATTAGGGAAAGTCCTTGATACTCTCAATACTTACAACACTCAAACACATAAGTATCAATAAATACCCCTGATTTATGAGCTCCACATATTTTCAATATTTTATTAATACAATTCTGGATATTTTTACAAGCAGCACACATCTTATAGTGCTTGCAAAAAATATGGGTTGCATTTGTAAATAGCTCCCTTATTGCATTCTGTAGTGTTTCGACAATTATTGGGAATTTAATTCAATTACCTACTTTCACCTTAGTAGCAGCTGCAACTTCTCATAAAGTTAGTAATATGGTACCTAGGAAACACATATCTTCGGCTGCACAGTCTAGAAATCTGGATCACCAAGAAATTTCATTTTTTCTTAATTGTAGGGCATTATTTCTCATTTGAATCTTGTAAGAATTGCTGCATTAGCCACAATATAGTCATCATTTTTAAATCTGTACAGATCTCTGTAATTATGCTTAAATTATTTTGAGATTTATAGCTTTTTCTTTTGAGTTAAACAATCATCCAATACTACACCATGTTTTTAACTTCCCAAAGTGGCTCAGAAAATCCAGAGAATGCTTTCCACTAAAGGAATGAGTAATACAGATTATTACTGAATAAGTGAGAGGCAAATATGTGTATTAATACATATGCAAATTAATACTTGAAATTGTTAAGTGAAGAGTAAAAACTCATTTTTATTAATATTATCCATTATTTCCATTCAGTAGTTCTAGAAAAGAATGTATTCTGGGAAAAGAAACCTTAGGCAAAACTTCACAGAGAAAAACGAAAGCTACATATTTACAAATTATTTTATTTCCAAAAGTACATTATGAATAATCTTCCTGATCTTCGTCCTGACTGTTCTGCTGCATATTCACCATCTGGGCTGCAGCTTGTAATTGTTGCCACTGCTGTTGCTCTGCAGCAGCTTGCTCCTCTCGAGCCTGAAAATTACAAAAGGCTTATAATCTGCTTCTTATTGTTTAGTAATAGTATGATAAATAAAGATTAAATAATTTTATAAGTAGCAAAATATACACATTATTTTATGAAATTTAAAGATTTTGTGAAGAAGAAAAAGAGGAAGAGAGAGAGAACTGGCCCATAAACTCTGTAAGCATGCACATTGCATAACCAAAATAAATGTATTATTTGTTTAATTTTCACATGAAGATCTTATAACAAATGTCACCTTAGCAAAGAGTTCTTGCTGTTGTCGCAGAAGTTCTTCTTCTGGAATACCGAGATTCTCAAGTCTTGTACTCTGCCGTCGTCGCTTGGCTGCTACTGCCTTGCAGTCTTGTAACACAGCCTCAGCCTCTGCACGATAATCTCCAAACCCCAATTTGTCTAATGCTGAAAATAAAAAGAAGTCAAAAAGACCTTTTAGAGAAATGAAAGCTTACTTGTCTTTCAATACTACATTGTTAGCCAAAAGTTTATGAATGGGTATGGTGTATATTGCAATAGAAGACATAACTCACTATGGCACAAAAGTATGTAGAAGTCGTAGCAAATTAAAAATAAAGTAAAATTATATGAAACAAACATGGGAGAAAAACTGTATAAGTGTGTCATATACCAGCTACACAGGCGAAAGGAAACTCAGTGCCATTATTGTATAGTGTGATTCCATGGAAAAAAATTTCCAAATAACATTTTGGTTAATTAAAATGTTAATTGGAACTTGCACAGTGAAGCTAATCATATAATTGATATCATTGTATGATTCAGTTAAAATGTAGCATTAATGAAGCATTAAGAGTGTGTAGTTCAACTGAATCATACAATGATATCAACATTTTGGTTATTGATATATTGTTTGGCTGAAAAAAAATATATATTTCTGCATTATCTTTCATATGCTGCATTATGTTAATGCATCAAAATTCATACATTCTAATTATAATAATGGATAGAAAAACAGATATAGAATAAAATAAATATTCTTTGTTATTTTTGCAGAACTCAAAGTGTATTGACATGAATTTATTTGAAAAGTTAAAGTTAAAAGTTTATCTTAGTTTACAAAATTAGATCTGACAACATTGAGTTCATATTTGTCATAGCAATGATGTTAAAAAAGATTAAAAATGTACAAAAATCCATACTGAATATCTGCAATTAGTGCATACTAGTTAGCTCAGCAGTCTCAGGTATATATATGTTACTCGTTTATGAAGAAGTATATTGAAATGCAATAGCAGCAGCTCATACTAAGAAAGATACCAAATTGAACTTTTCCCCCAGTTCAACAAATTGTAAATTTCAGAAATGTAAAGTTCATCTAACAGGAAGAAAGCAGGCAAATAATGCAGAATATTATACAGCATTGCCATATGTTTTCATGTTATTTTCTTGAAAATTCTGATAGAGAAACATCTATTAACGTTTTAATATCCCTTATTATGCTGTATCAGCTTTATTTATTGCACTGAGTTCCCTTCCACCTACATAATGTTCACTTTACTTGAAAAGAAGTGAGGGTTTTAAAATCATGTTTAATGCCCATTTTAACTACCGAGGCATCACAGGTGGTGGATGTTGATACATGAGATGAAATGATAAAACTGGAAAGTACCTCCCTCTGGCATTTGCCATTTATGAGAACTGAAGGAAACCTGGAAAAAACTTGAGTCAGGGAGGATGGTCCCGGTAGGCAAAGGACTCCAGACTTTCTACTTACGAGTCTGCACCTTAATGCTACCCATGAAGGAGCTACACATAACAAAAGACTGATGACTAAGTTCATTTTTTGCACAGTAAGTTTATTTACAAAGGTTGGGGATGAAACCTAAAGAACGTGTGCTGATTCAAGCTGCTACACAAGTTCTTTGATGAAAAGAATGGTCACAAATATTATCTCAAAACTCATATATATATGCATATATTTTTTTTTCACGGCTATGATACTTTTTACCTAACTCAAAAACTACTTGCAATAAATATACAGGATTTTTATGATCAACATCAGAATAAAAATGTTCATTGTGCTACATAAGTACAATGCATTATAGTCAACTATCTCCCAGTCACCAAATGAACCAATTCCAGCACAATCTCCAAGCAGATAGTTGAATGGGATGCACAGTAATTTATTTTCTTTACAAAAGAGATTTTTGTGCATAAATAAAATAAAAATATTAAATCTAAAAAGTATTTGCTTAGATACTGGATAAATAATGGAAGTCTGATTAGAAAATATGAGTGGCTAGTTTTGAATAGAGGGAATTTTCTCAATGAAATATAGTATAATATAACAAATTATATTTAGGAAATCATCAAATTTCACTAATTTTGTTCCACTTACTGGGATATGTTTCAAAGGCTGTTGTCTTTATCTTCAGCAAGGTTCTACTGCCTGCTTCCCAGCTTGGTATTAAGACGTTACTCTGGATTTTATGAACTTAGTTACTATTGATCCAAAGAGTGACATCTTAATACCATGCTGGGAAGCAGACAGTGGAATCTTGCTGAAGATAAAGGCAACAGCTTTTGAAACATGTCCAAGTAAATGGAACAAAATTAGTGAAATTTGATGGTTTCCTGAATAATAATTTATTATACACTATATTTCACTGTGAAAATTTCTGCTATTCAATTTAACAATAGTAATCTCATCACTAACTTCATAAAATCCACAGAGCTACATCTTAATATCATGCTGGGAAGCAGAAAGTGAAACCTTGCTGAAGATGAAGGCTACAGCTTTTGAAACATGTCCAAGTAAATGGAAAAAAAAATTGTGAAATTTGAGTGATTTTCTCAATAAAAATTTGTTTCATTATGAATGACTAATTAATTTTTTATCAGCAAAACATATGAGGAAACTTTTTGCTCAAATGCAGACGAAAGTTTATTACAGCATATATACACTTAATGGCTTTTTATTAGATATGAATACAATTAACACAAATTTATGAATAGAATTTAAAACCCACCATAAAACAACATCATGGGGATATCAGACTGTAATACTGTCCAAATAAGTCACTACTAGCTAAATAACTTAAAAATATACTAAAGTAATTTGTTTCTGAACTTTGAGATCATGGTCTGTTGGTTGCAGAATTTTTTTCATGATCTAAAACATATTTTGTCATGTATTGCAGCAGAGAACTTCAGAGGAGGCAAAATATATTTACCGTCTGTGTGCTTGGCCAAGAGAACCACATATTTCAAACAAGGCTGTAAAGAGTGCAAGGAATAGAAAACTTTTTTCCATTAATTCCTTGACTAGATGATGGAATTACTTAGTAAACCTAAGAACACAGAGAGACTTCTACTTCACCTTAATGACAGACTTTTAAAAATGATACATATATGTCTGAGTAGAATGTAAACATCAATTAGCAGAGATATGCCAAAGAGTTGCACTTACCTTGCAGAACATGTTCAGCATTTATTGTTTTCTTCTGTTGCAGATTACAAATCTCATTGGCTTCTGAAGAAAGAAGATGTATGAACTCTGTGCAGCAATTTAGAATAAGTTCCCGTGACTCATTGGCAACTCGTATGTTAGGGAGAATCTCCTTTATCATTTTATTGATAGAAGCCCTTGGCAAAGTAAGCTCATCATCGTCCGCCAATGAACCAGATGAAGTCATTTTCTCATGCAAGCTAAAACAGAATTGCATCCGAGTTTCCATTCGTAAATGTTCATTACAGAGAACATTACTATTATAGATGGCTTTGTAGACTAGAAAGACATAAAAATCGAATTATACAATAAAACGTAATTATTGGCCTCCTTCGCCGTTACCTACAAATACTCTTAACAAGGCCCTTAACTTAGTTTCCCATGACCCAAATCTCATAGCTTACTGTACAAATTCGTTTGACAATTCTTTGTAATGTTTTTAACATTGATCTGAAATTCCTTTCAGTACTAATCGACAATGAACAAAGTTTGCCTTCAACTTAGAATCTAACAACGCTTAAACAATATACTTAATAAATAGTAATTACTTATATTAAGTGTTTCAACATAAAAGCTGTTTTCTAACTTATGAGTTGTCAGATTCACGTTGTAACAGTGATTCGCTATTGTGTGTTTTTGTTATCAAACAGCTGGTTGCAAATACAGTAAAGCCAACTCATGAGCCTCTCTGTGTTAAACCTGATTTTTACTTTTTACATATTTATTTTCATCATATTAATCCAATATTTTAATCATATACGCAAGATGCAAAATCGTAGTTAAATTTAATATTTTTCTCTTTTGTTAATCTAACCATTGTACACTGTAGGATGTAATATTTGCTGGTTGGTAAAATACAATAATACTTGTAGCATTTGTTTATTATTGGGAATTTGGGAGGTTCCGCGGCACGTTCTGACCTAGCTAACAACGTACAAGTGTACCGCTGTGCACTACAATTATTATGGTATAAGTTAAAAACTACATGAAATATCAATGCTAACTCTGAAGTAAAATATCGGCATTAGTTTGTAGAAAAGCAATTGTAAATGAATGCAAGTTAAGGTGCCGTTTAACAATATGGAAGAGTTGACAGAATTATTCGACTCGGAGGTCGTAGTAACCTTAATTCCTAATGACCCCATGCGCAAACACCCAAGATTTGCTCAATACAAGGCTCACAATAACAAACCAGATCAAGAAGAAAGAAGGAGGAGACTATTAGAAGAGCAAAAGAAGTAAGATTTGTAGGTGAAACCTCACTATGTGCATCCCACAAGTAAAACTTATTCTCAAACATTACCTAGAATAACAGGCTCACCCTCTTTTCTTAAGTACAGACCAAAAAAATATATGACAGTTTGCAAAAATGGAATTCTTAATTCGTTCATTACCTCACACACTCTCTAACCTAGCCCTAACCTCGAGTGAATCTAATGTATTATTGTATTTTGATGTTACAGGAAGCGAAGTGAACTTTTTAATGCAAATCGTAATTTATTAAAAGTTGTGGAAGAAAATGGTGTTGAAGATGAGCAGATGGATTGGTCATTTTCAAAGGTAAATTGTGGTTGTTATCCATAGTTTACAAAAGTAGCCAGTTTTCTGTACAATTCTGTTATTTAAAAAGTGTGTATTATAATTATAATTACACAAAAAAGATTTAGTAAATTATAATTTACTTTGTATAACATATGTTTTCCATAGTGCATAACTGTCAGAAAAGCATTTTCTTCTTATTATTTTCAGACTAAAAATGTCCATGAGAGCTTGTACCAGAATAAACTTATGTTCTCAGAATGGCTGGTTGAGGTGCCACAGGACCTTGAAGAACAATGGTACCTGGTTCCATGCCCAGAAGGGCACAGAACAGTAATTGTAGCTCATGGAGTAAGTAAATCAAGCACTATTTTTCATATGCATTGGTTAATTCAGTGATGGAATATAGGATTGGGCTGTTAGAATATTATGAAATGCATCATGTTTGGCAGTAAGTGCAATTAGTACATATGGATACTTTTCTGCCAAGGTGCAAAACATAATGCGCATTTAACCAATTTTCACCATTGCTTGACATCACTATCCAACCATGATGGAGGACATAGAAGCATTTAACAAGCAAATAAATGGATGCTTTTTTAACAGATGAATTCCACGAAATTCAGTTAAATTATTATCAAAATGTTGCTGGATAGTTTTCTGGTAATGTGCCTACTGAAATCTGCCACTGGTGATGTCAATTTGGCATGACAGTTATAGCTGACACTACTAAGATGAAGGGAGTATACAAGCAACAACCTTCAATAAGCAAATATACAAATCCTGCTCATGAACAGATAAACACCATAAAAATTTGGTTAAATATCTAGCAAAATATTGCCTTGTTGTACCCCTTTACATCTTGCTACCTCCACTTTGAGCTATTTCACCTACATTACACACATGCTGTGTGTGCACCAGAATTTAGATTGATAAAATTATAAGCATGAGTATTGGAAATTTACTGCTTCGAACTCTTCATGTTTGTAACTTTCCCAGTATTGCATATATGAAATGAGGCCATGTGCTTGGAAATAACGTGAGCACAAAAATTGAGCATTTTCATTAAAAATAAATTCAACTTACCTCCCAAGCCTTACAGTGGTATCAAAAAAGTATTTGAGAACCAGAATCAATTGACTGTGTTATTTAGAACAATTCTTCATAGAGTATAAAGCACTATAGTTTGCAAAAGCTTTATGCTTTCTTTCTTGGAACTTGGAAACATAAGTGTAAACTGCACCATTTGCAAAGCCAGCCATAAAATTGAGCCGATTAGAAATCAAAAGGCCATCTACAGACTAAATCATGGAAATTATACATTATAACACTTAATTATACATAATATACAGTTATGATAGGAAAGGTGAAAGTAATGTATTGTCATTTCATGTACTAGAAACTTTCTCTGAACAAGCTGTTGCTAGCCTCATTGCTAAACCTAAACTGTCTACTTGTTCATAAACTCAAAATATCATGATGCACATATTAGATTTTTAAGTATTTAAATGAAAAGTACTATCACAGACAAAATTATGTACTGGTGACATGAGGACAACAGCCTATGTCATACATAGTTGTGTAAATAGTAGCATACTCTTTTCTTTACCCCTTTACTCTTCATTTATCCCTTTGGACTATCTCATGTACATTCCATCTGCATTTAGGAAAGAAAAGAACTAAATGGAGAAAAATAAAAATGTATCAGGTGGAGATGCAGATCATTCAAAAGACCATGAAGTTCTGATTTAGAAATTATGGATAAACTGAGAAACCTATAGAAATGTATATAAAAAGTATAATTATTAAAAACATTTTGTGTTTAGGAGCTGTTGACAGTGATGCAGTAAAATACTCCAAATTGAATATTTTCAAATGTTGACACAAGTTTCACTTACATGGTTTTTATATTACACATATTTTGGGAACCTTTGTTCATATCTCACCTGTTGACTGACTGCTTGGTAAGTAGCCCAAAACTTACCATTCAGTCAACAGTTGTGTTGGTAATAGTGTAAGACTAACACTTTAACAGTAACCAGAAAGTTATGGAATGATAAATTTCAAACAAGGTCATCATTGTAATCTTAAAAGAAGTTAGGAACAGTGAAGTTGTTACATATACAACTGAGTCAGTTTTAGTGTCACCTAATACTGACTCAGTTGTAAAAGGTCATCATTGTCGTCGTCGTCGTCGTCGTCGTCGTCGTCGTCGTCGTCATCATCATCATCATCATCATCATCATCATCATCATCATCATCATCATCATCATCAAAGTGGATTTGGTACTCTTTTCAGTAGTTACATTATTATAAGTAATATCATAATCTCATGCAACAGAACTGTTTTGTATATAGACAAAGAACCCTTAATAAAATAAAGTAAGTAACTTATACTGGTGTTGAATATATGCAGAGTGTAACAAAAATGCTGGGACAAAATGTAGGAACAAATTCCTCACACTAAAACATGGAAGAAAAAAAAAATCACATAAACATAAGTTTAGCAATGTCTGGTAATCTTTATTGAAAGATAAAATTCAATGTATTTCTAGTATGCTGTAACAAATTAAGTTTAAATAGGTATGGATGACCAGGAGGTATGAATGAATGCATGATTTCATTTCAGCAATTAATTATACATTCAAATTATGCAGTTTTCCTTGCTACCTTTGCAACTATTTACATAACTGCATAATTACATCAATTTGTTAATTGCACATTTTCAATCGTTTTTCAGCAGATCACATTACAATTTAATTTACATAAACATACATGGACTGTAAAAGCTTGGCAGCACCAAAACTGAGGTTCCCCCATCTCTTAACCACCAGGAAAGAACCCCTAAAATAAATTACTAATTTTCACAGCTGAGTGTGCCACCAAGCTCCTTCCTTATACTTCTCCTCCACTCATCCCTTACTTTTCCTAAAAATTCCTCTGTTTTATTAATTTTCTCTACTCTCATTTCTGATTACATTTTTGTTGCTACTATTTCTTGTTGTAATTTGTCCCATTTTCATCCCAAATACTACACCTCTACCTTTTTACCATTTTGCATTCAATTATACAATGAAACGGACTTTCCACTTTCCCATCCATAATGCTCCTCCTTTACAGTTTATCCTTAATCCTTTTAGGAATATTACTCTGTATGCATCTAAGCAAATCCTATTCTTCCTAGATGGTCACAAATGTCTATATATTTCTCCCATCCCCAATTTCTTTTAACACTTTATATAAATGTAAGGAGCTTTTACATTCTAAGCTAGCCCAGATCTCTTGCCTGTATATGTCTACCCTCTGTCTCACTTCTTCCCAAAATCCACAAACATAAATTTAACCCAATCGCCATACATCTCCCATTCCAATTTCTTGTAATAATTTTCCCACCTCTCCAAGCCAACACACTCTTCCCAATACATCTCTTTGGTACATAGGACATTTTTTAGTACATCATAATTGTCTAGTTTCAAACATCTATACCAATATTTTAAGATTCTTTCCATTATTATCTTTCCTTCCTACTGTTCCTAATTCTACCATACTTACCCCCTTGGTAAACTTTTTGGTAACACCAGAACCTCTCTATAAAATATTCTATGCATTACATCAACCTTTGTCCACCCTTTTGACATTCCCCAACTTTCCATTGCATACATCATCTTCAACTCAACCACGGCCTCATATAGTCTTTCTAACCATTTCATTGACATTGTGGGAACTTTATACAAGCTTATACTAACAGCTTTCATAGCTAATTTACCTTTTGCTTGTGCACGTTTAAACTGGACCTCCACTTCCATTACTCGTAAATCTCACCTCCAAATAATCAAATTCTTTCACAACCTCTATTGGCCTTCTATTTATAAACCATCCCTCATCTTTTCGTAATTTTTTCCTCTTTTTAACTACTATTATCTTTTATTTATTACTGTTTATCCTCAAGCCCCATTATACAGAATATATAATATGGCATGTTATAATACTTTCACAATTACTGCCCCTGCTATAAGATCATCCATAAAAAGCAATCCTGATACTTTTTTCCAATAATTAGGCAATTATATTTTTTACTTAATCCTATCTAGGATATTATCTATAAATAAATAACATCAGATTCAGTTTACATCCCTATCTCAAGCCCAAATTTTGAATTGTATAGTCTGTGGATCTATTACCTTCACATCTAATACAATACCTGCTTCCTTCATATAATTTTTAAATACTAAAATAAATTCAGTACTAATTCCCTCACATCTCAGTTTATATGCCAATGCTTCCCTATTTATTTATCAAATGCTTTCTCAAAATCTGCAAAGAAAATGTATACCCTACCCCTTTTATTTCTTAAATATTTACCCACAAAATATGAATTATCATTATATTATATATTGTTCTTCTTCCTTTTCTAAAACCTGCTTGAAATTCTGATAATTTACCTTCCATTTCTGACCACTCATGCAGCCTTCCTGCTAATATATCAGTGTACATTTTACTAATCATTGATAGTACTAATTTCTCAATAGTTACTCAGGTTATTTATATCACCTTTTCCTTTATATATTGGAACAATCATGCTAACATTCCAACTCTCAGGTATTATCTTCTTCATTTTAATTCTATTTCATTAGCAGCCTAATACCTTCTTCTATTTCCCCAAAAGCACTCCAAAATTCTCCTGGAATTCCATCTATTTCTGCCACCTTTTCCTCCTTTTTTTTAATATATACCATACCTCGTTCATAGTAAACTCTTTATGTAAACTTTCTATCCTATAGACAGTACTATCTAAATTTAATTCATAATTCAGGATACTCCCACCACCTAACAGATTTCTAGAGTAATTCTTCCATTCCCTTAAGGTTATTTTATTTCCTATCCTTTTCTTCCTTAAGACATCCTTCATAACTGACATACATATTTACTGTCTTTAGCTATCACTGCCCCTTTAATATTTTCACCCATTCTCTGTTGCCCATCTTTCTTTTTATCCTGCAATAGGTACTTATATTCCCTTTTTTGAACAAAAAATTTTGCCAGTCATTTCTCTCTTCTGACCTTCTCCACCTTATTAAATTCTTACACGCTTCTTTCTTAACCTTAACACACTCTCCATCATACCATCCATAACCTTTTGCATTTCCTCTTTGATTCACTTCCATCTTACTTCTTGTCCATTGACTCCGCTTTTTCCAATGCTCCCTCTATCTTTCCTACCTTCGGTGCCTCTAGAATTCCATACTTTTCTATTTCCCCTATTTTGGACATCAAATTCTCCCAGAAAAGCTCAGCATACTCCCCTTTCCATCTGAAACATTTTATATGTTTCCTTTCTATTCCTTCTTCCTCCCTTTAGCATTTTCCTAAACTCAGCCTTTATTCGAAAATGTCCACTACTTGTTATTACATCCAGGACTTAGAAATATAACATCTGATCGATTCCTTCATTACATACCATATAGTCAATCACACTCTGACCATTTATATTCATAAATGTAAAGTCTGCTTCTTGGTCTCTACCTCTTAAACCATTGCACATAATTCAGTTATTGAACTCACAAAACTGAATAAATTTTCTACCTTCCTTATTTAGCACTTTATCTACTTTTCCTTACCCACTTATCTCCCTACACCCATACACATTCATTCTCCAACCCCATAAATTTTATATCATGTTCACCTACTCTGGCATTAAAATTGCCAACTATAATAAACTCCATACTAGAGTACTGTCTGCTTAATTTCTCCATACTATCATTTAGTAACAAATCAAAGGCCATATGGAAATGTATAAGAGAGAAACAACAGGTAATTTACCTCAGGTTGCAAACATAACTCTGATGGAGAAGTTACAGTAAATCTCACACCCCAATGAAGTAGCAAATAGTTTCAACGGTTACTTTGTTACGATAGCAGAAAACCTAATAAAAAATAGCAAACAAGCAAAAAATACATGCCTGTGTACTGTGAAGTCAGCAGCATAATTAGATTCAAGTACCTTGTCCCAACAAATGAAGTGGAAATACTACAAATAAAAAAGGAACTAAAACCAAAATGTTCAACAGGAATGGATGACACACCTGACCTCATTAAGGTTCAAGGCAATTTGAAATGGGATACTCAGGCAAATCACATAAACAAAAAACTCAATACAGTATTCTATATGATAAGGATACTAGCAGGATGTACAAGGGCGGAGACTGTTAGAATGACTTATTTTGCATATCCTTGTTAGGTATGGTATAATATTCTGGGGGAGAGCAAGTTTGGCATGCTTCATCATGCAAAAGAAAATAATTACAGCCATGATAGGAGCAAGTCCAAGAACAACATGTAAACCATTTTTAAAAAATCAGACATTCTTCCACTTCCTTGTATCTACATATTTGAAATAATAATGTTTATCTGTAAAACCATCAATAAAACGGGTTCACCTTCATTAAGAATGAAGCAGTCCATCAATACAATACAAGACAAAACTCAAATATCCATACATATAAGCACAATACCTCCTTATACCAAAGGAGCATATTGCACTCTGGCATAAAGATATGCAATAACCTTCCAAACTACTCAAACAAAATACAAGATAAACTTTTTAAACTATCCCTAAAGGCACGTCTAATTAACCTCTGCTTCTATTCCATTTAACATTTCCTTATAAATAATGATAACTAATAATTACACTATATCCTAGTAGTGTGAGAATGACCATGTACTTCATCTCTATACTTACCATATTATTGTATATATTTAATTGTGTTATATTTTTTACTTTTAATTTTGATATTCTGGTATATAATTCAGTACTTATTAAGGCATGTTCAACATCAATTGCACAACTATGTATTAAAGTGATCAACTGGATCAATAAACTGCTACTGCTACCGCCACCTCCGTTTTAAGCATACATTTTCATTGTAAAACTTGAATAATGCAGGTGGGTTATACACTATACCTAATCCTAGGCATAGTTTAATTCCTTTCATCTTATATATCTTTAGGCAAATTACTTGTCCTTCTGCTGCAAGTAACACTTCATTCATATTTACTAAACTCTTATTTATAAATTCCCCTGCACCACTAGAAACCCTCCCTCTATTACTCTTTCTTATACTATGATCATCTGTATAATCATAACCCTCCACTTTTATCTTTTCATCTTTGTCCAAAAGTCTCAACCGTTACTATGTCTCCTATCTTAGCACTTCAAACACTTCATCACTTATCATTTTTGGTCTTAAACCCTCCACATTCCATAACACCACCTTCCAGTCCATTTCCTATCTTGAACCACTTCGTCCTCCCTTAAATTTCTGCAACTTTGCCTGTCCTAGTTCTTCTTTCGCCCACAGTCGCATTATCCGTATCAGCTATCTGCATTGTACTGCCATCGGGAGTTGACACCGCTTTAAGCCCAGTGCCACCAACATACTATGCATTCCCCTCTCAACTGATGACAAAAGCCATTACTTCTACTCTTTCCCTCTTGTATGTTGTGACTTGCCTCCTTGGTGATGTCATAAAGGTTTCCTCTTCTTCCCCTCTCTCCTCATACCAGCCATGTCTTGCCTATGTGTCTTCTCTTCTTTCCTCACACTTCAACCCAATCAGTACTTCTAATTCTAGATATTTCATTGACTCTCGTTATCTGTTCTTTTGTGTTTTGGCACTGACTCATTTACTATTTGCTTCCATCAATCCATAATTCCATACCTTTTACATGTGCTTTTATTTTCTCTTCTCTTGCCAGTTTCATTTTCTTTCTTAATAAGTTCCTGATCTTCCTCTCTCCAATCTTGGTCTATAAAAATTCCTGTTCCTTTCCATTTCCTACCATTTCTAAATATTGTTTATTTAATTTTGTTTGTTGCTAACCTAACCACTATTGATCTGGGTTTGTTTCCACTTCTTGCAATTCTGAAACACATCAAATTTCCCACCCAGTCAATTTAACCTTCAAACCTTTCAAATTGTCTCTTCAACTGTTTGCAGGAATTTTTTCTCTCTATTCTCCTCGACTCCAAATAATGCCAGATTATGTCTTCTTACCTCATTTTTCTCTTCACATTCTTGATTAGTTCTTTGCATACAGGAAGCTATTAATGAGCTTTTTTTTCCCATAGTGAAAAAAAAGTTTTTAACTCCACATGCTTTTAACTTCTTTTATCTTTTTATCTAATTTCATCTCTATTCTTTTTTCTTCAGTTCATCTATTTTGTTTTTATTTATTTATGAAAGCTCTTTAATATCTCAGGTCATCAGCATGCCATTCAACTCAGGGCATGAAACGGCTGACAAATTTTGCTTAGAGGTCTCTCTTTCAGGCTTGAGGCTCTTATTCGTGCTGTAAATGTACGACACGGGACTCACGGCTTTACTTCCCTTCCAAAGGAAGCCATACTTAGGATTTTTATGCCCAAAAAAATCCATCGGTCCTAGCTAGAACCCGTGATCTTGGGTTTAGGAGTCAAGTATGGTAACCACTACACCACCAGGACCAACACAGCTCATCTATGTCTTCTGATATAGTTTTCAACATGTTCATTAATTGACTCATGTCTTCGGGACCTGGATTTATCTCAATGCCCCCAATAAACATTACCACTAATATAGCTAACAACCACAAGTGCCCATTACTCATTATTATACCTTTCCCTTCATTTCTCTTTCCTCTGTTTATAACATCCAATTCTGGCCTGATATATTTTTAGGTTATCGCCCATTCTGAACTTTCTTGCACACGAAGCAACACTTGCATATATCCTCTCATTGCCACTGCTCAAGCTAAACTCAATCAATAAGTGATCTTTGGTTTTATTGATTTAGATTTATGGCATGAAGTTGTTTAAATTGGGTAATATTCAGGAGTACAGTATTGTGGATGTATTATTTTCAAGTGTTACATATAGCATTACAGTAGATATTTGAGGAATAAAGGAATTAGTAATTTGTAGAGACTGTAGCTAGCTGATAAAATAATTGTATAGTATAGTAATTGAAATGTTTTATTTTAGTCCCCAGGAATTCTAGTAGACTACTGATGATGAACCAGACTGGGGTCTGATGCAATCAATGTGGATATATTATCCTTTGTTTAATTATTTAGAATTTGGGTAAAGGGTTAGCACAAAATCATTATTGTATTAAAACTTTTTGTAAATGTGAGGGGTTACACCTCAAATGGCCTGGGCCAGATAGGCAGAGACCCCTTTATAGTTTGTATTTTTCTTATCATTACAATAAACTTCAAGTTCAAATTAAAATATGACAATTATGAAATCACTCAAATTTCACTAATTTTGTTCCACTTACTTGGACATGTTTCAAAGGCGATTGCCTCCATCTTCAACTTGGTCCCACTGGCCACTTCCCATTGTGGTATTAAGATGTCGCTCTATGGCTTTAACGAACTTATTGATGAGGTAGTTGTTGTTTGGGAAATCAAAGTTAACCAAAAATTCTTTGTTTTTGTGTAATATATTTTCCCATACTGTTAATTCTAATTTGAGTGATTTCGTAACAATAATTTGTCATATTATAATATATTTCACCCTGAAAATCCCTGGTACAAAAAATTAGTTCAAATTAAGTTTGTTAAATTAATAGTAACTTTTTCAGACAATCAAGTTATGTTACTGATATAAATCAATCTGTTTATATACATTGTAACATAGATAGTGATGTGTGGCCATGCAGATTTGTTTATATTTATCATTTGTGTATTGTGGTTAGTCAGTTTCTTATGTGCTACTTTTGCTGCAGCTCAATTACTTTTGATTGGCTAACAATGGAAGGAACGGATATTCATATTGTTAGCAGGCAGATATCTCTCTGTGCAGTCATGCAAATGGAATGTATACAAGGCTGCATGGCTGTATGAAAGGGCATTTCTGGACCAAAAGCAATCAAGTCTTAAAACTTTTCTTGCAGTTTATCATTGAGTTGCTGAGACAGCATCATAACTGCAGATTTAGGAAGAATAAGAATTGCTTGTAAGCCTGACCAAAAAGAACTCATTCACTGAGTATGGAGGATCCAGGTATCAGCACAAGACAATTGCCACATCTTATATGACCACATGGAGAATACTCCTTATCATCTTCAGCATTTTCAGGATCTTGTGCCTGCCAAGTGATCATACATAAAAAATCATCTGCTTATTTACAATATGAATACCCTACCATAGTTTAACCACTCAAAAGTAATAGCTGAAGCACAAGTCATACATAAGAAACTGACCAGCCCAAATGTACAGAAATAATAAATGTAAACAAGTCTTCATGGCAACACATCACAAATACATCAGCAGATTGCTTGTATCAATAACATTACTCTATTGTTTGGAAAAGTTAATTATTTTTTTAACAAACTAAAATTGTTGCATCGTACCTCTAAATGCACTGAATGTTATCTTTCAATACTAACTAAGAACCAGGCATTTCCAGACATATGTTTATATAACTTTTTTTCTTTCTTGTTTTGGTGTAAGTGCCTTTAAAGTTTGTACCAATATTTTAGTTATCCTGTTTATTTAATGTACTTATACTAATTTTTATATTCAGGAACAGCTTACGGTATTCTTTAAGAAACAATAAAAATATTTATCTACAATATGTCTAGAATCTGTAGCACTACAGATGAATGAACAATTTAATAATAAATATATTAATCTTTAATATGAACATAATGATAGTTAACTAAATGCATAATTATGGATGGGTCAATCCTTAAAATAGAATTATTGGGGTATTTGATGATTTGAATTATTTGGGGTAATTGATTATTTCTGAGTTAATTAACAGGTTAAATGTTCCTTATTAATTTGTGTGTATATAGAGGCAGTCCTAAATTTAGGTATTCATTTTTTTATACATAACTGCATTTACTTACATAAAATAAGACGCTTTTCAGGAGAATCTCTTCCATCTTCAGTTGCTTACCGAACTGCTGTTACTCAAAACGATGGCTATAGACACCTGGATGTTCCTGTGGTGGCCTCTGTTGGTAGAAATAGGAAATTGCCGAGTTCATCCAAAGGAGGAAACTTGAAGTTCATAGGTTTTTTCTATTTTTTAATATGAAAATTTTTTCCCAAGTGGATAACTCCAATGGGTTGTAAAGATGTTTCGGCAGTTTAATTCCCAGTTTTATTTCATGGTTTTTGGTCTAAAAGTGAGCTGCTACTGCTGATTTGTCCACCTGCTTAAACTGAATATTCCTGAAATGTTCTTTCCTCTTTATTTCCAAATTTCTCTTTGTTTTGCCTATGTAGCTCTGCTCACAGATTGTTCTTCTTCTTTTATAGAATAAATAATCTGTGAAAGATATGTTTTAGATGTATGAACTTTTATGTTCATCATTTAGCTAAAAATTAATTACATTTTGCTGTTTCTACAATTTCTTTGCATTCTACTTCTTCTTTTATAGAATAATTAAACTGTGAATTAGGCTTTTAAGCGCTTCATATTAAAATGAAATGGGATGTTGGTTGTATTTTATTGGAGTAGATTTTTATATATATATGCAACATTCTGATTTTTAAATATTTGTTATTGTTTGTAAACTTAAAAAGGACATGTGAGGTAAGCATGAGTAATTTTCCATAATATTGTTAAATTGATTACCAAGTTAAAAGGTTATGATAAATGATAATGAGCACATTTTCATTTCTTTATTTACAGAATAAGACGGTGGCATTAACAAAGATTGGGTATCACATAGCAACATTCAAATCTCTTCTTCCAGGAGGTAGTCATGAAGGTGGAAGAGGGTCTACAGTGTTGGATTGTATTTGGAGCAGAAAGAACCACACATACTATATTCTTGATGTTCTTTTTTGGGCTAATCAATCAATGAAGGATTGTGAGGTAATTGTTCAAATGTACTTAAAGTGACTAATAATACAAGCTACATTTGTTATTAAACATGAGGTATGATTCTGTCTTTGCACTCTTTGGTCTATGCATTTTTTTCTGAATTGCAGAAGAAATGATCAGTTCAACTGAAATGCCTAAGGCATTTCCTTTTTAATTTTAACTCTTGCATAGTAGTAAAAGACAATTAACTGTTTTTGAAGTAATGTTGAGGAAACTGATGCTGATAAAGTGACTTCTGTTTTAAGAAAATGGAAATTAAAATTCACACAGTGATGGATGTATACAAATGCATACTGCAGTTGAACATGTGATTATAATTATTTAAATGTAAATGTTTAGAGCTTCCACAATGGAAATATAATTATGAACTAAAGACTTTATCCAGTGGGTCAATTACATACTCTGATTTCTCCACATATTGACAGAGCATGTTTCATGAGCTTTTGTCCACATGCTCGGCTGCTAGTCAACTGGCAGGCAATCTGAATTGCATCCTGAATGCTTACAGCTGGCTTTATTACAAAGTTTTATAATTTAACTATCATATGTTGGAATTTCCAAATTCATTAATCTATCTTCTTTTTTCTTTATGTAGATCTTTTCCCATAAACTCAGTTCAAATGGTAGATATGGGATTTTAACAATTTTGATTTCTTTTCTATTTGATGATTCATTTCCAAAAAATGGTTGACTACAGCTGATTTATCTATTTATTATACATCTGATATTTCTAAAATGTTCTTTAAGTCAGAAATTTATATTTCTTATTGTTTATTTTATTGCAATCTGAATAATTAATTTGGTAAATGCCTGATTTATTTTCTGGGAGATTTTGCCACTATGAGGTGCATTCAAGTTTTAACACCTCCGATTTTTTTTCTCACTAACTAATCACACAAAAATTATGAAAATTATGTCACTTCTCAACATAATCTCCCTACAGCCATACACATTTTCCACAATGTTGACACCATGATTCTATGGCTGGTGTGAATGCTTCTGTAGGAGTCTGTATTGACCACTGGAAAATCGCTGATGCAATAGCAGCACGGCTAGTGTATGTGCATCCAGGGAGAATGTCTTTCATCGTTGGAAACAGCCAAAAGTTGCTAGGAGCCAAGTAAGGTGAGTAAGGAGCATGAGGAATCACTTCAAATTTGTTTTCATGAAGGAACTGCTGTGTCAAGTTCACCCTAAGGGCTGGGGCATTGTTTTGGGAAAGAACACAGCTTTTATTTTTTCACGCAATGTTGGAAGGAGCTTCTTCTTCAAAACATCTTTGTAGGATGCACCTGTCACCATAATGCCCTTTGAAATGCAATGAGTAAGGATTACTACATTGCTGTCCCAGAAGATGGCCAGAGTGCTTCCATTCAGCAGACTGGATCTTTGTTTCAGGATTGAAAAATGGCTCCAATGCCTCATCCTTTGTTACAATCGATGAAAGGAACATCCCATTAATGCCATCATCACGCGTCAACATTGCCTAGTAACATGCCATGCACAGCCTTGTGGTCATCCATCAGCATTCATAGCACCCACCTGGAGGATACTTTTTGCATTTTCAGATCTTCATGCAGGATTGTGTGCACAGATCCCACTTTGGAAGCAATGTATTCCACACTCATTTGGCGATCCTCTGAAACAACTTTCTCCAATTTGCTAAATCGTGTCGCCAGACTGGCTTGTGTGAGACCAAGATTGTCTTGGTTTGTTTTCACCTGACAATCTGTCTTCCTTGAACTGTCACACCCATGCACATTAGACATATCCATGACAACATCACAATATGTCTCATTCGACTGGCAATGAATTTCAATCATTTGCAAACCAACTAATGGAGAAAATGAATGATTATACAGACTGCTCTTGTAATGAAAACATCGCCATTTTGAAGTACCAAAAACATTCCTCACTCTTGCTGCTGCTGCTAGATTTCTGTGTGCCATACAGTGCTGCCATCTCTGTCACTCATTGATGAGTGCCTGCATATTTTATAATAAACCACATATTTCTATTTGTTTTCAGTCCTGAGAAAAAAAATTGAAGGTGTTATAACTTGAACGAACCTCATAAAATTGGATATGTTATGAGATGATATGAGATTCTTTAAACTGTGGAACCAAACAATGTTATATTCATATTGTACTTACGAAGCTGTTGTCAATGGGATGGTAATATATCCTAAACTTAGATATTCATTTTTTACACTAAACTCCACTTACATAAAAGTAAGACGCATTTTGGGAGAATCTCTCCATCTTCAGTGAGCAACTGAAAATGGAAGAGATTCTCCTGAAACACGTCTTACTTTTATGTAAGTGGAGTTTAGTGTAAAAAATGAATACCTGAGTTTAGGATATAAAACCACACTTCATCATAAAAAGATTAAACCCAGTTCAATAGAACAAACATTGGCATTATCCAACACCCAATTACAGAAATTAACTCTGCTCACATCGCATTGTTGCCATTCATGTTTCTTATTTGACCTTAACTCAATTTAAAATGCATATACCTTTTTGCAAAGCACCATATTTACTCATAAACAAAACCCAGTTGCATTTGATTTATATAAAGTTTATCATAAATTTTAAAAACAATTCATTGTGCTCTGAATTTTTTAGTTAAGTAACTATAATATTGTAATATTTTTTCACATGTTTTGATATTTATTCTGTCAAGTATCCCAAATATTCAGCATTAATTCAGTTTTTCAAAATGACCCACTTTTGCCTTCACCACACATAAAGACTCTTTGGCCATTCATTTGTAACAGCATGCACTACCTCCATTGGAAAATTTGCCACTGCTGACCCCAAGACTGTCAATAACTGCTAGAAGGCTAATCTTGAGCACTATAAAATCTGAAACATTTCTTTCAAGTCAAGTTTGGGTGCATTTTGCCTTGTGAGCTGTAGGTGAATCTTGCTGGAAACTCTAATGCCTATTCTTAAACAAAGTCACCGTCACGGGTGGCCGAGGTCGTTAAGGTTAAGGCATGGACTCATGAGCGGGAAGTCTGGGGTTCGAATTCCAGCAGGACTGTCCTCCCTGACTGGGATTTTTTCCAGGTTTTCCTCAGTCCTCATAACTGGTAAATGCCAGGAAGGTACCCTAAATTTAGGTCTGGAATGCTTCCTTCCTTAAAAATATCCTTTCCCAATGTATCATTTCATCTCATATATCATCAGTGTCAACCGCCTGTGGTGCCTCAGTAGTAAAAACAGGCATTAAACACTACTCAAAAAAAAAAATTAAACAAAGTCATGTTTAGGTTCTTCAGCACAGGTTCCAACAGAGCTTTTGCCTACACTTAGACAGTTGCCTTCGATCCTTTTTGACATATATGGAGCTAGACAGCACCTAGTTCACTCCCCAGCAAACCATTACTGAAGCAAGATGATAATAGGTAGCTTCTTTAAACATTGGAAATCTTTTTCAATCTTCTTATAAAGTCAAGGCATATAGTCAGTTACTTTGATGGTTGTAGTTGAATAATTTATCATCAGTAAAAAAAATTTCAGGTGGCCATTGTTATTTTAATGCTTTAGCAGTCATTTTAGTTCTGCAATAAAAATGCCCAGTACAGAGACAAAAAGCCCTCTGTCCAAGATTTTGTCTAAGCACTCTGGACATCTATCTCCTGGATATTTCTTCTCAGGGGCCATCTCTTTCTGCTTCCAAATTGAATTCCACTGAAAACAGGCCACCACTGCTTTGACAACAGCCACCAGTCCTCCCAGAGCATCAGGATCTCAAACAATCACCAACAATATTGGCCTAAGATAAGCATTGGATGGTGTGGTACAGAAACATTCTAATAGTGTTCAGGGTTTTAAGGATCTGTAAAAATCTGTCACAACAACACAGAATACAGCATGCTGCACAAACACAAGCACTAAATTAAATATTAATTCAATTCAAAATCAAACACAGTGAAACACCCATTAATAATCTCTTCTGAGTAGGATATTTAGAACATGCTTTATGGTTTCACTTACATGAGATTTACTCAGGACATATGTTTCTATGTATAGCCTTAAAGAGTGTTCTAAATATCCTACTCGAAGAGATTATAGAAGCACTAAAACTTAGAACAGAAGATAGCATGACATGAAACTATATAACTTTATCAAAATGGAATATTTGTTTGCATTTATTGAAGTTGTATGGTGGACAAAGAGCAGCAGAGCAGGGCACAGTGATCCGAAATGGGAAAATATGAAAATTTGGTGTATCAATATATTGAACTAAAAACATGACTTATTTATATGATAATACCTAGGAGAAAAGTTAGAATGAAGTCTAAAGAATCTGTGATAAAACTTGCACAGAAATAAGGAATTTCAAAAACCTCGACTTGGAGTACTACTAAACTTTTAAAATTAAATCCTATAAGATATTATAGTTTAGGAATTGCAACCACATAATAATGTGTGTAGAGTTCATTTCTGCAATTTGGTGTTGGATAGTGTTAATATTCATTGTTTTAGTTTTTTTTATGGATGAAGCATAGTTGTATTTACATGACCATGTAGCAACATTAAACATTAGATACTGGAGTGCAGAAAAACCAGATCTTGTACACAAAATGCCATTGTATGATCAAAAAATTGGTGATCAGTATGCTGTAGAAATTTGTAAGCTTTAATTTAATGGGCTATAAATATCTGACTCCACAAGCAAATACCCACTAAGCCGGCCACAAATGCAAACAAGGACTCTGTACTTAAATGGTAAACATACTACATGAATCAGAAGCACCATTTTCTTCCTGAGCCTCATTCCTCTCTTCCTCCCTCAGGGAGAAATTTCAGTAAATACCATTGGATCATTCAGAGAATAACAGCTGTTTAGCATGTAACACTTGATAACTCTTCTCACTTTTTAGTCCCGAGTCCTAATTTAGTTATGTTGTCTTTGCTCACACTTGCTTCATTAATGAGAATAACAGCTTCATCTGCTGTATAAAGCTATATTTGTGCCTTTTTGACGAAAACCATAATTTGTAAATTTTTTTCAACCCAAGGTTTGTTTAGGTTAAGTATTAAATCAACATTTACCTCGCTCTGTACATGATTGTCCATACTGAGAATATTGTGGTGGCCCAAAAGTAAAGAGGCTACCAGTTAAAATATTATTCTGTAATCATTCATCATCCATGAGCTGGACAAGGTGTGTAGCTGCAATACTATCCAGAAGAATCTTCCCATCCGAAATAAAACTTAAATAAAAACAAGAGGACAATGGACCAAGATATGCTGTACAACTATAAAGATTTTTCTAATTCAAATCACACCTTTATCATCATTTGTAAAGTTGCTATGAACTCAACATGTCCATCATAATGGTAACCATCTCGGGAAGGGGCAACAGGCAGTGTAGTCTCTCTCTTCAGGCTTCCACACTCATCTCTTTCTTAAGGCCTTTAAACAGCACACTTTTTCATGTTGCTCATGCACAGACTCTAATTTTGCTTAAGTATTGCTTCCCAACTGTAATTTTCACTTCCCAACATCTCAGCACTATAGTACCTTTCCCATATATTGTTATCCTCCTATATGCCACATCTATCCTATCACCCTAATTGATGTCCCCTTGATTGTGTACAGAAAAATGAGACATAAACTAAATAATGAAGTTCCTGAATATTAAAAAAAAAAAAATAATAACTGAAAAAGAAAATAATTGTGTACATACAGAACAATCAAACCATCTTCTTTTATACGAGTGTTGGAACTTAAATAGTGGCAACACTGCTGTGTAGACGCTATGCAATGGATTCTAATATTGTCGCTGATAGCACACGTTGTTTACATACCTATCTTTTCCCAAAGCAAATGGACTCTCCCTTCCCACATCATCTACGTGCGTACCATTGAGAGAAACACAGTCACTTGTGAGCTAGCGGTCTAACGTACTGTTGTCACTATGTTTTCGAAACGGGAACAACGCAGTTGGATCAAGATTGAATGTACCAGAGGTCATACAGCACGAGTGTCATAAAGGTCTTCAAGAGGCTTGCGGGGAACCTGCATTTCCTTACGGAACAGTGGTACGTTGGGTAAAAGCCTTCAAAGATGGTCGGCAAACTATGGCAGACATTCATCGGGTAGGTCGTTCTACGAGCGTCAGTGAAGAAGTCATGCTCTTGCCGCGTTACTGGACAGTGATCGACGCCAGACGATTCGTGAGCTCACCCAAGAAACCGGATTAGCGCATACGACTGTGCTTCACATCCTTAAGGAACGCCTGGGCATGCGAAAAATTGCATCACGATGGGTTCCGCATGATTTGACGGAAATGGAAAAATGGTTGCGTTACGACGCTGCTAAGACGCACTTGGGGCGCTATGAGCGCGAAGGAGAAACTTTTTTACGCCGTATCATAACCCTGGATGAGACATGGACCAAATCGTATGAGCCAAAACTGAAACGCTAATCGAACGAATGGCGTCAGTATGGGTCACCACGAAAGTCGAAAGTTCGTCAGAGCCTCAATACGGTGAAAGAAATGGTGATTCTCGTGTATGACTGTGATGGTGTTATCCTAACGCATTACATTCCTCCACGGCAGACCGTCAATGCTGAGTTTTACCGTTCGTTTTTGGAGCACCACCTGCGACCAGCTTTGAGAAAGAAACGGCAACACTTTCTGCAGAATCCACCCATCATTTTGCACGACAATGCTCTGGTGCATACAGCGCAAGCTGTGACTGATTTGTTCTGTCGATGGACCTGGGAAGTACTGTACCATCCACCAAACTCCCCGGACTTATGTCCTTGTGACTATGATTTGATTCCGAAGATGAAGGAACCACTTCGTGGCATTCACTTCAGAAGAGTTCCAGAGATTTGACAGGCAGTAGACCACTCCATCTGCACCATCAAGAGAACAGGCTAAGCTATACTACAACTTCCACATCACTGGCAATAGGTTATACACAATGCTGATGGCTACATTGAAGGACAGTAAAGGTTGCTAACATGTAACTCTTTTGTATCAGTTGTAAATAAATAGTTGCCACTATTTAAATTCCAACCCTCGTGTATACACATATTAAATAAATTGTAAGTGGAGTTCTTTTTTTTTATGTTGCTTCTTCTAGTATCTCTGGTGTCGCTGCATCTAAAAAAAAATAAATGTTAAACACTGCACTGAAGACATACACATAATGTGAAAACTGTTTATTGCATCACTGTAGGCAAGAACACATTAGCCACTGCAGAGTTTGTGTGCTACAGGACAGGCCCAACCTTAGAGTCAATGATAGGAGCCCATTGCTGATGATTTCAGTTGGCCTATTGCCTCAAGTTAAACTTTGAATAATGACACATGTTGCCACAAACTTTGTGCAGTTAATGCAGTTCAGCGATGCAGAGGGCAACTGAATGAATCTTCTCCTTTTGAGCAGTCTTTGCAATTGTCTGTGTACTGTCTCTCATGTTTTTAATGAGGTCTGAGTCCTGCAATGATATATTGCAAAAATATTTTGTAGCAAATCATACAATGGACATTTTTGAGATTCTATTAGGTTAGAATTAACACCATATGTTGTGGTCCAAAAGTGTAGAGCCTACAGGTTAAATATTATTCTGTAATCATTCATCATTCATGGACTGGACAAGGAGCATAGCTGCAACACTATCCAGAAGAATTCTACCCACCCCTAATAAAACTTAAATAAAAACAAGAGGATAATAATAAACTAACAAATATAAAAATTTCTTGAATTCAAATCATACTTTTATAACCGTTTGTAAAGTTGCTATGAACTTGTCCATCATAATGGTGACCATCTCAGGACTGAAGGGGCAGCAGGCAATGTCCTCTCTCTTCAGGCTTTCATACTCATCTCTTTCTTAAGATTGTTAAACAGCATGCTTCTTCAAGTTGCTCATGTACAGACTCTAATTTTGCTTATGTACTCCTTCCCTAACCTATTTAATAGTACTTAGGAAGTTTATATACAATGGAGTGACTATTAAGTGGAGTTAGTATTAACATGTTTAATAAATTCTAATAAAGCATACACAACCTTTTCAGAGTGAATGGCTGAAAATATCTGATAATATTTGTTCTCACAGACCGAATTCCGATTCTACTGGCTGAAGACAAAATTTCAGGACATGCCTGAACTAGGAACATGCTGCAAGGGAAACAACTACATCTTCAAAACTCTACCATACTATAGCTGCACAAAAGATGTCATGACTGAAACGATGGCTAATGAGGCACTGTTCTCACCTGAAGGTCCCAGCCTAGATGGTTTGCTGTTTTATCACTCAAAAACACATTACATTCCTGGACATACTCCTCTGGTCGGATGGTTGAAGCCATATATGATGCCTGAAATGCTAGGCATTCCAGTAGCTCCAGTTTATCTTCAAGAGGATATGGACAGCAAACCAATTGATACCGAGAGAAAGAAAAGCAGAAAGAAGGTACAAAAGTTCAGCTACTACTAAACCTGCATTGATTTTTTTTTAATGTATGAGGGTCAGGTTGTTTAAAAATTGAACACTTGGTGGAAAACTGCAACTTTTTTAAACTATAAGTAGTCACCATATTTTTTGAGACACTTATGCCACTGAGAAACAATTTGCTGAATGCCTCTGTGGAAGTTCTTGGATTGCAGCTAAAATCGTTTTTGAACTGCATCCAGCACATCTACATCTGATGTGAATTGTCCATCTTTGTGAGAAATGTAAACACATGGGGACATGTCATGGTGTAAGGTGAATGAGTCAGCACTTCCCACCTGAGTTGCTGAAGACAACATTGACAGTGTAAAATCACACCATTCAAGAGCATCCTGAACTTTTGACTTTGTTGAGCTGCACAGCTTCAAAAGTGTTTTGGCATTCATAGTTACTCCTCTTTCCAGAAACTCCATGAGAATAGGGTTATGTTAATCAAAAAGGAACATTTCATTACCTTCCGTTTTGCCAATTGGACAATACCTACAATGCAGCCAATGGTGTTCGATTCATGTACTGTGTGTCATATCAGATATGACATTATGCATGAAAGTCAGTTAATTTATCTGGTATACTATCTTTCTTTTCATAGGACAGAACCTGCCAGGATCTCTTGACATATTTGTACAGCCATGCCTGTTTGGTTTTTAAATGACTGACCCTGTAGTTGATTGAACATTCCCATGGTAGCTTTATTACAGCACAGTATATATTAGTTAAATATGGTGGAACTTTTGTAACAGTGATGTTTAATACTAAGAATTTAAAATGATTGAGTAGAATTTGTAACACCACCACGAAGTACAAGGCCAGCAGTTGATCTGGAACTGAAGATGGGAGTGATTAGCTCTAGAAACTTAGTTTTCCTTTTTTAAAATATTAGTGATGTAAGTGTTACAAATTCACTCAATCATTTTAAATTCATGGTGTATATTGTTTTTTTCTTTGTAGTTTCTCAACCTAAGACTTTTTTTATTTCTTAGATTTTATATTCTTCATCTTATTAAATTGTCTTCATTATTTTATTGAGTATATAGTTGGTAATGCTTGATATTGCTCTTTTATATTAAGTATTATCAGAGTACTTTCTGGATTGATATTCCTTGGACACATTAACTTTTAATGTAAATATACATTTCTTATATTATTTACAAGAGCTGTTATCTAATTTTACAGATTATACAAAATGAAACATCATAACTTATCAACATATCTGTTTCTTTTCAAAATTGTCTGCCACATATGGGATAACAAAGTTGCATCTTATGGAACCAGCCTCATCATGCTTCATTAGAGATGGCATCAATCTCCTTGTAGGATGCAATAGTCTTTCCTGGACTCCAAAAATAATGCTCTGTTGACTTCTCTTTTAGTTTGGGGAAATAAAAACTATGGGGACTCAGATAGGCAGTTTTGATTTTTGCAAGAATTATGTTGTTTCAATACATTATGTGCTGAAGCATTATTGCGATAAGCATAATCATTTGAAAACCAAATTTAAGACTTTGTTCTTTCTCAAGCATTCTGAAGACAGGTAAAACAAACTTTAATATGGCAATTTGTAGTGATGGTTTTGTTGTTCCTTAGAAGTTTATATTAAATAATAAATGTTTAATATAACAAATCATTATTGGGGGAATGACTCAAATTTCACTAATTTTGTCCCATTTACTTGGACATGTTTCAAAGGTTGTTGTGTTAATCTAAGCATGGTTCCAATGTCTGCTTCCAAGTGTGTTATGAAGAGATGTCACTCTGTGGATCTTACAAACTTAGTGATGAGTTTACTATTGTTTGGGAGATCAAAAATTACCCAAATTTTCCTTGTTTTTGTTTATGAATATATTTTTCCACACTGTTAATTCTATGGGTTTTTGAAGAGCTTTTTAGAGTTTTTGTTCCTTTTGGAATTCATGATTTTTTACCAGAAATGGTATGCTATTGCCGATATTTTCGTGTGTTTATATTTTATATTTCTCATGTGTTCCTTAAATCGTATGGTAATATTCTTCTTGTTTTGCCTATGTATTTCATATTGCAGTCTTTGCAATCGATTTTGCAAATGCCTGATTGTTTTCCTGGCAGAATAGAATTAACAGTGTGGGAAAATATATGTATAAACAAAAACAAGGGAAAATTGGTTGATTTTGATCTACCAAATAATAGTAACCTTATCACTAAGTTCGTAAAATCCACAGAGCGACATCTTAATACTATGCTGGAAAGCAGACAGTGGAACCATGCTGAAGATGAAGGCAACAGCTTTTGAAACATGTCCAAGTAAATAGAACAAAATTTGTGAAATTGAGTGATTTCCTGCATAATAATTTGTTATATTATACTATATTTCACTGTAAAAATTCCTGCTATTCCAAACTACTAATAAATGTTTATTTTCTGTCAATAGATTTGGTCATAAAAATTTCGACATTTTCAAGAGCTAATTACAGTATTTATTCCCTAATGAATAGTTTATTCACCCATAGGCAGGCTATACATATTTCAGGTTTTGTCATATTGTATTTCTAATATAATAGTAATTTATTTTTTTTTATGTATCCTACATAAAGAGCCACTGTTTAACATGTTACAATTACAAGAATTCCTACAGTACTTATTTACATATTTACAATATAGATGCATATATTTATATTCATACTAAATTATAAAATGTTATATGAGCTGTGATAAAAAAAATAACTGCAACTTTTTTATTTTGCGAGCTTCATAAATCCGATTTCCAATTTTTTTTAGCTTGTTGGTACACATGTTTCTGACCAATGTTGGAGTTTTCAGCTGTTTAGAATGTTTAGTTCATTGTTGACAGTCGAAAAGTTTGGATATGTTTTGATGTTCTCAACGATTTTTACTTTTGAAAAAGATGGAACAAAGAGTTTTGCTTGAAAAATGGAATAAAGTGCAACAAAGTATTTGAAATGTTAATTGTGGCTTTTGGCAAATCTACAATGAGCAAGACAAGAGCTTATGAGTGGTACAGAAGTTTCTAAGAGGGCCTTGAATACTTTGAAGATGACTACTGCCCTGGATGTCCTAGCACATCAATATCTGCCGACAAAGTGGAAGAAAATGATTGCGAAAAATTACTGAATCACTATCACAGAGGTTGCTGTTGATGCCGGTATATCATTTGGTTCATGCCAAGCAGTTTTTTCAGGTGTATTGGGCATGAAACATGTGGCAGCAAGGTGTTCGAGATTACTGCTCACACCTCACTGCTTTTTCGTGATTTTTTGGCAAAAAACAAAACTATTATATTGCCTCAGCTACCATATTCACTGGGCATGGTCTCCTGCAACTTCTTTCTATTCCCAAGGCTGAGGAAAACCATGAAAGGACAATGTTTTGCCACCGTTGATGAGGTAAAAACACAATCGCTGAAGGACATACTGAAAAGTGAGAAGTTACAGAAGTGCTGCCAAGATTGGAAAAAGCACTGGCACAAGTGTATTATATCTGGAGGTGATTACTTTGAAGGGGACGGAATTGATGTTGATGAAAAGCGAATACTTCCGTTATTGTTTGATCACACTCATAATTCATCAATCCTGTATAAGTATTTTCTCTACAGATAGTTCTTGAACTTCATTTAAAAGAGTTACCTGAATAGATTCTTATAATTTATTGAATGATATAGTTCCTCTAATGTAGGTTTTTTTTTTTTTTTTTTTTCCAGATTTTGTTATGGTTAATCTATGATAATTATTAATATCCTAGTGTTATATAAATAATGCCTTTTGTTTAATTCTTTTTAATTAGCACTATGAATTTAAGTGTTATATAAATAATGTCCTTTGTTCAATTCTTTTTAATTAGCAATATGAATATACATAAAGCAAAACTGCCATTAAAATTGGCTGATTTTTAAACACTTCTTTTACTGACTGCAACCCTTTAGATTGTGTATACTCTGTAAGCTTTTTTTGTTGTGTTGTCAGTATCCTGTTTTAAGTTTGTAATAGTTTTTTGACCCCAGATTTCAAGTCCATATTCAATAAGTAAATGGATTATTCCATAATATACTGATTTTAAAATGTCCTTTTCTAGATTTGATGTTATCAGCAAATATAATCAAGAGCCTAACTTTTGGCATTAAAGTTCAAGATTTTATCAATATAAAATCCTACGAATTTAGTGTTTTTTACTTGCTCAATAACTCAATCATCTTATACTATTTTACATATATTTTCTTGTTTCCTAAATTGAAATTGATTTGTTTTATTAATATTAAGTTTAAGTTGAGAAGCTTTTAAATAATCAGACAGATATTGTAATGATAATAAAGCTTTGATTTCCATTTGGTTGAAATCTTTGTCCATAAAAATAAATAAGATATCATCTGCATAGGATATAAATTTATATTCTGGAAACTGTGGCTTATCATTTACATAGATTAAAATAGCAGAGAATCCAATACTGAGCCTTGTATATTTTGATTTGCATGTACATGTGTGATTTCCATTGTTCCAGTATATTTTAGTACACTTTTACCCCTTATACGTTAGTGTTAAAATTTAACAGCAAAAGTTCATGTGACACCCAGTCAAATGCTTTGGTAAATTTAAAAATATACCGTTTTATTATTTGCTCTACATTTGTCAGCACCCCTAAATATAAATTCTGATAGAACTAACTGCTGATAAACCCTCACGAAAGACATGTTGATATAGATTTAATACATTTTTAGTTTCAACAAAATCAATAAATATATTATGTATTACCTTTTCAAAAAGTTAGTGTTATAAGTCTATAGTCTCAGTTTTATCTTCTTTTCCCTTTTTAAATACTGGTCTAACAATACTGTTTTGTAATTTGTGTGGAAATTTGACATTTTGAGGAATAGTTAATTAACTAGTATTTTTAGGAGCACATTTTTGTAAGATTTCAGAATTTTTGAAGTATACCATCCCAACAAGGTGCACCATTACTTTTTGAATTTACTTATGTATATATTTCAGATTCATCTGTTTCTAAGAGCCAAATAGTATCTGTCACAGTGATACTGTTTTGTTTTTCTTGACTTACATTGCCATTTTTTCCTATGCTTATGAAATACTTGTCTAATTTTGTATTTTAAAAAATTCACAATTAACTTTAATTTTATCACAAATGACTGTTATTTCTGCAGGAAGTTTTTTTCTTCTGTGATGTTGTTTATTTAATAGCTTTTTATTTATAGGAAAATTTACATGTAAATGACTGTTAAATATATTAAAGAATGATCTCCATTTTTCATTAATAGATGTTGTCAAGTACATTTCTGTCCATTTTTCCTGTGCTAATCTTTTCTTTAGCTTACATAAATATGGAGCTCTGATATTTCTAACATACCCATACACACACTCTCTTCCTAGAAAATGTGGTGACTAAGAATGTTAATGTAAATAATGTAAAAGCATATATAGTACCAAATTCAACAATCTTCAAAATATGATGTTTAGGTTAGAATAAGAATGTAACTGTTAAAAAATAGTATTAAGAATAATATAATACAATGAAATGATAGCAATGTACGTAGTATTACTAATTATTATAGTAATGAAGTATCAGTAAATGAAGATTTAAAAAAAAAATAGCACACACATACTGTTGTTCCAGACATGCAACATAACAACTATGTATATTAATAATTTGTGCTGTGTGATCCGAAATATGAAAATCATTATTTATAATAGTAAATTTAGATTTGTCTATATTTGTTATTATGTGATCTATTGCTCTACATGAATATATGTAAATTGTATTTAGTCCTAATACTACGTCTGTAAGATTAAAACTATGTAACATACCTACAAATTCTTTGTTAGCATTTTTCACATTTAGATCACCCATTATAATAATTTCACAATTATCTTTAAGCTGCCTTTAAGAACTTTAAGTTTAGAACCTATTATTTCAGGTATGGAGTAAAAGGAGAAATAGAAACTAACTTAAAATAATAAGAGAGTGCATAGACACATATTATAGTACAGTGTGAACAGTTTGAAGTCTGTGGTCCCACATACCTGCCCTCAGACTTAGATGGTGTGTTATTACTATTGCAAAGTTCCACACTGCCATGTTTAAGTATACGTCTTTAATTTTTTTTCTCCATCAAGGTAGTTCTGTGCATCACTTTCAGCAGTTCCCTTTCTCCCCCTTTTCAGTGTTGCCAACCATTATAATTTTTTTATACTTTTATTCCTATTGTTTATATTGAAATTATGATGAGACTACATAAATCAAATAATGAATCTGGGAAAATGATGCTTTCACTGCATTTGTTCAATGAATTGTCACAATTTTAGGACACCCTTTAAAGAAATCACCTTAAAAGCTGGTATAGCCATGTTTAAATTCATCAGTCCACTTTTTGATTGTTGAAAATGAAGGCAATGTGTCCCCATAATCTTTTAAATTTGTTATGAATTTCTCTTGAAGTTACTCTCTTTTATAGTGAACTGCATCACTGCATTAAACTCAATTTTATCCATTTTGTGGAATATTCAACATGTCTACTTTAGAAAAATGCATTAAATCTCTTTGGAACAATAATTTGATATTTAAATGAATGCTTAAAACAGATGCATCAATGTAAAAATTGAATAATCTTGCCATTTGCATAGCTAGCCATGATCAAAGCTGAGAACTTTTTAGGCAGCCCTTGTATTTTAATATAAGTACATAATATAAGTATTGTACTTACGAAGCCATTGACAATGGAGTGGCAATATAACTTCAACTTATGTATTCAATTTTTTACACTTTACGCCATTCACCTACACCAAAGTAAGATTCTCCTGAAACGCGTCTTATTTTGGTGTAAGTGAATGGAGTACAACTGAAGATTCTCCTGAAACTCGTCTTATTTTGGTGTAAGTGAATGGAGTACTTACTGAAGATGGGAGAGATTCTCCTGAAACGCGTCTTACTTTGGTGTAAGTGAATACATAAGTTGAAGTTACATAATATATAAGTATTTATGTGACTTTACAGGCCTGCAGCCAAGTAATTTGTACCATCGACCAAGCTTTTGGCCATCTTTACTCTGTGGTCCATCTATTACTTGGCTACAGATCAATAAAGTCACATACATACATAAACATTCAGGGTGAAGGAAAACTCCAGAATAAAACCTATCGAGGTAAATTTATCCCAAACAGGAATTAAACTTTGCCCTGCCAGTTGACAAGCAAACACAACAAAATGCAAGAACTATGACAGTGCCTTTCTGGACCTTTACTTTAGAGAGTACACTTTATTGTTCAGCTAATGTATGTAAGGTTTGGATTTTAACTAGAGATTTTTTAAGTTAGCATTGCCAATCTGTTTGTTTTAAACAGATATGAGGAATATAAGAGGTAAACAACAGAATTGAATTTTTAACAAATAAATTATTTAAGTACAATATCAACAGTATAAAAAACAATAGTATAACATTTGTTTCACAACTTAACTCTTACATAATATCACTAAAAATAACTGCCTGCACGGTCTAGTGATAGTATTTGCAACCTCATGGGGTTTGATTACCAGTCAAGCTATCTAGGTAAGGTTTTTTCAGAGTTTTTTGCCAGTAAGATGGCTTTAAGGTACCAAGGACTGCAAGTTCATTTGCACCATTATTTCCACTGAGACAACGTAGCAGCATCCTTAGGGCATCTCAGCCTCAGAAGCCTGCTCCAGCAATGCTTGAAGAGAATGCTTACAAGTTCACGAGACAATGGGCTGGCATATGGGGGAAAAAAATCACTAAGAATTATATAACTTTGTTCTAAATTACGTATAATATGTAAAATATTGAACACTGAAAAACAAATTCTGTCATAATATTGTTTTCCTTTTGAGTGACTTTTCTGGCAATTCTTTTAGTTTAAATATTGGAGTAACTTACTCGTCATAATGTTCTAGGAACAACTTAATTTTAAAATATGTGCCCTCTTAGTAAAATAGGAAATGTGTGTGTATATAGTGAGAAGAGAGGGGAGGGGAGAAAGCAAAGCAACACTGTGCCAATTTGAAATGTAGACAACTTTGTAGAACATTAATCAGAAAAAATGAGCAGTAATGGAAAAAGCAGTAAACTAAAAGTAGTACATATTTAATTTTGTAAAGTGAAACAATTGAAGGGTTCACAATTATAAAGATGCTATCATTTTATCAAAAAATGAGATAAGCTTTTCTATCTGTAACTCTGTATTAGAAAGTAATCCACTATTTTATTTTCTGATTAGAGCATTTTTAATAATCATAAAAGCAATATGAAGATAATGCAGATTTGGTTTCTATGGACACATTCTGTTGTATTATTAGAAAGATGGAATTGCATGTGACTAGCTGCTGCAAGAAAGAAACAAGAAGACAACACATAAGCCTTAAGAGTGGTAGAATCTGCTAGACATGAAAAGCTGTTTATAGACTTCTGTGCCAAACCAGAAAGCTTTAGACTTTAAAATGCTAACTTCAGAAATATTTAAAAAAAACTGATGCTTCCTCAAGCTTGAAGATATAAAATATGACTGAAAAGAGCACTGAAAATGGAAATCCCTGTAATTTCAATGTAGAGATTGTGGCAATGTTGAATGTCATACATATTCAGCTAAAATGAACCAACTTTTAGTGCAGATAAAAGTATATACTGATAAATAAGGGATTGATACTCTGGAATGCATTTTACAAGAAGCACAAGATAAAACTGAAACAAATCAAGTACATACAGATCATGGTGAGCCAGAGATCAAACTCCTTGAGAATGCGCTACTGAAGAAGTATAACAAAATTATGTTGATTTATGTTAAATTTGCAATTTTATTTGGAAGAATAGATGTAATATAGGGTCAAATAAGTGTACTTACGAAGCTGTTGACAATGGAGTGGTATATATATAAACATATGTTCCAAATTTATGTAAGTGAATGGAGTTAGTGTGAAAAAAACTGTATACATTGTTTATATGTAATATAGGGTGTTACAGATCTTACTGACAAACTGTTAGGAACAATAGGTCACACAGAGAAGATAATTTTTTGTTAAAGGAAATTATACTTTCAAACACATCATGCACATTGGTCAAGTTGCACACACTATGTACATAGCCAACTGCTAGTTAGTTGTTATACTACATCATAAGCTGTCTCTTACCAGTACTTAGGTATTTTGTTGTTGTGAGGTTACCAGCCAACTGAATTATGAGTAGTTTGAATTCACTGACATGATTGTGTATCACAGTGAGGCGAGAGAAAATGGAAGAGAGGCTAATCACATCTGCAAGGATTGGCATCCTAACAGAAGACAGTCACGCCGCAGTACCTTTGCTGCAACTGATTGATGCATGTTGGCAGTGAAAGGCTTAATGTAAGGACACTGGAGTTGGAGGATGGCATGGTTGAGAGATTTAGTCTGGCACCTTCAACCAGTGCTCATGCCATGGGTGTAAGTCACCTATCCATTTGGAGGGTATTGCAGTACAACCTACACGTGTACTACTTTCAAAAGGTGCAGGCACTAGGACCACAAGATTTTGCACATCATATCCAAATTGCACTTTGGTTTCTTCATCATGGTGCCAATGAGGCTGCCTTCCAGATGAGGCGCACTTTACATGTGTTAGTTATTTTAACAGCAGGAATAATCACATCTGCGACTATGAGAACCTACACGTGATTAATGTTCAAAATCATCAAAAAGGTTTTCCATGAATGACTTGGGTGGAATTGCTAGTATTCATCTGCTGAAACCTGTAATTCTGTCAGCAAGGTTAACTATAGCAACTTACCTAAAATTCCTGCACCACACTTTCGGACCTGCTGTGCACAGCAACCTCTGGCTCCAGCATAATGGAGCCTCAGCACACTTCGGTATTGATGAATGATCACAACTAACTGCTGAATTTGGGAAACATTGGATTGAATGAGCAGGACCTGTTGCATTGTCAGTGCATTTGCTTAATTTAATGTCCCTTGATTTTTTCTTTTGGGGAAAAGTATGGTATAAGTAACTCATATTGACATCAGAATTCAGCTGATTGCCAGAATCAATTATGCATTTCACCACATCAAACAGTATCCTGCCAGGCTTGACAGCTGGATGGTTATTGCTGCAAAGGTATTAAGCATGTAATAAGGCACAGAGCAGCCTGTTTGAATATTGTCATGCCCTTCAATAAAACAAAATGTAATTAGTTTCTTAAGATATTTTATTGATAAAATTTTTTAACTCAGAAATTCATTTCTAATTAAACCCAATTACACTTCTTGCTACAAAAAATGTCAAACTTCATGTTAATAAATTCTGCCTTTACCAATAAAATATACAGTTTGCAACCCCCCCCCCTCCCCCGGAAATGTCAAAAATGCAGTTAATTTATATTCTTCACAGAAATCCTTAGTTACAAATTTTTCATTCTAATCATTAACAGTACAGCAAATATCATTTGATTGGATTATATAATTAAAGCTAAAGAAGAAAATCAACAAAGTTACAGTAAATAAATTAATGAAAATGTTTTAGATTTTGTTAATGGTTGGAAATGTACTAAAAGATAAATGTCTAATTACATTATATTTTTAAATTCTACATATTTAATACTATTAAAAATAAGTGAGTCTATACAATTCAGAAATAAAAAATTAATAAGTACTTTAAACACTATGGCTGGTAGCCTTAATAACAGGAGACTTTTTTGCAGTGATGCATTAAAATATTAATTTATATAATACCTTCACTGTAAACAGCTTCAAAATTAAACAATACATTAATGCATTCAGATGTTTAAACAACTGACATTTACATGGGAAGCACTGGAAATTGAAATTATAACAAACTGTGTTTTGTTCAAGATATATGTGAAGGAAACAACTTTTCTGCTGGATTTTGCTGGCTTTATATTTCAAAATGAAATGGTATTTACAGTTTTTGTGTTTTGTGCATACAAAATTAAGCAGAGGTGTCTGTACTTAAGAGCACTTAAGAATTAATATGATACGGATTTTTCAAGTCTAACGAATAATGGTGGAAATAAAAAAGGATAATTTTATTGGCAATATGAAACTTAACACCAATATATTGAGAGAAAATCTCATGACTACATCTGAAAATGCAAATCCCCTGAGGGACATGAACAAGAAACAAAACCTACTGTTTTTGTATGTTTTAATTTAAAATGTACATATGAGCATGAGGTTTGTACTGAATAATGGTTTTATTCTGAGCTCTCTTCCTTCTTGATTTTCTTGTTTACAGAGCCAGCTGTATCAGTGGATTTATCAGTAGCATCTGTTGGTTCACGCTTCACAGGTGAACTTCCTAATTTCAGCCATGATGACATAAACAGCTGACTTTTGTTTGTCACTTTTGGCTTCCTGTAAAGACAAGAAATATAGTTTTAAACCACACTTTGATGAATATATGGAGAAAACATAAGAAATTGATGCCATCACTGGTGAATTAAGTATAAATTACTATGAGGGTAAATGAAATATAAACTTTTGTGTGCAGGCACCTGTGCAATTTACTGAAATTAAAATTAGATAAAAATGAGCTACATCTCTAGGGTGGTAAATTAAAGTAGGTGGAACTTGAAAGAGGAAGGCCATTTCTCCTCTTATTTTGCCAAATGGAACAGTTGCTGCAATCAGCATTATATATGCATGATTCTAAAGAGAATTATTCTCTTTTGTATATATTGATGAATTTTGCGCATATGTAAGCATTTTATTATTATTATTATTATTATATTTTTTTCTTTATTCAGTCTAGGAATGCCTATGCTCTATTAGCAATTGAACTACAGTAAATAATTTCTCTCTATGGATGTTAGCTCCTGTAATTTAAATGCAAGAATATAAGGCATTATATAAAAGTCGTACATCACAACAAATAATTTACAAGGACTGTTTGGAAAGTAACCAACTGGCTATAAATTAAAAAAAAACTGCATATAAACAAATAGTTTATTATGTATATCTGAAAACTACAGCTTTCCACTGTTTTTCAACATAGTAGCCATTTAAATTCAAGCACTTATCATAGCGTGTCACCAATTTGAAAATCCCTTCAGCATAAATGGATGGAGCCAAATTTGGGCTGTAAAGGGGATGATCTAAGACCATCCCATTTTTATTGCCTCAAAAGGATTTGCATTCACTGAGCACTGTGAGGGTGAATGATGTCAGCAGACCAAGAAGTAAACTTTAAAAATGATTGTCATAACACATTCATTGAATTCGACAAGCAAGATTCCCATAGCATTCCAAAACACGGTGGTCATAAGCTTCCTTGCTGACAAAGTTTGACGGGCTTTCTTTGGCTTATTTGGAGAACCAATATGACACTATGTCTTAGACTGTTGTTTTGTCTCAGCGTTCATATGTGCCACCCAAGTCTTGTCACCCATCATTATTCTGTTCAAAAAATCTCCTTCTGTTGTACCGTGAAAGAAATTCTAAGGCAGAGCCCACCAAGCATTGTGTATCTGTGCATTTCCATTAGAATTTTCAGTAGCCTAATATTTTGGTTACAACCTCGAACAAAACAGTTCAAGAAATTTGTGGAAATTGTTCAGAAAGTTTCAAGATCATGAATTGATGGTTCTTACAAACTTTTTTGTCAATTTTCTTGGCAAGATCCTAACTAACTACAGAAGGCCTACCACTCCTAAGTTCATTACGAATGTTTGTTCTTCCATCTTTTCTTTAAAAAATAAGATTCACTGTTGCACAACACAATTCATGATAAATGTCTGCTGCTGACAGATGTTTTGTACAAAGAAATCTTATCACATTATCCATCTCACATTTGGCAGGATTTTCTATTGCAGCATTAATTTTGTAAGGTTATAATGAGTAAATAGGTGGCACTACTGCCAGTAGCAAAGCTGGAAGCTACTGAATCACGGATTACATTGATATAACAATGGCAATGCCCTGCACCCTATTACCAGAGCTACAGAACAACGGCAGTTAGTTTCCAAATTGCCCTCATATGTGATCATTATTCTGAGTTTGGTCACTATGCTAACAATAAGTAACATGTACTAACTCTATAGATATAGGTTTTGTACACTGTGGATCCTTATTGCGAGAATTATTCACCAATGTCGAGACTGGATGCCATTTCAGCAGTTTGACAGGTCGAAGTAGTGCTAGTGCCTCACCAGGTGACACATTTTCTGCATCAAGCCATCCCTGTCAAAAAACACATCTTTCTATAGCTTGCCAATATAAAAGATAGAAGACTTCATGTTGTGTACCATATTTAACAATACTAAAACATTTGTTGAATATTGCACTAATTACACGGTCCTAATATTTTTAGGTTCTTCAGATTTTAAAATTTAATTAAATTTATTTATTTAAATGCATATATAACAAAAGATTACAATAAGATAGTTGAAATCTGAAAGAGCAAAAGCTTATGCTTGAGTGCAAATTCAGTTCTTTATATACTTATACATTGAAAATACATTTTTATGTCTGCATAATATGCAAACTGATTATTATAAAAACAAAAGTTGTTAGTATTAAGTGACACAATACTTCACTGGTTTATTTATCACAACATGTCTCAGAAACTGGAAATGACTAACATTGGCATGATAAATGGAGACCTCTGGTTATTATTAAGTTTTTTTTTTTGTTTTATTTAAGGATGCCTTTTAATATCTCTGTTCATTAGCATTCCATTCAATTCAGGGCATGAAATGGCTGATAAATTTTGCTCAGAGGTCTCTTCTTTCAGGCTTGGCATTCTTTTATATATCATAAATGTACAGCATGGAACAAAAGATTTGCTTTGCTTCCCTTCCAAAGGAAGCTATAATTATGATTTTTACACCCTAAAAAAATCTATCAACCCTGGCCAGGTTTGAACCTGTGACCTTGGGTCTATGAAGCAAGTATGGTGACTACAAGACCATCAGGAGTGACAATAGACCTCTAGTTATTCCAATGCAACACAATACAAATTCTCCAATAGTAGGATTTCAAAATTCATAACCAAATATTTACTTTTGGGGATGAAAATTTCCTATATTGTTAGTTCCACAGGATTACCGGTAGCCTTCAATAATTTGGTTTCTCTTCCCCCCCCCCCCCCAAAGTAATACAATTGCTGATTTTTCTACCCATTTATATCTTATGTTTCTATAATGTTCTTTTGTTCCAGTTTTTAAATTCCTTTTTATTCTGCCTATGTAATTTGATCACAATCTATACAATTGATCTGGTAAACTACTGATTTCTTGCTGGACAGGATTACAGACTTAGTTGCACTATTCAAAATATTTCCAAAGTTATATTTATTCTGCTGGCAACACAATATTAGTTTCCATAAAATTATTATAAATATACATACCATCCATGAGCAAAGGAGTTGGGCTGGGTATGTTGAAAATGTGTGAAATATTAATTATTTTATTTTGTGTAGGAAAATAGAACAATCGGAACATTTTTTTAATAGTGCTTTAAGCCCATTTTTATTGCTGAGGCACCACAGGTGGTGGACACTGATGATATATGAGATGAAATTATGAATTAAGAAAAGACTTTTTTTAAAGGAGGGAATTGTTCCAGGCCTAAGTTTAGGGTACCTCCTTGGCATTAGCCATTTATAAGGACTGAGAAAAATCTGTCAGGGAGGATGATACTGGCAGGAATTGAACTGCACACCTCCTGCTCATGAGCCCATGCCGTAACAAATTCAGCCATCTGTGTCAGTGAGAATTATTGTGTTGATTCATCATTTATAAATTATAAGAGCAAAATTTGAACTTATACAAAAATCATGCCAAAAGTTTCCATATATTTAAATACCTCATGAACAGATTTTTTTTTGAATAGTATTTAATGCCACTACTGAGGCACCACAGGTGGTGACACTGATGATACATGAGATGAAATGATATATTAGGAAAGGATTTTTAAGGAAGGAAATGTTCCAGGCCTAAGTTTAGGGTACCTCCCCAGCATTTGCCATTTATGAGGACTGAGGAAAACCTGGAAAAAACCTCAGTCAGGGATTTGAACCCCAGACCTCCCGCTCATGAGTCTGCGCCTTAATGACCTCAGCCACCCATGGCGGTTGTGAACAGAAATTATTAAGTGTATAATGTATCTCAGTGTTTATGTTTGTTCAGGCTTGAGATTCTTTTATTGTGCCATAAAACTATGAATAGGACTCAGGGGTTTACTTAGCCTTAGCTATATTTATATTTTTATGCCCTAAAATCCATCGACCCATGCCAAGTTTGAACCTGTGACCTTGGGTCTAAGTATAGTTACCACTAGATTACCAGGATCAATCAAGTAGCAGGATTAAGCATTATTGGGACAAAGAAGATTGCTGTTATGAAAATGAAAGCAAGCACTTACAGTTATTTGTTCTTCTGCATCAAGAATGGCTGGCATGCGATGATGTAACCATGACATGGTCTCATTAGATTCCATGGTTATAACAGAGTAGCTGTAGAAAACTTCACCCTATGACATTTTAAGGAAAAAAATATATAATGAATGAATTAATTTATTTTCCAAAACTATTCACAAAGACACAAACAGTAAACACAATGGCAAGTATTAAATTCAAAATTAATTTCTTGTTGGAACTAATACACGAAGCAATTAATTTATTCTTAATTAGTGAGTTGATTTAACACTCTTATGCTCCACTTACCATTGAATTATACAGAACTTATCCTAAACTTAGGTATTCATTTTTTTTACGCTAAACTCCACTTACTTAAATAAAAGTAAGACGCGTTTCGGGAGAACCTCTCCCATCTTCAGTTGCTCGCCAAACCTATTCAACACCATCTGCTCTCTCTAACTATTAATTTTTTCACATTAAAAAGTAAATCCCAGGGCCCATCTATATTAGAAAAATGTATTAAATGTACAGAAGTGCAAAACTATGCAGTTGGTTATATGAAGCATTGTTTGATGATTACCTTCAGTAATTACAGAGAGGTTTATAATATTACTAAGCAATATTGATTAAGTATTACCTGTTATAGCCATCCTTATGGTACACTTGGTAGGCACTGACTTTATCTGATAGGAGCATACATTCTTCATAGTCAATCACCAGATTGGTATTAAAGAAACACAAACTTGTCTTACCATTGCTGATTTCCATATATCAAATATCCCAGCCATGTAAAGCAGTTTTGGGCCTTTCCAGCCTTCATCTTCATCCCAGTCATTGGACCATGTGCTGCAGTCTTCAACGCATATCTGTTACCATTGAAATAAGAGTGCAATCTGCTTTATGAGGCTACATCTTGCTATTTTGATATATTAATTTTACTACAACCAAAAGATTAATGCTTTATTTCAGTTGTCACAAATGCTTTTTAAAATGAAAAATGTAAAAATATTCATACTTTTCAAATGAATGATGAATGAATTGTGAGTATTTTTTACAAACTATTCTCTAAAGGTATGATGCACATTCATTGTCTTGCAAATAGCCTTGGCATCAGATTTTAAAACCATGAAAAGCAGCAAATTATGAATGCAATTTACATTCTTTAAGAAACATATACTAAAGACTAAAACTTACATGGAAATCATGACAGAAAAATATATTTAATTAGTTGTTTAATTATGAAAGTCATCTGTTACTGAATCACACAGTTTTTTTGAGGGGGCATATTAGGGCAAGTGCCTGGAAAGTGAATACTTCTTCCAGCAAAGAAAGCTTGTGCTTCTCCCCTAGTCCATAGGATAGTAAGAGAAATTATTGTACATTTTATATTTAATATTGTGTATTTCATGCACTCACTCCATCCTTCTGCAGCATGTAAATGAAGTATGGCTGCTTGTTGCCTTTACCCTTTGTTGTCTGCCACTCATAGAATCCATCACATACAATAATACAACGATTTCCTTTGTTTAATGGTCTTGAGTACAATTTAGAACTGGTTAAACCTTCCAAGCGACAGTTGGTTGTGGATAAGCCATGGGATTTATAGTCTCCCTGAAAAATTCATGACATAAAGGTGGTAACTATATGCATCACAAGGAAACAACATTATTAGTTCTTAAAGCCCTTATACTAGTTCTCCAGTGTAATACTGAGCCTCTTGCTGGACTGCAAAAATAATATGGTCAAATCTAATGACAATGCATTTTCAAGTTACATGCCTGGCTAGATTAAGGAGTGGTTGGAGCAGTCTGTAAATAGAACCAGAGTACCCAGAAAAAAAAAAAAAAAAAAAAAAAAAACTGCTCAGTCCCTACTTCATCTGCCACAAGTTCCATGACTAACTATTGTGACCAAATTTAGGTCATCTTGTTTGCTGTACCCATGGTGCTGCCAATAGAAAAAATAACAGCAGTAGCATCCAAATACTACACATTGTAGCGGTAGTAGTGGTAGTTTATTCATCCCATTGATCAGTACATTTGATATGGGTTGTGTCATTATACAAGAATACCTAACACTTATAATTCAAAGTAAATATAATGTGATTGATCGTGTTTTAGGTGCTACAAATTGTTTCAAGAAATTTCTGTAAAGAATAGATATAAAATTATTTTAGAATAGATTTTAGCACACTTTTAAATTTGGCAGATAGTTTACATTCATTTTTTGTGATAGTTTGTCATAGATATTTATTGCACTGTATTTAAGTCCTTTCTCAAACAGGTTGGCATAAGGTGGTATAATGCTTAAATGTGATTTTTGCCTTGTGTTGTGTTTATTTACTTTATTTACAGACATCTCTGACCATCAGTAATCCATTAAATTCAGGGCATGAAACAGCTTTAAATTTTGCTCAGAGGCCTCTTCTTTCAGGCTGAGGTTTTTTACATACCATAAACTTACTACATGGGACCCAGAGCTTTACTTTCCTTTATAAGGAAGCCATAATTAGAATTTTTATGCCTGAAAAAAATCCATCACTCTGGTCAGGTTTGAATCCGCCATCTTGTGTCTACGGTTGTGTTTTATAAAAGTAATTTGTTGCAAATTCATGGATATGTGCTTTTATTCAAAAAGATAGATACAAGGTAGTGGTAGTATATTTAATTTCTTGAATTAGGGTTTGCAAGGAATTCATAGGTTTGTTCCCATAATAAACCAAACAATACTTTCCTGTATCCTAAAAATTATAGTACTTTTGCAACTACTTTTCCAGGAGATTATACCATGTCTAATTACACTATGAATGTATGAGAAATACATTCATAATTGTCATATTGCATGTATTACACATTAATCTTGGTATAGCAAAGTCTACTAAATTTGTAAAGATAGCATTTGTGTTCAAGTTTAAATTCTCATCTAATATTTTTCTTCTTCACATTGGCACTACAGCCTTGGCCTGCTGTGGGAAACTCTGCTTCCTCTATTCTCATCTTATAACTTCATTGATAGAAGGCAGTATTGCAGTAGGACATGTGATCAGCATGCTGGCACCCAGCTGGTCACCTATAATGCAGTTGCCAAGATTGACGAATGCCACCTCTACATCAGGCAGCTTCCCAGTTATCATGAGGCCTCCTAACTCAGAAAAATTCCTAAGCAGGTTTTGAAAAAAACAAAAGCTCAACATATAATAGGCATTAACCCAACTCCAATTATTAACTTGAAACATCAACTTGTTTCCTTTATTAAATAATTAATTTATTGTTATCATCTTCTATATTATACTTTTAAGTTGCAGTTATTTAACTATTTGTTGTTTTAATTCTTATAATTTTTTGTATTCTATTTATAAATTTATAAGTGTAAAAGTGATAACCCTCTAGTATTTATCTTGATATCTCTAAAAACTGTGTTAAAAATTCTAGGAAGTAAATAAGTAAACATGCAAAATTTACACAACACATCAACTTAATGTACTGATAATTCAAATTGGTGCTTTTCTTAAATTTATTCATTAAATACAAGATATATAATTTATAAGTTCCAAAACTGGCAGCAGAAGCATTAAAGAGAACATTCTGTATGACTACTAAAGAGATTATTAAAGTATATTTTGCCATAAACAAGTTTTGCCATTTTGATTCCGAAATGAATTAATATTATAAGTTTCGCCATTATCTATAATCTGTAATTAGTAGTACCTAGCAAGGCCATCTTACTGAACATACATTCATCCTATACCACAACTCATGTAATGTCATTCAGTTCAAAGACCAGAGAAGGAAAATTTTCACTAAACTAATCAACTTAAGAAAAGGTATTCCATTCATTGATGAAAACTACAGTCAGAATAAAGAGGGGGTCATCAATCCATGGTCGTAGCTGTATAAATAAATTATCATAAATCTCAGCTTCAATTTTTATACTAAAGTTAAATTGTATATGTTGAGTTAATACTATGCATTTTTATAAATTTTTTAATAAAATTTAATATTTGTAATAAATTTTTGTTTCTAAGTGTAAGCATTTTCCTTCTATAGCATTTTTTTCATTAATAAAAATGATAATGGTTCATAATTAAGAATCAATTCATTTTCAGAACTTATATATTATTAAAATTGCAGAAGTCACAAATTAAAAAAGAGTCTAATTGACATGTTAATTAAGGAAATAATTCAGAAACATTTTAGAATTAATATCAGCTCAAATTTTCATTGACTTGCTAGAAAACAGTTTTCTTTTACTTTGTGTAAAATGTATTATTATGACTTCTGTTTTAACAAATAGTGAATTTATGTTTATTTTGTCCAATTCCTTTTGTTTTAGCACAGCATCTATGGAAAAGTCAAGTTTGAGTATGCTTGTTTCTCCTTTCTGATTTTCATTTCTATTTTGTACATGTAGATAGAAGCCTATATTTTATTCTCAGTTCTGTGAAAGAAAGTTTCACTGCTAAATTGTATGCTAGTAGGTATTGAGAATTGTATTTTTAGATATACATAAAATATATTTTGAGTATAATTTTCAATAATGGGAAAAACAAAAAAGCGCAAATAGCAGCTGAAAAGAAAAGTTTGATAATAGAAAAAACAAAACATTGCAAAGGCCTAAGGTTTGTTATCAGCATGAGAAAGACCTGTCAAGATCTAATGCATTGCTTGTTAACTTTGACCACAAAATAAAACATTAAATTTAATTTAAATACTATTAATTGTTTAAATAATTTGTTTAACCAAAACCTTTAATGCCATGTCTCTACTAGTTAATCCTCAATTACTTAGCTACCACGAGAAAGAAAAAAATGTTTTATTTTATTTTTTTAATTTTTTATTTATTTTTTTTCCTGCTGCCATTATATTTGGTCTCACAGATTATGCTGTAGATTAAAATAATTTATATCAAGCCATTTTATTCCAAATACATTTAAAATCTGACATTTAAACAAAAAGTAAATATATATAAGATCTTTAAATCAATTATCCAGATCCTAAAATAAATCAGTCCATACAAAATCCTTAGAGTAATAAATTGATCAAAATTTTCACTGGAAGAAACATGTTGAAATGATAGTTCCCATACTTATTTTGGCCTAAGTAACCACAGTAAATGTTTCCAAATATTGACATAAGCTAATCTATAGGGTTTTTAGAATATGTTTTGGGCATTGTTGTCCTATCTTCAGCTGTTGACTGATTGCTTGCTGCTTGCAATATTACTTTGGCCTGTTTTGCTCTAAGAGTTTTAAACTATCTCCTACCAAAAGATGTCTTGCACATGATATACTTTGCATATTTTTTATTCTGTAATGAAATATGGAAATTTTATGGAGTAACTCTTCTTATAGAGAAAAAGTTTTCCATTTGCAAAAGAGAGCTATTAGAATAATCTGTGGGAGGAAAAGAAGAGAATCCTGTAGACCTCTTTTCAAGAAAGTAAATGTACTTATTCTCACAGGAATGTATATGTATATGACCTAATGTGGTATGTGGTAGAAAATTTCAAAACATTTTAATCAAATTTCAGTGTACATAGACTCAATACTAGAAACAGGAATAATTTTATAGGCCAACTAGCTCATTGCAGATTTTCCGGAAGGGTGCCTACTATTCTGCAATTCAGATGTATAATGGCCTATGCAACAGAATTAAATTTTTAGGAAATGAACGTAAATTTATATCTTTAAAAAATTCTCTTAAAGAATTCTGAATAGCTCACACCTTCTACAGAATGGATGAATATCTTAAACTTAATTTATCTTAATTATGTATATTTTATGTTCTATATCCTAGAGCTTTTGCTCTACTCAGGATCTACAGAACAAGGTACATACATTATAAAAGATATACATAAGATATTTTCTTACATTAAAGTAAACATTTGGAAATAACAGCATCAGTTTTTAACCTCAAAAAATTTAAAGCCTGCAGAGATACAAAAGCAGAGAAAAGTAGCAAATAAGAGAGAATTAAGTAAATAAATGAAATGTTGTGATAGGCATTGCAACTGTCATAAAAGGATTTTGATGCCTATATTATAATTCTCTTAAATATTTGTTATAGCTTAATATTTACCTTATGCCAAATAGGAATCATGCCCCAGAGCATGGGCTGAATTATTCTTTCAGATTTTATTTCAAAATGCGTTCCAGCAATCATAACAGGACTAACATCTGTAGGACACATGTTGTGAGATGGCTTATACTGCAGCACATCAGATGAGGCTTCATTCCATTCAGGCCTTTCAAATTTTTTAGAAGCTTTCGACTTATAACTACATGCTTTGCGGAGATCTTCTGGGCAGAGAGTACTGTTACATGAAAATGTATGATATGTTAGTGAACGATTAATATCAGAAAATATTAAATTGTCTAAATGGTAAATTTATTTTTCATGTTGCTGTGTTATATTAGCAGTCAACACTTCCTTTCTACTGACTGAATAGTTATTCATCTTCCATTAGCTATGCGGTCCAGAACAAATTACCTTTCACAAAAATTAACCATTCAAATGCTTATTAGATCAAAAGAATAAGTCATCCCAGTCTTAACCTGCACTTTTTAAAACTATGTTTTATTTAATGCAAATGATCGCTTACCACGCTGTTCTACCACACATTATTATAAACGGATGTTATTCAAACACTGCAGCACAATCAATTTTGTTAAAGAACTTTAAACTACGCGTATTTACTTCCTTATTTCCCGCGCAATAGTTTTATTTACAGGCCATTCAGTTGTCAATATCATTGGTTAGTTTGCCTATGCCATGTTTATAGCGTTGGCGAACCTGCTTTTTAACGTGCAGTGGTGGTGCCATGCCGTTAAAGAATGGAACTATTGATGCAATATGGATGTGACATGAATGTGGTTAATAAAGGTTATGTTTCGGTATTAACAGTTTGAAGGATTTTCCCAGTGCAGGGGGAGTAGCCATGGCTCTTTATGATAACAGACACTGGCTCTTGTCACATATTCGTAATTCGTTTATATCTTCGGATGATACAGGTATTTTTTATAAATGTACATTATGATGATGCTCTCAGACCTCGTGCATTTTGCTGGTACATGTCAAGATTGGTCCTAACATACCAACAACATGAAATTTATTCTTTGTGGAAATAAATTGTGTTAAACTTAGGTGCCTTTCAGCACTAATAATTGTGACTGTGTAAATGTCGACTTTCCTGATTTACCCTGTCTTAACCATGATGTTCTATAAAGACAACAGAATCCATAATGAGATCTGCTTTTTCTTTGCTGGAGTAACAGTTGTCTTAAGAGCATCTTGCAGCGTTATCACTGAGAAGAAGAACGGTCTTAAATAAAAAAAATGGATATTTTCTTGAGGTCAAATACTATCTGTAATATCAAATGCCCACAGGACGCACAACATAAGCCCTAATCTCAGGTTAGTAGGAAAAGTTATCGCAGGGGTATATCCAGATTATATATACTACCTCTCTTCTCTTGATTAAGCAAGATTGTCGAAAAACAAAAAACCCGTGAAAATCAAGCAGGTTAAAAAAATCAGTAAAATAGTTGTGATAACAGAATTACTATACCAAGTCGACAAATTTATATAGCAAAATATTATCCCATGTCATTCATCAAAAATAAAAATATTTGCTCATCTTCAAAAAATTAAATATTTGTTAATTAATTTATTTATACTGACATTTAAGGACTTGGGATCTTTTCTCTCACTCAACCAGTCTTACACATACATACATACATATTTTATTTATTTTTAACTAAATAATAAATTAATGACAGAGCAACTAAATTTAATTACAATAAATGGATGAAGAGAATATTTCATAGTATACAAAAGGAATACAAACATAAATACAATTAAAAGAAAAGACACATTTGTAATTATATGTTGATATCAAATATATAACAAATTATATCAAAAGAAGGTATTATACTCAGAACTACTTATCTATTTACAGTACAGTACATTTGGGGATTCACAATATTAAGTCATAACACTCCATAGAAGATCATATTACAGTGAACAATGAGTTCACAACTGGAATGAATGAATGAATGGTATTTAATGCCCATTTTTGCTACAGAAGCACCACAGGCGATGGACACTAATGATACATGAGATGAAACGATACATTGGGAAAGGATTTATTTTTAAGGAAAGAATCGTTCCAGGCCAAAGTTTAGAGTACCTTCCATTTATGAGGACTGAGGAAAACCTGGCAAAAACCTCAGTCAGGGAGGATGGTCCTGGATAGATTCGAACACCAGACCTCCCGTTCACAAGTCTGCACCTCAACAACCTTGGCCACCCCGTGGCGGTGAGGTCACAACTGGAGCATATAAGGAGGCCACCATGTAAATGTAAACCGAGATCAGGTTAAGATATAAATATTCCTCTATAGTATATGGCATGTGATTAAACAAGGGTTTATTTATAAACAATGTATACAGTTTTTTTCACACTAACTCCATTCACTTACATAAATTTGGAACATATGTTTCAGGAGCGATCCCTCCCATCTTCAGCCTGTTGACAAACTGTTGTTAAACGTGGCGGTTGGGTCTCTTGATGTTCTTGTGGCGGCATCTGTTGGTATTATTAGGAATTTGCTGAGTTCATCCAATGGAGGGATATCGAAATTCATCAAATTATCCTTATTTTTTGTAATGAAAATGTTTTCCCAAGTGGAAAGTTCTATTGCATTATGAAGTTGTTTAAGTAGTTTTATCTCTGATTTAATTTCATGATTTTTATTCCAATTCCAAAAGTGCGCTGCTATTGCTGATTTATCAATTTGTTTTAAGCGAATATTTCTGAAGTGTTCTTTTTCCGGATTCCCAAATTCCTCTTCGTTTTTCCAATGTATTTTTTGTCGCACTCTGCCTACATGCCAACAGAACAAAAGTCAGGTATTTACGAAATAGAATGTGCAGAGTGCGACAAAAAATACATTGGAAAAACGAAGAGGAATTTGGGAATCCGGAAAAAAGAACACTTCAGAAATATTCGCTTAAAACAAATTGATAAATCAGCAATAGCAGCGCACTTTTGGAATAAAAATCATGAAATTAAATCAGAGATAAAACTACTTAAACAACTTCATAATGCAATAGAACTTTCCACTTGGGAAAACATTTTCATTACAAAAAATAAGGATAATTTGATGAATTTCGATATCCCTCCATTGGATGAACTCAGCAAATTCCTAATAATACCAACAGATGCCGCCACAAGAACATCAAGAGACCCAACCGCCACGTTTAACAACAGTTTGTCAACAGGCTGAAGGTGGGAGGGATCGCTCCCGAAACATATGTTCCAAATTTATGTAAGTGAATGGAGTTAGTGTGAAAAAAACTGTATACATTGTTTATATATATACCACTCCATTGTCAACAGCTTCGTAAGTACACTTATTTGAAGGGTTTATTTACTTTGCTTACTCAACTGTTTATATTGATTAGCTAGTTTATTATAAATATATTTTCTTCTATGGATAATGACTTTACTTATGATCCTATGAAAGTGTAGGTGCAAGTTATTTACCACTAGATTATGTGCATGAAGATAATTTTTTTAGTATAATGTTAATTTTTTAGGGACAAAAGCAATAATTTATTGCAGAAATAGACAAGTCACTCAATCACACAAATTTTACTAGTTAGTTAGTTCCTGGAGCATTTGGTAAGTTCGTGGAGCAGTCACAGAGACCTACGAACATAGAACTTGTCATATACAATTACCACATTTGCTTTCAATCTATATTTACAAAAATTTGTCTGCATCTACATAAATAATTACAATAAAAGTAAAAAAGAACACCTAGAACAACTCAACCAAACAACAAAAACAGACAAGTCACTAAATCATAAAAATTTTATTATATACATAATTACATATACATTGATGTGCAGTATAATATTGTCACTTATATATTCCTTTAGAATAAAAGGCCTTTTTACATAGGTATTTTCTAAGAGCAGATTTAAAGGAATTATTGTTTATTAAAGCTTTTAGGCTAGAGGTAAGAGCATTGTGTACTAAAATGCATTCATAATAAATGCCTTTTTGATGGCATGAAAGTGCTGAAGTTGGGAGATGTAGATTTGCTTTTTGTCTAGTATTCTTGTCGTGTATATTTTGATTTCGAACAAATTTTTGTTTATTTTTTATATAAAAGTTCACAAGGGATAAAATATATTCCCAAGGAAGGGTTAAAATTTCAAATTTCCTAAAGAGATTTCTGCATGAATGTCTGCTATGTGTACCAGCGATTATTCATATGACTTTTTTCTTTAACATGAAGACACTTTCACTTTTAACTGAATTTCCCCAAAATATTAGACCGTATCTCATTATTGAGTTGAAATAAGCATAATAAACTAGTTTTAAAGTTTTAATTTACTCCAAAATTACTAATGCACACATTGCATAGCATTCACTGCTAAGTTTAGGTGTAATAAGATCAATGTGATCTTTCCAATTCAGATGGTTATCAGTTATTAAACCAAGGAATTTAATATATTTGGTTTGTGAAAGTACACTGTTATAATATCCTATCTGTAATTATGGATCTGGAGATCTGTGAATAATGAATTTCATAATGATATCAATGCATTATATGCATTGATATAAAATTATTACATTGTTATAACTCAGTATAATATATTGTCACTCATATATTCCTTTACAGAATAGTAGGCATTTTACATAAGTATTTGGTAGTTCTAAAGAGCAAGGAGCAGGCAGTTCAGCAGAAAAGTCTAAACATGGAGAAAGATAAGGGCCGAAAATATGGAGGAAGTAAAGACTATGTTCAAGTCAATAACTGAAGATATAAAGGAGATTAAAAACAGGAAGGCGAGAATGGAAGAGAAATAGAAGAAGTACATGAAAGAGATAAATCAGAAGATTGGATGGCTCGAAGAGGAATTAGAGTAGCAGAATGCAGGAACAGAACAATTAAAATAGGGAAAGTGGCAGATGCAAGCAGGAAGTTGAACATAGCGATCTTTGGGGTGGAGGAAAGAAGATAGAAAAGGACATGGAGAAGTAGAAGAAGTGATTTAAGGAATATTGGGCAACAAATCAGAGGGATGGAAAATTAGAGATGCCTGGAGAATTGGACAAAGGGGCCAGAGAGCAAGGCCAATATTAGTTGAATGATGAATATTTATTGGAAATTATTATGCCAAACTGCAAAATTAAAAGGCCAAGAATTTTTATTGAAAATGACTATGAGAAATAAGAGTGGAATTAATGAAAAATATGAAGGAAGCCAGGAACAAAGGTACAAGAGCAGTTATGCACTTATGGTTAGATGAAAACCAGTCAATGCAGCAGCAATGTCAAATAATGTGGCTAGAGGGGAAGAGAGAAGGATTAGATGGAAACTTGCTAATGTTGCATCAAGGGCAAGGAACTAGGAATGGCAGAGAAGAGAAGGGAAGAAAGGGAAACAACCTGTATCCAGCAAGGAAGGGAGGAGTGCATAGCAACGAGCATGTTGAGTACCTCACTGAGTGCAAAACATCTGAGTAGGGTAAATGATATGGTGGGGAGAAGTAGATAGGGGGAATCAGCTGGTCAATGGTCAGGAGGTTTGATTGTGGGTCATGTGCCAGTGGGGAGTTTGATCAAAATAGAGAGTGATAAAAACTCAGGGTCAGTTGAAAGGGTTACAAGAGCAAAAGAGAAACTCAATTTATTTGGAAGAAATAGTAAATAATTTATGATTTTAAAGATTTATATTGCATGATTAATGAAGCATAGATCAGAAATAAAGTAAAGGGAGAGGACTGTAATGTGAGAATAGTGGAATGGGTAGAGAGTGGGAAGTAGGATCTAATGTATATATAACCAGGGAGTTAAATGCATAGATCCAAATAACAAGCACTCCAAGGATGTTGTATAATGTGCAAAGTTAATGTAAGAGAATGATGTAGAAATAAAGTATTCATTCATATATAGGTATTTTCTAAGAGCAGATTTAAAGGTTTTATCATTATTTATTAAGGCTTTTAAGCTAGAGGGAAGAGCATTTTGTACTAAAATTCTTTCATAATAAATTCCTTTTTGATGTCAGGATAGTGTAGAAGTTGGTATAAGTGGATTTTCTTTTTGTCTATTTTTCTTATCATGTATATTTTGATTTTTAACAATTTTTTCTTAATTTCTTATTAAAAGTTCCATAAGGGATAATATATATTCATATGGAAGAGTTAAAATTTCAAATTGCCTAAAGAGGTTTCTGCATTAATGTCTGCTAAGTATACCAGCAATTAATTATCCATGTGGCTTTTTTCTGTAATATGAAGACACGCTCACTTATAACTGAGTTTCCCCAAAATATAAGACCATATTTCATTATTAAGATGAAATAAGCATAATAAACTAGTTTTAAATTCTTAATTGACTCCAATGGTACTAATGCACATATTGCATAGCATGTACTGCTAAGTTTAGGTATGATAAGATCAATGTGATCTTTCCAATTCAGATGGTTATCAATTATTAAATTAAGGAATTTAATGTCTTTGGTTTGTAGAATTGCACTGTTATAATATCCTATCTGTAATAGGGCATTTGGAGATCTGTGAGTGATGAATTTCATAACATTTGTATTATCTAGATTTAGAGACAATTTGTTTGCTTTGAACCATACACACAAAGAACTCAGAAGTAGATTTAGTTTAAAGGCACAATCATTAAAGCTATTTCCATTTATCAATATACTTGGGTCATCTGCAAATAGAACAGCATTTCCTACATCTTGGGTAGATAAAAGGAGATCATTTATTTATATCAGAAAAAGAAGAGGGCCCTGAACAGATTCTTGAGGCACTTAGGTTAATCATTCCCTACTCTGGTGCATTGTTTTTATTTTTAAAGAAACAATTTATTACTCCTTTTTGTTTCCTTTTGTCAAGGTAGGATATAAACAAATTTAAATATTGGTTTTTTTATTCCATAAGTATGCTAATTTATCTATCAGAATTTCATGATTGATACAATCAAAAGCATTTGTTAAATCATAAAATATTCCTCCTACATGTATCTTTCATTAAATGTAGTTAAAATTTCATTAGTGAGTTTATAGATTGCATCTCCTGTTGAAATGCCTTTTCTAAAGCCAAACTGAACATTAACTAGAATATTGTTACCTTCAAGGTAATGCTAAAGCCTATTGTACATGAGAAAAAACGGGTATTTACAAAATAAGTTGTGCAGAATGTGAATAATCTACATTGGAAAAACAAAGAGAAACATAGGCACATAATATATAAACAATGTATACAGTTTTTTTCACACTAACTCCATTCACTTACATAAAATTTGGACATATGTTTCAGGAGCGATCCCTCCCATCTTCAGCCTGTTGACAAACTGTTGTTAAATGTGGCGGTTGGGTCTCTTGATGTTCTTGTGGCAGCATCTGTACATCAAGAGACCCAACTGCCACGTTTAACAACAGTTTGTCAACAGGCTGAAGATGGGAGGGATCACTCCCGAAACATTTGTCCAAATTTTATGTAAGTGAATGGAGTTAGTGTGAAAAAAACTGTATACATTGTTTATATATATACCACTCCATTGTCAACAGCTCCATAAGTACATTTAATAGGCACATAATTAAAAGAACATTTCAGGAACATTAATTATAAGAAATGGAGAAATCAGCAATAGCATCTCATTTCTTAACAGAAAACCACAACACAGCGAATAAAGCAAAATTATTGAAATCAGCACAAGGTACTACAGAATTAGCAACATGAAAGAAAATCTACATTTACAAATATAGAGATAGTTTAACAAACTTCAACACTTCTGGGGATGAAAATATAAAAAGTTTACCACACCTCCACTAGAGCAGAATACACATTCCCACAGCATAATGAATATCTAACAGTCAACAGTTAGCTGATAATACAAACAAAGGGTTTGTGAAACTAATACTACATATTACAAACAAGTGGAGCAATAAGAGTGTAGTTTGATTCACTCATACAATAATCTTAAGCTTTTTACATTTCATCAAAATGTTAAGAGCACTGCAAAGTGAAACAGCTTATTTTTTAAACAGCTTAATTTGTGGCAATATAAAACTACCATTATCTGCCTATCTGAACATCATTTGAAACAATAGGAATTATCACAATTGTCATTACAGGAGCAGGAGCTTCTAGAAAAAAGCTACATAAAGGAGGAGTTTGCATTTATGTCAGGTTGAATGTATCATATAAAACATTAGATATATCAAAAGTTAATTCATAACAGGACATTGAATTAAGTACAATTCAAGAATAGCAGAAATATAAAATTGTTTTAATTGCTGTTTGTTACTCAATATTAAAATTTTCATGAAAATCTTGAAGATGCTTTTAACTTTTTATTTAAATCTAAGCACAAAATAATAATAATGATGATGATGATGATGAATCAGGATATAAACATTGATTCTTTAATGCAATGTGTCAGAATGAACAGATTATTCTCCCTTGCTGCATATAATATGGTGCGTACAATTAACTTTTCCATCAGGATTGATAAAAGCTCTAGCACAGTAATAGATAATATCTTTGTAAATTCAGATAAACTGTCATATTCTGGGTTCCCATTAATCAGTGAACTCTCTAACCATGATGCTTAAGTAATAGTTAAGTAGGACTCAAAAATAAAATTCAAAGAATGCTATAGATGTATAAAATCTAGAGATATTAATGATGTAAATCTCAATAAAATGGTGGAAGCACTTCAGCAAGAATCATGGAATAGTGCCTACAGTGCAACTGATGACATTAAATTGAACAATTTCTAGCACACTAAATTGCATTTTGAAGCACATTTCCCACTAAAGATTAAAAAGAAAAAATATAAAATAAGTAGGGAATGGATTAACCCAAGGAATTAAAAAATCATGTCAACATATAAGAATTGTATAATGAGCTAAAGCTCGGTGAAGACCCTAAATTAAAAATACATTTTAAAAGCATTGTAAGATACTTAGGAAAGTAATAAAAGCTCAAAAGGCCTTCATTATCAAAAACTTATCAGTCACTCGAAAAATAAAATAAAGTTTGGAATATAATCAAACAAGAAACAATTAAAAATTTGCAACAAGAAGATACAATAATCTTAAAAATTAACAATAAGAGTTACAACATCCTACAGATGTGGCAATTGTGTTTAATTACTTTCTTAATGTAACAAAAAAAATTAATTTATACTCAGGTGATGCAAGAAATACTTTGAGAATTCTGTAATCATCATTTCCAAGTCAAAATAATTCATTCAAACCAAGTACCACTACTCCACTGGAAATAAGTAACATTGAACGGAAACTACAATTAAAAAAACTCATCTAGGTATAATTGATTAACAGCAAAGCTTAAAGGTCTGTGCAAAGGAAATTAGTATCCTCCTTAGTTGTTTGTGTAATGATTAATATCTGGTGTAAGTAACATTGAACGGAAACTACAATTAAAAAAACTCATCTGGGTATAATTGATTAACAGCAAAGCTTAAAGGTCTGTGCAAAGGAAATTAGTATCCTCCTTAGTTGTTTGTGTAATGATTAATATCTGGTGTATTTCCTGAATGACTAAAATATTTGGTAGTGTAGCCTCTGTTGAAAAAGGCAGAAAAGGAAATTTGAGATCGCACATACCCAAAATATACATTTTAAAATAATAAGCGTAACTGCATTACTAATCACTCTAAATACATAGCAGAAAGAACTAAGTTTGTCTATTAATTTTTCAGCACAAGTGTTTGAAGAAAAATTAAATGCAATCTAAATATCAAGAAATTTGGTACCTTTTACTTCTTGAATACTAGAATTATTCATAAAAATGGACGAAGGGTTATACCACATGGTGATTAAAATTTATGTATTTCATTTTATTAATAATTAAATGGTGTTTTTATATTCCTAACCAATTTTGTAATGCTGTATTATATTCATTTACCATAGTTTGAAGTTTATTTACACAATTTATGTTAAAAGCATTTTTTAAATTTATTTATTTATTTTTAATGATTAGACACTGCTACCTGAAGATCTGTTGTGGCAGATGAAGATGATACAGATGATAAGTTGACCAAATGAGCAGGGGGCTTTGTGGCTTAAGTTTCCCAGGCATTCACCCAAAACACAATCAAGAATCAAAACCAGGTCCACTAAGAACCTAATAATATAAACAGAGATGATGTCAGACAACTCCACAGCGCCTGGATAACACTATAAACAGGACATGCCTCAATGACCAACTCCAACCAATGAGAAGCAAGAAGGCAGTAGTTTCACCCAGTTCTCAGAAATATGAATGAGCAGAACACAGTTGACAGCAGAGAGCAACCCAGAAGCTCACACCATGTTGGGCAAAAAGTTGATTTTAAATCACAGGAAGAAGGCCTTATTCAGAACCTCAGTTTTCCCATACTGAAAACCATACTTTGATTTTGAGAGGATACAGTGTGATTCTAGGAATAGCATTAATCGATTTAGCATAATCTTTTCAAGTATAAACATGAAGAATAAAGATCCTGAAAATGTACATTCAGTGTACTTTTAATTTTCTTATTTTTCATGCTTCATTATTATAGAGTGCAGGGTGATACATTTAAATGGTCCTCTGCCGTGTTTCCCAGCAAGCATGGTTCTAGAGTAATGCCTCTGTGTTCAATAATAAAAATAAAAAGCCTCTATTTATTACCAGAAAATTAAAATCTGAAGTCCTCCAACAAAGAGAATTCAATACTGAAGATTATTAAATCAAGATAAACTGACTAATGCCATATGTGTGTAAAAGAGACTGAAATTTACATTTTATCTACTACTATTGTATTCTTCCCTAATATCTATAATTTAGTAATATTTAAGTGCTAAAAACAATATATATTAATACTAACAATGAAACTTGCAGGCATAAGTGAAATGGTGATGTTAGGAGAAGATATTCCAAGGAAACTGCCCAGCCTTTCTAAATTTGAATGCTACCCAGGTGCTGATGAAAGTGACGAGGAAGACGAAATGGATGCTATGGGACAGTCATTTGATTTGCAATCAGGTGAGTCTGGCAACACTATTCTATTCTTTCATTTTCTTATGCTGTTTCAGATTCATTTATTTGATAAAGTTTAAGTATACACAGGTAATTGTTATAGACATGGATACTTTTCTGTTACATTGTGGGATATCTCTACTAACTGAAATAATCACCACTTGCGATTTCATTATCATGGATGCCATTGCTATAGAGGAAATGTAGAAGCAATATTATTCAAAGCAAAAAGGTTCCAATCTTGATTGTGTTCCTCTGCATTTTGTTGCTTCATTTTGCACTTACTCATAAGATAAATAATTCTCATTAACAGAATTAAGTTTTGAAATAGTTTCCTTCATAAATTAAATGTTTCTTAAAATACCCCACGTGAAAATGTGTGAACATGTTCAAAGAGCCATCTTTGGGAATCATGTGATGTTTTTCTCAGATCACAAATGCCATACTTTTGTAAAAGCCCGTAACTCTGCTAAAACCAACAGTATGAACAAAATTTGGGCACTGAAACTTTGCACTTGACAACTACCTACTACAGATTAACAAATGAGAAATGACCCATTACATATGTTGAAGCAATTACAAAGTAGCATTATCAGTTAGTTGTGACATTGAAATTACTCTGTTGTTTGAGTGGCAGGAAAGATCAAAGCCAAAGAAGGTCCAAGGACAACTAATATGGTATACAGACAGATCACAAATTCTTAATCAAGCTGGAGCTAGCATTTACACTGAAACTCTCAGGACCAATATTAGCATGAGCCTCAGGAAGCATTGTACCGTGTTTCAGGCAAAGATCTTTTAACAATTGTGATCTATGTGAAATGGCATAGAGAAGGGGTATTATAGAAAACATATTATGATCCTCTCGGATAGCAAAGCTGCACTTTGAGCACTTGACTCTCGCCAGTTTACTCTAAGTTATTATGGGTTTGCCTCCAAAAACTGATGGTCCTTTCAGATAACAACTCTGTTGAATTGAGGTTGGTGCCCGGTCACAGAGGAGTGACAGGGAATGAAGCAGCAGATAAACTGGCCAAGAAGGGAGCATTTAGCCCCTTAATAGGACCAGAACCAGCCTGTGGAGTTAATTAAATCCACAGTAAGAACAACAATTAAATTATGGACTACAGAGAAAAACAAAATATGATGGTCCAATTACCCAAGACAAGCTCTTGTGAAAAGCCTTGTCAGTGGGCCTAATCCCACACTCACCAAAATGCTCCTGAAATTTGGAAGGAAAAAGTTAAGGTGAGTGGCGAGATTGATTTATTGGACATGGTCAATTTAGGAAGTACCTCCAGAAAATGAGACTCTTCCAGGGAGACTTTGTGGCCTATCTCACAAAACTGTGAAGCATTTACTCCTTGAGTGTAAAGCCCTGGAGAAAAGAAGATATCAGCTCTTTGGTTCACAACCATACCAAATTTTGATGATCCCCTTATAGGAAGTAAAGTTCTGGATCTCATCAAGAATACAGAATTTGGAATACTATAAGGGAATGGGGGTGGCACAAAAAGCCTATGGCTGAAGTACAGGAGCTCCCCAAAACTCTCTCCAATACCCCTTCAATACTACTACTTCTGCTCTGTTGCTGGTTTTTCATATTGTGTATGCAGCTGATTTCTATTACTGTTTTATTTGTTTATAGCTAGAAATGTCCCAAAGAAGTAATAATTTGCAGAATGATTCACAATATGATACCCATCCTTTGCAGCTATAAATAGATCCAATGCAAATGAATTCATTATTATGTACATCATATACATTTCCTAGGCAAAATTGAAAACTGTACAATTAATATAGAGCTAAGTAATAGTGGCTGTTGCAGCATCGCAATGTCTTTCAGTTAATGGTAGTAAAAGTTTTCTGACAGTTTCTAAAAATTTTCCCAAACAGTAACATCCATTGTGATATATGTCAAGTTTTCCCATAGTCAGGGGGTTTCCAGTGCCTTCAGATGTTACTAGAAGTGCACATCTGAACATCCAAGACCCTCTCTATGGGGTTGCATCTGGATGGGTTGCACTTGGTGTGGCAACGTGTTTCTGAGCTGGGAAGCCTAGGACACCAAACTGGGAGTAGGTAGCCTTGCTGGATGGCATTGTCACATTTAGCTAGTTAAACTACTTCATATATTGGAATGGGCCAGTTTAGAAAACTAAGTTCAGGCCTCCTCTAAACCCTCCTCAGGAGAGTACTTCAGACATGTACCCCACTGGGCAGAAGAGAAACCTTGTAATAATTGTAAACTGTATATAGCATTTTTTAATAGTGGGAATTTTCACTGTGAAATATAGTATAATATTACAAAATAATCACTGAAATTTCACTAATTTTTTTCCACTTACTTGGACATATTTCAAAGCCCTTCACCTTCAGCATGGTTCCACTATCTGCTTCCCAGTGGGGTATTAACATGTTGCTCTTTGGATTTTATGAACTTAGTGATGAAGTTACTATTGTTTGGGAGATCAAAATTAACAAAATTTTCCTTAATTGATATCATTGTATAATTCAGTTGAACTACACACTCTTAAAGCTTCACTTACTTTTCATAAATGTATGGAACCGGTTTCGAGAACATTTTGTTCCCATGTTCTCGAAACCGGTTCCATACATTTATGAAAAGTAAGTGAAGCTTTAAGAGTGTGTAGTTCAACTGAATCATACAATGATATCAATTAATATGATTGGCTTCACTGTGCAAGTTCCAATTTACATTTAAGTAAAATTTTCCTTGTTTTTGTTTGTGAATATATTTTCTCATACTATTATTTCTATGGGCTTTTGAAGAGCTTTTAAGAGTTTTGGTTCCTTTTTTTGGAATTCATGGGTATTATAAATAAAAACCTAGACAATTTTAGACAGAAACAATGGAAAAATATAATTAGGAAAGAAATTCAAAACAATACAATAGAAAATGTCATAAACCAGTCAAATCAACACTTTCCAAAAAAAAAAAAAATATATAACTGTTAAACATGGGGTTAAATTCATGTATACATTACTTGAGAAATATAGAAGGATATGTAGCTGACATCGAAATAGCAACTTTTAAGGTACCAGAGGAGGTAAAAAACAGCATAAGATTGCAATATAGTAAAGTCCTAGAGCAACTAATTAAAAAAGAAAATAACCAAAAAAGACCATATCATAGGGTGCTTAGATCTTTAAAAGAAAAAGATGTTATTTATAGTAGGGCTGACTAAGGAAACAAAATAGTAATAATGAATCAGACAGATTATGAAAACAGTATGTACAATTTACTAGCTAGCTAAGATTACAAGGAAATGAAAACAGATCCTACACAAAAATATATCTGTGCAGTAAGAAAAGTTAACAAAAGTAACAATTCTGAGTGAGAAAGAAAAAAACAAGATCATACCAGACAATCCTACAACACCTAGAATCTATGGCCTACCAAAAATACATAAACCTAGCAATAAAATTTGATCTATTGTAGATACAATAAATTCACCCACATACATTTTAGCCAATTGCCTTTTTAAAAAAGTCAGTACTTTACCAAAATACAAAAGCCAAAGCTTAAAGAACTCATCAAAGTTAAGACAGAATCAGACATGTGAAACTGGAAAACAGGGATTTGCTAGTTTCTTATGATGTGGTCTCTCTGTTTCCTAGCATTCCCATAGAAAATCTAATAAATATCGTAAAGAAATGGCTAACCTCTATAAACCTACCTGGAGAAGTAATAGAACAATATCTAAACCTCATCAAAATTTGTATCAATCAAACCTGCTTCACATTCAGAGGCAATAGTTATGCACAAAAGAAGGGTCTAGCAATGGGAATCCACGCTCTCCATTCTTGGCAGATATGTGCATGAGTTTCGTGGAAATAAAATTAGTTTAGCCTTTTCCACATATATACAAATGTTGGTACCATTATGTTGATGATGTCTTTGCAATAGTAAAGGAAAAATGGAAAGAGGGTGCAATAAACTACTCAACCTACAAGACAGCACTGTTAAATTCACAATGAAATAGAAAACAACTAGGTTCTTCCCTTCTTGAAGCAATAAGAGTGTTTAGTACGACATATATCACATGAATTTATTCATATGACTTGACTTCACTGTGTTAGTTCCATATATATTTTTTAAAATAATTTCATTTTTAAAAGATATGTTTTAATCTTACCTTCTTGTATATAAAAATTATAAAAAATGGAATTTGGCAAATTTAGAAAAGATACCCATACAGACAATTATATAAAAAACAACAGCCACAATAGAAAACAACATAAACTTGCCATAATCAATAGTCTCACATTCAGATTAACAAATCAATCAATAAGCAAGACAGAATACAATCCGGAGTACCATAAAATCATAGACATAGCGCAGAAAAATGGCTACACTATAGAACTGGCCAACAAGAAAATATAAAAATTCAAAAAACAAAAATAAATAAAAGATGTCCCAGACCAAAAGCCTACAAAGGAGATCATATATATAAGAAATTCACATTCCATTCATGAGCACACCAAAAATTCCAGAAGATTTTTAAAGAGGCAAATGTCATTTAAGGAACACATGAGAAATGTAAAATATAAACATACATAAAAATCAGCATTTCTGGCAAAAAAAAAAAAAACCCCATAGAATTAACAGTGTGGGAAAATTTGTTCATAAACAAAAACAAGGAAAATTTGGTGAATTTTGATCTCCCAAACAATAGTAACCTCATCACTAAGTTCGTAAAATCCACAGAGTGACATCTTAATACCATACTGGGAAGCAGACAGTGGAACCATGCTGAAGGCGAAGGCAACAGCCTTTGAAACATATCCAAATAAGTAGAATAAAATTAGTGAAATTTGAGTGATTCCCTCAATAATAATTTGTTATATCGTATATAGCATACTCGATTGATATTTTTGCTGACCTGTTTTTATGACTCCTTTTACCTTAGCAAAATTCCATTCGCATTCCAAATTATAATCATATTTTTAATTATGAAACAACTACCTTAACATTTGTTGTGTAAATCTAAATATGCATAAATATCAGTTCTTACAGAAGCAGCACTCTTACATAATTAGCGATAATTTCAGGAAAAAAGATAGCTACAATCTGTTTTCTTTTCCTTGAAGAAGGTTTTTTTTATCTCCTTCTATGGAGAAAAGAAATTTTTGAGCAAAATATCATAATTAAAGTGCCATGAGCACAAATAAAATGTTATACAAAGAGCATTCAAGGTATGAAAGAAACTAGCTACGCACCAATCCATTATAGCCTCTCACAATTTATCCATTTTTCCTGCATTTACTTTATCACCTTTGAAATAAAATCGTTTCGTTCATTTGCAAACCAGGATATCCAAACTCCTTGACTTCTACATCATTTGTAAAATGGCTGTTATTGAAGAAAATTTCTTCAAAAATTAAATAAGCCAGGTCAGAACTATGAAGATTAATTGCTCATCTACTGAAATGCACATTATTGTGAAGGCACTTTGTACAAACTGAGGGTTTTCCTTGTTTTTTCACCATGATACCTTGTAATCATTGTTTTAGTTCAACTCTCCCCAGTAGTATACTACCTGGGACATTAAAAAAATATCTACATTCCTGTTTTTCCAATGATATTACACAAAATTAGGGGTTGAATAAGTTCTCATTTTTGTATGTAGTTTCCTTCCTTTTAAATGCACTTGTTCCATTGATGCACAAGCTGCCTTTTCCCTCCAGGAAGAAGGTTTTCAGTTGGTCATGCAATCATTTATGCATTGCTTTCCTCACTTGTCATCCATAGAAAATTGACGATCTCGTAAAGCATCTTTCATTCAAGGAAATTATAGTCATAAGGAGTAAGCTTGAACTGTTCATACATGATGAATGAATGAAAACTTTATTGCTACATAATTCTCTTACATTAACTTTACACTTTAAACAGTAATCTTGGAGTGCTTGTAATTTTAGGATCTATGCATTTAACTCCCTGGTGTACATGCAGTAGATCCTATTTCCCACTCTCTACCCATTCCACCATTCTCACATAACTGTCCTCTCCCTTTACTTTATTTCTGGTCCATGCTTCATCAATCTTGCAATATAAAACTTTAAAATCACCATCAATCGTTCTCTAAATCCTTGTTTTCTATTTCTTCCAAATAAATTGTTCTAGTTTTGCTTTTGCTATTGTAATCCTTTTATCTGATCCTGAATTTTTATCATTCTCTATTTTGATATAGAACCTCAAGCCTGAAAGAAAGGCCTCTGAGCAAAATTTATCGGCTGTTTCACATCCTGAATTCAATGGGATGCTAATGTCCTAAGATGTTAAAGAACATCCATAAATAAATCAAGTCAAAAGAAATAACCAATCTTAGTGGGATTAAGAAGTTTCCTATCTTTCTTTCTTCCCAGAATCCTCTGTTTTGATATTCCCTATTTATCTGTAAGTTTCTGCTTAGACATTTCCACTTGTCAACAGTTGCCTCTTCCAAGTCCTGATGGATCCTATGAACCATTTGAATTTAGCAACACTTAGCATCAAGAGATCAGAAGGATAAGTGGCAAGCCAATTAATTTCAAATAAGAAAATTTCCTCTCAGCTGGGCAAATTGTGTTTGTAGAATGTAGAAAACTGGGATGAATCCCACTTTTATCTAATTTGGTTTCAATAAATTACAAAAAAGTCTATTTTATATATTTTACCCTTATACTTGTTGTCATATATATTTCAAATCATTATATGATTTGAAATCTTAGTGCAGTTTTCTGGCAAACCTAAATTAAATTTCTGAATACTTACTTGATTCCAGATATGGACTTCGGAGTATTAAGACAGAGATCTAATACAGCACAGCGTCTTGAAAAAATGGATCAGGAGCGGAAAAAAGCTGGAAGGGTAAAACATATCAAATGGGAATGGAGTCCAGTTACACTGACAGGTTTTTAATATTTTAAATGATTATGTATGAGTGGTAGAAAGTGCTTCTTTCTTTTGTATGTTTCACCTGAGATATGGTACACTGAAATAAGTGATAATGAAAAGTACTTCCTTCAGCAGTAAAATGTTTTGGGGATACAACTTAAAAATATATTTATTTCAGATCAGGAGCGTGCAGAGTTGTTTCAGAGAAAAGACTTCAAACAAGAGAAACGGAAAGAAGATAAGGAAACAAAACATTCTCTCCTCTCAGAACAGCTGGAAAAATGCCCACATATGCCACAGAATCCATTTGTAGAATATGCAAAATATGATGGAAGTGTAAGAAAAATCACCAGTTTCTATTTAAGTTAAAAACTTTCCCAAAGGTGTTATGCATGCATCTTGCTATACCATTTTGGAACCTAAGTGAAAATGATCTAAACAGTAATTAATATGCATATTAATAAAACATTCATAAATAAAAGTAATTAAATAATGTTACACATTTGATATAGGATGCTATTTAATTGGTGGGAAGCTTTTTGAGATGGATATAGGAGCTAAAAGCAAGAAAAAATGTGCATATGAACATATGGCCTATTTCCTTTACTTTTTGAGTTGACATTAAATTTTATATTTCATATTATTGTATGTGCCCATAGTCATTGTCAAAGCCAGACTAGTTTTCATAAAATTTTAGAAAATTGTTTCTACAAATGTTATATTAACCAGTGATTATTATTATTTTTTAATTATTATATATTTTTTGTGTGATTTTAGTATTTATTTGGGTGGAATTGTTAACCTGAATTCCATTTAATGGTGTTTGCAATATTTGGTAAATCACGATGGCCATTACCATCTGTATGTGTTGCTGTCAGAAATACATCATAAATATATCAGGAGCAGATCTATAAATATTTGACATCAACTACCCCATATGGATAATCAGAATCAGAATTAAGGTCATACTAAAACAGTTGCTATTTAAGTATTTTTTTTTTTTAATAGATTTGAATAGTTGGGATTTTCAAAGTGAAATATTGTATAGCATCATATAACAAATTATTTATGAGGAAATCACTCAAATTTCACTAGTTTTGTTCCAATTACTTGACATTTTTCAAAGGCAAATTTCCTTCATTGTCAGCACGATTCCACTGTCAGCTTTCCAGCATGGTATTAAGATGTTACTCTTTGGATTTTATAAACTTTTTGATGAAGTTACTGTTTTTTTGTAAGATCAAAATTAACTAAATTTTCTTTGTTTTCCTTCAAGAGTATATTTTCTCACACCAATAATTCTATGGGTTTTTGAAGAGCTTTGACAGTTTTGGTTCATTTTGGAATTCATAGTTTTTTTTTGCCAAAAATTAGCAATAGAATACTATTTCTGGCAAAAAACCATGAGTTCCAAAATGAACCAAAACTATTAAATAGGTCTTAAAAACTCATAGAATTATTGGTATGGGAAAATATATTCTTGAACGAAAACAAAGAAAATTTAGTTAATTTTGATCTTCCAAACAACAGCAACCTCATCAAAAAGTTTATAAAATCCAAAGAGCGACATCTTAATACCAAGCTGGAAAGCTGACAGTGGAATCATGCTGAGAATGAAGGAAATTTGCCTTTGAAACATGTCCAAGTAAGTGGAACAAAACTAGTGAAATTTGAGTGGTTTCCTCATAAATAATTTGTTATAAAATAAAATAATGCTGTGAAACAAATTCTGTTAGTAATTATTGAGCCACAGTTTCACAGAAAATGTCCAGTCTTTTTAAAGGACTCACATTTAGTTTACATTCCAAAAAATGTGACTCTGTTATATTACTTCCATGAATACAATATGTAAATAAAAATAAATTAATTGCACCCAGAAAAAAAGTGTACTGTAATAATAAAGTTGTAACTTAAATGTCATAGAAGCTGTAATCTCTTAGGAAGTTTTCTTGTGAACAGATTAAACTACTTGCTCTGCAATCACCTGAGTGTTGCGGTGGATGTTAAGTAGCACTCAATCTATCATATTGCATATTGGATCTTAGATAGGTTTTTACATTAATGTTGAAATGACCTTTTGACCGTGCATGTTGTTATTGGTATGATGACATGATGATTAGAAGTTTTCTGATGTTTGGAAAGAAGTTGCTTTTGGTGTGGAGAAGGAGAAGAGCTTCACTAGCTATTTTCAATTTACTTGTTGAGTTTTCCAAAAGTTAAACTATATTTTAATTCATCTCAAAACTCTGTAATAGTTTCTGGCAAGTCTTGTTAGTAAATGTTTCCACCTTTTACTATATCATCAATATCTAAATTCAGCTCATTTCAAAAAACTGGAATCAAGGACTTAAGCTTAAGGATGTGGTTGTGTTTATCACATGAGTATCTAGTGGACAATTCATTAAAAACATAATACAAGAATGGAAGAAAAACATTAATGTGATAATGATCTTCGGAGAAGTTGTAGTAAAAAAATGCTTTGATAAGTTTGTCTGGGTGTTATTCAAGGCACCTTAACTTCTACATCAACATCTTTTGCTAATGTGATAGCGTTTTCGAAAACAAAATGAAAAGTTTTATTTTCTGAAAATTCTTTAAAGGTATCTTTAATCACTCTATAACACTGAACTAGAGCAAAGCTCAGATTTTGTAGTTGTCTGGGAATGCTTTGAGTTATTCCAAATATTTCAGCTGTGGTAACTAGAGCAAATATGAACTCAAATTAAGTATACAGTTGAGTAAAACATGTGCATTTTTACTCAAAGACTCTGCTTCTTCTAGGAATAACATGATTGCAGGGAAAAATCTTCTTAAATCATAAAATAACATAGTGACACTCAATCCACAGAGTTTCATATAATAATATCAATTTAGTTTTTTTTATGCTGAGAGCACAATTGATTGATTTTGTCTTTCATGAGCAATGACTGCTTATTAGACTCCCTAATGAAATTTACAATTTTTCCAATTGTGTCAAGAGCTTGTCTAATGGAAGTGATAGAACATGCTTTAGAAACCAACAAATTCAGGTACTGCACAGTCCAATGTGTATAGAATGTAAGAGGTTGAACTGCTAAAATGTGGGATAGTATGCGACGAAGCTGTCCTGAAAGATTTGCATCACCATCATATCCTTGTCCATACAGGTGTGAAATGTCTAATCTCAAGTCTCACAGTTCATTCAGTATTAGCTTGCACAATCCTTCACCACTTAAATTGGCATTACAGCAGATCTTAAAAAATACCTCCCTCACACAACACTTTTCTAGGTCAACAAAACAAATGCAAAATATTGATTGTAATCTTAAAAGAAGCTAGGAACAGTGAAATTGTTACATATACAAATGAGTCAGTATTAGGTGACACTAAAACTTCACTAACTGGTTAATTCTTCACAACGTGTTTCAAGAGCGTTCACTCTCATCTTCAGCTGGGTATGGAAAATGTTAATTGTTCATTTGTACTGATGTCCATGGTTTTGTCAAGTAGAATAGAAAAATAATTTCCTCTCTTAACATCATGTATAATTTTGTTTTCAATTGTGACAGCACAACAGTTTATAAAATAAATTTGTATTGTTTTACTTTTAGAGTTGAATTTTTAGGTGCCTTTGCAAGATGACCTCTGAGAATTTCGTCCCCCTGTGTCAACTCAAATTTAAGAAATTCCTTAAAATTCCCCCTATTTTACCTTCTAAACCATGCTGTAAATCAATGACACCATCATCCCTGTCCCCTCAAAGTGGAATGTTCTGGCTACCACATGGAATAATGGTCTTCACAATGGAGACCAATTTAATACAATTTTTATTTACTCTTTTTTTCATTTCATTGTTCAATTGAACTTCAACATTCTGTTTTTCCCCTCATACACTCTCCTAAAATTCTCACTTTTAATGAGAGCTCTTTTATGATAACTGTTCTCTGAATGTTCCCTGAATATTTTAATTGTCTTAAATTTATTTAGAGGCTTAAAAATTAGATATTGTAACTGAACCCTACTACGACCACCCTCTTTAGGACCAAATAGAACACACACATCCGACAGTAAGCACCTTCATCCTTTTCACTATAAGTAAGCCAAGAGAAATGTCTAACCAGGAATTCCCAAAATGCCTGCAATGTCAGGCTTCTAAAGTTCCCAGAAAGTCCTAACTTAATGGTGGAACCCACAGACTAGTCAGGGCTGTATAATTAGTATCTTCATTTCGAAAATCTGCTTCACAAAATATCCTATGTCAAGTTAATCTCAAGTCATTACATACAATTCCTCTTCCTCATGATGTTTCTCGGTTCATGCTTATTGACACTACTGGCACTGGCATTCAAGTTTGTATCATAACTACTATTTGGCATTATTTTTTCATACGCCTGACCCTTACCTTCAACACACGATCTTTTAACGAACTATAATAAACTAGCCTGAATTTTGTGTTTCGATGTCTTAAAATAACAACAGACCACCAAGGATCAAATTTCAAACTGCAGACTTCACTCCATTGAGTACTATTGAGAGAAGTTCTTGCAACTAGAGTATGTTTTTCAATTAACATATCACAGTTTTTGCCTTGAGGTTCAAATTAATGAAATGGATACTTAGCAAATTTGTTTTTTTATCTTGCCATTTACTATTATTGAAATCAAAGCTCTGCAATCTGCAAATTGTTTCCTTTAGACCTTATTTAATTTTTGATTATTGATATCATCTGCAAGAACTAAGTGAAAACATAGTTATATTACGTTCTTTTATATTTCATTGTATTGTAATGTATGAAATGTAGCATATTAAAATATTTTAATAATAAAATAACATCATTGCCTCTTAAGGAGTAAACCCAGGTTCAATTCTTGGTCATCAATTTTATGGCAAAAACTTTTATTTCAATAACTTCAACTGGATTCTGACAATAAAAATGTTACTCTCTTGGAACTGGTTATATTACAAAAATACTGATGTGATAAAGGAAAAAAGTAAAAGAAATTAATATATATAAAAAAGCAACATTATTTCTCTTAATTACCTAGTGAGTCGATTTTAATAATCTTATGCTCCACTTACTGTTGAATTATGCAAAGCTAGTTTTGCATAATTCAACAGTAAGTGCAGCATAAGATTATTAAAATCGACTCACTAGGTAATTAAGAACATAATAGTCGCTTCACTGTATTTGTTCTGACATGAAATTAAATGTTATAATTAACATTATTTCTACTCGACAATGGAAAATAATGAGTGCGAAAGTAAGCATGGGACCACTAAACTTTGTAATTGTCATATGATCTGATAAGGGAGCCTCTGAATCCACACCTGCCTATGATTGCAAAATAAATAGAAAGGATGTAGAGAAGTGTATCTGGATGTTCTGCTACTTATAGAGACATTTGAAGGCCATTGCTATTCATAGGTATTTTAACATTGAACATGGGAGACAGCTTGAACATTTGAGAAAATGTAACAGTTCATTATGGGGCATTACAAGCTGATGTTCTGAGCTCAGGGTGGCCATTTTGAGCACTACCACTAGAGGTAGTTATAATATTTATAAAGCAAAGTAATAAATATAACTCAAAAAGTAAATGATTATGGTCTTTTCCATGCTTTCAGCTCTTTATCAAACTTCAAAATTTTTCCTTCAATAATTATTTTTCCTCTTTTTATATAATGGGCAGTATGTTAAGTTTAATTTTTAAATATATTTCAGGCTCAAGTAGGAGTTCCTACAAGAAAGTATGGCATCTTCCTGACCATGCTGGAAGATTCTGAAAAGAACTACCCCATGCATGTTGTGGTCGTGGCATCTGCCAAAGTGCAGGACCTCATTGGACTTATCTGTTGGAAGTATACAATGGAGCATGGACTGCAGAAGCTGAAGTAAGTAACCTGGCACAAAAAATAAGATAGTGCACATAAATGTTCTTAAAGAAAAAATTATTTTTAAAATTAATTAGCATTTGAAGGAGTTAATTTTCTAATGGGTAATTTGTTTGGCCATGTAAGTTTATGCCATGTGTAACTATTGTTATCAGGTTATGCAGAATGAATAAACAAATTTACTCAGTCATTAGAGAAAATGCTTTTAGTTGTCAGCATTATACATCAGCCTTAAAATATTTGCCATCATTAGCAGATTGGCAAACAATGGCTCATTAAAAAAGGTATTTTAGTAGTTCTGTGTGGTAGTATGTTCTAACAGTTGCACATCTCACCTATTTTTTATGCCATTTTGCATAGTGATCCTGAAAAAATATCCACTTAGATTAGAGCCTATATTTTACTTAAAAATGCGTATATATCCATTTTATACAATATATTTATAATAAAACTTAATAATAATGATTTTATAGTTAGCTACACATGAAAGAGAAGATATAAAGGCCAAAAAGCAGCATGAAATGTGAATTTAATATTACTTTGTAATGTATCTCAAAGGTATTAGGTTCTGGATCCACAAATTTTACATTTAGCTTTAAATTCATTTCTTCTCTTTTTGAATGCAGAATATTTGATGTTTTGTGCAAGCCTAAAACTAGGCCTGGAACGCTTTCTTCGTTAAAAAAATTTGTTCCCAATTTATCATTTCATCTTATTTATCACAAGTGATCACCATCTATAGTGTCTCAGTAATAAAAACTAGCATTAAACATTATTTAAAAAAACTTTAAAACCACTTGGTTAAGGAAAAAAAAATACAAGAGAACACCAGACATATAACATTTTCTACTTCAATTTCTTAATTTACTTGCTATCTGTGATCAATGTTGCTGCCTCCTACAGGCAATTTTTAAAAGACACCAAAACAAATAATTTGATAATTTCAAGCATATAAGCAATGAAAAGGGGGGCATTTCACAATTTTTAAAAAATCTGCCTGGACCCTGAACAAACATGTAAAAAGAAGGCATCTAGTAACTCTATCCTAATGGAAACAAAACTACAAAGGTGGACCATTCAATAAAGCACAGCATGCTTTTTAAAAAGTTTAATGGTTAAGACAAAATAATTCATACACAATGAAGCCACATCCCTTAGCTACTTTTCAACAAAGGAGCCAAGTCTCTCAATACATTCTCCTATCATTACTCTAGTTTCAATTTATCCATTTCATAGAACTTCATCTTTTGGGAGTATAGCCATCTGTACACAGCCTATCACACTTCATCAGAATTGAAGTGATGGCTACTAAGGAATTTCTACATTGGGCCAAACAGATGAAAGTCTGGCAGTGCAAGGTCTGGACTGTATGGTGTACCTCCCAACCAAATTTCATAATTTTGTTATGGATAGAATGGGAAGTGAGCATTGTCTTGCAGTCTGAAATTTGCAGCATTGTATTTGTCAACAAGGATGCAGTCACAAAACACCAACTATGCCTTTCTCTTCACAAGTTGATGACAATAACATGCATGTCATCTTTGCAACATAGTCCTTGCTTCTATCTCAAGTCAAGTTTATGGCGTCTCTGACACAGACTATACATCTGCAAAATTTGCAGAATTTAAGCTATATTTATGCTAACAGCTGATGTGTGAGCAGGTACATTGTACTGGCAGAGGAGCAATCTTGTATGCTTCTTCTTCAACTCACTATGCAAATGATCCAATAATGTTGCATAATAATAACAAATCACTTTTTTCCCTTTTTAAAAGTCATTAATGATGAATCCCCCCCTCAAAAAAAAATAAATAAAAAGAAATGCCATCACTTTTCTAACTGAAAAACTGTCTCTGGATTGTAGTAGTGGATCTAAGTTTTTCTACATTCACAAAACAATGCCAAAAATAATTTGAATCATGCTTTAACTTTTCCAAACTTGTTTATGAAATATCCTTCCTCAAGCATTTTTGTTCTGGAGTCAACAAACAACACCCATTATGCATTAATCTTCTTCATGTGCAGAACTTCTTGCATTTTATTGGACATTAAACCACCATGGCTGGCCGAGATCATTAAGATGTGGAGTTGTAAGTGGGAGGTCTGGGGTTCGATTCCCACCAGGATCCTTCCTGATAGGTTTTATCTACATTTCCCTCAATCATAAATGGCAAATGCCAGGGAGGTACTCTAAAACTCTGGCCTGGAACGCTTCCTTCCTTAAAAAATAAATCCTTTCCTAGTTTATGATTTCATCTTGTGTATCATCCATGTCCACCACCTGTGCCTCAGTAGTTAAAATGGGCAATAAACACCATTCAAAAAAAAAATTTGACGTTAAAAATCAATTAAGTGAAATATGAAATAACCAAACCACCTCTATATCAACATTAGTTAAAGTATGTGTAAATTCTATCTAATCTGCCATCTAACACACTCTTATGCTTCACTTACTTTTAATATGGTAGGACCAGTTTCGAAGAGACATCCTCTCCATCTTCAACCAACTTGACGACTGGTATGAAAAACTAACATCTATGAGGACCTGTGGCTCCATCCTGGTGTTTTTTTCTTTATAAACTGGAAATTGGTATTACATTCTCCTGTAATGTCATAATTCATAAGATGATCCCTGTGTTTATGAATATAAATCTTCTCCCATGTGTCCAATTCTGTATGTCCGTGTGCTTCTTTAAGTAACTTTGTTTCTCTTTTTATGTCGTGATTATCTTTCCAAAAATGGTGTGCCAGTACTGACCTATCAATTTGTTTGTACTTAACGTTCCTGAGATGTTCCTTTAACCGTGTTCTTATGTTCCTTTTAGTTTTTCCAACATATATCTTATCACATTCTTTACATGTTATTTTGTAGATGCCTGGCTGTTTCTCCTGTGGAATGTTGTTAAAAGTGTTGTCCATAAAGCATTTTTCAGAGTGTATCTGTTAACAGGTGCCAATTTAAAGTTAATATCTTTAAAAAAAATTTGGAATTCATAGCTACTGGATGGTAGGTGAATTTTTTAAAAACTGGTCTCTCTTTTTCAGACAATAGTATGGTGGTATTCTTGATCAATTTCTTCTTTAGGAATCTTATTAAGTTTTTTGTTTACTACATTTTTGTTAAAACCATTTTAATAGCAATCTCCCTATCTTCTCATTCTTTTTTGTACTCCTCTTTACTGATTGGTAAATTCACCAGTCTTTATGTTAAGCTATTGAAAATTGTGTGCTTGTCAAGCTATACAGACTTGCACTATAATATCAGACATAGAAAAACGTAGTTTAAAACAAAACAATCCTAATATAGCCAGAATATATGGGTTACCTAAAATACAAAAACCTGGGAAGGGCATGAGACACATCATTAATAATATAAATACCCTTACATATTTTCTGTCAAAATGGCTTACACACAGATTTACAGCTCTACCAATGTTTCAAAGTAGAAGCATAAAAAACTCATTCCAGCTTTTATCGTTTTTGAACGATTGGTTAAAGGAGATAGGAATTAATGAAACTCACAGGAAAGAATACGTCCACCTTACTAACATTTGTATTAACCAGTCCTATTTTAATTTTGCAGGGGAATTCTATAAACAGAAAACAGGACTCACAATGGGAAATCCTTTGTCCCTCTTTCTGGCAGATTTATTCATGATTACATTTGAAACTCATATAATTTCCGCCTTCCCACATTATTTTAAATGCTGATACAGATTAGTTGAACATGCTTTGAAGCTTTTAAATATACAAGATAGGAATTATCCTTCACACTGGAAACAGAAACAAAGGGAATGTTGCTGTTTTTAGATATAAAAAAATTAATAAATAAATTATAAACATACGGAAAAATCAGCAGTAGCATACCATTTCTGGCAAAAAAAAAAAAAAACATGAATTCCAAAATGAACCAAAACTAGTCCCAAGATGTGTATCTACAGAAGGTGAAATGAGTGGAGCCGTTCCTTCTGCAGGACTTGCCAAACACTACTGCTTGCATCAATACTTGTTGGAGGAAGAGCCTGCAGTTTATCCAGCACTTCTTGTTCAAAGCCTGGAGTGCATCAGGTTCGATTTGCACTATGAACAGTAGGTATCCAGTCTCTCTTGTGTGGTAAGCTGAGAATGCCGTCTGTTTGGATATCTTTCCCAGTAAAGCTGGGCTATGATGGAAGCAGTCCTCTATCTTAACCATTCATTGAATGCATATCGACAAGCTTTGCAAATGAATAAACATTATTCATGTTTTACTCTATGTAGAAATTGTAAATGTGCACTTAAATGATAGTTCTTGTTCAGAAAACTTTGCTATACCCCTCTAATCTTATCTTCCGTAATTAAGACCTTGGTGGTCCATCACTACCACTTTCTGCTAATACTGCATGTGGAGTATTTTCAACACTTTTATTGGGATATTAGTGGAGTTTCTTGTTGTTGGTTTGGCTATTCTGCTAGATGCTATAATTTAGTATTCAGCAATTTCTGTTGATCTTCTCTCTCTCTTTCTTCTTTTCTTTGTTAGTTTTTCTATTTTGGAAGTGAAAAATGGATATAAAGTTGTAACATTATTAATTACCAATATACTTTCATGTCACAAACTATTGTATATAATCTGATTATGCAGTTAGGACTAAATGTGTTCTCAGTAGGTCTGAAATTATGGGAACTGGAAAAAATTAAAATTACAAAAATAAAAAATGCAATTGAGGCACAGGGCTCAAACTACCTATTATCTGTGTTGAAGTCATGCACTTTGCCAACTGAGCTCAACAGACAACAAGGAATTTTCGTATGATTAGCTTGGATACGTCAAATGTATTTTGACGTTATCAGTGACATACATACAAAAATCAAGTTTATCAAGTGTTTGCAAGAACTAAACCGTACATCCTCCAAAGATTACAACAATCCCTCTGACAAGCAGCTGATGAAGCACACAAGGGTTTCTGAAACATGTTCTAGTCAAATAGTAAGCTAGTGAAGCTGTAAGAGTGTTTAGTTCAAAACATGAACAATAATGTACAGGCTATAAACAAATAAATGCATTGCATAGAGCATTTTCTTATTGTAATGAATTGGATAATATATCAGAAGTGATAAAATTAGCTATGTAAATTAATTAAACTCTTTTTAATTTGCTTAATAGCATTTTAGGAACATTTTATGCTCTTGGTTTAAATGAGTAATGAGCCAATCTTTATGATTGATAATAAATAAATAATGGAGTGGTTTTCTTGTAGGGACAGTGTTGAGTATTATGGGCTCTTTATAGCTGAAGATGATGGTGAAGTTGACTGGGATTTTCCTTGTATTGATCCCCGGGAGACAGTCGGCAAGTTTGGCTTTACATATTTGGCATTGGTGGAAGTCCAAAAGAAAGAAGAATCAGAAGCTAAACTAGACACAAAGTATGTATATAACTTTCCAATTCTGTTTATTCTAAAAGAAGTATAATTGAGAATAATTAATAATATTGCTAACAAAGGGATATGTATGTTGCAGTATGTAGAATTTATTTTTTTAATTTAACCTTGATTTGGAATTTGAGTCAAATAGGAAAACATTCACTATGTCCTGCCCAATCATAGCCTGCATGGCACTAAATCGAATATCCATAATTTGAGTCCTGGCATGACTTCAAATTTTTCCTATCTGACTGATTCAAACCATAGCCAAACACATAGCTTTTGATAAAATTGTATTTAATATAAATTAACTTATTTTATTTTATTTATTTGTTTATATTGGGCAGAGTTACAAATATGGCCTTAGGGCATTTTCTTCCACTCAACCAGTCTAATATAGATACATATTACAATTTTCAAGATAAGCTAAAAACTAAACAAAGTGAAATAGATGGATAATAGTATAGACACAATATGAGTTCAGTCTAAAGAACAAAATTCTATTTACAGTTGTTTGGGGGTACAAGTTTCACTGAATAATGAGGATTTTCTTTCACACAACACAAGTCATAAGTTTTACAACTTACAGGCCAGCCCCCTAATGACAGGCTCTAGAGATACAAATATTGTGCTTAGTTCAAAGACGGAGCAAGAGTATATATACCACTATGGTTCTTGGACATGCATCTGTCTCCAATAGGATGACCAGCTGCACAAGCCTGTGTACTCTTCCACTAGTAAACGAAGGATGATCATCTTGATTCGATCTCTCCCTGGTATTAGCTCCTCAGTCTGCACTCTTCTCCACACATCAAGCTTTATGGAGGAGGACAGCATCTTCAATCCTTGGTGGACATCGTTGGTTTCGCAGTGTTTTCATTCCATATAATTCCTCATTTGAAGCAGGTAGTTTCTTTTCCACTGCTTCCAAAAATACTGAAGAGCCTTTTGCCTCAATTGAAATTCTGAGGCCAGATTTTTCCCTTTTGCCAATTCCTCTCCAAATGGGATGACTGTTAGCTCCTTCACCACTATGAAATGAGATGGAGTTAGCACATCACTAGCAGCTGCCTCTAGCATGATAAACTTTGAAGATATTCCATGGTGCACACAGTGGTATTGTATGCTGGAGTCTACTAATATTTTTTCCAGTTCTATGAGTTCTATATTGACCCCAGAGAAGGTGCATGCATTGTCCAAGTATATTGTATGTGGTATACCCCATTCGCTTACAAACTTCTGCAATACCATAAAAAATTTAGTTGTAGACATATTTGTAGATATTTCCAGGTCAAGTGCACTACTAGTTGCACATGTGAATAAAACTATGTATGATTTTTTAACATCATTTCTGCATTTGACATAAAGAAGGCCAGCAAAGTCAAAACCAGTTACAGCAAATGATTGTGTAAGTTGTACACAGTCAAACTGTAGGGGGGTCTCCATTTCTGTGAACTGGATGTTGTATGTAGGGAAGACATGAATATAGTACTTTTTAATGGCTTGTCTTACTCAGAGTATCCAGAATCCCATCACTATGCATATTCCTAAATATGGAGTCTTATGTGGGTGTCTCTGATCAACACTTGTGTGAAATGGTGTTGATCGACTATTGTTAATTGGTGCTTCTGCATGGTGGTCAACTCAGCATGTTGAAGTCTGCCTCCTAGTCAAATAACACGTTCATCTAGGAATGGATTGTATCATTTAAGTTTTGATGTGTTGAGCAACTGTTCACCTCATTGTAATGCTTCTACTTCAGTAGGAAATATTTTTTGTTGGACATTTTTAATCTAATACATGTGAGCAGATTACAATTCTGCAACTGTAGTGCTTGGGAGTTGGGTAGATTTCTCCTTTAGAATTTGAATGAATCAAAGAACCCAAGCTGTGACATGTAGTATTCTCCAGTATATACCAAAACTTGAAGCATCCAGGATTGGTTCAGCCATGGTAATTACAAGAACTTCCAGCTTTTTTCTGACCTCTGGCACTAACAAATTTTGGTTGTTACATCAACTGATCAGGCAACATCTCATGCAAACTAGTAGGACCTTACCTTCATGATTCTAACAATGGTAACTGGTCAACATCTACTCCCTGTGTGAGATGATCTGCAGGATTTTGATTTCTAGTGCAGTTTGCCATATAGCTAAGTATTTCAGTGACACAATTGCATACAAAGGTCTTCCATTTGCTTGGACCATTACATCCATCCCTGTGCCATAATAATCACTCCATTGAGTAGTCATACCCATACAAGTTTTCTGAAAAAAGCAGCAAAGGAGATGTATCCTTATCGATGCGGCTACCATTTCCAATCTGGAGAGTGTCATCTTCTTTACTGGTGTTAGCCTGTTTTTGCTGCAGAAGTTTGCATCAAGCTGGAATTTTCATTTGGCGATCTCATATATATATATATAAATAAAACTGCTCCCTCTCAGAATCATCACAAAAGATATGTATCTAATTCTCATGTTGACTCTACTATCCCTATCCATCTTGGGATGCATATTGATAACAAATGAATTTGTTGATCCAAAAATGCCAATTCTTCGCCAGATTGTCAGACCCCTTAAAAATAATGCTCCTACTTCCATCTAGGCCAGTCCTTCCCTCCCAAATTTATCAGAACAATCCACATATTTCTCTCCCCCTCCCTTTTAATTATTCTCTACAGTTCTAAAAAAATCTTACCTCTAAAACTACCCCAAATCTCTTGCCTCTCTATATCTTCAATTTTTTTGCCTTATTCCCTTCCTAAACCCTTGTCTACTTATTTTCATCCAATGAAGTTATTTGTATTGTAAATGAGTATTATGCATAGTTCGAAAGAAATATTTTTGTTAAGGGAATAAGATAACTGGAATCTAGCTGGACTAAGTATATTGAATTCAAAGGGGATTATGTTGAGAAATAAATGTTTGTTTTTGAGAAAAAAAGTATTTATTATATTTTTTATGAGACCTATCAATCTGCCCATATATGGGCATTGCACTCCAGCATCTTAAATGTTTGTTGCATGATTAAGAATACAACAAATATTTGACTATGAAACCCACTTTTTCATATGTACTTTGGTCATGGGATGTTATACAAAACTATAAAAACCAATTAAATGAATTTTTTTAAAGCAGCATTGCGTATGTGAGTTTGTAACCATGTAACAAATTGTTAATTGGAACATTACACAGTGACGCTAACCATATATTAAGTTCATTTATGATTAAGTCAAATTAACACTCTTTTTGCTCCATTTATTTGTTTAAATATGTAGGACCAGTTTCATGAGCCATTCATTTGTATTGTCAGTCCATTGTTGACTTTAAGTTCATCACACCTCCATCAGAGCAGATTACACACTCCCACAGCATAACAGTTTATCCTCCAGTCAACAATGGTCTGATGATGTAAACGAATGGCTAGTGAAGCCAGTCCTACATACTTAAACAAGTGGATTATAAAGAGTGTTAGTTCACAGTTAGTTCACTCGTACAATGATCTTAATATTTGTAACCATGTGCTTGTGGAAAGCAATACTAAAACTACTATTCTTATAAAAGTGAAATTGTGTAATGTAATGAATGTTTACAGTACCAGAGTTGTGTGCTTATTAGAAGAGGAATGCATTCATTGTATTAAATTAAATGTTTATTTGTATATTATGCAATTTGCCCCAAAATTAAATGCCATTGTTTAGAAATGCTTAATACAGATATACATTTAATTTTTTTTTTTCCCCTCTCTATTCCAGAGAAGAGCGACAAGATGCATGGGCCATTTCACTAGATCCTGGTGCAAAAGCGAAAGGTAATAAACATAGCTGTCTCAGCTGTAAATATAAAATAAAAGAATAAGAACTGGAATAGAGTATAATGGCAGGTTTGTGAATATCATCTAAGTTCTTATGCATGTTTTATTTTAGTACTTAGCAGCATCATTGTTTGGAAGGGTGTCCACACTTGCAGCCCTAGCAGAGTTGCATATGAAGAAGTAATGTTCACATTGAGCATTAAAAATGGAGGTTTTACTATGCTAGGCCTAATAAGCATTCTGTCATCAAGAGCATAATAGTGTTTGCTTTAGAGCATTTCCCCCAAATTACTATTTCTTTTAAGTATAAAACTCCTTTACCAGACCTTGGAGTACTGCTCATGTGCAGCAGTGGGTAATAGTGTTATCCATTTTCAACCTTCCTTCCTTTCCTTCCTTCCTCTGCGTGTCTCTGTTCTGACTTTAATAATTTTGCTTTTTTCACTACGCTGTGATTTCCTGTCTAGAAATGAGAGCTCCTACTGATTTCTCAATTTATATGTGTTTAATATTCCTGAAGTGTTCTTTTAACCATTAATGAACAATTAAGTGAAACACTTTCATTAATTTTGTGTTCAAAAGATTTTTAATATTAAATCTGTTTTTTGGTGCTAATTTGATATTAACATCTTTTAGAATATTTTGAAATTTTTCTTCCCCTTTTTTATAAATAACACAATTATACTGTTTTCTGCTCACAAATTAAATAATTACATAAAGCAAGGGGTAGAGGCAGCAAAGGTTTTTTGCCCAAGGGCCTGGTTTGCTAACTGATGTTTGGTATATCAATAAAATATTAAAACAACAATGAGTTATAGATTTAAATAGCAGGAATTTTCACAGTGAAATATAGTATAATATAACAAATTATTTATGAGGAAATCACTCAAATTGCACTAGTTTTCTTCCACATACTTGGACATGTTTCGAAGGATGTTTCCTTCATCATCAGCATGGTTCCACTGTCAGCTTCCCAATGTGATATTAAGATTAAAAAAAAAACAACAATCACAATCCAAAACAACATAAACTTGCAATAATCAATTGCAATAATCAAATTCAAATTAACAAACTTACCAATAAGCAAGGCAAAATATGAATCAGAATATCAGAAAATCAGAGATATAGCACAGAAAAATGGCTAGACAATAGATCTAGTCAAGAAGAAAATAGAAAAATTAAAAAAACAAAACAAATTAAACATCACCACACCACACTGAAAGGCTAGAAAGGATATCATATATATATATATATATAAGAAATTTATATTCCATCCATGAACATATCAAAAATTTCAGAAAATTTTAAAGATGCGAACATTATTTTAGCTTCAGTGAACAAATATGTTGACCATCTTGAAATTGTTTTGGAAACTGTCCAAAAGGTCTGGTTTGTGGTTTTCCTTACATCACAGTTTTGGGAAGTGTGTAAGTTTTCATTCTTTTCTTTTTCTTTTTGTCCATGTTACCAATATTGAACTCATAGATTCCTAATTTTCTCATTGGTTTCATAGCTTGAAACTATTAAGGTTTTGAAAGTTTTCATCTCGTCTTTATTATTTGTTCAATTAATGAAAAGTATGAAAAAAAAATTTTTAAAGACCAGAACTAAAATTTATGGTGAACGCACTAGGAAACAATTTCTGTTATGTTTCAGCTCAACAACAAGACTGGGAGGATCAAATTCTCATGAAAGGTCATATGACTGCTATGGAAGCACCACTTTACCAATCATATCGTGTTTACATTCTCAACAAAGTCAGAACAAAAACAGAAATACATTTAGGTAAGCATTTTGATGTTCATGATGATGATCAAATGAATGTTTGTAACATATCTTACTGTAATTTGGAATTAGAATACTGTAGAGAAAGGAGGAAATTGGCCAAAAGAAATTCAAGGGCATAGCATTTTGGTTTACTTCTTTTCCAGAAACTTTATTCATATTGTGAATTCTAAATGCTTTTGAAATATGTCTTAAGTACATCCAAGTACAAGTAAAACCACAACACTTTGTAACTAATAGAAATTTAGTGCTCAGTAATTAACATTAAATATCAGGAAATTACTAAACTGTGCATTTTCTGTATACTTTAATGTAACAACAGTAAATGTATATTTTAATGACATATTCTTTGTGTTTGGCTATTGGAATTGTGCCAAACAAAGTGTGGAGGGTATTCTACCCATGATATAAAGAACATGCAGTGTTTTAGTGTAGGGTTTTATAATTGTTCAGTTATAATTCTCATAAAGCTGCATAATAACAAAATTATCATAAAAAGTTTCTCACCATTATAATCCACCTCTCCTGCAGGATTTGCTTAGGCACTTATTTTGATTATTATATTGGTGTTTTCTGTACATTATCGGCTTCAGAACTTCACAAATAATTTCAATTATTATGTAACCTACTACATCCTCTACTGATACTGCATTAAAAGTTCAATATGTTAGCATATTATGCACTGCTGTTTTCCATAATATAATTTATGTTACAAGTGCTATGCAACAACTGATATACATTTTCAGCGATGGTAAATAATTATGTTCCTGTGTTTATGCCTTTCTTATAAGAACTGTACAAAACCCTAAGGATGCATGTGCATTGGAAAGTAACCCCTGCAGTTTGAGTTCTTAAGAGGTACTAACATTGCCCAAAAGTTATGATTGTTAAGTTGGAAATGATCAAGTATTCTTTGACACTCACATGAAAGAAAGCGATACTTTCCCTTTAAACTAATACAATGTGGGTAACTTTTTTACACACTTCACTATCTTTAAGTTAGAGATAGTAAGTGAAGGGTGTAAAAAAAGTTACCCACATTGTATTAGTTTAAATATAATATCTTCACTGTAAACAGCTTCAAAATTATATAAAAACAAAACTTTCTTCTTTTTCTTGGTAGTTTTAGGAGCATTTTGTTTATTACCTTTCTTGTTTGTATTCAAATAAAATAAAATATGAGTTCAGCTGCAATTGTGTGCATGCGCAGAAACCAATTTCAGCACTGAGAACATTTTTATAAGTTGGTTCATGGCTTAACATAGCCCTGGTTTATTTAGCATCTATAAATACTGTAATTTTAGTTTCACTTATGTCAAGGTTAATTTAGTAAGGAGATAGTGTGAAATCAATGATTATGGTGATCATGACATTTATCACATGTTTTTAGTGCAAATAGCTAATTGGGATATCTCCATTGAAGCTTTACTCTTTCAGTGTAACTATTAATGCTTGCGCAGTATATAAAGAATGAATGACAAAAAGAATTATAAATAAATAAGAATCTAGATCTTGAAAATTAATCATATAATGAATCTAAACAAATTTAGAATGACAGTCATCTTGTAATGAAAATGTCATTGCATGGAACAAAATATAATGTGACTGAACTAAGCCCTTCTTGTTCAAACTTAACTTCTCTTGGAAACTTAATAAGAACTTACAAAGTGAAGCAGATTAATTATACACACAAGGAAGTCTGTATATGTATAAAATAACATCTGTTGTGAATTTAATTATTTAGAAAACACTCTTACTGGCTTCACTTACTTGAGATTTAATCAGGGCATGTTTCATTCACCTTGTCCACACCCTCAGCTATTATATAACTGTTGGATCATTCCCTGAAATTGAGTTGTTTAGTATCTGTTGATTCTGGTGACCTTATAATAAACTTGGATATAGAGCAGTCTGCTTATAAGATATCAAAAGTCATTAGATATTCATTATGTTTATTTTATGTAAACCCTTTTCTAGATAACCTCAACTTAGGTATTCATTTTTACACTAAACTCCATTCACTTGCACAAAAGTAAGACGTGTTTCGGGAGAATTTCTCCCATCTTCAGTTGCTCACCGAACCGCCGTTACTCGAAACTGACCTTTTAAAAGGCCAGTAAAACCTTTTCCAGATGTTTAATTGCTGAATTTTTTAACTGTCTTTAATATTTTGGTGCTTTTTTTTTTTTTCTATCTTATGATTTTTATTCCAAAAATGTGTTGCCACAGCTGATTTTTCTATTTGCTTGTATTGGATATTTCTCCAATGTTCTGTAAATCCTATACTTATATTTTTCTTTGTTTTTCACAATTCTTACAATCTGGTAAATCCTGGATTTTTTTCTCCTTTGGCCTGGAATTTCTTCTGAATAATTTTAATAAATTTGTAACGCTGTCTTCAATATTAATTCAATTTGGAATCGAACACAGTGAAACATGCATTAGTAATTAGCCAACTTATTCATGAGCTATTTTGAGATGCACATCACTAAGGCTTTCCCCCATGTTTTTAAGGTTTGGCACAAATCTGTAGACAATGATTCACCATTATAAACCAAAAGCATGTGGAATATGCACTAAAACTTTTAAACCTGCAAGAGCCTGCAATTAAGTTCACTATCAAAATGGAAACAGATAATATGTTACCATTTTTGGATCTGAAGATAAAAAATGTAATAATAAACTTGAATTTGCCATCTACAGAAAGGACATGCATACAGACAATTATATCAAAGCCCATGGTTTTGACGATGTGGACAATTGCTCCATGAAACATGTCCTGAGTGAATCTCATGAAACCATAAAGAGCGTTCTAAATAATTCCACATAGAAGAGTTTTTTAACACTGTATTGATATTTGGGTCCCAAAATTATATTGTATGTAATCTTTAATCATTTTTTAAACTTGTGATTGGCTAATGGGTGATACATGAATATTTTAAAAATTTGAAGATAAAGTGTAATAATAGGCTTGAATTGAGCAAGCCCAAGTTTCAATTCTAGATCACATAAAGGAGCACCATTCAACAGCATGACACATAGACTAATAAACATACCATTCAATAAAAAAGAATACAAATACCTTTACATACTAGAGACTTCTAAATCAAATGGGTTCAGCAAAAAAATGATAAACAAAAAATACTGTTAATTGATATCATTGTATGATTCAGAATCACACAATGATATCAATTAATATGATTAGCTTCACTGTGCAAGCTCCAATTTACATTTCTGTAAAAAAAAAAAAAAATATTGTACTTAAGAAGCTGTTGGCAATGGAGTGATAATATATCCTAATCTTAGGTATTCATTTTTTACACTAAACGCCATTTAAGTAAATGAATACCTAAGTTTAGGAAACAAAAAATGTTGAAATCCCAAAAACCAAAAATGGTTAAGTATCACAATTGTGTCTGATGCACCAGAGACAATTTTTTTTAAAAAAATTCACATACCACCTAATAGTTAATCACAAGTTTAAAAAATGTATTAAATTAAATAGCTTCCAGGCCAAAGTAGAAAAAAATCTGGGACAGATTAATTGTAAGGATTGTGAAAAAAAATCTTCATACGAAAAACAAAAAGAAATACAGGTATAGGATTTAAAGAACATTGGAGAAACATCCAATACAAGCAAATAGATCAGCTGTGGCTGATTTTTGGAATAAAAATCATGAGACAGGAAAATAGCATTGAGTTATTAAAGACAGTTCAAAAACCAAAACAATTAAACATCTAGGAAAGGATTTACATAAAAAAAAAAATACAATGAATACATAATGACTTTTGATATCTCATAAGCAGACAGCTCTTTATTCAAGTTTATTGTAAGGCTACCAAAGTCAACAAAGACACCAAATAACTAAACTTCAGGGAATGATCCAACAGTGAAATAACAACTAGGGGGTGGACAAAGATTCATGAAACACATTTAGAATGTGCTTCTCTTTAATTAATATTTAAATCTCATGGTTTGTTGCTGCAACTTAAGAGTTGTTTCAAATACAGTTGTTATAGCTATCAATATATCTATTCCTTGCACATATTTTGGAAGTAATCCATGTATGCATCTGTTATAGGTATATCTGGTGAAAAAGTAGAAATAGACCCAGTAGTGCAGCAAAAAGTGAGTGCAAAGTTTTGGAATCGTCAGAAAGCAGTGAGTTATGACATGGATAGTATTGCAGCATGTGATCTGATTGATGCAAAGTCAAGCAGCCGCTCAACATTCCGACTTGTCTATCATCATTCAGGGACCAGCTCATCTGCAGATCAGCAGGGTGAAGGTTCACATCAGCCCAACTATAAACACCATGATTTTGAAGCTGAAAGGCATGTTGCTGAGGAGATAGTCCAGAAGGTGAACCATATTCTAGAGCTTCGCTCTAGTGTCAGAAGGAAAGAGTATCTGGCACTGCGGGAGAGAAAGTCTCACAGAAAGCGAAGTTTCCATCTCGGACCCAGATGATTATTTGTATATATGCTGACTGAGTTAAATAGCTGTTTCAGACCACATGGTTTTACAGGATGACCAGCCAGCATATACCTTCTACCCCTCTTTTATTAAAGAAATGTGTTTTTATATTTTCTTTTAAAGAAATGTATACTATGCCAATCCCAGACTGAAATGAAACCCAAACATGAAATTGGATTGGTTTAATTACTCTAACGTGTGATGATCTCAGTTATGTCAGATTTTAATGTTTTCCTCTTGGCAGTGATTAGGAAGACAGGCTATTAATAAAATGCCAGAGACTATTAATATGAGAATTTCAACACATTGGAAATAAGTCCCTTGTGACAATCATTCAGCATCTGATGGCTGAAAGAGTACATTAGAGCTAAAAGCACATATACTTTTATTTTCATATCTGCACTGCTTCAGTCTTGCAGCATATATAGCTATAAATATTTACCCAATATTTTGTCCTAATGTTCCAGTTTTGTTAAGGGCCAACTCTATCAAAATCAGTAGGAGATGAGAAACCAAATATCATTTGCATGATTGGATTTAACTGAAACCATCATCTTCACAATGCACAGCAGCTTGAGGAAATATGACATGCCTTGTTTACTGCATGGTCAGATTAGGGAATTAAATGATTGCTTTTCTTGTGAATACTCTTATAATTGGCATAAAAATAAATTCCTTTTTGTTTTTATATTAAATCATTCTAGTAACAACAAACTTTTTAGAGACCTCCTACAGCTAAATGAGGGAAACAGCCTGATGATAAAGTATTTAAAAAACGTGTTACTATTTGCAGACAAATAAATGTTTTCCATTGGTAGTTCTGGGAAAACAAACATCATCAGAATTACATACCAGTTATGCACTTTACTCAGCTGCTTATGGCGGATAATATGTAGTTTTAAGTAGCTCTGTCACTCACCATTATATAATGTTGTGTGGCACCCTCTAACTTTGCAACAAATTTAAATTGTGGGGATTTTTACATGAAATATATAACAAAGTTTGCATCAATTGAGCAGTGAAAAATTTGAAAGTAAAGATGGAATTCGGTACTATTATAGAATAAATAAGAGTTAATTTGGCAAAGAAAATTATAGCAGTTTGAGGAAACTAGTCCAACAAAGCATGTGTGTATGTGCATATAAATGTAAACTTTCCCTTAAGCTAATGCCAAAAATGATAAATTTATATTTAGGAAAAGTACTTTGGATATGAAGTAAATCACAGATTTGGAATCCAATATGGTGGAGAAATGTTATTGCTAATCTGACACAGTAAAGTGGCAATGAAACAGAACAAAGGCAGTAATGTTTGTACAGTTCTCCATATTTTATGAAATTTCCATTTATATATTCATAATTTTTTTTAAGTCCAATGCTGCTTTTTCATGGTCGAAACATGCAGATTTGGAACTTTTCAAGGAAATTAAACATTTACTAATTTTATAAGCCATTCTGTTTTTTGAGCAGTTAAATGCATTGCATTGCTATAAATTATTTCCCAGATGTTTTTAAGAATAGTTAGTACATTAGATAAATTTGGATAAGATTCTTTCAATTCAATAATGGTAAAGCTTGATTGTGGGTGCAATGATAGAGGGTAGGTCCATAAATTTCTAGCATAACCATTTTCTATGTATGATAAAAAGGCAAAAAACTAGATTTCACTTTTCAGTATAGTTACCTTTATTGCAATACACTTCTCACATTTTTGAATTAACATTTCAACCCCCCCCCCCCCAAAAAATAGTCTGATATTTTGTCTGCAAAATGGGCATAAACAGCATGCATCACCTCTTTGTCACACTTAAATTTCCTTCCTCATAGGTCTCTTCTTGAGTTTTAAGAAGGGGAAATAGTCACTGGGAGCTAGATCTGGGCTGTAGGGTGGATGGTCGATCTCCTTGAAGCCACATTTCTTCACAGCTTCCTTTGCAACAAGAGCTGTATGCACAGGTACATTGTCATGAAGAAGGCGCACTCCACCACTCAGCTTTTCTCACCTTTTCTCTTTGATGGAAGCACATAGTCTGTGCAGTAGGCCAGCATAGTACTCCCCACTTACTGTATGCTCCTCTCCTTGAAGTTAATGAAGAGTATTCCCTCACAGTCCCAAAAGATTGTGGCAATGATTTTCTTGGTTGACTGAGTGACCTTCGCCTTTAGAGGCGGTGCTTTGCCAGGTTTATGCCACTCCATTAATTCTCTTTTGGACAAGGGGTCATAGTAGAGGATCATAGTTTCATCTCCTGTAACAATTGTTTTCAGAACTTCTCTCCTGTTGCCATGGCACAGCTCCAAAAATGCCTCACAACAGATGACTTGTTGTTGCTTTTGGACTGAGAAAAGAAAGGTACACACCCATTTTGCACTAACCTTATTCATGTTTAAATGTTCATGAATAATTCAAAGGACTGTTGTTTTAGAAAGCCCAACCTTGCTGCTATTTTTGTAACCATAAGACGCCAGTCTTCCATAATTTCTCCTTCAACAAGAGCGATATTTTCAGTAGTAGCATCTCAAAGGGCCGACCTGCATGCTATTCGTCTTCAATTCTTTCTCAACCCATTCAGAAAATTTTAACCCATTCTTTTACGGTAGAAATTGAGGGGGATGCTTCCCATATACATAATCCAATCGTTTTATTTCATTTGGAGTATGTCCTTCCTTTGTGAAGAACTTAATAGCAGGTCTGTACTCCATTTTGAACATGTCACAATCTTCTACACATAGCCTTCTTTATGCAACTATATTTGAACAACTGAACACAGTGGAACAAAAGTTACAACTTCAATTATTTACTTAACACATAAGATATGGGACCAGATAAGAATTTTGTGAAGGTGATAATCCTTATCGTCGAGGCCGGAAGCTTATGGACCTACCCTCGCACCTTCTTCATAGAAGATATTGGAAATGATAACCTTGTACTGCCACACATCTCTCAAACCTGTTAAGGAAATTTGTATTAACACTTATTAATACTTCCTCTGTAATTGCAGAAATTTTTCTTCTTATATTATCTTTCAGTTCTTCCAACATATGCAAGTTATACTGATATACTTTATTTTTTAAGTCCCCCATATATAGAAATTGCATATGGTAAGATTTGGAGATCATGCTGGCCATAATTCCATATTGAAGCCTCTATCTTAAAGAATCTCAATTAATTTTAACATTGGCTGTATACACTGTAGCGGAATTTTGTTGAAAATGTATCTGTATACATTCAATATCACAAAATTCTTCTAGGAATGATGTGATTATGTTATCCTTATACCTTTGCCCATTTGCTGTATCTTAAAGAAATAGAGGTCTTATAATGCTGTAAGCATTCACGCTTGCCAAACAACATTTTTTTTTTCATACAATGGCACATTTCGTGTACAAGATTGGGTTTTTCTGCACTCCAATTGTTTTGTGTTCCTACATGGCCATGTAAATAAAAAACCATGCTCGTCCATAAAAAAAATTAAACATTGGTCAATAGAGCAACCATTAACATTATCCAACAACCATTTGTAGAAATTAACTCTACTCACATTGTTACGTAGTTGCAATTCCTAAACTACTGTTATCTTATAGGGTTTTAATTTTAAAGGTTCAGTGATATTCCAAGCCGAGGTTTGCAAAATTTCTGATTCCTATGCAAACTTTCTCAGAGATTTCTTTGGATTTTGATTTTATGCATCTCCGATGTTATTAAGTTCTTCCTCTGTAAGAACATGGCGTTTTATTTTTGATTTCTTGTCAAGAACAGATCCCATTTCCCTAAATCTATTCAGAGTAAGAACTGTTTCTCTATGAGGCAGACAAACAGCAGGAAAGCTGTATATAAATCACCGTCTCACTTCTGTATAAGTGTTTATTTTCACATAGGAATCATACATGAAGATTCTGTGTGCTAAAATATACAGACATTTTGGCATAATAAATGCACTAATATACGTAGTCTCACAATGTACAACTTATGTACAGCACAAAGTCGGCATACAGAGTGAATGGGGGAGCAGAAACAGTGCAGTGTAGGCAAATACCTGTTAAGTCAGTCACACATCCAAACAAAGGCTCTGTATGAATGGCATTAATGTATTCCTAGGAGTATTTTCAATGCATACAGTTGTTTCAGTTCCTCACAAGTAGTAGGGGTCGATCCTGGTGGTGTAGTGGTAACCATACTTGCCTTCTAAACCCAAGGTCGCTGGTTCGAACCCAGCTAGGGTCATTGGATTTTTTCGGGCATAAAAATCGTAAGTATGGCTTCCTTCGGAAGGGAAGTAAAGCCATGGGTCCCTTGTCGTACATTTATAGCACGGTAAAAAACCTCAAGCCTGAAAGAAGAGGCCTCTGAGCAAAATTTGTCGGCTGTTTCATGCCCTGAATAGAATAGGACGCTGATGGCAACTATTAGTCAACCAGATTCACTGACTGTTCAGAAGATATCTACTAATCACAGGTCATCAAATGTGTGGCTTACTAATGTTTTACTCACTTCTGTATGCAAGATGGAGTGCCATCTTGCATGAAAACAATGTTTTTGATATGATGATTCTGCATTACTGCTATTAAAAGATATATTAGAAATTGTCATTGCCATTTACTTTTACTATTTTCCTTTGTCCATTTTTTCGTAGAAATAAAGTCCTCTTATGTAATGTGATTTAAAGCCTTGCCAGACAGTAACGTTGACATCATGTAATTCTTGCTGAACAGTTGTGTTTGGATTATTTTCTGCCCCTATCTTGTAGTTGTGAGGGTTAAAAATCCAATTTAATTTTAAATGTGTTGCATCTATGTACAAGAGTTTGTCTTGCTATTAAGCATATTCAAATTTCTGCTAATATGAAAACAAAAGTGACATAAATTTGCTTATCTTGTTCTTTGAATTCAAAATACATTTTCATTTAATAGGGGATAGAGTTACAGCTATCTGCTGAGAATTTGCAGCACTTTTGAACTCATTTCCAAACACTTTTGAAACTTTATTAGCACTACATTATACACAGAATTTGCATGAACTTCATGGGCTTATTGTAAAACTAGAGCTTTGCTTACTTTCTAATAATTTTTTCTATCAAACCACTTTTTCAATTAAGTGTACTTACGAAGCTGTTGACAATGGAGTGGTATATATATAAACAAAGTAATACAGTTTTTTTCACACTAACTCCATTCACTTACATAAAATTTGGAACATATGTTTCGGGAACGATCCCTCCCATCTTCAGTCTGTTGACAAACTGTTGTTAGACTGGCAGTTGGGTCTCTTGATGTACAATGTGATGTGTCTCTTGGAACATCAAGAGACCCAACCGCCACGTTTAACAACAGTTTGTCAACAGGCTGAAGATGGGAGGGATCGCTCCCGAAACATATGTTCCAAATTTTATGTAAGTGAATGGAGTTAGTGTGAAAAAAACTGTATTACTATGTTTATATTTATAAACCACTTTTTATCAATATCTTCAAATTTCAATTAAAATCCAGACAGTGAAACTATCATAATTCATTAATTGAACAACATCTTCAAATTTGTTCACTAGCTTACAAATTTATGTTTCAGAACAGGTTTTATTTCTTAATCCAATGTTTAAAATGTTCTCAATGCATTGCAATATTGTCTATTGCAGCCATATTAGGGCAATTGTTCCAAATAGTTCAACCCACTCTCTTAAGTTCTTGTTGCACTCACTTATTTTGTTTATCATGACTGGTTGCTTATGATTTTTGCCACTAGATATCACTACGTAGGTTCTGCTGGAGTTAAAGGAGATTTGCTATCATTACAATGATTTACCCGTTAACAGAGTAACATACAATCCACTATCAATTTATATTTACAAAAAGGAGACAAGATACCTCCAGCTCGCTGCAACAAACCATTGGATCCACCAGTTTCTAGGATTTTACTGAGATTAGATTAAGGTTAGTGTGTGTATGTGAGTTAATTGCAAATTCCATTTTTTTCCAAGCTGTTCGCTAAATTCTAGTTATGTTGCCCATTCTTAAATTCGCACTAGAGGAAGTGCAGTCATCACTAGTAGAAGAAGCCTCTGGCTATATAAGTAATGCACCACCAAGGAAGGGGTGGGAACTGAAGGAGGAAAAGGTTAACAGCTAGTAGATTTAAGTGCTCCAGCAACACATTAAATAAGTTAATGCTGTTTTTACCTTTTTGGCTGCAATATTCCGTATAAAACTTAAGTTTTTCAGGTATGATTCAACTTCATTTTATCACATGTTGTCTTATTGCCCACGAACTATTACCATATTCTAAAGTGGGCTATGTGCTGGATGAACTATTCAAACTGTTACCCATAATTGTATTGAATGAGACCAATATGAACTTATAAAGACAAAATTATTATAAAAATTACTGTTCCAAAATTGTGTCAGTATTGTAAAACACAATTGTTTTAAAATCATGATACAGTTACCATAGCAACAAAAGCTAAATAAATGCATATGCAATCCCTCGAGAGCATAATGATATCTATATGGAACCAAACTGTTAATATGTACAGAAGATATGCCATTTTAAATCAAGAAATTACTTTCGAATAACCCTATATATAAAAATTATATCAATATATTTTGTTCTGTAGTGAAGAAAGTTAACTAATGAAGAAGATTACATTTACAAGCTATGAGAGAATTATATATTTTAAATGGGGCCTACATGATACCCTACATTTGTTTCTAACTAGAATTTCCCCATATATTTTTTTCCTCTGTCTAGCCAAAGTTGAAGGATTTAACACTATAAGATTGGTAAATTTAATACGATTCTATTATAAAATTAGTGACTGCAAAAACAGTTGATACAATGTCTGATTTATCTTTAGAAAATGTTCAGCTGAGCTACAGGCATTGAGTGGATTAAAAACTGATGTAAACTCATAAAAAATTGATTAGATAGCTAGTGTCTAACTACTTTATTCATAATATTTGAATTAATTGGGAGAAATAACTAATACTTGTACACTGTCATGGTTATCTTTTACCTCCTTTAAGTCTATTGAAGCTTCCTGCTCAGGGTGCATGACAGCAAACTAAAGTATCTATAGTTCTTTATTTGTGTAAATGTAACATTTTGTTCATTATTAAATTGCTTTTATCAGTTTCTATGGCATTGTTTCATTTATTTAGCTATGTTTTGTTCATGACAAGTAACTGGAAAATGAATTGTTAAGGATATTATGTATGACAAATCAATCATTGTAATTATAGCAATTCAGTTGCATAGCTTGTAAAATAAAAACATTTATACCTAAATACATTAGATTTTATCAGTGATGCAGCCATGGAATTATTTCAAAGATTTGCATGAATTCCTAACACAAATATCAATAGGTAACAGTTTAAAAAAAAATACCTGCATTTAATTTTATCAAATTCCCTAAGAATTAATAAGTTTTATTATTGGAACTTTGGGATTAATTTTAAGCAAACGAATTTACCAGCACTGACGACTGGTGGAAGACTGAAAGATCTGTATCCATATGATGTCTACTATCGTATAAACTCAAGGATATGAAATGCCTAGAGTATGAGGCTTACAAAATTATACTCAAGATTAATTTCACTAAAAGGCAAGAATGCATATTGTAATTGCAGGACTAGCATCTTGGAAATTGTATTATTGAACAGAGATTAATTTACATGCCTAGGCAGTGTTATAGATCATAATGAAGAGACAGAAAGAAGGCATAATGTATTTAGCATTTAAAAACTAATGTGGAACACCTGTTGATACTAAATTAAGGGTACTAATACTTAATTCAACAATACTTAACAGGTATGAAACTCTGAAAATAATAAATGCCATCATAAAGTAGTTGCAAATGTCATAAACATATATACACTAGCACTAAAATACTTACAGTTCAACTCTTAATTTATCTACATATTTCAAAACCAATCACTCAAGACATACAGGAATTCCTGTTGCTTGTTTCTGTTCACTTTTTAATTTTTGACACATAAAATATGATTTTCATTAATACAGTGAAGTTATTAGATTTATGGCCCACCTGAATGCATGTGCATACTGAGGAACTGGAAAGAGTGAGGTAGAGTTACCAATGTAAAGTTAGTATGTATCTATATTTTTATTGAAAGAATAAAACTATATCGTATTTAAAACTGATAAGTACTAACCCATGTTATAAGAAACTTATGCACCTCAGTGACAATATTATTGGCATCTGTGTAGAAAATTACTTTATTTCATCAAAGCATAGTGGTGTTTCCTCTGCCTTTTTAACAAGTTGGCAAACAGTCTACCTAGAACACAATTGTCAGCTATTTTCTTTTGAATCACCTACCACGCTTCTCTGCAAAAATCCATTTCACATATATTTCATATGTAAAAACCTGTTGTTCAAGACTGTTTATATATTGGCATCAGTAATAATGAACAGTTACACACAATGAAAACACAGAGATTCATAAATGCGTAAATGCGCAAACACTCGCTGACAAATCTCCCTCTAGAGAATTTCAAGATGCTACCTGCATGTGCATTATATAGCCTGATAACAGGCTTTTTCCAATTTTTTTCAGCCATCTTTGCCTATAATAGCCAAAGATAGGCAAATATAGGCTGAAAAATTGGGGAAAGGCTAAGATAGACAAAGATAGGCTGAAAAATAGTGAAAAGGGCTAAGATAGGCTGGAAAATGGGGGGAAAAGACTAAGATAGGCTGAAAAATAAAGAAAAAGGCTAACATAGGCAAAGATAGACTGAAAAAATGGGGGAAAGGCTAAGATAGGCTAAAGCCGGGATAAAAAAAGCTAAGATAAGCTACAAAATAGTAAAAATGGCTAAGATAGGCTGAAAAATAGGGGAAAAGGCTAAGATAGGCTAAAAAAAATAAGAAAAAAGGCTAATATATGCAAAGATAGGCTGAAAATTGAGGAAAAGGCTAAGATAGGCTGAAAAATAGGGGGAAAGGATAAGATAGGCTAAAAATGTAAGAAAAAAGGCTAATATAGGCAAAGATAGGCTGAAAATTGAGGAAAAGTGTAAGATAGGCTAAAAATAAGGTTAAAAGCTAATATAGGCAAAGATAGGCTGAAAAATTGGGGGGAAAGGGTAAGATAGGCTAAAAAATACGGAAAAAGGCTAATATAGGCAAAGATAGGCTGAAAAAATAGGATAAAGGCTAAGATAGGCTGAAAATTGGGGGAAAAGGGTAATATAGGCAAATATAGGCTGAAAAAATGGGGTAAAGGCTAAGATAGGCTAAAAACGGGACAAAAAGCTAAGCTACAAAATAGTAAAAATGGCTAAGATAGGCTGAAAAATAGGGGCAAAAGTCTAAGATAGGCAAAGATATCCTAAAAATTGTGGAAAGGGGTAAGATAAGCAAATATAGGCTAAAAATAGGGCAAAAAGGATAAGATAGGCTACAAAATATTGAAAATGGCTAAGATAGGAAAATATAGGCTAAACATGGGGAAAAAGGCAAAGATAGGCTGACAAAATTAGGTAAAGGCTAAGATAGGCTAAAAAGGGACAAAAAAAATCTAAGATAAGCTACAAAATAGTAAAAATGGCTAAGATGGGCTGAAAAATAGGGGGGAAAAGGCTAAGATGGCTAAAAAGGAAAAAGGCTAATATAGGCAAAAATAGGCTGAAAAATTGGGATAAACGCTAACAAGGCTGAAAAATTGGGGGAAAGGGTAAGATAGGCAAATATAGGCTGAAAAAATGGCATAAAGGCTAAGACAGACTGCAAAATAGTGAAAATGTCTAAGATAGGCTGAAAAAAAATGGGGAAAATGCTAAGATAGGCAAAGTTAGGCTTAAAAAAAGTAAAAAAGGCTAAGATATGCTTATAAAAATGGGGGAGAAGACTGAAACAGGCAAAGAGGGGCTGAAAAATAAGGAAAAAGGCTATGATAGGCTGCAAAATAGGGGGAAAAAAATCTCAGAAATGAAGAAGAAAAAGGCTAAGACAGACGACGATAGGTTGAAAAACTGGGGGAAAAGACTACAATTGACTGAAAAATGGGGAAAAGGGCTAAGATAAGCTGAATTGATTGATTTATTTATGGACGCTCTTTAACAACTCAGGTCATCAGCGTCCCATTCAACTCTGGGTGTGCAACAGCCGACAAATTTTGCTCAGAGGCCTCTCTCTCAGGCTTGAGGTTCTTTTTCGTGCCGTAAATGTACGACAAGGGACCCACGGCTTTACTTGCCTTCCGAAGGAAGCCATACTTAGGATTTTTACGCCCGAAAAAATCCATCGGTTCTGGCGGGTTCGAACCCGCGATCTTGGGTATAGGAGGCAAGTATGGTAACCACTACACCACCAGGATCAACTTGGATAAGCTGAAAAAGGAGGCAAAAGGGCTAAGATAGGCTGCAAAATAGTGAAAAAGGCTAAGATAGGCTGAAAATGATAAATAGGGGGGGAAAGGCTAAGATATGCTGCAAAATGATGAAAAATTGTAAGATAGGCTGAAAATAGTGAAAAAGGCTAAGGCAGGCTCAAAGGTAGGGGAAAAAGGCTAAGACAGGCTGAAAAAAAAGGGGGGGATAAATCTATGATAGTCAAAGTTAAGCTGAAAATTAAGGGGAAAATGCAAGATAAGCTCAAAAATGGGGCAAAAATGTTAAGATAGGCTGCAAAATAGGGGAACGAGTTAAGATAGCCCTTTTCTTAGTCCATCTTGGTTTTCTTTTTTGCCTGCATAAAGCATTTATTTAGTCTACCTCGAAATTTTTTCCCCATTTTTCAGCGTATCTTAAGTCTATTTTAGCTTTCTTCCCCCACACAAGGCATTTATTTTGACTATCTGAACTTTTTTTCCCATCTTTACTGCCAATCTAAATTTGCAGCCTATGTTAGCCTTTCCCCCTATTTTTCAGCCTATCTTAGCCTTTCCCCCCATTTTTTAATAGGTATGCACAAGTTATAAACTGCAAAGATGGGCAATGATACTCCTTAACCAATCCTTGCCCTTTCTGCCATTTGTTATCACTTGTCAAGATTGTTATTCTGCTATAAAATAGCAGTGGAGCACATTTAGGGGGAACTAATGCTATATACTGTTAGAGAATATGGAAATTATCAAAATCTCTACATGTTATTACAAGGGGGGAACCTGAACTTTCTTATAAATAATTTAATAAGCATAAAAATAATATTAATACAGATTATATTGCTCTTATTAATGGGTCAATGAATCATCTGTACCCATATTACATTTTATTCAGTTTTGGGAGTATATGCATTAAATACATTTCAAAAAAAAGTTTCACACAGTATGTAAATGATATGCTGAGGGGAAAGTATTTTTTTCTCCTTAACTGCGTATCATTTACTTTTCAGTGGAATGCATAACAGTTGAAACAAAATGTTTGCCATTCTGATTATTCCTGTTCTTAAGGTTTGTTTCCTAGCCCAAATGCAATGCAAAGTTCATATTATCGAATCTGGTGGAGAAACTTCTAACACCTTTACAAAATGTAACTCACAACTCATGGGAAATTGTCCATTGAATTGCTGTGTATTATACATGGCTATTTGTAACATGTATTAGCTGCAGCTCTTGAAGTGCTGTCTCCATATCTGCCTCCAAAACCAAAAGCACATGTTTAAGTTTCATTGTTCAGCATGTTTTTTGGCACACTGCAAAAAATTTTCTGCTAATCTGGTTAAAGATAGTATAAAGAATACAAAATCTAATCTGTAGACTATGAAAATGTGTTAGTTGCATTATAAATCCTCTTGTTAACTTTAATATTCTAATTATGTTGCCTGCATTGTAGTAAAACATATTTTACCAAATTATGTATATACACAAAGCTGTCTAAATTGTAATTCTTCACCTAATTTGAAAAATATACAACTCTAATTTTATTCATCAGTAAAAGAACACAATTTTTTCACATTAGGTATACAATGTGACTCACAATTGGAGTATTAATAATTTCAGCTTTGCCCAAGCAATATTTCAGCAATAATTAAACATGTACTTATTGTACTAAGTTCTCCTTTTGCAGTCTTTTATCACATTTCTTAAAGAAATTAAATAATTTTGATAATAATGAATCACTCTAATTTCATTAATTTTTTTACTATTTACTTAAACAAGACAATACAGTAAAATTCAACGGAAATTGACAATACTCTCCACTTCGTGAATATCAAAATCACCAAATATCACAACATAACTAGAATTTATTGTATTCAGAAGATCTCCCATGCAGGTAACTAAATTATAATATATATGTATTAATTATATTGGCTTTCGCATGCTTCTGTTATAATTTTGATACGCAAGATGCTTAAAAAACATTCTAAAACCAACACAAAGGACAGAGACTCCTCCAGTAAACCAGACATTTATGATGCACCATGCCTCAAGTAAATTATTTCAACAAACAAACTTGATTTTTCAAAATTCCATAAACTTGTTCAATAGAAAATAATGTATACAATATAATAAAAAAAAGTTTACTTACATCAAAATCTTTATTTTTTGTTATATATTTTAAAATTTTATTTTACAAGTATATTTCTATAATGAAAGTAAATATATCAATATTAAATGTGCTAATAATCTCTTCTGAGTTGGAATATTAGAACACTTTATGGTATTACTTAAAGTGAGCAGCTGATGATGTGGATAAAAGATCCACAAAACATTTGTACTGAGTAAATCTCATTTAAGTAATACCATAAAGAGTGTTCAAATATTCCACCTCAGAAGAGATTATGAGTGCATGTTTCACTGTGTTCGATTCAAAATTGAATTAATATTGAAATTAAATGTGCTATTAACCCTCTTTATCCTCTTGTTTAAATATTTTATAGCAATTATAGAAATAAAATTGGATGCTATAATTATTACATACAGAGATCTATGTATAAAAACAACTTCTGAGGGGATCAAGTTTTGCAACCCACTGGTATTCTTGAACGACCAATCTCCATTTATACTCGTCAGTTATTCTGCACAAATGGACCCAATTTCTCAGTAACACTTCCAGCATCTTCTATAAGAAGGGACAAGTATAAAATTAATTAATTTTATTTGTAATACCAAAGTTTTAAAAAGGTGAAGTGCAAGTCTACAGTGCCAGATGCTCACAATGGTGGGAATGTCAAGCCAGTAGATGTCCAATTTCTTTGTATTGCTATACAACACTTCATTTGCTTATCAAATTGATCAATCCTTGTGTTAAGAACACACTTTTATGTTTAAAATCAACAATTGGAGTGTAATGATTATCCAATATTGTCGTCTCATACACTCTAGTGCTTCACTTACTTTAAATATGGTGGGACTGATTTCAGAGAGAATCCTCTCCATCCTTGATCAACAGCTGTCAAGTTGGTTTAGGATTCTCTTCGAAACTGGTCCCACCATATTTTATCTGGCTTCACTGCATTTGTTCCAACAGAATTGGGGAGGGGAGGAAAGAAGTTACAATTGGAGTGTTTTTTTATTTTTTTTTTAATAGTGTTTAATGCCTGTTTTTCTACTGAAGCACCCCAGGCGGTACAATTGGAGTGTGTACAAATACCACTAACAGTAATTAAAAATGTGCAAAAGAGGTTCTTGCTATCTTAATTCGCTACCAAATTCTAAATGAGAAAACAGTTTTTAATACCCATTTAAGTATAAATTTAATGTTTAAACTTGGAAAAAATAGTTATTAACTGAAATAGATAAGGTATAAATTATACCAAATTCTAAAATACCAAATGTTAAATGTTATTTACACAAAAATTGTGATGTATAAACTAGAGATGCTATCAAATTTTCTTAATACTTTATATGTACTTAAGTCTCAATACTCTGTACTTTTATATTTTTTGGCAAATAAAACACAAATTTCTTATTTTATTGTTTTAGATTGTTGATATATCAAATAGATCTCATTTAACCAAAAATGTTAATTGGAACTTGCATAGTGAAGCTAATCATACAATTCAGACCATTGTATGATTGAGTCAAATTACATAGTCTTATTGCTCTACATTCTTGTATATAATATGTAGAACAAGTTTCACTAACCCTTTGTCTGCATCAGCAAAGCCGACTCGACTCTACTCTACATATTACAGATGTTCCCCCCCCCCTTGGAAAATAACTTGGAAAGAACAGGCATATGCACATTCAAATACTCTTCACTGGATGCATTTTCACCTTTGCAAATTTTTTTGTTGTGATGTTCAGTAAACAACTTTTTGAAAACTGAGGTGACATGTTTCTTTAGTTTGCTGGTATGGCATTTTCCTCCTTGTGATAAACTGTTTACAAATGTACCAAGTAGCATGATTATCACCAAGGCTAAGATTTGTTTATAATAAAAAAGTTAAAATTACTAAAATATGGACTACAAATGTTATAAAAAATTATATAAAATGCCAAAAAATCTGCATTTTACCAAAATGTCATGTTATTAAAAAGTCAATTAAAGATTTTTTGTTAACAACAAAATAAGAATTTAACCTTCTTGGTATTGGTAATAACAATTATATTTTTGTACTGTTACAAGTTGATTCATCTTAATCTGTGACAATTGTATATTTACAAAACAGTGCGTTACAAAATGTTTTAAATTTTCAAATGTGGAACTGTGTTATCCCTTAAAATTGCTTTGTACTTGCTAAATCCACTCATCTAGTTCCACATTTGATTACTTTAAATGTAACTGATATTGCACAGCTCCATAGCTCAGAATAGCCTGAATTCTTGGCTAGCATTGCGTTCAACTTCACTTTCACTATTACTGTGACTTTTTCACTCCAACAGTTTAAACAGTCATTATCTCAGAATGGTAAGGCTTTCACATAGCAGAATGTGCTGCTTTTGGAAAGTGTTTAGCACAGTTGTCACGTACAAGATATCTTAGATGTGTGCTATTATCAAATTTACCATTTTATCACAAAAATGGACTTTGGGAATTCAAGTGAAGCTCTGTCAGTCTAGAAGCACTTGACACTATCTTGATGGATTCAATGCTAAATGTATACATAGTATTATTCTATCTCAAACCACAGTTATGGTCGATTTCCTGTTTTTCACATTTCATGGAAAAACCAGAACTAGTTTTGAAATAATAACACTGGCCTGCTTGAGAAAAAAAATTGGATGTATGCTATTATTAATTTCACTGCTTTGTCACAAAAATGGACTTTTGGAATTCAAGTCTAAAAGCACTCAACCTATTCTTGATGAATTCAAGCTAAATGCATACTGGTATTATTCTATCTCAAACCACTAGTTAGTCAATTTCCTGTGTTTCACATTTCATGGAAAAATCAGAACTAGTTTTGAAATAATAAAACTGGCCTGCTGGGAAAGAAAGAATGAAAAAAAACCAATTCTGCTGTCTCAAATATGAATGGTGATACTCATTTTGGCATGCTAAATTCAATGCTGAAATCTGTTTTCCCCTATAATGCTAGGTTTTTAACAAATCGCAAAAAGAATTTTAAAAGTAGTTGATTTTTGCGAAATAAAATCTCATAAAATAAAACTAAAATGCCATATTGCTATGTAATACACAAAACCTTTAAAAAAAAAGTTCAGTGTCTGAAGATCAGCATCTTTTCTTTAATTGGAAGGAAGGCTGTTGATTTACATTCATGTCTCCTCTCCTCAAGCACCAGCAGTAGTCTGCCAGCATTGCTTCGTTCCACTGTCCCTGATATCATCTTTCCATTTCCTTAATTTCTTGATGAAATTTTTCACCTTGCTCATCATTCACGAGTCCAAAATTAGGTGGAATTCAGTCAACGTTCTCTTGAATTCAAGAAGTTCAAACTCATATTGCAAATGAGAACATATTCCTAACACATTCTCTTTATATTGCATGTCTTTTACATTTTCAAGGAATTTATTAATAACATCTTGAAAGCACACACTATGCCTGAAATTCTGTATCATTCATTGTGTTCGAAAAGTCAGTATCCTTCATTAGCTGTCTGATATGAGGTCCAACAAAAACACCCTCTTTTACTTAAATGTAAATTGGAACTTGCACAGTGAAGCCAATCATATTAATTGATATCATTGTATGACTCAGTTGAACTACACACTCTTAAAGCTTCACTTACTTTTCATTAATGTATGGAACCGGTTTTGAGAACATTTAGTTCCCATCTTCAGCCAGGCTAAAGTTCAACTGTCGGATCATTCGTTGAGCTGTGGGAATGTATATTCTGCTCTGGTGGCAGTGTGATAAACTTGTAGTTTATGTTTTCATCCCCGACAATGTCAAAGTTCATTATGTTGTCTTTGTATTTGTAGATGTAGATTTTCTCCCTGGTTGCTAATTCCGTAGGTCCTTGTACTGATTTTAATAATTTTGTTTTATTTATTATGTCATGATTTTGGGTCCAAAAATGGTATGCTACTGCTGATTTCTCTATTTGCTTGTACTTTATGTTCCAAAAGGAACATTTCAGCAGTAGCATATCATTTTTGGACACAAAATCACGACATAATAAAACAAAATTATTAAAATCAGTACAAGGACCTACGGAATTAGCAACCTGGGAGAAAATCTACGTCTACAAATACAAAGACAGCATAATGAACTTCGACATTGTCGGGGAAGAAAACAAACTACAAGTTTATCACACTGCCACCAGAGCAGAATATACATTCCCATAGCTCAACGAATGATCCGACAGTTGAACTTTAGCCTGGCTGAAGATGGGAACTAAATGTTCTCGAAACCGGTTCCATACATTTATGAAAAGTGAAGATTTAAGAGTGTGTAGTTCAACTGAATCATACAATGATATCAATTAACACCTTCTTTTATTTTAGCTTCAGACACACTTACACCATTTGAATAGTTTGGGATTTTCACAGTGAAATATAGTATCATTTATGTGAAATTTGAGTGACGTCTTCATAAATGACTTGATACCAAGTTTAATATGAAGCTGGATCTCTGCACAGTAGTCATTGATGTTCCAGATAATTTTTTCACAATGGAATTCCAACCTTAACTTTAAAATTGCTAAACATACTTTCTTAATAAACAGAGTAATATTATTCTTTTATTTCATTACAAGTAAAAACCACATATGAAACAGAAGTTATTTGGATTGTTCACACATTGCAGTCTTGGTATTCCAGAGCTTGAAGCTATCTTATCATCAGTTTCTGGGCACTTCATACACAACACAAAGAAAAACTGAAATATAGTACTAAACAATACACCACCAATTATAATGGCTAATGAATTTTAACTGATGTCTTTGAGGTTTTAGACTAGCTCCAGTCAAGTTGGAAACTTAAAAACACATGGCAGAGGAACTGATAGGAAAATAAATAAGGGTTGCTTTGCATTCTGCATTATAATTTATATAAGGATTTATATATAATTTGTATATGCTAAAATTATTCATGTTTTGCTATTGTGTCATTATCATCGCAATATAATCAATAGAATTCCAAATTATAAAAAATCTGTACATATTACGTAAAAACTGATATAATTTTGGAAGTCATTAGGCAATTTTACATATAAATTGTTTATTTTCATGAAGACAGCAAAATCGTTGCAGGCCAGTATAATGCTAGTAAAATAAATTTTAAATGTCTGACATTAATTTTGAAACCATAAAATATGAAAAATATTTAAAATAAAATGCTGAATTATATAAAGCAGGAGTTTTTCTCAAATATGTTAAGATATGCACCATACCCAGAAATTTAAAAAATATGCACAATAAAAATGTTTTAAACCACTGCAAAATGTTTACTCATAAACATGACAAATTTTTAATTTAAACTAATGTAATAAAACAAATGTGTAATTACATATAAATCCTAGCCCTGGGTATCACACTTATCCCATTGAAAATATAAAATACTGACAGTAATACTAAATCACTTTGTATGCTATAGATACTGAAGTACTATACCGTGTAAGTTTCTTGTCATTATATCATTTAATAGATCACAGGACATATTTCCCAAAAGTGTCATTTATTATTGGTCAGACTTAGAGCTGTTATTTTGTTGGCAGAGCATGGTTTTTCCATATCTGTGAAAATTGAACACGCTAGAAATTGATACAACTAGATGTTTGAAAATATACATTTCAAACTGCTATTTTGCATACTTCATCGAAGCATAAAGCATTGAAAAATAATGAAACTCTTGTGCAGGGCTATAGACATTGTTAAGAACTAATATCCAGTCAAAAGTGAAATTCAAAGATATTCCAAATTCATTTACAGAGATACAATAATCTATAATTATTCACTGAAAAGCATCTACTTCAGATAGTGTGATTGATTACTTATGAGGTGCAGTCCATAAGTTTCTGGTCTAATATAGAAGGCCATGATTCACTGGTGCAAGTTCATACTATCTGATATCCACATGTTTCAGGAGTAAATGCTGCATTTTCTTTCCAAGAAAACATCTTTGTTGACGAGAAGTTCTCAGTAACAGCATCTGAAGACAAAAGAAATAGCTAGAAGGTGGGGCTTTCTAAAACTGTGCTTCACATTATTCATCAACATTTGTATACGTAAGGTTATGCCACGAAATCTTTCAGCAGTTTAAATGCAAGTGCACATGGAATGCTTTAATAAATGTTTCAACCTTTGGAAATGACATTTTAGGATTGCAGAAAAATAAAACTTCAATGTAAGGAACACATGAGAGACTGGTACACTGCACTACTGCATGTTACTGCCATCAAGAAAAAGAGGCACAGAATGCAAAGCCAGGAATTTGCCTGCTATACAACAATGCACCAGCCCAAACAGCTACCGTGAACACACGCACAGAGCTTTCATGTAAAAACTACCCTGTTGCGGAGTACTTTGAATCCCATTGGCTGTAAGCAGCGGTCCCCAGTCCCTCCCTTTCTATTGCAATAGTTTTTATGTGCAAGCCCTGTAGCTTATCAGCTGGATTATCTACTGTGCAGCCTAGACCTTACCCCAGCAATTTGAGCTGTTTTCAGAAATGAAATATGATCTAGAGTGAGGATTCATGAACAATGAGTTAAAGGATGCTATTTTCAGGCATTTTGCACATGAAACTTTGAGCAATTTTTTAAGGAAGTTGAAATATTAATTCAGAAATTCATTGAAAAGAAGGAGACTGAATTAAAAATTGCTATATTTTTTCTATAGTCAAACCGGAAACTTATGGATCAACTTTGTATCTTTCACAATAATAGTACAAATTTTCAATAAAAACTCCTTTCAAAATATCAGAAATGATATTTTAACTCAAATTATTAATTACATATTAAGTATATTTCGAACTCCTAAATTAAGTATAAACAAATATGTAAACCAGAGATGCTAATTGGAACTTGTACAGTCAAGCCAATCATATAATTGAAATCGTAGAATGAATGAGTGGAACGAAACACTCTTATCGCTCCACTTATCTATAAATGTAGAACGGTTTCACAAACCTTCATTGGCACTGTCAGCTAAAAGTCAACAGTTGGACAGTTCATTATGCTGTGGGGATGTGTATTCTGCTCTGGTGGAGATATGATGAACTTACAGTTTGTTTTCATCCCCAGAAGTGTCAAAGTTCATTAAACTGTACTTTGTATTTGTATATGTAGATTTTTTCCCAAGCTGCTAATTCTGTAGGTCCTTGTACTGATTTCAATCATTTTGCTTTATTTAATATGTCGTGGTTTTCTGCCCAGAAATGAAATACTGCCGATTTCTCCATTTACTTGTATTTTATGTTCCTGAAATATTCTTTTAACCGTGTGCCTATATCTCTTTGTTTTTCCAATATATATTTTTTTAACATTCTGGACAACTTATTTTGTAAATACCAGATTTTTTCTCCTGCAGAATACTGTCATTAACATTGTCTATCAGGAGATTTTATACATTGAATCTGCTCTCCAGGGCTAACCTAGTATTAAAATCTTTAAAAATATTCTGAAACTTTGATACATATATGTGAGCGATATGTATTGATCTTAAATATTCAATATATTAAATATTGATCTTAAATATTAAATATAATATATATATATGTATATATATTCTTAAATATAACATATCTTAAATATATAAATATATTGATGATGCCATAAAGTTTTATGGCATCATCAATGAAACTGAAACATAACTGCTACCTTTCTTGGACCATTAAAATTATGAGGCATCAAGGAAACCTAGAATTTGGAATATATAGAAAGAATATGCACGCAATTACATCAAACCTGACAGTTTTAACTCCATGATGCACAAACATGCAGTTATTAACAGTTATACACTGGCTGGTTAACCTACAATTTAGCAAAGAAGAATCAAACAAATAGAATTTGTTATAGAATCAAACAAATAGAAAGAACAGCAGTTAAAAATGGTTTTAAAAAACAACTAGTACACAAGTTACAAAAATTCAAGAGGCAAAAATTTGTTAAAGAAACAAGAAACACTTTCAGCAAGAAAAGATGAGCTAATTTTTAAAGATTTTAATATAAGGTTAGCCCTGGTAAACAGATTCAATGTCAAAAATCTCCTGACAGACAATGTTAATGACAGTATTCCTCAGAAGAAAAAAAGCAAGTATTTACAAAATAAGTTGTGCAGAATTTGAAAAAATCTACATTGGAAAAACAAAGAGACATAGGCACACAGTTAAAATTCAGGAACACGAAATACAAGCAAATGGAGAAATCAGCAGCATTTGATTTCTGGACAGAAAACCACAACATAGTTAATAAAGCAAAATTATTGAAATCGGTACAAGAGCCTACAGAATTAGCATCTTGGGAAAAAATCTACATATACAAATACAAAGACAGTTTAATGAACTTTGACACTTTTGGGGATGAAAACATAAACTTTAAGTTCATCACACCTGCACCAGAGCAGAACACACATTCCCACAGCATAATAAAGTATCTGATAATTGACTTTTAGCTGACGATGAGAAAGAAGGTTCATCTACATTTATAGACAAGCAATAAGAGTGCTTAGTTTTGCTCAATCACACTATGGTTTCAATTAAATTAAATGTGTGTTTAAAACCTGCTGACTGTGAAGCAATGATAACTTTAAAACTGAATGTATTTGACTGTTGACATGAATTTCACTTTTAAATTTGTACTACATAACTCACAAATTTAAAAGTAAAAGTTATAAAAATAAACTTTTAACAACTAGTTATGATTGTGTTCTAGAAGATTATTACAAAACAGGATGAAACATTTTGATAAAAACAATTATATATAGTCATAAATAATGAAGTATCTTTATTTTCATTTTCTAAGGAATAGTGACAATTTTTCTTTTTTCCTTCAGTATACCACCAAACCTAGTTGCATGGAAGGAATTAAATATACCTTGGTTTCACCTGAGTCAACTTCCTGGCAATTCTGTGTATATGCCTGATATTAGTTTAACCTGAAATATATCCCAGTATGTAAAGACTTAAAAAACTAACTCAAAAGAAATAACATTAAAGACAGTTCAAGAACAAATTTCATTTAATGAATGATGCTAATCATCTAACATTCACTAATTTAAATGCACAAACATTTTCATTGTTCAAAAGTTTCTTGAAAATAGTCAGCAATTTCAGATATTCCATGATTTTTTCTTTCAAAAAAGTATTTAATCTATGAATCACTAGAATGCAGCAGGCATGTGGCTCAACAAATAAAATTTGTGCAACTTATTATTGCTGTTGTCTAACATCCTGATATATGTACGAAATACCCTGAGTCAAAAATTGTAAGAGTAGGTCACTAGCTCATGAAATTGCATGTTATGTATTTTCATATTCACTATATGTAGATAATCCTACTGATAAATGATGAATCATAAACATAACTATTTATGCTAAAAGTTAACGTTCATCAGATATATATTTTTCCCCCTTTAACCTTTAGTTACACTAATGTTTTTTTTTTACCATGCAACAGCTGAATTAGAATAAATAAATAACCTCTCGTCTCCAAAACATTGGGAAAACATGTACAGCAAAGAAGTGCAAAATGTGGGCCACATGTACCGCAACTTTGTGAGACTATCTGTTGCAATGTTTTCAAGTCTTTTGCAAATTATGGAAACTCTGGTCAAACTGCAACTTTAACATTTCATAACACATCATTTAGAGACTTGGTGTAATAATATTGCTAGCAAATATGAGAAAATGAAGTACTTGCCACTGTCAATAAAGTTCAAGGCAGGCAAGGGTTAAACGAAAGTAATTTTTATACAGTTTCCCTGCTATTTTTTTCTTCTTTTGTTGTTTTTACTTGGTGATTTCCTCACACTTAAAAAAGAAAGAAAAATAAAACTGATCCATCAGCACCTCATCACTAACACTTAGAGCAAACTTTCTCTGTTTTCATCAGTCAATCCTCAACGTTTCCCATTATTGTAACTCATTGCTCTCAGGGGTGCCTTGAAGTTTGATGAAGCCTGCTGCTGGATCTGGTACGCCAGAGGGTGAATCTTGAAACCATACAATCTATAAAACAAAAACCACAATAAAAAATATTATCTGATATTCGTGCATGAAATAAAAATTGCTTTAAAATATAAAAAAATGCAAATACTGGGTCTTCCATAATTTTATCATTTGTTTTAAAGCAGCTGGTGGATCTCAATCAGAGAAGTAACTCTCAGCAAAGCGGATATAATTAAATTACTACTATATGAGCTAAAAAAATAATTAGTGCCTCTTTTTATAAGCTTCATTATAAAATACAGCAGGTTTTGCTTATTAAATGTACTCTCAGCAAATTTTCACAAAAAGAATAGATATGATTTAGTCTATACACCATTTTCATAACTAAATTTTGAAATGCTATTAAGATTAATTGATATCATTGCATGATTCAGTTGAACTACACACTCTTAAAGCTTCACTTACTTTTCATAAATGTATGGAACCGGTTTACTTATGAAAAGTAAGTGAAGCTTTAAGAGTGTGTAGTTCAATTGAATCATACAATGACATCAATTAATATGATTAGCTTCACTGTGCAAGTTCCAATTTACATTTAAATGCTATTAAGATGTTTGGCTAGATTTTACATTACTTAAGAGTGGTACACTTACTCAAAGAAAGAACTGCCAAATTCTTAGATGGCAATGTATGTCCCTTTTGAATCAAGATCTCTACAAATGACGATGGATTTCAGAGGGTGAATACATGTTTATAGAAGACACTAGTACTCCTTACAGCAAGCCTACGGCTAAATTACAGCTATGGCGAGTAGCTTAGACAACTCCAATGGAAGGTGAAATTGAAAACTATGTAGGTTTGAATTCTACATCTTATTTTTGTGCATTTTTTAATTTTCTTGGTTTTTATGAATATAGTTTGTCCAAATTGTATACATAAAAAGTATTATATTAAAAAATATATAAATCACAATCTTTCTTATAATGTTAACACACTTCTAATGATTAAGAAAGAAAACATATGTGACTTTTCATTTCATTAAAATAAAAAATTTCTTCTAAGTATCATCTAATTAATATGCATGTATTACTATATACTAAACTTATTTGTTATACTTATAATACTGTCTATCATATTATTTAAATGACGAGAATGTTAGGTTTTGGTTCAGTGTTATGAATGTTGGTATTAATTCTTTTATTCTACTCTAGAGCCAGCCAATCAGTCCATGTGCTCTTTCAGTGACTGGCAGTACTAAAGGATACTATTTTGACTCCAAGGACAGCTAGCTGTTGATGTTTCATTTTAATTGAGGTATTACTGCCTTGGTGGACAGATGTACCACCGTAAAAGCTTTGATTAACATGGGGTTTTCACCTTCTGAGGCTGCTGGTTGACATCGCATACTATAACAAACCTGAAGGGGATGGGCTCACAATATAAGAAAGACAGAGACAGACAGATAGAAAATGACTTTCTATTTGGAAGGATGATGAATGTCTTCAGGCAGAGGAAGAAAGAAGATGCTTTTCATCTGCTCCCTAATTGAAGGTAGCTTGTCATATTACTGCTTCTTTATAGACAGTAAGAAATCACTGTAGAGTTTCGTTTAGGTAACTACTTAGCTTAATGTAAGGAGGTCTGTATTTTGAACATGCTGTGGACCATCTTGCATATGCTGTCAATGCTAGGAACATAACTGGCAGAGAGTAATGTTCGCAGGCTAATTAGAGTTGCCATATAACAGGCCAGTGTGCATGTACTGACCACATGGTCACCAATATAAGACATTACATGGCTACTCGTTTTGAAAAGTGGCCACATAAGCGACTAATTTTGGGGCTGGATTTCATTTGATGATTCAGGACACCTTGAACAAATACATGGAAGGTTAAAGTTTGGCCTACCTTGACTTTTTGGAGTTTCATTTTAATCCCATTTGCCAGAGAAAGGCAATGCAGTTGAACACTTCTGTTCCTGCAAGATAACCACAGCATCCACAAGCCAAGGATAAATGAGTGTTGGTTTAATAGGCAAAAGGATATTCACTGATACATCACCCTTGTAAATCACCGGATATAAATTCAATATTAATTCAATTTGGAATCGAACAATTTGAAACACACACTAATAATATCTAATATTCTGACTCACAGAGATTACCAGATATAAATCTTGCTGAGAATATTTGGGCAGAAATCAAGTGACTGTACTCTGTTTAATTAATGAAAAAAAACAACACTTCTTTACATTTCTGGTTTTAAAGAAGTGGTGAACTTCTAGTTTTTATATTGTAATTATATAATGTAATATACTCTAATAACATTGCTTGTAGGAGCCTGCTTATGACTTCAGGTATGTTTGGAGCACAAAGTTGTCTTTTGTTTCCAACAAGCAGCCATTCATTACTATTCCAATATCAAAATGTTTTGAGACTGGTTCTGTAGCACGCCAACAGCAGTATAAGGTTGATGTGCAGCGCTAGGGACTGTAACCTTAACTAGCAGTGTGCCTAGCAACATTGCTGTATTTATATTGGGAGTAGTGCAATTTGTATTTCTGTTATCACATGCATGTACTATCCCGCAATTGCGCATTAAACTTGGGAAATCAGTCAGAGACATAAATTATGTTTTCGCAAGCTTACAGCGAAGATGTAATGTTTCAAATGGTACAGATGCTTCAAAAGTGGAAAAATGTCCCTGGAAGATGTCTATAGTCACCTGCAAAAATGTTGAGAAAGTCCAGGAAAATTGTCCATGAGATGATTGCTAACATCATTGGTGTGTCAATTGGGTAAGTGCAGGGAAAAGTCACTGTTTAAACAATATTGTAAGATACAGCACGAATTGCAGGTCACAAACAATGACTTTTCAGACTGCATTCAAAAAGTGACAGGAAGGCTGGGACTGGCATATTTCTGCCGAAGGAGATGGTGTTCAAAATTAGTTAATGAACACAACTTAAGGAATTTAATGTTAGCTACAATTAAAAAATAAAGTCACACCAAAATTTGTGAGGAAAAGAGTTAAAATATATGATAGAAAACTACAAATTAAAAAAAGACATGTCGTTAGTTAATGAAGTTTTTCTTTGCAACAGAACCAGTCCTGGAACTTTTTGATAGCACTTCGCATATGCATCAAGGGTTATCTCAAACTATCAAAACTATCTACTCTGGATTGGAATGATATTTTACATCCACAGCACATTCCAAATTTCACTGATATAGAAAATGAGGCTGTAGATGTAATGTTCATTTTAGGCAGCTATAGGCACACGAACCATCTCAAAAAGGGAGAAAAAAAGAGTGGTTTACCAAGATACCCACTGCTAGAGAGAAACTAGAAAAAACTGCCTAGTTACACATCAGGTAATATACCAAGTCCCTTTCAGTATTGCACCTTAACAACAAATTTTTTCGTATTGCTGCATTACCTTGGAACAAACTGGTTAGCTGGTCTCTTTGGTCTATACTCAGGATGAACCATGAACAACATCTGTGGAAAGCCGGTACCAAAGTATGCACCATCTGTATGATGATGACGCGATGACTTTGGAGTGTACACATCCATGCATTTTGGGCAGTACGATTTCACCATGGCTTCTCCCGGAACATCTGATAAACCTATTTTCATTCATAAAAATTATGAATATTAAAAGGATTGCAGTGCACTTCACATTATGTAAGTGCAATGTGGAGTGTGCACTTGTCTCATATGAATCTACACTCCTTTAATTTCTGTTTATAAAATGACAGCTCTAGGAAATCCCATAGTTGTTACTTTTTTTTGAGGACCTTATGGACCAAACTAACTTTGCCAAAATTTATAATGTAAATTTAACCTTTCCTTGAATACTACTAATTTCAAGTTAGGCTTAATTCCTTATAACAAGCAAATTCTGAAATTTACCCTTTGTTGCAGTAAACTAAATTTCTGCAAAATGAGATAAAGCATTAAACACAATATATGAAACATTCACTGCTTTGTGTCATTGAACAATACAGTTGTAAACAATTCATTAGTTATGCTTTATAAGCAGAGCCCAGAAGTTCAGGCATTTATTTTGTCAAAAACAGCCCAACAAAAGGGCACTTTAAATACTGAAAAAAAGGCAGTAATACAATTAAAATAAGCATTTATTAAAAGTGAAAACAGAGAGTAATATCACTCATTAATAAGGAAAATAGCTATTAAGATACCTTTTCATTATCAAATAACTTAAGTACTTAAGCTTACTTTTCTTGGTTACAATTAAAATAGCAATTAATATACTCTTTAATAATCAAATAACTTAGTACTTAAACTTACTTTTCTTGGTTACAAGCACTAGATGCCCATTCAAAGTAACTGTCATAGTTAGCCATTTGTCAAGAGAACATTTTTCTAATTCCACTGAAGTGATTGGAGCATATTTAAAACCAGTCATTTTGGAAGAACTCATACCAGCAACAACAGAACATTCACCTTTCAGGACATGGAAATATTGATCATGACAAAGTAAAGTAGTTTTGAAAGTCCTAGGGAATGAGCAAAAGCTGCGCAGTGGTTTCTGGTGAAGTTCATTTTCTGTTTAGGCATTTATAGGTGAATCACGTTAAAATCTCTCTTATTTTCATACTGAACACATTGTAGGGACGGTTACTGCTCATATCTTTTTTGCTTGCAATTGTTTGTTACATTTATGCTGCTGAGAAGTTTTACTACTCATATCTTTTTTGCTTGCAATTGTTTGTTACATTTATGCTGCTGAGAAGTTAACCCCATCACAATTTCGTAGAATTATCCTACACAGATGGATACAAAGTCATCTACCAGGACTATCCGAAACTACAATACTTCCCTCATCCTCTCCATTTCCTAGTATCCGTATGTCTAAGGTACATGTGCAGTCCTTTCATTATTTAAAGAGTCCGAAACTACAATACTTCCCTCATCCTCTCCATTTCCTAGTATCCATATGTCTGAGGTACATGTGCATTCCTTTCATTATTTAAAGAGTTTAAGTGAATGGGTTGAGGGGAAGGCTAAGGAGTTTTTGACTGCTTGAAAAGAAATGTATGTATGACAAGGTTCTAAATAGATATTTTTTTCAGGTGAACATACCATTTAACTTTTATACTTTTTTTTTCACTTCGATATATTGAAAATTTTAATTTGCTTTTTAAAATATGCAAATAATTTCAAAAAAATCCACAATCCAAAACAGGCCTCAAAAAAGTAACCCTTAAAACTTGAGGAGGCCCTGGGGCTCAGTCCCAAGCAGCAGCTGAGAAAGCCGAAAGTAATATCACTTCCACAGATTATATGTAGATAATAACGTACTCTAGCACGTCATGTTAGCTCAGATGGTTAGAGAGTCGTGCTATAAATGCAAAAGTAATGGGTTGACATACTCACAGTACCAGGCGATTTTTTCTTCTTCTGGAGTTAAAGGAGATTTGCAATCATCACAATGATTTACTTACTAACACATTTATGAAACTTTTTATGCATTAATCAAAGGAGATTATAATGATTTACTGCCTACTTAGTAGTCCCTGTCCCTTAGGACTGGAGGTCCAGGTCCTCCTCGAGCTTAAGAGGAAAAAAGAGGGGAAGAAGCAGCTTTAACCCTTAAAATAGGCAAAGAAAGCATAACAAAAACTGACCCTATTCACCCCAGATATATGCAAACATGTTTTATTTTATCTGACTCTTAAATGTATCCACCCAGATAGAAAAGGCATTTTGCCTCTCTTAAATGTATCCACCCAGATAGAAGGCATTTTGCCTAACTTCCAGGCTCTGCTGATTTTGTTCTTTTCTTTACCTTAAATTTAAAGTAATTCATTTAAATAACTTATTAATAAAATAGGGTGGTCTCTCTCTCTTTCTCACTCACACACACAAAAAAACACGTAAAAGCTGTGACCACCCTATGTTCATGAAATGCACAGACCCATTTTATCCAAAAGTGAGGTGGTATTAAATGTTTTTACCAATGCCAACACATTATCAGATTTGCTTTATACATGCAAAAATCTATTCACCTAAGTACCCAAGCAATAAATAATAAAAGCTAAATATTTTTATAGCCACAAAACCTAAAAACATAAGATTTTTCATGTTAGTAACAAAAGTAAAGTTCTATATAATCTTCAACTTACCTATAGGTAGCATTGGTTGACTTTCACAGTAAACTCTTGGACAATGACCAAAATCACCAGACTGGTATTTTTCTATCATTTGTCCTATTCCTCTATTAGTTAGAATATAACGCGCGTGAATCAAGCCATATAGCATTTCTGCAGCTTGTTCTATCAGGTCCGATTGGTTTGGATTGTCATCCAACTCATCATCTGCACACAATAGATCAGAACATAAAGTAATTTTCCTCCAGGGTCCTCTTTCACAAAATTGTTTAATACATTACAAGTGTATAGATTGTAGTTATTAGTAAAATCCTGTTCCACAGAAATATTAGTATTAGTTAGGCACTGGTAATGTGTATAAATTTCTCTACAATGTAATACTGGTTACTTCAAATATTAGTACAAAACATATCTTTTTTAAAGATTGTGGGAGTCAGTTGACCTAAATGTGCTACATATTAGCAAAGCGATATATGAAGAGTAGGAATATGCATAAAGAAAGAATAAATTATTTGTGTACAATGCAATTAAAGAAAGGCTTGACTGATATTGGTGTTTTCTATTTCAAATGCATATTTCAGACCAGCATCTTAGTTAAGTGTATTTTCGAGGTTCTTGCTACATGCCATGAAAATAATTTATTTTCATTCTCTTTTAAAATAATATCTTTTGAAACAATTTTCCCATATTTTTTGTGCCAATAACAAGAACATTGCCAAGCAATATATAATTTATTTTCATTCTTTTAAAATAATATTTTTTGAAACAATTTTCCCATATTTTTTGTGCCAATAACAAGAACATTGTCAAGCAATATAAATAAATAAATAAATATAAATGGCGGACTAATCAAATATATTAATAAAAGTAATTGGGAAGTTATATTCTTGTCATCTTTCGACAACTGAAATTGATGCTTCTAAATATAGTAAAGAGACAATTATCTCAAAGGGAATTGTTAAGCTTGAATATTGATAAATGCATAATAAAGCATTTAAATTATCATTATATCAAATAAAACCCATTTAGCAGAAATGGCAATAATACACTCTGTAGATTAAAAATAACCTTAATTCAAAATACAGCGATGTATGGCGAACAGCTGTTCCTTCATCTTGCTCTTAAATGGCTTGGAACTTTTTACTAATGGTTTAGAAATGTTCCATTTCTTTCATGAAACAGACAGTTACAAGACCATACTATACAAGGACTTATACTAATATGTATTAAATTATACTTTTGTGGAATAGGGCCTATAACAAAATATTCACTTTGTACCATTAAAATATGACAAAACAATAGGTTATTTTAACCATGAATACTAGAATACAATTACCACAGTTTTCATAGTCAAAATGCATTACACAGGAAGGTTGTTCCCAGATTCTTTGGCAGGGGAAAAATAAACCAAGTTGATCTAGCAAGGAAAATGTTTTGCTTTACTAGACCTATTTCATGAAACTTTGGCAAAATCAATTAAAATTACCTAATTTTAATGATAATCATTTACTCTTAAAATCAGTAGTAACTTTATAAAATATTGATAAGAGTTTGGGGTAACACACCTGTCAGCTGACATTTTATGGCCTTTAATGTGTTAGTGTCTGAGTACGCGGGCAGTGAAAAATTAGGTGAAAAAACAGTGTTAAAAATTAATACAGTATCCCATTAGAAAAAAATGCGACGAGAAAAATATTAATGCACTGAATATTTTTAATACATTACAAACAAGGAGCAAGGTATTAACAATCTGCAACCATTCTTGGGGGGGGACACCTTTGATGAAAAACATGTACACATTAGATTTCACTTATGGAAATAATTACACATTTCAGGACTATACTAATACAATGCAGCTGAGAGTGAATATGAGAGAAATAACATGTATGGGAGCTGCATCATCTCTAGAAATGCTCTACAAGACCGGATGTCTTGACTTCTGGGGGGGGATACTGAAATTATATGCACATAGTATTAAAAATTTAGGACTCTTATATTGTTTGTATATTGACTTCTTTTGTAATGAAAGATAAAGCAGTATGGCAGTTTTAATTAAAAATTTTCTACATATATTATTTGGCTCTGCCCAAATGATTTCTTAAATTTGTCAAATTACTGTTAAATAATTGCAGCTCATTTGCAATAAATTTCCTCAAAAACTGATAACTCATTTCTTATATAGGCAAAAAGCACCTTTGTAATTAACATATTCACACAATGTTTTACATAAAACATTATGGTAAACTTTCAAATGTTTATGGGATATTCAGTGTGGCTCCAGAAAAGAGTGACCCAATGAACTATGAACCAACTTGTGTTTTGCCTATAGGCACGAGCTGCACTCACTGGCAATCTGCGGTTATTGTAAATGTAAAGTGGCACTGACACAATCCGGTTTGTTATATAAATTGTCTATCACCAATAATTGAATTGAAATCTCAGCTTATATTCCATAAGCACATTAACGATTTTCTACGTCACTGCCAGGGAGAGGTGTGTGTGTGGGGGGTTCTTTAATGGAGTTCACATTTTCATTGTTGGCTAGCCTTGATTGCAGCCCATATTTGCCCTTTTCTGGCATTTTATAGAATCTGAAGCTCAAAGGAAACACCAGAATGCCAACAATGTCAATTTAAAATGTAGTTGAATAGCCGGTAATCACATCAAAGTTGAGTTTTACCCTACAACACACAAACATGCAGTGATCAACAGCTTAACACACAGGCTAGTTAACCTGCAAATTAGCAAAGAAGAATACTTTATAGAATCAAACAAATAGAAAGAAGAGCAATTAAAAATGGTTTTAAAAAACAACTACTACACAAAAAAGTACAGAAATTCAAGAGGCAAAAACTTATTGAAGAAACCATAATTTCAGCAAAAAAAAAGGGGGGGGGATAGATATGCTCATTTTTAAAAAAATTCACATATCCATGGGCTACAAAAAATGTCAAAATATTCTAAAAGATTTTAATGTCAGGTTAACACCTACAAACAGAATTAATGTTAAAATCTTCCTTATGCACAATGTTAATGATAGTATTCCACTGGAGAAAAAAGCAGGTATTTACAAAATAAGTAATGCAGATGTGAAAAAATCTACATTGGAAAAACAAAGAGACATAGGCAAACAGTTAAAAGAACATTTCAGAACATGAAATTCAAGCAAATGGAGAAGTCAGCATTAGCATTTCATTTCTGAACAGAAAACCACAACATAGTTAATAAAGCAATATTATGAAAAGTGGTACAAGGACCTACAGAATTAGTAACATGGGAGAAAATGTACATTTACAAACACACTTTAATGAACTTTGACACTTCTGGGAATGAAAGTTCATCACACCTCCACAGTGCAGAATACACATTCCCATAGCACAACAAATAATCCAGCGATTGACAGGTAGCTGATGATGTAAACGAAGGGGTTCATGAAACTAGTAGTACATATTATAAACAAGTGGAGCAATAAGAGTGTGTAATTCGAATCAATCATAGAATGATCTTAATTAAAATGTATTTTGCTATTTTAGATGGGTTATTATAAGTGTGGAATATGCAATTATTTTATTTTAACAGTAAACACAATTTACTTGTTTTTAAAATTCATTCTTAAATTCCCTTAATTGTATTTTAGTTTGCAGGACTGCACTCGTATGATAGGTTGGTAACTATTTCTACCCCTATTTAAATGTTAAATGTGAGCTGTGGCAGAATGTGCAGTATCTTACTAGAATTATAGAACAAGAGACAGTAAAAAATTAAACATTAAGAGTTCATTTCAATAGTGATTTATGTATCTATTCTAGCCATTAGCTACAAATTTTTGACTTGTAGCATACAACTGGTTGTCCGTCCATGCTTGCACTAAAGCTCACCTTAACCACTATGTTTAAATATGAAAAAACAAGTGTGTATCTTCTTTTAGTTAGCATGGGAGCGAACATATAAAGAGCTTAAATTTCTCGACATAGGGTTGAAAAGTCAGCTGCTGAAATTTTCAAGAACCTAAAAATCCTGAAGATCAGTAGAATGTTTGTGTATTGGACAATTCAAAGATTCCTAGAGATTGTCGCTATGAAAGACCACCCAAGAGTTGGTTGAATTCCTGTTCTACAAACAGTAGCAGCTCACATTCATTAAATCCCATCCTGAAGCAGCTAATTTAGATATGGGAGATGAATATTTTATCAAGGTTATGTCCAGGGAGCTTAATGAATATCTTGGTCTTAGAGCTTACCTGTGGAGTACTGGATATTTACATTCTAACTGGAAGTTGCAGAGGGAACTTAAATAAAAATGGCTCCTGCAGTGATTGAGCAAAAAATGAACATAATAGAATTGTATTCTGACAAGAAAGTCTTTCTTTACCACAGAAGTGAGTTTAACTGCCAAAATGATAGGGGTGTACACTTAAGCTCTTGGAAAGGTCATGGTGTTCCAAAAATTCAAAAGCTCATTAACTTTCTTCAGTTATTGTTTGGTAGGAGCTATGAGAGTGCCACCAGGATTCATTTCTGTGAAAAAGGCTTGGAAACTAATGCAAAAGTGTATGTAGAAAATGTGTTGAACCCTGGAGCTTCCAGCAAGATTCTGCACAGCTCACAATACTAGGATTGTGCAACAGCGGCCAATTTACCCAATTTTATCTCCATTTCTGATTGCCTTCTGCCTGCTCTGATCTCAATCCCCAGGGTTACAAACGTTGGTTGGTGCTAGAGGGGACCGTCTATAAGAGGCACTCTGCTATTTTGAAGTTTGAAGTCATCATTGATGCAGCAGCAATGGAGGATTTTCCTATTAACCATCTGTTCTGCAATTCATACCCAGCCAACCCAGCCAGGGAGGCTTCCAGTTTGTGTACAGGCAACGTACATTTATATAAGCCAGCAAAGATCCCCAAAACAAAGCAAATAGTATGACAATTTTAAAAAAATTAAATGAATATTTGTCTATCTAATTATCATACAGTGAAGAAATGCTTATTCATTTAGTAGTTTAAGTAAGCAATACTCACCAGGTTCTAGATCTAATATCATATCCAGAGCTTGACGATAGTGTGGAACCTGCTCATTTAAACCTGTCAGGTTGAATTTGTCTTGAATATAATCCTCATCAACCTTCAAACAGAGAAAGAGAATATTGTAAGCATTACATTAACTTATGTGGTGCACTGCCACTATTATACATGAAGATGTTACTACATCACATTTATTTTCATATTACATTACCAGAATTTCCATAGCAAAGAAACTAAAAATAAAATCTGCATACTATACCCACAAAATAATGTTGAAAAACTGTTAAATGATCTTTATATCTTAAAACCATCATTTTACAACAACATTAAATGTTTGTGTTTTGCCATGGCTATTCAACTGCATCACTATTATTGATGATATTGCCATGAATGAAAAACTAGAGTTAATTAAAAAAACAAACATGGTGGCAGCGTCAATAAATGGGTAAATTTTAAAAAATCAAAATGGTCCTAATTTTGCAAGCATTGTTAATTTTAATGTATCGTACCTCATATCTCAAGATAACGCATTGGGTGGGTAACATCCTACAGTTCTTTCATTGATGTGCATTTTGTCAGAAAATATCACTCAGCCAATAATGTTTCTTTATTTCTGTTTCATTTGTAAGGCCTGATAAAATTGCCATGAAATTTAACTGAAGCTAATGCAAAACATAACTCTGAAATTTAGGAATCCTTACGCCAAACAAGCACATTATGATTTCCCCGCATTTGCATGGATCTGTTGATCATATAAGGCCACAAAATGTGTAAGCAGGTACCAGGGACTGAACCCAGAACCTCCCTGCCAACACCAACGTTAACTACTAGACCAAGGAGAAGTCAAATATTTATTGCTTGTCACTAAATGGCTGTGTTTTCAATCCTACACATTCATTTTTTAAAATGTTATGCCATGGAGCACTAGTATTAAAATATGAAGATTTAGCAAAGTACTACACTAGTTTACTCCATAAATAATGTGCGTATTCAAAATAAATGAGTTGATGTCGTAATACTTGTGATTTTTTAACCAGACATGTTTTGGGAACAAATTTTTTATATCACCAGAGGTAAACAAACTGAAGGAGGATGTTCTACAGACAAAAAAATAAATAAATAAAACTTGGCCAATGATGAAATCTTAAAAAGCTTGTGATATACTGCAACTCAAAGATCTATTATGTCTAATGAAGGATGATAACATAGATGAACGAGTTCATAGGACTTTGTGGCCCAAATTTTCCCAGGCATTACCTAAAGAACCGAGGGAAAACTCCTGAATATACCTCAGGAAACTATTCCAATTCAGAACCCCAGGCTCACCACATGGGAAGCAAATGCCATCACTAGATTATAGTGGTGGTCAAGCCTTATCACCTTACAAATATATTAGAAAACCTAATTAAAACCCAACAAACTTTTTCCAGTGCTGCCAACAGTAAATGAATCTTTCATAGTTACTTTAAATCCCCAAAATCAAACACTAATCCTTGCATTCTTATTTGTTTACACACAATCAGTTCACAAAGTATCACATTATTTCAGAAGAAAAAAGTTAATAAAAACAAATGTTTCGGAAGAATTACAAGAAGGTAAGGATGAAGTCAGTCCAACCCATGAGAAGGGTGGTGGAAAACTTATATCATGTGACCAGTGATGCTTTTCCCTGCAGCATGGGATTTTTAGTATTTTGCAGCATGGAGTAGGTTGCAAGCCTGCTTACTTGTTGACCTTGCTGACTTTCACAGTCATTGCACAGCTGTTCCCAGGTATGTGTGTGATTGAATTCTTACTTCGATAGTATACATAAAATGCATTAGCCGTATGTTTACAATGGCACCATATGTCTTTATGTAGTTAACTTAGTGGTTAAAGAATCATAGGATCAAATTTTTTTGAGCGTACAGTCGATTCTGTTACTTAGGTGAATACAATACTAACTCTAACACCCCCTCTTATTTTTTTTCTTCAGAGAATTAGCCAACAGGGAGCTTGATGAAGCTTTTTCACAATTGGACTCTGCCACTGCTCACACTGCGAATAATTCATGAAAGCAATTCAAAATGTCTTTCCACTCCCACAGGTGGCCAAGGTCATTAAGGTGCAGACCTCTGAGCAAGAGGTCTGGGGTTCGAATCCTGCCAGGACCATCCTCTGACTGAGGTTTTTTCCAGGTTTTTCTCAATGCTCATAAATGGCAAATGCTGGGAAGGTACTCTAAATTCAGGCTTGGAACATTTCCTTCCTTTAAAAAAAATCTGTTCCCAGTAATCATTTAATCTCATGCATCATCAGTGTCCACCGCCTGTGGTACCTCAGTAGTTAAAACGGGCATTAAACACTACAATAATAATAATAAAAAAATAAAACAAGTCGTTAGTGGGGATTTGTAGCCCCCCCCCCCCCCCAGGTCCCCGAATTTAAAAGTGATTATTATCTCTGGGTTAAATTAAAAAATGTTGTGTACAGGATGAACCTACACCAAGAATTCAAAGATAATGTTTGCCAGGAAATTGTTTGGATTTCTCAATATGAACTAAAGCAAGTGATGAATAATTTCCTGAAGAGATGCTAAAAATGTGTGGAGAATGAAGACGGGCAGTTTCAGTACCTTATTTGATATTTGCTAAGTAATGTGCCTCTTAAATTGGATAGTGTATTGTTGCATGGTTGGTTTTATTTTCCTGCTAATCACAGATACCTGGCCGACCAGCCAACGTGCAGCGCTCCCCATAGGCAGAACATGGGGGGGAGAACTGATCACCCTATTGTAATCTCATTTTTATTCTCTCCTGTAAGCAAACCGGAATGTATTTTACTCCATGCTTATATGAGCAAATAATTGTAAATTTCAGATGGCAGGAAATAAATTACTCACGTTTCCTCACCCCCCATTTGATAAATCTATTTGTGGTCATAGATAGTTGCTCCATTATCAGTAAAAGATTGCCATAAATAAAAATGAACATTTACAAAAATATATTTTTCTCTTTTATTTTTTTTAACCTTTTCATTTTTGCATTTTTAAGGATAATGCACTGGTTACAAGCTACAGTTTGTACTTTTCTACTGTACATCTTACTTTTTGTGCTACGATATTCATCCTTTGTCATAAATTGGGATTTTGCTTTTGAAATTTCATTATTAAAATTTTCCTGCATGCCACTAATTGCAAGAAAATAACAAACCAGTATCATTAATATTGAAAGAATATACATATGGAAATTTTCAACATTAATCCCAAAGCAATGTTATCACAGTCATGAACTTGCTATACATAACCATCGTCAATACAACGAAATAAGGAAAGTAACAGGTTGGAAAAATTTACATTCAGAATTAGATGAACCTGCAATGTCTTATTTTCACTAACACTTAGTTTTTCATTCAACAGTTATAGTTAAAATCCTTGTTTGACTATTGATGTGAAAATATTTAGAACCATACCTTCCATAAGCATGTTGCCTGAACCAAAAAACCTGCCAATTCAGTTTTCTTTGGTGTGCAGTATTTTCATGCAGTGAACAAGCAAGTCAGTACAGTTTGATAAATACTTCTGCAAACATGATCCAAGATCTGGCATTGTCATTTAACTGAACTCAAGATATAGCTAAGAAATAGCACTGCTAAGTCAGTACAGGTTGCATGCTTTATAACTAGTGGTTCCAAAGAATACAGCATTTAAAACCTTGCATTTTGATGCATTTGATTATACTTGATTTAGTGCAAATGTCTGTCAATCTTGTTCCCAGCAGTGAAAGGGTTCATCATCTAAATTTTCCAATCAATATGTACTGAAATTTGGAGATAAAGTTGAAGCCAACTAAAGTAACTTGTTAACTGAAATAATAAATTCTACTATTTCCTATAAGTAAACCAAATGCTTTATGTACATTTAAAGTATCTTACCTCACAAAAAAATTCATTTCCTCGAAGGCCACAGAACCAGGAAATCCACGAAACCTCCTCAGAGCTACTCATTTTCCTGCAAAATTAACCAAATTGATCCTTAATTACAGAACATATTAAAATGTGATGTATTAAGTGCATATTTCAAAGACAAGTTAATGGCAAAATATGATTCTCTGCAGTTGTCATCCTGCAAACCCTCTCAAAATATGATTTTAATCTTGTTTAACAAACAAAAATTTGTTCATTTTAGGCTTAGAAACCAATAACTTGTGTTATTTTACTGTCCAAACTACACGTAAGGCACTACAAAACTAGGTTCATTTTGCATTGCCTTCACTAATAACAGCAATACATATGAGGGATGTTCAATAATTAGTCTACCTCAGTATGAAAAGAGACCTTTGAGCATGTTGAAATAAATCTGTGCTGTTGTGATATGTTTCAAGGTTTCGTATTCAATCTCAACTTCGTAAAAATCTAGCATTCAGGGGCAGGATGTCTGCAGGGTACTTGTCTGAACTTAAATAAATATTTATGTGATTTAGAGCATCATTTGGTGATAAAGAAAAAATGCCAAGTGAGCTCATGGCTGTAGTTTATGGTGAGTGTGCACCAGTGTATAAAATAAAAATTTGCAGCAAGCAGTTTTGGTGTGATAGAGAGCCCATTTAAAATACACTGGGCATCCTGTGGAAGCAACTTCCAGAGAAATGTGAAAGAAAGTTGAAGATTTAATGTTGACAGAGGAATTAAGGTTTCCCAAATAAAAGAAAGAGTATTTCAAAAGGTAGAGTTCCCGCAGTATGGGTTCCCAACAATGTACCTGTGCATAAGTCATGTAAAGTGCAGGCTTGATACAAGAATGTGAATTTCAGTAGTCAAAGCATGCATTCTTGCCCTTATTTGGCCTATCAGATTATTTTCAATACCAAGTTTTTAAAAAATTTCTTCATGGACAGCAGATGAAAATGTCAAGGTGGCTATAAATTATATTTTCAAACCAACTAGAATAAGGCCTAAGTCACAGCAGAAGAAGGGTGTTAAAATGTCACAAGACTATATATTAAAAAAATGAATAAAGTATTTTTGGCTTTTCTTTCATGGTAGAATAGATAAATTGAACCCCCTCCCCCTAACATTCCTATTGAAGTCTTGAGGACTTCTTAACACCCTCTATTCCAGTTTGTTGAATAATTTTTTGCATGCCCTCAACTATATATAAATCTCTAATAAACTTTTGATCATGTATTCATAACCTGATGCATCTTTTATCTGTTCATACATAACTACAAGCAGCTATTGCTCATGGCAACATTACTAGATGTGCAGCACCAATAGGAATGATTTTAAAATGTCACATCAAATTTTCATGTCTTGACATTTCAAGTGTTTTACAATTTGAAACCTTCTATTGAGTTTCCATCTGTATCAGTTTTTGGGGACAATGAGATAGATTTGTTAAAAACTCTAGGTTCAAGCAGCAGAAATATTAGCACAATAGTTTCATGCAGTTCTTCCAAACAGAACATCATGCAACAAATTCTGATGAGCATGAAAATTATAGACACTAAATTGAACAGAAGTGGGAAGTTTGGAAAGTGAGGAAATTCTGGGAGCTGAAACAATTTGGAAGAAAACAGCATGCAATATTCTTAAGAGATCAAGATAATATTATGGAACGTATGAATTTCCTTTCTACATTTTATGTTTTTAGCTTTTAATCCCTGAAGGCCAGAAACAGGCTTTATTTTGCAAATTGCCATAGGTCTCGATGATAAACAGAAAAAAATTAATGATCAAATCAGCCCAGCTCCTTCAATCATCTGGCATTCATTTTTTCTGAAAGAAAACTACAAATATCCCACAACACACGATTTGCAACTATGCATTATACACAGTCCATCTGTGTTTCATGCCAACTGTGCTCTTAAAAAAAACAAAAAGGTAGTGGAATTACATCAAAGAGAGCACTAAAGGAGATATTGCCAACATACTATTGGGGTGAAGGAAAATGTGAGGCATATGGAAAGTGTATAGAGAATGGTGGAAAAATGATGGCTATATGCACATAAAATGCATATTAATTTAATGGTAACAAAGCAGCTTAGAGTATACCAGTCATTTTAAGAAAAATTTAAATAATCATGAAAATAATGCTCTACATAAAAGTTGATAACATCTACATTACAGTTACTGTGGTAAAATGCTATGCCTGCTTGCTATCGAACCCAACCTTTTTTGTACAGAACAAAACAATTAAAAAGACATTTGCTTTAGGTTGTTTATCATTATAACAGAAGATTGTATGAGTATTTCTAGTTTTTACATTAGTCATAGGTTATCCTGTACAATACTTTTTCTTAGTATTCTTACAAGAAGCTCGGCAAGTTCCTATGGGCCATATAGAATGCATCAAGAGTACAAGTGTTTTTCCCCCATAAATCTAACTGCACTCATCAGTTAAGTGTGAATTATAACACTACCAATTAATCTTTGTACATGCATAATGATATAAGATAATTACAAGTCTGCCAATATGCCAAATTTAATATATTATGAAAGTATATGCATTTAGTTTAGTTGTATTTGAAATGCTCTATTTGAACTCAATTAGTACCTATAATTGCCTGTTACTTGCCATGAAGAATAGTACCTATAATTGCCTATTTTACTTGTCATAAAGTAACAGTTATTCCAAGGCAAGACATTTTTATTGATCAAGATACAACATATCACAGATACATCTTACTCCTTTTAAATACCACTACACAGTCTCTGTAAATACTTTTCTGAATTCCCTGATAGAAATCTGCACTTTGGCCATTAGGTCATTGTAGGGATCACTATTTGCATCTGTTCATCATTTGCATTTTGTTGACACAAATATCCATTAATCTTGCTGAATGCCAAATGTTTCTATTGCAACCTATCATCAGAAGCTCTGAAGCAAAATTGGCCTTCCTTACATTAGTAATGTCTGTACATTCTTGTTCAAACTACTGCACTACCATACCATGACTGGAAGTGTAAATGGCATGTCCAATTACAAATGTGCTAAGTCGCATGTCTATCACTACTACAATATGGGGCTCTACAGGGAGGCCTAAATATAAGCTGTTCTGTACATGTACTACTCTTGTGTAGTGTTGCCAGATTCAGTCAACAAGTGAAACTAACTTTTTGAATAATCCGCATAACTAGGTATTTTAATTCAAAATACTTAGAACTAGTTAATATTGCTAGTTTTATTGAATTTCTTTTTTATTCACCTTGTTTAAAGTGGCTAAAGAGTGGAGAAATGTAATGTTTTCTTTTCAAAACTTAGTTAACAAGCAGTGCATTCTTGAATTCTTTCTTTGTCTGTTAGCACTTGTGAAGTAGATTCTTCCTCAATTTACGTAGTATTAAACTACAGCTAGTTCCCCCCTTTCACTCGCCGTGCTGTAGAAGTGCTTTATAGCATTCTAATTAAGCTCTCTCCTATACTTTGTTTTCCAATTATCTGCAAAATACCAACAGTCAAATTTCAGCACAGATCAACTTGGGATTTGGAGAAGGGGTTCGAGCTAAAAATAGTTGATTAGATAATTGTAATATTCTGCAGAGTGACAAGTTATCATGTATGCTAGGAATGTGTGCAACAAGTTTGTAATGTATATTTAATATTGCTATACTGGCAAAATTGTGCACATCTTTGTCAGTTTATAACTGAAATGCAATGTAAGCAATACTAAGTAGCCATCTAAACCTGCTCTACTTTATTTTCTGCTTTATTCTGACTGAATTATATTGGAATAAAATACTTTTAAGTTCTATGCTGCACAATTCCTCTAATTGATTATTTTACATTTATATACAACAGGTATTTTAATATTTTTAATACCAATTTGCAGTTTTTTGTGCCTAAATGTTCATTGTACCGATCAGAACAGAATACTATTCAGTCCTATATTAAATATTTATATCAACTTGCGAATTAATAAAAACGATTTCAAATTAGACTTAGAAATGATGAGCTGGTGAAAAAGATTAGTACAAATGTTATACGTACGAAAAGATATACTTAGTACTGGGTCCACCAGCACCAAATTATCTGCACGACAACCGCCACATTCAAAAAATAACCCACTAATATTCATTTTCTACATTAATTACTTTTACGAGCGTACTTTATCACTTGCATATTGAACATTTCCAATTTTAATCACATGCCGCTTTATGCCGCACCGTCCCAAAAACATAGATTCCAGAAATTTCTGTTAACTGTACAGCGAAACAACGAAACAGCGCTTACCTTTAATTTTAATGTAATTAATGATGTTCTACAATATATTGTGTGCATCTAAACTGTTAAACATAAAGGGTTTTCCAGTAAAGAAAGTATGAACTTCCTAGCCGCCATTTTTCCTCACGTTCTTGAATGCAAAATTGTTGACAGGTTATCCAACATTCACACAAAATAAATTTATTGGGACAATATTCTCCCATAACCAATATAAAACCTTTTTTTCTTGGCTTAAACACCCAGAATCCGTATTATCTACCGCTAGGCACAGCCCATTAAAATGCATAATACGATTCATTAACAATATTGCTTGCATAAGAACAATTAGCAGCAGCCTTAATGGGATATATGAAATTTTCAGAAATGCAATCCAGTAATAAACTTTGAATATTTTCCAACGCCTATTTCCTTTAATGTAAGATTCAAATCAACTCACTGCAAAAGTATGGCTTCGTTCTCCTTGTCAGTTTTGCGAAGCACATGGGACTGAAGAGTTGTTTTATTCTTAGTCTTTTGCGTCAAAGTTTGTCTTAGTGTATAACTAGCATGCCCAGCTGAATAAAGTCTTTAATATATTTCAAAATGAAAAGCTTAGAATTTGACACAGCACAACACTTTACGAAATGCATCACATATTTCAAAGGCCAAAAATTATGGATGAAAAGTTGCAGCAGTTAACCAATAATGAACTCTTAACATTAAAAAAAATTGCTTTGCTAAGCAAATATTTAACAATTGCATGCCTCGTAGTCCCAAGTAAATCCACTAATTTTAAGAGATACACAAAATTATTGTTGCCATTTATAAGGGATTTTGTTCCATTTTTGAATTTCAATGTACTCCTATATTAATGAAAATGTCTCATGCATTAATATAACATATATCTTATGCTCTGAATATTAACATTTTTCACAGATTTCTTATTATATTTTACTAAACCAACCCATTGCTATCCGTGATAACTTCAGAAGTACGCATTACGACGGCCTAGTTTCTAGCGAAACAACTACTAGAGGCTTCGAATCAAACTTTAAACATAAGCTAAATTTTGCAATATTTATGATGAGCACTAAATGTTAAACTGAATCGCAATACATGCAGCAAAGAACTATTACTTGAAAACTACTTTTCTTACCTCTTCCTAGGATTAGCCACGCTTGACGTTCTTCCAAAAAAGAACTGCTATCTACGCACTCTATGAGAACAAATATTAAACTTCTAGCGATTTCAAATGTTTAGTCAAACTAATAATTGAAGTTCTATCTATGCATGACTTCCCGTAATTTTGTCATGAGCAAAATAAATAAATGAAAAAGTATGTGTATATATTTTATTGTACAGAGTAGTTTTAAAATTTTCGTTTTTAGCAATGAAATAAAAAAAAAATAATTTCAGGTTCAATCATTCTACTGGATCTTCAGATCAAAGTAATGTTCTGAAAAATTTTAAACTTTTCCAGATTTGCAAAACCTCTTTCCAAATTTGTTACTAAATTTTGCATTTGTGATTCCTTATTTAAAAAGACAAGGTGCTGGAGTAGATGCTTATGTCAAGAATTTGAATCTTTTTCTTACTTATTTGTAGTATATAGTATTTCAAATGTGGAGCACCAGCACTAAAATGATTTTTAAAATTTTAATTTCCTTCTTCATTTGCAACTGCAATGCTTGCATAATACGTAAGATGTTAAAGTTTTTGGACAATCTCTAAAATCCATTTCTCACACAAATGGAAAGATTATTGTTGTTGTTATCATCATCATCATCATTATCATAATAAATTATGAGATTAACAGCAGTCATAAAGACCTGTGCAAAGGAAATAAGTACCTTCTTTAGTCATTTGTATGAGTCTTTAACATCCTGAAAGGCTGAAATATTCAGTAGTGAACCTAAAGCAAATTTCACCTACATTTCCTATACCTTGAAAGTCACAATATTCTAGTTTAAATTTAAAATTAATTTTATTTCGAAAATAATACAGTGAAGCAAATAATTTATTCTTAATTATCTAGCGAGTCAATTTAATATTCTTATGCCCCACCTACCATTGAATTATACAGAATATGTTCCACAGGCTTTTGCCCACACCATCAGTATAATTCAATGGTAAGAGGAGCATAAAAGTATTATTAGACTCACTAGCTAATTAAGAATAAAAAAAAACACTCTAGTTAATAATCATTTTGGCTTTAGAAAAGGAATTTCAATGGAAAATGCAATCTTTAAACCACTAATGAAATTTTAACTACATTTAATAAATGAGTACATTTAGGAGGAATATTTTGTAATTTAGCAAAGGCTTTCAACTGTGTCTATCATGGAATTCGCATAGACAAATTAGCTTTCTATGGGATAAAAAACCAATAATTGATATTGTATAATTTAGTTGAACTACATGCTCTTAATGCTTCACTTACTTGTCATAATATATAAAGTAAGTGAAGCATTAAGAGCATATAGTTCAACTAAATCATACAATAATATCAATTATATGATTGGCTTCACTGTGCAAGTTCCAATTACATATTAATTAAAAAACCAATATTTAAAATTGTTTATATCCTACCTTGACAAAAGGAAACATAAAGTAGTAATAAATTGTCCCTTTAAAAATAAAAACAATGCATTAGAATGGAGAATGATTAATCACGGGGTGCCTCAAGGAACTGTTCTGGATCTTCTTCTTTTGCTGATGCATATAAATGAAATCTCCTTATTTAGGAAATTATGTTCCATTTGCAGGTGAGACAAGCATATTGATAAATGGAAATAGCCTTAATGATTGTGCCAATGAACTAAATCTAGTTCTGAATTCTTTGTGTGTATGGTTCAAAGCAAACAAATTGTCTCTAAATCTAGATAAAACAAATGTTATGAAATTCATCCACTCACAGATCACCAAATCCTCTATTATGATTGGATATTATAACAATGTACTTCTACACACCAAAGATATTAAATTCCTTAGTTTAATAATTGATAACCCTTAGAATTGGACAGAGCACAATGATGTTATCATACTAAACTTAGCAGTGCATGCATGCTATGCAGTGTATAAGTAATGATGGTGTCATTTAAGACTTTAAAACTAGTTTATTATGCTTATTTCAACTCAGTAATGAAATGTGCTCTTATATTTTGAGGAAACACAGTTAAAAATGAGCATTTCTTCCTATTATAGAAAAAAAAAAAAACATTCGAATAATTGCTGGCATAGCAGACATTCATGCAGAAATCTCTTTGGGCATTTTGAAATTTTAAAACTTCCAAGTGAATATATATTATCCCCTATGAACTTTTATATAAGAAATAAAGACAAATTTGTATAAAATCAAAACATACATGAAAAAAATACTAGACAAAAAGCAAAGCTACTAGACCAGTTTCAACACTTGTCTGCCATCAAAAAGCAGTTTATTACCAATCATTTTAGTACAAAATGCTTCCCTTCATCCTTAAAGCCTTAATAAACAATGACAAATCTGCTCTTAGAAAACACCTATGTAAAAAGGTGTATTATTCTAAAAAAGAATAAATGAGTGACAACATTTTATACTGGATTAAAAACACTACTACAATAATTTTATATCAATGCATATGGAAACATGCATGTAGTAAAATTTGTGTGATTGAGTGATTTGTTTGTTACTGCTTCTGTGGCTTTTGTTGTTTTAGGTACTGCCTTTTCATGTTTATTGTAACTATTTATGCAGATGTACACAATATTTTTTGTAAATATAAAATGGTGCTACTGTGATAATTGTAAATAAATTCTGTAATATAACAAATTACTTGTGAGGAATTCACTCAAATTTCATCAGTTTTCTTCCACTTACTTGCACATGTTTCAAACACTGTTGCCTTCATCATCAGCACAGTTCCTCTGAAACATGCCCAACTAGGTGAAACAAAGCTAGTGAAATTTGAGTGAATTCCTCATAAATAATTGTTATTTTATACTATATTTAACTATGAAAAACCCTGCACTTAAAATCTAGACAAATTCTATGTTTGTAAGTCTCTGTGGCTGCTTCTCAAACTCACAAATGCTTCATGAACTAACTAAATTATCAGTTCATTTTAGAACTTTCAAAAAATAACACATTTTCAAAAAATTCTGTTGGAACTCACACTGTGAAGCTTGTAAATGTAAATTATATCTAATCTGTCCACCTTACCATCATTTGCATAAACCAGTCCTATTTTACATTTGCAGGAGAATTCTATAAACAGAAAGCAGGACTCACAATTTTCTAGCAGATTTATTTATGAGTACATATGAAAATCACATAATTTCCACCTTCCCACATTATTTTAAATCCTGGTACAGATACACTGATGACATTTTTAGTATAATGAAAAAAGAATTTGTTGAAGATGCTTTAAGCTTTAAAATATGCAAGATAGGTATTATCCTTCACAATGGAAACAGAAACAAAGGGAATGTTGTTGTTTTTAGATATAAAAATTAATAAGAATCATGGAAATTTAGAATTTGGAATCTATAGAAAGGATTCTCATAAGATAACTATATAAAATCAAATGGGTTTAACCCCATAGCTCACAAGCATTCAATTTTCAACAGCTTAACATATAGACTGGTGAATTTACCAATCAATAAAGAGGAGTACAAAAAAGAATTTGAGAAGATACAGCAGATTGCTATTATAAATGGTTTTAACAAAAATTTAGTAAACAAAAAACTTAATAGATTCCTAAAGAAGAAATTGATCAAGAATACCACCACACTATTAACTGAAAAAGAGAGACAGATTTTCAAAAAATTCACCTACCATCCAGTAGCTATGAATAAATTCCCCCAAAATTTTAAAGAGATTAACATTAAATTGGGACCTGTTAACAGATACACTCTAAAAAATGCTTTAGTGGACAACAGTTTTAATAACATTCCACAGGAGAAAAAGTCAGGCATCTACAAAATAACATGTAAAGAATGTGATAAGATATATGTTGGAAAAACTAAAAGGAACATCTCAGGAACGTTAAGTACAAAGAGATTGATAGGTCAGAGTGGCACACCATTTTTGGAAAGATAATCACGACATAAAAAGAGAAACAAAGTTACTTAAAGAAGTGCATGGACATACAGAATTGGACACATGGGAGAAGATTTACATTCATAAACATAGTGATCATCTTATGAATTTCGACATTACATGAGAATGTAATACAAATTTCCAGTTTATAAAGAAAAAAAACACCACCAGGACGGAGCCACAGGTCCTCATAGATGTTAGTTTCTCGTACCATTCAAGTTGGTTGAAGATGAAGAGAATGTCTCTTCGAAACCGGTCCCACTGTATTTAAGAGTAAGTGAAGCATAAGAGTGTGTTATACGACAGATTAGATATAATTTACATTAAATTATCAGTGTTAAAAACAATGCTATAATGAGTAAAATTTTTCATCTTTATTCAGTCTGCAGGTTGCCACCCATTCACATTTTATTGTTAATCATCATTTGAAGATAAGGGGAGACGGATGAGAGTCCTATTTGATGTAAAACTGATTCTCCATTCTACTTTCTAGCTTGAGAAAATAAGAATTTATGATTAGGAGTCAATTTTCTATACAATGAAATACACCTTCAAAAGAATATTAAATGTAAATTCATGTTTAAGAATTCTTATTAAGAATTATCTCCTTCCCCTCCAACAAAATATAGTCATAGGCACCTAGAAATTTCAACTTCAAAAGGAGGCAATCTTTGAACTGAGTAATAAAGAGTTTTGACTTCCCATGTAACAATTAGATATAGTTATCCAAAATTCATAGTGGCAAATAATTCAATCTGTACATGTATATACCACAAAGGGTGGCCAAGTTCATTAAGGCGCAGACTTGTGAGCGGGAGGTCTGGGGTTCGATTCCCACCAGGCCATTCTCCCTAACTGAGATTTTCCCAGGCTTTTCTCAGTCATAAATGGCAAATGCCGGGGAGGTACTCTACACTTAGGCCCTGGAATGCTTCCTTGCTTTAAAAAGAAGCCCTTTCCCAATTTATCATTTCACCTCATGCATCATCAGTGTCACCACCTGTGATAATTCACTAGTTAGAAAAGGCATTAAACACTATTCAAAAAATATCTGTACATATTATAATGCATTGATTCTCTCACTAGAGGTCATATACTATTGTCTATAATAGGTTCTGGGGCCTCATTCACCCAATATTATTTGTTTGCTATAAAGAAAAGTATGTAAGCTTTTTGTTCTTCTAACTTTTACTAAAATGTATTGCTTGATTTCCTTCATAATTAATACTGATTCACACAATTTAAGACTTATTCTGCCAAATATTAATTTCCATACTTCATGTCTACTGTCTTATCGCACCACCAAATGAAGTTCTTTCTTTGCTTCTGTTTTCCAATTTTCTTCCTTAAATCTATGTATATAATGAATGCCATTTAAATCATCACTCTTCTTTCTTGGTTAAACATGTGGTCTTCTCATTTAAATTTGACTGCTTTTACAGTATTCAAATACTTTTCTAATATTATTTAATTTTTGAAAATGCAATATCATTTGTTAGAAAAAATATTTATTAACTAAAATTGTTAACTGGAACATTCCACAGTGAAGCTAATCCTATATTAAGATAATTGTGTGATTGAGTCAAACTAACACTCTTTTGCTCCACTTATTTGTTTAATTTGTAGAACCAGTTTCATAAATCTTCTTTTGCATTGTCAGCTAGAAAGTCGACTGCTGGATACTTTGTTATGCTGTGGGAATGTGTATTCTGCTCTGGTGAAGGTGTGATGAACTTATAGTTTATTTTCATCCCTGAAAATGTTGAAGTTCATTAAACTGTCTTTATATTTCTATATGTAAATTTTTTCCCAAGTTGCTAATTCTGAAGGTCCTTGTGCTGATTTCAATAATTTTGCTTTATTCAATATGTTGTGGTAAGTGGAGCAAAAGGGTGTTAGTTCAACTCAATCACACAATAATCTTAAACAAATATTTATCATTTCTGTCTTTTCTAGTCTTCAGAATTTTTTCAATAATTAGTGTCACAGTGTCCAATCCTTTTACTAAAGTATTATTTTTAGTGTTGGCATAATCTTTACATAAAAAGGGGATCACTGCTTGAATGCATTTATTTTCTGCACTCAAACTTTCTTTAAAATATTTAATGGGCTATTAAAGGGACAATATATTTAAATGATTAACCTCTATCATAATTTTCTATACCTATATCCATGCAGTCTTCCATTCTATGATTTTTTCACACACAGAGCTTGATGGTCTAAATAAATGTGCAGTATAAGCAACTTAAAATGCTGAGCAATAGTCCAGTGCCAAATTGGAATATGGTATGCTTTAATCAGATAACCATGTTTCGATTTGAAAATACATACCAATAATATAAAAGGAGCATACGTTTCTTCTAAGTAAATATTTGTCATTTACACTTCTATACTATTTAACTGTTTACCAATTGTCTGCTTTGATTGAGGCCATTATCCTTGAGTCTCGGTAACAATATGGAAAAAGTAGAACAGCATTGCCAAAGTAATCTCAAATTAACAGGAATTATTGCCATTTTTTCCTAGTTCTGCCTAATCAATGCATCCTGAAGTATCATAAAAATGCTGATACCAGCAGATCTCATCTCTGAGCAGTAGAAATAATGGAACAGTTAGTAATTTGTGCCAATAGTGTTAGTGAGTCTTTACCTAGAATCTAAGCATTATAATGGTGACCAGTGATTAGTATCAAAGTAAGAGATAGTGCAAATATTAAAAAACACTATTGACTTACGGTTACCCCTTTTATGTTTATACAAAAATGGAATATGTTTGTTAACTCAAGGTGTAACACTTCTAAGGCTTTCATTATTAGCACTCTTATTATAAAATTTTAAAAATTTTGAATTGTGCTATGGTCTTAGGTTTACTTTAAAATGAAACATCATGGCATAACAAGCTTGAAATTTTAACATTTGGTAATTCAAGATATGTCCACATGTATAAAATCCCTCTTGGCATGACAGCTCTAGTAGGACCTTGGCCTACTCCAGTGAGGCTGCATCCTCTGCCTCCATCTTGCAATATCATAGGTAGACAGCAGTATTGCAGGAGGGGTGCATGTGATTAGCTTACAAACATTCCACTGGCCGCTTATTACATGGTTTCCAAGAATGAAGGACCACCTCTCTATCAGGCAACTCCTCAATTGTCCTAAAGAGGCTGGGTGGATCCTGTTCCAGATCTCCCTTATTTAGAAAATTTCTGAGCAAGTACTGGGTATCTCTCTCTTTTTCTTACAAGCTTAATTTGGTCACGTAAAAGTTGTTTATGAGTCAAGTAGGCCACATGAAAAGCATTAAAATCAAGAAATACAAAGTACTGTGGCAAAATATAGAATTACAAAGATTCTAGGAAATTACAGTTTATACAATGTTTTATCAAATAGGTAAAATATTTTAAAGCTGTCAATAATATTATAGCATAATATTGATATAGAGTTGGTTTGTGACACTTATACTTAATGTACTTGGTTTTTTAATTGGACATGTTTTGGAAACGCTTCTACTAGTTGGTCTTTTGTGGATGATGGGAGTGAACGTTTCAGAAACATTTCCAATTAAAAAACCAAATAAGTCAAGTATAAATGTCACCAAACAGTGACATATCAGTATTATTTTACTACTTCACTGTTAATAGTTTCAAGAATATAAGTTCATATAAAATATAATAGCAGCTTGAAAGTTTTGACAATAGCTCCCCCCTCCTCCTATTCCTGGTTATATTGCAAGTGCAGCAGGCTACTTTATTGGTTTTAGCTCAGTAAACTAGCAAGATAAACTAAATGCTAAATAACTCATTAAAAAGTGCAATTCATTAAAGTACAGTTTTAAAATTCTGAATTGTTGCAATGTAAGTGAATATACAGAGGGTGCCAAAAAATTGTATACATACCTCAAGCAAAGAAAAAACTGTGTTAACATAACGAAACCGAATTCACACACACAGAAAATGATGAGCACTAATCATCTTAGACTTTTACAGTTACAACATTTGCTCAAAATGCCCACCTTCAGCATCAATAGACTTCTGAGTATGTTAAACTACTGATTGAGCAACATGTGCAAAAGTGTCCTTAGCGATTGCAGCACATGCCACTTTAATTTCTTCCCAAAGTGCTATCAGTGTAGCTGGTTTTCTATGGTATATAACATCCTTTAAGAGTTCCCCATAGGTAGAAATCCAATGGAGTTAGATCTGAAGAATGCGGTGGAAATTCAATCAGACCTGTTTGTCCTATCCAGTGCCTTGGATAGTGCCTTGGATCCAGTGTGCAGGGCTTATTGCTATGCGAGACCTTCCAGATCTGCCCTTGTGAATATCGCATGTGTGCCATGAGTCTCAAATTTGTCTGGAATGCCTGCAATTGTTACTCACATTAGCAGTTCTGTTTCTGTACATACCTCTCTATTGCCTTTGAACTTCAACAACATTCTCAGTTTTCTAATACCACTTCAAAAATTCTTTCTGCTGTTCAAATGATAATCTTGGCTCCATTTTGTTGTAGCAATGTTAGCATAATGTAATGTGAGTCACATCTGTTTACAGATCATCATAAGATAATCTTGGCTTCAATTATTCATTGTTGATTTATGATGATCTTGGTTTCATTTGTTCACTGTTGATTTACCTGTCACATAACAACGTTATCATAATGTATGTGAGTCACATCTGTTTACAGAACATCATACTACACATTACTGTTGTTTTTCAGTACAACTTTGTAAAAGTGTGTATACATTTTGTTGGCACCCTCAGTATTAAACAGATCATATGTCTTGAATACAACAATTTTCTCACATTCTCACAGATACACTACTGATTTTTTAACATAGGAATGAACTTATTTGTTTGCAAAGCAGAAGTGTAATTGTATAAAAATTTATTTGCATCTATTTTGCCTTTTAATTATGATTTCCAGATGATCTACATATTTTTATTATGATCTTCACTTCATTAAGAGCATTTGGTAATGCTAGCTAAAAGTAAATGTATTTTTTTCCATATATACGTGTGTGCTTATATACATGATTTTTATTAATGGAACAATGCATTGAACATTATACATTACAACATTATTGAAAAACAAATGTATGAAATAAAAAAAAGTTATGTGAGTGACCAGTACTCCGAAAGTCGTTCTCCTTTAGGCAGTGCTAATGACTGTGGTCTGTCAAACGTTAAAGTTATCTCCTTCACTTTCTTTTTTAGCTCTTTCTCAAAGATCTGCAAGCAGAATAAACCAAATATTTTTATATATGCACTTATTCTTTAAGAATTAATTTAATATTCTGAATCTTTGTTAATAATTAAATTTAAAAAATATATCTAAATTTAAATAAATATAATATAAAGAAATATATAAGTTGAGCAATTGAAGAAGGGAGAGATTCTCCCGAAACAAGTCTTATTTTTATGTAAGTGGAGTTTAGTGTAAAAAATAAATACCTAAGTTTAGGATATATTACCACTCCATTGTCAACAACTTCGTAAGTACATATTTAAAGAAATATTATAACACAGTCTTATTTACAAAAGAATAAATGGTATTGTCTAAGAAATCTGTATTTAATTATTTTCCAATATAAGCTACAATACATATAATTAATAAACAGGTATTAAATAGTTTAAATTTTCTTTCTAAAAGTGAGAAACAGGAAGTGTTGTTATGACAATTAGTTGAAAAGTGTCCATGAAAATGAATAGGTTCCCCACATGATTCTGTTTTGTTCTTATAGTAATATTTCTTCCAATCAGAACTAAAATATATTGTTTGTTTTCTTTTATTAAATTTCTTCATTTTGTTAACATCTTTCCTCACATTAAAGGTGAAATATGCCATTCTTTTTCTTGGTGATACTAGTCATTTACATCATTTTCCCTTTGAGAAGACACAATGAAGAGCATTTATATAGGGAGTTTAACTACCACCCTTGGACACCAAATATTGCAAAAGATATTCAAAAATTATAACATTATTCTGGCCCCAGTAACCAAACACAAGTTGAAAAAAACCTCCTAAACACTAACATAAAAGATAGAATTCCTCCCAGTAAACAAACAGGTATATATGAAATTAGCTGCAATGACTGCAACAAGAAATACATAAACAAAAGCAAATTTGTTTCAAGGAACACATGAGAAGCTCAAATATAAACACATGGAAATATCAGCAAGAGTACATGATTTTTGGTCCGAAAAACATGAATTTCAAAATAAACCAAAACTCCTTAAAGCAACACAGAAGCCAGGAGACCTAGCAGTTTAGGAGATTTCATTCATATTCAAGAATAAACATGAGCTGGTTAATTTTGATCTTCCAAAAATAGAATGAGCTCATCTACAACTTCATAAAAGACTACAGAATGACATCTGCAGACCATGCAGAAAAGTTGACAATGAATCCATGCTAAGGATGAAAACAATGACCTTCAAAACATGTCCAAATAAGGACCTGGGAACTAGTGAAATTTGAGTGATATTTAGCAAAATATACAAGTTAATAATTGTATTGAATGTATAAATTACTTTTAATGTTGTGTTTTGTTTTTGGGGGATCGGATCCCTGCCCCCTGGATATTCCAGTAGGTAGCTGCTGATGAACCAGGGACTGGGGGACTGAGCCAATCAAATTGGAATAAATTTTTTGGAGTCAGTGCCTTCTGGAATTGCCGAAGGCAATGTTCCTAATTATATTTAAAAGTAATTTTTTATATATGTTTATTTTGTTAAAAAAAATTCTGTATGTTGATGCATGAGAAATAAATACTACTACAAGTTAATAATATATTTCACTGTAAAAACTCCCACAAATAAAAACTAAATACATAAGTATTCTTCTATAAAAACACTTACAGAAAATCATATTCATCTTCAAAAGAATGAAATGGGACAAATAAATACCTAATTGAAGCTGTAGAAACTTGTGCTACAGATATGATAAAACTCTACTGGGAAAAACTTACTTCTCAAAGAATCATAAGTTTCTGAACATCCCAACATACAATATATTTTATCTTCCGCATGTCTAACATTTTATATCACAGACCAGTTGTAAATACTGCATATAATTTCCAAATTCAACACATACTCCTTAACACTAGGAGGATCCAGCATCATCTTGCTACCTTGTAGGACCATCGTTGGTAATTTCTTTTCAACTCTTTTTCATATTTTACTGTGTTACACAACTATAATTTTATTTATGAACACACTAATCAATGCAATATTGTTCTTATTCATTGGTACATCTTTCAGTTAAGTTTAGCTAACAATTTTTTAGCATTACTCCTAACATTTGCTTATTATTATACAGCTAATTTACTGCCAACATTTAATTTCAAAGTAATTACATTAGCAGGTCAGTGTATTTTACTCAGTCAAAACCACCATCTTTATCAAAGCACTTAGCAAATTCTCTGAATATAGGCCATACAGATACTACTTGCACTTCAGACACAAATTCTTGGTTTTGTTAGCACCTTTACATCCTCCAGTTTGACATGTCTTGCATAATCTAGCTCATCGGATATCACCAATGTGGTAGGTGCTTCCTTTGACAGTATGTATGAAGGGAGTTCCTACAGGCTTAAAAAGAAATTCTTGCTGGCTTGCTTTTTATTCAGTGATCTCTCTGTAAAGAATTCATGAATTGATTACAGCTAGATCCAGTATGTTAAAGAAAACATGCATAGGCCACTGCCAACAACCAAACTTGACTGTTTACAGGCGACACTTGGTCTAGAATGCACATTTTCTGGAGTTATAAAAGCTTACAGCTGCTGGAAGTTTCATAAATGTTTCTTTGTCCACTTCCATAGACTCATCATTGTACTTAGTAGGAGAACATTCTTCTAGGAGAACATTCTTCTTGGTCTTTCCCTGATAGGATGTGATTGTAGTATCATCAGATTTGTATAAGATGGTGCCTTACAAAGACCCAACTGTGCACTTGCAGGAGTAACTTCTCTTTGTGCTTTCTTCAGTGTTCCCACCAATGTTGTGTTCTTACACTTCAGCTGATTTTTTGGGGTGAAAAAAATCGTCACACATGCCATTTCTTCCCTTTAAAGTGAAAGGTTGTATCAGGCATGTGACAACATGCTCTGCTACAGATATGTGTTTATTGGTCTTTGATCTTGTTTACCCAAATAAGGAAACCCATTTACTCTGTATTTTGTTTTAAAGTCAGGAGCAAGTCAAACTTATCTGGTTTATTGTTCATATATTGGGTAAAGCAGCATCGAGCCTTGCAAGAATAAAGCTACTCTCTGCGGTTAAACTGTATATGGTTTGTAGCTTCATGTGCAATTGTCTACAAAGGGATTTCAGATAGAAGTAACTGCAGCAAAGCCATCAGCTTTTATTCTGTCATTGTGTGTGTGTGTTTATCACTGAATTGTAAGAACCGCATAATCTCTATAAATTTGTTCCTTCCCATAGTGTAAGAGAAAAATGGTGGTCCCCACACATATGACTGCAGAAGTGACCTCCATAAAATCAATGGGCATACAGAATGGCCATTGCAGCTTCATGTTCATTATGTTCCAGAATCCAACAGTTATACTGAAAGTTTTAATGGGCTTTTACTTTTGAGCAATGTTTTATATTCTTGAGAATGCTGGTGTCAATCAACACTTGCCAAGCACTAGAGTAATTACCATGCACTATAACATTTTTTGCATGATTTGTAGGACTTGGCTTATCTGTCAGCAAATGATGATCCCCACATATTCCAGGGTGTTTCCTGGATATTCTTGTCTACACTGTACCATCAGCTGCAGTTTCATCCCTTCCTATAGCAGAATGTCTAAAAGCACCTCTTTGACCAAGAGTAAGAATGTTTAGTGTTTTTGACTAGATCTTGCAACTACCATTTTGCATCTGATATTTTCATTTTCCTTGATTCAAATGAATGTCAGATGTTCAAGGGACATATTTAGCTTCATTGTTATCAGCTATTTCACCACAATCAAAAAAAATCCTCTTCTTTTGACTCATCTTCAGATAAACTATTGATATAATCCAAAAATTCATATTTTCAAAGATAATTTTAATGTGCTATGGTCACAAGGAAATACAAAAATTATGCAAAGTAATATGCCAACAAATATTCTATGAACACGTTGACTCTAATACTGGACTAAATATTATGCAGTCTGAGAAACAATTAGCATGAAATGTGGCTCCAACAATGAACTGATAGCCACAAGAAGCACATTATTGTCAAACTGAGTAAATACTGCTAGAAATATCATACTGTCAAAATGACTGCCTATGGTCCTTTAAGGTAAAAAATATTTACGGTTTGCTTAAGATTTGTAACAAATATTTTTTCAAGTAAGAACACCAAGTCTAATTTGTTATAAGTCATTGGAAATCAGTTCAAAAAAAATAAAAATTACCCAATTTATATGAGAGTTAAGAATTCTTACCAGTCAAAATGCCTAATAAGATCCTCCTAGTGTTAAATACAAAAAGAGACAGAAATTTAGCTAGCATGAAAAAAAATAATATACCGTTATACTCACATCATCAGTAGAATTTTCTAAAATTTTACTCATATCCCATTCCACAGAAGGTAGGGGTGTGTTGATAAACTTTGCTGCATTGGCTACACTTGGTAAAATATGACTTTGTAGCGCTTGCAACTCCCAAAGTGAACTCTCAATAGCATTACATTTCAGAGGGTCACGTTCTTCCATTATGTAGGGATCCGAGCTCACTGGTCAAAACATAAAAATACATGTATGAAAGATTTTGTTTTGTGTTGTTTGAGTAGTGTTTAATACCTGTTTTTACTACTGAGTTGGTGGACACTGATGATACAGTGGTTTAAGGTACCTCCCCAGCATTTGCCATTTATGGAGGACTGAGGAAATCCTGGAAAAAATCTCAGTCAGAGAGGACAGTTCTGGCAGGATTCGAACCCCAGACCTGCTCACGAGTTCGCACCTTAATGATCTCGGCCACCCATGGTGGTATATGACATATCCTTTGGTTAACATGTTAATATAGTTAACTCATAATAAACTCCAGTAACATATGCTATTTGTTTCATTTACTGTTGCATAAGCTTATTCAAAATTTGAATTAGTGTGACAACTATTGTTCTGATAATCTTTCTATTTCAAGGTTGATTATCATACCTGACAGTTCCTATTACCAGCAGATAGCACTGCCTGTATAAATAGTAGGTCTTAGATCACCTTAGAGATGCTTTTTAAATAGCAGCTACTAAACACAGACCTTATTCTACATTTCTTCTTGGTTGTGAGTGAACTGTCTTTAGTGTCCAAATTATTTTTCACTATATTTTTTGCCTTAAAATTTAGTTCAGGTTTTATTTCACCATAATGGTTTTCATATAGTGGTATTTGACTTTGATAATAGTGTTTACAATGCAGTCCATAAGTTTTGGCCTGATCATGAATGATGGAATAAAAATAAGTATTTAAACATAATCTTCCTTTAATATTGATATAGAGTTAGTTTCGTAACAATTATACTTCATTTACTTTTCTTTTTTAATTAGACATGTTTCAAGAACATTCACTTCCATCATGAGCAGAAGATCAACTGGTAGAGGCATACTCTGTAGGTAGTCAAAGAAATTTATCAAATATATCTGATGGTGAAATTAATACGTAAGCTTCCACAGCTCAAGTTCATAGTTAAAAGATAATTTAAAAGCAGACATCTCATTTGATAAAGTGCAGCTAAGCTTGCACGAAACATCACACCCAATTAAACTTTTCCAGACATGGTAACACCTGGAAGCTAAGATTTTAATTTATCTTTTAACTATATGTGATGGGTCTGGTAGTTCATGATGCAATTCTTATTTTTGATGATGTACATTTTTTCCCATGTTGTTAGTTAGTTACAAAGATTTCCAACCGTGTTTCAATAATCTTGTTTTTTTCATCAATTTCATGGTTTTCTAAACAAAAGTGGGCCGCCAATGCCAATTTCTCTACATTTTAAATGTCCTTTGATATAGGTTTCCAAATTTTTTTTCATTTTTCCAATATATACCTAATCACAGTCTTTGGAATTGATTTGGTAGATATCCAACTTCTTGTAAGAAGATACATGATCTTTACAGAAGATTGATAAAATTTTAATACTGTGGACATTTTAAAGAGAGAAAATTATATTTTGTTTTTTGAAAAGTTTTTAAATTTATTGAACATGCTAGAGTGGCATGTAAATTTTTTCAATTGCATATCTTCTTTTATTTGTGATAGCAAGCTTGTGTCTTTGATATCTTTATTTCTTTTAAACTTTTTAATTATCTTATCTATTAATTTTTATGTAGTGCTGTGTAAATGATGTATTGGTATTCTTCTTTATATTCTTTTCTACTGATTGGAGCATTCACTAATCTGTATGCAAGGATATTTAGGATGGCATGCAGGTGTGTTTTGGGATTAAAGATATTATTTTTAATTTAATTGTTACTGTGAGTATGCTTCCTATATATCTAAAGGCCAAACTGCTAATGTGTCTTATAATCTTCAAATCCATAAAGGGGATCCATCCATTCTTTTCAATTTCTAATGTAAACTGTAATGATCTTTCATGTAAATTTAATGCTTTTAAGACATTGTTAAAGAGGTGTTTAAGTATATATCTGTGTCAAGTCTTTAAATTTATAGAGGGAAAGCATCAGTTCGGTAAATTTCAAAATCACTCTAAACAAGTCTGCCAAGAAAGGTGAAAGAGCATTACCCATAATCAATCCAGAACTTTGTTGGTAAATTTACCATTAAAACTAAAATAATGCTGGTTGATGCATACAGTTCTGTCAAACTGATAAAATCATTTAATGCTCAAGTCTTCTAGCAAAATATGTACATTCTTAACTTTTTCAATAAAATTAAAAAAAAAAAAAAAAAAAGATTTATTCCTAAATGTCTAAATTTTGTTAAAAAACAGCATTTCTGGGAAAGCCATTTTGCTATCTTGTAAGTTAGTGAGCCAATGACGTATATGATCGATCTCATACTATTGTCTTTTTTATGAATTTTTGCTAGGCCATATAAGTTCATATAATCTCCTATACTTCAATGCATTGCTCATATCTCTGGGTTAATGATTTAATAATAATAGTCCAAAGCTTTGCCTGCAAAATTCTGGAGTACAGCATCCTTCAACTCATCATTGTTCTTGAATCTCCACCCTCAAAGATCATATTTCAGTTTTGAAAACTGGTAATAGTCATTGAGGGCAAGGTCTGAGCTGTAGCTCATGGTACCACATGTGTTCACAGCTTTGTGAACTGCTACATTGTTGGCAGCAGACGAACTCCTCAACTCAGCACTCCATGCCTCTTTTCCTTGATAGCACTGTGCAGTAGCTGAATATACTAATTCCCAGTCACCGTTTTGCTCCTTTCTTTGAAGTCCGTCATCAAAAGTTTCTCTGCAGTTAAAAAAAATTGTTGCCATGATTTTCTTAATGGATTGTGTGACCTTAGTCTTTCTAGGGAGTGCTTCATACTTCTGCCACTTCACTGATTTTGTTTAAGAAAGAGGGTCATAGTAGAGAACAACAGCTTCATTCCCTATGATAATGGATTCCAATATTGCCCTCCTGTTACCATGGCAAAGGTTGAAAAACTGCTGACAACATTCTATGCACATTTGCATTTCAGCTGCTGAAAGAATTTGGGACACTCATTTTGCTTTAACCTTATGCACTGTAAATGTTGAAGGATGGAAAGTACAGTTGTTTCAAAAAGCACCAACCTTGCAGCTTTATTTTGTCTTCAGATGCCTATCATAAACTTTCCTCAACAAGAGAAATGTTTTTTTTGTGTTAACACATTCATCAACCTACCCCTTACCTGGGTTCTCTTCTAGACTCTTTCTGCCCAAATTAAATAATTTTGTCTACTACTTTACAGTGCATATAAAGGGAAAGGTTCCCTATACACTCCATCAAAGTGTTATTTAATATCACTTTTTTTTAGTTAAAAATAAATGAATGCCCTGTATTCAATTTTGAACATCACACTGTATTATGTAACATCAGACTTAAATGAGCTTCTTCAAACAAATGAATGATGGGCAGAAAAGAAATACAATGTTTACACTCTTGTAGCATGTGAATATCAGAGAGCATGAACATCAAAACAATGGCCTTCTATGTCAGGCTGGAAACTTGTGGATCGTACCTTAAAAATAAATACAGTTTCAAAGAATTTCACCTTTGTGCTTCATTCTGAGAACTTTTTAAACTAACTTTATATTTTGTTAAGATTAAATCTGAAAAAGCTATTGCAGCTCATCACATATTATATGTCACTTATTTCTATACCTTCGCCACCTGTTGGATGGTTGATCAGTCTCTTGAGACCAGGATGTCTTAAAATAAGGTTGCCAATGAACATAAGAATGATGTGGATGTCCTGCACTGGTGCTACTAGTGCTAATCTTGCTAAGCGTTTTGCAAATGCTGCCACCAAGTGTTCTGATAAATGCCTGTAGAATAAAAAATAACATTATAATAACTAGAAAAGTTTTAGTAATTTAGTGGTTCTAATAATATGACCATGTGATTAGGCTAGAGTAGAATGGGGAAGAAGGGAACATTCTCTATTTCAATGATATTCAGGTAAAAGGAGTTAAGTAATTTTTTTTTTTAAATAAGTAACTTGGGTGATTATGCATAATAAAATCTAAAATAGATAACTAGACTTAGTCATAGCCTTATTAGTATGATTGCTGGTGTGTGTGAGCATGCAAAGGGTATAGGGATTTATTTATCTTCTTTTCCATATTATACTTAAACTGACTAATATAATTTTGCATGCAGTAAAGAAAATTTGTCTTCTTTTTGCAATAATTTAATTCTTGGATCACATGAGTAAAATACATTATTAATTTTTAAGACATTTAAAAAATTATTAATGTTTGAAGGTGTTCACTTGAGTATATGGGAACTCAAATTGAGAAATGGTAATTTTAAGATTGGAATGAAATGTTCGCAAACATAGCAACAGTGAATGACCGATGCCTAGCAAAGTCTTTATGCTACTAACAAAATGCACTGCAGTGCAATTGATGTTTTAATGGATAATAGTATTGTTTCTTAAGTGTCATCATGCATAAGTTCAAGAGCAAATATAATTATTGCTCAATGTCAGAAAATGAATATTAATAATTAATAATTCAGAATGTAACTGTCTTCTATCATTTTAATAAAATATAAAGGTAGTTTTCAATTACTTTTATTCTCACTTCACATTATAAACATTAATAATTTCATTTTTTAATCCAGTGTCAGTAATTTATCCTGGGCGATGGACCTAAATGACTTTGATAAGGACCCTCTTTATTCACCAGAGAAGGACAGCAGCTCTTCTTCAGATGTTTAAATGGATTTGTGTATACTGAAGAAGAAAAACAGAAGTAGCAACAAATTAAATGCCCTACAGACATTGCTTGTTATGAAGAAAATAAGTTATGTACTAGTTTCAGTTCCAGAGGGAGTGAATCAGATTGGGTGCACAATCAGGAAAGTAAATCAGAGACTATAGGGGAAGCTCAAGGCATAGGACATGAACTAATTGAAACAGATGAAAATATACACATAAAAAAAATGAGAAAGTATTACTGGACATGTCATAGAAATGTGAGGTTAATCAATTATTTTTACATACATAATTTATTGCGCAAAAATTTTAATTTTACAATTTTATTACCTTAATACATAATTTACTCTTGGTACTAGTTTCATTGTGTCATTCTGGTTCTTACCTGTGAGAGGTGTGCAAGTTGAGAATGTTCAGTTTTGTTTACAGTAAAATAGAGGTGACATTGCAACAAACAATGTGCTGCTCTGAAATTCTGCTTTTGTCTCCACAAATCTTCAGTTGAAATCTATACAATGTTATAGGAGACCTATGGAGAGTTTTTTTATTCCTTATAGTACAGCTCGAAGATGGTTTAAAATGTTTAAAATGAGGAGGCAATTTTAACAGAAGATGGACCAGGGCACCACTTTGTGCTCTGTTGTCATTAGGAGACAGGATCATCAAATAGCATTAAGAACACTTTGAGAAATTCTGAAAAATCACTGGTTGGTAACTGAAAAGTTGCATATGAGACGTGTTTGTGCACAATGGGTGCAAGACTGCTCATTCTCAAATAAATAATGTCCTCTCTCTCTCTTCCGCCTCATAACTCAAAGCATTTTGATAAGTTCATCTGAAAAGTTTTATGTAAATCATATAGGTTAACAAATTTGACATCATTATAATGTCATAGTGTTGATAATAACAAAGATTCACAAACAAGTGAGCAATGCTCTAGATATCAATTTTTTTAATGTGTTATTTACTGTTGCTTGGATTGCATTGGTCTTCTTGCGACGTCTATAGAATGGACTTGAACACTGTAAATGTAAGCCTGTAGCTATGAATGGAGTGAAATAAATGGCGCAAATGAGCTCAGGGTCCTTGGTACCTTACAACTATCCCCATCATCTTCTTAGGGTAAAGAAAAACTTTATTGAGACAGTTTGACCTGGTCAGGAATCAAACCCAGGACCTCCAAATCAGTCAGTGCAAATGCTACCATTAGACCAAGGAGACGGTGGACTATGAACTTGTTTTCACAGAAAGATTATGCAAAATCATGCTCAGTAATTGTAATTAGTGCATTCTAAATTTATAACTTAACTATGCAGAGCATTTAGAAGCATTGCCATATGTTAAGATAAAATATTTTCTTCAAAACTATAATAGAGAAAAAAGTATTTAGACTGTTCTTCCCCTTAATATGCTGCAGTATCAGTTTTATTTTAACACTGAGTTATCTCCTACCTGGATAATAGTAACACAGAAGGATGTTAGCTTATTTACAGTATCATTCAGCTAACTTTTTGTTCATATTATATTAAAATTAATTCCTAATCTACAAATACTTCAAAAGTTGGTACTATTAATCTCTTTAATGAAGTTACCATTTCATCTGGGAATCAAAGCATGATTATTGTTACTACACCTATCTGATTATTTAAAAGTTTATCGATTACAACTCAATGTTAATAAAATGAGGTGCATTATATTTCATTTTATGGAACAAGAAAATGTATGTAAAACAGTGTATAATGATTCAGTTATTGAGCTAATAAAAAACACTAAATTCCTTGGAATTTATATTTATAAAAACTTGAACTTTAATGAACATATACGACATCCTTTGCAAAAAGTTAGGCTTGTGGTTATATTTGCTGAGAGCATTAACAAATCATATAGAAAAGGACATTTTAAAATCAAATTATGGAATATTACATTCACTTATTGAGTATGGAATTTAAATCTGGGGCGGAACTATTGCAAATTTAAATAGGATACTGATGATAAAAAAAAGCTTATGGTGATAAACAATCTAAAAAGTTGCCAGTCTATAAATGAAATGTTTAAAAATCTGCATAATCTAACAGTAGTTTTGCTTTATGTATATAAAGATACATTGCTAATTAAAAAGAATGAAAATAACAGTACATTAAACAAAGGGCATTATTCATATAACACTAGGGGTATTAGTAATTATCATAGAGTAAACACAACAAAAGCTGCAACAGAAAAAGATCCCTACCTCAGAGGAAATATATTATTCAATAAATTACCAGAATTCATAAAATCTGTACAAAGTAACTCATTTTAAAATGATGAAGAACTATCTGTTGAGAAAATGAGTATACAGAATTGATGAACTACAGCTTCTTTTAAGTTAGCATGTATATAAATATATACATCTATACTGTAAGTAAGTAAATAATGTACTTTAGGAAAGTAGCTGTTTATTATGCAAGATACATTTAAGAGAAAAGAAATTAAATTAAAATTTCTATCAGTCACTGAGTAATAAGAAACTATTGATCAAAACTAATTTTAGGGAATTAAAGCTAATTATGTAATTTATAATGTGACAAAACCTGAACCCATGTATAGCACGTCTATGGATAAATAAACTCATATTTTAAATATTAATTCCTTTTGGAATCAAATACAGTGAAACACTCATTAATTAACACTCTTTTGAGTAGGATATTTAGAACACTCTTTATGGTTTCACTTACATGAGATTTACTCAGGACATTTGTTTCGTGGTACTTTTTCCACATCATCAGCTGTTAAATGACTGTTGGATCATTCGTAGAAGTTGGGTAGGTAGGAATCCGGGTTGACTCTGGTGGTCTAGTGATAAATTTAAAGAAAGTACTGTCTGCTTCCAGGATATCAGAATTCATAAGGTTATGCTCATGTTTTTTTATATAAATCCTTTCCCATATATTTAGTTCTTTCTGTTTTCTATTTCATTGCAAAAATGTGCTACCACAGCTGATTTATCTATTTGTTTGTAATGGAGGTTTCTCCAATGTTGCTTCAACCTAATCCCTATATTTCTCTTTGTCTTCCCCTATGTAGATTTTTTCACAATCTTTACAATTAATCTGGTAATTCTCTTTGGGCCTGAAATCTGTTTTGTTTAATTTCAATATATTTTTTACACTGTATCAGTTATGAGGTGCTAATATGATATTGTACTGCTTGAAAATTATTTGAAATTTCTTATTGGCTGATGGGTGGTAAGTGAACTTTTTAATTGTTTTTTTCCCCTGATAAATCACTCAAGGTTATTTGTAAAATTCTTTTTTGTTTCTGGAATCTTTTAATTTTTTGGTTAATGATCTGCTTGTTTAACCCATTGGATTTAGCTGCTTCCATTATGTGTAGGTATTCATTCTTGTATTCTTCTTTATTCAGTGGTATATTTATTAGTCTATATATCATGCTGTTGAATGTTGCTTGCTTATGTGATTTTGGATTAAAACATGGCTTTGATATGTCTTTTTTTTTTTTTTTGAGTAGTGTTTAATGCCCGTTTTTACTACTGAGATACTGCAGGCAGTGGACACTGATGATACATGAAATGAAATGATGTATTGTGAAAGGATATTTTTTAAGGAAAGAAGCATTCCAGGCCTAAGTTCAGGGATACCTCCCCGGCAATTGCCAGTTATGAGGACTGAGGAAAACGTGGAAAAAACCCAGTCAGGGAGGACAGTCCTGGTGAGATTCGAACCTTAACACTACACACCTTAACGACCCCGGCCACCTGTGGCGGTAATATATATATTGTCTGTATGTGTCTTTTCTGTAGATGCCAAATTAAAGTTTATTATTACATTTTATTATCTTCAGATCTAAAAATAGCAACATATTATCTTTTTCTTTTTTGAGAGTGAACTTAATTGAAGGCTCTTGCAAGTTTAAAAGTTTTAGCGCATCTTCCACATGCTTTTTGTTTATAATAGTGAGTACATCTTCTACAATCTATGTCAAACCTTAAAAATGTGGGGAAAAGTCTTAGTAATATACATCTCAAAATAGCTCATGAATAAGTTGGCTAAGAAAAGTGATAATGGACTGCCCTTTATAAGTCCTTCCTGCTTTCTGTTTAAAGAATTTGCCCTCAAATACAAAAAATGCTTGATTTATACACAACTTAGTGAAAATTTAAAGTTAAAATTTTCAAGCAGCACAATATCATCTTAGCACCTTAAAACCAATACAGTGTAAAAAATTTATTGAAATTAAACAAAACAGATTTCAGGCCCAAAGAGAAAAAAAAATATGGTGTTTACCAGATTAATTGTAAGGATTGTGAAAAAATCTGTGCAGGGATGACAAAGAGAAATATAAACATTAGGTTGAAGGAGCATTGGTGAAATATCCATTACAAACAAATAGATAAATCAGCTGTGGCAGCATATTTTCGGAATGAAAACCATGAAATAGAAAAAAGCATCAGTTTTTATAAACAACCAAAAGAACTAAACATATGGGAAAGGATTTATATAAAAAAACATGAGCATAATTTTATGAATTTTGACATCCCTGAAGCAGACGTACTTTATTTAAGTTTATCACTAGACCTCCAGAGTCAACCTGGATACCTACCTACCCACTTCTACGAATGATCTAAGTCATTTAACAGCTGATGTTGTGGAAAATGTTCCACAAAACTTCATGTTTAACTATCATGTAATTGAAACCATAAAGAGTGTTCTAAATATCCTACTCAGAAGAGATTATAAGCTATTATTATTTATTTATTTCTAAATCTAAAGCCAAGAAATTATCATTGACATGATTTTCAATTAAATAATAATATTTGAAAGCCAAACACACCCACCACATATTAGTATTAAAAAAATACTGATATTTTAAGTCAATTAGATAGTAGTTATTTGTGTTGAAGGACAAAGATCTTTTAATTACCATGCTTTCATCAGTTTAGCTTGAGGAAATATGAGATAAATGCCATAACTTGGGCAGTTTGTTCTAAGTAGTACATGATTTATATAATGCAGGTTGGTTTCTGAGGCTTATAAGTGGCTAAATGAAAATTGTCACTGTACACCCTTAGACAAAAAAAAATTAGCAATGATCAGACATCATTACCATTAAGGAAAATATCAAAAGCATTCCCTAATGCTGAGTTCACAATGCACATTTCAATGTCGCCTTCAGTTTATGCTCAAGTTATTCCAAATAGGAAATGCGTTTGCTCTGATGGTTGAGCAGACAAAAGCACATATCTAGTAATAAGAGTTGCTTAAGCCCAAATTCTATTTAAACTAAAAAGAAAATATAAATTGCTTTTATTTAATTTAAAAATAATTATTAATTTTGCATTTATTTTGAAAACAAAGATTACTGTAATTTATTTTTTTGTGTGTGAGCATAAATGCCTTAAGATTTAAATAAGTCTTTGCAATTAGATGCTATATTATCATGTCCATACTAAACATTATTTTTACTTTAAAAAATTAACAAAAAAAATTCACACATGTGAAGATTTACACTTCGGTTAGTTCTCATTGCTAGACACTTGTTTTTAACCACTTAATATCAGTCAACATCTGCCATGGAAAATTCTATATGAATGGTAGTGACACAATACAGGCTGAAAGACATAAATCAAGCACTGAGTCAAACAGAACTTAGACAAATTAATACTTTGAGAACCTGCTTTCTCTCTCTCTCTCTCTCTCTCTCTCTCTCTCTTGTCTTAGGATGTACAAATGGTCAAAATACCGAATATTGTTTTCATGTTTTGAAAACATGATTTAGACAAATAAAATTTTGCATAATTAATTATCTTTATATAATGTTTAATGACTATAAACAACACTTACGTGGAACTGAGGAAGATATCTGATAAGTAAAACAGTCGTGCTTTGTATTTGGTATGGAAAATTTCTGGTTCAAACATTGAATACAGTTTGCCATATATATTTGGGTATTCTCTGTAATGAAACAATATCACAAAATAAGATTAAAACCCAAGCGCTTTGCTGTAATGCCAAGAAATGCAGAAAATGTTGAATATGCTCTTTGAAACACATTTCAATTCTTAGACACCTGTGTTAACAAAATTTCAAATTCTAACAAATCTGTTAAAGAAGTAATATGTTTGGTTTCAAACCTAATACCAATGATTTTTTTTTTTGTTCTTTTCTTTTATAATTATTTTTGTAATATCTTATGATTACTGACATAGAGACAAATAATAAAATTAATAAATAAGGCTGAAATGAGCTCAATCTGTCAGCACCTGAAGTTATCTACCATTTGTCTTACCAGGGTGAGGGAAAACTCTAGAAAAAATTTCCCTGAAAACTTGTTAGTATAAAATCAAATTCAGCCAAACAGCTTGCTAAGCCATTTAATTTTTTTTACTTATTTTTATTTATTTATACTGTCAGGGTTAAGGCCTGATAGGGGATACAGGTGCTTATTAGAGGTAAAACAGGAAAAGTGGGGAAAAAAGCTTAGCCAGAAATTAAACGAGGCAGCGAAGAAGAATGACAACAAGGCAATTTGAGCAATGATAGGTAAAATGTGCAAAAGAAAGAGAGGAAATTATGTGGTAACGCCAACAGAGTGATATAAGTTTTTTCAGGGCCTTTTGGGAGTTGGTTATTTAAGATAATTTGAATATTGATAATTTATGGAAAATAGACTTGTTAGATTGCAAAATTACTTCAAGTGAAGTTTTGGAACAAATTAAAAAGTTAAGACCTAACAATGCATGTGGAATAGATGGAATACCAGGGGAATGTTGGAAAGCTTGGGTAGAAGACCTTAACAGACATACTGGGGCAATTACTGAGCATAATCTTTAAAAAGGAAAAATACCAAAAAATTGGAGAATGGGAATTGTAACACCATTTAAATGTAAATTGGAACTTGCACAGTGAAGCCAATGATATCAATTAATATGATTGTAACACCAATTTATAAAGGTAAAGGTGATATTAGGAATCCAGCAAATTATAAAGGAATTAGTTTACTTTCAATTATTGGTAAAGTTTTCACTGGAGTGTTGGCAAAAAAGATTACAAGAATGGGCAGAGAAAGAAAAGAAAATTTCAGTATTTCAATCAGGCTTCAGGAAAGGTAAAAAAACAGTTGACAATATTTTTATAATTAGAACCTTAGTCAATAAATATCTTGGTAACAAAAGAGGTAGAATCTATTTGTTGTTTCTGGACTTGGAAAAAGCTTTTGACACAATTTCTAGAGAAGCACTTTGGGTTAAACTGAGAAAGGAAGGAGTAAGCCAGAATTTTATAAAGGTAATTCAGAATATTTATAAGGAAAACAAATTTTGTGTTAAATATGAGAGAGGGAGAGTTACAGGAAAAATATCAAACACTGTAGGTCTAAGACAAGGATGTAAATTAAGACCAGTTCTGTTCAATCTGTTTACTGATGATGTTGTAGAAGAAATTAGTAAAGGTAATGTACATTTGCCAACTATAAATAATATAGAGATACCGGGTCTGCTCTTTGCAGATGTTTTGGTAACAGGTTCTTTAACAAGTGTAGCATTAAAATGATAAATAAAAACAAATCAAGATTATGGTGATGAAAAAAGGTTTCAAATTAAAACAACAGGAAAAATGGTGGTGGGGGGGCACAGAAATTGAAGTTATCAAGAAAATTTATTATTTAGACTTTAGATTGTCTAGTAATGAGAAATGAAGCAATCAAAAAAGGAAAGCAGTAGCAGAAGGAAAAGCAGTCATCAGTGTAATCAGATCTTGTGTAAACAAAATACCAAATATGTAAGTAAAATGGCTAGAGAGAATATATGGCTCAATAGTGGAGAGCAGAATGATGTATGGAATAGAAATTTGGGGACCAGATGAAGAATGGAAAAGGATAAATAGATTATTTTGTAGAATTGTTCTAGGTTTACCTTACAACCTAACCAGGTTGTTTTGATGGCACTAGGAAGATTGGACTATAAAAGAAAGGTCATAGAAAGAGTATTGAAATATTGGCATAGAATAGGGAGAAAATATTATTAATCAGTGTTTGGTAGCACAAGGAAAAATTAAGGGGAGAGAAACTTGTTATCTAAAATCCAAAATATCCTACAAGAAGCGGGCATGGGACTAGTATGGTACTAGAGAGAAAGATTGGGTAAAGGATTTTGGAAAGAGATAACAATAAGAATTGAGGATATAGAAAAACAGGAAACATCTCTGAAATTTTATAGTACACTAAAAAGGTGTGGGGAAGAGAAAGATATATTGAAATTTGTGATAAAGGTAGGAAGGGAAGGGTTGGCATGCTTTAGAACAGGAGTAAAATATTTAAATGGATTAAAAAATGGACACAATTAAACAGGATCCTTATACACCAATAACCAGGATGTTAGTGTGTATAAGGCCCTAAGGAATAAGCAACTCTCAAGGATAGAAATTTGGTAGAATGGGTTTAATTAAAAAGGAAGAAATGTTTAGTATTGTAGAAAATATAACTTAATATTGCATTGAGTGTATAAATTATTTTTAATTGGTTGGATCGAAGCCCGGTCCCTTGGAATTCCAGTAGGTAGCTGCTAATAAATGGGGGGGAGGGGTTGGAAAAAATTTTGATTGGAGTTGGTGTCTTCTGGAATTGCCGAAGGCACTGTTCCTAATTGTTATATTTAAAAGTAATGTTTTTTTTTTTTTTTTTAAAAATCTGTATGTGATGCATGAGAAATAAATACCACTACTACTACTACTATCACATATAGATGGACATTTGTTAATTAAGTACTTTTTTAATTCTGATTTTTAAACATATGTACATATATAAAGTATATACTACTTAGCATTTATAATTTATCTATATCATACATTTATGAATAAGATATTTCTTAAATTCTATTTTAAGTCTATTACCAGAAAGTACCTTTAATTTTTGTTATATAGAATACCACTCACTGCATAAGGATCATATATAGCTTTCTTTTTATGTTTATATTCTATGTATATCAATATTATGTCTTGTACTTAAATGTAAATTGGAGCTTGCACAGTGAAGCCAATCATATTAATTGATATCATTGTATGATTCAGTTGAACTACACACTCTTAAAGCTTCACTTACTTTTCATAAATGTATGGTCGTATGATTCAGTTGAACTACACACTCTTAAAGCTTCACTTACTTTTCATAATGTATGAAAAGTATGAAAAGTAAGTGAAGCTTTAAGAGTGTGTAGTTCAACTGAATCATACAATGATATCATTTAATTATTATGTCTTGTATTGTAAAGATGTATTTCATTATTTCTTTTATTAAATGAGCTATTAATATTAATTTATACACACACAAGAGTTTTCTCTTTAATAAAGATGTTCCTACAAGATGCCAATTGTTTAAGATTAAACATTATTCGAATTCATTTCTTTTGTAAAATAAATAGTCTGTTGATATGTGTTTGTACAGCCCCACACTTTAATGCAGTAATTTAGATGTGGAAAGATCAAACCATAATACATAATTTTTCAATAAATGGCAGAATCATTGCTTAAACATTTTTTAAAGATTTTTTTAAATGGTGCTTAACGCCCGTTTTTACTACTGAGGCACCACAGGTGGATTTTTTAAAGATGGAGCAAATGCTAAATGATATAAAATCTGAATCTAAAAGGTTTTTAGACCCTGAATCTCTGCTTCTTTTGAAAGTATTCTGCCTTTAAAGAACACAAGTTGCTCAAAATATTGTGATATTTGTGTTATTATTTATCTGCCTATTTCTGCTTCTTGTTATTTTGCTCCAAGTTTCATTTTTGTTATATTTATGTAACAAAGTAACAAGAATATTTATATATTCTTTTTAATTCCAGCCCATTGTTCTCATGAACTTGTGGGCACAAATATATGAGTACCTAATAGTCTGTAGGGATGAATAAATGAATTAATGATGGTGCAAATGAGCTCAGAGTCCTTGGTGCCTTAAAGTTATCTGACAAGCACTTTTTCAGGGGGAAAAAAAAAAGGACAGTTAAACTGACCAGGAATCAAACCCAGGACCTCCAGATTGGTAGTTTCTACCATTAAACCATGAAGGCATTCTTCCACAGAATATATTGAAAATGCTAAGAACAATATTAACTACAAGGGTCTCCACCTATCTGGCTCAAGTCATTTTAGGTGTACCTCCTATGATTTTAAACTAATCCTTTATCTAAATTCTAAATAATTAAATAATGTACAAAATTTCTACCCTGATTGCATCAGACTCCAGTCCTCAGTTCATCAGCAGTAGCCTACTGGAATTCCAGAGGACTAAGTTCCAAAACAACCCAGGGGACTAAAATAAAATATCTCAATTACTCTACATATACCATTATTTTATCAGGTAGCTACAGTCTCTACAAAGTACTAATTATTTTATTTCTCAAACATCTACTGTAATGAAATTTGAAATTTATAAAGTGCTAAGAAAAATTTAAATACAAACTACAATGTGGCCTCCACCTATTTTTAGGTATAACCCCTCACAATTACAATTATTGATACAATAATACCTTTTTTACAAACATCTTTACCTAAATTCTGTTAAAAAAGTACAAAATTTCCACATTGATTGCATCAGTTCCCAGTTCCTGGTTAATCAGCAGCAATCTACTGGAATTCCAGGGGACCAGGCTCTTACCCCACCCAAGGCACTAAAATAAATATTTCACTTACTCTATTTGTACTAATTATTTTATAAGTTAAATACCATTCTTACAAACTACTAATTACTTTATTTCCAAAATACCAACTATAATATACAAATAAATTTGGATTAGGTGACACTAAACTTCACTAACTGATTAATTCATCAGAACATGTTTCAAGAGAGAGTGCTCTCATCCCCACCTATTACCAACTTATTTATATATTCAACAAACTTCACTGTTTCTAACTTCTTTTAAGTTTACAACCAACTATAATCTTACATTTATTCACCTTCTAGAGCAATTTCAATATTCCAAGCTTAATAACTCAATAAATTTAATATAATTTTACTCCCAATTGTTCCCAGAGACAGAATAAATGGAAGCTAGAAATCAAACAAGAAGTATACAGAAGGATGAAGAAGAAAAATGTATGAAGCAAATCGGTATCTCATGGACAGTAGTGCCAAATGAAGAAATGTCAAAAGAAGACATATGCAAATTTCAATAAATTCAGAAAGCATGTTTGGGGGTCTTGCATGAAAGGAACACTAAAAAGGTAAATTATATTGAATGTAAATAGAACAGCCTTATCACACATTATATTACTGTGCATGCATTTTGTTAGACTTATTTTTTAAATATAATGGAAAAATATACTTTTAACAACAAAGGCTTTGCATAGTATATTATTGTTTTACTACACTATCTTTCCTATGTATTCATTATTAAATATGTCATATAATGTTTCATTTAGTATAGAGTTAGCATAACTGCACTTAATATATACTTAACAATGGCAGTCTAAATAACTGCATCAGCAGTTCTAGTGCTAAGCTGAAAAATCTAACCAACCATACAATCAATTAGTTAAGCATGACCAAGCCTGTAAGTGATATGATTATTTTAAATTTATTAAAAATATACTTACAAATTATGATTTTTGATGAGAATAAAAATTCCCTGTAGTGCCAGCAAGCTGACAGCTCCACCTATAGAAAGGAAGGAAAAACTTAACACATATACTATTGACTCAACATTATACATAATTGCTATCATAACAAAGTGAATTGTACTGATATTTTTAATAGTTATTTTTTCTTAACTACATAAGGAAAGGTACTTTAGTGTATCATGAATGAAGGAATTAATCTTTCTAGTAATAGTATATTTATATTGTTAAACATGGATAATTCATTTTATTGAAAAAAAGATTGAAATTTATTTTTAAGAATATTAAATTATTAAGCGTTTACATCAGCATCTGGTTAGGTAAGGTGAGGAAAGATATTTGGTATGCAATCTATTTATTCCTTATAAAATGCTTAATTCACAACAGCCCCTATATGATAATCCAATAGTACCTGCACAATTGGACTTGGCGATGACTGTCGTACTAAGAACATACTTCTTGGTGAACAGGACTAAATATAGTGAAACATTCTCATTTTGGATCCTGAATATCCAGATATCCTGTTCATTTGGAAAAGTTTATTGTATTGGCAAAAATATATGTTTTATGTTTTTTTACCTAAATAAAATGAAAATTGTTAAATATGGTAACAGAAACAGCCTACCACTGTTTACAACAGAAACAATATTCTTGAACATGCTCTTTGAAATAAACCGCATTTTGAAACATAATTCAAAGACATAACAATTATTGTAAAAACTGGGTTTCTTTGCAATAGTCTGCAAGGTTGTGATGGGTTTTTCATTAATAATTTTACTGTTCTATTGACTAGGTAGAAAAGTCAATTCAGTGAGTTTTGCTATATCACCCCAACAGTATATCTTGTTGTCAGTGGCTAAGCAGAGCACAGAATTGTGATTTTCATGATCAACGATGTTGCATAAAAATGTGGCAATATTATTAAAAGAATAAGGTAAAGCATACTGAACAAAAGGAGTAATAGAAAAATAAAGTTCAAGTTTAACTGTGGAATAACTAAGATGTAATGACACTATAACACCATGGGTGAGGGCTTGCGGGCAATAACGGTGACATGAAAAAAAAAGCATAAAAAAAAGGTAATAAAGAAATAAACAAACTGCTATGAAAACAGTTTGTTCATGCCAATTCAAAGATCATGCCTGTTTCTGAATCTATTCTGCAGACTCAAGCTCTCGAACTGGCAAAACAATTAAATAAGCCAGAATTCAAGGATTATGCTGATAGCTATAAAGTTTTATAATTAACCATAAAATTTCTGGAATCAGAGTGATGTTAGCAGAAGTCTTTGTTTCCAAGTAGCAGGAAAAACCAAAAATATTTTCAGAGAGATTTCAACTAAGTGATATATACAATGGGGACAAAATAGATTTCATTTTCCAGGGCACACCCTACAAAATTGCACTCTTTGTGTGGAGAAAAATGTGATACTGAAAGAATGATACTGAAAGAATGCTTCTCATTTTAATGTCAAAGGTCAATTGGCGGTGTAGTGTGAATTTTGGTTTTAATGAGTTTGAAATTGTGGAACCTAAAACAGATATTAAAATTTTACCTATATGAAGCCTTGTTTAGTAGGTTGTACATTTTTAATGACAACATTTTCTTTGAATCTTTGTTCTAGTAAAATCCTATATAAATAAGTGTAATGTGTACTTTAGTGTAAGCACATGTGAGAAGTAATAAAACACAATCCCATGCTTTCAAACCAAATTCCTTTAACATTACAAGTTCATCATAATGAGATGATTAACAAGTTAAAAATCACACAGATAATCACACTGACATACTGGAGATTAAAGGTTTTAAAAATTCACCTGCGAGTCAATTATAAGTTACAAATAAATTTCAAAGAATATAACATCATCTTTGTTCCCCAAAATTAGTAAAGTTAAAAATCTAGTGAAATTAAACAAAATAGATTCTTGGCCTAATGAGAAAAAATCTACAATTTACTAGATCAGCTGCATGGATTGCAAGAAAATGTTTGTAGTGAACACATAAAGAAATATAGGCACTAGGCAGTGGCATATTTTGACTTTTAAGCTAAGGAATGCAATTTGAAAAATTTTGGTACACATTAGCCTGAGGGTACGATATGTTAATTTGTTCTTTCATTATATGTCTTACTTCATAACACAAATTTAATAAAATCCATTTTTTAAAAATAGTTATAAAAAGAATAAGAGAGCAATATGTGAGTAAACACAGTATTATGTAATGGTATTACAGTTCAAGATAATTTATTCAAATAAGAACACTTCACCTTCCTTGTGTTTTTACAGAATTCTTTGGTGATCCTAACAAAGAACATGGGATTGGCTTTCATATCCATAAGTAGATTTGGATCCTGGCCTGTTCATTCTCCTGATCTTAATCTAACAAAAATCTAAATATGGGGTAATTTTAAAGTCTTTGTGCACACCAGATCTGACTGGCACACTGAAGTAAAAATTCTTTGTCTGCATACTGAACTAATAAGTCAGCAGATACAACAGAGGTCTGGAATATAACGGGAGAGTAAGTAATGCTATGATTCAGTGCTTAAAAACTTTTATTACAGCCCATGGTGGCTATGTTGAGCACTTGTAGAAACATAGTGCATAGAAGGGAAAGTGTAAGCTTTAGCCTAGTTCATTGTTTTCTTTGCAAGATGGCACTGCTTCTACTAGAAGAGGGTGCTGGCTCAAGTATTGACATAAGGAATTATATTCCATTCTGGGTTAGTTTACTGCTTATGAAATCTGTATTTAACTGCCTAGATATTGCAACAATAAAAAATAATTATATTAGGAAAATAAATATCCTAGAAGAATTGGAATGACAGAGCAGTTTAAAAAGATCTTTAGAGTTATTAATCTTGCAATCTATCAATTTCTTGATAATGTTAACCTTCTAACAACAAAGTAATTTGGGACAGATTGCAGAATGTATTTATATTTCTGTTCACTTATCCTTGCTAATGCTCACTTGTTAGACCATATATATCATATATTGATCCAGTTGATCGTTTTAGTACATCGTAGCACAATTGATGTTGGACACATCTTAATAAAATACTGAATTATAAATAATATCAAAAATGCAAAAAACACAATACAATTAGGTGTACACAATAATATCAAGGCAGTTCTTAGATGAAATACATTGTCATTCCCGTATTACTTTGGACATAGTGCATTTATGAAATAGTTATTTATCATTATTTAAAAGAAAATCTTGAATGGAATAGGAGTAGTGATTAATTAGATGTGCCTTTAGGGATAGTTTGAAAAGTTTATCTTGTTGTATTTCCTTTAAATAGTTTAGAAGGTTATTATATATTTTTATGCCAGAGTGCAATATGCTCCTTTGGTATAAGGAGGTATTATACTTATATACAGGATAAATTTTGTCTTGTATTGTATTGATGGATTGCTTCATTCTTAATGAAGGACAAATCTGTATTATTGATGGTTTTAAAGATAAACATTATTGTTTCAAATATATAGATACAAGGAAGAGGAAGAATTTCCTAATTTTTTAAAAAAGTGATTTACATATTGTTCTTGCTCCTATCATGGCTCTAATTTTCTTTCTTTCTTTTTTTATTGCATTATGAAACATATCTTACTTGCAGTGGATTCGCCCCAGAATATTATGCCATACCTCAATAAGGAGTGGATTTACACAAAGTAAGCCATTCTAACAGCCTCTGCCCTTGTACATCCTGCTAGTATCCTTATCATATAACATACTGTACTGAATTTTTTGTTTATGTGATTTAGTGGGTATCCTATTTTAAATTTCTTTGAATCCATAGGCCAAGAAATTTGGTGGAATCTACTTTTTCCTCAATTGTCTGCTTTAGGAGTTTAATTTGTGGAGCTATATATTCTTTACTTTCTTTTGTATGATTGTCCATTGCTACTGACTTATTGATATTTATTATGAGATTGTTTACTACGAAATAGTCTGTTGCTTGGTGAATTGATTTTAAGAAGTTTTTCTTTGTTTACTGCCTTACCAGGACATTTATGTCATCAACAAAGAGGAGAGACTTTGCAAAATCATCAGCTATATATATCACTTCAAACTGTGGATTCTATGATGAGTTTAACCAACTCAAAAAAGTTTGACTAATTTTAGAATGTAGATTTCATCAGAAATTACATACATTATGTACATTTCATGACAATGTCACACACTTCGTATTTACAAATTTTAACTCTAATGTAGAGTTTGTAGGTGAAAGTCATTTTTCACACAGTTACAATAAAATGCCATCTTAGAAAAAAAAGAAAAATGAAAGAAAGAAGAAAAAAACCAGCAAAAACAAAAAATACATATTAATTTAAATTATTTATATCTAGAGTATTTACAAAAAGCTGAATTCATTCAATGGAGAAGAGTTAGTATGCTTATTTTTTGATTGTATGAAATTCTCCTCTATAAAGAAAGTATTAGTGATAAAGTATCCTTTTAATGCTAACCAGAACTTATTTTTATTAGTATGCAGTTTCTTTATAGATGATGGAAGTGAATTAAATAATGCTATACCATTGTAGTAAACACCTTTTTAAGTGCCTGCAACTTGTTACTTGGTATGTGTAAATCCTGCCTGTGTCTGGTTTCTTTGCTGTGTATATCTGAATTTTTATGAATACTTCTGACTACAAATAAAAATACAGCTAGAATGTACTTGCAAGCTAATGGTAAAATTTCCAATGTTTTGAATAGTGGTTTACAATGAGTTGATCACTTTGCCCTTGCCATTATTCTTATTAATCCTTTTTGTATAAGAAATATTTCTTAGCATTTACTGAGTTCCTCTGAACATTATTTCATAAGTCATTAAGGAATAGAAGTAAGTCATAATATACTATCTTTAGGATGCTCTTATTTATAAAATGAATTAATGAACTGATTGCAAAACATGCCGAGCTTAGTTTGGGTAAGATGTAATCAATATGTCTTTTCAATTCATATTATGATCAATCATAAGACCAAGAAATTTTGTTACTAGATTCGATGATTTCATTGCCTTTATACTGTATTTTTAGGTCTGTAATATTCTTATTTATTTGTATGAAAATTAACGTATTTAGTTTTTTCAAAGCTTATATGAATTTTGTTAGTGTTGAACCAGTTATTTATATGCTGTAAATATCTTTGGATAAATCTGAAAGGCATTTTGATCTTGTGTTCTTTAATGAGAATACTAGTATAATCTGCAAAAAGGATTAGATAAGCATGTTTGTTTAGGGGAAGGCATATAATAATGCACCCAAAAATATGATTTTCCTTAATTCAACCCATTCCCTTACTAAAATATTTTTATCCAGATGGTGATATATTCTTCTGAATATTAGTTTTTCAAATACCTTGGAGAAAGTTATTAGTAATGATACTGGTCTGCAGTTTGCATTAGTGATTTTTGCTCTTTCTGATATAATGGTTTAACAATTGAATATTTTAACCTGTCCAGAAATGTCGCTATTAAAAAGGGGAAATATATAACTTTAGGATTGTTAATATTTCAGCACATATCCTGATGAATTCTTGCTGTGAGGGATTATATTACTTTATTTACTTTAGTTGCCCTAGAGAAGTAAACTTTTTCAATCACATTTCATTTAATTATAAAATTGGATCTTTCTTATGTTGTTTTCTTATCAGTAAATTTTCTGATATCTGAGCAGAATATTCAGGTTTTTTGCAGATCTTTTGTGGTGATTTGATTTATTTCTTTTATTTCATCTTTTGCATGATATTTACCAGTTTCTTTCTCTCTTTTTTTGTGATATTCTGGATGGTCTAAGGTTTGTTATGTGAGGACTGTATTCATCTTTCATAGTAAAGATTTAAGTTATATTTATAATCATTTTTTAGAATTTTGCAATAACTTTTATAGTGCTGTCTATGTCTAGCAGAGTTGTTTTCTCTAGTAGTTATGCAAAATTCGCTTTTGTGTTTGCAAAATATTTTGATACCTTGTATTAGCCAGTCATTTCTAGAGATAATATTAATTTTCTTTACATGTGATGGAAAACTTGAGTTGTGGACCCTTATGAAAGCATTTCAGGAGTTAAGTTACTTATCATTTACATAGTAGGTCTTATGTATCTCTTCCCAGTAGTGTTCTGTAAGATGGTCACTAAAAGGTTTTATGATTTCATCATTCTATAGCTGGTTATACAATTTGCTATTCTACAATTGGAAACACAATAATTAATTTTCAGTAACTGTCCACCATGATCTGGGCCCTAATGCACAAAAGTATGGTCTGATACATCACAATCTATTAGTAAAGTGTGGTCTTGTAATTTTCTGTTCCATGAAAGATGTACAACATTTATAAAGTATTAGTAAAAAGTTACAAGTGGCATCATATAAGAACACGATGAGGAACAGTTGTTTGCCACAAGTTACCATGTCTGGAATTTGATTATGTCTACTCCTTAGTAATAAATGTATTTTGTAATATACAGAACGATTGTCACTCCTGCTAAATAGGTCTTATATTTTTTCTCAGATATAATGATAATTTAAATATTTTATTATGATTTATCAATATTCAAGTGTAATAATACACTTTGAGAAGACAGCTGCATATGGCTACATTTAGCAGCATTAATTGCCATCATCAAGAGATGACAGGAGAATTGGGCTTTTTGACTGCTCTCGGTCATGTATTTTATTAGTCTATTTGATCATTTATGTTTATTTATTTATATTGCTTGGTAATCACATTCTCATTATAAGCAAAAAATTGGGAAAATTAAGTCAAAAAAGATCATTTTAAAAGTGAATGAAGAATAAAAAGAAAATATTTTTGTGACATGTAGCAAGAACCTTAAAAAGCATAAACTATGATGCTGGACTGAAATATGCATGCCAATACCAAGTCATAATGAACCTAATTTTTTTAATGTACATAAACACTGAATTATTCTTTCTTCATACATATTCCTACTTTCATCATCATCATCATCATCATCATCATCATCATCATCATCATCATCATCATTATTATTATAATTACAATACTTGATATATTTAGGTCCACTGACTCCTAAAATTATTACAAAGATATTACACTTTGCTCTAGTATTTGAAGTTGCCAATACTCCTACACTTGTAGAGAAATTTATTCAAATTACCAGAGTCCAACTAATACTAATACTTCTATGGAATAGAATCATGAAACCTTTGTGAAATAGAATTTTACTAATAACTACAAATTACAATCCATTCATTTGTAATTTGTAATTTACTAGACCACCATTTTGTGGAATAGGAACCAGAAAGAATGATATTCTCATGACTTAATACTAAAACCTTACATCTATAAAGTTCACAATATTAAACTTGATCAACACTTTCATAATCCATATTTAGAAAGCATCATATGGACTAACTGTAAAACAAGTGACTTTCTTCCCATTTATTGCAAAACTTTATCATACTTTTTATTAGATCTTAAGTGAAAGTGACAATTGAGTACTGCCTATTCTAATTGCAGTACTACTTGAATTAAAATTTCTGTAACAATATCTCCAGGTATATAGTGCAAGAGGTTGGATCCATTTATGTAAGAGTCACAAACATAAATACCAATGGTTTGCCAGCTTATTTTTACTACACTTTGGGATGTATTCTTCCAAATTTAAAATTTAAATCCACTTTAAAAGAATTAGTATTAAATTGCACTTCTTTTCTTAATGCTATCAAATATTAAGATCCCTAGGCATTTATTTACTCATTTCATCCCAAAAACAACTCTTAATTGCATTTATAGCATTTACATTTACTCTATTGGAACACTTGAAACCTTTTACCAGTTTTCTGAGATGGGCCTCGGAAGGAATGGGAAATGGATCTCAAACAATGCTGATAACCTTTATGGATTTCATTTTCACAACAAACTGTCTAGCATGAATTGGTTGTTGTACCTCATTCCTTTATTATTTTTAATTGACCTTTCTTTAACATTGTGCGAACAGCAGCTTCTGTTGTTGCTTAGTTTAGGCTCACTTAGTTTTGATGGCTGAATTTCTGATTTTTGAAAGTTTCAGCTGTTGCTATAGTATAATTTAGGAAATTCAAATTGTATACTAAATACTTTTACCCATTGCAAACACATTACAGATGTAAATAAATACAAATTTTTAGGAATATTTATTGACAGTAAATCAACATGGATATCAATCACATATTTAATAAAAGCAGTAAATTCTTGTACCTCTTAAAGCATTTTAAGAACATTTTAGAAGAAAATAGTCTGAAAATGATATATTATGGCATCGTATACCTCACATTTTATGTGGTATAGAAATACTTTATTGCATGAACCAACATGAGAAGCTTTTTAATCTACAGAAGAAAGCAATCAGATTAATCCACCACCTAAGTGCTAGGGTGTCATGCAGGGAAACTTTTAAAGATAAACAAACATTTACAATTTATTCACTATTTGTATATAAAGCAACAATCTTTGCAATTCAAAAACAAAACCTGGGAATCAACAATACAAGATATAATAAACACTATTTTAAAAAGGGTTTAATAAAGCTGTTTCAGAAAAATATGCCAACGTTATGGGTTTACTTTTGTACAACAAATTGCTTGCCTATATTAAATAGTAAATGGCACACATTTATAAAATAAATTTAAGAGTTATTTAATAAACAAAACATTACACAGCAGGGAAAAATTGTAATACGAGGGGGAGCCAAATGAAAACCTTAAAAATTTAATAAAAACCTTAATCTTCGTGCCATTGTTCTGTAAGTTGGCAGTACTGATATCTATGCTTTAAAGAATGCCCAACAGTTGGCAGTATACACCAGCCAAGTGAAATGCTGTCACAATACTGTCACAATACTAGTTTAAAATGCTGCCCTGCTTGCGATATGCACCAGCGAAGAACATTCAGTCATAAGTTTTCTGAGCAGTGGAGGTACGAAATCTATTGAAATCCAGGGTGAATGAAGGCCTAGTTTGGTGATACATGTTTATCACTGCAGCAAGTGTATGAGTGAAGTAGAAAGTTTAGAAATGCATGACTTCTGTGGCAGATGCTCTGCACCCAGGTCAAACACACCATATTGTGACACTAGAGTCTATTGCAGCATTGAAGTCATTGTGATGGAAAATCACTGTGTGATGGTGGATGAAATAGCCACAAATCTCAAGGTTAGTCATGGCTCTGCACATCATACTATTCATAACATACTTAATTTTCTCAAAGTGTCCGCAAGATGGGTGCCAATGCAGCTCATTTCAGAACTGAAAGAGCATGTCTGTGAAGAATTTTGCAGCACTTTGAAGCTGCAGATGATAACCTCCTTGTGAGAGTCATTACAGGAGACAAAACCTGAGTACACTACCACCAACCAGAAACAAAGAGCACAAGCAAGGAATGGTGCTATTCCTCATCACCAAAATGCAAGATATTCCAGATGCAGCCATCTGCTGGAAAGGTTATCCCGACTTTCTTTTGGGATGAACAAACACTACACTACACACCTAAACACCATCAGCACCTGTGTGTCATATTCCGATATGTTGAAAAATCATCTTTGGCCTGCAATTAAATCAAAGCAATGTGGACGTCTAGAATAAGGTGTCATTTTGCAACTTGACAATGCTTGGCCTCATACTGCACATGCAACAGTTGCAAACATCACTTATCTTTACTTTGATACTGTTCCATATCCACCATACTTACCAGGCCTCACCCTGAGTGATTATCACATGTTTGGATCACTGAAAGAGGAGATGCGAGAAAAAAAAATTCGTTCAGATGAAGAGGTGCACCAGGCAGTAAACAAGTGGCTCCACACATGGCCACAAGAATTTTTCCAGAGGAATCCATGCACTTCCCATGTGCTGGAGGACATGTGTTAAATATCATGTAGACTATGTTGAAAAATGATACATTTGTGTTTCACTTTTGTTCAATAAATTAAATTAAAAAAAATTTAAGGTTTTCATTTGCTTCCCCTTGTATATTAAATGTTAGTGTAAATATATAAATAATATGTATTATTCTTTGACAATGTCAGAAACAGTAATAGGTTTATCAACAATAAATGCTATATAATTATCTATTTAGCAATTTTAGTATTTGCTACTTTGAAATTACTATAAATTCTAAGTAAATTAAATTGTGGACCTGCATTTTATTTTCTATTAGGTGACATGGGTTTTTGTAATTCTTCATTTTTAGGGATTATGCTGTTATCATTTCGGCTAGTATTCCCTAAATTACCATTAACATTAAATTTTTGAACAAGTTTCTTGTTTTTAGGCCCTTGTCTTTTGTTTGGTATTGGCTTTATTTGAGAATTTTTCTTGTTTAATTGCTTCATTAATAATAAGGCAGATTTGGAAATGTGTTAGAAACAGCACCTGCTTTAAATTTGCATTACTGTCTTGGAATTTCAATCTGCTGGCCTTACATAAACACGAATCTGTTTTAACAAAAAGATCATAAAAATCTGAATCACACATAACACTTGGATGATATCTCCTAGGAATAGATTTCACATTGTTCTAACTCTAATTTGGCTTTAAGTGGCTTAAAGAAGTGTTTATTTTCACACATTTTTATCACTGGACTTGCAACCAGGAACAAAACAAGTAGGCATTTCCTTCTGTTTCTGCTTTCCACACTGTAAAAAATGAATTTGATAACCACTAAATGAACTTCATTTTAATCATTTTAATTGAACAATCAAAAGATTTGCATAAGGTATATCACTATACTTGCCACTTTTGAGATTTATTTGTGTTAACAACATATAACATTTCACACAAACTGATCAAACTCTCTAAACTAGCAATATTGCTGCTGCTAGTTTGCAGTTTCACCACAATCCCTTGCCTTCATTAGGAAGTGGTTGCACTTTCTCTTCTATTCATTATGGCAGAACTATACGGAAGTGAAACAAAATGACTCACTAAAAATCCAAGAAAAATCAAGTACATATTTGTGTGAAGCTTTTATCTTGTTTTAAGTTTTTTCTTAGTTTCTTGGATATTTCTCACATGCAAAATAACATTCTGTATGTTCTGAAAGTGATGCAATTTTTTTAACATATGTATAATTTAACATATGTATAATGCATATACTTTATTTTTCCATGCTCATGTTTTTTCAGGCAAAAATGTCCTAAGTATGCCATGCGAATTGCAAAATACAGAAAACATGCTTACCTTTTACAAATACAATGGTGAAAATGCATTTACTGTTATGCATTCCCAATTACTGTGAGACAGGTGCTATTATGCTTTAACGCATTTTAATTCACAAGTTGCAGCTCAGTTTCTGAAATGCTGACTATTTCCTCTCATATGTTTTGCAGTTCATCCAATTTTTGTACATTGGATTTATTGATCCTGTCTTTAAATTGCCCCATAAAATAACATACTGCTCCTAAAACTGAACACAATACTGCACCACCATCCTATCAGTGACTATGCGCATCCTTGAATGTTAATGTCAGTCCTAGTGGTCTAATGGTAATCACACTTGCCTCATAGACCTAAGATCACGGGTTCAATCCTAGCCAGAGTCGATGGACTTTTTTCAGGAGTAAATATCCTTGGGAAGGGAAGTAAGCCATGAGATCAATGTTGCAGATTTATGGTAAAAGAACCTCAAACTTGAAAGAAGAGGCCTATGAGCAAAATTTATCAGCCTTTTCATGCCCTGAATTGAATGGTACGCTTATGACCTGAGATGTTAAGAATGTATATGAACCAAATAAATAAAAAATTGAATGGCAGTGCAAGCAGTTAGTTACTATCTATGCAGGTTCCTTTGCAAGCATCAAAAAATAAAATACATGCATAATATATAAAAGAAAATTATATGTTTTCTATTGTACCCTGGTAAAGGATATTTACCCATATCCAAGGAATCCATGAGGTAATCTGTTAACAGCAGAGGTTTATCTAAGTGTGGAAGTATCCTCTCTAAGAGTGTGAAGAGCAACTGCTGGTGTGTTGATGCTGAATGCTCCCACCGTATCACAACATTCCACACTCTATTCAGCCATCTACGTATATGGTCTACATTTTGAACAAACACTGGTCCTCCTGACATCAAAAGAAAGCACTCATTACAATACTCTATTGTTACAGTAATACTTAAGTCATCTAACCTAGTTTAGATACTCTGCCCTAAAAACTACATATATACTTTATTTTGGTTTCCTCACATATCCAGCACTGATTTTAAATGTTGAGTAGTGCAAACACTGTTAACCTAAATAGGACATTGTTATTACAGAACCCTTGCACAAGTGTTATCTAATAAAGTTTAGGCAGAATATTTGTCCAAATTTTAATTTGGGAAGATCAAAGAATTAAAGTTTGTGAAATTCAGCAACAACAGAATTTTCATACAGCTGCAAACTCCTTTGTCCATCTCTGTACCTCTTCAGTCTATATTTATTGAAGTTTGCCTGCCTGTGGATTTATTACAAATATAAATGCTTCTTTTTAGCTCAAAAAGAATTGCCCATACACATTCATAAATTGCAATGAATTTCAGTTTCATAAAAGTAAAAGTCTAATGAACTGATTTTGGTCACTCTGACCATTTTGACAAACACTATGAACAGTGAAAAGTGAAAACTATGTAGCAGTTTCTTCTTCCAATCCATTTTGTCCAAAGAGAGACTACAGGTTATGTACAATTAATGCTTGTACATTAAATATTGGACAGCTCTCATGTGCACACTTGAAAATTTAACAAAGCGCATCATATAATTAAGATTATTGTATAGCCAAACTACACACTCTTATTGGCTCCACTAATTTGTTTATATTTAGAACATGTTTTGCAGACCATAGTCTGCATCCTCAGCTGTCAACTGCTGGATAATTCATGGTGTTCCTTAGAGGATGCATATTCTGCTCTAATGGAGGTGTGATGAACTTAAAGTTTATGTTTTCATCCCTTGAAGAGTGGTAACCATACTTGCCTTATAGACCCAAGATCGCAGGGTTCAATCCCAGTCAGGGTCAATGAATTTTTTCTGGAATAAAAATGCTTAGTATGGCTTCCTTCGGAAGAGAAGTAAAGCCATCGGTTCCATGTCATAAATGTTCCCAAAACATCCAATTAAAAAAACCATGTAAGTGGAATAATGATGTCACCCAACCATCTCTACATCAGTATTAAATCACTTGTACATTTTAAATATGGAGGCGTAAAGTGCAAGTATAAAAGAAACCTTTGTGAAACAGAATTCTATCTACAACTCAATTTATAAGTCCAGACATTTTAAATGTATTAGACCATACTTTTGTTGAACAAGACACAGGAGTAATGAACCTTGCACATGACTGCAATACCACAAAATTCTGAGTGCAGTATCTCTTCTTCACATGCTCCATCATACCACACTAATGAAAATGCAATACCACAGAGATAAACTACAAGCTGCCTCTTGGGTATTGACAGGTCCAGTGATCCTTGCAAAATTTACGTATGTGAATGTTTTCTGAATCTCTATGAAGTTTTGCCGATAAAATATTTACTTTATGTAGGATAAAATAAGATTACTTTTCAGACATATCTTGTACATCTTATTCTCACAGAGTATTTTTACATGCTTATCAAATATAACAGAACATTTATCAACCATTAAAGAACACACAAACTGTTCATTTATTTTTTCAAACAGAGATGGAAAAGATCAAAAAACATATTTAACATAGTAACAGGTGATGAAAGCTGGACATGCCAGTATGATTCAGAAAATAAGTGACAATCATTGGTTGGTTCTTTCCAGATGAGAATCCTCCAACAAAAGCGAAGAGATCAAGAAGTATTGGCAAGAAGATGATCTGCTGTTTCTTTACATCTAGCGACTATGATGTGATAGCTATACTTAAGGGACAAAATACAGTCACTGTCAGATGGCAATTTACAAAATGTCCCCAAAATCTTTGATGTAATGAAACTGATGTTTCCAAAGATAGGCCTGCATGAAATATTGCTGCATCGTGAAAATGCCTCCACTCAGGAAACTAAATTTATGCAGGCATCAGAAGTCAACTGTTTGTTCCATACTTCCTACAAACCAGACATGCCTCAAGCAAATTTTTTTACTACTCTCTAAAGTAAAATAAAATCTTTCTGATCATCCATTTTAATTGCCTGATGCTGCAATTATTGCATATGAAGAAGTGTTACCAAAAAAACATGGTGTCCAGCATTCACAAAATGGTTTGAACAAATGGGGCATTGCACAATATGTGGTGGAGAGCACTCCAAAAAGATATAATAGTCAAAAGTCTCTTTTTCAATAACATTGCTTTAGCTCTAAAAACCTTAAATGACATTAATTACTCATCCAAATCAAGTGTATTTTGTGGGGCATGTTTTATAAAACATGTCAATTTATGCCACTGAGATTATATTAGTGGGTGGGACTGCATGAATAAATGGTACTGTCATCTCAGTTGCTTATTAACTTTAACATGGGTGATACTACTGGGTCTTTCATGGTTTTGTTACTCATCTCCTGGCAGCTGGTTGGCCAGCAGTGATAACTCACAGCAAAACTGATGTAATATTTGCACAAGTGATTCAAGTTTTTATATTTATAATTATAATTACAGCAAAAATAAGCATGATCCTTAAGAGAACGATGTTGGAAATGTTTTCCTGCTATATCCACATATTTCTGGCATCTTTACAAAATGCATAAGTTCATCTTCCAAAATTAAAATAATTTCTTGTCTGATATTATTTCTTTCATTTCTTTTTATACTGCAGGTTTGTTCCAAAAACTTTATTTTTCATTTTCCTCTTAAATAAAAATCACATACTGCCAACATGTCACTCCTGTATCATCTTGCATGCATGTTATTCTTAAGAAAAGATATGCAATGCACTGTGTGCATTTATTGTTACACAAATTTTCTCATCATGCAAGGGGGTTTTGTGTATAATTGGATTTTTCTGTACTCCAATATCTGTTATTTTGCATCAAAACATGGTCATATAAATGAAACCATGCTTCATCAGTAAAGAATATTAAGCATGGATCAATTACTTATCAAATGTTCTGTAACATTCAATTACAGAAATTTACCCAAATATCAAAATCACCTGCCTGCCATTCATGGACAATGGTGACCATGTATGTTTTCAGGTTGAAGTTGACTCAATTTTGGAAGATATATTGAAGCATATAAATGGCAATTTTCTAAAAAGATGCTAGTAATGTGTGGATATAACAGAGCCACATTTTCAACATTTCTTGTCATTAGGTGTGGTTTATTTTTGTTGTAATTGTAGCTGTATTTTAATTGTGAGAACTTGAATCAACATATATCTGCTTTGCCAAGAGTTACCATTCTTACTGCCGACCCACTTGCTACTGTGAAAGACCCAATATTACTTACTTTTAGAAGCTGTTGCTTTATTGATGAACATATTGTGTTAATGCTTTCACATCAAATATTAACATGATATAATTAATGTGATATCTTAAGAATGATATAATGGTATGTATAGTCATACATACCATAATGCTGTTGGTTACTAAACATTATTCACAATATTGTTGTCTATTAATCATCAATTAATAACTTTAGCCATGATTCTTTGAATATGAATGCAACTATAAAAAGCTATTAATACTGATGCAGCTGTACATTATTAACCATTATATAGCATATCAACAGACCTTCTCTATAACACAGAACTATTTCTTGATGATCATCCTTCTTTATTTCTCCTTTTGGAATTGGAATTTTGTCAACAAGGTTTAGAAAATTACGAATGAAGGTCTCGTCAGGCTGCTTCTTGTTTAACACTATTGTTGGTAAAAGCTTCCATACATAATATAAGACATCAGCATATGCTGTGAACTCTTGAAAGCGGGTCAGCAGGTGATCCATATTCATGTCTGATGATAGCAGTGCAAGAACTATAGGCTGTAGAAGAGAAAAGAGAAGCAATATTTTCATATCACAATGCATAAAGCAAGAGTTCATTCTATGTTTTATTCTGCTTAGCATTATCATTTTATAGCTGCACTCTAAATAATACACACTTTTTCTGTATCAAGCAATACAACAATTAACAAAATTGTTTAAAGGAGTTTCTTACAGCACAATTAAAATATTTACAAACAGATATGGATTTTTTGTTATAAGGTGACCAAAAAAGTTAGTCAGTTTCAGGCCAAACATTTCAAAGCATCATATCCCTAACAAAATAATATCATTAGTATTAAATATAGCTATCATTACTATCAAAGATCTTTTGTCAATGTGATGGAACACAGTGAATTTCATTATGATATAACACCTTAAGAGTATAAGCAAAAATCCATTTAATGCAGTTTCCAGATCAGCAAAGGTTCAGAATTGTTGTCTTCGGTATGGAAAAATAGATATTTGGAATGATACTTTCAACCAATGCTTTGCCTGCTATGCTATGTGAAATACATTAGCATCTATGACAGCAGAAACCCTAAGTATGCTGTATACAACATGTAGGCCTGACATTCATAATCAAAAAAAGATAGTTTAAGCATTCCAACCAAACAAATTAAACTGGCATGAGGCATAAGGCTTAAGCATCACATATTTTTTAAAGCATTGTTTTCACGTGTGAAAATAAAATGAATATTAAAAAATTATGAGCCAGATATATTAACCTTTAGTCTTCGACTGAATACATTATTGCATTCTAAGTTTTTAAAATTATTTAGTTGCATATAGGAACACATTCCATATTAGAATTCCTTAGATACACTCCATTGCAAAAACATTTTATTGAATATTTCAAAAATGTGTTTCAATTTCTTGCTAAATTCTAGGAAAATTGGGTGATTTAACCTAGCACTAGCCTCCCAGATTTTTATGTAGGTAATCCAAGCATTTTTAGATATCTTACATATTACTGTAGCATACTCAATTGTCATTTATCATGCAGGGTTGGCAAAGTAATTTACGTCTACATAAAACTGATTTTCTGTCATATATTAATAAAAGTAAAAATACTTTAATTATACTATATTATAAATCTTAATTTTATAATGTATTTCTGATTAAAAAAAAACATACTGTATTTTTTAACCTAGCATCAAACTATTGATCATATGTCTCATAGTACCATTAGTACTCGCATAATAGCAATTTATTTGGATTTGATTTCAAAATTTAAGTAAGAGTTGAAATCTCTAGAATGTAATTTCTTATGTATATAAGTAGAAAAGAAGCAAGTATCACTTACTACCAAAAGATAAAAGTGTTGACTGAACAGAACATTTGAATACTTATTTTAAACTGCATTGATTTTATTTACAATACTGATATTATCACTTGATAACATTTGGCATTATTTTAATATCCATTGAAAAATATTTGTTATAAACTTTTAATGTTCTCACTCCCATAATCACACTAATATTCATCACTGTTATGATCTTGTAACTTAAGTGTACAATATATTTAAGCAGTTTCTTGTGAAGCGGAGTTGATTTCTTGTAATATTATGGACAAAAGACCAATTAAAAAAAAAGTCTTTCATGTTCGGCTGAAGATACAAATTTTGACAACTACTTATACTGCCCAGTAGTCAAATACCAGAATGTTCATGGTGATCTAACTCCCTTCTTGATATGCTCTACAAACTTTTCAGATTTCTCTTGATGCTATTGATAATTGATTATGCTTAAGTTATGCCAAGGTTTTCTAAAATGAATTCCTCTACCTGTCCACAATGTTTCTCATCCATTTTCAGTACCTTGTATACAGGATTGAGTACACTGGCAGCAAATGCTGTATATATTTAGCACCTGATTTTGTCTTTATTTTTTTTCCTATAGAGGTCCTTATGGTCATCAAGTAGACAAAGATAAGATACTATCATAGAAAAGAGACTTCATTGAAGAAGGTAGTTTCTTAGCTTCATCATTCGCAGCAACTTTCCTCATTGCACTTAGATTTTTAGTGAAGGAAGCATCTCTCTGAGAGCACCAGTAAATGTCTGCAGCAAGACATACTTTAGAACCACCATTTTACAGTAAATGTTCACATTGTATCATTCTTTAGACTAACCACGTCACATACACCATTGCCTATTTCTGGCAACCCTGACATATCAAAAGCTTCAAGAAAAACACTTTCAACTTAGCCACTAGTTCCACATGGATTGTGAATAAGCATTGCAACACTTTCTTGTGTTGATTAATTCCTTTTTTTTTCAACTGTCTATGAGCAAAACAAAGTGTGTGCTGACTTTTATGTTTATATTAATAACGGCACAATATACTTCATTCAGAAGGTCAAGTGCTTTTCTGTTTGTGGTTTATAAGCAGGCTGCTTTTTATGACAGAAGTTTTTTATTAAAGAACACTGAATGGGATATTGCAGTCATAGAAAGCTGTGGCGAGAGCAAGATTTAAATCCTGCTTTGTGGAGGCATTCATACTGTCACAAAAATCTGTTTTCTGTTGTTTAGCCAAGGTAGATTTAGTTTAAAGTGGTAGGGGATTCAAGGTTAATACTGTGTTCGTGACATAAGGATGGGAGACTCATAGATGACAGACATACAGACATGGTTGAACAGCAACTCAGGCTTTGGCTTGCAACTGGAGCTAGAGGATTATCTATGTCTAAGGACATTTCCAAGTCTGATTGAACTGAAATTCACCTGTGATGGCTGTAGCTGTGGTTCATGATCTTTGCCAGAAGTTCAGTTGCAAACTTTTCTGTGAGCTTTCAGGCGTTACATTGATGTATTTTTACATTTTTTACAGTTACTCCACATTCTAACACTTCTTATGTTCAACTTTAATTGGAATAAATCAAAGTCCCTTGTACAAGCCATGAAGAGGTCAACCAATTAGATTCTTAGCAACTACTGTTGAGATAAGCCATTATCAGAAGAAAGAAAATAATGTTAACATGAATCCTTTAAACTTACAACTGGAGCCAAGACTACAAGTTTAAACAATAATATAATGAAAAAAACACATGGAGTTGTTATTGGCTGGTTTTAGGGCAACAGAGCAGATTGATGGCAAACTTTAAGGTGAGACAAAAAGCACAGACTAGCATTTTAATTCTCCTGTGCCAATCATATTGTCATGTTTGTTCTATAGTATAAAATTTGTTCCTTTGTAGATGAAACAAAGCCAACATATGGAAGCAGAAAATAGAATTTTGATTTTCTATTGTCTCAGATACCGATGCAATATGCTTATTTGCTATCACTGTTTTGTTGCTTATTGTCCACAAAGAATTGAAGCGTATCTGTGCAGCACCCATATTAGGTTCCTGCCTGGGGTACTGATGCTGCAAAAATGGCTGGCACATGGATGTCAAAGACTAGGGATGTTCTTTTTTTATTTCTATTGCCTCCTTTCACCATACCATGGGATACTGACTGCTGGGTTCTAAGTTCTGAACTTCTTTGATAACCCCCTTCCACAGCCATTGAATACCTTATCAAAATTAAGCATTTGCCTGTGTGAATGTGAAGGCTAGGATTAAAACATAGAATATAACATGCAAGCACCCAAACTGCAGTACCTATATGCTGTAATTATTATGGAATTAGATATGGAAAAGTGTGTTTTTAAAATATTTTTCATCTCTCTCTCTCTCTCTCTCTCTCTCACACACACACACACACACACACACACAGTATAATCATCACAAAAACTATAAGTGTTTTTATTTACTTCTTATATATATTTTATGTATTTTTACAAGTCATGACACTTTATTACACATAATGTCACAACTCTGGTGTCATGGGAACACACAGCCCGGTCAAGTCCAACCAATCCAGCCAAATGTGGCTCACAAGTTTTTATCCAGCCAGAAAACATTCATTAAAGAGCACTGTATCTTCCATGAAAATGACCATATCAGATTCTCATTGTTCTGAATGTGAAAGACAATGCATTATACAGCATTAAATGTAAATATATCTTAAAATGAATTAATTTTATAAATATTTAAAACCACACAAGTCATAATTAAATAAAATATAGTGAACTTTTGTAACAGTGACGTCAAATATTAACATTTAAAAAAGTTGAGTCGAAATTGTAACATATACATCACTAAGATCTTAATAAAAAGGAAGACTAGTTTCTGCAGCCATCGCTCCCGATCATCAGTTCCTGGTTGACTGTCGGCCTCGCTCCTCGTGGTGGATTGATTCGTCTCTGGTGGAGGTTTAATGAACCTCTGTATTAGTATATCACTTGGTGGGATTTCAAAATTAAAAACTTTCTGCCTGTTCTTCCAAGTATAAATGTTTTCCCAGACTGTAAGCTCAGTTTTCCCTTTAATATGTCTGGGAAAACATTTATATTTGGAAGAACAAGCAGAAAGTTTTTAATTTTGAAATCCTGCCAAGTGATATACTAATTCATTAAACCTCACCAGAGACAAATCAATCCACCACGAGGAGCGAGGCCGACAGTCGACCAGGAACTGACGATGGGAGTGATGGCTCCAGAAACTAGTCTTACTTTTTATTAAAATCTTAGTGATGTATATGTTACATTTCGACTCAACTAATTTAAATGTTAACACAAGTCATTTTGAAATTACCTATACTACTTCTATTCCAATAACCTTTATAGAAGATATGCCTAGTTATCATGCATTTTGGCAAGAAAATTAGTTTATAAGAGGGTTTTATTTGCAGTGTAAGTAATGATTATTTATTAATTATATTGAATTTTAATAATCAGACAAGAATCTTTTATACTTACACGTAGCTTTTGAATTGGAAAATAGTACTCTTCATGGGCTCTATAATCAATAGGAAATTTTCCTTCATTACTAAGCAGCTTCATCATGGTTGATAAAGCTTGTAGCTGCATAGAAGGTTTGTGTTTTGTCATTATAGACAATAGTCTCATAAATGTATCTTCGTAACATTCCTGCAGCCATGCACGGTATTTTCGCTCAGCATTAACTTCTGGAAATTTTAAATGAATATATAAGCAAATAAATCAAATAAATCAAAATACTTCAACATGAAATAATCATTAGAATATAATATTGTATTTATGCAAATCTATTCCATTGTTCATTGGTGCTTCATTCAAATTTATCGTTTATTACGTCATAATGCACTGCTGTAATTCTAGACTTTGTTGCATTATTGTTGATCTATTATAGCATAGAGTGTTTGAATAATAGGCAGTCACGTGGTTTACTGCTGCTCACTATGGCCTAACAGCCTCCATTTGCCTGCTTTTCACAAGTATAAATTAGTAACTTGATATGGACTTATACTCCTGAAACTATAGTAAAAGTAGTAGTAAAATAATGTTGATATAGATTTGGTTTGGTGACACTTCTAGTTGGCCTTTTGCTGGTGATGGGAGCGAATGTTTCCATACCATGTCCAGTTAAAAAAACCAAGTAAATGAATTATAAGTGTCAACTCTATATCAACATTATTGGTAAATTGATATTGGTTTATGCAAACATGCATACTAATTTCTCATTGGACACATTCTCAAACTATACACACAGTGCCACAATGAGCAGCTTGGCAGTCAAGTAAGAGTTAAGCCATGCAGTTTATTGTTAAAGGGTATCCTCTACATTAGAATTTATTTAACAAGCGGTGTTAGTGAACTAAAAGGTAGTTTTATATGTCTATAAGTACAGTTTAATTACTGTTGCATCAAATGGTATACAAAAATATTAAAAACTAAAATTAACGAGTAGTATTAGTGGACATAATGATACTTTTATAATTACATAATTACCATTGCACCAAATTGTATATGATAAAATTAAAAAATAAAGTTAACAAATGGTATTACCGGACTTAATGCTACTTTTATATGTCTATAATTACACAATTCCATTACCGTTGCACAAATAGTATATAGTAAAATTAAAAAATAAGGGAAAAGCCATTGAAGGTCATACATAGAGTTGCCCCTGATGGGGGAAAACAGAAGACAATACATTGAACATGGTGTTATGGAATTTTGCTAAATTAATAATGCATTACTTAAATGTAAATTGGAACTTGCACAGTGAAGCCAATCATACAATGATATGAATTAATAATGCATTGTTATAAGTCTAAGGGCATATGCTTGGTATCATGGACTCTAAATTGACTTGTTTACATCATGCTGTAATATTATCTCTACTTGCTTGTTATTTTACATATAAGTTTCTATTTCTCCTTGTATTACATACATATTTTTGAATTTCAATAAATTTTGTTATATATGAATGAATGATTTATCTCAGTAATTAATTATACATTCAAATTTACAGTTTTCCTCGCTACCTTTGGCACTATCTACATAATTTTCATAATTACATCAATTTGTTAATTATACTTTTACAATCCATTTTCAGTAGACATTGCAATTTAATTTACATAAACACACAAGGACTCTTATTAGTTTGGCAGTACCAAAAGTGAGGTTCTCCCATCCATTAACAACCAGGTTATATATATGGTAATGAGCCCCTAAAATAAATTACTATTTCACCACTGCATGTGCCACCTAGCTACTTCCTTATATTTCTGCACTTATAGCTTAATTTTCCTAAAAATTTCCCTAACTATTTAATTTTCTCTATTCTGATCTGATAACATTTTTGTTGCTACTATTTCTTGTTGTAATTTGTTCCATTTTCCATCCCAAATACTATACCTCCACATTTTTACCATTTTGCAATTAAACAATTATACAATGTAATCCACTTTCCACATATTCTTTACAATTTATCCTTAATCCTTTTAGAAATAATGCCTCTGTATGCATCCAAGAAAAACCTATTTTTCCAAATTGGTCAAACATGTCTATATATTTCCCCTGCCCCCAATTTCTTTTAACTACTTTATATAAATCTAAGGAACTCTTATCTTCTAAGCTAGCCCAGATCTCTTGCTTTGTATACCTTCTACCTTCTGTCTCACTTCTTTCCAAAATCCACAAACATTATTTTCAGCCAATCGCCATACATTTCCCATTTCAGTTTCTTCTAATAGTTTTCCCACCTCCAAGTCAACACTGTTCCCAAAACATCTCTTTGGTATGTAATACATACATCATTTCAGTATATCATTATTGTCTAATTTCAAACATAACTATATCAATATTTTAAGATTCTTTCCACGATTATTTCTTTCCTTCCTACTCTTTCTAATTCTATCATACTTGAGTCTCTTGGTGAATTTTTGGGTAACCCCAGAATATCTCTATAAAACATTCTATGCCCTACGTCAATCTTTGTCCACCCTTTTGACACTCCCCAAATTCTCACTGCATACATCATCGATCCAACCACAGCCTCATATAGTCTTTCTAATCATTTCATTGACAATGAGGGACTTTATACAATCTTATTCTAACAGCTTTCATAGCTAATTTACCTTTTGTTAGTGCACATTCAGACTGGACCTCCCACTTTTCATTACTTGTAAATCTCACCTCCAAATATTCAAATTTTTTCACTACTTCTAATGGGGTTCTATTTATAAACCATCCCTCTCTTTTCGTAATTTTGTTCCCTTTTTAACTATTATTATCTTTGATTTATTACTATTTATCCTCAGGCCCCATTCTGCACAAAAGCACAAGCAGTAATAGGAAATAAAAGAATGACAGTGTGAATTTGGAGAAGCAAAAAGCCTGGAAACAAATTTCTTCTGAGTATTAAGTAAATTAATTGTCTGTACATTTCATGAATAACCTTTTCCCCCTCCAGGAGACTGGATTCTCATATGTATGCAGTCCAGGGCACCTAATAAAATTGGGTATCTTGCCACTCTGTATATATCATCCATAACCTCTCTTTGTTTGCATTCTGTTAATGAGGGATATATGTATGGATTAAGGCAATAATGAAGCAATGGCATCCTCATGTATTATCTCCACTGCACGGGTGGCCGAGGTCGTTAAGGTGCGGACTCGTGAGCGGGAGGTCAAGGGTTCGAATCCCGTCAGGACTGTCCTCCCTGAGTGAGGTTTTTTCCAGGTTTTCCTCAGTCCTCATAACTGGCAAATGCCGGGGAGGTACCCTAAACTTAGGCCTGGAACGTTTCCTTCCTTAAAAAAAAATCCTTTCCCAATATATCATTTCATCTCATGTATCATCAGTGTCCACTGCCTGTGGTGCCTCAGTAGTAAAAACTGGCATTAAACACTAATCAAAAAAAAAAAAATCATGTATTATCTGGCATGTTGTGGTTCTATGACTATCATACAAGTCAAAAATCACCCCAAAATGTGCTACTAACATTAACATATATTGCAACACTTTATAGAAGCAGGCATTTTCCAGGTGATGTGGGATGCTTTCTATTAGTTACAAACTGCAAACTTTCATTACATAACTCAAAAATGTACCATTTTTTTCAATTTAAATCTTCAGTGAAAGATTCATCATCCAGTTCTTCAAATGGATTTCAGTTGTCATGCACTACTATTTCTCATTATGCTCAATATTTGTAGATGTAGAAGATATAACATATAACCTTTAAGCTCCATTTTGGATTTTTTTTTTCTCCCCTTTACTGCTCATTTTACCATTATAAAGTGTCAGCAACGTCAAAAGTCAGCACAGTGCACCAGAAATATAACTTTACCAGGGTGAACCTAATAACTATACCTGTTTTTTAAATAGTGTTTAATGCCCTTTTTACTACTGAGACACCACAGGCAGTGGACAATGATTATACATGAAATGAAATGATAAATTGAGAAAAGGGTATTTTTTTTAAAGGAAGGGAGCATTTCAGGCCTAAGTTTAGAGTACCTCCCTGGCATTTGCCATTTATGAGGACTGAGGAAAAGAAAACCTGGAAAAAAACCTCAGTCAGGGAGGACAGTCCTGGTGGTAATCAAACCCCAGATTTCACACTCACAAGTCCATGCCTTTACGACCTCGGCTACCCATGGCGGCAATAACTTTATCTGAAACCATAACTGAAAACAGTGTTTGGTGCACATGGACATAAGACTGTTACCTACATGATTTATAGTTAAAGTACACAAGTACCTTTGCCTTAAATTATCACCAATTTATCATTATTAGAATCTATGCAGCTAGAATATGACATTAAAACAAAGTTTTCTATTCTTTTACTAAGTCTAAACATTTTATGGTAGATATATCCAATTACCTTGTTCATTTCCTGACAGTGCAAAGTTTTTGCTCATTTCTCTTCTTTTTAACACTTCTGAAAATATCATTTCTAGAGCTAGGATGCATGGCTGTGTGCTGTTTTCGTTCTGAAAAAATGTATACATGTTGGGTCATCAAACACTGTAGTATCTTACATTTTTCCAAGTTGTCCTTTTATATGAAATGTTAATGGTATTACATTGCCTTATCAGTCTGAAGAGCAAAAATTTCAAGGTATTATCTTGGCTTTCCATACATCATAATGAAAATAGTGAAGTATGTACAAGTATTACATTTTATGCTAACATAAGATATGCTACAAACTCAGATTATATAATGGACATGATCATAACAATTGATAGACTTCTTTACAGAGAAAGAGTTCAATTTTACAGGTCATTATCCTTGTTATTTAGTCTCAACCTCTTAATAGAATTCTCTCTTGACATAAATGATAAAATTATTGAAAGAAATAAAAAAAAGAAGAAAGAAGAGAAACAACATGCATAGGTACTAACCAATTACATTAACATTAACAAAGAATGTCTTTCATTTATCACATTCCAATTATCTACATATTTTTATAAACAGTCATCATTTGCCAGTTCTATTCTTTTACATGAATAACATGATTAGAACTTAGCATTTGGGCTGCAATAAAATGTTTCTCAGTCAGTCATATGCCAGTCAAGCATATGTTCTGCAACACTATCAATCCCAATCTAACCAATTTAAATTATATTTCAGGCATCAAGTCAATTCTATCACTTAGAAAGTTACCTTATGCTTTGCTTGCAGTGCATTAACAATCGCTCTTAATTTTAAAATTACTATTATTGTGTGTCAAATAAATTCAGTGTATTGAAGTGCCAACTCACAAGTTAAACACAATATTTCCACATATCTTATGTGAAAACGGAATCTTATATAGCAGTATGTAGACAATTATAGAAACATTTCCTGGCATTACAATTTCACATAGAGATACTATAAGACATGTTCTTAGATTTAGGGGGAAAAGATCAGAAAATGATAGAACTCCTAATTGAAAGTGCATTCTAATAGAAGAAAAATGGAAGACAATCTTGAGCATTCTCCAAAGAGATCTCCATATAATGTGTAACAGAATATAGGTATTTCAAAAAACTCAGTCCAATGAGCTACTAAATTACTAAAATAGAAACATTACCGCAGCCTCTTAGTGTGGATTTTGTTAATGAGTTTTAGAGATTACTGCTGATCTATAGGTAATAATTTTCTCCAATGAAGTTTGATATCATTTACATCTGCAATACTATAAGAATTGGAAGACAAAAAATTTGCAATTAATTCATGAAGCTTCCTTATTTAATAAAAAAAGCTGTGTGGTGTGCTGCAACTGCAAGGCAAGTTACAGAACACATATTTTAAATTTATAAAGTATAACATGCATATACTCTCCAAGTTTTTTTAATTACCAGTGAGAGATACCATGGCAATTTTCAACAAGATACTGCTAAAGCCCACACTACTTATGATTCTTTTGAGGCTCTAAGTGGTATTCTTAATGACAGAGCAGGTTACAGTTTTCACTAATCTTACCTTGTGCAATATTATTTGTATGAAATCCTAAAAAATTAGTCTATATAAATAACTCTCTTACTAACAATGAAAGATAATATAAGAACATAAATCTAAAGAAATTTGAAAGCACAACTTTTGCACATGAATACTTATTTTATTAATTGTCAGGAATGATAATGCAGACATATATCATTCTGAACATATTTATAATTATAACATAAAAATTTATTTATTTGGATGATTTTATTAATCAAAGTTATATGAATATTTAAGACAGATTATGAATCAATATAGCCAGGATCTAGTTAGTTGGTTGATTGGCCAGTCACTGTTGCTCACATGTGTGACTGACTGGATTGCATGGTGCATGTGTGCACGTGTATGTGTGTAAGTTTATAGTGTTATATGTAGGCCTATTTTTAGTGTTTTGTTCATGTATGCTTCTCTAGTTCATTATTTTTTATTTTTAACTTTTAGTAATATGCATATAATACATACCATATATTTGATCATATATATACTCATTTATTTTATTGTTAAATTTTTATTATGTGAATAAAAATGTATATAAAACTCATGTCCACAAGACAGTATCTTATGTTTATGGCCAAATCTATTTACCTTAAAATTACTCTAAACAATTATAAGGGGTCAACTTCTGCTGCTGTTCAGATATTTCTGCAAATATAACCTTTAATAATGAACCATTTTTAAATAAAACACATCTAATGTTCCAATATTACCTTCCAAGCACAAAACCTATAACTATCTCAACAATGCTTATTGACATTTAAACAAATAACATAATTGTGACACATATCTTCTACCTTGCTATTCTGACTAATTCATAAATAAGAAAAGAGGACTGTATTACTATTGTATAAAACTGGCTTATACATAGTTATGAATAAAAACTAGAGAAGCAAAAATGAATTAAGCATTGAAATAGCATAATATTTCAAAACAACTTGTTTGAATTCTTCTTCCGAAATAGAAGCCAAGATATCACAAGCATAGAATAAAACAAATACTGAAACACAACAGTATGTTACAGATCATCTTTTCATGGAATATTAGAGCAATGTATCTACACCACTATCACATTCAATTCCCTATTATATTTAAAAAAAAAATACTCCTATGTTATTTTAATTATTATCGTTATTGTAGAGCTCATGTGAGTGCTGTTTGATGAACAATCCATTCTATTACTGAGTCCTACAATTAAAAGTCACAGCAAAAATGCATGTGCATCATGCAACATCTGGAGTGCTTTTCACCTGTTTATAACTTACTGTTTTTATACACAAATAATAAAATGTGTCATTACAAAGTCGGATTAATGTTTTTTTTAAATTCTACATAGTTATTAAACAAATAATGTGCTGAAATGGCACGAAACTTCGATAGCATATACTGGTAACCAAACTTTTTTGTAACGCCCATGAGTTTCGTTTGTGTTATGGCTTTAAACAAACATCTAATCCTGCTTACATATTAAATATTTAAAGACAATAGAACTAAAATCATTATGTAAGGATTTAAAAATGTTTATGCACAGTCTGTACAAAGTATTCCTTTTAATGTTGTATTATAAAGGAGGTTATGTCTGAACTTAACCCTCTTAGTGTTAACAGATTAATACCTCAAGCATTGATATTATGCTGATTAAATTGTTTGCATTTTTTCTACTTTTCAGAAATTCCGAAGCTTGCGCTCTTAATTCTTTAGATAGCATCGTTTCAAAGAATTTTAATTATAGGTTTATTCACTACTATTCTACATCACAATTATCAGCTACATCGTCATGATGCCAACATTATAAATCAAACTTATGTCGTCATCAATTTTTGTGGGACATTAGGAAGTCTAAGTTGCAATCTAAGTGGAACTACAGTAATCAACTACGATCCAAAATAATATTTAATAGGTGCAAGTTATTTGAATTGTTGTTACTAGGATGTCAATAAGAGAGATAGAGAGAGAGAATAACACATGTTACTACGAATTTACTTTTCTTCGTAAATATGGTTTTATTTATTTTCTTGAATACCGTAATTTATGTCCTTCAGGAAGGGCAGTGGCGGATTAAGCATTCCTATGGTTTTTACCTGAATGTCAGATGGAAGGACGTTAATATGAACTTATAAACATAATTAAACCTGATTATACATGTTTCTGGTTCCCTCTAAGATATACGAGGGCTTTTCTAAGTTTTCAGCCCGATTCAGAAATGTCGTGAAAATGACAAAATTATTATGATATTAATTATCGTTCACCCGCATCATCATTCTTTAGATGGCGCGCTGTAAAGTTTCAGGCAAGTACTGCAGGGCTGGAGAGATAACTTTTATCTGCCAAGTAAAACATTGCGCAAAGCATGTATATCATCTATTCAGATACTTAAACAGTCAGTCCATCTCTTTGCGTTAACGAAAGCAGAACTTTATTGGTGAACAGTTGGACGTCATCACCACATTCCTCTGATTAGCCATCTCTCCAGCTCTCAGCAGTAAGTATCACTTGACTCTCGAGTAAACAAACTAGTTAACGTTTTCTGCAAAATTGATAAAGTCTGAAAACGAGCTGTGATAAAGTACTTGTTTTTAAAGTTTTAATTCCAAACAGAAGTACAAAAGGTTAGATTCCACATTATAGCAATATAGACCGGCTAATTTAAGATTAAAAACCCAGGTTACACCAATATTACACGCCGAAGCATTCTTGACCAAGCATAACATTGATCCAGGGGAGCGCCAATGCTTCCCAAAATCCAGTTTTGTACTCAGAGAAACAACTGCCACCATTTTCAATTAATATCCCCGAATTGATAAACCTAAGGCAGATATAGCTCCACAACTTCTGAAAGCAACAGCGCTCGAAATGATAGCTACATTATATCCTGCACCTGAATGGCTATATGTTTATACAGATGGTTTAGTTATTGATGAACGCACGGGAGCAGGATTTTTATCATCCCTTGGTAGGGGATCCTCCCCTTTGGGAAGAATGAGAACTAATTTTGATGGCGAAGTAGGAGCCATAAGTGAAGAGGCCAATACATTGATTTCTCTGAATGTTAAACGAAAGACAGTTTTCTTATCTGATTTCACTTCTGCACTTCAAGTATTGGGCTGCCCAGAGCTGCAAAAAGAAGACGATTTAGTTATTCAATATAAAGAAAGACTACTGAGATTGCAAGCATTAACTGAGATCGAATTTCCAATAGGTCCCTGGTCACTGCGACATCAACGGAAACGAAGAAGCTGACAGATTGGCAAAAGAAGGGTGCACAATGAATCAACCGTCACTTCCTTCTACCTACGCCATTATATTCAATGTAATTTCAAACAGTATAAAGAAAGTCGTCGCGGACTCCTGGAGGGCAACAGCAATTGGTAAAAGATGGGAACCGATTATATCAAAACCCATCCCCAACAATCTGCCCTGCGAAGTGGCCGTGGTTACCTTCAGGTTGGCCAAAGGGCACAACTACCTACAAAATTTTGCACAGAATCGGCATAGTCAACTCTCCGATCTCAAAAGAGGGAGGAACGGCTGATCATCTTCTACACTGTACAGCATTTCAGAATGACTCAAGAGAAGACTCATTAGAAGGACGAGCACGGATGTACTGGGTGGCACGGCATCAAATGACTGACTAGCCAAGAACGGGTGTTGGCTGAACAAGGAGGAGGAGGAGGCGAAGAAGAAGAAGAAGAAGATGATGATGATGATGATGATGATGATGATTCCACATTAAAGGATTTTTCCCTTCGTTTTCGAAGGGTTACAAAGTGGGAGATTGTGACAAAAATTATAATGCCGTACTTAATGATCGCCGATTACCTCCCTACATTTTACACGAAATTTTGGGTACGAAAAATTTGCCCACTCGATGAGTGCATCCCAAGTACAGTTTCCTTGGAAAGGGAAATAAGCCATAGGTCCCTTGTCGAAAATTTACAGCACTTAAAAGAACCTCAAGCCTGAGAGAAGAGCCCTCTGAGCAAAATTTATCCGTCCTTCCACACCCTGAATTGAATGCGACACTGATATTGTGAGAAAATCTATAGGTGCCGTGCCTGTTAACAATGGACCAATAATTAATATATCTCAAGGGTGATTATGCTTGTTTAAATGCAATTCCAGTGAGTTTCTCCAACATTTCATAACAGTGGATGAAAAATGGAGACGAAGGAAAGCACAAACAGTGGGTGGTAACATGTGAAAGTGCACTAAGCAAAAACGGTTCCATTTGCAGGAAAAGTAATGACTATGGTTTTATGGGATTCTCATGGTGTGGTGCTTATAGACTATTTCCAGAAGGACAGAACAATACCAGAGAGTATTACAATTCAATTCTGGACTAAGTGAAGCAATCTACTCAGGCTAAACATCTACTAGTGTGAAAAAGAAAGTTCTCTTTCATTACAATAATGCACCTTCACACACACATCTGGGATTATTGCTGCAAAATTGCATGACCTTCACTTCCAAGCACTTTCACATTCGCCAGAATTTTGCTCCCAGTTATTGCTTTTAGTTTCCAATCCTGAAGAAGTGGCTGGATGGATGTTCACATCAAATGATGAGATTGAAGCTGAGAAGACATTAATTTTTTATGGTTGGACAAATGTTATTTTACTAAGAGTATTAAAAAATTGGAAAGTCAAAAGTAATTGAACTAATGATTTACAAGATGACTATATAGTCATCTGAATATGACTATGTTGAAAAATAAAAAAAAAAAAAAAAAAATATCTCTTAAATCACTTATTTTCTTGGACAGATGAGAACTTTTAGAATGCATCTTGTATATAAAATTCAAAAATTCAAGAAATTGAAAATTTGCTTATGGTAGTTTCTTTGGAATTTTTCTTTACTTTTTTTCACATAACCCATGCATAAGCAAGATGGAATCAATCATGAAAAAATATAAAGCCAAGCAATAGATATCCAATAGTGACATTGGATTTTTCTGTCTGATGCATCTAAATTACCTCCCCAAACAATGAGTGTGAATGACACATTGTGTCCTTAAACTATGTTCCTTTCATCCTCCCCATACTAAATTGAATCATGACAAGTAGGCACTAGTTAATCAGCTGATAAAGAGCTCATTTTCATCGTTCTAACATAATGTACTACATGGAGGAAATTAATACTGTTATGCCCTTCTAAAACCGTGCTTAATTCATGTAACTTTTCTTTGGATTAATATCTCCTTACTATTGTGTGGGAAAATATGCTACAATTACTGAATTTGCTTTAATTTTACTTTTGTAAGTAAAAGTATAGTATCACCTATAAAAAAAGTAAGTTAGTTATTCTTCTCAGAAGACAAATAGTCCAAAGGGAATATAAGTTCCAATACAAATTAAATCATAAGCAGCAAATGTAACATTGAGTGATTTCGTAACAATAATTTGTCACATTAAAATGTAACATTATTCATATCACGTGATAAAAAACATTTTAAAATATTAACTGTCTCTGAAGTAATTTGTATTTTTTGGTTTGAACTAAAAGTAGAACTACTTAAAATCATGTCAACACATTTAAACTCTCTTGGTGTTCCACTTATTAAAATTATTTAAAAAGAGGAACATCAAAAGAGTTTAATGTGTTGACATGATTTTAAGTAGTTTTTAAAATTATTTAAAAAGAGGAACATCAAGAGAGTTTTAATGTGTTGACATGATTTTAAATAGTTTTACTTTTAGTCTAAACCAGATTTATGATAGTTTCACTGTGTTGATTCCTACATTAAATTTTAATGGAATTTTAATTGAATTTGTATTTACTCAACAGTTATTACAGAAAAATAAAAAGTAAGCAATATTTTATTAAAGAACCAATTTAAACATGTACACTCCTGCTAACATGTTTCTACATTATTTTCTAATAGGAACAAAAGCCAAATGGGCTTCTATAGAAAAGTGATTTCTGTTAAATAAACATTACAAGTTTTAAATGTTTACATTGGAAATTAGCAATTTACATTTTTTATTGCTTATTTAATATACAGTTCTTTTGAAGTTTGTCCATTAAAAATATCTTAAATTTGAAATTAGAACAAAATTGTGAATTGACAAATTTTCATAATATGAATACTAAACATTACATTGAGAATGAAAGAGAAATATGGAATTTGTTATTATTCAAATTAGTGTGTTTTCATCCCTGAAATTACACCTTTAACTGTGAAGCACTGCATTTTAAATTATTAAAATATAAAAATAATGCTACTGAAGTAACTGAAAGATATGATCTATGTACAGAGTTTTTTTTTAATTATGTTAAATGCTAAAAAAAAAAAACTTGTGATTTCAACATTGACACTTATTTATATTACCATACAATAAAATGCTTAATTTCCTGTAGATATCACATAGTTACATCAATCCCATGAACAAGCACTTGTCACAATCTTTTACAACAGAGAACAATATATGATCATTTTTCCCTTTGTAATGATATTGAAATTGAAATTATAGTATCACATTAACTCTTATCAAAACCTTGTTTAGCTTTGATTAAGGGTAAATCACATAATTACAAAAACAGCTTAAATATATTTTCTAGATGCCTTTATTACTAAAGGAGACCTTGAGAAATGAGTAAATCTTACAAAGTAATTATTTGCAAGAATGATGAAGATAATGAAGAATTTCATTTCTTCAAATTACTAAAAGGAATACCTATATAACATACAATGATATTTTTGATATTTTTATACTAATAAAGAATTGTGCTATTAGCACTTTCCCCACAATCCCAGTAACATTATATTGTTCAAATTATGGTTGTATCCCTTAATGTTACAATGATTATTGCTTCTTTATTGCTACAATTTAGAGATTTTTCATGTTTTGTTCATTCAAGCATTATATTTAATTCATACATTTCCTTGCAGACTATACTCTGTTCATAGATAGCAATTTTAATACAACTGCTATTGATTTTAAAAACAAAAGTTACATTAGTTGTTATATAATGGCTGTGAAATGGTCAGCACAAGTTCTGAATTTATTTATGCTCATGGATCTTGTGCTTTTCCAAGTTTTTCAAGCTTCAAAATCATAATACATATAATGACAATAATTTTCAACCACAAGCTTCAATTGATACCAGTAATTTATGTTTGCATTTAATTTTTTTTTCAATTTATTTTTTCTCTTGAAATTTTTTAGTTCAGTACAAACCTTTTGACTTGGTAGCTGTAAATTTCACAATTTTCATATAATAACTTGTTTCCAATTATAATATAGTCATGTTTATAATAGATGCAATGGAATTTAAAACCAAAGATCACAACAGGGCTGTGCAGTCAAATTTGGAAGAATGAATTATGAGACGCAATCTAATGTGCCTGTGTTTTAAAGGGAATGAGGTGTAAATGTGCACTTAAATAGAACTTGCAGTGAAACTGATTGCTTTTGATAATAATATGACAAACAAATAAATTAAAATTGAAACAAATAGACATGCAAGTAAGAAAGTCAGGGAAATAAAAAGATAGAGAAAACAAAAACATTAAGTTAAACATACATTTTTTTTTAATGTTAAAAACAATCTACATACATTCTAATAAAAATTTACTCCAGGAAATAAACAAGAATGGTTTATTACAAGTAAGTATTTTCTATGTTTTAAAATCATAAAATGCTATACAAATCTGCAGTCTACAGAGATCAATGACTTAGCATGGCAAATTATAAGAAACACCTAAGATAACCACAGGCAAGGCGAAGAAGGTTGAAGTTAGCCTGAATAGACAGCAGAAACTATCTACCACAATTTTATCATAGCAGTCGGCATAGTAATGCTATTATCCTTTACTTATTTGTTTAAAAACTAGATGCCAACTGCTATGTCCAAATGATATAATGCTTCACTGTTGATAACTTATGTTTAATTCTTCATTATCAATCACAAATTCAAGAGTTCAAGGCAGCTCAATCATTGGAGACCACTACCATGAGAATTAAAATATTTTGAGCACATTTGTAAACAAGTGAGCTATTATAAAAATGTTAATGACAAGCATGATAGAAGTAGGCAAAGGGCATAATGCATAACAAGATGAATAAATGATTTAAGACCACCTTAAATTGCTTTGGAAAGAGACAGAAGAACATTGTGGGATGTTTTGCAGCAGCCAGTATGCATGAAAATAAAGTAATGGATTTTGGAGTCACAACCTTACATCTTTTCAAAAACATGATTAGGTTATTAGAGATATGACGATTGCTATTACTTCATCTATGGCTGTTAAATCTGTTTTGCTATATGAAATTTTCAATCATTAGAAGAGAAAAATTTATAATATCAAATTTTTGGTACAAATGGGAGACTCAGAACATATGTATCATTAAAATATAAAATGTAACTTTATTTTAATGAGTTAGTACACTGTTTAAAAATGCACAGCTTTGATATATAGTTCCAAACAATTTAATTCAAGCTGCAGTTAACTTTAATATAAACTACTGAACATAACTACAAAATATTTACATTATGTTTGTGTATAATATATAAATTAACCTCTATTAGTTTCCATTATTTATCACGTTTCCCAGAGAACATTATTCTGTATTGCATGTAGATTGGTGGATTCTGAAGCTCATCCAGATTTCACATAAAGCTGTAGTTATAATCACAGATTTTTAGTATACGCAAACCAATTATTTTCCTCTTGAACCTCTATTACTTATTCTTTATCTGCTGAAGCAAAAACAGTAAAATTTCCTCAGGTTCCATCTCTATTTGAAATAGCATATTCTTAATAGCATTTTGTTTCATTTGAATTGTGCATCATCAAACAGATTTATAAATATGATATACTTAGTGATGTAAAGGACATTATGTTCATATTCATCATATGATAATGCCAGCACAGCAATCCTGAAAAGATGAACAACAATATTAATTTTACATTCTTAAATTACTATTATTATTATTATTATTATTATTATTATTATTATTATTATTATTATTATTATTATTATTTTGTTTTTGTTATTGTTATTATTGTTTCACCTATCCATCCTCATTCTAAACAAAATATCAAATAAGGTCAATAGAATTTAGCATAAACCTATCTGACATGATTAAAGGAGACAATTTAAAAATAATTGATGTTATTGTATGATTTAGTTCAACTACACACTCTTAAATGCTTCACTTACTTATAGTTTTGTTTTAATTGGTTTTATAGAACCAATTTCGAGAACATTTGGTTCTCATCATCAGCCAGACTAAAATTCAACTGTTAATTAATTCTTTAAGCTGTGAGAATGTGCATTCTGCACTGGTAGCGATTTGATAAACTTGTAGTTTATGTAAACATTTAATTGTAGTTTATGTTTTCATCCCTGGCAGTGTCGAAGTTCATTAGACTGTCTTAGTATTTGTAGATGTAGATTTTCTCCCAAGTTGTTAGTTCTGTAGGTCCTTGTACTGAGATTTTAATAATTTTGCTTTACTCACTATGTCATGATTTTCTGTCCAAAAATTATATGCTACTGCTGATTTCTCTATTTGCTTGTACTTTATGTTCCTGAAATGTTCCTTTAACTGTGTGCCTATGTTTCTCTTTGTTTTTCCAATGTAAATTTTTTCCATTCTGCACAATTTATTCTGTAAATATTGTACTTAGGAATCTGTTGACAATGGAGTGGTAATATATCCTAAACTTAGGTATTCATTTTTTTACACTAAACTTCATTTACTTACATAAAAGTAAGATGCGTTTCGAGCTTGGTGAGTAACTGAAGATGGGAAGATTCTCCCAAAACATGTCTTACTTTTATGTAAGTAAATGGGTTAGCTTGGTGAGCAACTGAAGATGGGAGAGATTTTCCCGAAACACTTTTATGTAAGTAAATGGAGCTTAGTGTAAAAAAATGAATACCTATGTTTAGGATATTTTGTAAATACCTGATTTTTTTCTCTTGTGGAATACTGCCATTAACATTATCTATCAGTAGGTTTTTAACATTAAATCTATTAACCGGTGCCAACCTGATATTAAAATCTTTAAGAATATTCTGAAATTTTTTGTAGCCCATGGATATGTGAATTTTTTAAAAATTTGCTTATCTTTACTTGCTGAAAGTGGTTTCTTTGATATGTTTTTGTCTCTTGAATTTCTGCACCTTTTTGTGTACTAGTTCTTTCTTAAAACCATTTTTAATCGCCATTTCTTCTATTTGTTTGTATTCATTAAAATATTCTTCTTTGCTAATTTGTAGGTTAACTAGCCAGTGTTTTAAACGTTGATAACTGCATGTTTGTGCCATGTGGGGTTAAAACTGTCAGCTTTGAAGTGATTATCTGCATGTATATCCTTTCTGTATATTCCAAATTCCGGATTTCCTTGATATTTCATCATTTTAATATCCAAGAAGGGCAACATGTTATCTGTTTTGTATGTAAACCATATGTTTCTATCTTGAATATTCAAAAGTTTTAAGGCATCATCAATAATATCAATTATATGATTGGCTTCACTGTGCAAGTTCCAATTTACATTTTAATCAATGTACAAATGTTTATTTTAAAATTCTTTTATGCATACTCAGGATGATTTAACAAGTATGAGATGCAGACTATAGTTTCTTGCCCGAGCATACAAGGTAGCTTATATAAATAAACAACAGTATAATTTTTCAACATAATCTACCTTTACTTCAATGTATTTCTTGCATCTCTGGATTACCATTTAAATCTCCCCCAAAAATAGTCTGAAGCTTTGTCTGCAAAATGCTGGAAAACAATTTCCTTCAACTAATTATCATTTATAAATATGTACCCTTGAAGGTAACATTTCAGTTTTTAAAACAGGTTATAGTTGCTAGAGGTAAGGTCTGGGCTTTATGGTGGACACATGTGTTCATACTAGCTTTGGCAACAGCAGCTGTGGATTGTTATGCAGCAGACAAACTCTTAAACTCAGCATTCTAGACCTCTTTTATTTGATGACACTGTACAATTGATGCTACAGCTCAGCATAATACTTCCCATTAACTGTTTTTTCCTTTTTTGAAGTCTAACATCAGAATTCTTCTGCAGTTCCAAAAAATTGCAGCCATGATCTTTTTCATGGACTATGTATCCACATTGTTTCTAGAAGGTGCTTCATCCTTCTTCTGCTGCTTCATTGATTCTCTTTTTGAAAGAGGGTCATAGTAGAGGACCTTACGATTGTATCCTGTGATAATGGATTTAATGCTGCCTTCTTGTTACCATAACACAGGTTGAAAAACTTCTGACAACATTCCATGCACACTTATATTTGAACTGTTGAAAGAATTTGGAGTACATTTCTTGTATTGTTATACATATACAAATTTTGTGAAGGATGCAAAGCACAGTTCTTTTAGAAATCTCCAATCTTGTAGTTATTTGTTTTGTCTTCAAATACCTGTCACTCATAACTTCCGCCTCAACAAAGGCAGTGTTTGTATGTGTCAATGCTTCCACTGGCCTACTCTCATGTGGGTTTCCTTCAAGGCTCTCTCTGTCCCTCTCCCCTCCCAAAATACCACTCCTTCACAGTGGAATACATTCTATCAAGGTACTGTTTAATCACTGGGTGTTAGTTAAAAATTTAATCACTGCACTGTATTCAATTTTGAACATCATGCTGTATTAAACAACAGGTTCACTTAAATAAGTATTTCAATGATGTGGCTAAGAAGGAACATAGTGCTTACGCTTTTGAAACATGTGCCAGATAGAATGAACATTGCAACAATGAATCATGGACTTCTATGTCAGGTCAGAAACTTATGGACCACACTTTATATCTCTTTAGGTGCAGTTTAAAATGATTGTTGTCATTGTTGTGCTTCAAAATGTTTAATCAAACATTAAACAATTCAAATAAATGAAATATACACAAAATGTGCTTTGGTAAACATAGGAACATTCACAAATCTTACCTGTATAATCTTCCCATTTTTAAAGACTTTAAGGTGTAAAGTATGCCTTGTTGATCTTCGATGCGAACACGGAAAGGTTTTCCTGAAAACATAACAAACATAGGATAACCAAAAACTTCATTTACAGAAAATAATTGTTAGATATCATCATCATTATCATCATCATCATCATCATCATTATTATTATTATTATTATTATTATTATTTCATATAAAGAGTAATATTTATTCTTTAACAACATTTTGATTATTTCTTTCCCTAAACTTCTTATAGATTATGCACATTAAAACTATATACAGTTGGTACAATTTTACATCTTCATTTTCTATGGTTTTAGGTTCATTGAGTATGGTTAGTTGTTCTAGTAAGAAAGTATGGAATCTGTGCTTTTCTTAAAATCCTTAATGTTTTATGAATGAAGCAAATAGTTTCACATATTTACAAAGAGGGAACAGGCAAAATATTTAATTTATCAAATAAGAATTTACTAGTAATTCTTCAAGGCACTTTGAGCATTTTAATTTCTTTTTCTGTAGTTTAAATATTTCCTGGAGATTATTAGATACACTCCAGAAGGTATACAAGACTTAGTATAGACTGAATATAGCCAAAGTAGGTGGATTTTTAAGGCAGGTATAATCAGTATGTTACTTAGGCTCTGAATGCAAAACATAGTTTGATAGTTTAAATGAGAGGATGTTGACATAATCATTTCAGCTTAGATTAGGATCAATAATAATTCCTAAAAATTGGGCATTTACAACTTCATTTTTCATAATATTATATAATGAGTAATGTAAATTTTATGTAAAATGTTTAAATAAAATTAAATGGTTGTTTATAGTTAACCAATGTTCACACTTTTGTGTGTATATATATTACTAACAATTTTAAGAAAAAATGTTGATTTACATTTAGTAATATGACATAAGATTTGCAACATAATTATGTGCATATAATGTGCATACCTGGCTGGGATGGGATGGATGTTTTATTGATCATAAGTTACCTAAATGTGCTCTTGATATGGGGCATATTAAAGGCAAAAATCAATCTATTTACAGTTAAATACATATGGTTCTGTATACATATATGTCATAAACCTACTCATTCCAGTATGCTTTTGTTTTAGAATGAAGTTAGCCCTAATCATAGCTTTTATATTTTTATATGCCAATACTTCCTAAATAGCAATAGATTGAGAATTATACTGAACTGTGTTTTAAATATCATCTATTATACAGTAACTAATTTGTTTATATAATTAAGATCATTGTATGATTGAGTCAAACTACACACTCTTATTGCTCCACTTGTTTATAATATGTAGTACTAATTTCATGAACCATTGTTTGCTTTCTCAGCTAACTGTTGACTCTAGTTTCATGAAACTAATACTACATATTATAAACAAGTAAGTGGAGCAATGAGAGTGTATAGTTCAACTCACTCATACAATGATCTTAATTATATGATTAGCTTTGCTGTACAAGTTCCAATCAACATTTAAACATCTGCTAAGTGCATTTTGAATGTTTCTATAATTTAATGCAGAAGTATTCATATAATATATTAGTTTTAGCTTTTAAACAAGTTTGTAACATACATTTAACATCTAATATGATGAAACCATATACTCTTATAATACAAACAGTGAATAAGATGATCTAATATAATCTAAACTTTATAAAGACAGGATCTAGGGAAAAGGCAGATTAAGTTACCTGTTTCATTTTCAACTATCCTGTAGCGTGTTCTAGGTAATCGTCTGCCATCTTCCCCATAAACAACAAGCTGCATAAGATCCTGATACGGTTGCACTTCTCTGCTCTCTAATGACAGCACTACATAACTGATAGTCTGTGTAAGCAATGCTCCTTCCTTGCATACTACTCCAGGGTCACCACAAAACATTACACAGTTCCTGAAGGAGGAAACAGTTATGATTATCTATTCCAGTACATTTGCAGCTACTAACTCTTTAGGCAAAGAGCAAACTTATTAAACACCTAGAATTTTGAATTCATAAAATAGAAAATGAAATACAGACACAATGGCCTGCATAATGAAATTAAAGATGAATACTAATCATTCTCATTCATATGGAGTTAAACCTAGAATAAGGCTGACCAATAATATACCATATATAATCAGATGGATTATGTATGGTAAACAAAAACACAACACTAAGAGTGAGAAAGTGCTTGCACATTAATAAATATGGAAATTAGGGAAAATTATTGGTAGAAATACAATTAAAATACTGCTAGAAAACAGGATCAAGACTATGAAAAAGAAAAGCAAAACTGAAAACACTTGGCCATTGTCATTAATGGAAAATAATTTAAGAGTCATTGCAAGATTTGTTGTTTTTTTTATTCCTAGACATGTATGTATTATTAAATAAATTGTATTTAGGGACCCATAGACAATGGCACAGAATATATCCTATTAGAATGTATTAAATATGTTCACACTAACTCCACTTACTTATACAACATTAGGACATGTTTCAGGGACAAATGATCTCATCATCAGCTGTTAAACAACTATTCTATTTGGTGATTGGATCCCAAGAAGTTCAATAAAATTGTTTAAGAATCTATGGATTGCACTTAATACTTTTAAACTAAAATCATTAGGATTCCACAGATTTGGAAAAATTTATAATCCATCTGCATGAAAATTTAAATTATCAAATGAAAAACAAGAATTGTCAACATAAAAAAAAAACTTTTCAATTTATGCACGCATAAAACTAAAACTTTATCGGCATGACATGCACGAACAGAATAAAATGCAATTAACCTCTCAGACACCATCTTTTCTAGCAAGAAAATTATATTTCTAAACAAGGGCCTCAATACCTGTGTGGACTTTTCAAAAAACACAAAAAAATTTATTGCAGACATATAGCCATATAATATAGCCACCCACCACCTAAACAAAAGAGGAAAAATGTTAGTTAAAATAAAATGCAGCAAAATTTTAGATAATCAACAAAATCAAAAGAAGTACGATAGTTAAAGAAGTACATTAAAGCAGCTAAAAGATAAAACAGTGATATATAAAGATAGATAAAGGAAATAAAATAGTCATTTTGGACAAAAATGATTACACAAACCGAGTAGAAATTTTGTTAAAAGTAGAAAATTACAAACTAATCAAAAAGAATTCGCTCAATAGTTACAATAAAAATTTAACCATAGCACTGATGGAAGTTAAAATATTATTATCCATTGCTGAAAAACAGAGAATCACACAGAGTAATCCCATACTACCTAGGCTTTATGCCCTTACTAAAATCCATAAAAATTATAATAGCATGAAACCGAAATTAATAATATCAATCCACTCACATACAAAATAGTAAAAAAGTTAAATTACAATTTCAACTCTTTTACAAGATTTCAAAGCAAAATTTGTTTGATTTAGTTGAAAAACTTCAATACATCAGAATTCCAACTGGAGATGTAATGGTGTCTTTTGATATAAAAGCCTTATTTCTGAGCATTCCACAGAGAATCTTATTCAAATATTAAGGAAATGATTAACCCCCTTAAATTTACAGATGGAAGAAATAGAGGACTTACTAAACTTACCAACATGTGCATTCAGCAAAATTTCTTCTGTTTTAACCAAAAATTTTACCAACAGGTTTCCGGTCTAGCAATTGAAATCTCCTGTCTCCATTTCTAGCAGATTTATTCATGAGCTCCTTTGAAATACATATCTCTAAAGCCTTCCCATTAATTTTAAAGACATGATATAGATATGACACTGACATATTTACAATAATAAATAATATCACCAAAGCCTTCCCATTAATTTCCAAAACATAGTATAGGTATGTGGATACATATTTACAATAATACCAAAAACACATTCATTAGATGCTCTGAAATTCCTTAATTTACAATACAAATCTGTCTCCCAAGAGCTGGACCAAAATTACAGCTTAAGCTCTTCTTTAGCCTCTGATAAATGGTTCAATTTTTTAAACATTTAAGAATTCTGAACATTATTCAGAATTTCTGAAATTGGCTCAGTTTTATCTTTGTTTATTTTTGTTAGAGATAGTATTTCAAAAGCAACATAGTATTTGTTTATCCCATTCATTGCACCATCTACCACAACTACTCTTCAATGAATAATCAACAAACTAATGGAAGGAATAGGCTTAAGTAACCTATTTTAAAATAATAAGTATAGCTGGTACTCAAAGAGAAATGTAAATACAAAAAAAAATGTAACAGTGTGTAAATCCAATTTGATGTTATTTTGTACTGTTATTAATACAATATTCTGAAATTATTGTTGTTAATTGTTTCTGCTATGGGAGATATGAAAAGACTTTTGTAGACTCATTGCATCAAAATGTACTGAATTTTTATGCAATTTTATGTCAATCCTAACTATAGCTTATATTACTGTTTTCAAATTCTCTATGAAATGACCTGCAGGTCTGCAGTTAACATCAATCAGTGATTTCAGTTGTTATTGGTTGTAAAATTACAAGACGAATAGTCCTAATTTTAAAAATTATATTGTTAATCTGAATAAAAAGACTATAAATATTGTGACATTTAAATAGTAGACGCTTTGATTAGAACATTTCTCTTTTCACAAAATGAAATAGGATAAATTAAGAAAGTTTGAGATCAGCTTCAGTAGGCAGCTGAAAGATGATAGAGACAAAAGTTGTTTTTGAAAGTGGGTAACAAATAAACTGAATGAAGTTTAGAAAAATATTGGCTCCCTTTTTTAAAAATTGTATTTTTATTTTTTTGTGTAGAAAAGTTTCTGCTATTATTAATGTTTAATGTTGTTATTATTACCTAGTCTCCATATCTCGTTCATAGCCTGTTGGGCATGGAGTTTCCAAGCACCGGTATGATCCCTTGGTGTTCAAGCAAGTTTGCTCTATACTGCAAATATTGTGCAGACCTCTGCATTCATCAACATCTGCAACAAACCATCCAAACTCGTTTACTTAAATAAGGTTCTTTAGATTTTCACTGCCAATATTGTTATTGAAACTGATCATTACCCAGTTATTTTGCCATAGTCCTTGGATTAAATTAACTTGAAACAGCAGCATCATATTAGTGGGCTGAAAGTGTCTGGAGAGGCAGAGGGAAGGAACCATTAGAAGTAGGAACAGATAGGAGTGGTGGGAGAGCTGTGACAGCCACCCGTGGTGGTAAAAAAAAATAAATGGATTTGCAAGATAGTGGTCACCATATCTTTCTTACAAATATGCTGAAGAACTTTAATGAATATACAACTAGTTTACTCCTAAATAGAAATGAAACTTGTCTTGATTATTTCTTAACAGATTGTGTAAATGATTTAGTATAAGAATAAGAAAATCATATTTATTTCTTCTTCTTGGTGCTACGGGCTTGGATTGCCTCAGCAATCTCTGCTTCCTCTACCTCCATCTCCCAACTTCATTGATACAGGGCAGTATTACAGGGGGCATGTGATGAGTATGCCGGGCACCCTGCAGATCACTTGTTATGTGGCTCTCTAGATTTAAGAATGCCACGTCTCCATCAGGCAGCTTCCCAATTATCCTCACGAAGCTGGTTCGACCCCATTCCAAACCTTCCTAACTTAGAAAATTTCCTAAGCAGATACTGGGAATCAAACTCAGGCAGTCAGCAATGCTAATCACTAGACTAAGGAGGTGGGCAGAATATTTATTTAACAAATTTTTATACAATTTTTAAATCAACCTCATTTCAGTCATATTTGTTTGTATACACTTAAACTATATACCATTCTAAAATTATCTGGAGTATTATTAAATATTAAATATTACATTACCATACAATACAAATAGAATATTTTAATGCTCAATACTTTAACTAAAATTGTCTCATTTGATTAGCTTAGCCCCCATTCCCTTATTCATACCATTCTAAAATTATCTGGAGTATTATTAAATATTACATTACCATACAATACAAATAGAATATTTTAATGCTCAATACTTTAACTAAAATTGTCTCAGTTGATTAGCTTAGCCCCCAGTCCCTGGTTCATAAGCAGCTACCTACTGCAATATCCAATCATAATCTCATTGCTATAAGTATTTTATACATAAACTATTATTTTACCATTTAAACAATTTATATTAATAATTGCCTTGTTTCTAAATTACCCATTACCCCTAAACAAACAAAATATAAAAATATTTAACTCTAACAAACTAATATTAACCAAAATTCTTAAAACCCTTTATAATATTTCATCTAATAAATCAATATACCTACACTATGTTGGGAATTCCCATAGAGATCCCAATAGTCTTTAATATAATAGTTCAATGATTTAGTAATAGTTGAACAAATTAATTATTATTTATCAGATCATTTATGAATCATTAAATCCATAATAGAGATATAATATATTATTTCAATATTAATTAAATTTGAAATCGAACACAGTGAAAAATGCATTAATAATCTCTTCAGAGTCAAAATATTTAGAACAATCTTTATGGTTTCACTTACATGAGGTATACTTGCGACAATTGTTCCACAAAACTTGTCCTGAGTAAATCTCATGTAAATAAAACTATAAAGAGTGCTCTAAATATTTCTACTCAGAAGAGATTAATAATATATTATGTTTCATTATTTGAATGACTATATGCAAGGTGCCTGATGGGAAAACTTGTCATATCAGAAAAATTTCTATGAATGTTTTGTGACATTTCACATATTTTAGTTGTTGTTGTTGTTGTTGTTGTTGTTGTTGTTGTTGTTGTTGTTGTTGTTGTTGTTATTATTATTATTATTATTATTATTATTATTATTATTATTATTATTATTATTATTATTATTATTTGCTTGTTTGTTTCCCTCTGGTATAGAAAAGGCAGAAGCACTGCATTATTAAATAGTATACCAATAAAGTTGATGAGATACATACTCAAGTATTCACTTACCATATGGAATACAAATGTAGTGGATTAGAGAATGATGAAAGAGAAAATATAGGTTGTTAAATAATCAATACAAGATTAGAGTAGTTGAAATAAAAAAGATGGTTTTATTAATTTTGTGCCAATTATATGTAAGTACTCATGATTGTTAATTAAAATAGAATCAAATATCAACAATGTAGATAGTGCAGATATTAGCCATGAGATGTTCCAAATTGTGTTCAGTCTGTTCAGGATGTTATAATGAGGTGTAAAAATGAAAACTTTTTCCCAAAACTTTGTTTTTTTGAACTAAAGTTCTTTCTTATCTCCTGATAAGATCAATGGATAATTAATATATAAAAATACAAATAAATATGATTAATGAAGAGTAACAGTTCATTTTAGGCAATTAATCATAAAAGAAATTGACATGCATCATAAAAGTGTACAAAAACCTATATTTTAATTATGCAGTTATTTTGCTTAGTAAAAATGAAATGCCTTAAAGAAGATTGTGAGAATAAATATTATTACCCTGGCACACTCCATCTAAGGCTTCAAATCCTTCTGGACAACTCCACGATTGCATCTGACCCTGTGGAGTTATTTTGTAATTCACATCTTGGTAATGAGCAATATCATAAGTAGGGCTACGTCTTCTACTAGAGCGCAGATTATGGTGACGATATTGAGGCCACATTTCAGGATTCAAGTATTGATCCTCAGTGCCATCCCACAGCTGCAGATCTGGAATATTGAGTAAATCATATTTATATTTCTTTTTTGGATTTAGAAATTAGTGTTTATTGGTGTAAATGAATATAATAATATATGCAGTTGTAGAATTAGATGATAAGAATAGTTGGTAAATGCCATACAAATTATATCTGGGTGGGAGTTATAAATAAATAATTTTTTTTTGATTGATTTATTTAAGGACGCTCTTTAACAGCTCAGGTCATCAGCGTCCCATTCAACTCAGGGCGTGAAACGGCCGACAAATTTTGCTCAGAGGCCTCTCTTTCAGGCTTGAGGTTCTTTTTCGTGCCGCAAATGTACGACACGGGACCCACGGCTTTACTTCCCTTCCGAAGGAAGCCATACTTAGGATTTTTACGCCCGAAAAAATCCATCGGTCCTGGCCGGGTTCGAACCCGCATTTTGGGTATAGGAGGCAAGTATGATAACCACTACATCACCAGGACTGGCATAAATAAATTTGATATAAATTCAAAATAAATATATAATATATTTGAATTAGTGATTGATGAATTTAAGAAGAATTGAAACAGAGTAAGAGCTTAAAATGAGCATTAATGAAGCAGATAAACAAGAAAAAGAATGATAAATAACCCTCTAATGATGGAAAAAAATTATTTGAAGTGGTGAATGAACCTCCATCTTCTGGAATTGCAGTATTTGACTACTGACAAACCAAAGGTTAGTAAGACTTGTAGATGTAAGTTAGGGGGATATTTTAATTTTAATTACCTTATCATTATTTTCTTTGACATTGTTTCATGAATTGGAATAAGAATAAATGTGTTGAATTTATAATTTACTAAAGAAATGTATTATATTGTAATTTTGATAAACCATTTCATTTCATTCTAGATGCTATGATAAACTTTTCTGTGGTATCAATGAAGACAGTATATAAAAGTTAATTTTAAAATTTTCAGAATGACTCACAGATTGCAGCAGTAGTTCCAAATCAATTACCATCTTTACAGTAATAGATGGGCAATAATGCTTTGTTTAGTAAGAGGTTACAGTATCATAGTAAAGGCGGTATTGCTCTTTGTTGCAGTGCGGATGTATGAGTATTGGAAAAATGGAAAATGTCGATCAGTATGCGGCAATTAAATTTTTTGTAAAGGAAAGATATGACTGCAACAGAAATTCATACAGACATCACAAATTTTGTAGGAGACTCTGTACATAATTTTAAATGATTTTCAAATGGACTTACAATTGCAAAACTTGAAGATCAACCAGTAGTGGACACCCAAAATCTGCCACCATATCAGAATTGTATCATTGGTCCTGGTGGTATAGTGGTAACCACACTTGCCTCCTAAACCCCAAGATTGCAGGTTCAATCCTGGCCAGGATCGATGGGTTTTTTGGACATAAAATCCTAAGTATTGCTTCCTCTAGAAGGGAAGTAAAGCAGTGGGTCCCATGTCATAGATTTACAGCACAAAGAAGAACGTCAAACCTCAAGAAAAGGTCTCTGAGCAAAATTTATCAGCTATTTCACACCTGAAATGCATGGGAGGCTGATGACCTGAGATGTTAAAAAGCATCCATAAATAAACCAATCAAATGAAAAAGTAACTGTATCACCAACTAAAAGTATCAGAAATTTATGAAGCTATAGGCATTTCAGCCAAATTGGTATTTCAATTTTGATTGAGGAATTATGCAAGAAAAAATTATCTGTAATATGGGTACTGAATGCATGCCAGTTGACACCTGATTAAAAGCAAGTCAGAATGCAAATCTTGAGCAAAGCTGGAAAATTTTCAAAGATATCCATCTAATTTTTTACCACCAATCCTTGACCAGTAATGAAATGTGAGTTCTACTATACACCATAAACAAAACAATGGGAGCATCATGATTCTTCATTGCCAAAGGCCGAATGAGTGAAGTCAATGGAAAAAATCATGGTATCAGTTTTCTAGGATACTAAAGATACTTATGGACTATCTTACTAGTGAAATATCTATTACTGGAACATACTATGCTAATCCGAACCAACTAAAGGTAAATACATGTCAGAAAAGATGGGTTTATTAAAATGAAAGTGATGTTACATCACATATATCATTGCAATGGCATAAATCAATGAACTAGGCTATGACTTGCTACCACATCCACCCTATTGCCCAGATTTTCCTACCTCAGATTTAACTCTTCCCAAAGCTGAGAAGATTCCTTAGTGGAAATAAATTTTTATCTGATTAAGAACTTAAGGCATCAATTCAGGAGTATTTTCAGGCCTGGAAGAATCCAATTTCTGTGATGGAATAAAAACTATTGGACAAAGTATATAGTGTTAAGGGAAACTCTATTGAGAAATAAATAAAATTTAAAAAGAGTTCCTTTATTCTGTGCTTCATTTTGAGAATTTTTCAAATTACCCACATTCATAGTTTTCAGAATGTATACTATAGAAACACAGAAATTACCTAAAACCTTTCAAGAAAATTTATTTATTTTGGCAGTTCAATAAACAAACCCATTCTATATTTCTGACTATGAATAGGACTGGTAAAATTTTTGGAGAGAGACATATACATAAGTATAAAGTTAGCTTTTATAATAATTTTTATAGATAGGCAACAATACAATTTTTGTATTAGCTTATGCAGGATGATTTAAAGGTTCATTCTCATAATACAAGAAGGAAAAATGACCATGTTCAGATATGCAGGACAAATATTTTAAAAAATAATCTCACAAATGTAGACATTAAAATATATAACTACCAATAAATATTAAAGAAATAACCAATATAAAACAATTTAATAAAGAAATCAAAGCCTTTCTACTACAACATATCTTTTATTCAGTAAGTGAATATATGAACTTTAAATAAGGCATATTGTAAATCTAGTATAATTACTAAACTTGTATATTGTTTATATTATACTCTGGACGAAGCCCATCTCACGTAAATGATCCAAATGGTGAATAAAGTATTATTATTATTATTATTATTATTATTGTTGTTGTTGTTGTTGTTGTGAAAAGAAATATCTGTACTGAATAAATTCAAACTCTGAAAATACAAGAGCATTGTCTTTTTCATCAAAGTGAGTTTCAGAAAACTGTTAGATATCAGTGATTTTTATGCTGTATATAGACAGAGCTTATCAACTGTGACTAACTTAATATTATTTGTAAATAACATGCATCTCATATTAGACATCTCTTAATCCGTGATTATAAGTTAATAAGAAACTATAGATTTTGTTAAGTAAAAATTGTACTTACGAAGCTGTAGACAATGGAGTGGTAATATATGTTACATTAATGCTTTCAGTTGTTAACACTAACTCCACTTACTTATTTAAAACTTTGGACTAGTTTCGGGAGAGGTTCCTCCCATCATCGGCTGCTGTTGACTGAGTGCCGTTGTTCGAAACGGGGGATGGACGCCCGTTCGCCCCTGTGGTGGTATCTCGTGGCTCTAATAGAAACTTGCTGAGTTCATCCAGCGGCGGAAAATCAAAATTCATTAAGTTGTTCTTATTTTTTAAAATGAAAATTCTCTCCCATGTGGATAGTTCTATTGGTTTGCGAAGTTGTTTCAATAATTTAATTTCTGGTTTTATTTCATGATTTTGGTTCCAAAAATGAGCTGCTATTGCTGATTTGTCTATCTGTTTCAATCTAATGTTCCTAAAATGTTCTTTTCTTCGAATTTCTAAATTTCTTTTTGTTTTCCCAATGTAGCTCTGTTCACAATCTGCACATTTAATCTCATATATTCCTGATTTTTGTTCTGTGGGAATGGTATCTTTCATTGTGCAGTCTACTATACAATATAAAAAATTTAGTAGACTGCACAATGAAAGATACCATTCCCACAGAACAAAAATCAGGAATATATGAGATTATATGTGCAGATTGTGAACAGAGCTACATTGGGAAAACAAAAAGAAATTTAGAAATTCGAAGAAAAGAACATTTTAGGAACATTAGATTGAAACAGATAGACAAATCAGCAATAGCAGCTCATTTTTGGAACCAAAATCATGAAATAAAACCAGAAATTAAATTATTGAAACAACTTCGCAAACCAATAGAACTATCCACATGGGAGAGAATTTTCATTTTAAAAAATAAGAACAACTTAATGAATTTTGATTTTCCGCCGCTGGATGAACTCAGCAAGTTTCTATTAGAGCCACGAGATACCACCACAGGGGCGAACGGGCGTCCATCCCCCGTTTCGAACAACGGCACTCAGTCAACAGCAGCCGATGATGGGAGGAACCTCTCCCGAAACTAGTCCAAAGTTTTAAATAAGTAAGTGGAGTTAGTGTTAACAACTGAAAGCATTAATGTAACATATAGATTTTGTGTTGCATAGATTTAAATTTGCTAACAAAGCTGCCACTTAATCATTGATTTATAGTTGAGAGAGTTTTATAAAAATAAAAGATGCAAATATCTTTGAAAATTTCAAACTCATTCTGTTAAGATCTGTAAATAGAATTTATATCCCATGTTAAATATCTGTTTATTTTAATTATAAATTAATATTATATTAAGCAACTGTAGCTCTAGGACATGTCCTATATCATGTAAAATGATCAAAAGGATGAATAAATAAATTAAATTAAAGGTTATGTCTCTAAAATGTTAATGCAGAGAACAAACAATAGTATGAAGAAAATTATAACTTATGAAAATTTATATTAATTTAATGGAAACTTTTATGTCTTTTCCAAAAATATAGCATGATAAACTCTGTTTTAAAACCTTCAATTACTTCCATTTCTTTCAAACCATTCTCTAATACATTAAAATTTTAATCACATTATAACCTTTCTATACAAGCTAATCCAGACCAGTGCCTGTTCAGATTAGCAAATGTTCTAATTATCTGAAATTATTGTTATAATTATGAATACAACAATAACATGAATGCACACTATTTGATGATTGTGCATTCAATGTACACATGATCAACCTGATTGTTGCCACATAAATGGAGAGGGAGCTGCAAGTAGCAAGAGCTCTGTTAAAGTGAAACTTTGTGTGCATATACAGTTTCTTGTCATATTGTGTCTGTTAAGATTTTTGTAAACTTTACAAATGGCCAGTAAGAGAAAGTATAGTACCTTTTTAATACAACTCAATAAAGCCATATATGCATTTATGGCTGATTTACCATTCAAAAAGATCATAGTTCTATTTTCATTTTACCAAGGCTTGGTTCAGTTTATCCAAATTTCTTAGCAGGGTTCTAGTGTACTTCAATTTCTTTGTGTCATTATTTAATGCATTTACATTTTTTATATAATCTTAAAAGTAATAAAGCAATAATGAAATAAAAACAATCACTATTACCAATACAGAGTTAGTAAATGTTACGCACCTGAGCATGTTCTGCCATCTTCAAGCAATATCATTCCTCGTGGACAAACACATTTGTAGCTTCCTTTTGTATTGCGACACTGATGGGAACAAATGGTAGGATTCTCAAGGCACTCATTCACATCTAAATCAAGCCATAAATAAATATAATATTGCATTGTATTTTACATATGTTTGCAAGATATTATATATACAGTTGGACATTATTAAGTTCAAAAATAAATAAAATATATTCAAATAAAATGTTTCTGCTTGATCTACTAATTAAAAAAAAACTATATATGTATATTTAAGGATGTTCATGAACCTTCTGACACTTGATTAAATTGTGTGAGCTTAATGCTTAAAGTCAGTTCTTTAGTATAAATTATGTAAAAGGAATTCTTATATGATATGAAATTTCAAAGTTATTAATTCCCAAAATTTCCATGTTATAATTGGGGAAAGAAAAAAAAATTAAAAAGGGGGATTTACGATGTTATTCCCAACATTTTGAACTTTCCTGAATAATTCTCTCTTTATTAAAATGATTACATCTGAATCTACAAATTGAACCTCATAGATGAGATAAACACACATTTAGATGAAAAGGATAAGGAAGTGGGGGTCTATCTAGACTTATCAAAGGCTTTTTACAGTGTTTCCTATAAGATAATTTTGAGAATATTAGAAAACTATGGAGTGAAGGGGAAATCTTATTTAGCAAATTGTAAGCAGTACACAGAAATAATGCCCAAAAAAGATAACTGTATTAAAAGAGTTAGATTGCATCATAACAGTGTCAAGTATAGAGTATCCCAAGGATTCGTACTGGCCCATTGTTATTTCTTATACATCTTAACATTTTACCCAAATTATACGCCAGGAATATATGCCACAGAATGCTAGACTGTGAATTGAAATACATAGGAAAAACCAAAAGATGTGTGACAATTTGGAAAAAAGAACATTTTAGAAACATAAAATTAAAACAGACGGAAAAATTGGCAGTGGCAATTATTGGAGCCAAAACCATGAAATTAACCCAGAAATAAAACTTCTATAAGAATTAAAAAACCCATTTGAATTGTCCGCCTGGAAGAATGTTTTCATCTAAAATACCAAAAAATTGAAAGTGAATTTTGACCTTCTGCCGTGGGATCACCTTTCTAAATTCATTTCAGATCCACCAGAGGTCACCACATAACAGCTTGCATGGGACCAACACGAGCACCAGGAAACATTGATTCAATGGCTGAGTATGGGAATGCTGGTTCCCGAAACATTGTCCTAACTTAAAGATAGTAAGCGAAGTATATAAAAAGGTTACCCATATTGTATTAGTTTAAATATAATATCTCCACTGTAAACAGCTTCAAAATTATATATATTAATACTGTGATTTCTAAAAATACTGTTTTGGTAGCCCTGAGTATAAATTTCCTTTTTATGTAATTTATTATACATTTGTTATAAATAAAAAATTACAATTTTCTTTTAATTGTATATTTGTATTCCTTTTATTTATATATTTTAAAATATTAAGCTTTCCACGTATTGTAATTTAGTTGATTTTTCCTGTCATTAAGTGATTATTTGAATTATATATGTACTTATGTATTATGTATCTGTACAAGGCTGATTGAATGGAAGAAAAAGACATAAAGTCTTAACTCTGCCAGTATAAATAAAATAAACAAATAGATAAAATGTTTACAGTAAAATTGTAGCAAAAAATATTTTCTAAAATTTGATATTTAAACACACTTTTTTCCTTTATAACATTTAAAGACTTTTTTTTTTATTTAGCATAATATAAAGATTGTGGTTTAAATTATTCATCTCAATAAACTCAATGTCTATGCAAAGTTTGGTGTAATTATCTTAAAAATTTTGGAAGTTATTATGTAAATAGTTATGAAAAATACACTTTTGAGAAAACATGTGACAAACTTACAGATTGATGCATTGACATTTGCAGTCCTAATATGCAACTTTCAGTTTTCTTTTCCGTAGCACTTTTGCTGCATTGATTATCATTAAATTCATATCTATTCATGCAATATCATACTTTTCTTTTACTCATTTTGGTTATATTTTACCACAATAATAATAAAAAAATCTTGCCCCAGTTGTTTTCACTTTTCAAATCAACAAAAACAGACACCTGAATAGTTACTTCCAGTTTTTAACAAGTCTGACACACTGCTACATTACTAGAATGAAATAAATTCAGAGACAGCATGAAATTTAAGCTAATAAATTATAAAAGTCTTCAAGTGGGGAAAAGGACTGATTTAAAGGTCCAATTATTATCACATGATGAAATGTTTTACATTAAAATGTCTAAGCTTCAAGTACCCCCTAGAATGCCCATTAGCGGTCAATTGACTGTGCTTTCTTATGCATTTTTAATCATTTTTCTCACTGAAAACTATGGAATTTTTTCTGTTATTGCCTTCTAGCCTACTGTGATAGTATAGAGGAAATGATTTTGCTTCTAAATTGCAAGCCACATTCAAATCCAGTTTGCATTTAGCTGCCAGAGTAAGTTTGTATATACTTAGTGTCTGCTTAGTATTACATATTTAAGTGCTCTTCTGACTCAGGCTGATGGAATTTCTTGCTTACCAGATGACTGCAGTGATGTAGAGGGAATAATATGGCTTCTGATCTATGAACCAGGTTTGATTCCAATTTGAATCAAACTTCTGGTTTCAGATATTCTTATATTCATGATTTTTGCTAACATATCACATGTGTTTAGCCCTTTATGTCCCCAGGCCCCTTTGCCTTTTCATGGTAATTCAATGAATCATTCACACACTTGTAAGCTCATTCATTTGTTCATCTTTTATAGGTCATCTCTGGATAAATGGTTAATAATAAAAAAAAGGGTTATTTGTTTTTTATTTGAAGTATAAGTGCATGTTTTTTCAAAAATAAGAAATATTTTATTATACGAATTAGGTTTGCTCTATGCTATGTAGTAACAAATTATTTGTACAAAAAAGACATAAGTTATACAAATATGGATTATCTCTTTATAGAAAACTGTTACATTGAAAATTTCTCATAAATATTGGAATTTCTCATAGATATTGGTATGGCATTTATTGCAGAGTTTATGATTACACAAGAACTCGTTCAAATTTTGCACATATTGAACAACTCTCTTTGGTTTTGTTTTTCTTACATAACCCTATTTGATATGTCTTGCATTTAGTGGCTTTAGATGTTCATTCATCCCTATGATCAGCTATGAGTGATGGTGACAGTAGTCTATGAAAGCTACGTGAAAATGAAAAACTAACTAAATTTTAGACACAGATACAAAAACTCATAAACAATGACTCATGCACTATGCTACAATGAATTTGAAACATGTTTGTTGTGTAATGATTATTGTCACTTACAACTATGCAATATGCATTGTAAGAAACATGTGTAAGGAAGTGGCCAATTACCACATCCGGGTACCAATGGTAAATTTGCTATTATTTTAAAAAATTATGCCTGAAGTGGAAAAAATATTGGTAAGTTAAACATAATTGAAAGGGATTAAAAGTCACAAAACAATAGAAAAATACTTCCAAAAACAGTGAAAATATGAGTGTTCAAAAATCAAAAGTGGTCAATTAACTGCTATTGGGCATTCTTGAGAGATATTTAAAAAAATCCTTTCTCAGACATGAAGCTGAAAGTTTGTTTCAAATTAACATGTAACAACAACAACAATAATAATAATAATTTGACCTCTGAAGGTTTATGTAGTCCTAAAGTCATATTTAATCATATATGAGCAAGTTCAATGGATGAAATGTTTTGACAATTTGGAGTTGAAAATACCTAAACAGCGCTTTCCAATTCTAGTGGACTTGTATCCAGGTCTGCAATAGCAGCGATAGGTTCCAAAAACATTCTCACATATTTGTGTGAAGTGACATCGGTTGGTTTGTCTGTCTCGACATTCATCTATATCTAAAAATAAAATAGAAAAAAATAATTTAACCAACATAATGAGAAATTTTAGTTAAAAGGCACCATAAATTCTCTGAATATTGTATATTTTCAGATATTTATGAACTGTACAGCAATAATTTCAGAGGTTATAAAGAGATCTTTGTCAAGAAATTTGCATTAGGGAATCTGTATCCAGGTCTGTCTGTTTGAGTTTCAAAGCTATGGTATTAGGATTTTAAAGAACCACAATTTGATTAATGAAGCTTGATTAATGAAGCTTCCATTTGAAATGATTCTACGCAATAAAGGATGAAAATTATGGAGCATGTCTCTTTGGCACAATTGATATGATATTAGCTTGAAGTAAAAATGGATTATTGTTATCAAGTTCAATCTCATGATGACTTTTTTACTTTTACATCTTATATATGAGCATATTTCATCATAAAATAAAAAAAATAAATAAATAAATAACCTACTTTACAGAACTGAAACTATGATCTTTGAAACCATAGAGTGTCATTCATTTACCACACAACAAAAAGGGACTAAACTGCATAATATGATAAATCAATTACAGTTTATCAATGCCATACTGTCATATAAATCACCAAGATTTCAGTTACTATTATAGCACTAAATCTTGAAAATGGTGATGATGAACTGTTGAAAATCAGGATATCCTTACTCACAAAGAAGATATGAAGACATTCTAAAGTAAATTTCAATTTGACATTATTTTATTCAGCATCTGATTTCACCTTCTTTATCACCATATAACTTTATGAATCATAGATTTGCTGTCTCAAATTGCTTGTCTAAGACCTTTCTACAATCTAATCTCCGAAACTGTTGCAGTATGTTTCATTAACACTCAGTACCTATATATACTACACTGCAACAATGGGTGTGTGTGCATCTTTTATAAATTCTATACCTTAACTGTCATTATTGCTGTACCAGAAATATTAACAATATAGTATGAGATAATGGTTTCCATTTGTTCTTTGTTAAACATATTGTAAATTGTAAGTCATAAATACTGTGAGATCAATGATCTGAGGGAAAACAAAGCTGATTGCACTGTAGAAAGAAAATTTACTTTGTTGCTTACCCCTGCAGTGCAAATGCTCTTCATCACGTACGAAACCCTCTGGACATTTATCACTGTCATATTTCTTTTTGATTGCAGTAGACATGATATAAGTCATTTGTTGAAGTCCAGGATCATAGTCTAGATCAATGTCTCTCGTTGACAATTTCTCCACAAGATAACTGTAACACCATGTACAAAATGTCAGTATTGTGCTATTTTATTTATTGTAGAATCATGAAATAAGTTTTTATTTTGATAATTATACAGGGAGATTAGGCCATGTACTTATACTGTTCTTGTACGATATGGATAATAAGAGCAAGATAACAAAGAACAATATAGTTTCAAAGTATTAACTTTTTCCTGGAGAACTTGTCTCTCTTAATTTTACATTTGTCTAGTTTAACTAAACTTAATCTAACCTAACCTAATCTAATCTAACATTTTTTTATTACAAAGTAGTTGGTCTAACTTAAACATCACCTAGAGGTGAAAAATTTGATTGTTGTGGATAGCATGTACACAACCACTTATTTGACCACTAACAATGTTAACAATCTAGGTTATATTAGGTTTAAGTTAAACACAAAACACCCTGGACAAGTAATCAAGTTCCTAGGAATGTAAATACATATACCTTTATCCTGTTATGCTAGCAAAGTGGGTAAAATATTGAAGAACATGAAAAATAAAACCTCCCATAAGTAGATGGAATCCCTGATTATATTTTTAAAACTGTTATCAGTATTTGTTGCACCTCTCTTATATTTGATCAATGCTTCTTTTTCAACAGGCGTGTTCCCTGAGTGTATGAAAACTGCAAAAATAATCCCATATTTAAAAAGGGTGACAAGCATAAAACTGAAAATTATAGGGCAATAGCAATATTATCTTCCATTTCAAAAATACTAGAAAATAATAGATGTCACAAAGTTATTCAAAAGCTTAATATGTTATCTGCAGCATAAAATGGATTCATATAAGATAAATCAATTGAGACAGCCATATTTAATTTCTTAGATACTGTTTACAGCTCATTAGATAAAAAAGAACATAATGTTTGGAATATTTCTAGTTCTTTCTAAAGCCTTCAATCGATGAAATGATGCTGAAAAAATTGGAATGCTTTGGTATTAGGGGTTTAGCAAAATGCTGGTTTAGATCTTATCTAAATCAACTGGAACAACTACTTGAAGTAGTACAAACAAATTGCAATAATCATACGTCTGAAGTGTATAGATTTGATACAAAATATGTAACTTGTGGAGTTCCCCAAGGTTCAGTTTTAGAGCCTTTTTTTTTTTTATTATACGTAAATGATTTAGTAAACTATCTTTATCCAAATAAGATTGAATTGTATGCTGATGACACATCCATAGTTATAAAGGGTGGTGATAAAAATGTTGAAATAGACATCCAATTTTAGAACAAAGAAATGCAGGAATAGTTTGTACAAAATAAGTTAATAATAAATAAGAATAAATCTGTAGCCATCTCATTCAATCATATTCAAAATACCAATCCTCATAAGCTGCAAATAAAATTATAAAATGAATTGGTGCACTATAAATGCACTACTAAATTCCTGGGCGTATAGATTAATGAACATCTGAAATGAAGCACGCATGTGGAAAAACTGGCATCTAAGTTAAGTTGTTTTATGTTTAGATCTATCAAAAATATTGCAAACTTGAATACTTTAAGGCATCTATACTCTGTGCATTTTAACAGTTCATTAAAATGTGGTGTGATATTTCCGGATAACCGTGATAAAGAAAATACAATTTTCAAAATTAAAAAATGAGCAATTATAATAATAATGGGGAAGAAACAAAGGGATTCCTGTAACAACTGAATCTTACAACTCCATATATTACCACTTCCTTGCTTATGTGTGTGTGTTTAAATCTTATTTATTTACTGCATGCTCCATTACTATAATAATTAGTAATACTATGTGCATTGCTATCATTTCATTGTTACATGTTATCCTTAATACTATTTTTGAACACTGTTTCATTACCCATGTGTGCGTGTGTTAGTAGTTATAACATTTGTTAGAAAACACCTGATGCACTTTTGGACTAATTGTGAAAAGCATAGTTAACACAAGAGATAGCCATAAACTGAGTATAATTACACATGACACTTCATTATTCAGCAAAGTATTAGACATTATGGAATTATATTATACAGCATGCTACCTGACAATATTAAACATTCCACCTCAGAAGCTATATTTAAATGCAAAGTGAAAGAATTGTTATTATAACACTGTTTTTATTCAATTGAAGAATTTGTAAATATTTTTCAACAACTATGATTAATTTGATTTTTTTTGTTTGTTTTTTATCTAAATGTATATTTTATATGTGCACATATGTTTAAAAATCAGAATTTTTAAAAAAAAAATAAGTATACTTAATTAACAAATGTTGATGTAAGATTTTGCTTTAAAACAAAATATTATATTACGCTCATTTTGGTAACAATTTATTTCAGTAAATATCTATGTGACTGCTAAATATGATCTGTATTGACAATGATTATAATTCATATATTATGTTTATAGTTACTGTTATCCATTTCTCTTTTAGTTTTTAACCAATGTTGTAATTTAATATGTATGTTAATCCATGTAAGACTGGTTAAGTGGATAAAATGCCGTAAGACCTTAACTCTACCAGTATAAATAAATACATAAAGTTAGCTAGTTGCATTAGTGTACTTCATGATACTTTTAATTTTAGTATCAATCAATTTCCAATCCTAGTAAAACTTAATATCAGAATTGTCTCTACAGCATACCTGAATAGGTAGAGATACATTCCTTATTTATTTTAATATGGCCCTGTCTTCATTCATTAATTAGGTTTATATTCACTATCCTTTATTTTAGGTAAGTTTGAAACTTGTGTTTTGGTGCATATCATCATGCAAGTTTCACTTTAAAATAATGATTTTTTGTTTATATTGGGTTAAGAGAGGAGCATCAATCTTAACTTTCAAAATTATTGGCTACCATAATTGGAGCTGATAATTAAGAATATCTTATTCTGCAAAGGGAGGAATGACAGATCTTAGCCAATCTTCCTTGAGGACACTGTTCAAAAATAGCAGTATAAGAAGGATTTTATGAAAGCAACAATTAGGAGCTTACCAAGTGTGTTGCAGATTGAACCAGAAACTAACAGTTCATTGTCCATTGGAATGTTATTAAACTTTACACCAGCTTCCTGTATCAATTTAATTCCATGGGTTAATGAGCAGCTTCACCCAAAATGCTGAGGATTCAGGATAATGGAAAAGTCAATTACTAGTAACAGAACTAGGCTAGTTTTCAGCAGTACACTCTTGTATGCATACCATTAAACTCTTTCAGAAAAAATTATGGTTATAATGAGAGAACTTTAGATAAAATTGGTATTATCAGCTAAGCATATACATTTAAAGTACTTATGCAGCTTTCTTAGCAGCTAAACCCATAGCCTCAGAGAGTGATATTTAACTTTTTTCTAGAAGATCAGGACTGAATGGAACATTACACTATTTGGGCTATTTATTTTGAATGTTTGTATTATGCTTGAGAGAGTTTCACAAAGTAAGGATTAGCCCATCATAACAGCCCTAGTAGTCTAGCCCTGGCAATATCTGTTATTCATTTATCATCAAAAAACATTTTGGCCCGCTCTACTTACGGCATTGTTCCTTGATATGTGTCATACATCACTGTATTATTCCAAGTATAAGGCAACTTTCGTCCATTAATGTTGAAAGCATTCTCAGATGATGCATACAATGTGCTTGGTCCAGTCTGAACATAATCCTCTAAATTATAAACATAAATCATATGAAGTATAAATAAACTATAATTATCACACTTTCTAGATCAGGCTTGTGAGTCAATTTTGTACTCTTATGCTCCAGTTATTATGGAACTACTCAAGAGCATAAGATCACAAAATTGACCCACCAGCTTAATCTAGAATATATAATTTGTTTCACTATAGTGGTTCTGGCTAATATAATATATGTGTTAAAATATAAATAAATTTGCAATTGAATGAACTGATAATTTAAATTCTTACACTATAGAATTAATTTTCTTTTTAATATTACTATATAATTTAAAAAAAAAAAACTTACTTGAGAAGCTTAGATAAATTAAGAACCATAATCAGTGAAGCTCAAATGACAAAATTCTGTGATGAACAATAAGTAATATGACAACATAAAATTTTATAAAAGGTACTTATTGTTTCTAGTTAAAAGTAAAAAACAAAGAGAAAACTTGCATGTATTTCAGAAAATATTTTCTTTTAATACTATGATGTACCAAATTTTACTATGCTCTGCCATATGTAATCCTATTCTTAATAGAAAATAGCAGAAAGTACTTAAAAATTAAATAACAATAAAATCTTTTACCAGTTTATATTTTATGTAATGCACTCTTTATTATAGGTACCAAATTAAAATAATTTTCCATTTAATATATATCATATTAAAAACTGCATATCGTAAAAAAATCTTATAAAAGCATACCCTCATATGGCTCAACCACAACAGATGCTTCTGGCTGGACAAGGGGCACTTCACCATCAACTTCAATTTCCACTTGCAAAGCCCCTGATTCATCAATGCCTTTTCCAGTATGCCTAACCACAAGTTCTTCCCCTAGAACATTAATAGAATTGTAAAATAATGTTGTTACGTACCCAATATAAACTGGATAACCTTAATTAAGGACACTGTATGAATGAGTATGATAGCCTTTTTTTTTCTAAATAGTGTTTAATGCCCATTTTTACTGCTGCGGCATCACAGGCGGTGGACACTGATGATATATGAGATGAAATGATAAATTTGAGAAAGAATATTTTTTTTAAGGAAGGAAGCATTCCAGGCCTAAATTTAGAGTACCTCCCCAGCATTTACCATTTATTAGAATTGAGGAAAACCAGAAAAAACCTCAGTCAGGGAGGATGGCCCTGGCAGGAATCGAACCCCAAGCCTCCCACTCACAAGTTTGCGCCTTAACAACTTGGCCACCCTTGGGGGTAACATGTAATAGCCTTGTTTCAGATGTTATATTTATAATAGTATAAATGCATAGGTATTTCAGAAAATTACAATTTTCAAGGTTACAAGCATGATGTTGCAATTAGTAATCTGGGAAGTAATTTAGAATGTGAAGAATTTAAAATATGGAAGAATCAGATATGATTATAGAAAGAGGATAATTTATCATTAGAAATACTTGGGAAAAGGATTTTGATTAAAAGAGAATATAACAACATTAAGGTGATTGATAAATATTTTAGTAATATAAGGAAAAAAATGAGAGAATAGTTGATATACAAAAGTGGAACAGTACTCTGAAGTCAGATAATAAGGTGTAGTAAATGAATTGAAAGAAAGTTGATATGTTGTGACAGTGCTCTGCCAACTGATGCTATACTATACAATGCCATCTCTCTCCTCTCTGGGATTAGAACCTTTGTTATAAGTCAATCAGTACATGTCTAAGGCAATAGCTCCAAGTTTTTGTAAGAGAGCTTGTAAGGAAAGAAATTGGCTCACAAATCATATATATTAATGATTAGGAAATTTAATTTAGATAGTACATGATTGTCAATTAAGTTCCCTCGGAATTATATCTTATTGTTCAATTAAAATTGTGGTACTCAATCATTTTTCCTCAGAATTAATTTTTTAGTTCCCAATCTTATCCCAACCACAGTTATCCTAGACTTCTTTGAACTGTGATGTCTCCTTTTATCTTGTTAATTTACTTTCCTTTTCTGGTATGTGACATATGAGGACATGCCTCAATATAAGTATGGCAGTGATGGTGTCCCCCACTCGCCTGCAATCTGACATCACTCCATCACTATTTCACAGTCTTCCTCATTTAGAATAATGTTCTTGCCCTAATGTGTCACGTATCAGAGAAGAAAAGTAAATTAATGTGACAAAAGTATATTGCACAACTCAAAGAGGCCTAGTATAATTGATCATTTTTTCAAAACTAGATAACTAGAAAAATCTTACTTTTTCAGAAAATGCATTTTTCTATTTTTGGCAAGGAGGGTTTATTTTATATGGTCATATTTCAACTAATATAATTTAATAGCAAATAAATAATATCCATAATTAATGTAGTTTAAACCATTTGTTTAATACCTTAAATTAGACAGTTTTTTTTCAGTAGTCTATAAATGCTGTACTAAATGAATGATGTTCTTATTACTATGTTTATTTTTTGCTATATATCTTTTTAGTTACTTTTGTATGTTTTTATATTGATATGGAATATTTTTGCAACATTTTTTTAATTTTAACATATATTGTTATATTATTTACCTAAACATATGCCACAATGGATATTTGTAACTTTTTCAGTTGATTAATAGCCCGATTAATATTTTGGAGTTAAGTCAAATAACTTTGAAGTATATAAAAATTCTTAAAAACTCTATTTTTTTTCATAAACTAAGTGCATTCTCTTTTTAATTAATAATAATAAAATTATGCCCTGTTACAGTAAAAGTAGAAGTTACTGCAAAACTTCACTGTACATGTTATTTTTGTGTTTTCTCTTTTTCAAAGTAGTAAATATGGCTAAATTCTGGGTTAGAATTAGGTAAATCTACAAAATTATTAGTTTTACTTAACAAGAAGGAAGAAAAATAAACCAGCCCAATGGATAGAGAGAATTATAGCAGCAAGTTGCAACATACTGTATGTTGAGAGAGAGCCATAGATATGAGGACAGTCTATTTAAATTTTGTTATTAATATGTGGCCTCCATACTTCACACAATGATTTCATATTTACTTTAAACCTACCAGTTCCTGTATAGCTAGTAATTCAGTTATTAATTTTTAGTTATGGCTTGCATTCCTACATGAGCAAACAAAATATTTCTTTTCAACAAATTACATTCTAAAGCTATCCCTTTAAGTTACCTTAAGTGTTTTAAGAATATTAACTTAGATATTTGAGCTATTGATCTACTAACCAGAAGCAAATTCTATTAAAGACTGCTGCTGAAAGTTTCCGTGTGTCAGTGAGAAACCATTATTAGCCTCATCCACTTCATATGCTGCATTCCATGACACTGATGGTAGTAGGAATGTTAAGTATGGAAACCATCCTGCCTGTAGATGCAATGTTAATATGTAATATACATTTATCATGCTTAAATATAATTTGTTAATTATTTACAAAGCTTACATAATAGATACTAATTAAAATGGAACAAAAGTTTAAAGATATAGAAGTATGGAAGAGCCATAAAAAGTCATAAAACGTATGTAGTGAATGTGCTGCCAGTTACAGGCTATGTACACTGTCCATTATAAATAATGCAGTCAAAATTAAACTGTTTCTTCAATAATATATGAAATAAAATTAAATAAATATATAATTATTTACCCATAGAACCATAAGAAAATTCCCTTTAATTAAATTGATTTAATTATTTTTTTATTTCCAGTAGACTTGGTATACAAGCTTTTAACATTGTCAAATAGTTTAAAATATATATGAAATAAAGATATAAATTAGATGCATTAATATACTAGACTACACTTTCTGTTCAACTTCTCATAGCAAGTAATGAAGCAAAAAGATGTCTTAAGGTTAAAAACTTAAAACCTGAAGATAAATCACAAAAAATTAAGAACAATATGCTATCAGAGATTAAGGTTCTTTATTAAAAATTGAAATTTTCTAAGCTTTAGTTAAACAAAAAAGGAAATACCTGTTGCTTTAGAATATTCTTCAAAGTAGCAGACACTGTTCTCTTGGGACCCAAGTCTGAGATGTTGGCAGCTATGACCTTCTCATTCAAATCCTCTCCATTCAGTTTCCCTTTCAGAATAAGAGATGCCTGAAGTGGAACATCTCCACAACTTTGAGCTCTACATTTTTCAATCTATGGAATATAATAGAGATCACAATATAGGAAAGAGGATTATGTATCATTAATACAATTATGAATGACCTGGAAATTTTATAAGATTCAAGAGTTTTAATCTTGGATTTTCTACCAAAATTTTTTCTGCAATTATGCATAATATGAAAAGCACAATAGCCAGACTTATTTCATCAGATAAAAGAAAACAAGGCATTGATAATGGATGAGATGTTCAAAGATTTTTCCTAAATGGTTACTAGTAATGAACTCAAGTGAAAGTGATGGATAAGTTTAATGCCAGCACCTGAAAAGGTATCTGATAAAGTATTCCTCAATTCACAGACTTGAGGAAGTTTTAAGGGATGTATACAAGGGTGAATCAAATATGAATTAGAATTTTGATTTTACAGCTTGTGAGTACTATGGAACGAAACATGCCTTTTAGGTATTATGCATGGGAGTTTCAGAAGTAGGAGGGAAAACTGGTTTGACTCATACAGTTGTCATTGTCAGTAGCATCATGTCCAAAAATGAGGTACACTTGTCAATTGTACAATGCGTTATTATTAAATTTTTGATGCAGAAGAGCATAAAAACAGTTAAAACTTTGCAAAGATTAAGGGCTCGGTTTAGAGATCAGGTGCTGCTGTCTAAGACAATAAGTATATGAGAGGCACAAAAGTTTAACAAAAGGAGAGAAACTGTGGAAAATCAGTAACTTTGACCTTGGAAAAGCATAATGGGAGCAAATTTTCAGTCAGCTTGAGATTTATCCAGCATGACCAGCACTTGACAATTTCTTAAATTACTTCTGCGATTGAGAGAGTTATGGAAATGTTAATTTCAAATAACCTAGATTATGAAACAGTCTCAGTAAGATAGATTCCTGAAATTCTTACTGAGGATCAAAAGCCTGCACATGTGAGAGGGTATTGGAGCCTCTTGGTTCAATAAAAGATTAAGGAGAAATGTTTCTGCATTCAGTCATAACCTGCAATATAAAACATAGGTACCCACTTTAGTTGAAGCAAGCAAGTATGGAATGGTGGGAAAATTTTCCTGTCAGCTGGGAATTGATAGGTTTCTTGGACTCTCAAAGTATTTTTTTATCAAATTTCTTTATGAACACTAAACAGATAATGCAGCTTATTGAATCAATGAATTTTTATTACAAACAACATTATAATTGGATATACATAAATTTACATTTTCAACTAATCTATGAATTTTATCAATACCAACAAAAAACTATGGTTCTCCCATACCTTCCTATTGATTGCATATTCGGCAAGTAATCTCTATCATAAAAAACCATTTTCAACCATTTTGTATCTCCTCCTGCTCCTTCCTTATGCTTCTCCCCCATTTTTCCCTTACTTTTCCTAGAAACTCTCCTATCTTGTTGATTTTTTCTACCCTCTTATTTGATAACATTTTTATTGCCACTATATTTTCAGTAAATTGTTTCATTTACCATCCCAAATAATGTCTTGCCACCATTTTATCATTTCACATTCCATTAGACAATGGGACAACACGTTCAATTTCCTGCATATAATACATCCTTCTTTAATATTTATGCTTAACCCTTTTAAAAATATTACACCTGCATGCATCCATACTAACCCCATTCTTCCAAATTGATCACAATTATCAATATATTTCTCCCCACCTCCAGTTTCTTTTAACTATTTTGTATAAAACCAAAGAGTTTTTTCCCTCTAAGCTAGCTCAAATCTCTTGCTCCTCAATATCTTCTACCCTCTGTCTCACTACTTTCCAAAATTCACTAACATTACCTTCACCCAATCTCCATATACCCCTCATTCTAGTTTCTTTTAATAGCTTCTCCATCTACCCATACCAACTCTCTATTCCCAGTATTTCTCCTTTATACATAAGGCACTCTTTTAATACATTATTTTACTGTCAAATTTGAGGCCTCCATACCAATGTTTCAAAATTCTCTCCATTACACCTTTCCTACCCTACCCTGAGTTCAATCAAACTTACACCTCAGTGAACTTTTTGGTAACCCCAAAACTTCTCTACAAAACATTCTGTATACCATGTTAACCTTCATCCATCCCTTGGACACTCCCCAAATTTCTACTGCATACATCTTAGACCCGACCACAGCCTCATATAATCTTTCCAATCATTTCATTGATAATGCTGATGCAGCTTATTATTGCCAGCCTCTGTTCAGGTAAAATAGATTATTCATGAAAAACATGTCAACAACCGACCTGAGAAGTTCTGCCTTAAGACCATACCTATTCACATACAGCAGCTTTGACAAGCTATAAGCTCAAGGTAATCCATTGGAACACCCTCTCTATAGTCAAGATTTATTGCCTTGCAATTACTATATGTTTTACCATTAAAAGAGGTATTGGGAGATAGTCAATTTTATATTAATATTCTACACATGGATATAATTAATATTTAGGAATGAGGGAACAACCAAGAGGAAAACAAATTTAACATAAAATTATACCTGTAAATTTTCTCCTTTACAGTTGGCTCCCTTATAGCGTGGAGATGGATTGGTGCATGTACGGTACCTTCTTTTGCTGCCATGCCCACATGTCACTGAGCAACTGGACCACTCTCCCCAACTAGCCCAATTGCCATTTACTGAAATACATAACATATAACAATTTGTTAACATTAAAATAATTTACATAAATTAAATATAATGCACTATGGAATATTTTCTGAGGACACAATCCTAGGAAACTAAAGATTCCTCAGCTACAAATAAAAAATTCAACAATCTTTTAGCACCAATACCAATACAGTGCACAAAAATGTCTGCACTTGATCTCATATAGTGGGTTACAATCAACACAAAAATTAGACATTTTATTTACCACCCAAAAAGAACAAAAGATCCTTCTAGTTCCATTGCTGTAATATATCTCATCCACATGCACATATTCACCTAATGCAAGAATATCCACAAAGAGTAAAAAAATCTAAGTTTTGCAAGCTACTTACAAATACAAGCCACTTATTTGTTGTCAGATGTCTGAAAGTTTAGGAAAGGTTCAAGGGAAGACTTGGCTCAATAGGATTGGGAAATTCTGAAACAAATTGGTTTTGAAGATATTTGGAGAGCTAGAAAGAGGTTTCCACAAAGAAATTAAATTAATAATCAAAGATATTGATAGGCCAGATATATTTGCCAATTTTAATTTTAAAACTTCATTAAGTATATAGAGATTTGAAATCAGTGTTAAGTAAAGAAGATTATGTTGATCAGTATGATAAAACAGAAAGAGAAGGTTTTCTATGGGCTAGAATGGGGGTTATGAAATTGATTTAGGAGTAAGAAGGGATTTTGAAAATTTCCACTCTATAACCAATTATTTATTTGTTTGTTTGTTTGTTTATTTATTTAACCTGGCAAGGTCATGGGGCCTTCTCTTACACTCTACCAGGCGAAGAGCCAGCAAAAATACAGAGAATTTATAATTATTTAAAAGTACATAAAAGTCAAATTAATAGTGGAATGTAAATATTATTGGTTGTAAATGTTACATGTTAGAAAGTTGGTGTTACAATTCCAACTGTTCTGCAACAATTTTTCTCAAGTGGAAAGGGATGGAGATGGAGGTGAAAGGGGAAGAGGTAGAAAAGGAGGAAGGAGAAGAAGGAAGGAGGGAGAGAAGAAGAATAATAGAAAGCAACAGAACAACCATTGTGATTCATAGAGTTGAGATGGCAATTTGATCTGCATTTTAATAGCTTTATTGTCACTGACTTCAGGAGAGAGAGTTCCAGATTCTAGGAACATACACACTGAATGATGCTGAGTAGACATGTGTTCAGTGATGAGGGATAGACAGTAAAGTCATATCCTGGGTCCGAGATAGAGACAGGTATACAAGGCAAAAGGTGATATATTAAGGGGTGGAGGCACAGAAGATTTTGAACAGGAGCATGAGGAGAGTCCTATGTTCTTTTAGAGGTAGCCAAATTGGCATATATAGTTAGAATGTGAAGAAACCAAAATTATAGAGAGAAACTAGAAATGAAGAAGTGATCCAATTTTCAAAGAGAAATCGAGGGGGAAAGATGATGAGTGTAACATCAAGAAAGAATATAAACGAAAGAAAATTATTTAGGTAAAGTAAGAACCAAATGGCTCAGGAAAATTAGTAAGCAAGATAATGAAGAAAGGAAGTAAGATTATTAGATATTAGATATAAAGGGAAAGTAAGGTCCAATAGCTAGATAACTATTATGTTAGAGGCTATTGGGAACTCAGCAATATAGTATAGTGCTTTGTGAATTGAGTGATTAAGTGAAGTATAATGAGGGTTTTTAAGTATTGTGCTTAATATTACATTTTGGTAAAGACAGATTTTTAGATATTTTGTTTGTTTATATAGGGGTAAATGGGTAATTTAGAATTAGCAGATTATATTTAGTTATTATTTTTTATCAAGAGTATATATAATGTTGGTTAGCATTGTAACCTGGTCCCTTGGATATTCCAGTAGGCTACTAATAATGAACTGGGGACTAGGATGCAAAATTAATAATAATATTTGGTTATTTGTGAAATAATGGAAATATGTAAATTTTAATTGTAATGTGGTTTATATTTGTTGGAAATAAATTCATTCATCCATTTATTCATATTTGTTATCGTATACCTTAAAATATATCATGCAGATAATAATAAAATGGTACTTATGTGGGTAGGCTGCATATAGAAATAGCATCTACCTTAAAAAATCCAAATGAGGCCAAGATATACTTACATTATTTATTATGTTTTACTGCATTTTTTATGCTATTTGTGGCAATGATATTGTTGAGAATATCAAAAGGACCACAGGGTAAGCAAGTGGGGAAATTTAAAATTTTATTAATAGTAGTAAGCTTACATTAACTGAAAACATGGGAAAAAATCTGTTTGCTCTGATTTTAATATATATATTTATTTAATTGTTTGTGTATAAGGTCCAAAGGAATAAGCAACTCTCAAGAATAAAAATTTAGCTGAATGGATTTCATTGGAAAAGGAGGAAGGTTCATTATTACATAAAATGTAATTTAATATTGCATTGAATGTGTAAATTATTTATAGTTCTTTAGCTGGATTGGAGCCTGGTTCCCTGGATATTCTAATAGGTAGCTGCTGATGAACCGGGGACCAGGAAGCTGAGCCAATCAAATTAGAATAAATTGGAGTCGGTGCCTTCTGGATTTACCAAAGGCAGTGATTATATTATATTTAAAATTAATATTTTTTTTCTCTTTATTTGTGTTCATTATGTTAAAAAGTTTTGTATGTTGATGTATGAGAAATAAAATTCATATTCACATCCCATATCATTAGTATTGTAATGCACTATGTGATATAAAAGAATGAATAATAAAGTAAATTATATTAAATTTGCCAAAGAAACTTGGTAAACTATTCCATACATCATTCTGCTCTCCACTATTGAACCATATATTCTCTCTAAACATTTTACTTGCATAATTGGTATTTTATTTACACAAGATCTAATTACATCCATGGTTATTTTTCCTTCTGTTACTGCTTTTCTTTTTTGATCTCTCCATTTCCCTTACTAGACAATCTAACATCTAAATAATCAGTTTTCTTGACAACTTCAATTTCTGTGCCCTCTCACAACCATTTTTCCTGTTTTTTTTTTTTTAATTTGAACCCTTTTTTCATCATCATAATCTTAGATTTAATTTTATTAATTTTGAGATCCCATTGTCTACAAAATTATATGGGATATATAACAATCATCAATTAATATAAACTCTTTTGTTCATTTTGATGAATAATTTTAGTGTTCAAGAAGTAAAAGAAACAAAACTCTTGGTACAGAAAATTGTTATTGAGGGAATCACTCAAATTTCACTAATTCCAGAATGGGGAAAAAAAAAAAAAAAAAAAAACTCTAGCCATTTCTGTTATGCATTCAGAGTGCTTAATAATGTTGTATAACCTCAAATTTCCTTTGCCATACCACTAGGGGGTTTATCATAAGATAATTAAAATGCAAAACAAGATTTTTTAGAACAATAATAGGGTACTTACTCCTACATATAGTAAAGAAATTTTAAAGAACTAGACATATTACTTGTACCCTCTATCTATATTTTACAGATATGCTCTGTCCACCAAAACCTAGGATTTTTTTAAAAAATTCTGATTATCATTCACATAATACTAGATTGATAAATAATTTGCATCTCAACTCTCGTAGAATCATAAAAGCCTAAGGAATGTTCAAACTGCACAGAAGTGCAACTGAAACTATCTCAGTGTTTGTCATAATATTTTTCGAGCTATAAATGAGATTGTAATACCCACTACTGGAAATAATTTGCGACTGCTCAATAAGGAATGACTATATTTGTTTTACAGGCATAATTTCTCATGCTGAAATTTAACTTTACAATATTTTGTTAGCTTAATGCATAATGTAGAGTACTAGTTTCATTGTTTCACTTACAGTTCCCACATATAAAGTATGCAAGTTGAGACATGTTCAATTCTGAAATTCTGCTTTTGTCTCATCATATCTTCAATTAAGGCCTATATAATGCTACAGAAGGCGAATGGAGAGTTTGATCTTCCCTATAGTACAGCCCAAAGATGGTTTAAAATTAAATTTAAAACTAATTCTGTTTTGGAACCAATACAGTGCAGCAACATATATTCTTAATTAGCTGGTGAGTCCATTTAATATTCTTATGCTCTACTCACCATGAATTCCACAGAACATGTTTCACAGGCCCTTGCCTGCATTATCAGCTGTGACTCAATGCCAGATTCATTGATGGTTGAATGGACCTGGTGCAGCTCTCATAGACATTTTATGAACTTTTGGATTAATTTGTCTTCTGTTGGGATCTCCAAGTTCATAATCTTATCTTCATATTTTATAAACATTTTTTCCCATATTCCCAGCTCCAAAGGCCAACTGCTAGGAATGCAACAAAGTATATATTGAAAAAAAAAAAAATTAGCATTCAAATTAGGTTAAAGGAATACTGAAGAAACATCAGATAGATAAATCTGTGGTTGCATATCACTTTTGGAGAGATAAACATGATACAGAAATGGAAGTCAAATTACTTGGAATAGGGAATATGAGAAAAAAATTTTATAAAAAAATATGAAGATAAGGTTATGAACTTCAAGATTCCAACAGAAGACAAATTAATCCAAAAGTTCATAAAATGTTCACAAGAACTACGCCAAGTGCACCTAACCATCAACAAATCCAGCTGTCGATTCACAGCTGATGTGTTGGCAAGACCCTGTGAAACATGTTCTGTATAATTCAATGGTAACTGGATCATAAGAATATTAAATAAACTCACCAGCTAATTAAAAATATAATGGCTTTAAATGTTTAAAAAGGGGAGATAATCAATTTCAAAGAATGGTGAACTCCAGTTTGTGCTCTAATGGAAGAAAGCATTAACACCACTTCTATCATTGTGAGAAAGGATCATTGAATAACATTGAGAATACTTTTAAATATTCTCAAAATTTCACTGAAAGTTAGTAACTGAAAAATTACACATGAGACATGTTTGTGCACAATGGGTTCCAAGACTGCTGATTCCTGAACAAAAGGGGGTTCACATGCAGGTTTGCATACAGTTGAAGATGTTATTACAGGAAGATGCAGAGTTTCTTTCTAAAGTAATCATTGCTGATACAACTTGTCTACATCATTTTGATGCTAATGTGGAAATCTCCATCATCACCAACACCAAAAAAGCAAAAGTTTTGCTGGGAAAGTTATCATCTCATTTTTCATTATTCAAGGAATAGTTTTCCAGCCTGTTATACCTGCACATACAACTGTAACTGGTGTGTACTACAGAGGTGTCCTGAGAACTCTGCAAAATCATATCCAATGAAAAAGCCACATTTATGTGCAACAAGCTGAATGCTACTCCACAATAATACATGATTGCACATTGCAAATGTTATCTCACAAAAATCAATGTGTAGAGTGTCATTCATCCTTCATACACTCCAGATTTAGCCATATGTGTCTTTTTCCTTTTTTCCAAATCAAATAAACATCCTCATGGGAACTATTTTCCAGAAGCACTGGTGAAGGCTGCAGAGGCAATTCTGAAGAACTTCAAAAAATTGTTTCCAGCTTTTTTTTGAAGACTGGCAGAAATGCTAGGATAGGTGCATTGTATCCAATGCTAACCACTTTGAAAAAGATCATTAAATTATTAGGAAGAGTATAATTATGTTGTCATAAAAATTATGATCACTCTTTATAGAGCAACCCCCATAGATTTAATATCACTTTACCTGGACACTTATGTGGATTGCAATCTTGAATGTCCAAATCCAGACCAAAGCAAATTTTACCACCAAAGGCAGGAGGAGGGTTGTTGCATTTTCTGGTCCTGTGTTTGACTCCATTACCACATGTAGACGAGCATTCACTCCACTCAGACCAATCTGACCTGCACAAGATATATGAACTCGAAATATTATTATGAAATTAATAATAAAAAAATGTGAATTTTTCCTTCCTTCCTTTTTGATTTTCCTTCAGATTTCCTAACCTTAATTGATTCACAGTAATAGTCATCATATAATATTTAATTCCATCGATTGCAATGGCTCACACTAAGTGGTTGTTAGCTAGTGTGGTCTGGTTAAATTGCCAGAACATGTCTGGGCACATATTATTTCCAGAGTTTTTCTATCCTGATGAACTCCAAACATATTGCATTCATTTCATTCATATCCTGAAGGCCTGTGGCATAGCACATTAATGTTTTACAAAAAATATAGAAAAATATAAATTTGTTTGTGTATGTGTTTTCTAGTGCCAAATCACTTACTGAGCAGGGCATTGGAGTCCCACACTGCAGGTGGTAGGAGGCAGTAATGCAATCCATTTGTAACATCATACCAAGATATCAGCAGACTATGTAACACAGATAGTTGTTGAAAACAAAATTGGGGTGAGATGATGAAAGAGCAATAATGGAATGAATGTCAAGGGAAATCAAAGTACCTGGAGAAAACCTGCCCTGAAGTTGCTTTGTCTCCAAAAATTCCACTTACAGCCACTGGGATTGAACCTGGGCTACCTAAACAGTAAGCAAGTAGTCTAACCCTAAGCCATGGTACCATCATTAAATGCAATGCTTTTCTTTTTGTGAATATCTAGGTATTTTATTAAAAGCTGTTCAGCATGACTGAATAATATAGCTGAAAAAGATTTTTTTAATAGTGTTTAATGCCCATTTTTACTACTGAGGCACCACAGGCAGTGGACACTGATGGTATATGAAATGAAATGATATATTGGGAAAGGATTTTTTTTAAGGAAGGAAACGTTCCAGGCCTAAGTTTAGAGTACCTCCCCGGCATTTGCCATTTATGAGGACTGAGGAAAACCTGGAAAAAACCTCAGTCAGGGAGAACAGCCATGTCAGGATTCAATCAGCTGCTCATGAGGTCGTGGCTTAACAACCTCAGCCACCCATGGCGGTGTAAAAGATGATGGTCTGCTGTTGTTTGTTACAGCATAGTCATTATGCAATGTTCCTGTGTTCCTTATTCAATGAACTGTGCCTGCCCAGTTGTATAAAAGACTGTAATAATCAGTATACCATAGCCAATGAAAATTATTTCTAAGTAAAAGCTGAGTTACATGTAAGCATTAAAAGTGAATAGATGCATTTTGCATGAGCTCTAGGCACAACTAAAATGGTTATCTTCATGAAAGCAAATGAAAATTGGTTCTTTAATGAAAGGAAATTTAATACTGGTGAATTAATAAAAGGAAAAGTTGAAGTTCTACTATTCCAGTTATTGATAACACTGGTGGACTTCTAATTATTGACTGAGTTAAACTGAGCCCCAGATTGAAGATGGAGCAGGCTTTGGGTATGTTATGGGCCATTATGAGGATATGAATTACTAAAAGTGTGTGGTTACTGGTTGCTTACCAATGCTAAAGTGAGATACATTCTAAATGGATTTCCATACTTGGGAAAAGATGAAAATAGACCTGTAAATACCAGTCTGGGAGAGCAAGTTACTCTACATCCCATAGAACTCTTTATTGGAAAAGGACGAAAAGTCACAACTGAAGTTTCTTTACATCTTTTATCAAACTGGCAAAATAATGCTAAACAGAAGCACAAGCATTGTTGGTGTCTTGAATAAGCTAGATGGAAGTGCCACCCTCTGTGAAAAAGGGCCAAGATGTACTTTATTCAAGCATTATTTACAAAGCTGATAATATTACTCTCACCTCTTACCAAGGGAAGGTAAAGAAAAACATATTTATTCTTAGCACCATGCATTCCAATGTGACTATAGATGAATCTTTTAATAAGAAAACCCCTGAAATGGTTAATCTTTGCAAAAACATCCAATGTAGTTTGATATTATAGATCAGATGTCTCACAAATGTAGCAATAGAGCTATGATGAGGTACTGGCCCACTAGTGCTCTGTAATATTCTAGACCTAGCAATGATCAAAGCTCATATTTACATAAGTTGATAACTGGCTCTACAGTGTCTAGACAATGTCTTTCAAAATGAAAGTTATGGCAAAATTTGTTATGCCATACAGGAATTTATGCCTGCATCAACTACTGTGACCATCATTCATGGCTGATAATAGCGATGAAGGAACATCTAAGGCCACTAAATGCAAGATATGTCAAATAGGGCTATGCAAGAAAAACAACCACAGACTAAAATTTTAAAGAACTATCGAAATTACACAAATTTGACAATTCTAATTGGAACTAAACACAGTGAAGCTTTTGAAATGTATATAATGTATACTTGTCGTCTAAACACTCTTATGCTTCACACTATTTTTGAAAATGATGGGACCAGTTTCGGAGCGACATCCACTCCATTCTCGACCAACTCGACGACTGAGTTGGTCGAGACTATTTTTCAACATGTAAAAAGTTTGTATATAGATCTTGAAATAGCAAAAAATTCTGCAAAAAGTGTCTTTCAATATCTTTGAGAATGTTTCAATGTAACGGCCTTCTGTATAGATATAATCTGTATTTGTATAACTTATATCTTTTTTTATACAAATAATTTAGAGCATATTTGAAATAAAAAAGAAATAACTCTTTTTTACTTAAAACCATTAAGCCTTAGATTATTTATAAAAGATGAACAAACAAATTGAACAAAAAAATGTAGTGAATGTATTATTGAATTACTAACAAATTAAATGAATGGGCAAAGGAGCTTGGGGACATAAAGCATTAAGTGATATGTGAGCAAAAACTATGAACATAAAAACATTTGAAACCAGAAGCTCAACTCTGGATTCAAACCTGTTTCACAGCTCAGAAGCCATATTGTACCCTGTACATCACTAAATAATCTGGTAAGCAATAAGTAAGAAAGTTCATTGGTCTGAATCAGAAGAGCATTTAAATATGTAATACTGAGCAGACACCAAGTAAACTTACTCCAGAAGCTAAATGCAAACTGGATTTAAATACGACTTGCAATTTAGAAACAAAATCATGCCATCATAGTAGGGTAGAAGGCAATAAGCAAGAAATTCCATAGTTTTAGGTGAGAAAAATTATTAAAAATGCATAATAAAGTAGTAGTGGTCAACTGACCACTAATGGGCATTTTACGGAGCACTTAAAATTCGGGCATTCTAGTGTTAAACCTATGGGTATCTAAATATAGTGTGTAGGGATGTATGAAACAAATGAGCATAAATGAGCTCAGAGTCCTTGGTGGCAAAAGCTATCAGCATCCATCTTCTAAGGGTAAGGAAAAACTTAAAAAAAAAACCTTACATAGAGAGCTTGACCTAACTGGAAATTAAACCCAGGACCTCCAAATTAGTAATTGTAAATGCTATCACTAGACCTTAGAGATGGTTAACTAGATTTACTAGAAATGGATAAGAGGGTTTCAGAAAAATTTTACCTGGAAGAAGGATGTTGCAGAATTGAATCGACATAATATGGAGAAATAGGAAAAAATCAAATTGTAGGATCTTGGACAGTGATCTATATCCTTAATAAGTTACCAGCTTCCATGTACAGGACATGAAGGTTGCTTGCAGTATTCTTGTTGAGCATCAGAACCAAGACATGGCTTTCCACCAAATGCTGGTGCTGGATTTTCACATTTACGATAACGGCGACGAGTGGCATGGCCACATGACTCTGAACAAGATGTCCATTCTGACCACTCATTCCAGGCACCATCAATCTAAAAGAACACAATAAGAAGTTACAATTTCTCAGTACCAATTAATGATGCAGCTCTTTTAATGCACAAAATTGGTTAAAAGTTACTTTAATCTTTTGCACTTGCAAATACAGCTATTAAGATCAGTAAAGTTTCCTGAAATGAATTCTTGTAATGAAATATGAAAATATGGAAATTTACAAAAATCTCATATGAAGAATACAAATGCAAAGGTAAACTTAATATAATAAAAATATAACAAAGCAATTAGAGAAAATACTTAATTTTGAGAGAAAGGACAAAACTAATAGATACCCAAGTCAGTACAATTAAAGAAAAATTTGGAAAGAATTGGTATGGGAGAAATGTGGAAAGAGAGTGTATTAAAAGAGAAAGATTTTAGGAAAGAAAATAAGCTAAGGATAAAGATATGGAAGTACAAGAAATATTTGGTGGTTTTATAAGTAAAAAATTGCTGCTGAGATGAAGGTTAATTGGTTGGAAAGAATATATAGGGCACTGGTGGAGTCACGGTTGGCATACTGCATCGAAATATGGGGGGTAGAGGAAAGCTGGAAATTGATGGAAGGATACTCAGTAGGTTTCATAAGATTGTGTTGGTAATTCCACAAAATGCTGCAAATGCAGGGACACTGTTGGAAATGGGGATGGTTTGTGTGAGAGGGTGGGTAATGGAGAGAGTTTCAAGTATTGGTTTAGGTTACAACAGATGTCAAAGGTTTCTTTGTTAAATTAATGTTTAAAATTTCAGGAGTCTGGGGTGGGGGACTTTCATTAGATTAACAAAGTTGGGTAAGAGTTAATAAGGAATGGAATGGGTGATGTATGGTTAAGAAGAAATGATTTGGTGGGAAGTTTTTGGAAAAAGATTAAAGTGAGGTTTGAGGATATAGATGGACAAATATTACATTCTATAATTAAGGGGAAGAGGTCACTAATGTCCTATCAGGAGATAAAAGGGGACATTAAAAAGAGAAAGATATATTAGAAAGTGTGATAAGAGATAGGGAATGGCATGGTTTAGATTTGGAATTTGAAGCTTAAGGGGTTTTAGAAGTAATTGTGAGCATGGAGTTTGTCCCAAATGTGGAAATTTGGAAAATGTACAGCATATTCTGTTTGAATGCTCAGGAACAAGTAATACATGCAAATGGTTGAAGTTAAATAAGCAAATTGCACTGAAGAAAATGTTTAGTGACCAAAGACAAATTAGGAACCTTGGGGAACATCTGTACAGAGTTATGAACAAATGTTTATGGTCAGTGAGGAGAGAAGATCTGTCAGTTTGATGTGCTTGCCTAGAGCAATTGTTTGGTAGCAGTATTGTGAATGTAAATTAGTGCATTAATTAAAATTTTGGATTGAAATGAGTTAAAATATTGGTCTGGAATAGAACCTGGGTTAGAACCAGTCCATATTGTAGTTTTTGTACATATAAAAATTAAATAAATAAATGAAAATTAGTAAAAAATCCTATGTTTATATAGATGCATGAAAACTACTTGGGTGAAGGAAAAAATATGTTTAATGTTGTAATAAGCATGACAGAGAAGATTTTGCATAGGTCAAAACTGGAATTGTAAAGTTGAAAACAGTAGGTGAAAGATTCAATATAGAAATATACCCAACGTGTGAAGAAAATGACAATATCTGGCATAGTTTATTAGAATGTATGAATTAATAAATGAATGAATTTTATTTCAGCAAATAACATTACAATTAGATTTAGATTTCTCCCCCTACCTTTATAACTAGTTTCATAATTTCATAATTTATATAAATTAAAAAACTCAATAAATTCATTTAGTTTTGCTTATTTAACTGATTACCAAACCCTTGTCTTCAGATCATTGGCAGTTTCCTACTGGAATATCCAGAAGACTTGGTTTGCTAATTCTATTGAAATTAAAGTTTATTGCAAATATATCTCAACAAACTACGTAATATACTACATTCAGATATACATACATTTGAATGAATTTATTTCTTAGAACTAATTTCATGCAATTTTCACAAACAAGTAAACTGTTAAAATCAAATTAAAAAATATTTTCATGTTCTCAATACATATAAACTTACCACTATTAAAACATTTAAATTTCTCACTTAACTGTTCTGACTTTATGGAGTTCCATTCCTTCCATACCCATTACAATTAACATCAAGTTATTAAAATGTAAAGAAACTAGGTTATTGAGAGAGAAATAACTTTGGTAATAATAAAGTAATCTTTCAGCAGAAGTAGTTGGGAATGGATAATGAATTTAAGAAGGAGAAAAAAATGTAAAGAAACAGAAAGTTATTCAGGGAAAATAAGGAAGAAATTGTTGAGAAGAATCAATAAGTGAATAAAAAAAATAAATGAGGAATAAATTGTTAGAGATGATGACTTAATTCTATGAATGAATCTAATATCATCATCACAACAGTGTTGTGGATTCTGGATTGATAAGACAGCAACTAAATAGAGATGAAACATTAGTAGAAAATTTATAATTAATAAATAAAAAATGGTATAAGGATGTATATAATTGTGTATACTGTATTTTACTTTGTATTTATTGTACTAAGTAATGAATAAATTGATTCATGCATTTATTGCAAGTTTTTAAAATGGTTTGTTATCTTTTTATAAACAACAATTGTCCCTGCTGTTTTATTGTCTGATCCCATTTGATATAACTACCTACAAATACAAATTATAATATGCATAGATAGTGATATATTTGTAATAATTCTATGTATTAATTGTTCATGAAAGACTGAGTGCAAACAAAATCAAAACTCTCTATGGTTAAAAAAATTATTTTCCAAAGCAAAAGAAAAAAAATTATCTTAATTTCAAATGCTGAGTAATTTTTAAATAAGATAATAAGCTTTCAAAACAAACATATCCCTGCTTTGTTTTGTACATTATTAGCTCATTACTTCACCATAATTCCATATTTATGAAAAATATTGACTTACCTTATCTATTAATGCTAAAAGAAAATCCAAAAGGAGATAATTGTCGTTCTGATCAACAGTTATCTGATATACATTTAGTTCAATATGAATAGGTAGGCACAAGTTACAAGAAACTAAAATAAAAAGAGCAAACATCATTAGAGTTATTCTTTATGAATCCTTCATGAATGTTTCTTGGTATTGTGTAATTGACTTATTTGCCTTATATAAAATTATGCAGGCAACTGCTTATTCTATTTATGCAATTTTAAAGTATTCTGATGGATTTAATAAATAAATTATTATTGGCATTTTAAAGTATATATAAATACTAACTGGACATTCAGCAATATGGCAAGCTTGTACTTGTTCTGCCTCTCCTGGACAAAAGCTTTCTTCCACAAACTCTTCTACATCTTCACCACAGACTCGCACTCTTATCTGCTCTCCTTGTCCACAGGATACACTACACTCACTCCAACCTGTCCATGTGCTCCACTCTGCTGGCACTGAAAAAGCAACATAAATATTTGCATGTGTAATTTTTTTGGTTCCAATGCGAGCCCATTGTCTCATTAACTTGCATGTATCCCCCCGCTCCCCAGACTTGGTGGTATTGCATCAGACTCCTGAGACCAGGATGTCTATAGGCACTGCTACATTGCTGCAGTGGAGATGGTGGTAAAGGTGATATGATTATGATGCTCCAGGAGATTGATTCATTTTATTTAGGACGCTCTTTAATATCTCAGGTCATCAGCGTCCCATTCAATTCAGGGCGTGAAACGACCAACAAATTTTGCTCAGAGGCCTCTTCTTTCAGGCTTGAGGTTCTTTTTCTTGCCGTAAATGTATGACATGGCACCCATGGCTTTACTTCCCTTCCGAAGGAAGCCATACTTAGGATTTTTACACCCGAAAAAATCCATCCATCCTGACTGGGTTTGAACCCATGATCTTGGGTTTAGAAGGCAATTATGGTTACCACTACACCACCAGGACCGACGATGCACCAGGAGGGGGTCCTTAAACCTATGAATAGATAATATTAATTGATGATGATGCTAATGAGCTCAGAGTCCTTGGCACCTTAAAGCCACCTGATATTCACACTCTAAAAAAAGCTTACTTAAGTAGCTAGACATCAGCAGAAATCAAACCCAGGATCTGTATGCTACCACTAGCACTAGACCACGGAGACAATCTATAGAGATAACACATTTGTTCTATCATATTATACACTTAAGCCACAAGTGGTTGCTATATGAGCTTTTGCTCACAAATCATTTTAAGTATTTTAAATATTTTTAAATTTTTATGTCATAAGCTTGTCTTTTTTTCCTAACTTTATTCTTCCTGTATAAAATGTACAGTTTGAAGTTTATGCATTACTATATCTTCCCATAATTAGGGTCTCTTTAAGATCTCATGCTATTTTGAGTATTTCTCTCTTCATGCAACCAACCATGTAGGGATTTTTCTGGAGATGCTGGAGGATTACTGTAACCAAAATGGACATTCATAAACTTGAACTTGTTCTTTATTTTCAAGTTTATTACCATCTGAAGCCTTCTTTTATTCTCAAAATTGTGCTTTCTTTTAAATTGCCCCTGGTGTACCATTAACCATAACATCATCCTGACAAGAATATTTTCCATTTACTGAAAATACTTCAATGATTTCATTTATGTGTTATTTTTCTTGATGTGCAAAAACTAAACATTATATAATTTTCTTGAGTAAAGTATAAAATGAATACAGGGAAAAAATCAGTTGAATGAGCACTGCTACACAATCAAGGTAAGAGCTACAATTTCCTAATTTTTCAGACTCCTACTGCTATAGCATGCTCATAGAGAGTGATAAAAACCTTATAGATATGTCAATCAGTTTTATCTCCTGAAAATGAAAATAATAATTGAAGACAATCATTTATTCTTTATATTTCTGTTCTTTGTTACAACAGCAACATAGAGAATAAACTGTTGCCTTTCCATAATTATCATGTTAATAGCATCCTTAGTCAACCACAAATAAAACATTTCCTTAAATATAGAATAAGAAAAAGTTAATATCTGCAGTTATACACTTCATACACATATGTCTGAGAGAAAACATAACACCTACATTTGTTAGAAGGGTAGTTACAGAAAACAAAAATAGCAAAACACAAGTAGTGCAGAATAGAAAGTTTTAGAAATAGAAAAAGCTAATCATCGCCAACATCAGCACTTTCATGCCATCAAAAAAGCATTTATTATGAATGCATTTTAGTACACAATGCTCTTCCCTCTAGCCTAAAAGCCTTAATAAACAATGACAATTCTTTTAAATCTGCTCTTAAAAATACCTAGGTAAAAAAGGCCTATTATTCTGTAAAGGAATATATGAGTGATAATATTATACTGCACAACATATCAATGTATATTAAACATGTATATGATAAAATTTGTATGAATTAAGTGACTTGGCTGTTTTTGTTGTTTGATTAAGTTGTTCTAGGTGTTCTTTTTTATTTTTATTATAATTATTTATGTAGATGCAGACAAATTATTGTAAATATAGATTGAAAGCCACTGTGGTAATTGTATATGACAAGTTCTATGTTCGTAGGTCTCTGTGGCTGCTCCACAAACTCACTGAATGCTCCAGGAACTAACTAACTAACTAATCACTACAAAACCATAAGCAAATTAAACTTAAAGACCTACAAACTACATTTAAAACTAACACCACAATTAGGAAAAACCTTATGGGACAATTCTGAAGATAATTTTTTTGAGATAGAAACACCAGAGTAAAACAAAAATAGGGGATTATAAACAAGAAACTAGACAGTCTTAGACTGAAACAATAAAAGATTAGAATTAGGGATGAAAGCCAAAATAAACCATTTGATAATGTAATAAATGGGTGAGACGGTAATTTCCCGGACTCTAATATTCTAGGCAAAAATAGTGGCCTTTTGAATTGAGTATATGCATATTATATATTGTTTTGTTTGTTATAGGGGTGAGAAAGTCTGAAGAATCCTTTTAAAGTAACATTGCTGGTTAAACGGGATGGTATACAACAATAGGAAAAAGAAGTGAGAATTGAGCCTCCGAGGACGACAATATAAAAAAAAAACTGTTTGACAAAACAGACAAAAACTGTTTGGTGTGAGAAATGGAGAAGAGGGTATGACAATAAGGAAAGACAGTTGGCCGCGAGATTTCATAGTGAGCGGGTAGCAAAAGTATCCTATGGGAAGATTTGGAAAAAGAGAAGTGCATGTGAGTTTAAGCAATTAGAAAAACTTCTTAAGACTTTCTCGATAAGTTTATAATGGTATTCCTGAATCAAAGAGCAATTCAATAAATCATATTCAATAAATTTCTCTGATTGCCTTTACTTCTACTGTTTTGTCTTCTGCTAATGATGGAGCCATTGTTCCCAAAACATGTTCCAAGTTAGTGAATGTGTCACCACATCAACTCTATATCACGTTATTTTACTACTGTTAATAGCTTCAAGAGTATAAGTTCATACATAATCAGTGAGAATTTTCTGAACAAACTGAAAACACAAACACTATAGACACTTATTGTACTAAACAACATTTATGAAATATAAGCAGCTCATACTGATTTTGAGAAGCATGATGAGGAAAATAAAATTTATTCTCTTGTCAATTATGTTATTTATCTAAACATGGGACTTTTTAATTATCCTTTATTTTTTATTGTGATTAAGCCACATGAATTCACTCACAGCTAGTTAAAAGTTGTTTACTAGTGGTTTAAAAGTTTTATAAATAATTCAACTGTGAATGTGAGGTGTTTTTTTATCACAAATACTGATACTCACCTGTGACATGGACTCCAAAATGAAGCTCTTTGGATCCAGCTGAATTCTCAGCTAAACAGGAATAGTTGCCAGAATTCCTCACTTGGGCATGCATTAAGTGTAGCTGTTTACCATCAGATGAGATATGAACATTAGTTCCCAGCTCCTTGTGAACTGGAACACCATCCTGTAGGAAGCAAGCATTACATTAAAGCTATACCAAACCTAAAGAAGAGCATTAGCTCCAAAACTTAAGAAGTTTTACAAATTTTGTTTTTATAATAATGTATATTGTGTAAGAAGAATGGTGGAAGCAGAGCAACACCAAAAGTGCTTTGACAGAAAGGTACTGGAGCTTTAACATTAAAAACTAATTAAGAGCATTGTATGATTGAGTCAAACTACACACTCTTATTGCTCAACTTACTTGTTTATACATATATATATGTATATATATGTATATATATATATATATATATATATATATATATATATATATAGTACTAGTTTCACAAACCATTGTTCAGCTATCCATGGGATGCAAACAGTGGTTCATGAAACTAGTACTACATATTATAAACAAGTAAGTTGAGCAACAAGAGTGTATAGTTTGACTCAATCATACAATCATATTAATTATTTGATTAGCTTCATTGTACAAGTTCCAATTAACATTTCTACTTATTAAAAACTAATATTAGGTGTAAGCAGTATGGCATTCTTTACATGGCATCAAATTTGGTACTGGATACAATGTGGATTAATAGCGTTTATTACATAAAACAGAAAAACTAACCATAATCTAACCTTACCTTATCAATCTTGCGATGGTTTTTATTGGAAGAACTAACCCTGATACCTAGTATGAGGCTCAGAATGGACCATGCAGTCAACCACTCCATCCCTTTTAGCAGAATGATTTTTGTAAACAGATGTGACTTACATGTAAGTGCTGCATAAGGAGCATATCTCCTTTTCTCAAAATTTTTTTTGAAATATTATATCACATGCAACAAAACTTACAAATGTAAGCTTTTCATTTATTTTTATAGGTTCTTATTGCATCTTTATGCTTAGAATGGTACCTAACTAATATTATATTTTTGTTTATTTGTTTTTGCATTTTTAGATAATTTTATATGAAAAAATATTTCAAATATGGCTTGAAACAAGTGCTAATGCAAATATGCATTGCATACAAAAATATTTCCATCTTTAATATGAAGCAATCATTTTCAATAGATGCAGAGTCTTTGTCTATAACTGCAAATGGAGCACATTTTATTATCCTGGAAGACTGTATGTAGCCTGAGAAAGAATAGCAATGATAACTGTTAGTATATAGAAACAATACTATATTCTTTGAAACTGTTAAATAATAAATATATTTTTAATTCACTAAAAATGTAGTTTCTATTTTGCAGTTAAACTAGTCACTCCATATCCTAAACAGTCCTGGTGATCTAGTGGTAACCATACATGCCTTGTAGACCCAAGATTACTGGTAGAGTGAATAGATTTTTTCAAGCTTAAAAATCTTAAAGTAGGGCTTCCTTCAGAAGGGAAGTAAAGCATGGGTCCCATATAGTAGATTTACAGCATGCAAAAGAACCTCAAGCCTAAGAGAAAAAGCCTCTGTGACTCATTTTATATATTTCAAATTATCTTTAAAATTGGAAGCATTTCAATGACTGTGTTTTAATTCTCTATTTGTGATTAAGAAACTTTAAATATTTTCTGTTTGTTTATTCGGTTATGTTTTCCCAGCTACATAGAACCAGTTTGTTAGTTTTTCATACTGCATTAATATTTTTATTTCTATTTCTGTCATGAAACTGGCATGTTAGCAAGTGCCTGTATAGAACTTATAGCTATTGTTTTAATTACTCAATGAGTTACCAATGTTACCTGTCTTTACTGGATATTACCAATGTTCATGACTTCTCCCCTAGTTGTTTGTAAAATATACAGAACCACCCATTTTTCAATTTTTAAATAATAATTAGATACTAACTAGATTATATGTTTTCTTTTATTTTCATCCCAAGCATTTAGTGCAGTGGTCTCATTGAAGGGAAATGGGTTGATTATGTTTACCTCCTCTTGTTAGTTACATTTCATTTATGACATAATATATGTGGAGGTAAGAAAGAGAACTGGGATGATCCAGTGGCAGGCTGTTAAAATGTTAATTAGATATATTTTATAAATACAATACTTAATAAATTCCATTATGATAAATATGTTTTATACATATTAATTATTATTAAGTAATTTAATTTGATTTGTTCTTCTTAGTGACTAATTTAGCAATGTTGGGTTCTATACTAGATATGGTTAAATGTAATGTAGATGCCAAATTTACATCACTAATCCTGGATCTTTGTTTGTTTTTGGTATTGTTCATAACTGAAAAAAACTGTTCACACCTGCAGGTTCCTCCAAACATTGTAACCATGTGCCCCCCAAGGCATTTTTAAAGTAGGATAAATATCTTGGTTAATTTTTTTGTATAGTGCAAATCCAAATTTGCTGCAGCTTTTCAAAAATATATATCTGCATATCTGTAATCTCCAATTGTATATATGAAAGCACTGCTTCTGTATTTATGAAAAATGGATTATTTAATATTAATAATTTCATTTCTATTTCCTTTATATCATGAAATCTGTCTTCAAATTCAGAATATAGATTTTTCCAGAACTTGTATTATTTGTCTGATGTGTGGAATGCTACATTTGAAACTGATTTCAAAAGAGGAAAGTGATATAAATCTCCATTCTGAAGCTGTTGCACCCATAGTTTCAATTCGGTCATAAAGGCATTAATGGCACCCACCATATCAATTATGCAGTGATCTTCCCTTTGTAAGATGATGTTAAGCTGATTCAAATGAGTGCATAGATCTGTTATGAAAGCAAGATCCATGATCCATAATTCATTGGATAACTGCAGAGTAACAATACCTTGCTTCCTTAAGAAAGTATCTACTTCTGCATGGACATTAAAAAATTGGTGAAGCATACACCCTTTGCTTAACCATCTAATTTGGCTAGTGTAAGATAAATCTAAATATTTTTTAATTTAATTTTCATGTTTTTAATATATACATATATATATATAGGTTTTGAACTAGATTTCATATAAATAAGTATCACACATAGGAAGGTACAATGAAAACTCATTTACTTCTTTCTTTACTCTTAGGAAGAACCAAGAAGGCTAAAAAATATTTAATTTTTAGCTTCTTGCCATTGAAGAACTCCAGTAGTTCAAAATATACCAATTTCAAATGTGACTTTATCTAAGTGTTTTATCCTTATCTACTTTTATTATTACTGTTAATTTGTTATATTATATATAGATAATATAAAACAAGAACTAGAGAAGCTGAAATAGATGAAACACTTAAATAGTAACACAAATATTACTATATTTCAAATCATTTACATTCTTCTTTAAAGGTAGGAGACATCTATTTCTGTTTCTTTAGTTTCTGTTATTTTAGCTACATTCTTCCAAAGATTTGCTTTATTTTTTCATTTTTATTATATATAAAATATATAATGAAAGTATTGGCCTTAATACTATTGCTACTGACCCTGTTCCTATATTGACTGAATGTTGATATCTCATTCCAATTCTATATTTCTAAGGGATGTACTATAACCAATTACAGATATTTTCTTTCTACATACACATATGAGTTAAAGTATGGTAAACTTCTCAATATAATTTCCCTTCAGCTGAATGCAGTTGCACCACTGAGTGGAACCCTCTCAAGCACTTTTCTAAGTGCTTCTAAATACCATTATACCTCATGGACAGATGCTTCCAATTCTTCCAAGTCTGCAAAATGATGTCTTTACAGCAGTTGTTTCCTTGCCCCAAGCAGATGATAGGACAAATTGGCTGAATAAGATGGAAGAGCAATCTTGCAATGGCAGCAGTCATTTCCTAGTTTGTATGGGAGCAATTCATTGTCATATTGCAAAAGTACACCTTTCACCCTTTTCCTGGTTGTTTCCTCTGAAATTTTTGAGGGCTAAAGTACTGTTAATGATGATTTCTGATTCCCAGAGATGTCCAAAAATACTGTGGCCAAGCACTCAGCAGAATACATGTCTGAAATTTCTTCTGTGGAGAGCTGCTCTTATGTTTCTGATACATTGGTTGAATTTTGGTTTTTGATTCAGTAATTAGTCATGTCTTGTCACTGGTAACAAGCTTTGTCATAAAGTATGCTGATCATGACATTTCAGAAGATCACTGCATACATTCTTACATTGCAGTCAGGGATATGAGGACCCACCTGCACAATATCCTCATCTTACCGTGCTTATGTACAATTCACTGCAGTTTGTTTTCTCCTTCTTGAAAATGTGATATCCTGTTTCTTTAAGATTACCTTCTCCATAGGAATGATGGTGGGTGGTGTTTTCACAAACACTTTCTTTCCAAAATAATGTTATTTTTCATTGGCATGCAATCTTTTTCCAGTCTTCTGCCCATTTGTACACAGTTTTCCATGGTGGTGCATGCTCTCTATACAATACCATCATTACAGGAAATCTTTACACTAATTCAACCTTCTTCTCAAAGAAACTGAATTGTTCTGCAGTGGTCTTGTTGATCACTCTCCAAGGTGTTCATGCATCAAATGCATTGACTTGAGAAAGGAGGTTTGCTGTGCACAAGTGACACTAGTCTGCCTTCTATACTACTTGAAGGGATGGACCACCGTATTAATACAGTGACTGTCATGCAAAATTAAAAGAAAATATAATATACCTCATTATTAACTTTGTCTTTTCCCCCTCCTCTTCATTTCAAATGATAATTAGGTCTTACTTTATACCATGTAATTTTTGGTGCTGGTGATCCAGTGATGGGGCACTTGAGCACTAATCTTCTATGCAATAATACAGAATGTTCTGAAAACTCTGGAAAGTCAGAAGGAATACCTGGAGGCTCTGAAACAGTAATAGATCAAAATGAATGATCACATTCTTCCTGGTAATGTAGAGTCAGACAAGTCAGAAAATTATAATAATGAATTGTGTCATTGCTAGACATAAAACTATATTCTAATTTAATGTCTAAGGGGATACTTAAATATGCATTAAGTACAGAGACATAGATTTACATTTACATATGCATTTCTGAAACATAAATATTTAAGTCATACTTTTTGGAAATTAAAATATAATTTGTTTAAACATTCTCTTTTTATACAAACACTCATGAATTTTTAATAATACCAAAATAGTTAGGAAAGCAACTATTCAGTTTATTAGAAACATTATATTTTATTCATTTAGAACATTTGAGAACAAACCTTGAACTTCAACATTAAAGACAAACTCTCTATCTCCTGCCATATTGCTGGCAAGGCAAGAATATCTTCCACTTTGCTTCATGGATACATTTGGTATTATCTGCAATAAAAATGTATTTCATTATCTATTGTTCACCTGAAATGAAAGATGCTCAGATTCTTTGAAATCTAAAGGAGTGCTCCCACTTAGCAGAACTGAATTTAAAGAAGTTCCTCTTAGCAATGTATTTAAATGGAAACTACCAGAAGGAAAGGCATTGAATCAAAATGTACCAAAATAAATCAAAAGAAATTACTGGACAAAAATATTTGTTCTGCTGTTAAATTGGAATATTGCACAATGAAGCATAAAGGTTACAGAATGAACAATAAAAAATTAATAACTCTACTTCAGAACTTCCCACATCTTTACAATAAACATTATAAATATTACTGTAATAAATGTGTCCATGGTAATGTTTGGAGTGAAATAAGCAAACTGAAAAGTGTGCTAAATTCATCAGGCATAGCTCTTGTTGAAAAATGTCATTAATTTTGTATTTTCATTCAACTTTGGGATGTTCATAAAAAATATTGCCAAAATATTACTTCACCCTGCAGCAGGAAGTTCAAAAGTGTGCAAAATTCACCATGGATATCTCTTGTTAAAAAAATACCATGAATCCAGTATTTTTATTTCTCTTATATGTTATTTGTTTCTTTTTTCTACTCTTTTCATATGAACAAGCTAGTGTGTGATTTATTTTCTGATGTCCAAGCATGCTCCAATTCCATTGTTCTATTCCATTTGGTTTAATTTGATTCCATTAGATGGGAAAGGCAGAAGATATTTCACTTTGCTTCATTTCACTTCAATTTGATTCAGTTCCTCTTAAGTAGGAGCAGGTATGCAGATTGCTTTGGCAGTTGGGATAAAATATTAATTGCTTCATTAATCTCTAAATTCTTGACTATACAAATTTGGCAAATCACAGAATTGCCACCAAATGGAGTAATACTAAATGAATTTCCTGCTTTTGTGGAAAAGTAATGATTCACTTTACAACTTACAAGAGTTCTATTATGATCAAGGAATTTTGCTTGAGTCCATCTTTCAGGTATGATGGGTGATGCTCCTTTGAACCATATAACATTTGGATGCGGACGTCCTGTTACATTGCATCTGAGTGTTAAGCTCTCATTGGCTATGACTTGAAATGGACTAGGCTCTTGGCTATCTGCCATCACTGGTGGTTCTGAAAGAAAACACATTATCCATAGTTATTTTATATTGAACAACATTCAGTTTAAACACAAAGTGTACATGAGAAATATGTATCCAGTCAGTAGTCAGTCCACTGCCATAAGGCATTCTTTCTCTTGGGGTGCAGTTAGTAGTTGCCAGTGATGAAGGTTTTTCATTGTGGAATGTGAATAAATTCCTACATAAATTATTAAATACATTGATGTATATACATACTACAGCTTAATAAGCAATTATTGAAAATATTGACCTTCATTTTCCAAGGACCTTATTATCTCCTGGCAAAATTAATCATTATTTTCTGTAGTTCCCTTTGAAAAATGTACAGTATCTTGCATTTTAAGCACACATACATACACGCGCAAACTAATGATCCGTATTTTTAATTTCAATATATTCAGTAATCAACACAGTGAAATGAGTATAAAATCTCTAGTAGGTAAAACATTTAAAATGTTAAAACACTCTTGTGGCTTCACTCCCAAAGAATAAAGGATAATGAGTTAAAACACTTAAAATATTATAACACTTTTGACATTTCACTTTCAAAATTTTAAAATTCAGGACATGTTTTGTGAAGCTCTTGTTCACACTGTCAACTGTAAATGACTGATGGATCATACTAGGTTGGAAAAATAGGTGACTGTCAGGGCTTAGTGGTCTGTCCATGAACTTATACAAAATATTGTCTGCTTCTGGAATATAAAAATTCATGAGTTTACGTTCATATTTCTTTATGAAAATATTTTCTCATATGCAGAGTTCTTTAGGATGCTTTTAATTGTGTAATGCCCTTTTCTATTTCATGATGTTCATTCCAGAAATGTGCTGCTATGGCTGAATTTTTTATCTTTTCATAACGAATATTTATCCAGTGTTCCTTCAGTCTGAGCCTATATTTCTTTTGGTCTTGCCTATGTATATTTTTTCACAGTATTTATAATTAATTTGGTATATACCCGATTTTTCTCCTTTAGGTCTGGAATATGTTTTGTTCAGCTTCAATAGTTTGCCAACACTGTAAATGTTTTTAGGTGCTAATGTGATGTTATACTGTTTTAATTTTTTTTTTAAATTTGTTATTAACTTGTGGGTGGAGGTATTATTTCTTATATTCATCTTTGTTGAGTGACATATTAATTAACTTAAATACATGCTGTTGAAAGCTGCTTCCTTATGAGGTCTTGGGTTAAAACCATAATCTTATATAAGTGTCAGTGTTTGAATTCTTTATATAAATACCTTCTTTTTATTATCTTCAAGTTCAGAAAAGGTAATATGTTGTTAGTTTCAGTTACTATAGTGAATTTTACTGTAGGTTCTTGCAGGTTTAATAGCTTTAGTGCATCTTCCACATATCTCTTTTGTACAAAAGCAAATATAAAATCTACATATCTATACCAAATCTTAAAGATATAAGGGAAGGCTTTGGTGATGTGTGTTTCAAAAAACTCATAACAAGTCAACCAGGAATGGTGAAAGAGGGCTACTCATTACTAGTCCTGATTTTTGTTTGAAAGGTTTTCAAATGTGAAAAAAGCCTGATTTAAGTATAATTTGTTAAGTACAATTTTATCAGTTTTAAATTCTAATTGGTTAAACAGACCACCAGAGCCCTCACAGTTATACTTTTTCAACCTAGTACGATCCGTCAGTCATTTGCAGTTGACAATGTGAACAAGAGCTTCATGAAACATGCCCTGAATTTTAAAAATTTTGAAAGTGAAACATCAAGAGTTTTTAATATTTTAAATGTTTTAACTGACTGTTCTTTATTCCTTGGGAGTGAAGCCACAAGAGCATTATTAACATTTTCAATTTTTATATACTACAGATTTTATATGATCCTTATGTTTATCTCCCCCTCCTGTTATTCCATATTTCAGGAATAGATTCGCACAATAAACATGCAGTATTAAAAATGCAAAATAACTATGATTATCTAGCTAACAATCTCCACTGAAATATAAATGTATATCTGTGAAGAAAAAAAGGCAGTATTGGATAACTTTGAAGAATCTAAAGGATATGGAGTGACACACTTCAGCAGCGATATCAGATGAACCAAATATGGGCCAAGCTTGTTCATCATTGTTCCTCCTCCTACCTAGCCTTGGAGTCACTTCATGCCCTTCCATGTTATGTCACTAACTGCTAAATGCTACTGTTAATTTCATTATACACATGTATTGTGCAGTTCTGTTTTAATTATTCAATTGTAATATAGCACAGTCCAGACCAGAGCATAGACCAACTGACCCTGCTTCAGCATATATATATATGTCAAGACAACCAGTGCATTGATCATTCAGTTTATCTTTGTGCAGAATCATGTAGGTCACTTACACAGATTCCCCCTCTTCCACTGACTATGCTTCTTACTACTGTTCAGTATTTAGGTTTGAAAGTCCAGAAGTCCAGATGCTTACACTAGTATTGGGCATCAATTAATCCCTGATGCCACTGGACACTAATAAAATAAAAAATAAATTGCTATAATCTTGGTAAATAAGAATAAAAATTATAAAAGATGAAGATTTTTGTGCAGCATCCTTCAAAATGATGCTACTGCATTGTACATTTAGTCTAACCTACTATATTATCCTAATTTCATTTTGGTCTAAAAATAATCTATTTTTTTTAATGAATTAATATAAATTTCTTCTTTACATGAACACATATCTTATTTTTCAGTGCTAGAGCAACTTATGTAGCTTGTATTTTAATTTTTTTTTGTGAGCATGCTTTCATTGGGGAAGTTTGCACTTTCATGAACATGACATGAAGGCTGGAAAGAAAGTAGTAGCAACACTGTAACTATGAACATTTGAGGATATTGTTGTTCTCCGCAGCTCCAGAGGAAGGACTTAACTATTCAACACGCAGAGCATCATTATATGTAGATGAACAAATATGAAGTTCATCAGTTGACAATGTGACTGATAGGTCACAAAACATGTCCTGAATTTAACAGTTTGAGTGTTGAAGATTTTAGTCATTTTAACTATTTTAGAATTTTAAACCTTCCCATGGAAAAGAGATTTTAACTGGTTTAAAAATAGGTTTTATATAAAGCAAATATGAAGTTACCAAGTAGTGTGAAAATATGGACCACCCTAAAGCAATATAATATTTTCCAAAAGTGAGCAATATGATGGATTAAAATTGAAATAGTCATAGCAGGAATGCAAGGAATGCCATACAGATCTTTGAGAAGCCCAAGTCAATGAAAGTGGATGGTGGCCTGTTGGGTGTTTGTCTTTCAACAAGGATTTGATAGTGTGGAAGGTGCAGCACATGCAGATGGTCCTATCCTGAAAGCTCATTACATTGATTTGATTCAATCACTGCTGGAGGTGGATCAGTGATGGCAAGTGAGGAGTTGGCAGCTATAGTCAGAACAAGCCATACTACATTGTTGCATTAGAGTGTTCTTTCTCAGACATCCATAAAAACATCTTAACTATTGGTTACCAGCATCTTCCAGAAGTGTGGCAGCAGATGATAAATATGACAGGAGATTACATTCAAGGAATGTAAAAATCTACAGGTTCTAGAATAAATTATTGCTACTAATGAATATGTTACTATTACTTTCTTTTCAATCATTATGTTGCAGCTACAGAAGGTTGAGGCATTTTTTTCCTTGTAAGACTGAATAATGTGTCTCTTTTGTACCTGCATCTTAACTGCATTCCATTTTATGAAATCAGCTGTGGAATCTTCACTTGTATTATCATTTCAGTACAAGAAAGATTAAGGTTTTCCAATATGGGAGATTAATCATGTTCTTTATTATAGAATGGCCAATGCAATGCTTACCTAAAATATCAAGTTGAAAGCTTTGGGAGATGTTTCCAGCATTGTTCTGTGCAACACATGTATAGTTTCCTGCATGCTCTTTTCTAATGTTCTTAATGTGTAACATCTGCCCATTGGCTTCAACATGGTCACCAAGAGGTTCATTATCTTTCATCCAATGGATGTTTGGCATAGGATTACCCACTGCAGGACATTTAATAATAACAGGTAGACCTTCAAGTGATTCAATGGTTTTGGGTCCTTGCCGATATTCCGCCAGCTTTGGTGCCACTGAAAGTAAAATTAAATGTGAATACTGAAAAAATCAACATCAACACAACAGTCATATGCCAACTCAAATGTAGTGCTAGTTAAAGGTTTTGGTTGCTTCTTACCTAAAACCCTAATGCGGAAGCTCTTCTCTGCAACTCCTGCAATACTAGATGCAAGACAGGTATATTTTCCACCATCCTGAACATCAATGTTGTGCAGGGTTAAAATATGTTCCTCTATAAAGTAATTTCCCTCCACAGTATTGCTCAGATCAGAAGTAGTATCTTTCCCTTCTAACAGATGTCCATTATGTAGCCATTTAACATCAGGTATAGGGCTACCTTGTGTTCTGCACACCAAAGACTTACTCTCACCAACTCTTACCTTGTAGTCTTCATTGATATTGTCTTGCAAGACTGATGGAGGATCTGTAAAAATATAAAATGTAATACTACATAACAATACTTAAATAAACAACATGAAATGAAATGAAAAATTTTTATGAAACAATTCCATACATGTTGATTATTATCATCTTTAATGCTGGGTAAAAGAAGCATTTCATGTTTTAGATTTTGAAATATTTCTATATATAGAGCTTACACATAAAGCCTATTCTGCACGAGTGATGTTTTGAAGCCCATTGGCAGTGAGTAGCATGACATACCCAGCTGCCAAGAATCAAACACTATGCTTGTGTGGGATAGTTTTACATGAAAGCCTTGTACATAATGAGATATCTTGAGGAGGGTTTCCAAGTCTAAAAAATTAATTTATGTTTTAAATGCATTTTATACACAGAACATAAAAGGTGCAGCCATCTTCTTTTCTACAATCCCCTAACAACTTTTACAGCAAAACAAAAGAAAAATAAAGGATTAGAAAGAACAGAAAAAATAAAAACTTTTTCTTTTGCTAAAGACTGGCAACATTTTTATTGCACATATGCAAAGGCAGTCTCAAGGGACTACAGTCCAGATTTCTAGAATATTTTGGTACAATACTTACATTTTAAAATATATGTGATAAGATGTGCACTGGCTTTGACAAAAAGTTCCTAAGTGTAAGAAGCTGAGAATTATGCCAATTAGATTTAAAAATTATTGGCAATTGAGCTCAAGGTAACAAAATTACATTTAATGAGAACTTTATTCAATTTGGAAGGAAGAGCATTGATATGACTAAAATATTCAAAATGCAACAGAAAGTAATCAGAATAATGATGAATCTACCAGAATAGTGAGCTGCAAAGCATATTTTAAAGATTTGAGATTTTATACTTTTATCTTGCATATACATTCATGAGGTGCAAATACTAGGACATGCAGAAACTTATGAAAAAAATTCCCAAATACATACCTATGAAACTAGAGGTAATTCAAAGTTACATGTGACATTTCATATAAAAAAATAGCTTATGAGCTAAGCTTTCATCACAATGGCAAACATATCTACATTAAATTTTCACCCAAATTAAAAAATAACAGTTCTCCTCAAAAATTCAAACAGGGTGTTAAAAACTTCTTACTTAACAAATGTTTTTATTTCTTAGACTAATTTTTATCTCATGAAATAAGTGTCCATTTGTCTATGTTTGTATACAGGCAAAATATATACATATTTTTATATGTACAAATTTTCTATGGTCGAATGCACACTTATGTGCAATATAGGCATTATTTTATATGAGAGATTTTGTTATTAATCTAATAATATGAAATTGAAACATTAAACTTGGAAATAAACAAATTTGTTATACAATTTGACATTTCCGCATAATATATGAAGAACCTATTATTAAAATTGATTGTATGGAAAACAGTAATATTAATAGAAAGTAATTTTTATTAATTAGACATATATTGACATGTTGACATTATTTGTATGATATAAAGAACAAAATAAGTTGAAATTTAATTTTAGTAGTGCCAGTAATAATGTATATCTAACTAGGTAAAATGTTAAGCAATTCAGTGAGCTCAAATACCTCAATATCAGACATATACAAGATTTAAATTTGCTAAATGCTTTAAGAAAGAAACATCAAAAAGCCTGCAGCTGATAAACATGCTGGCAAACTAAGCAAAACTACAATGAGGTCTGGAATGTAAAACACTTCATTCAAACTTTCAGAAGTGCTACTGCAACAATTATAGCAAATGTATAAGAAGCCACTTTATGAAATCATATGGATGAAACAGATTATAATTCAGATTCAGAGAATGGGCCAACTGGAACATACATTTCAAATAGTTTTAGGCCATATAGACATTTACAGAAATTAAGCAGCTAACCAACTCAAAACAAGCGGCAGAAAAATAAAATAGTAGTTCTCAAAAGCACGACTAAACTGAACTCCTGCAATCAAGCACACATAACAGTGACAAATAAAATCTCAAAGGTTGACAAAAGTACATGAAGAATGTATAGAAATACATCAATTACAATTTTATTACATCAACTGTTACCCATACAGCAAGTTCAAAAAGTGTTCATACAAATGCAAAAATCTAGTAAAGACAGCTGGAGCACAGAAACAGAATATCCAAGAATGTAAATAAGAAATAAGAAATTAATAATCTCTAGATAAAACTATAGCTCTTTTATACACAAAAAGTCATCATACTCCTATATTTACTATATTTAAGTAACTTTGTTGAAACACATTTCTTCATTAAATGCTTTAAAGGTTTGTCTTTCAGTTTAATTATTGCCTCAAACCTCCATGGAATGATTCAATGAATATTGTCACAGCTTTGGAGGCAATTAAATCCCATTTTTTAAGAGTTTGTTTTAAACTCTCCTTTATTGTAAAATCTATGGTTTTTTTATTTTCTCTACCAGAATAGACCATAGATACTCTAGTATATTAATGACAAGGAAATGATTGGATGCAAAAAGTTATTTTGAAGCACTATAGAGCAGCCAAAGCCAAGTGTTTCCTGTTGTATGCTAGAGGTTGTTACTGAGAAATGAGGTCGTTTTCAAGACCCATCTTCTGAGCACAGCTTTTCCTTCAAAATGCATATATACATTATGTGATCTATTTATTACTCCTTGATAAAGTGCAGTGACCCACTCCTGAGGCACTCACACAGCCCCAAACTTGCCTCCATGTTATATGAAAAGATATGAGAATCCATATTATGTATTCTTCTTGCATCATACCATACTTCTTCCATCTGAACTGAAAACCTTATGTTTTTTTGCTCCAGGAAAAAATGTGTTGCCTCGCTTGGTCTCACATGAAGAAAATACAAATCAGATAAATGCAGCAAGAAATAAAAAGTAAAGAGGTTGAGGATTATATAAAGAATAATGAACTGCACTCTTTAAAAGTAAAGATTAAACACAAGGCATATCTATTGTGTCATAATTTCATGTGTAGGGGAAATAAGAGGACTTCATTTTATTTTTTTGTATAAACCTATTTTAAACCAGTTAAAATTTCTTTACCAACAGAAAGTTTAAAATTTTAAAAATGGTTAAAATATTCAACACTCTTGAGCATTTCACTCTTTAAATTACAAAAATTCAGAATATGTTTCCTGAACATTGTTCACATTGTCAATGAGTAATGCTGGGTTGGAGAAGCAGATAACTGCAAGGAACTCTGGTGGTTTATGAAAAAACTTATACAGAATGTTGTTCGCTTACGGAATTTCAAAATTGATAAGTCTGTGTTCATTTTGCTCAATAAAGATGTTCTCCCATATGCTCAGTTCTTCAGGTAAATGAATAGCTCTCAGTAAATTAATATCTTTATCAATTTCATGGTGCTTGTTCCAAAAATATGCTGCTACAGCTAATTTTTCTATCTGTTTGTGTCTAATGTTTCTCATATGTTCCTTCATTCAGATACCTATATTTCTCTTAGTTTTTCCTATGTATACTTTTTCAAAGTCCTTACAAATTATCTGATATATCCCTGACTCTTCCTCTTTGGGTCTGCTATCTATTTTGTTTACTTTCAATAATTTCCCAAAGAGGAACTTCAGTTTGTTCCTTGTCCTTACTTGGCCTAAGGGATTGTTCATTGCAAAATTATATGACAGACATGGGCTGAGCAGATATTTGAGGAAAATTTAATAAAATAAAATGACATAGCTTCACAATGACTTGGCATGAACTATGATAACAGCAGTTTTTTACACTTATGCATATGAAAATGCAGTGTTTATGAAACAAATGTGAGAATTTTGTAGTTAAAATGCAAAGACTAATGCAGATGTTTTATGTATTAATGAGCATTGATTTAGCAATGATGAGATTAATTTTTATGTATCCAAGGACTATTTTCTTGGTAGAGAAGCATAGGTACATGTAGAATTTAACCAATTATTTATTCATTGTATAATAAATGTCACTAGAGAAAAATAAGATGCCAACTATTTGTAAAAATTACAGCTTAAAGAGGCCATCAATATTATGTTTGAGGGAAAAAAATTTGGTGTGCATTTTAGTAACCAATGATGAAGAAAGTAAAAATCACCAAAGAAACATGTTTCATTTTATTTTCTAGTTTTATGAATGCTTTAATATAGATTGTATTAACCTAAAGTATAAACTGGGTTTATAAAACTGAATATTTAAATAGAAATGAAAAACTTTGTTCTCTTGGTCACTATGTTTATTTAAACATCCTTTCAACCTTGTTTAACACTTTGAAATACCAGTATTAGTTTGTGGTTTATTAATACTGTGCATCAACTGGCACCCTCTTTCAGAATTGCTGTGCACTTTTATGCTGATGTTTAAGGTCTTTTCTGAACCGAAGTTTGCAATTTGTTATAATAGTTCCATTCAATGACATATCTGTGGTCTCTTAATTCTAAAAGTATGCAACTCTCTCTAGCCTTGCAACAAAATCTGTAATGTTGCATCTGCAGTATGTCAGAGCCATGATATGTTTAGCCTGAGTTATGTCTTCAGGTCAGTTGTTGACTTTGTTAGCAAGAGAACAGAGGGCTTACAATGATTTTAAGGAAAGCTAGTAGAAGTGGAAAATTTAGTGGTGGTGATTCAAAAAAGCAGATATTGCAGTCAGACTCACAATATTATTTTAGAGTGTATACTATCTTCAATAGGTGCACTAATGAGGAAGAGACAAATAAAGTAGATTTTAAAAATGCCTAGCAAAAGTGTGAGGTGTAGGTGGAGTTATGTCTCGCATTTGTAATGAGATTAGAAAATTTGATCCTAGTGGTACCACAGTATTTGTGTTGCCTAGAAAACAAATTGGATCTCCCAAGATGGGTACAACTTAAATGACCTTGACAAGAATGTTGTATGCAGGACTGTATTAGAATTGTATGACAGTGGAGAATTTCCTACAGTACAAAAAATAACTGACACTTTAAAAAGTAAATATTATACATTGGTTCTAATTCATCCCTCTACAAAATTCTGAGAAGTTTAGGGTTCAGACATAAAAAGATAAATAATGGGTATCAATTTTAATGGAAAGGAGTGACATTGTTATATCAAGGAGAAGAATCTTAAGCAAAATGATGAAATTTAAATTTCTGGTTAATAAAAACCATACATAAAATTCAATCTGACAAGAATCCTCCAAAATGAGTGACTGAAGGTATCTATTGGGAAAGACAGCCAAATCATCATTTGTCACGTAGGATTTGTTAAGAGAGGATTCCTACCTGAAAGCAAGTAGATTTTTAAATTCAAAACCACCTCAGACTATTACAAAGAAATAACAGCTGATATATTTAAAGCCTGCTTTTTGAACAGATTCCTAAATTATTTAGATGAAGGAATAATAATAATAATAATAATAATAATAATAATAATAATGATAAATTATACATCATGCCATTCAATTATTGAAAAAAATTAAAAGCCAGCAGAAAAGACCAAATTATGGAATGGTTACAAAAAAAAGAGATTGGATATTTGGCATACTGAACTATTACAATGGGTACTTCCATTCAAAACCCAGGAAAAAATATCAGCTGAATATTACTTGCTAATGAAAGGAGTCATGAGATAATATGCCTCCTTACCACTACCAGTATATCCAAATGAGCTTGTGTGGGCTCAAATAAAACAGGTTCTGGCAACAAGAAACACCACCACTTTTAAACTGAAAGACACAGAACAAGACAAAGTGACACAAAAATGACTGGGAATCCTGTGTGCAAAATGATGAAAAATTACAAAAGGATTATTTCATAAAAGAAATAGGATTAGAGATTTTAGATCCTATCATTATAAATTTGCTGGACTCTGATGACAATGATGAATTGATAGTGGTCACAGCATCACAGAAGAGCCACTAGCAGTTCCTTTGAATTTAAAGATCAGGTAATGAATATATTTAGGTAGCATGTTTTGTTTATATATATTTAAAAGTGATTAAATCCAAATTATCAGCTTTTGTACTTTTAAGTTTCATGGGAAGCCTATACAGCTAGTGTGCGAGTGAAAGAGAACTATAAAAAGAGAGCAGATGAGTGAAGCAGCAACATATTCCATTTATCACTTTCCATTGTCTATTGCTCTTGGTTTTTCCTATTTGAAAGCCAGTATAGTGCTAAATTATTCGGAATTCAATTAGACTCTAAACTTACTTGGATATCAATAGCATCTGCAATAAAATATCTAAAAATGTATGTAACCAGAAAGCTTAAGAGCATATTTGTCTTTAAATGTGTTAAGAAAGGTACACTTTGCAATGTTCCAAAGTCATATTAGTTATGGCATTCATTTGTGCGGACAACCCACTGAAAAATATTGGTTACAATTGTGCCAATAAAGGGCACAAATACTAATGTTTTATAAATGTAATAGAGACTAATGTGTAGGTATAGTAAGATTAATATATATATATATATACTGTATATTAAAAACCTAAAATAATTATGCTCCTAGAGAAGCCATTCACAACCTTTATACAAGGAATAGGTCAGATATTGATACACCAAGGTATGGATTTCCTGCCATCTACAGAACAATACAACAAACACCTGGAGAGAAAAGAAGCAAATAGAGAGTTAAACTGTAGTTCTATGCTGCGAATGATGTGCTAGACAGAAACTGGACTAATGAAAACCAGGGGCAAAGACAACAGAATATGCCATACATCCATGGTTTTCATCACAGACAAGCATACTTTAAACTCAGCTATAGATGTGTATGAGTGAACTATGTGGCCAGAGATGTGACAGATATCACTCAGCAGTGTGTCACCAAAGTTCAATGACACCAATTGAATACATTAAAATCTGAAACCTCTGTACCCACTCGGGTGACCATTTCCTTTAACATGATGTTGTAAATTTTATTTTAATAAGTTGCTTTATAATATTCATAATTATAAGTTAAAACATCTAAACATTTTATATATAGTATTTCTTAGGCTTTCACGGCTGGTGTTATGGTTAAAATAGTTAAAATATCCCAGGCTGTTTTGCCGAGGTCCATGGTTTGAATTACTGCCATAGCTTTCACCAACTACTTCGGTTGGCATCTTCAGAGGACAATGAACAACACCTAACTGTTAACTAGACGACAGTGTTGATCCGTTTCTGTCTGGCATGACTGGAAGATCGATTAAAAAACAATTGCAGGAAAATCAGCAACATCTGCGCCTTAATCAACCTGAATGATCGGCAGTAGCAGAACATGCAATAGATGAATGCCATGGTATATACTTTAATAAAACAGAAGTGGTTGCAAAAACACAAGGCTTTTTCAATCTAGTCAGGAGGGAAACATTGGAAATACAACAGCATCCAAACAACTTTAATAGAGATGGCAGATATCATCGAAGTAGCACATGGAAACCGGTTCTTAAAAACAAGCAACTACCACCCCTGCATCCTTCCCCCTCCACTTCCATCTCACACATGATATCGATTGTCCTCTAAAGCCAGACAGAAATGGATCAATGCTGTCATCTTGTTAACAGTTAGGTGCTGTTCATCGCCCACTGAAGATGCCAACCGAGGTAGTTCGTGAAAGCTATGGTAGTAATTCAAACCATGGACCACAGCAAAACAGCCAGGGAGATTTTAACTGTTTTAATTTTATATATATAATTGGCTATTACCGCATCCCTTTTATTCTGTTTGTTACTTTCTTGATGTAAATATATCTATATGATATAATGTATTAATATATCTTTTACCTAATCCTGTATAGATATTAGGCATTATTATTATTATTATTATTATTATTATTATTATTATTATTATTATTATTATTAAATTTGGTACTCCCAGGAAAATTTGAATTGCTTTACGTGATTCTACTCACACTTTTTTTCCAAGCTACCCAAACATAATATCTTTCTTTTTACAAGTGCTCACACTATGTTGACAGAAACCTTGACATCATTCTTTCTAGCTCTGCTACCAATTGGATCTTTGGATTTTTTTAATTTCTGTAATAATTAGCAGTTTATCTAATACCGCCATGGGTGGCCGAAATCGTTAAGGCGCGGACTCTTGTGCCGGAGGTCTAGGGTTCGAATCCCATCAGGACTGTCCTCTTTGACTGGTTTTTTTCCTGGTTTTCCTCAGTCCTCATAACTGGCAAATACTGGGGAAGTACCCTAAAGTTAGGCGTGGAATGCTTCCTTCCTTAAAGAATATCCTTTCTCAATTTATCATTTCATCTCATGTATCATAGTGTCCACTGCCTGTGGGTGCCTCAGTAGTAAAAATAGGCATTAAACACTACTCAAAAAAAAAAAAGTTTATCTGGTTGAGTTAAAATTTTAGGCCTTTTTAGTTCTTGGCCTAGTTTACATTGTTTCAAGCACATAAAACCTATTGATAATTGCCAGAATGGTTGAGCAAAGCCACTATTAAGTTCTGATGTATCTCTCAAAGATTTACACTGGTTGCACAATTTAATAATCATTTTTCTTGTCTCTTCACTTATTTATATCTTGTTACTTCCAAATTTCACTGTTTATTTTCCTATTCTATTAATGAATGGTCACTTCTGTCTTATCAATACTATATACAGATAAGTGCACAAACAATTGAGTGTTGATGAACCGAACTTTAAATTGTTCTTTTAGTATCATTATTTTAGTTACACATGGTGGAGCCATAGACAAGTTGTCAGACTACATACCTCCCACCAAGGCAACATGGGTTCAATCCCAGTAGCTGTAAGTAGGATTTCTGGCATACAAAGCGGTGTCTAAGGCAGATTTCCTCTGGGGTCTCTTGGTTTCCCCTGCCACTCATTCCACCATTGCTCCATCTTCATCTCATCCCCATTTGCATCTTCACCCTCATCTAGTGTAATATAGTCCACAGATTACTTTGTGTGCTCATTCCAATGCATTACACTACTGCCATCTAGCAGTAAATGGAAGAACTCCAATACTGCCGGACATTGGATATCTCCTCATCACCACCTTCATTTCAGCTATACAGTTGCTTATATGAACATCCTTCATACCTTCCACAGAGTTTTATTTAATTTCTAAGCACTATGCATGTATTATTGTTTTTTCCTTGAAATATTTATGAGCCGTAAATTCCATAATACATTGAGTGAATTATTACATTTCTTTTTATTAGTTATTATAATGTGAATATTATAAGTGAATGAACATTTTTTGCAATTCACTGTATAGTAACAATCATGCATAAATATGCATCACTTATATTGCATTACTTGTACTAAATCACCAAAGGAACATCTTCACTCCACAAAACCAAAAGAGAGAGAATTAACATAAGAAAATACAGAATTATAATATAATTGTAAAATATCAAAAAGTTTTTCTATAATTTATGAATATTCTGTAAAAGCCATGAGAGCATAACAATGACACGGTACCATATGAGATTTTATTATTAAATATATTATATATGTAAGTGAATGGATTTAGTGTGAAAAAAAACTGTATTACATTGTTTATATATTATAACCAATTTGAATAATGCTTAAAAATTTATTAATTTTGTTTCTATATTTATATAAATTTGTAAGCATTGATCACATAATATAATCATTATTGCTTGCTGTAAGTCCTTTTTTTAAATTATTTAAATTATATTTATTTCTTCCAATAAGGTAAAGACCAGAATAACTACTAAATAACTTTAATTTTATAGTGAGCAATAAAAATGGCTACTATCTATTTTGTACTGAAAAAAGCAACTTTAAAGCTGCATAGAAACCAAAACAGATAAACCAATTATAAAGTATAAAAAATAATATATACTTTTATTAATTAATGATAAGATTTTATATCATGGAATTGCCCAGTGACTTTAATATAGAAAGCAGTAATAAAACTTACCCAAAACTGTAACATCAAAATTTTTCTTCTTGCTAGCTGCATTGTTTGTTCCAATGCATGTGTAAACACCTGCATCATATTGGTTAATATTGGAGATCTCAAGGATCTTCTTGTCTACTGATAAGATGTGATTTTCAGCCAAACTGGATAAAAAATTATATTCATTTTATTTGTTTGTTTATGATATCATTTACAACATTGCTTCTCAGTGTGCATGTGTATGTGTGCATGTGTGCGAGCACATGTGCTTGCAAAAGAAAAATATTTTGTGTGCCACTTTTAGACATTTATCTCTAAAACATTTGAAAATTTGTTTTTGTTAAATAGTTAAACAGTGCTTTCTAATTGATGTTGTCCACAAAGAGGCTGAAAGCATGCTCTCTGCTGACTGAGTCAGATATATATAATCTTAATTCAAGCACATAGATCTCTCATGAAAATTAAAATTATTATAACCAATTGCTTTTGTTACAGAAGATGTTAGCATTATATCCCCGTGCTGTCAATCTCTCACACCTTTTAAGAAAACTTTTCAAACACATGCATTAATTCTTCTTATAAAATTTCTGCAATTTCTCTTCTATTTTGTCTTTCAGTGATTCCAAATATACAGATTATTCTGATTACTCTGATACACTTCATTTTTCAAGTTCTTCCATAAATAGAAATTACATACAGTAAAATCTGGAGATCGTGCTTGCTATGATACCTTACTAACTACCCTATTCTCAAAAATTTCCTTAATTAAAACTAATAAGAGATCAGATGTATGCATTGTTTGATAATTTAATGAAGAATGGTGTAATTATGTTATCTCTGTATCTTTATGCATTCATAATATTTTAGTAAAATATATGCCCTCTTATTCTGTAAGCATTCATTCCACACTGTATATAAGTTTTTGGTATACAATGGTATTTTGTGTACAAGATTGGGTTTTTCTGCACTCCAGTATTGTTCTAAGTTGCTACATGACCAGGTAAATGAAACCAAACTTCATTTGTGAAAAAAAAAAAAAATTAAATGTTCATCAATAGAGTCATTGTTAACATTATTCAAAACTCAGTTGCAAAAATTTACTTACATTATCACATGGATGCAATTTCTGAACAACAGTTATTTTAACTAAAAATGTTAATTGAAACGTTCACAGTGAAGCCAATCATATAATTGAAATCATTTTATGATATAGTCGAACTACACACAATAGTGACAAGTAAGTGAAGCATAAGAGTGTGTAGTTCGACTATATCATAAAATGATTTCAATTAAACAGTTATTTTGTGGGTTTTAATTTTAAAAGAAATGTCCATTTTTTGTGCAAACCTTTGCAGAGATTTCTTTGTATTTTTTTTCTTCTAACTTTTCACCTATTTTTGTCAAGTTCCTCATCAGTAAGCAAACAACAGTTTACCTTTAGTTTATCAAGAATAGACCCTATTTCCTTTGAAAAGATCATTAACAGTACATCTGTGTGGTGCAGAAACAACAGGGAATTTTATTAAAAATTACCATCTCACTTTTCTGTAAGAGAAGTTTGTTTTGACATACAAATTATATGTGAAAATTCTGTGGTCTAAAGTGAACTGATATTTTGGCATTATAACAACACTACATAACAAATAAATAAAGGGGAAATCACTTCATTTCATGTCTTATCACCTTAAGAATGTCTGAGCAGTAGCATATGCTTCTCTGCTGTTGCTGTCCACTCTAGCAGATGAATGTCCATTTGAAGGAACTACATATTATTAGGAGTTTGTTATATTTATTTACTTACTTAATATTCAAATCTATATCATCTTTTATCCATGTGATAGATGGAGCTGGATAACCTGATATAGGACACTGTAGTAATAGTACTTCCCCTTTTACAACTTCATGTGTTTCATGTCCTGGGCCCTCTAACTCAGGAGGAACTGAAAAAAAAAAATTATGTTAGCTACAATAGTTTTTTCTTGTTAAATATCTAAATAATGTAACCCTAATGCATAATATTATGAAAAAAAATCAACTGAACACACACACACACCAGCATACATATATCATTCATGTTTCCTTAAAAAATCAAATATAACAGGGAAGTAATTTGAATTTCAATTTGAAATTTGGTATTCTTACAACCTCTGGAATAATTTGCAACATGATAGTGGCACATTTCAATATCATATTGCTGAGGTTACCGTTTAGTGTAAGAGACGAACCATTCAATGATAAATTCTGCATACATAACACGAAGTGTTCAGCTGCAACAATGCTTAAGGAAATTGAACCATTTGGGGAGGACTAAATCATGGCTCTTTCTGATATAGATTAGAGTTATTCTGTTATTATAGAAGCACACAAGAAACAAAACTTTACTGTGTCAAAGCATGGATTTAGCCGTATGTTGAATGGAAGCTTATGTGAAATTTATTTCAAAGGGTGAGAAACAAGTAAAATCATGACCATGATTAGTCAAATTCCAGCATTGTGAGAAAAGTAGTCCTTGGTCTCTGGCAGTTCCCCAGTCACACAAAGAGACGAATTGGAGATATCCTTAAACAAACTTTTGAAGGGAAGTAAAACTGTAGGTTCCATGTTATAGATTTACAACATGTAAAAGAACCTCAAGACTGAAAGAAGAGGCCTCTGAGCAAAATTTATTGGCCATTGTCACACTTTGAATTGAATGGGATGCTGATGACCTGAAATGTTAAAGAGTGTCTGAAAATAAACCAAACAACAAATAACTTAAACATACAGTATTAAGACTTGAGTTTATTGTATGATTGGCTTCACTGTGCATGTTTCAATTTACATTTTGACTATTAAGATTGTCATTCACCTAGATTTGAAGTTGAAAATGTTGCATAGGCAGAGTACACAAATTGTTGCCTTCTCATTGCACAAACAGTAGCAAGTTATATAAGAATCAGTAATTGAAATAAGATGGAAATTGGTAATCACTTTAGATGATGGGAGCAACAAACTCTATCCAATTTACTACCATCTTACAGAATGATTCTATGAATGCAATGAGACTTTTTTAGAAATTCATGATTATAACAAGATACAGTTACAAGGATAGGATAATTTTTCAGAGTAAACTGAATGCTTATTTCTATTTGCCATATTGACATCCTAGTTATGTATGGTGCAGAATAAAGCCAGCCAAATAAGCTTTCAATCTCACTCTTATCTTGAAGGCCTTACTTGCTCGCTCTCCTTGTCGCAAGGAGGGCATTGCTTGAAGTAATGTGGAGGAAGGGGTTGCCAACAGTTGCTTACAAGAATGTGTTTGATTTGAGAATAACTCACTCTCGTAAGCAGGAAAGCCAGTCCATGAATAAGAGTAGTGCCTACATTGATCAAGTAACAATGGTTTTATATTCATACTCTTTCATCACTGTATATAAGTTTCCTTCTTGGCTGCTCATGCATTGGCTGTGAGAATTAGTAGCATCACTTCCATACAGTTGCTCTTGCTGACAAGAACAAGAGAGAAAACCCACAATTTGATCACCTTTAGTGGAGACAAACTCTGGGTACATAAGTATAAAAAATCAAGTCATACCTCTATTTTGACTCTAACATTTTAATGGTAATGGAACAGGAAGCAGGAATCCATGTCATACCTTTTAACATTCTAATAAAATCAACTGATGTTTCTTTGGTATATTATTGTATGTTTGGACTCCTGAAAAGAATACTGGAAATGGGCATCCTTATACTACTGTAGACAGTCAATGGAAATTTTATAAGGTGCAATGGAGAAATATGAGCATGACTTTACATTTAAAAGTCTCCTTTAATTAAAATTGAGCATTAGCTTACATGAAAGGATAGATGAAGAAATTTTTTTTCTTATAAGACACAAGTGAAATTCATTTACATACACTGCAAACAACCATCTATATAACTTTCTCTGAATTGCTGTTGTCAAATAGTATAAGCAATATACTAGCTTAAAATCTCTTCAGCTTATAATTAGATTGTAATAATGCAAATGGCCTGATCTTCAAAATGCTATCCAAAAACTTCCAAACAGCAGTGATGTGGTAAGGTTACTGAGTATTCTATTTTCAAAGAGAGAGAGAGTGTGTGTGTGCGTGCATGGCTGTGTGTGTTAATATGCAATTAAACTGCAGATATGTGGCCAATTTTGCTAGTGCATTTGGATTTAAAAAATAAATTTCTGACTATTATGAGATGCTCTGGCAACCAATGGCATCAAGCCTTGCTTTGTTGTCCTAAGAAATGACTAATTTAGAAAACTAAATGCATTTTACCTGTAATTTAATCATGTTACTGCATTTCAGTGTCTTTGCTAATTAAAACATTTTAGCAGACAGATAAAAAACTTAGAAATTATGTACCTGTCAAACAACATGAAAACTGATCATGAAATTTAACCAGCTGCCTTAAAATGTCCTTTGGTAGAAATATTTTTCTTCATGAAACAGCATCTGTTGATTTATTATATTACTGTCACATAATTGCACTTTCCTATTGAGGAACTTGGACAACAAATACACAGAGGTAATGATGTTTACAGTGTATAAAAATACTAAGAATGCAGTCAGACATGATTAAGCATTTCTGCCTTCTTGATAATTTTAAATGTTAACATATAAATGTTTCTATTTTGCCCTTTTAATCTTTTTATGCACTAATACTTCCATTTGTAAGCAAGAATAGCTCATTTGAAGGTATTTGTTTACTTCAGGATGGATGAAAGTTTGATAATTTGCTTCATCTGGCCCATTAACATAAAAACTTCATTAAGCTTGGAATGCACAGATGTAACAAGAGGCTATAATTTTCATTCATTTCATGAAAGCAAGCAGCATGTCTCATGAACAATTTACTAATTTGAAGTTAATTGATCTTGCAGTTCAACATTATCTCACAAATCATGTCATCTTTGCAAAAATATATTGTGATATATATCAGTTATATGCTGTCTCTTTGCATTAGTTTAGTTTATTAAGGGCCTTATAACAGAATTTTATAAAGGAACTTGAGCAAGTACTAATGAAGGGATAAATGTGAAAGTGACTACTGATTTGGAACTTATGTTACTCCTGAGATACAAGAGAGAAAGGCTATAAAATACCATTTGAGCTGCAAACTTGAGTTGCTAAAATACCTGTGATTATTTACCAAGAACTGTGACGTGGAAATCCCGATCCATTCGACCAGCCTTGTTGGTTGCTGAGCATTGATAGTGTCCAGCATTCATTGTTTTTGCTTTGGGAATAAAAAGTACCCGCTTGTCAGGTGACAACATTACTCCAGGAGCTGTATGTGGTGTAACTGGCAAACCGTTCCTTCTCCATGATACCTTTAGAAAAATCAACAATATTCTTTATAGCATATAATTTTTAAAATTATTATTACATTATGCTTAGACTACACTGTACACAAATCATGCTAATTTTTTGTCCTTATCTCATCTTTGAGGATCCTTGCCCTAAAATAATTTTCCCAGATGCCCTGAAATTCATAGAATATTGCAAACTAATTTACACTAATGTTAGAGTTACCATACATCTTCATTTACATGAATTTGTCATCTATTATTATTATTATTATTATTATTATTATTATTATTATTATTATTATTGTTGTTGTTGTTGCTGTTGTTGTTGTTGTTGTTGTTGTTATTATAACTGGCTGCATAGGTTTTGGAAATCCTCTAATTTTTCATATTACAATTTTATTTATTCCTTTTTGTTTCATACTTATGAAGGCAATGTTTAACATTATTTCTGTGTTTAGTGTTGGTAACATTGCATGAATGAAGAATGCACACATGAGCTTTAGACTGATTGAATTAACAATCTAACAAATGCTTTGAGTTCCAGTTTTGATGTAATGACATGCTGGCAAAATCTGGTAGTGAAGCAAACAAACATATGACAGTAAATATTTTGATAAGTTTTCCAATTTGAAGAAATTTGTCACATTATATGATGGGAAAGCAGAGTCAAATCAAGAAAAATGGTAAGACTATATTAAATTTTGCAAAAGTGAAGAATAGTACCTCAGTATTGGTCATTAGAAAAGAGCCTATATATTCTCTGTATTTTCAACATGAATATGATATTTATAAATAGCATAATAAATATTAGCTAAAATAAATAAGCTTTGAACACTTTTTTAATAAGAAATATTTCAGATATTGCTTAATTATGCTTGTTATAGAATCTTTTGAAATACTAACAGAAGAATTTGCATGTTGATTGCAGTTCATCTCTTTCTCTCTCTTGCTCTTAATTGGTGGTAAGTATTTTTCAATTCAATTCATTTCAATTCAATTCAATTTCTTTTCACCCTTTTTAGCACATTTAAAGGACTGTTACTATAACCTATTTAAATTACATACAAAAGTTTTACATAGCTGTTCCATATTTAAACTCCTGTATACTATAAAATACATTTTGTATTAAATATTTTTATGGTTTTCATTAATTCTGTTGTTTGGCTTATGTTCTTTATTTCATTTGGCAGTTTATTGTATAATTCCTGTCTTACAATTTCTACTGAGCAGTTAGTCAATGTTCCCCTTAGTGTTGTTCTGAAGTAATTGTCATTATTTCTCTAAACATAAGAATGTATATTACAGTTTTTTTGGTGTCTTTTATGTACAGTAGTTTTTATACTTTTATATAAATGTCCCACCAAACTGTGTAGGTCTTTGAAGACAGTGAATGAAATAAATGAAATGATGACACAATTCAGTCCTTAATCCTCTGATGCCTATTCATATATACAAACTGGGATCAAGACTAAGCCTCCCAGTTGACAAGCAAACATGTCAGCATTTGAGCAATGGTCATGGCATCCACTGAGTAAAAATATGAGCTTGATTCCGCCCTGAAGTAATTGCAAGTACCACTGTTCCTGGTAAGGTTCCTCTAGTGAATTCTGTTTTCATCCTCATATGTGAAAAAGACAATAAATGGTGGGGCAAAGGTTCCTGCTTTGGTGACACTAATTATCAAGGTGCAGCTTTCCACTAAGGATAATCTAGTTACCTGCTTTATCCCTTTCATGCTCAGTACTTCAAAACAAGTTCCTTAGATAAGACAGATACCTCTTCATCCACATTATAAACTTTTGATATATATGAATTATCTTTAGTAGATCAAGATGCAGAACAAGGCTTCTTTTTGTAGAGTTAACTTGAATCTAGCTAATGAAACCAGTTCCAGTTTTTGGAAGGAAAGTTCTGGATTTCAGTTTAAACATTTTCATAGCTTTTTTTTTTTCTCCAGGAATATATTTAACTGAAGAGAAAGTATGTTTTAAATTATTTTGGACAGCAAGCTGGTATGCCAACATTCAAACATTATGTCTCCTTAGGCCATAAAACCCTTCATCCATTATTTTCAGTACTCAACTAATTGTTCTCCAATTTCATTACAAAGTGAGCATTTTCTTCAAATTGTAGATTTTAATTTTTCTTTGGGTTCTCTGCTTTGACATAGTCCAGTAGAGTAGATTAGGAATTGCAAATATTTTAGAAGCTTTTAGAAAGCCATCTCTTTATTATTTATTGCAACTATAGCCATCATCATGTTTTCTTCTGACCAGTTTTTCCATTTCTTGACAGACATCTGTCAAAAAAATACATATATCTGTTTCTAAAACATATCCCATTGTCAGACAGTCAAGATTGGGCAAACTAGTACCATCTGAAATTAGGAACTTTGTCTATAAAACTAAAGATGACTGTACTGCCCATCATTATGACCACTGACTTAAAAATATTCCAAATAGTTCATTAAAAGAAGACATATGTTTTATAGCCAACATAAAAACTAAATCACCTATCTTTTTTTTTTTTAATTGATTTATTTATGGACGCTCTTTAACATCTCAGGTCATCAGCATCCCATTCAACTCAGGGCGTGAAACAGCTGACAAATTTTGCTCAGAGGCCTCTCTTTCAGGCTTGAGGTTCTTTTTTGTGCCGTAAATGTACGACATGGGACCCACGGCTTTACTTCCCTTCCGAAGGAAGCCATACTTAGGATTTTTACGCCCGAAAAAATCCATCGGTCCTGGCCGGGTTCGAACCCGCGATCTTGGGTATAGGAGGCAAGTATGGTAACCACTACACCACCAGGACCGACAATCCCTACCTTCTTGATGTAGATAGGATTTTGTTTATGATGCTGAAATAAACAAAACTTGCAAGTATAAAAAAAATTCAACAGCATGTGAACAATCTAACCCACAAGGATGGCAGCTACCAGACTACTGCAAGAGCAAGGGAAGACCTTGTTCCAAAGTCTTCCATATTAGTATCAATATTTAAAGTAGATGTATCCAGAATTTGGAAAACATCTGAAATTAGGACACCATATCCTACACTATTAAGAAAAAAGTAGATGCTAGTGATGATAGTAGTAGGTGTATTGGTAAGATGGTTATGGTGGTAGTGATGATTGTGGTTTTCTTTTTTTTAAATAGTATTTAATGCCCATTTTTATTACTGAGGCACCACAGGCAGTAGGCGCTGATGAAACATGAAATGAAATGATAAATTGGGAAAGAAGATTTTTTTAAGGAAAGAGGTATTCCAGGCCTATGTTTAAGGGTACCTCCCTGGCATTTGCCATCTATGATGATTGAGGAAAGCTAGGGCAAAACCTCAGTCAGGCAGGACGGTCTTGGTAGGAATCAAATCCCAGATCTCCCAGTCACAAATCCATATCATAACGACCTCGGCCACCTGTGGTGGTGGTGGTTTTTTTTTTTTTTTGAGTAGTGTTTAACGCCCGTTTTTACTACTGAGGCACCACAGGCGGTGGACACTGATGATACATGAGATGAAATGATAAATTGGGAAAGGATTTTTTTTTTTTTTTTTTTGTGGTGGTGGTGGTGGTACTTGGTTTATTTATGGATGCTCTTTAACATCTCAGGTCATCAAGGTTATTAGCATCCCATTCAATTCGGGATGTAAAATGGCCAATAAATTTTTTCTCAGAGGCCTCTTCTTTCAGGCTTGAGGATCTTTTGTGTGCCATAAATCTACGACATGGCACCCATGGCTTTACTTTCCTTCTGAAGAAAGCAATATCTAGAATTTTTATGACTGAAAAATCTATCAACTATGGATTCAATTCATGGCTGGGATTGAACCCATGATCTTGGGTTTATGAGGCAAGTATGGTTATCACTAGATCACCAGGACCAACAGTGATAGTGATGACACTG